>OY997264.1:569706340-571049465 GCA_963921465.1 Triticum timopheevii
TTACACAACAGTAGTAATTTGATGTAAGAACATGGTGTGAGAGACAGATATTGTATGCTCTAGAAACAAGAACACGTGTCTTATTCAAGTAGTATGTGTAAAGTAAGCAGATGGAATTCAACAAAATTAGAAGCAATACAAGCTAGACATCACACATAACATGCAACCACATATAACAATGCCAAGTTAGAGGGAGCACCGGTGATGCTGCACTAGGGGAGACGTGCTCATCATAAACACAGCTTTGTTGAGTGTCTATGCATGTGTTGTCTTGGAAATCATCTTGGGGGTGTGGAGGAGTAGAAACTGTAGAGGCCCTCCGTCCGGAAGAAGCACCTTTATCCGCTGCCTTGCTAACTTCCTTCGGCTTTATTGATTTTGAATTGTCAAGTAAAACCGAAAAGAAAAAGCAATAAAATTCTCTCTTCAGAACTCATTCCTGCATGATACTGACAATCACTACTTTGATGTAAGGCAAACACATGATACCAGGATGGAATATGTACGAAAAACAGGACAACATGGCATGTTCACAACTGTTTGTGTAAACTAAGCAGAAACCATTCCAGCAAATAAGAAGCAATTCAAGCTAGACACCACATGAAAGATGCAACCAATATGACTCTGCCAAGTTAAAAGTGTCCCATCATAAATGGAATTTCAACAAATTAGAAGCAGCGCATGCTATAAATCATATGAAAGATGCAAATAATATCACACTACATATACTAAAGGTGTCTCGTCATATTGATTGATGCGGGATACAAAAAAAACAATAGTTTTATGTAATGACATGCTTAATAGACAGATGTACTATGTACTAAATACAGGAAGGCATGTCACATTAACAGGTATAATGTATAAGCTAAGAAGACTAACACATGCAGTTTAACCAAATTGGAAGAATTACAATCTTGACACCATATGCAACATGCAACCACATATCACGCTGCCAAGTTAGAGCAAGAACCGGCGATGCTAGTGTAGGGGAAATGCTGTAATCAACTACAGAGCTACATTCACTATCTTCATCTAGCATTTCTCTTTCTTGAGAATCATGTTGGGAGGCTGACGTTGCATTCTTTAAATGAGGAGTAGTCCCCTTGCTTGCCTGCCTCGTCATAAGTGATTGATGAGGGATACACAAGAACATTAGTTTGATATAAGAACATGGTTAATACACAGATATACTAGTATGTATCAAAAATAGAAAGGCATGTCATATTCAAAGGTATAATGTGTAAGCTAAGCAGATGAAGTTTAACCAAATTGGAAGCAATACAAGCTAGACACCCGGCTGGAGTGGTGAGCATGATCATTTAGGACCTGAGAGCCTGGTGGGAGGCGGCCTGCTTCGCCACCATCGCAGATTTTTAGTTGGCTTCTAGGTGATGCCTATCTTTGCTGGGCTTGTCACTGGCTCGGCTAGTGCCCTGACTAGCTATTTGTCTTCTGGTGCTCACGGGATGGTGGTTCATGTAAAAAAATATCTTTCCTTTTCTTGGGGCTGTTTGGTTTGTGACTAACTTTGCCAAATGTTGCCACACCTAAAGCTAGGCAAGTTTGACTAACTTAGGTGAGTGTTTGGTTCAAGCCACACCTTAGACAAGCCACACTTGGACCCCACATGGCATACACACAAAAAAAGTGGCAAGATTCCCTTAGGCTTGCCAACTTGTGGCTTTCATTTTGATCAACTAACCTTAGGCAAGTTTGGCAAAAATATGTGGCAAAGTGTGGCAATTCTAGGCCTAGAACCAAACAGAAGACCGACTTCGGCCTTTCGAATACAAGCTAGACACCATATGGAACATGCAACCACATATGACACCGCAAAGTTAAAGCAAGCACCTGAGATGGTGGTTCATTGCGAGCGAGGTCATCAACTCCAGAGCTACGTTTACCGTCTCCATCTGCTAACACTGCACCCTTTATAGCGCTGTAATGTGTCGTGCATACCTGCGAAGAAAGCTGGCGCGACTTCTCTTTTTTCTTTGTTGCTTCTCTTTCGGCAGACTCTGAAATACCCTTGCATAAAAACACAATAGTGAGAGTATGGGTGAAGTGTGTGCAGAACTAGTGCACTGTAAAAGTAGCAGATAGCAGGTGGCTGAAAAATAAATGACAGGAGACATATGATAGCTCTACAACATTGCATGGCAAACAAAATTAGATTCTACTCCGTATGATTTTGTAATATATGAGCACAGGAAATGCAGGTACTCCTCCAGCACACCACCACATGTGGTCATATCTAAGATAACAGTTGACTGAAAATAAATAGGTCAGTCAATTTTTTGAATGAACCGTCTGATCTATTAGGAACGGGCAGATGGCCTTCGTCTACCTCCTGCCCGTCATTGTTAATGTTCTTTCTTGAACCGCCAGCGACCACCGGCCTAGACCCCTGCCTCCGCCGCCCCGCCCTTCCCTCGACCTCACACCACCGCCTTGCTTGGCAGCGCCCCCAGGCCATCCCTTTAATCCCGGCTGACCTCCAGATCGGGCGCTAGTAGCTCTAGGCCGCACACGTACCTAAGATAAACACCAAGGCGCTGCTTCCCCAGCGTAATAGGCGTACTAGCGCCTGTTACGCCGGTGAATGCTTCCATTAATTAGGAATCAACTGGCCAGAAATTGAAATTCAGGGGGGCGACGGACCTCTAGCTAAGGTGAAATAGTATATGAGGAGAAACCTTGTGCATCGCGAGTTACTAGGAACATCTAGTATCAAGAAGAAGCGGTCAACTAGTGTCTTCTATGGGATGAATACCATGCAAGCAAAGACGTAAGATTTGAACGAATAAGGGAAGAGGAGTATCTTTTTCGGTTGCCGGTCTGGTCACCTTCACATGTCGCATCGATCTTCTTCTTTTTACCGGGGAAACCGATGTTCTGGAGGGTGCAGGCTTGGACGAACCCATGGCCAAATTGTTGACTGTGTTGCCATGGCTATATGTCGGCGGAGGGGAAGCAGATCCGAGCCGGCGAAGGACAGCGTAGCAGGAACAGCTCTGGTGCGGTGGAGGGTGGCGAAGTTGGAGCGGCAGCAGTGAGGCGCAGGACGACGTGGTTGAATTGGCTCGGGTACGGACGGCTCGACCTCGGCTTCAACTACTAGCATGGAGGGCGTTGCGGTTGAGGTTGCGGTGGACGACGACGTCGGGGTACCGGCTCTGGCGTGATGGAGGAGGGCGGCGGTTGATGGGTGGGATGGGGTGGCGGACGGAGGACGCCGGGGTTTCGCGGCTGGTGGAGAGGTAGTTTTGGTGCCCACGGAGTATGAATGGGGAATCGGACGGGTGGGGGGGGACCATGTTTTGGTCTGGGATGCGCTTGTTTTTGGCTTTTTTGAACAGAAGATGGGACGCGCTTGTTTGAAATTTGGGGAAAGTACAAACTTTGCCCCGCTCTTAAATTTCGGACCTACTGCGGGTCGGGGTTAGGATGGTAATCCCAGGTGTCCCAAATAGTGGGCGGGAGCGATTTCGGCCGCGTGCATGTGTGCTTAGGCAGCCATTGTGTACGAATGTTTTTCGGAGGCGGTTGCGTGGCGTGTAGATGAATCTACAAACCTACCCCGGTTTAGACCTTTGGACGTCGGGCTGGTAGGTTTCACGGTTGGAGTTATTAGAAAAGTAATTTCCTTGTACTACCAAACATTGGTCTCACGCGGTATCGGGCGAGTAGAGGCTCTTTTGGCGCTTCGTTCGAAATTTTGAAGCACAAGCATTCACGTTTAGAGTACTCTTGAACTATGAGGATTGACCTAAATAGACAACATTATATTTGACCTTATATGTTTGAAAACCTCATTAAATTATCCACTACTTTTTGAAATTTTGACACTTGAAAATCCTATAACTAAGATTATTTTGGAATGGAGGAGATAAATTTGAATCTATTTTGTACACGACTACATATGCTATTATGTACAAAATCAGAGCAAAGATTGGTGCCCCCATAATTTAGCTATGGTTTACAAATGCCATGATATCAAATTCAAATAATTGAATGGACATGTTGAATTCAATTTTTTTAAACCACCTTAAGTTGAATTCAAATGTATGCTAGTTCATAGGTAGCTATTTATAATGTTCATTGTGTAACTTTCGTATGTATAATGTGCTTTACACACACAACATGAACTATACTCACGTTTATATTCGATTGCTAAAGCGATGCATTGTCTGGAGTTCAAAATACTAACTATGTGGATCAATTGTGTCTAATAATAACATTGACATGCTCAAATTCCATAGAATCTAGATGTCTATGGATCAATGACCGCTCCTTACGCGAATTGCAAATATCATGATCCCATCATAATATTTGGATACAATTTATATATTTAATCAATGTGTACAACAGTCTTTTACGTGTAGTTTCACTCTCCATCGGTGGTCTCTCACACATGCTCACACACTCTCTCCCGAGGTGTCTTTCTCGCACACATGCTCTAGATATAACCCTCCCTCCCTCTCGTAACCATTTGCAACTGTTTTCACCAGCCTTTATCACAAACACTCTTCCTCTCGCAAATATACACACGCACAATCCCCATCGACCCTTTCTATATACATGGACCTGCCTATGTGTCTCATGTATGCACATTATCTTTAGGCCTGTCTCTCACGCATTGTCTCACACCTCTCTTCCTAATCGACGAGTATGATTCTAGGAGAGCATTCTGTAGGATGCCCCTTAAAGTTAGGTTGGATGAATAGTAATATCAGAGATAAAGGGGTTACCTTATTCCAAGAACCTAGGGTTACAAGTCCTAGCCGGCTTTGTCAGTGGACAGAGAGTCCTTCACAATTCTGCTATCTTTGTCTTGTACGACTAGTCATCCATGGGCCTTCCTAAATGCGTCACGGGCCGACCAATGTGGCGCAGGACAGAATCGAACGAAGGGCCTCACCTCGACCCACCGGACCTCACGCGGTGACACACCCTCTGCCCCCACGTCTCATTATCTTCTCACAGCCACACATACCAACACAAACACCACACACAGAAAATTTCTCCTGGTGCCTCTATTCCCTCCCCCCTTGCATATACACACTCAAGGGAATGGAATCTCTCGTCGTGATGTCATATTCGTCTCTCTCTCTCTCTCTCTCTCTCTAGACCACTCTCATTTCTCGTGCTATCTCTCCCACGCCCCCCGGTCGGCCCCTCTATCCATGCCTCTCTCGAATACGTAATACACACACATACCTCTCTAGGCCCCGCCAAATGCATCAACTACACATTCACACATGTTACATCACATACCCCATTGATCTAAAAAGCCCTCTCTTCACGTTTATTTCGCATACAACATTCCTTTTGAATAAAGTGTGGCCAAAAAATTATTTTAGAGTTTCTACATATATACAACATTACAAAGTTATATGGAGGAGTACGAACGCTAATTTGCATTGCATGGTGCCCACAATGATATTTCTTCCGCACTGTGAATTTGTATATTTTTATAATATATACAAAGTTAGTCATAATAAAGAGAAACGAAAAGCATCTCTCTCTCCATCGCATACCCCCCTGTACGCCCCTTTCACGTATGCACACAAAACTATCTCCAGGCCCTCTAAAAGTAAGCCCCCAGAAAATTCACGCATGTTTCATCTTTCTCTTGCGATATATGCAATGATCACTGTATTTGAAGCGAAAGCACGATACGTACATTGGACTTCAAAATCCACTCATTACGGTCACCACTTACGTTTAGTGGTTATTATACAGTCACGGGCTCACCATAGAACTCTGTATTTGCTCATGACATGACTAGTTGACCAGTTAAACGCTCCACGTGGCACCTCTAGTGTTGCATCACATTATCTCACTTCCATCGTGCCCACCTGTCGACTTGTATCTACTCTACATCTACACTCTTATAAAATACATAAAATACACTCTGATAAAAAAACAGAGTTGGTGATGATGGTGTGCCTGCCAGCCTGCAATATAGGCCGTCCGATTTATATCTGACGGATAGGAAAGAAACTATGGCAATTTTGCAAAAAGGTACCCACACACCTCTCCACATTTGCAAATAAGGCCTTCCCTTGTTCATCCTTTTCTCTCACAAGATAAACAAGTCATACAAATGCATCTTGATGTTACGTGCAACGCACATGCATCTTGCTAGTAAGAATGAAAAGTAATGACACAAAATTATTTGGATGGTGGTTCAAAGTCATGACCGCGGGCACAGCAGACAAGGTGGCCTTGTACTGGTATGCTGAGCCGTCTATTTTAACACACAGGAGCTGGTGTGGTGATTATACACACACGCACGCATGCACACGAACTGCATCCACGCAACACTCACACAAACACATGCACCCATGCACGCACGCAACACTCACACGTACACATGCAGCCACGCACGCACGCAACACTCACACGCACACACGCATGCATGCATGCACACACCACTACACCACACGACCAACACACACTCTCACACTCAAGTGCTCAAGCTACACGTGCATGCGCACACATCAGGCCCTGACAGACACATACACAACCAGGTGATTCCCGCGCATGGGTTGGAGCCTTGTCGCGCCTGCGTAAATTTGTGTTTATCTGACCTTTTGCCTATGCGAACTGACAGGTGGGACCCACAAGGAACTTGGTCAATTTAACTAGTCAACATGGCGCCATGCAGACTATTTGGTCGGTCAACAGAGTGCAATCCGATGCTGAACTGTGAGCAAGTGACCGTATAATCACCGCAAAACGTATATAGTGACCGTAATCAGCTTATTCTGAAGTTCGGTGATCGTATTACGCTTTTCTCTGTGTGGGCCCTCCAGAACTACATCTCTACACGTTCTCACATGTTACAACACTACTACTACACTCTAACACAATAAATCATATGTGTTTTTAGTTTTACTAGATGGCATATTGTTACTTATAATAATTCAGTTTGCATACATTAAAATTGCCTTTGAAATGTATGGCCAGTATCATCTACCGCGTGGGAAAATCCCGCCCTTTCCTGTTTAATCGGGTTTGTATCAATGGATTGTGCAAAACAGCAAAACTATAGTACTATACAGTACAAGTGACAGTTCACTGGGCCGTCGTGTCGTCTACTCCTCCGTCGTAAGAGTGGAGCCCTCGCTTTCATAAATCTTCTAGTCCCTTTCGCCGACATGTGGGACATCAAGCTACCGGGTCCACGTGCCATACCGGAATACAGTGCAGAGCAGCCGGGGTGAAGCACCCCAGTCATGGCGCCGGCGTAGTAATGAGCAATGAGGCGTCAAATCACAAAGTTGCACCTTTCCCGCAGTTAAGTTGGAGGGACGAAGTAATAATGCTAAAAAAAGAAGTTGGAGGGATGAAGCAACCATCATTTCACTCGTTGCTAAATCCGCTTCTCCCTCATCTTCTTCAACTTAACCACGTGTTGCTTCTGCCGTTGTTCTGCCTCATGTGGGACGCGGATCGTCTTGGTAAAGCACTGACACGTGGGACCGCATGTTAGAAAACCGCCAGGACAACATCCTCCGAAAATAAGAAGCCTAATCCTAGACTTACAAAGGGCTGCGTAGCTGCTACGTATACTTTCCATCTAATCTATATATGCCCCCCCTGATTTTCAGGTGGGTTGGGCCTAATCCTCTCCTTTAATCCAATCAAATAGTCCCACATCACATCAGTTCGTAACTTTACGTAAACCATTCCGTGGATGTAGCATTGCTCAAATAAGAAACCTTCCCCGCCATCCACGCGGCAAAATCACCTCCTTTTTACTAATCTTGATTCTATAATTTTTTAGATCAATATAATTGAGATTTGTATAGATAGCACACAAGAGCAAAACCAAGTGGTACGGTTAAGGGCATCCACAATATGTAGCCAAATGTGAAAATAGCTTTTGGCATCGTGGGAACCATTGTGGACGGTATTTCCAATGCCAAAAAGATGGAACCGAAGCTCCCTGATTGATTGATTGATTGAAGCAATAGAAAAATGCAACGTCTCTCCTCTTTCTCCCATGCTTGGACGCATGTAGTACAGTATAGAGCACAGAGTCTACTCCCCTCTCCCTTCTATCACAAATCACAAAGCTGTGAGGCATCAAATCACAAACGCACGGACGAGGCAACCATCATTTCGCTCTTCGCTGACTCCGCTTCTCCATCGTCTTCTTCGAGAAACCATCTCACCGCACTAGTACTCCTAGTAGTACTAGTAAAGGACTTGCTGGATGCAAATAAGGCGGTTGTCTCGACTTGCAAGCGGCATTTGCGAACGACTTACCGTGGTCTCCCTCTATGGTGTTCTCCATCGAACGCACTTCGCCAAACCACAAAAAAAAGATATCGTTGATGTCACCACAATGGGGAAAGAAGTCAAATATAGTTACTACCTCCACTTTTTTGTACACAAGGCTAGTATATCAAAATTACAATTTGCAAAGGGCCACTAACACTAATCGAGGCAAAATTGATGGGGTTAGCAACCAAGGACATTAATATCCCCTGCATGCATGCGGAAGTGAGAAGGTTGGTTTGCATGGCGCTGCATTAATCAAGCGATGAGGAGTGAGATGGTTAGCTCTTTGGTCTTTGGAGAAAAAAATACGCATTAATTGATACGTGAAACGAGGATTTGTTTCGATTAAATCCCGCCTTTCTTTTTTAACACTAGTACTCCTAGTACGTACGTACTTATCCTGTTTGGGTCTAGGCCTTGCATTGCCAAGCTTGACTAAAGTTTTCAAAATGAGGAGGTACACTTGCGCACGGCTGTCGCGGTTGCACCGCACCCTCACACGGTCGCTCCTACATGCCGCGGTCGCACCGCACCCTCACATAGTCGCTCCTGCACGCCGCAAACCCAACCAAGGGAACGCACCCTCATCGACATGTGTTGTCGCATGTGAACAAACCAAACTCAGCCATCCTACCACTGACACATAATTTTCGTTCATAGAGTATGTTTATCCAACCGCATGTTGGGGAGTATCCGTACGGCCCGTGCGGTGGTCTGTTGGGGAAGAAGAAGAGGTGAGGAAGAAGGTGTCGGTGTCAAAACCGGCGGATCTCGAGTAGGGGGTCCCGAACTGTGCGTCTAGGCGGATGGTAACAGGAGACAAGGGACACGATGTTTTTACCCAGGTTCGGGCCCTCTCGATGGAGGTAAAACCCTACTCCTGCTTGATTGATATTGATGATATGGGTAGTACAAGAGTAGATCTACGACGAGATCAAGGAGGCTAAACCCTAGAAGCTAGCCTATGGTATGATGGTTGTTCGTCCTATGGACTAAAACCCTCCAGTTTATATAGACACCGGAGAGGGCTAGGGTTACACAGAGTCGGTTACAATGGTAGGAGATCTACATATCCGTATTGCCAAGCTTGCCTTCCACGCCAAGGAAAGTCCCATCCGGACACGGGACAAAGTCTTCAATCTTGTATCTTCATAGTCTTGGAGTCCGGCCAATGATGATAGTTCGGCTATCCGGACACCCCCTAGTCCAGGACTCCCTTAGTAGCCCCTGAACTAGGCTTCAATGACGATGAGTCCGGCAAGCATATTGTCTTCGGCATTGCAAGGCGGGTTCCTCCTCCGAATAATTCATAGAAGATTGTGAACACCAGGATAGTGTCTAGCTCTGCAAAATAAATTCCACATACCACGGTAGAGAGAATAATATTTACACAAGCTCAATCTGCTGACGTATTTCGTGGCGTGATGTCACACCACGGCCAAGCCTTTACTAGAACCGTTTTTGTCATACTACCTCAGCGCGTTTAGCGAAGCGGTTTCCTTGGCACGTCTTGTCGAAGCAGAGATCGTGTTCCCCTTATTTTGGGATTCCCATCAATACGGACGTGGGTAATCCAACCGCGCCCGTTGCCACGCCCCCTCCATTGAAGGCGAGTTCCAAACGGTCCCGGGGACGGCTCTTGGTATTCTACCCCTTTATAATGAGAGCAAGGCATGTTCCTTTTCTTCAATCCTTAATCGAATCCTCCCCTCGCCTCGAGTTCCAACACCCAAGGTTCCAGATTCGGGTGCTTCGGACCTTCGACAATGTCCGGCTCCGACCTACAGGGCTGGTGGATGCCCTCTTCTGTTACGGAAGAGGACGTGCTAAAGTTGAGAGACGCCAGGTATCTAACCTGCAAGATTTCGCATAGGCTCCCCGCCCAAGGGCAAGTTATCCCCACCCCCGAGCCTGGCGAGAGCGTGGTGTTCATGTCTCACTTCCCTCGGGGTTTAGGCTTCCCGATGGACCCCTTCGTGAGGGGGCTCATGTTTTATTATGGGCTGGAATTCCATGACTTGGCTCCGGAGTCCATCCTCCACATCTCATCTTTCATTATTGTCTGCGAAGCCTTCCTCTACACTACCCCTCACTTCGGATTGTGGCTCAAGACCTTCAATGTGGAGTCGAAGATGATCGAGGGGCGACAGGCAGAGTGTAGAGGGGCAGTTATAAGCAAGAGGGCCGATGCTCCATGGCCCGAGGGCTCTTTTCAAGAGGAGCTTGGTTTGTGGCAACAAGAGTGGTTCTACACCACCGCTCCCAGGGGCACTAGGCAAGTGGTGCCACCTGCCTTTCGCCCGGGCCCACCGCAGCGGCTGGAGTTATGGGTCAACAAAGGGCTTGACTGGGGGCCGTCCAAGGATGTACCAATACTGCAGGGCCGGATTCGAGACCTCCAAGAGAGGAAGATCAATCTAGTCATAGTGGCGCAGGTTATGCTGATCCGGCGCCTTCTGCCCTGCAAACGTCGCCCTCTCCGGCTGTGGGAATTCAATCTGGAGGGACCGTGAGCTCTTCGCCACTTCATGGGTGCGACGCCCGTAGAGATGTATAAACTGTTCTTCGGATCACAAGAGATGTGTCCGGACTTGACCGAGGATGCCGGCCTAAGCTGCAATGGCCCGGATACTCAAGTAAGTAGTTCCCGTGCCCGGACGTGCTATCCGTATATTCATCATAATTCTTGCTCTTTAAAAAGCTGTCTCTTGAACAGGAGTGGATAGCAGAAGTAAAGCTAATAAGGTGTCCGGCCCCCCTCCCTGAGACCACGCCGGATCCTGTGTTAGCCAAGATGCTGGAGGCTGTGCCTTTAGAAGAGGGCGAAGGGGGAAATAGGGGAGCTTCCGCCTCTGCTAAAGAGGCTCTCAAGAAAGGGGGGATCGAGAATCCCTCCCTCCAGGGGGAGAAGAGGACCGCTTTCGAAGATCCGGAGGTCAAGGCCTTGAAGCGTGGGAAGAAATCTTCCCCGGAGGGTCCTGCGCCAGGAGAAACCCCGGCCGCACTATTTCCCCAAGGGAATCGGCCCTCCAGCGAACCGTAAGTAGAAAAGAGGAGTTTTGTAATAAGGGACATCCCTGTCTTTATTTCTAAGGATAACCGACGTTCTTACCTTGTAGTTCGGATCTCAACCCTTCTCAGCAGAGCTCATCTTCGGGGGATCTTCATTCGGAGATGATGGAGAGCAAGACGCCTCCATCTGCCGCACCGTCAGGCGGGGCGGACGACCCTGAGGTGTCCTCGCGAAGGGTCTCCCCGAGTCCAGCGGGGCCAGAGAGTTTGGCACCAACTGGTGTACGGCCGGAAGAGCTGAAGGATCTACTCGAGAGGGCGTCTATCCCAAAAGATCACCGTACATTAATGAGTACAGTGATTGAAAGGATTTCATCCGCTGAGAGTGGGTTGCATGAGGCGTCAGAAGTTTACTGACGGAGTTTGTGTCGTGGTTCTAAGTCTGACAGTAGAATGGGGGTAGGTATGGAGAGGCAAGATCCTAGCTATGGAGCAGTTGTACATACAAGGGATTTATGAGTTCGGGCCCTTCTCGGAGGAAGTAACAGCCCTACGTCTCGGAGCCCGGAGGCGGTCGACTGAATTATGTGTGCGTAGGTTACAGGGGTGCGAACCCTTTACACTGAGGAGGGGGGTGGCTTATATAGTGTCTGCCAGACCCCTCCGGCCCTCATTTATGCAGGGTTTAAAGTACATTAAGGCCTGGCGTTACTGGTAACGCCTTACATAAAGTGTCATCATGGCCATAAAGACTACTTAATTACAGACCATTTGGATGGAGAGTGGCTCTTGACCTCCTGGTGGTCGAGTGAGTCTTCATGGTCGAGTCTTTCGAGTCCATCGAGTGAAGTCTCTCTTGGTCGACTGGAAGGCAGCTTCTTCCGAGGATGTCCTTGGGAAGGGTACTTAGGACAGGTCCGTGACCCTACCCAAGGTACATGACTTCATCATTAGCCCCCGAATGGATCGAGGTTTGAGTGAGGAAGGAGTTGATAATCTTTCGGACCTGTTTTTGTGTTCTGAACATGTCTCATTTTGGACCAATAATCTTTTTGATGATGGCAACAACTTTTCTTTCAATCGCCTTGATCCATTCCTTTCTTTTGTCGAGTGAACTTTTGAACCTAGTAAACTCCCGAGCGACGGATCGCAGGAAATCTACCGTCTGACAGATTGATCTGCTGTTAGCGGATTTTGTGGGATCCGAATTTTGGGAAGCGCGCGAAGCGGGGCGGACCGCGATGCTCAAATGGGATAAGGCGTAGATGCCTCGATTTGCGCGCCGCCTTTTTCGCCACGTATCACACGTGCGCGACTGTTTCGGGATGTGATAGGATCGCCCGGGCCTACTTGTCAGCCACTCGGAAGCATCCTTATATAATGCGTCGGGCGAGGGTTTTTGAACAGTGTTCCCTCATTCCCCCCGCTGCCCTCTTCATCTCCGCCCGCTGTGCCTGCTCTCGCCTCCGCCCACCCACTCCTCGCGTGCTTTGCCGGCGACAATGGTGAAGGAGAAGAAGGCGGCCTTGGAGCGCACGAAGAAGGCGACGGCGACGGGGAAAGCGAAGGGAAGGGCGTCCAGTCGAGGCGGATCTTCGTCAAGGTCCCGCCTGCCGCAAGATTGGATCCAAGGGGATTGGATCCGCTCGACCATCACCGAGGCGGATCTCAATGACCTGGCCAACGAGGGTCTGATATCCCATGGGTCAGCAAGGCTTCCAGGGACCGAGTGGCAACCGCAGCTGCATGAGGGTGAGTGCGTTCTCCTAGCTACTCATGTTGACCGTGGGTTCTCTCTGCCGCCGAGTGTTTTCTTCCAAGGGTTTCTGAACTTCTTTGGGGCGCAACTTCACCATTTCACCCCAAATTCCATTGCCTATCTTGCTGCCTTCGTGTCCATGTGCGAGAACTTCCTAGGTTTTCAACCACACTAGGGTCTCTTTAAGCACATATTCACCTGTCGCTCACAGACGGTGAAAAAGGCGAGTCCGGATGATGAGAGGACTAAGGTTATTCAGATGTGCGGGGGTCTTGGGATTCAGATGAGGAGTAAGAGTACTTTTCCGACCATGACCCTTCCTGAGTCGGTCAGAGGGAGGCAGTCGACCTGGTTCTACTGCCAAGACGAGTCGACGCTGGGGAAGTCGACTGGTCTCCCTCCGTTCTCCATGGACCAAGTGAACAAACCCTCTTCTCTGAAGGTGCTTCCTGAAGAGAAAGCTCAAGTAAAAATGTTGATGGAGCGTGTAGTCCAGCTTGTTCGGGACGGAGTGACGGGTATGGACCTTCTGGAGGTCTTCCTTAGACGGCGCATCCAACCGCTTCAGTACCGAGGCCACCCGATGTGGCTGTACTGTGGAACCGAAGGTACCACTCGGGTCCATCCAGAAGTAGTCGACGACGCCACGCTGGAGAGGTGGATGACCGCACTCACAGGGAATAAGGACAACCCTCGAGGGGCTAGGAGGATCCCACCACTCGACCATACCTACACGCCGGACACGGTATGCCTACTTATCTTCGATTGTAATCTTGCTTTATTCATTCTGCTTTGCTGCAAATTGGTCGATTGACCTTTGTTTTGTTTTGTTGTCTGTCAGGCCACCACTGAGTTATACTCGATGCCCAATGGAGCGCAAACGCCGACTGAGGAGGAGGAAGGAAGTGGGGGCGAAAGCCCGGAGGAGTGGGATTCGGATGCTGATGATGATGATGATGGTGATGACTCTGGCGAGGAGGAAGAGGAGGAGAAGGAGGAGGAAGTTGCGCCTCCTCGCTCGGAAAGACGCTCAAAGCTTGTCCATGATCCTGCAACCGAGCGTGGTAAGGGGGTCGCGACTGTCGCGCAGTCGACTAAGCGCCATCGGACCACTTCTCCGGTGCCGACTGAGAAAGCTCCGAAGCAATCTCGAGTGGCGCCGTCGAAGTCGGCGAAGGTCTTGCCGAAGATGAAGATGGTGATTCCCACTATATCAGGGTAATGGTGCTACTTGAGTCTTCTTGTTCCACATGAATTTATTCTTGGTTGACTCATGAGTCAACCGACTGACTCCTGGAATTGCAGCGCTGCTACCTCTGATACTTCCGCCAGGGCTGAAGATCATGAGATGGAAGACGCTGCCACTTCTAAACCTGGTATGACCTTTATAGATCCGTCTTCAGTCGATTGGCTTTTTGTCTCTAATTTTGATTATTTTCTGCAGCTCCATCTAACGTCGTTATTGACCTTCCTGACGACGACGATGAGGAACCACTGAGGCAGAGGAGGAACAGGAAAACGTCTGCTGGCAAGGCGACTAAAGACGTGCCAACACCCGAGACACTGGTCGTGGAGGGAGAGAACGTCACTCGGCCTACCATATCTTTTGCGGTTCCGTTGACGAGTGCTCGCCCCTCGTCGTCGAGTGCAGCACAGCCTTCACTTTTCTCGACCCACTACATCCCGGAGGACCAAGCCAGTGTTGCGAAAGAAGCAATACGCCAGGCGGGAGTCATGATGGAGCAAGTGAAGGCCATCCGAGAAGCCAGCCTGGCAGCCTATGACGCCAGTTCAGCTCTTCAGAGTAATGTTCAGGTCAGTCGGTCACCGCCTGTTCTGTTAGGATACGATATCTGAAAATTCTTCTTTCTGAAATTCCTAGTGATTGTCCTACACCCACTGGGTGTGTCGATTGAAATTCCGGGTTAGTGGGGGCACGCTGAGTGCACCCATTGGGTGTAGTTCCCAAGGCTATGGTGGACTGCTAGCAGTCGACCGTAGTCTTTATGTCTTTAAGTTTTTCCTTTATTCGACTAGGTCGAATGGATTCATAGACCGGTGGGGGCACGCTGCATGCACCCACTGGGTGTAGTCCCCGAGACTGTGGTCGACTGCTGGCAGTCGACTACAGTCTGAAGAACACCTCCCGTTTTTTTTGGTCGACTGGTCGACTCTAACTGATAGAACTAGTGGG
This sequence comes from Triticum timopheevii, assembly GCA_963921465.1. Taxonomy (NCBI): domain Eukaryota; kingdom Viridiplantae; phylum Streptophyta; class Magnoliopsida; order Poales; family Poaceae; genus Triticum; species Triticum timopheevii. The sequence continues at coordinate 569,721,601 of OY997264.1, forward strand.
GGCACGCTGAGTGCACCCACTAGGTGTAGTTACCGAGACTATGGTCGAACGTTTGTATTCGGCCGTAGTCTTAGAAACGCTATGATTTTTCCTTAGTCACTCGGAAGTGAATTGTCTTTGACATCCGTCGATTGGTTCTTCGCAGAAATCCTGCGATCTTGCGGCTCGTTATACTGAGTTGGAGAACAAATACATTCAGCTCAAGCTTGATCTGAAACTGGCCCAGGAGAACTTGACGAAGGCGAAGGAGGAAGCAAAAGGTATGTTTGGTGAGACCCTCGACGACTGCCTTTGCCTCTCGTCTGTTTCCGAGTCTGATCTCACTGTAACTTTGCAGACAAGATGAGGGATGCCCTGAAGAAGAAGGACCTTGACTTGGTTGAGATGCAGAAAACAGCTTTAGAGAAGACCAAGCTCACAGATGAGAAGCTGGCTTCAGTCACCAAGCTTGAAGAAGAAAACACCAATCTGAAAGCTGCTCTTGATGCTGCCAACAAGGAGGTCAGTCGACTGAAAAGTGATAAGATTGTTCTGAGTGACAAGGCCAGTGAGTTGGTGGGAAAGAAGAACGATCTGGAGGCTTATCTGGGCGGACTCGCCAAGAAGCTATTCCTCATGCTTGAAGGTAATCTTTTGTATCAAACGGATACTTTAACTGTGATTTTTCCATCCGACTATTGTCTTGACTCGGTGGTTGCGCTTGCAGAATTTTGCCAGAACTTTGAAGAGGAGACTGGTCGACTGGAAATAAACATGGATCCCATCAACTCTCCTGTGAAAGATGAAGTCACCATGAATGTGCTCCGACTCGAATCTTGCATTGCTGCCGTCGTTGACTATCTCGCAAGGCTGAAGGTCACAACTTCCCACATCGACACAACACTCTGGCCAAGAGAGACGCTCCAGAACGATCTCGAGTTTCTGATGACTCGACTGAACGTGGTCCCAAGTCGAGTGCAGGAGTGGAAGTAGTCTTCTGCCAAGTGTGGTGCGGATGTTGCTCTGTCTCTGGCCCGCGTTCACTGCAAGGATGCATGAGAGGACAAGCCGGCAGCTCTTAGGGTGGCTAATACCAAGAAGCACGATTTCCGGTCTTTCATGGAGACCTTCATCGCCGCTGCCACTCGGATTGCAGATGGAATCGACCTGGATGAGTTTGTTGCACCTTCCAGCCCTCCACAGGAGGGGTAAAAAACTTCTGAGCTTGATACCTTAAATTTGCCTCGGTACGCCGAGTGATTTTTGTAACCGACAAACCTTAACAGGCTTAGCGCCTGAGCACTTTCGGTTCCGTTAGGTGTTATCCGAACTTGGATTCGACGTTTAAATATGTTTGCATTCGATTTGAGGTGTCTTTTGCAGGCTAAAGCAAGGTGCTTATTGCAATCGACTTGTTCCCCAATACACTTAGGCGGGCACTGGGCTGCAGCTAAGCCCCCGAGTGGGAGGTCTGCTCTCCACTCGGTAGGATTTTCAAAACTTAGGCGAGCACTGGGCTGCAGCTAAGCCCCCGAGTGGGAGGTCTGCTCTCCACTCGGTAGGATTTTCAAAACTTAGGCGAGCACTGGGCTGCAGCTAAGCCCCCGAGTGGGAGGTCTGCTCTCCACTCGGTAGGATTTTCAAAACTTAGGTGAGCACTGGGCTGCAGCTAAGCCCCCTAGTGGGAGGTCTGCTCTCCACTTTGTAGGATTTTTGCGGCGTCTCTCTGAAGGATAAGGCGTTAATCGACCTTGTCTTTCTTATGGAGAGCACATTATACTTGTGGCGTAGCTCGAAGGAAGAGGGTAGCAGTCGACCTGCACCTCGTCTTCCTTGCGGAGCGCACGTTGTACTTGTGGCATAGCTCAGAGAAAGAGGGTAGCAGTCGACCTGCGCCTCGTCCTCCTTGCGGAGCGCACGTTGTATTTGAACTTAGGCGAGTGCTTGGACTGCAGCTAAGCCCCCGAGTGGGAGGCTGGCTCACCACTTGGTAGGATTTTATTGATACTTAGGCGAGTACTTGGACTGCAGCTAAGCCCCCGAGTGGAAGGCTGGCTCACCACTCGGTAGGATTTTATTGATACTTAGGCGAGTACTTGGGCTGCAGCTAAGCCTCCGAGTGGAAGGCCGGCTCACCACTCGGTAGGATTTTATTGATACTTAGGCGAGTACTTGGACTGCAGCTAAGCCTCCGAGTGGAAGGCTGGTTCACCACTCGGTAGGATTTTATTGATACTTAGGCGAGTACTTGGACTGCAGCTAAGCCCCCGAGTGGAAGGCTGGCTCACCACTCGGTAGGATTTTATTGATACTTAGGCGAGTACTTGGACTGCAGCTAAGCCTCCAAGTGGGAGGCTGGCTCACCACTCGGTAGGATTTTATTGATACTTAGGTGAGTACTTGGACTGCAGCTAAGCCTTCGAGTGGGAGGCTGGCTCACCACTCGGTAGGATTTTATTGAAACTTAGGCGAAACGGATTCGCAGCTAAGCCCCCGAGTAGGAGGCTGGCTCTCCACTCGGCAAGGATTTTTTACAAACTTAGGCGAAACGGATTCGCAACTAAGCCACCCACTGAGGGGAAATTTTATTGAACAAATAAAAGTGACAACAATCATTGGGGAAATTATGGCACTATTATCTTGTGAAACACGAACTACAGAAGTACTTTTATTACAATTCATCCGAGTGAATACTTAGGTGTAAAAGGGGCGGAGTAGCTCCGCATTCCAAGCTCGGGGCTCGTCGATGTTGTGCTCGACATTGTAAAGACGGTACGCTCCGTTATGGAGAACCTTGGTGACGATGAAGGGACCTTCCCAAGAAGGAGCAAGCTTGTGTGGTTTCTGCTCATCCACTCGGAGAACCAAATCTCCTTCCTGGAAGGCTCGACTCTTCACGTTTTTGGCATGGAAGCGACGCAAGTCTTGTTGGTAAATGGTTGATCGGATCAGAGCCATCTCCCTTTCTTCCTCTAAAAGGTCGACTGCATCCTACCGTGCTTGTTCTGCTTCAGCTTCGGTGTAGAGCTCGACTCGAGGAGCATTGTGGAGCAGGTCACTCGGCAAGACCGCTTCAGCTCCGTAGACCAAGAAGAATGGAGTTCTTCCAGTCGACCGGTTAGGCGTGGTCCTTAATCCCCAAAGCACCGAAGGAAGTTCGTCGACCCATGCTCCAGCTGCATGCTTGAGATCACGCATCAGTCGGGGTTTCAACCCTTTGAGAATCAAGTCATTGGCCCGCTCTGCTTGTCCATTCGACTGAGGATGGGCGACTGAAGCATAGTCGACTCGTGTGCCCTGAGATGTGCAGAACGCCCTGAATTCCTCCGAATCGAAGTTTGACCCATTGTCAGTGATGATGCTGTGCGGGACTCCATATCTGAATATCAATTCTCTGATGAAGCTGACAGCAGTACCAGCACATGTGTGAAACCGCTTCAGCCTGTTCTCAAGGGCCCAACCATATCCAATCCCCATACCGCGAAGGGCCAGACGAGTGGTATGGTCTTCAGAGCTGATACAGGCTTGTGTGACATGTTGGAGTAAAATTGACATCCCTCACACTTGTCGACTATCTCCTTTGCCATTTCATTCGCCCTTGGCCAGTAAAATCCGGCTTGGTATGCTTTGGCTACGATGGTCTGAGAGGATGCATGATGGCCACAGGTCCCCGAGTGGATGTCATCTAGGATTATCCGACCTTCTTCTGGCGTTATGCACTTCTGACCAACTCCAGTCACGCTCTCTCTGTACAGCTGCCCCTTGATCACAGTAAAGGCTTTGGATCGGCGGACGATCTGTCGTGCCTCTTCCTCGTCCTCTGGGAGCTCTTTCCTCAAGATATACGCGATATATGGTACTGTCCAATCGGGAGTGATCACTAAAGCCTCCATGACCAGGTCGACCACTGCTGGAACTTCAACCTCAGTCGGATCTGTGACACTCTTGGGCTGCGGGGCTTCTTCGTTAAAAGGATCTTCTTTGACTGATGGAGTATGGATATGCTCCAAGAACACATCACTAGGAATGGCTTCTATCTTGGAACCTATCTTTGCCAAGTTATCAGCCGCTTGATTTTTCAGTCGGGGTATATGATGGAGCTCTAACCCTTCGAATTTCTTTTCAAGCTTCCTCACTGCATTGCAGTATCCAGTCATGGCTGGGCTTCTAACGTCCCACTCCTTCGTCACCCGATTGACCACCAAATCTGAGTCGCCATAAACCACAAGGCGACGGACACCGAGTGAAATGGCCATGTGCAACGCATATAAAAGTGCCTCGTATTCTGCTTCATTGTTGGAGGAATCAAAGTGAATCTGGAGCACATATCTGAGCTTATCTCCTCTGGGGAAACCAAAACTACCCCAGCACCGGAACCATTTAACATCTTAGAGCCATCAAAGAACATGGTCCAATGCTCCGAGTGAACTTGAATCGGTTGCTGTTGTTCAATCCACTCGACAAGGAAATCTGTTATTGCTTGGGACTTAATAGCTTTCTTTGCCTCAAACTTGATATCAAGAGGAAGGAGTTCAATCGCCCATTTTGCCACTTGACCAGTTGCATCTTTGTTGTGCAGAATCTCTAAAAGTGGGGCGTCGCTGACGACTGTAATGGAATGATCAGAGAAATAATGAGCAACCTTCTTTGTGGTCATGTAGATCCCATACACAAGCTTCTGATAATGAGGATATCTTTGTTTCGATGGAGTCAAAACTTCAGAAAGATAATACACTGGGCGCTGAACTTTGAAGGCTTTTCCTTCTTCTTCCCGCTCGACCGTAAGCACCGTACTGACGAATTGTCCTGTGGCTGCAATATAAAGCAACAAAGGCTCTTTGCTGATTGGAGCAGCAAGCACCGGCTGCGTGGAGAGCAGAGCTTTTAGCTCGGCAAACGCTGCATCAGCTTCTGGAGTCCACTCGAACTTGTCTGCCTTCTTCATCAGTCGGTAAAGAGGTAATGCCTTTTCACCGAGACGAGATATGAATCGACTTAACGTGGCCAAGCATCCAGTAAGCTTATGGACATCGTGCACTCGCACAGGGCATTTTATTTGGAGTATAGTGCCAATTTTTTCTGGGTTAGCGTCGATTCCTCGTTCAGAAACGAGAAAACCGAGTAACTTTCCACCAGGAACTCCGAATGTGCACTTTGATGGATTGAGCTTGATATCATACCTCCTAAGATTGGCAAATGTTTTAGCGAGGTCACTCAATAGGTCGGAACCCTTTCGTGATTTGACCACAATATCATCCATGTACGCTTCAACGTTCTGACTGATTTGAGTGAGTAAACACTTCTGAATCATCATCATGAACGTGGCTCCGGCATTCTTGAGGCCGAATGGCATGGTGACATAGCAGAAGCACCCGAATGGAGTGATGAAAGCTGTTTTGATCTCATCGAGTCCATACAGACGGATCTGATGGTATCCGGAATAGGCGTCCAGAAAAGACAATCTCTCACATCCCGCAGTCGAGTCGACAATTTGGTCGATGCGAGGGAGAGGAAAATGATCTTTCGGGCAGGCCCGATTGTTGTGTTTGAAATCAATGCACATGCGGAGTGACTTGTCCTTCTTGGGAACCATGACGACATTGGCAAAAGCCACTCGGAGTGGTATATCTTTCGGATAAACTTTGCCGCCAACAGTCGAGCCACCTCCTCGCCAATGGCCTTTCTCTTCTGGACGGCGGACCGTCGAAGATGTTCTTTGACAGGTTTTGCTGTTGAGTCGACTCTAAGGCGATGCTCAGCCAGCCCCTTGGGAACACCCGGCATGTCAGCAGGCTTCCATGCAAAGATGTCCCAGTTCTCACAGAGGAACTGGATGAGCGCTTCTTCCTATTTAGGGTCGAGTGTTGTGGAAATATGGATCGGAGCTGCATTGGGGTCGGTGGGTGAATGTGAACGGGCTTCGTCTCACCGGACGACTGAAATGTTGATTCTGTGGCAGGCTTCTTGGCTCGCAACAAATCACTCGGATCTGCATTTTTCTTGTACCTCTCCAGCTCTACCATTTTTATCTAGGAATCGGCAATTTTCGAGCCTTTCTGAAAACACTCTTCTGCCTTCTTCCGATTGCTAGTGATAGTGATCACGCCCTTGGGGCCGGGCATCTTCAGTTTGAGGTACACGTAACATGGTCGAGCCATGAACCGTGCGTAAGCTGGTCGCCCCAAAATAGCGTGGTAAGCACTCTAAAAATCCACGACTTCGAATGTCAGACTCTCCTTGCGGAAATGCTTCAAGTCACCGAACACCACGTCCAGAGCTATTTGGCTGAGTGACTCAACCTTCTTTCCAGGTATAACTCCATGAAAACTCATGTCGCTGGCGCTTAGTCTGGACATCGGAATGCCCATTCTTTTCAGCGTCTCCGCATACAATATGTTCAGTCCGCTACCACCATCCATTAGCACCTTCGTCAGTCGAGTGCCCTCAACAACCGGGTCGACCACCAAAGCTTGCCTCCCAGGGGTGGCTATATGAGTCGGGTGATTGGACTGGTCGAAAGTAATGGGAGTTTGGGACCATCTCAGATAGCTTGGCGTCGCCGGGGCGACCATATTTACCTCACGGTTGATAACCTTCAATCGGCTTTTGCTTTCCACATCAGCAAAGATCATCAGAGTGGAATTAACATGAGGATATCCTCCATCACTGTCCTCCTTGTCCTCAGCTTTGTCCAACTCCTTTTCCTTGTCCTTGGGCTGTTTTCCTTGGAACTGCTGGATTAAGAGCCGGCACTGGCGAGTGGTATGCTTTGGGTAGATGAAATTACCGTCCTTGTCTTTCTTCCTGTGGATGTGGCACGGCAGATCCATCACGTCATTTCCTTCCTTATCCTTCACCTTCTTGGGGTTCCAGGATCCTTTGGGTTTTCCCTTGAACTTGCCCTAAGTCACGGCCAGATCCTCCCCAGGAGCCGCAGGCTCGGCTTTACGCTTTTGCTTCCGACTGGAATTTCCTTTCTCCGACTGACTCGGCTTGTACTTGCCGCTCCGGAGTCGGTCCTCTTCTTCACCATTGGCATACTTGGTGGCGATTTCCATCATTCGACTCAGTGTCATATCTCCGGTCCGACCAAACTTCAAACTTAATTCTATGTGCTTGACACCATCCTTGAAGGCACAGACTGCTTGATGATCATACACGTTCTCCATGGTATGATGCAAAGTGATCCATCTCTGAATGTAATCTCTCAAGGTTTCATTCGACTTCTGCACGCAAACTTGCAGCTCTGTCAATCCAGCTGGTCGCTTGCAAGTTCCCCCGAATGTCCTGACGAACACTCGAGAAAGATCTTCCCAAGTGTAAATGCTGCTAGGAGCTAACTGATTCAACCACGCCCTGGCCGAACCTTCCAGCATGAGTGGTAAATTCTTCATAGACACCTCATCATTCCCGCCGCCAATCTATACCGCCACTCGGTAGTCTTCAAGCTAGGTTTCAGGCTTGGACTGACCGGTGAACTTACTTACTCCAGTCGCCAACCTGAAGTTGGGGGGAATCACCGCGGCTCTGATAGCCCTGCTGAAACATTCTGGACCTGAAACATGGACTCGGCTGCTAGTGGGCGCATCTCTGTCATGGCCACCTCGATGAGCTCTGTTCCGATCGACCAAACCTTGCACGATGATGGATCGCGCGTCAAAGCCTGGTTCCCTGGGGTCGACCGGATCTCTTCGCCCCACACTGAGCTGGCGCCTGTCATCTAACAGTCGATGAGCGTAAGACCCACCCCTTGGGGGAGGAGTGGGCACTCGACGCCTATCATCACGATCGAATCGGTTACCATATTGGTCACGTCGACCCTCGCATCCCTCACGCCGCGAAGGCGATCTTGGGCTATGAGCCGACTGGACTGTATTCTCTGCGGCGGATCGCCTGTGAATCCTGTTGCACGACTGTGACACAGCTGAATTCTGATCTCCCGCTGCTCGGAGCAAATCCCTGATCTGCATCAAGCCTCTGCCAGCCTCCGACTGAGAGGGCTGAATTGACTCTGCTATACGGGCTGCAGCTGCTAAATTCTGAATCGGGGTTCGATATACCTGAGTCGGTTGCGGAAAGAGTTGACGTCGACTGGAGTCGGGTACTCGTTGCCGCACGCGTTCGTCGAGTGCTCGCTGGAGGTTCTCCAGTCGAGTGCGTTCAGCCAAGTTGGCCAAACGCGCCTCTTCTAAGGCACGAGCCTCGGGAGTTTCCCCTGCGATGGGAGTATGCAGGGCATCCACGTTCCTGCGGCGAAGTTCTTCCCTTTGCAGGGAAGTAAGTGGCTCGGGTTGATATTCCTCATGGGCCTGAGCGGGGTCGCCTCCACCGTCCATCCCATCATCGCGGGGGAAGCCGGGAGGGTTACGAGGCCCATTGACCATCAAGACCTCCGCCGCCGGATCACTACTGTCGCACTCGGATGCGGTCTCTACGGAGCGAGTCGACAGATCGAACATGCCGTATAGAGATTCGTCGGGCTCGATTGCCGCGACTTGGGTGGTGGACGATTGGCGAGCCACTGCGTGCCTCACCCACCGCTGGAGCCTCGACCGACCAGAGTGCTTGCGCTGGCGGGAAACAGGGAGGGAGGACGACATGGGAGTCGACTGATACGGAGTCGACGGTTGCCGCAGCAGAATGCCGCGGACACACGCCTGAAAATGCGTCGCACCGCGGATGGGGAGCGCGTCGATGTCGAGTGGAGCCTCCTGGAGCCAAGCGGAGTCGTCGGCGATGAAGGTGAGCGCGCTGAGACGGATCTCACGACCCTCGACCAAAACTCCACCAAAAACCATGATGAAGGCAATCGGAATAATTGCAACTTCTCCAAAAATCGCTAAGACACCTACCCCATGGTGGGCGCCAACTGTCGTGGTTCTAAGTCTGACAGTAGAATGGGGGGTAGGTATGGAGAGGCAAGATCCTAGCTATGGAGCAGTTGTACATACAAGGGATTTACGAGTTCAGGCCCTTCTCGGAGGAAGTAACAGCCCTACGTCTCGGAGCCCGGAGGCGGTCGACTGGATTATGTGTGCGTAGGTTACAGGGGTGCGAACCCTTTACACTGAGGAGGGGGGTGGCTTATATAGTGTCTGCCAGACCCCTCCGGCCCTCAGTTATGCAGGGTTTAAAGTACATTAAGGCCTGGCGTTACTGGTAACGCCTTACATAAAGTGTCATCATGGCCATAAAGACTACTTAATTACAGACCGTTTGGATGCAGAGTGGCTCTTGACCTCCTGGTGGTCGAGTGAGTCTTCATGGTCGAGTCTTTCGAGTCCGTCGAGTGAAGTCTCTCTTGGTCGACTGGAAGGCAGCTTCTTCTGAGGATGTCCTTGGGAAGGGTACTTAGGACAGGTCCGTGACCCTACCCTAGGTACATGACTTCATCAGTTTGAGGTACGTAAAAATGACCATACTTTTTGACAGATTTGCACTTAGAATGCGCCCTGTATAGATAGTAGCCCCTGAGACTCGGTATGTTGCCGGAAACGACAGTGTGCCGAGGATCATAATCTCAGTTATAAGGTGTCGCCCTTCCCATACAGGTGGCGGGGCGTTCGGTTGCCAGCCAGACTGATGTAGTTGCCGAACTGAAGCGGCAACTTGACATTGCGGATGCGGACATTGCGCTGGTCAATAAACGAATTGACGAGTCACAAGGTAGGTGGCTTCTCCGCGGTCACCTGGTAACGGAGCTGATGCCCACGCCTTACAACATGTATGCTTGATGCAGATGGCGCCGCTGCGATGGAGGAGCTTCGGGCGGAGCTTGCCCGAGCCAAGGAGCAAGCCAGAAAAAGTGATGCGGCTGCCTCGAAGGCGGCCGAAGAGCTAAAAGCCGAAAAGGCTGCTCACTGCCGAAGCAAGGAGGAGATGGCCGAAATGGCCATGAAGTTGAAGGATGCTACCGACCGCTATGAGTTTCTTGAAAGAGAATGCCGAGCGGAGCAAGAGGACCTGAAAAAGGCCATTGCCGAAGCCAAAGATGCCCGCTCCGCGATGAGGGCTATAAAGGAGGAGCTGCGTCAGGCCGGGGATATTGCGGCTGGAAATCCCTTTTTGCTGCGTAGGAAGTTCACGAACCCGAAGTATGCTCAGTTGGGCCAGTTGTGGGGTGCGGAGGATGCTTATCTGAATTTGGCGGCGAGTGCGGCGGACGCAGTCGTGCACTTCCGAAGCCAAAAGATCACCAAATGGAAGAGTTTTTTTGGTCTCAATTCCATATTCTGAAGCGTCCACTTCCATTAACCAATCGGTTGGCCGAGTGGGCTGAGCTGAACAGGTTGTCCGGACTTGCCATGAAGGATGTCGTGGCTCATCTGTGGCCAGACAGGCCCGAGCCGAAGAGTTATTTTGGCTTGGTGCAATAGTTCCTTGATGCGGTGCCGCATATCAAGGCGATGAAGCAGTCGGCATGCATAGAGGGTGCACAGATGGCTTTCGCCCGTGTCAAAACATACTGGGCAGAGATGGATGCCATCGATGTTGCCTCCCGGGTTTCGGACAGAAGCCGATTACCCGCTGAACACTATTTTGAGGATGTCCTGCAGGGCGCTCGTTTAATAGAGTCGCAGTGCTCAAAAAACATTATGTTCAAATGACATGTATGATTTGTAAAACCATATTTATAAGGGCTTTTTATACTTGTGCGTTCAAGTATTGAAGTATCTCCTGTGCGGCCGTTGATGTATATGTATATATAACCTGAAAGAATGCAGTCTTCGGCTTCAGCCCCCACGCACATGGTGCGGGGGTGTTTGCAAAAAAGCACATTTTCACACTTAATCCAACGTCTTGGTCCTGTGAAGGAGGTGATAGCGTAGCAAACTAGGCAACCGGACTATAATGCTTTATCACTTTCACTTAGCCATAGGAGTTCGATGGTGGGGCTACTATATAGCCCCTAGGGGCACCACGCTCTCCGAACTCGGGGCGCGTGTGTGCCTGACCGGGAAACGGTCCTTCGTCAAAGCGGAGGAATTCTAAACATTCTGGTAGTCGATCGAGTGGTTGACCAGTCTCTCGCTATATCATGACTGTCAGTTTTCGGCTTTCTCTACTGAGGCGCTCACCCGGCCGAACCAGGGCACAATCGCAGTAGTTCTCCTGGTGCCGCATTAGCCGATAGAGCGGAATGTAAGGCAGCAAAACGCAGGAGCCGGGCAAACCCAACATTTGACCAAAGACATGATTCGGAGCTGATGCATATAAGGCCTAACTCGAGACGCCGAACACTCCCTAAGGTATTCGGTCTTTATGATAACGGGCAGAACAATGCCCTAAGCCCCTAGTGTCCAGGTACGCGCGAAAACTTCTGACGCGGCCGATGCCAAAACGCCAGCCTCCTCCTCGGTTATGGTAAGAAACCGGGGGATGTGTATCAACAAGAGACAGTAAAAAAGGTTTACGCAGGGTCTTAATCTGAAAAGAATCCTTGTAACGGGTCCCTGCTGCACGTCTGCGCCTGTGTCTCCGTTGTGCTGTATCCTGGACGGGTATAGCATGTTTGTTCATCTGTAAAAAGACAAGAACTTAGTTTGGAAAAAGACCGTGCGAAAGATGTATTTAAAATAGAGCATGATTTAAAAAATGAATAAAATTGAGCTTTATTGGCTCTCATTGTTCATGCGTGCAGCCCCTTGTAAAGGGGTACGCGGCTAGTAAGCCCCTTGTTTATTTATACCGGACTCGTCTAACCGTGTCCGGGGTCTGAATGACCTGTTTTAGGAGCTTTGACCAGCAAGGCCGGATTAGTGTGCGGCTGTCAAGGCAGTCTCACGTTCTTCCGCGGTCGAGGAACACTCAAAGTTACCTTTTAATGAGATGATACTGCGTGGACCGGGCATTTTAAGTGTAAGAGACGCGTAATGCGGTATTGCGTTAAAGCGGGCGAAAGCTTCGCGTCCCAATAGTGCTTGATGGCTACTTTTAAATGGGGCGATATGGAAGATTAGCTTTTCGCAACGGAAGTTGTCGGATGAACCGAACACGACTTCTAGTAGTAAGGAGCCCGTACAATTGGCATAAGGGCCTGGCGTTACTCCTTTAAAGGAAGTGTTGCTATGGCGAATTTTGGTAGGGTCCATCTCCATTCTGCGGATTGTGTCCTGGTATAGCAAGTTTATATCGCTGCCGCCATCCATTAGGACTTGTGTAAATTGTAGTCCGTCGATTATAGGATCCAATATCAAAGCAGTACATCCTGCGTTTCGAATACTTCTGGAGTAATCCTGATGGTCGAAGGTAATTGGTTTTGACATCCAGTTTCGGGACTCCGCTGGGGTGGACCGTGTGGCGCGTACTTTAGTAGGTGCCGCCCTATTTTTCCTTGTTATCACTTGAAGTGAATTCACTGTTTTTACTTCTTGTGGGAAATTCTTTTGTTTTCCGGTGCTCTACTTGTGGGGTTCGTCATCGTCCTCACTTGGTGTGTCGAGCCCCTTGTGTTCGGCGTTAAGTCGGCCGGACTGTTTGAAGACCCAACAATCTCTGTGGGTATGGTTTGCAGGCTTCTCGGGGGTACTGTGGATTTGACATATCCTATCCAAGATTTTGTTTAGGTTGGATAGCTCGTCACCGTTGTCCTTAAGAGGCAGTGTTTTGTTGTTCGGCCGAGAGCTTTTGAACCCGACGTTGACTGCCGTGCTCTTTGGGCTATTTTCCTTAGTCCGGCGCTGGCCTTTTCTTCGTCGTGGTTTCCCATTTCCATCCATGACCTCGGATGTACTCGGGTCGCTGGTGCTGCATCTTGCCAGCCACCTATCTTCTCCTGCGCAAAAGCGGGTCATGAGGCTTGTTAGTGCGGCCATTGTCCTTGGCTTTTCCTGGCCGAGGTGTCTGGCGAGCCATTCATTTCGGACGTTATGTTTGAAGGCTGCTAAGGCTTTGGCGTCCGGACAGTCGACTATTTGGTTCTTTTTGGTGAGGAACCTGTCCCAGAATTTGCGGGCTGACTCTCCGGGCTGTTGAGTTATGTGACTTAAATCATCTACATCCGGAGGGCGGACATAAGTCCCCTGAAAATTTGCCCAAAACGCATCCTCGAGCTCTTCCCAACTTCCAATGGTATTTTCTGGGAGGCTTTTATGCCAATGCCGGGCTGGCCCTTTGAGCTTGAGGGGTAGGTATTTTATGGCATGGAGATCATCTCCTCTAGCCATATGTATGTGTAGGATGTAATCCTCAATCCAGACTCCGGGGTCTGTTGTTCCGTCATATGCCTCTATATTTACGGGCTTGAATCCCGCTGGAAATTCATGATCCAGTACCTCATCGGTGAAACATAGGGGGTGTGCGGCGCCTCTATATTGGGCTATATCATGACGTAGCTCAAGCGAGCTTTGTCTACTGTGTTCGGCCCGACCGGAGTTGCTGTATCCGGCGCGACGGTCATCGTCGTGCATCGTGGGGCGCCCACACGATCCGTAGATCGATCTTGATTGTCTTGCCTTATCCTCCAATATGTCTCGCAAGTCCGGCGCATTCCCCCGTGGCTTTGTGCTTTTCGAGCGATGCCGGGGTACGGCTTTAGTGGAAGGCCTAGAGGCCTCTCTGTCGCGGCCACAAGGTGGCCGGTCGGCCGTATTGTGCGCTGGTGATGTAGGTTTATATGCCTCCTCCTCTAATCGGGGGAGCAGCTTGCGTTTGGGGTAGCTTTTGGAGGGGCGTTCGAGTTCGTACTCTTCAGCCGCAAGGACTTCAGTCCATCTGTCGGCTAGCAAATCTTGGTCAGCTCTAAGCTGTTGCTGCTTTTTCTTGAGGCTGCTTGCCGTGGCCATAAGCATGCGTTTAAAACACTCTTGTTTGACGGGATCTTCAGGCACGACGAATTCGTCGTCGTCGAGGCTTGCCTCGTCTCCGGAGGGAGGCATGTAATTGTCGTCCTCTACCTCTTTGTCTGCCACTCTCTCATGAGGGCTGGCTTCTTCATCCTCCTGTGCTGAATCTTGCTGGAGGGGGTTGTCTTCGGCACTGTCAGGGGTGTTATTGTCTCCGGTGCCGGAATCTCCATTCTTGCTGTGGCGAGATTTAGAGCGGCGCCGCTGATGTTGGTGCTTAGGCTGTTTCTTGGAGGGGTCTTCCTCCGCTGTTCCATCGCCATTCCCATCCTTTAGGATGTCCACCATGTATATGTCGTATGACGAGGTGGCTTTCCAGTGCCCCGTAGGCGCTGGCTCTTGGTCGTCTCCGGTATCGTCGTCCATACCGTCGATGTCTTTGGAGTCGAAGTCTAGCATGTCGGTTAGGTCGTCGACAGTGGCTACGAAGGGGGTGGTGGGTGGGCTTTGAATTTCTTCGTCGTCCGCATCCCAACCGTCCTGACCGTGGTCCGGCAGGGCTCTCCTGATAACGAGAGATACTTTAGCGAATTCAGGATGTCGCCAAAAGGCGAGTGCTGAAAGATGTCCGCGGCGGTGAACTCCATGATCGGCGCCCAATCGGATTCGGTTGGTAGGGGCGTGGGAGGTTTGGAGTCCGGCGAGGAGTCCAGCACCTCGCAGTCACGAGCTTCACAAGGGACAGGGTCGGTATTCGGCTCCATCGTCGTAGAGGTAGCAGCCCCCGAGGCGGTGTCTAGCCACCCATCCTCGATCTGCGCAGTTGGTTCCGAATTAAGGGTCAGAGCGGACTCTTGTGCGGCCTCCAGGGCACTGTCCGGCAGCAGAGCTAAATCATGCCCATCGCGACAGTGCGGCGCGCTCGGCTGTGGCTCGAATCCGTCGAAGATCAAGTCTCCGCGGACGTCAGCCGTATAGTTCAAACTTCCAAATCTGACCTGATGGCCAGGGGCGTAGCTTTCAATCTGCTCCAGATGGCCAAGCGAATTGTCCCGCAGTGCGAAGTCGCCGAATACAAAGATCTGTCCGAGGAGAAAAGTCTCACCCTGGACCGCGTTGTTGTTGACGATTGAAGGAGCCATCGGGCCTATGAGCGACGACACAGGGGAACTCTCAATGAAAGCACCAATGTCGGTGTCAAAACCGGCGGATCTCGGGTAGGGGGTCCCGAACTGTGCGTCTAGGCGGATGGTAACAGGAGACAAGGGACACGATGTTTTTACCCAGGTTCGGGCCCTCTCGATGGAGGTAAAACCCTACTCCTGCTTGATTGATATCGATGATATGGGTAGTACAAGAGTAGATCTAACATGAGATCAAGGAGGCTAAACCCTAGAAGCTAGCCTATGGTATGATGGTTGTTCGTCCTATGGACTAAAACCCTCCGGTTTATATAGACACCAGAGAGGGCTAGGGTTACACAGAGTCGGTTACAATGGTAGGAGATCTACATATCCGTATTGCCAAGCTTGCCTTCCACGCCAAGGAAAGTCCCAACCGGACACGGGACGAAGTCTTCAATCTTGTATCTGTTGGGGAACGTAGCAGAAATTCAAAAAAATTTCCTACGAATCACCAAGATCTATCTATGGAGAGACCAGCAACGAGTAGAAGAAGAGTGCATCTACATACCCTTGTAGATCGCTAAGCGGAAGCGTTCAAGTGAACGGGGTTGATGGAGTCGTACTCGTCGTGATTCAAATCACCGATGATCAAGTGCCGAACGCACGGCACCTCCGCGTTCAACACACGTACAGCCCGGTGATGTCTCCCAAGCCTTGATCCAGCAAGGAGAGAGGGAGAGGTTGAGGAAGACTCCATCCAGCAGCAGCACAACGGCGTGGTGGTGGTGGAGGAGCGTGGCAATCCTGCAGGGCTTCGCCAAGCACCGCGGGAGAGGAGGAGGACTTGGGAGAGGGGGAGGGCTGCGCCAGAACTTCGTGTTTAGCTCCTATGCGCCTCCCCACTATATATAGGGGTGGAGGGGCTGATTTCTTGCCCTCCAAGTCCATTGGGGC
Source organism: Triticum timopheevii (assembly GCA_963921465.1). Classification (NCBI taxonomy): domain Eukaryota; kingdom Viridiplantae; phylum Streptophyta; class Magnoliopsida; order Poales; family Poaceae; genus Triticum; species Triticum timopheevii. The sequence continues at coordinate 569,737,442 of OY997264.1, forward strand.
GTTGGCAAAGGTGAGAGGAAAGAAATCCCATCATTTCCTTCCCCACCAATTGTTATCCCTCCTTTTTAGGGATCTTGATCTTATCCCTTCGGGATATGATCTTATTCCTTCTCAGGGGGGATCTTGGTGCGCCTTGACCAGGGGTGTGGGGCCTTGCCCCCACTACCCACGCTCATGTGGGTCCCCCCATGCAGGTGGGCCCCACTCCGGAACCTTCTAGAACCTTCCCGGTACAATACCGAAAAATCCCGAACATTTTCCGGTGGCCAAAATAGGACTTCCCATATATAAATCTTTACCTCCGGACCATTCCGGAACTCCTCGTGACGTCCGGGATATCATCTGGGACTCCGAACAACATTCGGTAACCACGTACAAACTTCCTTTATAACCCTAGCGTCATCGAACCTTAAGTGTGTAGACCCTACGGGTTTGGGAGACATGTAGACATGACCGAGACATTCTCTGGTCAATAACCAACAGCGGGATTTGGATACCCATGTTGGCTCCCACATGTTCCATGATGATCTCATCGGATGAACCACGATGTCAAGGACTCAATCGATCCCGTATACAATTCCCTTTGTCTAGCGGTATTTTACTTGCCCGAGATTCGATCGTCGGTATCCTTATACCTTGTTCAATCTCGTTACCGGCAAGTCTCTTTACTAGTTCCGTAACACATCATCCCGTGATCAACTCCTTGGTCACATTGTGCAAATGATGATGTCCTACCGAGTGGGCCCAGAGATACCTCTCCGCTTACACGGAGTGACAAATCCCAGTCTCGATTCGTGCTAACCCAACAGACACTTTCGGAGATACCTGTAATGCACCTTTATAGCCACCCAGTTACGTTGTGACGTTTGATACACCCAAAGCACTCCTACGGTATCCGGGAGTTACACGATCTCATGGTCTAAGGAAGAGATACTTGACATTGGAAAAGCTCTAGCAAACGAACTACACGATCTTTGTGCTATGCTTAGGATTGGGTCTTGTCCATCACATCATTCTCCTAATGATGTGATCCCGTTATCAACGACATCCAATGTCCATAGCCAGGAAACCATGACTATCTGTTGATCACAACGAGCTAGTCAACTAGAGGCTCACTAGGGACATATTGTGGTCTATGTATTCACACGTGTATTACGATTTCCGGATAATACACTTATAGCATGAATAAAAGACAATTATCATGAACAAGGAAATATAATAATAATACTTTTATTATTGCCTCTAGGGCATATTTCCAACAGTATCTTCATAGTCTTGGAGTCTGGCCAGTGATGATAGTTCGGCTATCCGGACACCCCCTAGTCCAGGACTCCCTCAGAAGGAAAGAAGGGTTAGGAGACATAGGATATTCATCCAACCGCCTGAAATGGTAGACTGACCCAAGTCAGGCGACTTGCATAACAAATATATGTTTTTACACAGCAAAAGATCCATAAAAACAACAACATAAAGAAAAACTATCACTGCTCGTGGAAAGAGACGGCCTTGTTGTCTTTGGCTGCCGGCGCGAACCAGCCGTAGCTGCCGACGTGTGTCTCCGCACCATGGTTGTCCTCGGCCTCCAGGTACTCGTTCAAGCGGAGCGTGCGGGCGCTCTGCACAGACGAGAGCACAGCCCGGTTCAAGTCGAGGACGTCCGGTTCCGCCTGCAGGAGGGCCTCGATGGCAGCGGCATCCGCGCGCTCCACGTCGAGTCAAGCCTTTGCCGCCCGGTTCAAGTCCAGGACGTCCGGTTCCGCCTGCAGGAGGGCGTCGATGAGAGTGGCATCTGTGCGCTCTGCATCGAGTTGAGCCTCTGCTGCCCGGTTCAAGTCCACGACGTCCGGTTCCGCCTGCAGGAGGGCCTCGATGGCAGCGGCATCCGCGCGCTCCGCCTCAAGTTGAGCCTCCGCCGCCCGGTTCACATCCACGACATCTGGTTCCGCCTGCAGGAGAGCCTCGATGGCAGCGGCATGCGCGCGCTCCGCGTCGAGTTGAGCCTCTGCCTCCCGGTCCTCCTTTAGTATCGCCATGTTGAACCGCTTGTCCGCCTGCACATGGGGGACTCGGACGCCGGCAGGAAGTCGACGTCCATCGTCTCATACCCATCGGGGGCCTTCTGCGCCGCGACCTCCGCCATGAACATTGGATCGGCTTCCTCCTCCTCGTATCTTGGCTCCAGAGAACTCGGGGATTGGCCCGCCGCAAAGCGAGCTTGGGAACGGAGGTCTGTGGTGCCGACCGCCGCCGCGATTTCTGCGCGGCGCTCCGGCGTCAGCATTTTGTAGTAAGTTATCTTGCGGTGCACCATGGCTTTCCGGCGAACTAGGGGACACTTGATGCGGGCTAGGGGATCGAAAGGTGGGGGAATGGGCTGGAGATTTGGTGTGGTTTTAGGGTAGTGGCTGGCGTAGGCCGAGCAGCGAAGGTTCTAGTGTGAATAGTGGTTCCGGTGATGACCGGTCAATCGGTTTTGACTGTACATCGCTCTTGTTGTGTTTGCGTTGCAGCCCGGCACGCTGGACCCTCCACGTCGCTCACCGAATGGAACGCGCTTCGTCTTGCGTTTTCGCTCGCTTGTGGGACCTCAGTTGAGAGCAAACCGACGTCCCTCCCCCTCCCCCGCCCGCGTAATTTATTATACCACCACTCCCTCTGTTTTATGCGGAGTAAATAAAAATAGACGGAGTATACTGCGGATGAGGATCCCCTGAAGTGGCCGAATCCATTGAGTAACTCGCATGCGGGGCCTAGCAAGCATGGGATCCGCCAGTAAGTGACCGAAAGGAAGGGTAAGGCAGGGATACCTACGTCAGAGGATCCACTTCCACTACTACTCCCTCCTTCCATTTACTATACAGGGCCTAATGAGTTTTTCGAGGCTAACTTTGACCAAATGTTAGAGTAATAATATATGGCATGCAACTTACAAAAAGCATACGGTCAAATTCGTATGTGAAAGGAGTTTCTAATGATATAATCGCTAGACACGGTCAATGTGCTATTAATCTTGTCAATAGTCAAATTGGAAACCATCTCGAGTACAAATCAAGGAGTACGTACGAATCTAACAATATTGATTGGACGTTGTTGAATGTTGATACCTTTTTTGATCAAAGTAGAGATACTTTGACTACACATAAAACTTATATGTATACTAGAAAGGATAGGAGGGAGTATATTGTACGTTCAAAAACAAAACGAACATTGAATACCCTTTATATATGATTTGGGGATGCTATGATCACTGGTCCAAAATTTTGAATCCGCCTTAGGTATCACGTGCCCCCACTCGTTCCCTCTCGATTTCATCTCGGGGTCAGGAGATCTATTGTAAGGGGACTAGGGTGGGTACATGCGAATGATACTCGGCGGAATGTTCAAATGAGGCATGCGGGAGGACGGACTCGACTGGAGGGCGACATGATCGATGGAGAAGAGGGTTGGAGAGGAATGAGAAATAAGCAAACGCCACATGATTATACTTGAACAGCTCAAATAAATAATAAGTTTTCTCTCTTGGCCTACAAAGTGAAAGGCCTAATGTGCAACGCAAAGCACTGACGCTCGAATATGGCCGAGAAAACAGGGAAACCGACATGTGGGGCACACCCGTCGGGACGATGTAGTGCACACTAGTCGAATGGAGGAGCTGGCCCACGACCTCCTTGCCACCGACAACCGTTCATGTGGGTCGTTGGGGCCAACAACGGGGTGCAGCTCCAGCACCGCCTCTGGACATGGCGACAGCGGTGAGCGACACGCTCATATCATCGCTAGACACAGTCGGTTTCAGTGTGCCGAGGGTGGCGTTAGTGCTGTGGCACGACCAACAGTATGTTTGGTTTGTGCCCAAGGTTGCCCCATCAAAGTATTGGGTAGCCAAAATTTTGGTTGAGGTATTGGTTGCCCATGATTTGGCCGACATTGGCAAGAAAAATGAACTAGAATTGGCAAGAGTTCACTGGCATGCCAAAAAAGTGGCAACCATCCAAACAAAGACCAATCTTTGGGTCATGACCAAAATTTTGGTTGAGGTATTGGTTGCCCATGATTTGGCCGACATTAGCAAGAAAAATGAACTAGAGTTGGCTAGAGTTCGTTGGCATGCCAAAAAATGGCAACCATCCAAACAAAGACCAATCTTTGGGTCATGACCAAAATTTTGGTAAGGTGCACTTTGGCCACAATCCAAACACACCCCAACACCCGGCTCGTCGAGGATGCACGGGGCGCCATGACGCGTCCGCGGAGCGGTGTAGCGCGGCCAACTGCATCCTCTGGACCTGAGACCATGCCTGGCCATCTTGCTTTTTCAATGACATGCGGGGATCGCATGTGAGCAAAGGGCATCTCCAACGTTGCCACGACCACAGCTGACTACCCTGGCACACCAAAACCCTCGTCCCTCGCACCGTCGCGCGGTACGTTCCCAGCCGGCGCCAGCTGCCCGCATTCATGCCGTCCGTTCGTATATTGTCGTTAAGAGGCTCGGTGCCCGAGGAACCAACTTCGGCGACTTAATGACGCGCCCGGACGCTTGGCCTCACCGGAATGCGCTACTTAAAGTGGAAATGCCCAGCTAACCTCCACACCATAGTGCATCGTCCTCCTACCTGGCACCACATCCGCCATGACTGCAAGTGCAAACGTTCTGCGGGAGAGCTTGTCTTCGGGGATGAAGCTCGAGGTCGCCGCCCTCGCTCAAGTCGCCTCTCGCGACGCAATAGCGGCGTAGCCGGACGCGGACGCGGCCGCACAAGCGGTGGCCACGCTGGCGGCCGACGACGGGAGCACCGTCAGCCACACGTCCTACTTGCCACCGTCCAACGTCCGGCACCGCCAAGGTCGGGGACTCCTCCGAGGATGAGTAGGGCATGGGAGGCGGCAGGGCATGGTGTGCCAACTGGCCGGTCTGTATCCCGTGTTCTACTCTTCCTCGCCGGAGACCGCACCTTCACTTCACGGGTCTTGAACCCCGCCCCCGTACATAGAGATCGCAGATGGAGGACGTTGGTCGCCGCCGTAGAATAGGCTTATTTCTTTTATTTTTCTATCCTATAAAAGTTTGAAATGTAATGAAAATCTGCCGTGTTTGCATTAATCTCGGCCGGTGTATATGAACTTTCACAATAATATACATATTGTAGGAGTACTAGCAAGATGCCCGTGTGTTGCATGGAAGATCAAGATCTTGTGGGAGAAAAGGATGAACGAGGGAAAGCCTTATCTGCAAATGTGGAGAGGAGTGCGGGTAAATTGTCAAAGTTTACTTCCTATCCGTTAGATATAGATTGGACGGCCTATACTGCAGGATGACAGGCACACCATCATCACCAACTCTGCTTTTTATTGAACCGAGACAAATCTAACATGCGAAGTAAAATAAACACATAGGGTCTATGCATACACAAATTATCTTAGGCACTCCAAAAGTACGTCCACTACACATTCACGCATTTCACATCTTTCTACATCTAGGGGAACCTACGAAAGGGTTAACGTAAATTGCCTCTCTCTCTCCTCCCCTGATTTTCATGGTGGTGGGCCCCTCCCCCCCCCAATCTACAATCAACAGCTCACACGTTTAACATTACGTTAATTACGTAACTGGGATTACGTAGGTGTAGCATTACTCGTCCTAAAAAACCCAACTAAGCCAACCTCTGAGCATATCACGCGGGAAAAGTCCCGGCCCCGCCGTTTTAGTCGGGATTACCGGATTACTAGTAGTAGTATCGATGGATTGCGCGAAGCAACAAATTTTTTTATGAGGGGGCGAAGCACCTAGTTTAAAAGGAAAAAAGGTGGTACACTCACAGCACTGCTGTCGTGGTCGCATTGCACCCCACACACGTTCGGTCCTGCACATGGCTCACAGAAACGGGACACGCTTCGGCTTGCCTCTTCACTGACACATGGGACTGCACTTGGAGAAACCGACCATGCGCCAAACTCCCCCCGCCCACCGCGCGAAAATCCTCCCCCCCCCCACACAAAAATCCCCCCAAATCTGATTCAGCCACCCTTCGGCCAACTAGCCAATAATATTCCCCAAACCCCCTCCCCCCGTCCCCCTCCACTCCATTCGCTCCGCCAAAGCTGCCCTCCATGCCACACTGATTCGTCAGCGCCGCGGTTCGTCAAGGGGACGCACGGCGATCCTCTCGCTCCCACAGTACGCTCTCGTAGACTGCCGTCCTCTAGCTGCACCGCCACCTCTGGCTACGTTCTTCTGGAGGCGCACGACGGTCAGCGCCGCCACCGCTAGCGACATTCGGTGTGGAGACGCACGGCAGTCAGCTTCTCCCACGGTTACGCGCATTCTAGACTGAGGCCCCATTCATGTCGGTGTAGCGCTGAATGTTAGCTGATAGACGCTGTTAATCTCACTGTTTGCCAAAGTAGTTTACTGTCAATATGCTCTGCTTAAGAAGCTTCCTTGCCCTGTTCTGCACTCAATCTGCTTAGCTGAGATGGCATGCCAATGCCGATTAGTTGCTAAAATATCCTGCCATATATTTATTGTGACGTAGATTGCCATGGTCTAGTAGCCAATCTGTTAGGTGAAATAGCTCTACACCGTTTTATACTCGATCTTTGTTGCTGCGACTGCCTTCGATAGTTTGATGGCTGTGTGCTCGGCCTCATTGACTGCTGAAACAACCTGCCATAATTTAGCACTCAAATCTGTTTGCTGAATTAGCTTTACATATATTTCATTACTTAGATCTGCTCGTCCAAATATCTTGCCATAGCTTTAGACATCAACCTAGGTATTTTTTTCTGGACTTCGTAAAAAGGCATATATGGTTTTCCTGTAACATCTAGTAGAAGAACTAATTTATATGTCTAACATATGGACATGACTTGGATAACTTCTACTCGAAGATTCTCTGCTGCATATGTCGAGGGGGTTGAAAACTTCATGAACTTTATCAGAGCTGAGTACGGTGGTCCGAAATCAGATGTCCTCTGCCCGTGTAGCAGTTGTATGAATTCAGTTACAAGACCCCAGTCAACTATGCAAAATCATCTACACATGTATGGGATGTCGGTCACATATACTAGGTGGGTTCATCATGGTGAAGCTGTGAACGTCAATGTTATTGATTACGTGGAAGCAGCAGATCACCATCTTGATCTGCCTGATGCTCAGGTGGAAGAGGAGGAGGAGGTGGTGGTGGCGGACCCAGTGAGTTTGACCAACATTGAAACAATGCTACGAAATGCTCGTGCATTCTGTGAACTTTCACCTGTAGAAGAAAAATGGTGGGCCCGCATGTTGGAACAATGCAACGTTGTTGTCACCCCAGGAAATAAGCTGTCAGTATTCTCAGCTATGGTCACCTTTCTTCAGGTGAAGACATTTGAGCGGATGACGAACAAATCATTCGATGCGATGTTTGCTGCTTTCTGCAAATCTTTCCTAGATGCGTCTGAGCTGCCACACACCTACAGTAAAATGAAGAATTTCCTTCGTGCAGTTGGAATTGGATATGATATGATCCATGTTTGTAAGAATAACTGTGTTCTATTCCGGAAGGATTATGCCAACTTAAGTGAATGCCCGAAATGCAAATCATCAAGATGGAAAGATGGTGATGCTGTGAAGAGGATTCCTCATAATGTTCTGAGACATTTTCCAATTACACCAAGATTGCAGAGGTTGTTTCATGATGCTAAAACAAGAGAGGATGTACTATGGCTTTCTAGGAACCAGGAGTACAGAGATCAGAATGTAATGAGCCATCCATCTCATGGTAGTGAGTGGAAAAGCTTCAATGATAAACACAAAGAGTTTGCTGCTGACCCGAGAAACATTAGACTTGGCTTAGCTTCAGATGGATTTAACCCATTTGGCCACCAGAGCGCCACATATAGCATGTGGCTAGTGCTTGTTATCCCTTACAACATGCCTCCAAATGTCTGCACCAAAGAATCAAACTACATGATGGCCTTGCTCATCCCAGGTCCAAAAAGTCCTGGAAAGGATCTTGATTTGTTCATGGAGCCTCTTGTGGAGGAACTTCAACAGCTATGAAGGGTGTTCTCACTTGAGACCTATATAGCAGCCCACCAGCTGATTTCTTTCTGCATGCTATTATAATTTGGTGCATCCATGATTATCCGGCTTTGGGCACTATGTCAGGGTGAATGACACATGGTTACAATGCAGGTGTTCACTGTGACAGGAATCCGCTATCATACGCAATACTTAGCAAGATCTGTTACATTGGACACTGCCGTTTCCTTGCCAAGGACAAGCCGCATCCTAGAAAATACCGAAGACATGTGTTCAATGCAAAGCATGAAAACCGTGATGCGCCACAGGGGCTCACCGCCGATGAGTTGCAAGTGGAATTGGAGAAGGTCAGGCATATTACACCAGGAAACCATCCTGGTAATGGTAGCGGGAAAAGGAAGCGTGGCAGGGCAGAAGAGATATTATTGTTTACCCGCAGGTCCACTTTGTGGGACTTGGAGTATTGGAAAGATTTGTATCTGCGGCATAATCTTGATGTGATGCACATCGAGAAAAATATATGTGACAGCATTATCGGCACACTTCTTAATATTGAAGGCAAGACGAAAGATACCTTAAAATCTAGGATTGATTTGACACACTTGGGTATCAGAAAGGATTTGCAGGTGCAAGATGAAGGTAAACCACAGGATATGGCACCAGCTGTGTACGTCTTGGACAAGGTAAAAAGAAAAGAATTCTGTGAGGTCCTGTCACGTGTGAGATTCCCACATGGATTTGCTTCCAACCCTGAAAGGAGAGTCAGTGCAGATGGAAACAAGGTACAAGGGTTGAAAACTCATGACTGCCACGTCCTACTTCAAAGGGGTTTACCTATTATCCTTAGAGGATTGGGCCGCCCTGACTTATACAGAGCAGTTGCAGAGTTGGGACAATTCTTCAGGGAACTCTGTAGTAGAAATATCAGGATAGATGTTTTGGAGCGTCTTAGAGACAAGATACCAACTATCCTATGCGACCTTGAGAAGATATATCCTCCAGCCTTCTTTGATGTGATGGTACATTTGGCTGTTCATCTACCTGATGAGGCACTACTTAGAGGTCCAGTACAGTATGGCTGGATGTATCCTATTGAAAGGCGGCTAGGCACTTTCAAGGGCTATGTTAGGAACAGAGCTAGACCTAAGGGTTCCATTGCAGAGGCCTACATTGCTACAGAAGCGTTGACATTCTGCTCAAAATACATTGAAACAGCTGATCAGCTTAGCAAAGAGGTGGGTGAAGACAATCCCGGGCTCAATGTTTTTCGATTATTCTATTCGAGTTACAGGGAAGAGTCGACAAGAGGACAAACCTAAAGATTTGGACAAAATGGTTTGGTATGTGTTGAATAACTGTCCTGAGATACTACCTTATATCAAGTAAGTGCAGTACTGCAGCTTATACATCGTAATCTACTAAACTTGCAGCACATTCTTATATATTTATATGTTTGACGTGATCACTATGTTGTGCAGCATCTACAAAGAGGAGTTACTGCCGCAAAATCCAAGAAACATTGACAAACTGGTTATGGCAGGATTTGTGAAATGGTTCAAGAACCATGTAAGCTTTTGAAGTGCACTGTCAGTTTTTTTAATATATTGAGTACATAAGATGATCAGCTTGTCTATTTTCTAACCATAGGTTCAGAAGATGTGGGAGGATGGGCACGCAGTTGATGATGCCCTTTACTCACTAGCAATGGGTGCTGATACTCGGGTAAGACATTATGAATCTTGTGTTGCTGGAGATGTGCGTGCTACGTCCTGAGCTTGCGTTGTTTTTCCTTGAAGAGGAAAGGGTGATGCAGCATAGTAGCATAAGTATTTCCCGCAGTTTTTGAGAACCAAGGTATCAATCCAGTAGGAGGCTCCTCAAAAGTCCCACACACCTACACAAACAAACAAAGAACTCACAACCAATGCAATAAAGGGGTTGTCAATACCTCACAGCCACTTGCGAAAGTGAGATCTGATAGAGATAGTATGATAAGATAAATACATTTTTGATATTTTATAATATAGATGCAAAAATTAAAGATGCAAATAAAAGTGGATTGAAAGCTTATATGATAAAAGATAGACCCGGGGGCCATAGGTTTCACTAGAGGCTTCTCTCAAGATAGCATAAGTATTACGGTGGGTGAACAAATTACTGTCGAGCAATTGATAGAAAAGAGAATAATTATGAGATTATCTAGGCATGATCATGTATATAGGCATCATGTCCGTGACAAGTAGACCGACTCCTGCCTGCATCTACTACTATTACTCCACACATCGACCGACTCCTACCTGCATCTAGAGCATTAAGTTCATAAAGAACAGAGTAACGCATTAAGAAACATGACATGATGTAGAGGGATAAACTCAAGCAATATGATATAAACCCCATCTTTTTATCCTCGATGGCAACAATACAATACGTGCCTTGCTTCCCCTGCTGTCACTGGGAAAGGACACCGCAAGATTGAACCCAAAGCTAAGCACTTCTCCCATGGCAAGAAAGATCAATCTAGTAGGGCAAACCAAACTGATAATTCGAAGAGACTTGCAAAGATAACTCAATCATACATAAAAGAATTCAGAGGAGATTCAAATATTTCTCATAGATAAACTTGATCATAAACCCACAATTCGTCGGATCTCGACAAACACACCGTAAAAAGAGTTTACATCGACTAGATCTCCACAAGAGAGGGGGAGAACATTGTATTGAGATCCAAAAAGAGAGAAGAAGCCATCTAGCTAATAACTATGGACCCGAAGGTCTGTGGTAAACTACTCACAACTCATCGGAGGGGCTATGGTGTTGATGTAGAAGCCCTCCATGGTCGATTCCCCCTCCGGCGGAGCACCGACGAAGGCTCCAAGATGGGATCTCGTGGATACAGAAGGTTACGGTGGTGGAAATTGTGTTTCGTTGGCTCCCTGGATGTTTTTGGGGTACGTATGTATATATAGGAGGAAGAAGTACATCGGTGGCCGCCCGAGGGGCCCACAAGATAGGGGGCGCGCCCTCCTATCTCGTGGCTGCCTCAGCTGCTTCTTGACTTGCACTCCAAGTCCTCTGGAACATGTTCATTCCAAAAATCATGCTCCCGAAGGTTTCATTCCGTTTGGACTCCGTTTGATATTCCTTTTCTTCGAAATACTAAAATAGGAAAAAAAACATCAATACGGGCTAGGCCTCCGGTTAGTAGGTTAGTCCCAAAAATGATATAAATGTGTAAAATAAAGCCCATAAACATCCAAAAGGGGTAATATAATAGCATGGAACGATCAAAAATTATAGATATGTTGGAGACGTATCAGTGCGCTACAACACCCTTGCACGAGACGAAGGCAGGATAACACAAAACAGTGCCATCATGAGCACGGATACGTATGATAAAGAGACAACTGAAATGTATGCTAACATAACAGACATTGTTCAGTTGCAGTATATCTCCAGTTTCGAGGATCATCGGTGTGTGGTTCTGTTGTGCTGTCGTTGGTATAACCTGTTTTCCAGGATCGCAAGACCCAGAGCTGATGATTATTTCAAATCCATCAATGTCAAGGCGGCGTACCAGACCAACGAGCCTTTTATTTTGGCAAATAAAGCAACACAGATATTTTTCTTGGAAGACACATTTGCACGCAGCGATGACTGGAGAGTATTGCAAAGGTTTGAGCAGAGGAATTCGTTTAATGAAGTTGCACAACTAGATGATGCTTACACTGCTCCTGATGTACAAGATAACACAGATGTTCCTAATATCTTTGATAACCATCACGTCAATGATGCCAGCGAAAAGATTGCTTGTCGTGCTGTGGACATACAAGAGTTGATCAAGAAGAAGCCAACGTTCGAGGACGTTGAGGACGAAGAAGAAGATGACACAATGAGGAATTACGATTTAGACCAATACACATGGCGAAGATGTTGACGCTGCTGCTGCGGATGATGATTACATTGCTTTTGTCGTATTTGCCTGTCAGAAGACGTTTTTTATCTACTATGTGAAATTGTGTTTGCTATGACAACTAAAACCTGATGAACATGTTGTTTAGTATTTTGTTGTGAGAACATCACTTGTCATGTATGCTGATTTGTGTTTGGTGATTGTATGACAACTAAAACATGATGACATTGTTGTTTAGTTGTACTCATATTTGGCTGTGAAACTTGAATTTGATGACATAGTTTTCTGTTGGACTGCAATTTGCTCGACGTCTTCGAATGAGAACAAAGCTGACCCGACAGGGCCTCTGCTATTAATTTATTTATGAGCAAAAGGGGATACCCCCTGATTTTCTGTTAATAGAAATCATTAGATGTTCACAACACTACGTCCAGCCTGCTACACATGTTTCATCCATTACTAGTTTCAGCAAAGTGCTCATGTCGTAGCCACTGAATACATCACGAGTGCTACATACACTTCAAATAAAGAGACAATCATCCTATAGAGCACATTGATTTTTCCCATTATCTTCACAAGCTCTTTCATCTCCTCATTGCTGTCAAGGCCGTTCAGCAGCTATTGCTTGGCCATGATCAGAGGAACTGCATCTTTAACCTTCTGCTCTGCATCTTCCTCTTCTGTCGTTCCTTTAGTTACTTGTCCAACACCCCAACCTGCTGGTATTGGGATTCCTCGGCTAACCAAATAATCAGCGTAGTTGCATTCCCCCACATTAGCAACTTCCCAGAAATACAAATCACACGAATCTTCCCTTTTCTACATGAATCAAATTGGAAGATCATCAACCAAACTATTAAAAAAATCAGCAACTGAAAGCAGTAGAACAACACTTAAACATATTATTACCCCATGATTTGGGCATTTGTAGAAGACTCGGCCAGGGTTGAGGATTGTGGTTGAGACGTGACGGATGACTCTGCGTGATTTGCAGCAGTGGCAGCATACCAACGGCAGCGGGTTGCGATGAGCAATCGGCTGTAGTGCGCGTGCCGGCGGGGGTGTGATGAGACCCACAGGTGATGGTACAGGTGGCGACTTGGCGCATATCTGGTTGTTGCCTGCCGAAGAGCAGGTGGATGAGCAGCCAACGGACATCGTTGCTGCGGCCAGAGCTTCTGATGCTAGGCAGAGTAAGTTGAGAAGAGGAGAAGCGAACGTTGGATATGTAAGTTTCATTACTTGCAGAGTAGCATAGCACCATATATAGTCATAGTCTAGGTTTGGATTCGAACCAGCTACAGGAGCACGTCTCTCTTTTTTCTAAAACTCGGCAACGTCTCTTTACTGGTAAAATAGCTTATTCTATACGCCTTCCCAAGTCTTTGATTTTCTTTCCCTTTTTTTGCGAGGAAGGAAGGAGGAAAAAATTGAGAGTTCCTGGGACTCGAACCCAAGACCTCTCGGTTGAAAACCAAGGATGCTAGTCACTTATGTGGCGAACGTTCCCTGTGAGGAGGACGGCAAACGAACGCATTTTCCTCGTAGTTTTCTTCCTATATATAAAAAAGTATGCTACTTGGTGTCCGCGTAGTCAACAAACGATTGTGCCAACCTTGAACGTTGGATTGACATTCAACGTCTGTCGCGTTTCTTCAGTCTCTTCTTCCTTGAGCCGCCAAAGCCAAACCAGCGCTGGCGGGACCGCCTGCTACCGCCTCCCACGGCTGTCTGTGATATTCCGCGGCTCCTGTTTGTTCCTGTCCGAGGCCTCACCATCGTCCTTTGCCTTGGTTCGCTCGCCGCGGCGCCGCCCTCCGGTGTTGTCAACATGGTCAACAACCGAGAGGAATAAGGAGATGACTGTACATGGTGAGGATGACAATCACTACAAGAAATATGTCAACTAGTGACCTTCTGTTAGTGACCCTGGAAGAATTGGTCGTAGATCTATAACCATTTCAGACCAATTGGTCAAAAGCTGTTCGGGGGGCTCCAATCTCTAAAGTATAACGACCATTTTGGTCAGAAAGGTCGTAATTTCCTTACAAGAAATGGTCATAAAGCAGATAGCACAGGTCCGCGGCCTTATTTCTAGCTGATCATGACCAATATAGATGGTCATAACCTTGTAAATTGTGGTGGGTTGCTATGACTAGGTGCCACCTCATCAGTTTTGCCTATGTGTCATGTCCATGTGGCATTTTTTGCCCTAGGTTGTGAAGCAACCTATATTTCTGTCATTCCCAAAATTCCCAAAAAATCTCATATTCTTTGGGTCATATCTTCGTCAAATATGTAAAAAAACCTTCCTTGCGTAGTTCAAAAATAATTCAAAAATATTCATTTTCCTATTCTGTTCAGAAAAACACTTTGTGAAGGAAGTACCACTTTGGCATGTCCAAATGGTATCCATTTTCTACAGGGCTTTCCTCTACCCAAATAACCATCATCCACCAAATGCTAGCTCAATCCATTCATTATTTTGAGCCCGGCTTCAAGATTCGTATTTATGTCCAGTGTGGTACTTTGCAAAGCAAGTACCACCTAGGATCCTCCTTTTGAACTGAAAATTTGTGAAGACGGTCTTCTTAGTAATTAATCATCCTCAGCCAAAACTCACACCCATTAGCCATGTGCATTTCCGTACCGCTAATCAAACACTTGGCTGCTTATTCATGTTTGAGCATCGATCGGTCTCCTCGTGAGAATCTTATGTTGTGATTTTCTTCCTAGAACCTACCTGGGGAGTGCCCAACCCACTAGACATGCCTATGTAGCCTAGAACACATGGCAACGCCATGGTCATGCGGTGACCACACAGCGGGCATGCAAGTTTACGCGCTCTAGAGTTGGGGCCCTCGTCCATCGTCCAAACCTCGACGTATCGCCACCAAACCATGTATTTATGATTAAATAGGTACTTATGTACCTAGAAATGATTTTTGGGAAAAATAAAGAGCAAACTATGAGGCAGCTCCAGTTCAAATTTGACCCGCTTCCAGCTGAATCGACGGAAATTTGTCTTTTTCACCAGAGGTGGATCAAAACGATGCCATGAATGTGGCCATAAGATTGATCATTTGGCTTGAAAGCCATGAATCTTCACGCATGATAGCTCCTTTCTGAGAACACTTTTTTAAAACAATTTCCGTATTACAAGTTTATTATTTTTCCTGGAAACTTGGTCACATATAATGACACAATGCGAAGGTTTCCAATTTTTTGATATTTTTTTAATTTTTTATGCTCGTTTCAAAATGCGGTCAAAACGGCGGGCTTGACCGTTCCTAGCTACTGGTTGAATCTTGGAAAACTTTTGATGTTTCTCTGATTAAATAGATACTTATGTACCTAGAAATGATTTTTGGAAAAAGTAAAGAGCAAACTATGAGGCAGCTGCAGTTCAAATTTGACCCGCTTCCAACTAAATCGGCGGAAATTTTTCTTTTTCACCATAGGTGGATCAAAGCTTTTTACACTCAACCATTTGGTCAATTGTTCATTAAATATGGCCTAGTATTTTAGAAAAATGATTTGGTCCAATTTTGCAATAATTATTTGGTAGGTCCTTCATAAAAAAACTCATTTCAGGCACTCGGAAAATGGAAAATGAATTTTCCGTGCAAACAAAATGAAAATTTCCTTAGGCAACATTGTTTGCCATTCCAAGATGCACCCTTGTGCACAATATGAGATAATTTGAACAAACTATGCCATGAATGTGGCCATAAGTTTGATCATTTGGCTTGAAAGCCATGAATCTTCACGCATGATAGCTAATTTCTGAGAACACTTTTTTAAAATAGTTGCCGTATTACAAGTTTATTATTTTTCCTGGAAACTTTGTCACATATAATGACACAATGCAAAGGTTTTCCAATTTTTTCATTTTTTTGAATTTTTTATGCTCGTTTCAAAATGCGGTCAAAACGGCGGCTTGACCGTTCCTAGCTAGTGGTTGAATCTTGGAAAACTTTTGATGTTTCTCTGATTAAACAGATACTTATGTACCTAGAAATGATTTTTGGAAAAATAAAAGAGCAAACTATGAGGCAGCTGTAGTTCAAAACCCGCTTCCTGCTGAATCGGCGGGAATTTGTCTTTTTCACCAGAGGTGGATCAAGGCTTTTGACACCCAACCATTTGGTCAATTGTGAATTAAATATGGCCTAGTATTTTTTAAAATTGAGTTGGTCCAATTTTGCAACAAATATATCGTAGGTTCTTCACAAAAAACTCATTTTGGCAACTCGAAAAATGGAAAATTCATTTTTCGTGAAAATAAAATAAAAAATCCCTTTGGCAACATTGTTTGTAATTCCAAGATGCAACTGGGTTGTAACTTTGGCAGGGACCCAGCAGCGCGCGTAGTAATTTTGTTTTTTTGGGACGGAGAAGGGTATCAACTGGGTTGTGCGAGACCCATGGCCCGTCTAGCCCAGGCTTTTATTTCATATGTTTAGCACATGACCAGCCCGGTTTGTTTTTTTCCTTTCTGAAAAATGGCTAGCCAGCTATTTTGTTTTTTGTAGAATAACCAACATAGGCCTACTTGCTTTTCTACGCCCTCCTGGGCCGGAAATCTTTCAAGACGAGGAGGGATGCAATCTTCCTAGAAAATGGGCTATAAGTAATAAGAAATGGGCTATAAGTAATAATAAATGGGCTGTAAAATGAAGAAATACAGCAAACAGTCAATTAGTTCCAAAATACTATTTTCTTTCGGATTTTGATATTTTAAATTTCATTGTTTTTGTGCGGGTAAAATTTCATTGAATTTAAATTAAGGTATATTTAGATTTAAAATTAATTTGAATCTAGCTAGAAATTTCGGGCTGTATGCTGTTTGGGACAGATTTGGAGGCTGACTTGTGGTTCTACTAGGTTGACGTGTACTTTGGCTTTGTCAACTTAGTCCACTAACGATTCCAGCAGCAGTGACCATTGGATGTTAATCCAACGGCCGTGCTGCTTCTTCAATATCTGATCTTCTTGCTCCAGCCGCCCAAACCAGCTCCAATGGGACTACCTGCTCCCGCCTCCCGTGGCCGGCTGTGCTGCCACACAGGCCGCACCGCCCCACCCTACTTCATTGCTGGCCAGGCCATTCCCCTACTCACCCACACCTCCTGTTATTTTCCGGCGACGGCAGCCGGACCAGTAAACCCTCGTATTCCCCACCGCGTGGGCAACCATTGCCGAGTCTTCCCCGGCTCCGTGTCGTTCCCTTCCTAGGCCTCGCTGTCGTCCACCGCCATGGTGCTCTCGGTGCGGCTTGGTCAACATGGTCAATGAACGACATCCATCGGTCATGGACTGTACGTGGAGAGGCTGACAGCTGGGTCCACGACCGCACACAAGGAAATGCCTCCTTATTATGCACAAAATAATGATTCCTCCACCTGACAGCTGGGACCCATCGGCGGGCTCTTGTATTTCGCGAAAAAATGCCCCCCCCCCCCCCGCTGACATGTCGGAGCCACCAGCTATATCTTCGCACGCAAGGAAATGCCTCCTTATTACACACAAAAAATGAATACCCCCTGCTAGCTGGGACCCACCATAGTGGGAGGATGACTTGTGGGCCAACTAAGTTGACGGGGATGGAGGGCTTTGTCAACCTAGTCAATATGAACGATTCTAGCTCCAGTGACCGTACGATGTCCATCCAACGGCCGTAGTGCTTCTTCAATCTCTCGTCTTCTTGCTCCAGCCGCCCAAAGCAGCGCCGATCGTGCCACATGCTCCTGCCTCTTATGGCCGGCTGTGCTGCCGCGGAGGCCTCACCGCCCCCTACTATTCCCACCGCTGGCCAGGCCCAGCGGCGACGGTAGCCTGATACGTCTCCAACGTATCTACTTTTCCAAACACTTTTGCCCTGGTTTTGGACTCTAACTTGCATGATTTAAATGAAGCTAACCCGGACTGACGCTATTTTCAGCAGAACTGCCATGATGTTGTTTTATGTGTAGAAAAGAAAAGTTCTCGGAATGTCCTGGAAATCCATGGAGGCACGTTTTGGAATTAATAAGAATTTTTGGAGAAAGAATTAGTGCCAGGGGGCCCACAGTCTGTCCACGAGACAGGGGCCGCCCCCTCCTAGGGCACGGCCCCCTATCTCATGGGCCCCCTGGACCTCCTCCGACCTCAACTCCAACTCCATATATTCCATCTCTGGGAGAAAAAAATCAAGGAGAAAGTTTCATCGCGTTTCACGATACGGAGCCGCCGCCAAGCACTAATCTCTCTCGGGAGGGCTGATCCGGAGTCCGTTCGGGGCTCCAGAGAGGGGGATTCATCGCCGTCGTCATCATCAACCATCCTCTATCACCAATTTCATGATGCTCACAGCCGTGCGTGAGTAATTCCATCATAGGCTTGCTCGACGGTGATGGGTTGGATGAGATTTACCATGTAATCAAGTTAGTTTTGTTAGGGTTTGATCCCTAGTATCCACTATGTTCTGAGATTGATGTTGCTATGACTTTGCTATGCTTAATGCTTGTCACTAGGGCCCGAGTGATATGACTTCAGATCTGAACCTATTATGTTTTCATGAATATATGTGTGTTCTTGATCCTATCTTGCAAGTCTATAGTCACCTATTATGTGTTATGATCCGACAACCCCGAAGTGACAATAATCGGGATACTTCTCGGTGATGACCGTAGTTTGAGGAGTTCATGTATTCACTATATGTTAATGCTTTGTTCCGGTTCTCTATTGAAAGGAGGCCTTAATATCCCTTAGTTTCCATAAGGACCCTGCTGCAATGGGAGGTTAGGACAAAAGATGTCATGCAAGTTCTTTTCCATAAGCACGTATGACTATTTACGGAATACATGCCTACATTACATTATTGAATTGGAGCTAGTTCTATATCACCCTATGTTATAACTATTGCATGAGGAATCGCATCCGGCATAATTATCCATCACTGATCCATTGCCTACGAGCTTTTCATATATTGTTCTTCACTTATTTACTTTTCCGTTGCTACTGTTACAACTACTACAAAAACCCAAAAACATTTATCTTTAC
Organism: Triticum timopheevii; assembly: GCA_963921465.1. NCBI lineage: Eukaryota > Viridiplantae > Streptophyta > Magnoliopsida > Poales > Poaceae > Triticum > Triticum timopheevii. Next base: position 569,756,422 of record OY997264.1, read on the forward strand.
TTTTGCTACCGTCACTGTTATTATCATACCGCTTTTGCTACTAAACACTTTGCTGCAGATACTAAGTTATCCAGGTGTGGTTGAATTGACAACTCAACTGCTAATACTCAAGAATATTCTTTGGCTCCCCTTGTGTCGAATCAATGAATTTGGGTTGAATACTGTACCCTTGAAAGCTATTGCGATCCCCTATACTTGTGGGATATCAAGACTAATTTCTAGCACCGTTGCCGGGGAGCATAGCTCTATTCACTGAGTCACTTGGGATTTATATCTGTTGATCACTATGAAGAAGTTGAAAGACGATCGAACTACTATTTTGCCCTCAACTACGAGGAGAGGTAAGGAACTGCCATCTAGCTCTACACTAGATTCTCTTTCCGTTATTAGTAGGCTTGCGACACCTAAACCTGCTACTGCTATGAATTCTGATATGTCGCATGTTATTGATGATGCCACTTTTGCTATGCATGATGAAACTACTTCTGTGCGTGATACTACTTTGCCATTAGGTGAATTTCTAGATGAACAACTTGCTAGAGTTAGGGGGAATGAAATTACTGAAGATCCTATTAGTGATGATAGTGATGATGAAGGTCCCCCTAATGATTATGTTTTACCTGTTGTTCCTAAGGGTTATGTTATGAATGAAAAAGGTGCTATGGAAATTCTTGCTTACAATGATAGAAATGATCTTAAGAAACTAATAGCTAAATGGAAGCAGCAGTGTCTTAATGCTAGAATGAAACCCGATCCTGCTTTTGCTACTTCACCTATCTGTGTTACTGATAAGGATTATGAATTCTCTGTTGATCCTGATATTATTACTTTAGTTGAATCTGATCCTTTGTATGGCCTTGAATCTGAAACTATTGTGGCACATCTTACCAAGTTGAATGATATAGCCACCCTATTTACTAATGATGAGAAGTCTCGCTATTTATATATCCTTAAGATATTTCCGTTCTCATTAAAGGGTGATGCTAGGACTTGGTATAATTCTCTTGCTCCTGGTTGTGTGCGTAGTCCCCAGGATATGATTTATTACTTCTCTGCTAAATATTTCTCTGCTCATAAGAAACAAGCTGCCTTGCGGAAAATATATAATTTTGTGCAAATCAAAGAAGAGAGTCTCCCACAAGCTTGGGGGACGCTTCTCCGGTTACTTAATGCTTTGCCTGATCATCCTCTTAAGAAAAATGAAATACTTGATATCTTTTATAATTGACTAACCGATGCTTCCAAGGACTACTTGGATAGTTGTGCTGGTTGTGTTTTCAGGGAAAGAACAGTCAACGAAGCTGAAATACTATTGAATAATATGTTGACTAATGAAAATAATTGGACTCTTCCCGAGCCAGTTCCAGAAGAAATTCCTGAACCAATTGAGCCAACTCCTGAGCTTATTCCTAAACCCACTCCAAAGAAGAGAGGTGTTTTGTTTCTCAGTCCTGAAGATATGCAAGAGGCAAAGAAATCAATGAAAGAAAAAGGTATTAAAGCTGAAGATGTTAGGAATTTACCTCCTATTGAAGAAATACATGGTCTTAATTTACCGCCCGAAGAACCACATTGTCTTGATAACCCGACACAGGTAGTAAAGGCAAATTCTCTCTATAGATATGATAAGGTTGAAATACCCTCTACTAAATTTCATAGCCCATGCTTAGATGAATTTGATGACTTTATGGCTAGACAAGAAAGTTTTAATGCTTATGTTGGTAGAGAGTTAAAGACTAATGCTTTCGAGATAGGACGCGTACGTGATAATCTGGCTAGAGTTGAGGATGAACTTCACTGCGTTAGCAAATATGCTTCCATGGTTGCTACTCAAGATGAGCAAGTACTTAAAGCTCAAAATGATTTGCTTGATGAATTGAATAATAAAAATGACTTTGTTGTTAGAGTGGCTACTAGAACTGGTACAATGACTCAGGAACCTTTGTATCATGAAGGCCACCCTAAGAGAATCAAGCAAGATTCTCAGAGAAATAATTCAGAGGCACCTAGTTCTTCTAAAAAGAAGAAAAAGAAAAATGATAGGACTTTGCATGCTTCTAGTGAACCTACTGTAGACACACCTGAGAATCCCAATGATATTTCTATTTCTGATACTGAAACACAATCAAGTGATGAACATGAACCTAGTGATAATGTTAATGATAATGTTCATGTTGATGCTCAACCTAGCAAAAACAATGATGTAGAGATTGAACCTGTTGTTGATCTTGATAACCCACAATCAAAGAATTAACGTTATAATAAGAGAGATTTTGTTGCTAGGAAGCACGGTAAAGAAAGAGAACCATGGGTTAAAAAACCCATGCCCTTTCCTCCTAAACCATCCAAGTCAAAGGATGATGAGGATTTTGAGCGCTTTTCAGAAATGATTAGACCTATTTTCTTACATATGCGCTTAACTGATATGCTTAAAGTAAATCCTTATGCTAAGTATATGAAGGATATCATCACAAATAAAAGAAAGATACCGGAAGCTGAAATTTCCACCATGCTTGCTAATTACAGTTTGAAGGGTGGAATACCAAAGAAACTTGGAGATCCGGGTGTTCCAACTATACCATGCTCTATTAAAAGAAATTATGTTAGAACTGCTTTATGTGATCTTGGAGCCGGTGTTAGTGTTATGCCTCTCTCTTTATATCGTAGACTTGAATTGAATAAGTTGACACCTACTGAAATATCTTTGCAAATGGCTGATAAATCAACTGCTATACCTGTCGGTATTTGTGAGGATGTGCCTGTTGTTTTTGCAAATGTCACTGTCTTAACGGACTTCGTTATTCTTGATATTCCTGAGGACGATAGTATGTCTATTATCCTTGGTAGACCTTTTCTTAATAATGCAGGGGCTGTTATTGATTGCAACAAAGGCAATGTCACTTTTCATGTTAATGGTAATGAGCACACGGTACACTTTCCGAGGAAACAATCTCAAGTTCATAGCATCAATTCTCTTGAAAAAGTTCCAACTATCATTTTTGGAGGTTTTTAATTTCCTCTCCCTACTGTCAAGAAAACGTATGATATTCTTATTGTTGGGGATTTTCATATCCCCGTTGAGGTAACTTAGTGTTATTCGAAATTTCTCCGGTTCCGTGTTATTCGGAATGAGTTTGTTAACAAGACTTGATCAACCTTGTTAGTGGGTTCATTTTGATGATCACGAGATGGATGAAACTAGAAGGCACAACCTTCTGTACCCTCTTTTACTTTTTATTATTTAGAATAAATAAAGCAAAAATAGTATTATCCGTATGTTTTCTGAATTATCCGTGCATTAAAAAATAGTCCAAAAATAAAAGTGCTCCAAATGCCCTGCAAATTTAGTATGATTTTTCTGGAATATTTGAGGATTTTAGGCACTGAAAACACTGCAAGAGGGGCAAGCACCAGGCCATGAGAGAGGAGGGCGCGCCCCCTGTCTCGTGGGCCCCTGGTGGCTCCCCTCCACTTATGCCCGCACTCACACACTCCATCTTCTACCCAAAAAAATCCCCAATCTAGCTCAAGCCCAAGTTCTAGCTCGTTTTGCTGCGATTTTCGATCTCTTAGCTCAAAGCTCCATTCACAAAACTGCTTTGGGAGATTGTTGCTTGGTATGTGACTCCTCCATTGGTCTAATTAGTTTTTGTTCTAGTGCTTTATTCATTGCAAAATTTTGCTGCATAGGTAACCATGTTCTTGAGCTTGCATGTTAAATTTTTGAGGTCCCAAGCAATTCCAATGCATGATATAGGCTCTAGGCACTTGTAGGAGTAGTTGCTATCAATCTTGTTTAGTTTTATTCACTTTTATTTTGAAGTTACTAAAATTTCAGAAATTTTCAGAAAATGTTAAGGAGGCTCTTTAAAGGCTCTTCTAGCCAAAGCTCTAAGGAAAAACAAGACAAAGAGAAGGAAAAACCCAAGTATAATCTTCCTCGCTTAGAGGAAGTACGGTCGTGTGAATGGCCATGTGAGGATTTCTTGAAAGAAGCCAGAATTCATGAAGACTTTTATGCTTTAATCGAGACTGCAGGCCTCACCGGTTTCATGAACGACCGAATCGATCAGTATCTCTTACTTACCAATACTTTCGTGCAAAACTTTTATTATTATCCTAAGAAGTCACCGACTGCAGTATCATTTCATTTATATGATGAATTCAAAGAAATGTCTTTACGTCTTTTTTGCGCGGTATGTTGGATACCTTATGACGGAGAATTAGATGAACCCCATCGTGATGATGTGGGTGGCTTTGTTAATACTATTGTTGTAGAGGAGCCAAAGAAGGGCTCCGAGGCGAAGGTCTCTAGCATACACTTTCCTGTTTTACGCTACTTTGCCATATTTGCTAGTAGATGCTTGATTGGTCGTGGAATAGTGGAAATTTGAGCGTTCCAGATATTATTATTCTTCAACATGCTTTGCTGGGAGACAATACTTTTAGTATGGGTGTCGTCGTTGCTAAACGGCTAGCCCTGAATCGTACAAAAGGCCCCATATTTGGAGGTATCTATGCTGCATACCTTGCTGAACATTTTCAGATACCCATTAGGCACTATGAGGAGGAGGAGACAAAATTACCTCCTCACGTTTTAGATTACAAGAGCATGGTAGCACACAAGTTTATTGTTGACAACAAAGAGAAGATGCTCCTTTATAGACTTAGATTCAATAAGAAACACTTTGAGTTTATTATTTTGCCTGCACCTCTGTTATTTGATTTGCTTGTAGAAAGTCGTCTTGTCACGCCGGAGGCCGTGAACAACCATCTAGCCCAAGCTTTTACTCCGGAACCTGAACCTGAGCCGGAACCTGAGCTGGACCCTTATCATGCATCATCTGTCCAGTGGGATCCGGAGATGACCAGCCAGTGGTATCCTGATTACACCTCCCACTACACCGGGGAGAGTAGAGGTGGTCCTTTGTATTAAACCAACTTAGGCCAAAAGCCTAAGCTTGGGGGGTACGTATTTCTCACCGACTTTACATTCATGTTCACATACTAGTCGCCGGTGCTCATACTCTTTCATTGTATTATCCATGCTAGTTTAAATTTATTTTTCTAGTTTTCTTCTTGTGTGTTTGATAAACCTTGAGAAAAACCAAAAAATTAGTTAGTTTAATTTCCATGCTTGTAGTAGAAATTAAAACGAAAACCCAAAAAGATTTCTAGTTCTTCTTTTGCTTGTTGGGAGCTTTCCCGTGTAAATAGTTTGATTTTCTTTTCTTTGTTTTGTGGGTCGAGAAGACCATATTGAAAATGCTTAGTGGCTCTTATATGCATGATTGTTTATTTAATTTAGAGCCCATATTACTTGTTTTCTCTCTTGAGTTGAATGCTTGCAGATTCCAGCTTAGTCCAATGCATGTGCACTCTTATTATTATACACATCGTTCGATCGTGCAAGTGAAAGGCAATAATGATGATATATGATGGACTTATTGGGATGAGAAAAACTGGTATGAACTCGACCTCTCTTATTTTTGTAAATATGATGAGTTCATCGTTCCTGAGTCAGCTATTATGAAGTAAACATATTTGCAATGACATTTAGAGATTATAGTTACTTGTGCCATGCTTGATTAGCTATGAGTTATAATGGTTTGCCTTGTGTGCCAACATGCTATTAGAATGATTATGATGTGGTATGATGGGATGGTATCCTCCTTTGAATTTATTAAGTGACTCGACTTGGCACATGTTCACGCATGTAGTTGAATCAAATCAACATAGCCTTCACGATATTTATGTTCATGGTGGATTATATCCTACTCATGCTTGTACTCGGTGTGAATTAATTTTAATGCATGTTTACGACTGTTGTCGCTCTCTCAGTTGGTCGCTTCTCAGTATTTTGCTAGCCTTCACCTGTACTAAGCGGGAATACTGTTTGTGCATCCAAACTCCTTAAACCCCAAAGTTGTTCCATATGAGTCCACTATACCTTCCTACATGCGGTATTTACCTGCCGTTCCAAGTAAATTTGTATGTGCCAAACTCCAAACCTTCAAATGAAATTCTGTTTTGTATGCTCGAGCAGCTCATGTTTCAACTAGGTGGGTTATTCTCAAGAGGAGTGGATTCCACTCATTCACGAGAAAGGGCTGGTAACCGGGATGCCCAGTCCCATGATCCAAAATGATCAAAGCAAATCAAAATAATTAAACAAAACTCCCCCAGGGTTATTGTATGTTGGAGGCACTCGTTGTTTCGAGCAAGCCATGGATTGATGCTTGTTGGTGGTTGGGGGAGTATAAACCTTTACCATTCTGTTTGGGAACTGCCTATAATGCATGTAGTATGGAAGATACAGCCATCTCATAGTTGTTGCGTTGACAGCAAAAGTATGCCGCTCAAAATGTTATTCAATCTCTATTTTAAAATCGAGCTCTGGAACCTCTACAAATCCCTGGTTCCCTCTACGAAGGGCCTATCTATTTACTTTTATGTTGAGACATCACCCTTCTTATTAAAAAGCACCCGCTGGAGAGCACACTGTCATTTGCATTCATTATTATTGGATTATATTGGGTATGACTTGACTGGATCTCTTTTACCATGAATTACAATGTTTAGTCAGTCCTTAATCTTTAAAGGTGCTCTGCATTTATGTTTTGCGGTCTCAGAAAGGGCTAGCTAGATACCATTTTGTTATATCATGTTATGATTATTTTGAGAAAGTGTTGTCATCCGAGTTTTATTATTATGGCTCGCTAGCTGATTATGTTATTGATATGAGTAATTGAGAGACCTATGTGTTATTGTGAGTATGGTTAGTTCATAATATTTGCTGAAACTTGAAAGCTGGCTTTTCATGTTACAACAACAAGAGCAAACAGAGTTTGTAAAAGTTTTTCTTTATCACTTTCAGTTTATCAACTGAATTGCTTGACGACAAGCAAAGGTTTAAGCTTGGGGGAGTTGATACGTCTCCAACATATCTACTTTTCCAAACACGTTTGCCCTTGTTTTGGACTCTAACTTGCATGATTTGAATGAAACTAACCCGGACCAACGCTGTTTTCAGTAGAACTACCATGATGTTGTTTTATGTGTAGAAAAGAAAAGTTCTCGGAATGTCCTGGAAATCCACGGAGGCACTTTTTGGAATTAATAAGATTTTTTGGCGAAAGAATTAGTGCCAGGGGGCCCATGGCCTGTCCACGAGACAGGGCCCCCCCCCCTATGGCGTGGCCCCATATCTAGTGGGACCCCTGGACCTCCTCCGACCTCAACTCCAACTCCATATATTCTGTCTCGGGGTGAAAAAAATCAAGGAGAAAGTTTCATCGCGTTTCACGACATGGAGCCGTTGCCAATCCCTAACCTCTCTCGAGAGGGCTGATCTGGAGTCCGTTTGGGGCTCCGGAGAGGGGGATTCGTCGCCATCGTCATCATCAACCATCCTCCATCACCAATTTCATGATGCTCACCGCCGTGCGTGAGTAATTCCATCGTAGGCTTGCTGGACGGTGATGGGTTGGATGAGATTTACCATGTAATCAAATTAGTTTTGTTAGGGTTTGATCCCTAGTATCCACTATGTTCTGAGATTGATGTTGCTATGACTTTGCTATGCTTAATGCTTGTCGATCTAAACCTATTATGTTTTCATGAATATATGTGTGTTCTTGATCCTATCTTGCAAGTCTATAGTCACTTATTATGTGTTATGATCCGACAACCCCGAAGTGACAATAATCGGGATACTTCTCGGTGATGACCGTAGTTTGAGGAGTTCATGTATTCACTATGTGTTAATGCTTTGTTCCGGTTCTCTACTAAAAGGAGGCCTTAATATCCCTTATTTTCCGTAAGGACCCCGCTGCAACGGGAGTGTAGGACAAAAGATGTTTATGCAAGTTCTTTTCCATAAGCACGTATGACTATTTACGGAATACATGCCTACATTACATTGATGAATTGGAGCTAGTTCTATATCACCCTATGTTATAACTATTGCATGAGGAATCGCATCCAGCATAATTATCCATCATTGATCCATTGCCTACGAGCTTTTCATATATTGTTCTTCGCTTATTTACTTTTCCGTTGCTACTGCTACAACTACTACAAAACCCCAAAAACATTTATCTTTACTTTTGCTACCGTCACTGTTATTATCATACCACTTTTTCTACTAAACACTTTGCCGCAGATACTAAGTTATCCAGGTGTGGTTGAATTGACAACTCAACTGCTAATACTCAAGAATATTCTTTGGCTCCCCTTGTGTCGAATCAATAAATTTGGGTTGAATACTCTACCCTCGAAAGCTGTTGTGATCCCCTATACTTGTGGGTTATCACAGCCTCACACCGCAGCCGAACCAGTGAACCCTCGTACTCCTCCCCGCGTGGGCTTCCACTGCCGCCTCTTCCTCGGCTCCGCGTCGTCCCCTTCCTAGGCCTCGCCGTCGTCCACCGCCGTGGTGCTCTTGGCGCGGCCTGGTTAACGTGGTCAAGGAACGACGTCCATCAGACGTGGACTGTACGTGGAGAGGCTGACAGCTGGGTCCACGGCCACAACAAGGAAGTGCCTCCTAATTACGCGGAAAATAATGATTCCTCCACCTGACAGCTGGGACCCACCGAACGGGCCACTATATTTCACAAAAAAACGTTTCCCCCTGACAGCTGGGAGCCGCCAGCTACATCTTCGCACGCAAGGAAGTGCTTCCGGGCAAAAAAAATGATTCATCCCCTAACTTCTGGGACCCACCAGCTACATCTTCGCACGCAAGGAAGTGCGTCCGGGCAAAAAAAACGATTCGCCCCCCTGACTGCTGGGACCCACCAGCTACATCTTCGCACGCAAGGAAGTGCGTCCGGCCAAAAAAAATGATTCGCCCCCTGACTACCGGGACCCACCTGCTACATCTTCGCACGCAAGGAAGTGCGTCCGGGCAAAAAAAATGATTCACCCCCTGACTGCTGGGACCCACCAGCTACATTTTCGCACGCAAGGAAGTGCCAGACAGTCGGGACCCACCTGGTCGAAGCGTACGTAGCGTTGTCATTCTGGTCGCGAACGTGTACGTACATATAAACTGGTCGATGTAGAGGCGCGCACGTGTCGATGTAGAGGCGCGCACGTAGCATGTACATGTACGTACAACGGTCAGTGTGCAAAAAAGAAAATACGGCCACATATGTGTACATACTGGTGGGGTCTCGAACGCCTACTCGCGCATACGTACGGCCAGGGCTCGTGTACATGGCTGGGTCGAAACGGAGAAACAGCGTCGTCGTCGTGTTCATGGGGAGGCAACGGAATGCGTCGTGTTCATAGGGAGGCAACGGATGTGTCGTGTTCATCAGGAGGCAACGGAACGCGTGCCAACTGGCTGGGTCGGAGCGGAATGCGTCGTCGTGTTCATCAGGAGGGCTTGGACGGAACAGGCGATGGAAACGAGGCCTGCCATACCGCAGAATGGAGGAAACGGCCTTGTGTTCGACCGGCCACAATCGAAATGGGGGTCCTATTGATCGGGAGGGGTGTGGCATACCGCAAAACGGAGGAAACAGACCTCCTACGGTCGAAACGGGGGTCCTCTTGATCGAGAGGGGTGTGGCGTACCGCAAAACAGAGGAAGCGGACCTCTTACGTTTGAAACAGGGGTCCTGTTGATCGGGAGGGGTGTGGCGTACCGCAAAACGGACGAAACGGACTTGTGTTGGAGCACTACGATCGAAACGGGGGTCCTGTTCATCGGGAGGGGTGTGGCGTACCGCAAAACGGGACTCCACGGGATACTGTTCATCTCCACCGTCGACCTCCTCCATGCTCCACAGCTACCATTGACCTCCTCCAGCCTCCACGGGCTCCTGTTCATCCAGCCTCCACCGCGCGCTACTCCACCGGCTACTGTTCAACCACCCCTCCACGGGCACCCCTCCACCGTCTACTGTCCATCCAGCCCTCCACACCACCGGGTCCTGTTCATCCAGAGGCAACGCCACCGCTCACTGTTCATTCAACCCCCCCCCCCCCCCCGCAACGCTCACTGTTCATCCAATTGATCGACTTCACTTAGCAGCAGTAGCGAAGGAATCGCTCTATCGGGTTCAGTTAACAACCATCGATCGATCGCTCGGGTTCAGTAACGCGTAGCCTGTAGTGCAATCACTCGGGTTCAGTTAGATCCAACGCCTCGCACACATGCGCGTATGTGTATGAGGGAAACACGCATCGCTCGGCCCCTGACCATCCACGGTAACCGGGAAGTCCCCGAAATTTTCCTCGCCCTCGCTTCTACCACGGTTTTTTCCGTCATAGACGGCCCAAAGAATGTCATGCAGCTGCGTCTCCGGCCCGCCCAGGACGAAAAGCCCATTTCCTGTCATGATTTTTTGTCATAGAAGTAGGAGCCCACCACATCTATGATGATACCGGGTTTTGTCACAATTATCGTCATAGAAGTGTCATATGTATGACAGAAAAAAATTCGTTCGGCCCAAAATGTCACGGATATGTCTTTTTTTGTAGTGGGAGCAGGTGGATAAGCTCTCCACGGAGCTCACCACAATAAAAAGGTAATCCTTTCCTCCTGCCGTCTTGCATTTTTATTTTTGTATCTTGCTTTTCTATATAAAAAGTGCAATGCCATATACTACTTTTCTGTTGAATGCTTGCATACAACTGTAATTACTATTTTTTTTGTCTGCCAAATGTTGACTTGTGTACATTAAAGCACATTGACAAGCTCATCTCCACTATGATGCAGGGGAAGAAACTGAAATCTTAGGAGGGCATTGTTAATATCATCAGGTTGTTATGCTTAAGTACAGATACAGATAGATATGAAGCTCTAGAACATGATTTATAATTGCTCGGTCGTTTCTGTTTCTTTATCAAGTTAGTATGATAAGAACAGATACAGTTAGATCTGTAATTTGTCTGTCCATACCTCATGATTTTATTCTCTTTAATCATGTAGCATTTAGGAAGCAGCATTGAGCAGTTGCATTGCTAATACTAGTACCATCATCAATGAAACAGAGTAGCTGGCAACAAGAAGTTGAAGTTATTACTCGACTTGGTTCAGTAGGTGGTAATATTGGTCCATGATTTAGTTCTTCCGCGAGCGATCGGCTTGGTGATGTCCATTACCTCTGGCGAATGCCATCTCCCATCTTGTGGCCTTGCCCCAAGTTTTTCTTTATTGTACTAAGATGCAAAAGCATTTTTACTAATTGTTTTATCATCACAATACTCCAAATAGAAGCAACGATAATAAGATTGCTCCTTTCATGTGTTTTGCAGAAAGTAGCCTCCATGCTTCTTAAATCTTGGTACTCCCTCCGTTTCTTTTTGCTCCGCGTATAAGTTTTGGTCAAAGTCAAACTATACAAAGTTTGACCAAATTTATATTAAAAAATACGAACATCTACAATACTTAAACTATATAATATGAAAATACATTTCACGATGCATCTGAAAATGTTGATTTCATATTGTGAATGTTGATATTTTTTAATATAAAATTAGTCAAACTATGCAAAGCTTGACTTTGACCAAACTTTATATGCAGACTAAAAAGAAACGGAGGGAGTACTATTTTGTACAGAGGCTTTCATCTATTGAGAAGCACATCAATGGAGAAATATGACAATCGTTATAGGCAATCTGCTTCAGGTAGGTACTGTGTACTGATTCAAACATATGAGCAAAGTTGCTACAAATGATGTTCCATATGTATGGTTCACAGCTCCATCGATTAATTTGCAGATTGATATATCAGTCATTTTTATTTATGTGCAAAAGAAATGTATGTTCTGTTAATAACAAGTAACAAGACAAGGATATGTTGAGGGGCTTCTATCATGGGCCATACTATATGTCATCTTAATTTAGTTAATCTTTTTACATTACTGGCTTCTTAGAACTTACTATTTTCTTATTGTATGTTCCGGCATTTGGTACCAGTGACGAGCCTACAGTAGTACCCTTTCTAGTTATATAGATGCTACCCAAAATAGTAAGTAGTGCACACTAGTCTAAAGTGCAGCACAGATTCATATAAATGATTTTGAAAGACTGAAATGCAGAGATTTGAACTTCCTGTTATTGTTGAGTAATTTGCAAATCAGGTTGAGCCATATGCTGATTCTCCTTGTTTGTTGTTGATTGTTTATCTACAAGTAGAAATATAATGTATTTTCATTTGTGTTCTTCATTGCAGAACTGTTATATTCGGCAGCTGCATCCTTTCGAGGTCAGGTATTACTATTTTCTCAAAATCACATTACTCATGCATTTGTTGGCAACATTTTATACAATTCTATGTCTTATAGTTCCACTCAGTTATTATATGATAATTTTAAAGGGATGGAGCCAAGGTTTGTCCACGTTAATTTGGGAAATTGAGATGCCGAATATGCCCTTATACTGTATCACATAGATATGGTCCTAGTTCTTGCAATCTTTTAGCAAATGACACTTGACATAAAATGAGTCTATTCTTTTTTTTTAGCAGATCATTGAGTCTATTTGGTGCAGGCTAATCTGAAAGAGAAACCAGCAATAAAAGTTGTGATTGAGTGACAAATCAGATCATGTTTCTGTGTATGTAGTTGAAGAACTTATCTGTTAGATGTGCACTTCTGTTTCGGTTACCTTCAACCGTTGTATGTTGATTATAGATAGATTTGTATATGAGGTCGATACATGTGATTTTTTAGAACAGGGATTATTGTAACCTATTCAGTTGTTGTGTATGTTCTTGATTTGTTGTGAAATGGATCAATTTTGTGAAAAGTATTTCTACAAATTGTTTTATTTTTTTGTCCACCCAACACTATTTTCCTGACGGTACTGCCCCGACAGGGCTGGTCAATTTCCTGTCGGCCACCCGACATGCATTTTCTTCTATCCCTGTCAAACTATGCATGACGGCTATTCCTGTCAGTTGTCCGACAGGAAATACTTTTCTTGACGGTTTTGCTTATTCTCTTGTCAGTTTTCGACCCACAGAAATATTCCTGTTTCTGGTAGTGAATATTATGAATATGTGTATCACTACAATCGAGATTCAATAAGCCATTCACATTGGGTGTATCACCATAAAAGGTTTTATTCATGTAAACATAATAACAATTATTCTCCAAATTAAATGAATAACTATATTTCAATAAACATGATCCAATCATATTCATGCTCAACGCAAACTCCAAATAACATTTATTTAGGTTCAACATTGTGCGATGGTTTTTGTATCAACCTTGGAAACATTTCCATCACACATCGTCACCTCGCCCTTAAATAGTCTTTGTTTATTCTACAACTCCTGTTTCGAGTTATTAATCTTAGCAATTGAACCAGTGTCAAATACCTAGGAGCTACTATGAATACTAGTAAGGTACACATCAATAACATGTATATCAAATATACCTTTGTTTACTTTGCCATCCTTCTTATCTGCCAAGTATTTGGGGCAGTTCCGCTTCTAGTGACCATTCCCTTTGCAGTAGAAGCACTCAGTTTCAGGCTTAGGTCCAGCTTTGGACTTCTTCACGGGAGTGACAACTTGCTTCCCATTCTTCTTGAAGTTCCCTTTCTTTCCCTTGCCCCTTTTCTTGAAACTTAGTGGTCTTGTTAACCATCAACACTTGATGATCTTTCTTGATTTCTACCTTCGCCGTTTTCAGCATTGCGAAAAGCTCAGGAATCGTTTTCGTCATCCCTTGCATCTTAGAGTTCATCATGAAGTTCTAGTAGCTTGGTGATAGTGACTAGAGAACTCTGTCAATCACTATCTTATCTGGAAGATTAACTCGCACTTGATTCAAGAGATTAGAGTACCCAGACATTCTGAGCACATGCTCACTAGTTGAGCTATTCTCCTCCATCTTGTAGGAAAAGTACTTGTCAGAGGTCTCATACCTCTCGATATGGGCATGAGTTTGAAATACCAATTTCAGCTCTTGGAACATCTCGTATGCTCTGTGGCGTTCAAAACGTTTTTGAAGTCCCGGTTCTCAGTCGTAAAGCATGGTGCACTAAACTATCAAGTAGCCATCTGATGACACACAAGTATAGGGGATCTATCATAGTCCTTTCGATAAGTAAGACTGTCGAACCCAACGAGGAGCAGGAGGAAATGATAAGCGGTTTTCAGCAAGGTATTCTCTGCAAGTACTGAAATAAGTGGTAACAGATAGTTTTGTGATAAGATAAATGGTAACGAGCAACAAGTAACAAAAGTAAATAAAGTGCAACAAGGTGGCCCAATCCTTTTTGTAGCAAAGGAAAAGCCTGGACAAACTCTTATAATAGGAAAAGTGCTCCCGAGGACACATGGGAATATCGTCAAGCTAGTTTTCATCACGCTCATATGATTCGCGTTCGGTACTTTGATAATTTGATATGTGGGTGGACCGGTGCTTGGGTACTTCCCTTACTTGGAGAAGCATCCCACTTATGATTAACCTCTATTGCAAGCATCCGCAACTACAACAAAAGTATTAAGGTAAACCTAACCATAGCATGAAACATATGGATCCAAATCAGCCCCTTACGAAGCAACGCATAAACTAGGGTTTAAGCTTCTGTCACTCTAGCAACCCATCATCTACTTATTACTTCCCAATGCCTTCCTCTAGGCCCAAAGAATGGTGAAGTGTTATGTAGTCGTGGTTCACATAACACCACTAGATGTTAGACAACATACATCTTATCAAAATATCGAACAAATACCAAATTCACATGACTACTAATAGCAAGACTTCTCCCTTGTCCTCAGGAACAAACGTAACTACTCACAAAGCATATTCATGTTCATAATCAGAGAGGTAATATTGTGCATAAAGGATCTGAACATATGATCTTCCACCAAATAAACCAACTAGCATCAACTACAAGGAGTAATCAACACTACTAGTAACCTACTAGCACCAATCCCGGACTTAGAGACAAGAATTGGATACAAGAGATGAACTAGGGTTTGGAGATGAGATGGTGCTGGTGAAGATGTTGATGGAGATTGCCCTCTCCTGATGAGAGGAGCGTTGGTGATGAAGATGGTGATGAATTCCCCCTCCCGGAGGGAAGTGTCCCCGGCAAAACAGCTCTGCCGGAGCCCTAGATTGGTTCTGCCAAGGTTCCGCCTCGTGGCGGCGGAGTCTCGTCCCGAAAGGTTCTCTTCTATTTTTTTCTCATCGAAAGACTTCATATGGGAGAAGATGGGCGTCGTAGAGCCACCAGGGGGCCCACGAGGTAGGGGGCGCGCCCAGGGGAGCGCCCCCACCCTCGTGAGCAGGGTGTGGGCCCCCTGGCCTTCATCTTTGGTGACAATTTTTCTTTATTTATTCTAAGGTATTCCGTGGAGTTTCAGGACTTTTGGAGTTGCGCAGAATAGTCCTTCAATATTTCCTCCTTTTCCAGCCCAGAATTCCAGCTACCGGCATTCTCCCTCTTCATGTGAACCTTGTAAAATAAGAGAGAATAGCCATAAGTATTGTGACATAATGTGAAATAACATCCCATAATGCAATAAATATCGACATAAAAGCATGATGCAAAATGGACGTATCAACTCCCCCAAGCTTAGACCTCGCTTGTCCTCAAGCGAAAAGCCGATAACAATAAATATGTCCTCATGTTTAGAGGTAGAGGCGTCAATAAAAATAAAATACGGACATGAAGGCATCATGATTACTTCATAACAGCAACATATATAAATTTTGTCATATGATTACTTATTTTCTAGTGATGATCTTTTTACGAAGCCAAAATATGAATCAGAAACTTTATTGGGCACCAACAATTATAATCTCAGTCACTGAAGCAATTGCAATTTATCATAACATCGGAAAGAGTCTATGTCAGAGCTTAAAAGCAAGTCCACATACTCAACTATCACTTAGTCCTTCCTAATTGCTAACACTCACGCAATACTTGTGGTTACAGAGTTTTAATCGGACACAGAGAAAGATAGGGGCTTATAGTTTTTGCCCCACAACCTTTTACCTCAAGGGTAATGTCAACAATAATAATTCATGCTACCCCACATCCATTTAGATATATATATCATGTTCTTTCCAACATGCTGAGCTTGCCAAAGGATAAAATGAAAAAGGAAGGGTGAAGATCACCGTGACTCTTGCATAGGGTAGAGGATAATAATAAAAGATAGGCCCTTCGCAGAGGGAAGCAGAGGTTGTCATGCGCGTTTAAGGTTGATGCACAAAATCTTAATGCAAAAGAACGTCACTTTATATTGCCCCTTGCATATGAACCTTTATTATACAGTCTGTCACTTTTATTTCGTCCACAACAAGTTCGTACAAAGCTTATTTCTCTGCACTAATAAGTCATGCATATTTAGAGAGCAATTTGTATTGCTTGCACCGATGACAACTTACTTGAAGGATCTTACACAATCCATAGGTAGATATGGTGGACTCTCATGGCAAAACTGGTTTAAGGGTATTTGGAAGCACAAGTAGTATTTCTACTTAGTGCTGAAGATTGACTAGCATGAGGGGGAAAGGCAAACCCAACACGGTAGAGGAACCATGACAACATACTTTATCTCAGATGTAAGATAACATAACTCATTATGTTGTCTTCCTTGTCCAACATCAACTCTTTAGCATGTCATATTTCACTGAGTGCTCCCAATCATAAAAGATGTCAATGATAATATATCTATATGTGAAACCTTTCTTTCCTTATTACTTCCTATTAATCGCAACGATGACCAAAGCTATATTTGCCAACTCCCAACAACTTTAAATCATCATACTCTTTCTATGTGAAGTCATTACCTTCAATAAGATCAATATGAACTCTTGATTCTTTTTATTCTTTTTCTTCTAATCACCCAAGATCATGGCAAAATACTCAAGCCCTTGACTCAACACTAATCTTTATTATATAGCCCACGGACTTGATTACAAAGAAGGACCATAAAGCAAAACTCAAAACTAGATCATGCCATGACTTTATTCTAGTAAATCAAGATAATACTAATAGGATCGAACTAAGAAAAACGGTAAAGATAGGAGTTGTGATGGTGATACGATACCAGGGCACCTCCCCCAAGCTTGGCAGTTGCCAAGGGGAGTGCCCATACCCAGATGATTATGTCTCCTTCCTTGTTGTTGGCAGTGGAAGTGTTAATGGTGATGCAAGCTTGTCGTCCACCTTCCATGGCATAGGCTCACCATCATAGAAGGATGATCGAGTCTCCGGAGTCCTCAAATCTGCAGCCAAACTCATCCTTTTGAATCTATATTCATACTCACAGTTTTGGTTTTGCAGATCATAGATTTGGGCTTGGAGGTGCTCGATCTTCTCATGTACCTTATAGATGGGTTCCTCGGTCTTCTTGGCGTCCGGCTCATAGTTGTTGGCGAACTCCGCGAGCATCTTGTGGGTAGCGTTGATTCCATGCTACACCATCCCCTGGCACTTGAAAACTTGTTGCTCCATTGCTTCGAGCCTCAACTCCACGCTTCCGGTTCCCTTTGGTCCCTCAACATCACGGATGTGCAACAACCCATCACGCATCTCAATGGTTTGGGGGTGTCGCAGCACCTCCGCGAGGTAAGGGTTGATAACCTTCTCGAAGAACTTGTCCTTGGAAGCACTTGGGGTCGTCATGATGATCTAGACCTGTCGGAAAAACAGCTCGAAACAAAAACAGGGGAGATTCGTGATACGAGAGTCAAAACCTTCGGGAGTATATATAATGAATTTTTGCCGACCAAAATATGTACCGTGCAAGGAAACGGAGTCCGGAGGGCACACGAGGTGCTCACGAGGTAGGGGGCGCGCCCAGGGGGTAGAGCGTGCCCTCCACCCTCGTGGAGGCCTCGTGTCCTCCCCGGACTGCTACTTATTTTTCTATTTTTCTAAATATTCCAAAACGGAGAAATATTGCCTTAAAAATTGTTTTGGAGTCGGTTTACTTACCATACCACATACCTATTCCTTTTTGGAGTCTGGAACGTTATGGAAAGTGTCCCTTATGTATTCCTCCGGGGTTATGGTTTCAATAACATTAGTTTCAACATTTATAGGATTACCTGAGATATAGTGTTTGATTCTTTGACCGTTCACCACCTTCGGATTTGTGCCTGCGAAGTTGTTGATTTTTATGGCACCGGAACGATAGACCTCCTCGATAACGTAAGGACCTTCCCATTTGGAGAGAAGTTTCCCTGCAAAAACTCTTAAACGAGAGCTGTATAGCAATACATAATCACCTACATTAAACTCACGCTTTTGTATCCTTTTGTCATGCCACCTTTTAACTTTTTCTTTAAACAGCTTGACATTTTCATAAGCTTGGGTTCTCCATTCATCAAGTTTGAAATCATAGTTGAGCTCCTTAATAGCCCAATATGCCTTATGTTCTAGTTCAAGAGGTAAATGACATGCTTTTCCATAAACCATTTTATATGGAGACATACCCATAGGATTTTTATATGCAGTTCTATAGGCCCATAATGCATCATCCAGTTTTTTGGACCAATTCTTTCTAGACCTATTGGCAGTCTTTTGCAAAATTAATTTGAGCTCTCTATTGCTCAATTCTAGCTGACCACTAGACTGCGGGTGATATGGAGATGCAATTCTATGATTAACGTCGTATTTAGCAAGCATCTTACGGAAAGCACCATGAATAAAGTGTGAACCACCATCAGTCATTAAGTATCTAGGGACTCCAAACCTCGGAAAAATAACTTCCTTAACCATTTTAATAGAAGTGTTATGATCAACACTACTAGATGGAATAGCTTCTACCCACTTAGTAACGTAATCAACAGAAACTAGAATATAAGTGTAACCATTAGAGGCAGGAAAAGGTGCCATATAATCAAAGCCCCAAACATCAAATGGCTCAATAACAAGTGAATAATTCATAGGCATTTCTTGACGTCTACTGATATTACCAATTCTTTGACATTCATCACAATACAAAACAAACTTACGGGCATCCTTGAAGAGAGTAGGCCAATAAAACCCGGATTGCAATACCTTATGTGCAGTTCTATCTCCAGCGTGATGTCCTCCATAAGCTTCGGAGTGACACTTGCGTAGGATCTGTTCCTGTTCATGCTCAGGTACACAACGTCTAATAACACCATCTACTCCTTCTTTATAAAGATGTGGGTCATCCCAAAAGTAATGTCGCAAGTCATAGAAAAACTTTTTCTTTTGTTGGTATGTGAAGCTAGGCGGTATAAATTTAGCAACAATATAATTAGCATAATCAGCATACCAAGGAGTGCTACGAGAAGTACTTATGACATTTCATTGCTCATCAGGAAAGCTATCATCAATAGGTAGTGGGTCATCAAGAACATTCTCTAGCCTAGACAAGTTGTCTAGTTTTGCATCTTTCTTTTCCATAAGATATTTAATAGAAGCATGATCTGTGTAAATAGTTACTTTAGAATCAACAATATAGGGTCTGAATTTATCACAAGCAAATACAACTTCTAAAAGTTCCTTTTCGGTTGTAGCATAATTTCTTTGAGCATTGTCTAGAGTCTTACTAGCATAATGGATAACATTCAATTTCTTATCAACTCTTTGCCCTAGAACAGCACCTACAGCATAATCACTAGCATCACACATAATTTCAAAGGGTAAATTCAAATCAGGTGGCTGAACAATAGGTGCAGAGACTAATGCTTTCTTAAGTATTTCAAATGCTTCTACACAATCATCATCAAAGAAAAATGGTACATCTTTTTGCAATAAATTAGTCAGAGGCCGAGAGATTTTTGAGAAGTCCTTAATGAACCTCCTATAAAATCCGGCGTGACCAAGGAAACTTCTTATACCTTTGATATCCTTGGGACATGGCATCTTTTCAATAGCATCAACCTTGGCTTTATCAACTTCAATACGTCTTTCAGAAACTTTGTGCCCCAAGACAATACCTTCATTAACCATAAAGTGGCACTTTTCCCAATTCAAGACAAGATTAGTTTCTTCACATCTCTGCAAAACTCGAGCAAGATTTCTCAAACAATCATCAAAAGAGGAACCATGGACGAAAAAGTCGTCCATGAAAACCTCACAAATTTTCTCGCAAAAGTTAGAGAATATAGCCATCATGCATCTTTGAAAGGTAGCAGGTGCATTACATAAACCAAAAGGCATACGTCTATAAGCAAAGCTACCAAAAGGGCATGTAAAAGTAGTCTTTGATTGATCTTTAGCCGACACAGGTATTTGAGAAAAAACCGGAATAACCATCTAGAAAGCAATAATGTGTATGTTTGCATAATATTTCTAGCATTTGATCAATAAAAGGTAAGGGGTAATGGTCTTTCTTAGTAGCCTTATTTAATTTGCGGAAATCAATTACCATCCTATAACCTGTGATAATTCTTTGCGGAATCAATTCATCTTTATCATTAGGGACAACACTAATACCTCCCTTCTTAGGGACACAATGGACAGGACTTACCCACTCACTATCAGCAACGGGATAAATTATACCTGCCTCCAGAAGCTTGAGTATTTCTTTTCTTACCACTTCTTTCATTTTAGGATTCAAATGACGTTGAGGATCACAAACTGGTTTGGCATCAGCTTCGAAATTTATTTTATGTTGACATAGAGTGGGACTGATGGCCTTAAGATCATCCAGAGTATATCCAATAGCGGCACGTTGCTTCTTCAGAGTTTTCAATAATCTTTCTTCTTCATGCTCTGAAAGGTTAGCGCTAATAATAATAGGATATATTTTCTTTTCATCAAGATAAGCATATTTAAGATTATCAGGCAATGGTTTAAGTTCAAACACGGGATCACCCTTGGGTGGAGGAGGATCCCCTAGGATTTCAACAGGCAAATTGTGTTGCAGAATAGGTTCCTGTTTAAAGAATACTTCATCTATTTCCCTTCTTTCATTCATCAACATATCATTTTCATGGTCTAGCAAATAGTGTTCTAAAGGATCACTAGGAGGTACAGCAATAGAAGCAAGACCAATAATTTCATCCTTACTAGGCAATTCTTCCTCACGATGTTGTTTACTAAATTTAGAAAAATTAAACTCATGAACCATATCATACAAGCCAACAGTAACAACATTCTTTTTGCAATCTATCGTAGCATTAACGGTACGCAAGAAGGGTCTACCAAATATAATGGGACAAAAGCTATCTTGTGGAGAACCAAGAACAAGAAAATCAGCGGGATATTTGGTTTTCCCACACAAGACTTCAACATCTCTAACAATTCCCATTGGAGATATAGTATCTCTATTGGCAAGTTTAACTGTAACATCAATATCTTCTAACTCAGCAGGTGCAATATCATGCATAATTTCTTTGTATAAGTCAATGGGTATAACACTAGCACTAGCACCCATATCACACAAGCCATGATAACAATGATCCCCTATTTTAACAAAAATAACAGGCACGCCTACCACAGGTCTATGTTTATCTCTATCACAGGGTTTAGCAATTCTAGCTGTTTCACCAATGAATGGAATAACATGCCCATCAATATTATCAGACAAGAGATCTTTAACAATAGCAATATTGGGTTCTACTTTGACTTGCTCAGGAGGTGTATAAGTCCTAGTATTGCTTTTACGAACAACAGTTGAAGCTTTAGCATGATCCTTCATTCTAACAGGGAAAGGAGGTTTCTCAGCATAAGAAGTAGGAACAATAGGATCATTATAAGTGACAATCTTTTCTTCAACTTTAATAGGTGCAACGACTTTTACTTCTATGGGAGGATGATATTTAAACCACTTCTCCTTGGGGAGATCAACATAAGTAGCAAAAGATTCACAGAAAGAAGCTACTATCTCAGAATCAAGTCCATATTTAGTGCTAAACTTACGAAAAATATCGGTATCCATAAAAGATTTAACACAATCAAACTTAGGTGGCATACCTGACTCCTTACCTTCATCGAGGTCCCAATCTTCAGAGTTGCGTTTAATTCTATCCAATAAATTCCATCCAAATTCAATAGACTTCATCATAAAAGAGCCAGCGGAAGAAGTATCGAGCATGGTGCGATTATTATCAGAAAGCCGAGCATAAAAATTCTAGAGAATTGTCAATTTTGAGAGCTCATGATTGGGGCATAAATATAACATTGATTTAAGCCTCCCCCAAGCTTGAGCGACGCTTTCTCCTTTGCGAGGCCAAAAATTATATATATAATTGCGATCACGATGAACAAGATGCATAGGGTAATACTTTTGATGAAATTCCAATTTCAATCGTTTATAGTTCCACGATCTCGTATCATCACATAGCCTATACCATGTCAATGCGTCTCCCTCCAAAGATAAAGGGAAAGCCTTCCTCTTAATGGCATCATCGGGTATACCTGCAAGCTTAAATAGTCCACAAATATCATCCACTAAGCGTAGATGTTCGTCAGGATGCTTTGTTCCATCTCCTGCGAAAGTGTTAGCTAGCAGTTTTTCCATCATACCCGAAGGAATCTGAAAAGCATTTTCATTTTCAATAGATTCAGTAGGTTCAGTAGGTTGAGGAGCAACTCTTGGCTCAACTGGACGGGGTGAAGATACCCCAAACAAGCCCCAAGCAATTACTTTCCATGGTAACAAGTGACAGAAAATTTTAGCACACTAAATAAATTTTTCCTTACCAAATTCCACCTACCAAAGGCGCTTCACTCCCCGGCAACGGCGCCAGAAAAGAGTCTTGATGACCCACAAGTATAGGGGATCTATCGTAGTCCTTTGAATAAGTAAGAGTGTCGAACCCAACGAGGAGAAGAAGGAAATGATAAGCGGTTTTCAGGAAGGTAACGAGCAAGTACTGAAATAAGTGGTAACAGATAGTTTTGTGATAAGATAAATGGTAACGAGCAACAAGTAACAAAAGTAAATAAAGTTCAGCAAGGTGGCCCAATCCTTTTTTTAGCAAAGGACAAGCCTGGATAAACTCTTATAATAGGAAAAGCGCTCCCGAGGACACATGGGAATATCGTCAAGCTACTTTTCATCATGCTCATATGATTCGCATTCGGTACTTTGATAATTTGATATGTGGGTGGACCGGTGCTTGGGTACTGCCCTTACTTGGACAAACATCCCACTTATGATTAACCTCTATTGCGAGCATCCGCAACTACAACAAAAGTATTAAGGTAAACCTAGCCATAGCATCAAACATATGGATCCAAATCAGCCCGTTACGAAGCAATGCATAAGCTAGGGTTTAAGCTTCTGTCACTCTAGCAACCCATCATCTACTTATTACTTCCCAATGCCTTCCTCTAGTCCCAAAGAATGGTGAAGTGTTATCTAGTCGACGTTCACATAACACCACTAGAGATTAGACAACATACATCTTATCAAAATATTGAACGAATACCAAATTCACATGACTACTAATAGAAAGACTTCTCCCTTGTCCTCAGGAACAAACGTAACTACTCACAAAGCATATTCATGTTCATAATCAGAGGGGTAATATTGTGCATAAAGGATCTGAACATATAATCTTCCACCAAATAAACCAACTAGCATCAACTACAAGGAGTAATCAACACTACTAGTAGCCTACTAGCACCAATCCCGGACTTAGAGACAAGAATTGGATACAAGAGATGAACTAGGGTTTGGAGATGAGATGGTGCTGGTGAAGATGTTGATGGAGATTGCCCTCTCCCGATGAGAGGAGCGTTGGTGATGACAATGGTGATGAATTCCCCCTCCCGGAGGGAAGTGTCCCCGGCAGAACAGCTCTGCCGGAGCCCTAGATTGGTTCCGCCAAGGTTCCGCCTTGTGGCGGCGGAGTCTCATCCCGAAAGGTTCTCTTCTATTTTCTTCTCATCGAAAGACTTCATATGGGAGAAGATGGGCGTCGGAGAGCCACCAGGGGGCCCACGAGGTAGGGGGGCACGCCCAGGGGGGGCGCCCCCCACCCTCGTGAGCAGGGTGTGGCCCCCCTGGCCTTCATCTTTGGCGAAGATTTTTCTTTATTTATTCTAAGGTATTCCGTGGAGTTTCAGGACTTTTGGAGTTGCGCAGAAAAGTCCTTCAATATTTGCTCCTTTTCCAGCCCAGAATTCCAGCTGCCAGCATTCTCCCTCTTCATGTGAACCTTGTAAAATAAGAGAGAATAGCCATAAGTATTGTGACATAACGTGAAATAACAGCCCATAATGCAATAAATATCGACATAAAAGCATGATGGAAAATGGATGTATCACCATCATTTCAAGCTTGCCAAACATTCATAACGTCTACATCGGCTCCTGCAATAGGTCTGTCACCTAGCGGTGCATTAAGGACATAATTCTTCTGTGCAACAATGAGGATAATCCTCAGATCATGTACCCAGTCCGCATCATTTCTACTATCATCTTTCAACTTAGGTTTCTCTAGGAACATATCAAAAAATAGGGGAGATACAACGTGTCGTGGGAACGAACACCTATGGGGCAGAGGGCCCCTTTCGGTCCGGCGGGGGGCGGAGATCGCACGAAGAGCAGATCGAGGCGAGGCACACGAGCGATTTACCCAGCTTCGGAGCTCTCCGGGGAGATAAAACTCCTACTGCTGCTTGTCGGACTATATTGTGTTCTTGCTCGGGAGCGCTGAGAGCTACAGTACGCTCGAGACCGAGCGTGAGTGTTTTCTGGTTATGAACCCCCCTCTACGATGCGCATGGGCCTCCTTTTATACGCTCAAGGGGTCACCAACAGGTGGCAACGCATGCAAGGGTAAAAGTGTAAAAGAACTGCAGTAGGTACACCTACTCGTACAGTGCATCCTACCTAACTCTGACGGCAGGGGACAAAAGCATTGAATTCCCGTCTGCGTCGCCCAAACAGTGCAGAAAAGCGACCGTTAGGGGCGCCACCGCTTGCCACGATGGCCATCTTGTCATCTCCGCTTGCCACCTCGCACTGCTGGCTGCACATCCTCTCGCCACGCGCGCCTGGAGAGATCACAGGGCGACACGTTGGTGGATGCGCTGGAGCGCGGGTACAGAGTGGTAGCCTGCCGCGGCAAGCGCCTTGCCGCGGCCGTTGTCTTGTTGTGCTCGGAAGCTTGTCGCTCACCGGGCCTTGCCGGGACGCGAGGCGCGTCGCGGCAAGTTCCTGAAAATGCCTTGGTTGGCCTTCCTGGCAAGCTCCTCTCGTCGGGGCCTTGACCTTCCTGGCAAGCTCCTCTTGCCGGGGCCTTGTCTTCCCATCTTAAACACTTTGTTCTTGAATGGCTCCAAAGGAACCAACGGAGGACCTTGGCGGTCACCCGGCAAGCCTTGCCGCGGGGTGCTGCGACTGCCCGTGCACAAGTTCGGGATACTAAGGTACCCCTACTTTAGTACACCGACAGGAGCCCCCGGGCCTGGGCCACACACGGTGCGGAGCGCTGTTGGGCCAGGCCCAAAACAGGGCATGGGCACGCGACGCCTGGTCCACGCTGCATCTGACTCCGTATCCACCGTGCCCTCCCTTAACGGCATGCGTCGCATGCGGCGTCGTGGGAGAGATCATGGGTGGTTCTTTATTCGGAAAAAGCGTAACGTTCGCCTCCTCCTCTTTATAAGCAGGAGAAACAGGGGCAGTTCCCCCGCCTTCGCCATTTACTGTTCCAATCTCGGAAATCTCCGCCGCTCCCCTCCGCTTCCAAAGCCGAAAGAGAGCAGCGCTCCGCTCCCCATCGTCGCCGTCGCCACCAGCGCCGTCGATCTCCCCCACCACCTCCGCCATGGCTCTGAAAACCGGGAAGGCTGCGAAGTCGGCCGAGGCGCTGCGGCTCGAGGCGCTGCGAAAGGAGCGAGCTACCTTCCCTCCCGAGCTCGCCGCGAAGGAGCTGAGGGAGTGGTACTACCTCTTCTGGTCGACGGAGACGCGGGCGCATCCGCGCACGAAGGTACTCTCCGCCACCGCTTCGAAGCGGGCTCCCAACGGATACCCTTTCTTCGCTCTATTCTTCTACTGTGGGCTCTGCCCGCCCTTCTCTGAGTTCTTTTGTGATATCATGAACACCTACGGGTTTCACCTCCTTGACTTCACCCCCAACGCCGTTCTGACCATGGCAGTTTTCGCACATCTCTGCGAAAACTTTTCGGAGTCCACCCATGTGTAGCCCTTTTCCGCCACTACTTCATGCCCCGGGTCGAGAGAGGAGAGCCCTTATCCGGCGGGATCGCCTGGATCTTGAGGACCGGCAAGAAGGAGGCCTATCTGGAGGGGGAGCTCCGCAGCAAATGGGAGGAGTGGAGGGCTGATTGGTGCTGGATCATTGAGGAGAACCCGCAGCCGTTCACCGCCCTGCGCCAAGCCCCAGCAGTGCGCGGCAACGATTGGAGCACCCTTGCCGCAGATGACGGCAAGCTGAAGATTGCCACCACTCGGATCTTGCGACTCAGGCTTGCCGGGCTCACCGTAGGCGCTGTTGGCGCGGACTTTCTTCGCCGCCACATCGCCCCTCTGCAGGAGAGGGGGAGACCCGCCTGGCTGTTCGGGGGTCCGACGGACATCATGAGGCTGCGCCCAGGCCTCAATTTCAATTTCACTGTCTTGGAGCTGGATGCGATGCTCAAGGAGTTGTTCAAGCACGACCCCAATCATCCTGAGTGGTTCAGATTGCCGGCGGGTGTCGTTCCGTTGTGCAACAACTCTTCGCTTGACCGCATCCGTGCAATGATGCCGCAGTGCGACTCGCATGGGATCATTCCCACTTGGCAAGAGCCTGCAGACGATGTTGTGCGGCAGTTTTTTGATGGCTTGGTGGAGGTGGCAGTCCGCCCCAATGTGCAGAAGGGCCTCACCCGCGACACCACTGACGAGGAGATGCAGCGCATCGCCACCAGAGCGGAAGAGGCGGCGGCAGCCGCCGCCACGGGCGAATTTGGGTTCATCGTGGAAGAGGCAGAGGCAGCAGAGGCGGCAAGCCTTGCCGAGCGAGAGTGGCTTGACGGCGAGGAAGCGCTTGCCGAATCTGAAGCCGAGTCGAGCGAGCCCGCCGAGGGTGCGAGCGGCCCGCCGTCTCCAGGTAACTTGCCGCAAGCAGAGCCACCAGCGCAGCCCCCAGCTCCACCAAGAAGGCATCTCCGCAAGGCCGGGGATGCGGCAGGGCGGCAGACGGGTCAGCAGCAGTCGCGCCGTGCCACACGTCCCGCCGCGACAAGCAATGTTGCCGCGGGAGCGCCTCGAACCACTGCGGCAACTGGAGCGGGGTCTTCCCGGACCGCCACCGCTGCCCCCGCCAAGCGGCCAAGGGATCCAGCTCCCCCGCCTTGTCGCGCCGAAGGTGGGCCGTACTTTGACCTCTCAGCGCTCAGCTCCGACGAGGAGGAAGAAGAGTGAGAATCCTTATTGTACTTGTAGTCCTTCAATTCTTGCTATTTTTGTCTTGTATCTGATCTGCTTTACTCTGAACTGTTTCCTTTTCAGGACCCTGGCCCAGAGAGCGGCGAAGAGAGCCATGGTACCGGTGGTTATCATCGAGGACAAGCCCACCGCGACGGCAGGGGGCGCGCCCGAGACCACCTTGCCGGACCCGGCAACCTCTCCCCGAAGCAGCCCCCAGCGCAGCCCCCAGTGTAAGTATAAGGTTTACTTCCCGCTGTTGGGCGCGCATGGGTATTCTTTCCTTTGCTGACATCTGGCTGTTGCTTTGTTCGTGTAGGAGCAGAACAGCTTCACCAGGAGGGCTCGGAAACCGCCTCCGACGTGCCATCTGCTTCAACTACACCGCCAAGGGAGGAATCCCCGACGAGGGAACATTCTCGGGCAAGGGAGAAATCTCCGGCAAGGGAGGAGTCTCCGGCAAGGGACAGCGCCAACGACCCCCCGGTGGTGGAGCCCATGACCGTGGATCCCAGTACAGGTAATCCTCCTTGCCTGAGAACTTCCCTTGAATTTTTCTTCTTCTGATTTTCTTTTTGAATATTTGCTTGACTTTTCTTCCTTCTCCGGTCTTCAGATCCTCCTTCCACGGAGCCGATGGAGACCGAGGCCACCGGCGAGGAGAACGCGCGCGGCAACACTAACGACGCCGCCGCCACCGAAGAAGAGGCCGGCGCTGATGATCCCGCCGGCGAAGAGGCCGCCAAGGCCGCTGGCGCAGGAGATGGCGAGGGGTCCGGCGATCGCACTGACGACCATGGGGCCGCAGGAGCGCAAGGCGCTACGCCGACCGCCGATCCCTCCGCCGCTGACGCAGCGCCAGGCTCCGAAGAGCCCCAGCCCGGCGCCTACTTGAAGGCCGGCGATGGCATCTTCATCAAGCTTCCTTGGGCGTCAAGCTCCAGGGCGCCGGTCGAAGGGGAAGCTTTTGATGGGGAGGTGCTCGCCTCCGCTGTGTTGACATTGGTTGACGCGTCAAGCAGCAGCAGTGGCGAGCCTGAGGAGGAACAGCTGCTGCAGAAGCTGCTGTCGCTCTACCACGCCCGACAAGCCAAACTGGAGTCTCGGGAAGCGCTTGTCGCGCAGGCGGGAGTAGATATTGAGAAGCATGCGGAGGAGCTCCAGAGTCGCAACCAGGAAGCCCTCCGGTCCATTGCAGAGGAGAGGGCGCAGCTCGTTGAGGCGCGGAAGGCCTTCCTCCTCGAGAAGGCTGAGGCCGAAGAGAAACAGTGACTTGCCGCCGAGGAACTGTCCGCGCGGGAAGGTGAGTTGACGCAGCGGAAAGTCAACCTCGACAGCCATGAGGAGGAGCTTGCTGCGCGGGAGCGAACACTTGGCGGGGCCCTCAAGGAGGCGAAGGATGCTGCCGCAGCTGCTGAGGCCGCCAAGAAGGAGCTGGAGACGAAGGTGACGCAGCTAGAGGCCGATCTCAAGGCGAGGGACGAAGAGCTTGCCGCGCTTCAGCGCAAGCGGGAGAAGGACGCCCTTGCCCACGGCAAGCTGCAGGGCCGCCTCGTCGAGAAGGGCAAGGAGCTGAGCGCCGCCAAGGACTCCAACGCCGATCTGGAGTTGAAGCTGAATACGCTGACCCAGACGCTGGACAGCGCCAAGGAGCAAGAGGCGACCCTGAGAGAGGAGATCAAGGCCAACGAAGCGCTGCTGATGAGGGCCGCCGAAACCCAGAACACCTTCAGGGAGATGGTGGAGCTCTGGCAGAGGGCCTCGTGAACATCGCTGCAGTTATCGACGAGGAGCTGGTGCAGCTGGGGGGTGGAAGGTCTCGGGTACTCCTCCGATGAGAACCTCCAGCCCAGCGCCAAGCTCACTTTGTTCTTCAAGGGTGTGGCGACGGCCCTCCAGCAACTTCGGGAAAGGATCCCAAAGCAGCTGGCCGACGAGTCGCGCACGATCTGCGCCAGAGTTCTGGAGAAGGTGTTGGTGAAGGTGGCCTTCCGCAACCCAGGCCTCAACCTCACCAACGTCCTCAAGAAGCTGCCGGCGGGTGCTGATCTTGAAGAGCTTAAGGCCCTTGTCGCACCCATAGTGGACAAGGTGAATGAAGTCAGGAGAGTTGATGGTGGTCGCGTAGATTAGGCCGCCTATTTTCTCCTCTTCTTGTCGCTGCTAGTCATGTTACGAGAACAATCTATTAGAGCGCGGCAAGTTATCTTTGTAATATAACTTTATTTTGGGTATTGATCGCTATGTTATTTCCTCTACTTGATTCCTTCCCTTGTATGTTTCTGCCCTACGATTTTAGGGAACTTGCCGGCGCAGGCACCCTTGCCGCGAGCGCTGAGTGCGGAACATCAGCAGCCTGCTGGCGGTGCCGCTACCGACAAGAAACCTTGTCACAACTAGTCGCAGCACACTTAAATTGTTGAGCAGACTCGAAACAAAGTAAGGGCGCAACTAGCTACGAGTTGGTTCCTCCGCGCACGGGTTTTCCATACAAAGCACGGTCGTTCAAGGAAGATAACTTTAAATTTTTTTAACACTGATTGCTCAAACTTTGGCAACTTAGCTTTTATGTCGTTTGCTTCCCGGTAAGGTGATTCTTGCTTGAACGACACCTGGTCCACACCATTATCTTCTCCTTCCCCCTCGGCAAACTTGTGCGCCAGGGAACCTTTCCCTTTCTTTGAGAAAAAAAAAGAAAATAAAGATATGGAGCCTTATGGCTCGTTATTGCTTACCGGGGGTAGGTGCTGCACAAAATGTAAGATAATACATGCAAAAAATAGAAAGCATGAACTTGACGGGATGTGCGGAGCACATGATCTTTATTTATGTACGGGGTCTGCGCCCGGCTTTGTACAAAGGGTTACATGCAACAGCAGCAAGGCTTGTACAAAAGGTGGTTGCCGGAACAGGTTCTGGCAACCGCGCCTCACGGGTAAAACTTACGAAGATGCTCAATGTTCCAGGAGTTGCTCACCGGAAAGCCATCTTTGGTCTCAAGGCAGACAGCGCCGGGCCTAGTGACTCGTTTCACCCGGTAAGGGCCTTCCCACTTCGGCGTCAACTTGTTGGAATTCTTGGCGGACTGAACGCGCCGAAGAACAAGGTCGCCTTCCTCGAGGCTTCTGGCACTAACTTTGCGGCTATGGTAGCGGCGCAAAGCTTGCTGGTAGCGAGCAGCTCGTACAGCGGCCTGAAGAGGTCTTCCTCAAGGAGCAGCGCATCATCTTGTCGCAGCTGCTCTTGCTCAAGCTCATCATAAGCGGGCACTCAAGGCGACCCGTATACAAGTTTCGTGGGGAGAACTGCCTCTGCTCCATAGACGAGAGCGAAAGGTGTCTGGCCGGTGGCTCGATTTGGCATCGTCCTAATCGACCAAAGAACCACCGGCAGCTCCTCGATCCAGTTCTTTCCGCACTTGTGCAGCCTGTCGAAAGTCCTGGTCTTGAGTCCACGCAGCACTTCAGCATTTGCCCTCTCCGCTTGACCATTGCTTCTTGGGTGAGCAACAGAAGTGATGCAGACCTTGGCGCCAAGATCTTGGACGTACTGCATGAAGGTGCGGCTCATGAATTGTGTGCCGTTGTCGGTGATGATCCTGTTAGGGACTCCGAAACGGCAAACAACCGACCTGACGAACTTGACTGCTAACTGTGCTGTCACCTTCCTCACTGCTTCCACTTCCGGCCACTTTGTGAACTTGTCGATTGCAACGTACAAGTACTCAAAGCCCCCGACAGCTCGGGGAAAGGGGCCGAGGATGTCGAGCCCCCAGACCGAAAATGGCCAGGATAAAGGGATCGTCTGGAGAGCTTGAGCTGGCTGGTGTATCTGTTTGGAATGGAACTGGCACGCTTCACACTTGGTTACTTGTGCAGTTGCATCCTGGAGGGCTGTCAGCCAAAAGAAGCCTTGCCGGAACGCCTTGCCGGCAAGTGCTCTTGCGCCAATGTGGTCACCACATATGCCTCCATGTATCTCCGCCAACAACTGTTGTCCGTCTTCCCGGGGAATACACTTCAATTTCACACCGTTGAGTCTTCTTTTGTACAGTGTGTCATCGACAAACTGGTACATACTCGACTGCCGGGCTACTCTTTCCGCTTCTTCTTGCTCTTCGGGAAGCTCTCCTGTCTGAAGGAAACGGACAATCTGCTGTGCCCATGCTGGAGCTTGCGGCTCGACAACAAGGACTAAAGGCACATATGCTGCTGCGGGAACATCAGCTTCTACGGCAAGAACTTGTGGCTCAGCCGGAGCTTGATGATCCCCGGCAAGCTTGCCGGAGCAAAACTTGTCAGGAGCGTCTGCTTCAACGGAACAAACCATAAGGCTTGCCGGAGCAGACCGCCCCTCAGCACTCTTGGTGTTGATCTTGGGGACCTTCTTGGCGGCGGCTTCAGGGAGCTCTGCCGGAAAGTAGTCACCGGAAATCAACTTCCTCTTCTTGCTCTGTCCAGTTGATGGTGTCACAGTCGGTTGGGTCAGCTTGAGCACAAAGATCCCTGGTTCCACAGGCAACTTTAGTGCAGCGCACTTTGACAGGCCATCAGCAATGTCGTTCTGAGCTCTTGGAACATGTTCCATCTGCAAGCCATCAAAGTGCTCTTCTAACTTTCTCACTTCGTCAACGTAGGCTTCCATCAACGGACTCTGATAATCTTTGTTCACTTGGCGGACGACAAGCTGTGAGTCACCCCTGACAATGAGTTTCTTGATCCCAAGGTCCACTGCGATCCTGAGACCGGCAACCAAACATTCATACTCTGCAGTATTGTTTGTTGGTTGCTCCTTGGGAAAGTGCATTTGGACTACGTACTTGAGGTGCTCTCCGGTTGGTGCGACAAGCAGCACGCCTGCACCGGCGCCTTGCAGCAAAAAGGCACCATCAAAGTACATGAGCCACTCCTTGCTTGCTTCCTTGACGGGGATACTCGTTTCTGGAATTTCTTCATCTGGTGTTGGCGTCCACTCCGCTATGAATTCTGCCAATGCTCGGCTTTGGATAGTTGAAGTGCTCTCAAACTTGAGGCCAAAGCTCGACAGTTCCAGTGCCCACTCGACAATCCTGCCTGTTGCTTCCGGATTCTGCAGTATCCTTTTCAATGGAAAGCGAGTGACAACTGTGATCTCATGTGCTTGGAAGTAGTGGCGCAGCTTTCTCGAGGCCATGAGAAGGCCGAAAAGCAATTTCTGCACACCAGAGTACCTCGATCTAGCCCCCTGCAGAAGGGAACTGACAAAGTAAACTGGGCGCTGCACCATTTTCTTCTGCACCTCCTCATGTGCCTGCGCAGATCCATCCTTGTCGGGACCAGAGCTTGCCGGTGAAGCCCCCTGCTTGTCGCTGGATGCACCTATCGCGGTTGCTGGCTCGTCATCCGCCGCCCTCTCCGCTACTAACGCAGCACTAACCACTTGATTGGTTGCCGCTATATACAGCAGCAACTTCTCTTGTGGCTTAGGTGCGACAAGTATTGGAGTGGAGGACAGGTATCTCTTCAAATCCTGTAGCGCAGCCTCCGCTTCCGGAGTCCATTTCATTGGACCTGCCTTTTTCAATATTTTGAAAAATGGCAGGGCGCGCTCAGCAGACTTAGAGATGAACCTGCTGAGAGCAGCCACGCAACCGGCAAGCCTTCGTACATCCTTGACGCACTTTGGTGCTTCAATCTGCTCAATGGCTTTGATCTTGTCGGGGTTGGCTTCAATTCCTCGCTGAGACACAAAGAACCCGAGAAGCTTGCCGGAGGGGACTCCAAACACGCACTTCTCGGGGTTAAGCTTGAGGATGATCTTGCGCAGATTTGTGAAGGTTTCATCTAAATCTTGAACCAGAGTTGCCGTGTCTTTGCTCTTGACCACTATATCATCCATGTAGGCTTCCACATTTCTGTGCAACAGTGGCTCAAAAGCATGATTGACTACTCTTGCAAATGTTGAACCAGCATTCTTCAAGCCGAAGGGCATCCGTACGAAACAGTACGTGCCACATGGGGTGATGAACGCGGTCTTCTCCTCATCCTCTTCTGCCATGAAGATCTGATGGTATCCTGAGTATGCATCAAGAAATGAAAGCAAATCACATCCGGCCATGGAGTCAACAATCTGGTCAATGCGCGGCAAGGGAAATGGGTCTTTGGGACAAGCTTTATTAACATCAGTAAAGTCAATACAAAGCCTCCATTTCCCGTTTGCCTTGCGCACGACTACAGGATTGGCCAACCACGTAGGATGGAGCACTCCTCTGACAAGGCCTGCTGCTTCCAACTTCTTGATCTCTTCTGCAATGAATTCTTGGCGCTCCACTGCTTGTTTCCTGACTTTCTGCTTGACGGGCCGCGCGTGAGGACAGGCGGCAAGATGGTGCTAAATTACTTTCCTGGGAACACCGGGGATGTCAGACGGCTGCC
Organism: Triticum timopheevii; assembly: GCA_963921465.1. NCBI lineage: Eukaryota > Viridiplantae > Streptophyta > Magnoliopsida > Poales > Poaceae > Triticum > Triticum timopheevii. The sequence continues at coordinate 569,790,135 of OY997264.1, forward strand.
ACGCAAACACGTCGACATTCGCCCGTAGGAAAGCAACGAGCGCGCTTTCCTATTTAGGGTCGAGCGTGGCACTGATGGTGAAGGTACCACCAGTGCCGTCCTCCTTGGCGGACACCTTCTTGGTCTCTGGTGATGTTGTCTTTGTCTTCTTACACTTGCCGGTGGAGCTCGATGGTGCGTCCTCGACGGTAGCGCAGCACTCCGAAGAGGTGCGCTTGCCAGAGTGGGCATCAGAGCTCTTGCCGGACTTGGTCTTCTTCTTCCCCCCGGGAGCTTCAGCGGCAAGTGTCTTGCGATCTGCTGCGGCTGCTGCTTCCCGGTAAATCTTGTCGGTGTAGATAAGGGCATCCTTCTTGTCGCCGGGGACAGAGATGACACTTATCGGACCTGGCATCTTGAGCACGTTGTAGGCATAGTGAGAGGCTGACATGAACTTGGCGAGTACTAGACGGCCGAGTATCCCATTGTAGGGTAATGGGAAATCAGCAACGTCAAAAGTGACCCTCTTAGTCCTGAAATTCAATTCGCTTCCAAATGTTTTCGGCAACGTGATCTTTCCCTTCGGCTTGCTCCTTCCCGGGTTAATTCCTTGGAATGTGCCGGTCTCCTCGAGCTCGCTGTCAGGGATCTGAAGCTTCTGGAGTCCCGCGGAGGAGATCAGGTTCAAGCCGGCCCCGCCGTCAACTAACATCTTTGTGACTTTGAGGTTGCGGATAGTTGGCGAGACCAACATCGGCAAGCACCCGACCGCAGTTATGCGATCAGGGTGGTCCTCAATATCAAAGACGATAGGTGTGCTGGACCACCTCAGAGGCTTGCGTGACTCAACGGGTGGTTCTGCCGCATTGACTTCCCGCACCCACTATTTGAGTTGGCGGTACGAAGTATGCAGAGAAGCACCGCCGTCGACGCACAGGACCTCTGTGGCTTTCTGGAACTCCTGCTCATCGGCCTCATCTTCATGCATCTCTTCATCGTCGTCTTCATCTTCGTCCTTGTCGCGGCCGCGGGGAGGTCTGTCTCCTTGCCGCTGCTTGGCCTTTCTGCGGCGTCCTCCCCGGCCGGGACGCTTCTTGCCAGATCCACCAGTACCCTCTTGAGCCTTCTCCTTGTTGCGCCGCTCGTACTCAGCCTTCTGCTGTTCGACAAGCTGCTCGACCTTCTTGCAACTCTGGAGATCATGGCCCTTGGTGCCGTGAATCTTGCAGTACTGCTTGTCGGAGCTGCCTTGCTTGTCGGCGGCCGCCACAGTTTCAGCTTCCTTGGCGCCACCTCCGTTGCCGGACTGCTCGACGACTAGCACATCCTTGCCTTTCTTTCTTCTATTGTTTCGCCTCCGGTTTTTTCTTGCCGGGGCGGCATCCTCACTGTCAGATCCCCCTGCTCCTGCATTCTTTCCGGGGAATTTCCTCCCTTCTTCAGCACGCGCACACCTGTCGACCAGGGCATATAGCTCACTGACGTCCCTGATCTTTCACATCGCCATCTCCTTCCTCATCCTGCGGTTTCGCACGTTCTGATGGAACGCGCTGATGACCGCGGCAGGGTGGACATCTGGGATGTTGCGCTGCACTTGGCTGAATCTTTGAATGTACTTGCGCAGGGGCTCTCCTTCCTTCTGGGCGAGCAGGTGAAGATCACTCTCCTAGCCATGAGGCTTGTGGCCGCCTGTAAAGGCGCCGACAAACTGATGGCACAGATCTGCCCAGGAGGATATGGAGTTGTCCGGCAAGTGCATGAGCCAGGACCTGACGTTGGGCTTGAGCACCAGCGGGAAGTAGTTGGCGAGGATCTTGTCGTCACGCCCCCCGGCAGCCTGCACCGCGATGGTGTAGACGCTGAGGAACTCGGACGGATGCAACTTGCCATCGTACTTCTCTGGTACATCTGGTTTGAAGTTCTTCGTACTGGGCCACTGGACTTGCCGCATCTCACGAGAAAACGCAGGGCAACCTACCGCGTACGGCAAGTCACCTGGTTCCCCTGGCGCATGCATGTCGACAGCGGGCCCAGCGTGCTGGTCCGATTGACGCCGCGCTTCTCTTCGGCGCTCGATGCGAGTACGAGCGTCCTCTTGTTGCCGTTCTTGAAGAACTTGGCGTTGATCGCGACGAGCTCGCGGATCCGACGATGCGGTGGAGTCGCTGTCGAGGTTGACCCGGCGAGTCGGTGATCTTGGCCTTCGGGGCGGAGAGTGCACGGTGGTTGCACCCCCACCGGTCTTGTCGCCATCGGCTCGCACCTGGGCGTCTTGCCGCGGCTTCGATGTGCTCGGTTGCCAGGGAGTGTCGCCATTGGCGAAGCCGATGAGACTCTGAATGGTGGCCCTCCAATTGTCGATCTTGTCCGCCGTTGGAGGGTAATCCAGGAGCAGTTGGGCTCGGGCCAACGCTTCTTCTGGAGTCTTCGGTGGCGGTGGCGTACGGTGCGAGGAGTGGGATATGCTCGAACTTCTAACTGTGTTAGAAGGAGCAGCATCTCGTCCAGGCGACCGTGCCGCGCTCGTGCCGGCATGTTGGCGTGCACGCTGGTCTTGAGCGTCCCGAGATCCACCAGCTTGGCCTTGTTCCAACGCGCGTATGGTACTGCGAGTACCATGACGCTGTCGGTCCCGCGCCTCCTGAGATGGGCGCGGGACATGTACGGACGCCGAGGTTTGCGGGGCCTTGTCCTTGGACCTGGCAGCATCATGAGCTCCCTCGTCGGTGCCCATTCCTCCGCCGGCGTCTACCCCACCACCTGTCTGCTCCGGTGGTGGCGGGATTGACGTGGACGGAGTAGCCACCTCCGAAGCCTTCTTCTTTGGTGGCATGTCGATGAAGATGACGAAGATCTAGCTCACGTGAACGCCGGATCAGGTTCAGGCAACCTCGACGCCCCCTACCTGGCGCGCCAAAGATGTCGTGGGAACGAACACCTATGGGGCAGAGGGCCCCTTTCGGTCCGGCGGAGGGCGGAGATCGCACGAAGAGCAGATCGAGGCGAGGCACACGAGCGATTTACCCAGCTTCGGAGCTCTCCGGAGAGATAAAACTCCTACTGCTGCTTGTCGGACTATATTGTGTTCTTGCTCGGGAGCGCTGAGAGCTACAGTACGCTCGAGACCGAGCGTGAGTGTTTTCTGGTTTCGAACCCCCCTCTACGATGCGCATGGGCCTCCTTTTATATGCTCAAGGGGTCACCAACAGGTGGCAACGCATGCAAGGGTAAAAGTGTAAAAGAACTGCAGTAGGTACACCTACTCGTACAGTGCATCCTACCTAACTCTGACGGCAGGGGACAAAAGCATTGAATGCCCGTCTGCGTCGCCCAAACAGTGCAGAAAAGCGACCGTTAGGGGCGCCACCGCTTGCCACGATGGCCATCTTGTCATCTCCGCTTGCCACCTCGCACCGCTGGCTGCACAGCCTCTCGGCACGTGCGCCTGGAGAGATCACAGGGCGACACGTTGGTGGATGCGCTGGAGCGCGGGTACAGAGTGGTAGCCTGCCGCGGCAAGCGCCTTGCCGCGGCCGTTGTCTTGTTGTGCTCGGAAGCTTGTCACTCGCCGGGCCTTGCCGGGACGCGAGGCGCGTCGCGGCAAGTTCCTGAAAATGCCTTGGTTGGCCTTCCTGGCAAGCTCCTCTCGTCGGGGCCTTGACCTTCCTGGCAAGCTCCTCTTGCCGGGGCCTTGTCTTCCCATCTTAAACACTTTGTTCTTGAATGGCTCCAAAGGAACCAACGGAGGACCTTGGCGGTCACCCGGCAAGCCTTGCCGCGGGGTGCTGCGACTGCCCGTGCACAAGTTCGGGATACTAAGGTACCCCTACTTTAGTACACCGACACAACGCGAGCTTTTGGTCTACAAAATAATTTGCAAATACTATCTAGACTAAGTTCATGATAAATTTAAGTTCAATTAATCAAATTACTTAAGAAGTCCCACTTAAACTGACATCCCTCAAGTCATCTAAGTGTAATGTGATCAAATCAACTAACCCATGTCCGATCATCACGTGAGTTGGGGCGGTCATCAATGGTGAACATCTCTATGTTGATCATATCTACTATATGATTCACTTTCGATCTTTCGATCTCCAGTGTTCCGAGGCCATGTCTGTATTAAATCTGGCTTACACCCAAGTATTCTGCATGTGTAAATCTGGCTTACACCCATTTTATGTGAACGTAGAGTCTATCACACCCGATCATCACGTGGTGTCTCAACACGACGAACTATAGCAACGGTGCATACTGCTACCTCTTGAGCACTGCGTTGGTTTTCCCTTGAAGAGGAAAGGGTGATGCAGCAAAGTAGCGTAAGTATTTCCCTCAGTTTATGAGAACCAAGGTATCAATCCAGTAGGAGGCTCCTCACAAGTCCCTCGTACCTACACAAACAAACAAGAACCTCGCAACCAACGCGATAAAGGGGTTGTCAATCCCTTCACGACCACTTGCAAAAGTGAGATATGATAGAGATAATAAGAGAAGATAAATATTTTTGGTGTTTTTATGATATATATTGGAAAGTAAAGATTGCAAAATAAAGTAGATTGGAAACTTATATGTTGGAAGATAGACCCAGGGGCCATATGTTTCACTAGTGGCTTCTCTCAAGATAGCATAAGTATTATGGTGGGTGAACAAATTACTGTCGAGCAATTGATAGAAAAGTGCGTAGTTATGAGAATATCTAGGCATGATCATGTATATAGGCATCACGTCCGCGACAAGTAGACCGACTCCTGCCTGCATCTACTACTATTACTCCACACATCGACCGCTATCCAACATGCATCTAGAGTATTAAGTTCATAAGAACAGAGTAAAGCTTTAGGCAAGATGACATGATGTAGAGGGATAAACTCAAACAATATGATATAACCCCCATCTTTTTATCCTCGATGTCAACAATACAATACGTGCCTTGGTGCCCCTGCTGTCACTAGGAAAGGACACAGCAAGATTGAACCCAAAGCCAAGCACTTCTCCCATTGCAAGAAAGATCAATCTAGTAGGCCAAACCAAACTGATAATTCGAAGAGACTTGCAAAGATAACAAATCATACATAAAAGAACTCAGAGGAGATTCAAATATTGTTCATAGATAAAATGGATCATAAACCCACAATTCATCGGATCTCGACAAACACACCGCAAAAAGAATTACATCGAATAGATCTCCAAGAAGATCGAGGAGAACTTTGAATTGAGATCCAAACAGAGGGAGAGAGAGAGAAGAAGCCATCTAGCTAATAACTATGGACCCGAAGGTCTGAGGTAAGCTACTCACACATCATCGGAGAGGCTATATATGGTGTTGATGTAGAAGCCCTCCGTGATTGATCCCCCCTCCGACGGAGTGCCGAAAAAGGCCCCAAGATGGGATATCACAGGTACAGAAGGTTGCGGCAGTGGAAATAGGGTTTCGTGGTGCTCTCGGATGTTTTCAGGGTATATGAGTATATATATAGGTGAAAGAAGTTAGTCAGGGGAGCCACAAGGGGCTCACGAGGGTGGGGGCGCACCTACCCCCTTGGGTGCGCCTCCCTGCCAACTGGCCGCCTCATTGCTTCCTTGACGTCCACTCCAAGTCTCCTGGATTGCGTTTGTTCCAAAAACGACTCTCCCGAAGGTTTCATTACGTTTGGACTCCGTTTGATATTCCTTTTCTGCGAAACACTGAAATAGGCAAAAAAAACAGCAATTTGGACTAGGCCTCCGATTAATAGGTTAGTCCCAAAAATAGTATAAAAGTGTATAATAAAGCCCATTAACATCCAAAACAGATAATATAATAGCATGGAACAATCAAAAATTATATATACGTTGGAGACGTATCAGACCGTAAGCGGAAGTGTTTAACAACACGGTCGATGTAGTCAAACTTCTTGGCGTTCCAACCGATCAAGTACCGAAAACACGGCACCACCGCGTTCCGCACACGTTCAGCTCGATGACGTCCCTCGCCTTCTTGATCCAACAACATGTCAAGGTAGTAGATGAGTTCCGTCAGCACGATGGCATGGTGACGGTGATGGTGAAGTGATCTCCGCAAGGCTTCGGCTAAGCACTACGAAAATATGACCGGGGTTGTAAACGGTGGAGGGGGATGCCGCACACGGCTAGGTAATTATCTGGGTGTGCTAGGCGCCCCCCTCCCACATATATGGGGATAGATTGGTAGGAAAAGACCATCGCTCATCCCCGACCGCCACTCATAAGGATGCACAAGCCAGGTACACTTCATGTTTCAAATTTGTTACACAACTTTAACCATACGTGCATGCTACGGGACTTGCAAACTTCAACACAAGTATTTCTCAAATTCATAATCACCCAACTAGCACGACTTTGATATTATCACCTCCATATCTCAAAACAATTATCAAGCATCAAACTTATCTTAGTATTCAATTCACTCAAAAGAAAGTTTCACATATCTTGAACACCAAGTATATTAACATTAAGCAAATTACCATGCTATTAAAGACTCTCAAAATAATCTAAGTGAAGCATGAGAGATCAAATAGTTTCTTTAAAATAAATCCACCACCATGCTCTAAAAGATCTAAGTGAAGTACTAGAGCAAAAATTATCAGGCTCAAAAGATATAAGTGAAGCACTATGAGCAAAACTATCAAGCTCAAAAGATATAAGTGAAGCACATAGAGTATTCTAAAAAAATTCCAATGCATGTATGGCTCTCTCAAAAGGTGTGTACAGCAAGGATGATTGTGGTAGACTAACAAGCAAAGACACAAATAATACAAGAAGCTCCAAGCAAAACACATATCATGTTGGTGAATAAAAATATAGCTCCAAGTAAATTACCGATGGAAGTGGACGAAAGAGGGGATGCCTTCCGGGGCATCCCCAAGCTTTGACTTTTTGGTGTCCTTGGATTATCTTGGGGTGCCATGGGCATCCCCAAGCTTAGGCTCTTGCCACTCCTTGTTCCATAATCCATCAAAAGAATTCACCCAAAACTTGAAAACTTCACAACACAAAACTCAACAGAAATCTCGTGAGCTCCGTTAGAGAAAGAAAACAAAAGACTACTTCAAGGTACTGTAATTAACTCATTCTTTATTTATATTGGTGTTAAACCTACTGTATTCCAACTTCTCTATGGTTTATAAACTAATTTACTAGCCATAGATTCATCAAAATAAGCAAACAACACAGGAAAAACAGAATCTGTCAAAAACAGAATAGTCTGTAGCAATCTGCAACTAACGCAAACTTCTGGAACTCTAAAAATTCTACCAAAATAGGAAGTCCTGGACAATTTGTTTGTTGATCAGAAGCAAAAATAATCAACACAAAAGCACGTTCCTGTGATTTACCATAACTAAATTCGTGCGCGCAAAGTTTCTGTTTTTCAGCAGAATCAAATCAACTATCATCGTAGGTTATCCTATAGGTCCTACTTGGCACAAACACTAATTAAAACATAAAACCACATCCAAACAGAAGGTAGATGGATTATTTATTCCTAAACAGAAGCAAAAACAAAAAAACACAAAATAAAATTGGGTTGCCTCCCAACAAGCGCTATCGTTAACGCCCCTAGCTAGGCATAAAAGCAAGGATAGATCTCGGTCGTGTCGTAATAATAAGATAGATCTTGAAAGCTCATCTCGTATTCTCTACGTTCGGCAGCAAGTTTCCTTTGAGGAAAGCAAAAATAATCAAAAGGGCTAAATTTAGCGGGACAAAAATCCCCAAGATCAATCACGGGAGGAACGGGTTCCTCCCTTGGCCCTTCATAGTGCACAACTATTTCATCACTGAAAGCATTCTTTTGACAAAATCTTGTGAGCATATACTCGAGAGAGTATCCTAGCTCATTATTTCTAAGGGCAAAATCATTATTAAGCTCGTTAATGCAATCAACTAAGACATTGATAGGGACCTTTTTTCTAAGGTTTTCATTGAAAGCGACATAGTCCGAAGATTGAAAACGTCTAATTTCCTCTTGATCATAGAGGATTGCTTCTATGGGTGGACGACCGGCGTCCACCCTATAGTGCGCAAAGATTTCTTTGGCTTCTCTTATGATAAATCTAAATTCATGAGCCAAAAAGATAGTAACAACACACTTAATAGAAGAGTGCTCAATATTAGAGAATTCTAAGAAAATTCTATGTATGCAAGGGTGCATATGCATAAATTGTCTTTCAAGTTCAACCACAAGCATAGCTATAGCATCCGCAAGGCTACTAGTTCTATGAAGAATAGAACAGCCCATGGAAGGTAAAGCACCGGCACAAGTAAAGAAATCTTGAATAACGCCTTTGCCAATGATGTTACCACTACCGATTCAAAACTTTTTGGTATGCAAGATAGGAGGTTCATTGGCCGGAGCCTCGGGATTTTCTGTGTTATCATTGTTGTCCATATCGACGATAATCTCCCCAATGTCAGACATAGCGGCAAAAAAGGAGTAAGGCGGAAGAAAGCAAACAAAAGGGAAAGGAGGAGGAGATTGGGAAAAAGAGGGCAAATAAAACGGCAAGGGTGAAGTGGGGGAGAGGAAAACGAGAGGCAAATGGCAAATAATGTAATGCGAGAGATAGGGATTGTGATGGGTACTTGGTATGGTTGACTTGCTTGCGTGAGCCTCCCCGGCAACGGCGCCAAAAATTCTTCTTGCTACCTCTTGAGCGCTGTGTAGGATTTCCCCGAAGAGGAGAGATGATGCAGTAAAGTAGCGTAAGTATTTCCCACACTTTTTGAGAACCAAGGTATCAATCCAGTAGGAGACCACGCACAAGTCCCTCGTACCTACACAAAACGATAGCAACTCGCAACCAACGCTTAGGGGTTGTCAATCCCTTCACGGTCACTTACGAGAGTGAGATCTGATAGAGATAATATTTTTGGTATTTTTGATAGATAGATGCAAAGTAAAAAGTAAAGGTAAAGTAAAAAAACAAAGCAAGTAAATAAAGTGATATAGATTGATATGATGAGTATAGACCCGGGGGCCATAGGTTTCACTAGTGGCTTCTCTCAAGAGCATAAGTATTCTACGGTGGGTGAACAAATTACTGTTGAGCAATTGACATAATTGATCATAGTTATGAGTATATCTAGGCAATGATCATGTATATAGGCATCACGTCCAAAACAAGTAGATCAAAACGATTCTGCATCTACTACTATTACTCCACTCATCGACCGCTATCCAGCATGCATCTAGAGTATTAAGTAAAAACAGAGTAACGCCGTAAGCAAGATGACATGATGTAGAGGGATAAATTCATGCAATATGATAAAAAAACATCTTGTTATCCTCGATGGCAACAATACAATACGTGCCTTGCAACTCTTTCTGTCACTGAGTAAGGACACCGCAAGATTGAACCCAAAGCTAAGCACTTCTCCCATTGCAAGAACTACCAATCTAGTTGGCCAAACCAAAAAGATAATTCGAAGAGACTTGCAAAGATAACTCAATCATACATAAAAGAATTCAGAGAAGAATCAAATATTTTCCATAGATAATACTGGATCATAAACCCACAATTCATCGGTCTCAACAAACACACCGCAAAAAGAAGATTACATCGAATAGATCTCCATGAGAGAGGGGGAGAACATTGTATATAGATCCAAAAAGAGAGAAGAAGCCATCTAGCTACTAGCTATGGACCCGAAGGTCTGAAGTAAACTACTCACACTTCATCCGAGGGGCTATGGTGATGATGTAGAAGCCCTCCGTGGTGGATGCCCCCTCCGGCGGAGCTCCGGAACAGGCCCCAAGATGGGATCTCGTGGATACAGAAGGTTGCGGCGGTGGAATTAGGTTTTTGGCTCCTGTTCTAATCGTTCGGTGATACGTAGGTATATATAGGAGGAAGGAGTACGTCGGTGGAGCTCCGAGGGGCCCACGAGGTAGGGGGGCATGCCCTCCACCCTCGTGACCTCCTCGGGCACTGCTTGGAGTAGGGTCCAAGTCTCCTGGGTCACGTTCGGTTGGAAAATCACGATCCCGAAGGTTTCATTCCATTTGGACTCCGATTGATATTCTGTTTCTTCGAAATACTGAAAAAGGCAAAAAAAACAGCAATTCTGGGCTGGGCCTTCGGTTAATAGGTTAGTCCCAAAAGTAATAAAAAAGTGGAAAATAAAGCCCAATATAGTCCAAAATAGTAGATAAAGTAGCATGGAGCAATCAAAAATTATAGATACGTTGGAGACGTATCAGTGCCTTGCTTCCCCTTCTATCATGAGGTTAAGACACCGCAAGATTGAACCCATTACAAAGAACCTCTTCCACTGAAGATAAATCAATCTAGTTGGCCAAACCAAATAGATAGATCAGAGAGAAATACAAAGCTATCATAATCATGCATAATAAAGTTCAAAAAAGACTCAATTACTTTCAGTGAATAATCTAATCATAAACCAACAATTAGTGGGATCCCAACAAGCACACCACAAAAGAAGATTGCATCCTCCAGACGGGATCACGGTAGAACAGAAGCTTGCAGTGGTGGAAGAAAGTTCTTCGGGTGAATCTCTGGGTGTTTCCCAATATTTGAGAATTTATAGAAGTGGAATTAGGTCCGACGGACCCATGTGAGGCCCACAAGGTAACAGGGAGCACCTACCCCGCCAGTGCGCGCCCTATTGCCTTCCCGTCTCCTTGTTTGTTTGTTTGTTTTTTGATAGAAAGACTGTAAGGGAACCCCTACAGTATAATTGGTGCAATAACCCCAAATTGCAAGTACCATGCCTTGAACCTGGGTGGGTGGGAAGGCATCAGCCCCTTCTTTTGTCCAGAAAAAATCGTCAAAAAGTTTAGTAGCGTTTGGACTTCGTTTGGGACTGATTTTTCGGAAAACCAAAAAACGAGCAGAAAATAGCAATTGGCACTAGGCGTTAATAGGTTAGTTCCCAAAAATGATATAAAATTGCATATTAAAGCACATAAAGTATTCAAGATTGATAATTTAATAACATGGAGTAATAAAAAATTATTGATATGTTGGAGATGTATCCCCTTTTGATGCGAATTCCCTCTTAATAGTATGCAGTTCCTATGACCAAAGAAATAAATGCATCAAAAACACCGTCTTCGGTCTTTTCCATAGAGGGAAGGCCTAACTGTATCGTGCCAAACGGACAAAATATGAGAAGCTAAGGCACACAATTAGTCCACAGAATGTATTGTTATCATCACGAAAACACTCAAGGCGGAAAATTCCCTAACAACATGTGATCTGGATCGAAACCTTCATCTACTCATAAAACCGCTCATGATTCCACTGTTAGGAAATGTAGTAGAAAAAACAAATTGTCCTACAATCAAACCAGGAACACTATGAAGATGTGGTTTGCATTGGATCGTTACCAACTCTCAGTTGCAGCGAAAGAAGAGTCAGTGCAGATCGTACTTGAAGTCATTTGAACCATCCATGAATGACCCCCCGAACAGAACATCGAAAGCATGACCTCTAACAGTTTGTAAGCGTACGGTCTTCACGGTCCGGCAACGCTTCGCCATCCAGAGCTAACCGATGTTGGGGAATTAGACGGATAATATTAGAATCATGATACATCTCCAACGTACATATAGTTTATGATGTATTCATGCCATGTTTACAAAAAATTTATGTGGTTTTGGTATGATTTGCATGGAACTAACCCGGACTAACGCTGTTTTCAGCATACTACCGTGGTGTTGTTTTTTGTGCAAAGTTCTCCAAATGCAACAAAAACTTTTGACATTTTTTTGGAATAAAAGAGGCACTAGAAGCTTCATGGGGGGGACCAGAAGCTGAAGGAGGTGAGCACAAGGCACCTAGGCGCGCCCAGGTGAGTTGTGCCCACCTCGGGGCTCATCTTCGCGTGATTCCAACACTGAAAAATCCTATAAATAGAGAAACCATCAAAAATAACCCTAGATCAAAAGTTCCGCTGCCGCAAGCCTCTATAGCCACGAAAAACCAATCTAGACCACGGTCCGGCATCCTGCTGGAGGGGAAAATCATCACCGGTGGCCATCTTCATAATCCCGACGGCCGACATGATGAGGAGGGAGTAGTCCACCCTCGGGGCTGAGGGTTTGTACCAGCAGCTATGTGTTTAATCCCGCTCTCTCTCTCTCTCTCTCTCTCTCTCTCGTGTTCTTGAGATGGCGCGATGTTGATGTATCAGAGGCTTTGTTAATATAGTTGGATCCTATGGTTTTTCTCCCTCTCTATCTTGTTGCGATGAATTGAGTTTTCCCCTTGAGATTTCATTTTATCGGATTGAATACTTTTATGGATTTGAGAGCACTTGATGTGTGTTTTGCTATAAATACCTGTGGTGACAATGGGTATGATACTGATTCAATTGATATATGTTTTGGCACTCAACTCGTGGATTCCTGAGGTGACATTGGGGTAATGTATGCATAGGGGTTGATGCATGTTCTTGTCTTTGTTTCTCCGGTAGAAATCTTGGGGCACTCTTTGAGGTGCTTTGTGTTGGATTGAGTATTATTAATCTGAAATTGTTTGATGCATATCGTATAATCAACTCAAGATACTCGCGGTGAATTGGAGTATCTACGTGACACTAGAGTTGGTTGATGTCATATGGTGTTATTTTGGTATGAACTATTGGATAGACCAATCAGAAAGAATAGCTCGGTGTTATTTTAGTACGAACTCTAGGATAGATTGATCGGAAAGAATAGCTTTGAGGTGGTTTCATACCCTACAAACAATTTCTTCTTATGTTCTCCTCTAGATAGGAACTTTGGAGTGATTCTTCATCGCACGTTGAGGGATGGTTATATGATCCAATTATATTAGCATTGTTGAGAGATTGCACTAGAGAAACTACGGATCTTAGGCCTCATTTTCAAGCATTGCAATACTGTTGTGCTCTGTTTTATCAATTGCTACCTTGCTTTTTATTGTTCCTATTAGAAAAATCAATGTCTACTATCATTACTACACTTTTATCACCATCTCTTCGCCGAACTAGTGCACCTATGCAATTTACCATTGTAATTGGTGTATTAGGGACACAAGAGACTTTTTTTATTTAATTGCAGGGTTGTTTGAGAGAGACTATCTTAATCCTACGCCTCCCACGGATTGATAAACCTTAGGTCATCCACTTGAGGGAATTTGCTACTATCCTACAAAACTCTGCGCTTGGAGGCCCAACACAAGTCTACAAGAACAAGGTGTGTAGTAGACATCAAGCACTTTTGTGGCGCCATTGCCGGGGAGGTGAGTACTTGAAGATATATCTTTAGATCTTGCAATTGAATCTTTTAGTTTCTTGTTTTATCACTAGTTTGGTTTATAAAAATAAAACTAAAAATGGAATTAAGGTTGCATCATATTTTTCATGTTTATAATGTCTTTCGAGAAAATGATGGAAATGAGAATTGTGCTCAGTTAATAGAAGAAGAATTCTATAAAATATTTGAAAGAAAATCTTTGAATGATGAGCGTGATTGCAATGTTGTTGGTATGAACTCTTTGAATATCCATGATGCAAATGATATGCAAAGCTACAAGCTTGGGGAAGCTATATTTGATGAAGATGATATTTTTAGTCCCTCGAGTTTTGATGTGAAAAATTATTATGATGATAGCATGCCTCCTATTTATGATGATTATATTGATGAAAGTGGATTTGGAGAGGTCATGACTTTATTTAATGATGAATCCACTACTTTGGAAGATATTTGAATTGACTATGATAAAAAGGTTGCTATCTATGATGATTATTATGATGATATGTATGCTATAAAGAGTAATGATATCCATGAAACTTCTCATCATGATTTTAATGCTCAATTTGGTTATGTCAATCAAGTATCTCATGATAGTTATTTTGTTGAATTTTCTCCACCACTATTGATGAGAAGAAATTTACTTATGTGGGGAGTAATAAATTTTTTATTCATGTGGATCATGAAAAGAATGATTTATGTGATAGCTATATATATTGTTGAATTCATTCATGATGCTACTAAAAATTATTATGAGGGAGGAATATATGCTTCTACATTCAATAATATCAAGTTTCCTCTCTATGTGTTGAAAGTTTTGAAGTTATGCTTGTTTTGCCTTCCTATGCTAGTTGATTCTTGCTTCCATAAATTGTGTGCTCACAAAATCCCTATGCATAGGAAGTGGGTTAGGCTTAAATGTGCTATTCATCTTTTTCATGATGCTCTTGTTATGTTTGAATTCTTATCTTTTGTGTGAGCATCATTGAAATCATCATGCCTAGCTAAAAGGCATTAAAGAAAAGCGCTTGTTTGGAGACAACCTGACATTTACCCCTACCCTTTTTGGGTGTTAACATGATTATGCTACTGTAGTAATCATGTTTTATAGCTTTTGTTTCAATTAAGTGCCAAGTAAAGCCTTTGGGATAGTGTGGATGATAGTTGATTTGATTATGTGCAAAAACAGAAACTTTTGCGCCCAGTAACAGAATTGTTTTGCTCTGCTGGAACGTGATAAATTCTTAAAAGATGATTGATATAAAACTTTACCATGTATTCCTAATTTTTTAAGAATTTTTGGAGTAGCATAAGTATGGTAGTTGGCCAGATCATTACAGACTGTTTTGTTTTTCATAGATTTTTTTCAATGGATAGTTTGCTTGTTTCCTAGTTTCTATGGATTATATTGCTCAATATATATTGTGGAAATGATTAGGTACAATAGGCATTGTATGAATTATTAATCTTGTCTTGGCAGTACCAAAGTGAATGATTTGTCTTTATCATACTAACCTATCTCATGAAGTTCCGTTAAGTTTATTGTGATTGAAGTTTTCAAGTTTTGGGTGAGATATCGATATGAGGAGAACAATGAGTGAAAAGACCCTAGGATTTGGGATTCCCAAGGCACCCCCAAGGTAATATTCAAGGAAGATCCAAGCAACGAAGCTTGGGGATGCCCCGAAAGGCATCCCCTCTTTCGTCTCCAACATTATCTGTAACCTCACTTGGAGCTATATTTTCATTCGTCACATGATATGTGTTTTGCTTGGAGCATCATTTTCTTTTATTTGTATTTGCTTGCTTCTATTTAGAATAATGTTTTGCATCTTTCATTTCAATAAAAATGTCAAGGATAGCCTTTACCATGCTTATTTTGCAAGTCTATATGTTGCTGTTTTGAAAACAGAAAGTTTTCTATCATTGTCTGAATTGTTAAAAATGCCAGAACGTGATAAAATCTTAAAATTTTGACACAGTAAGCTATGGAAATTTTTCTACACTATGGTAATTTTTCAGAATTTTTGGAGTTACTGAAGTATGAATCTTCTTGCATTCTTTACAGAATGTATAGTTTTGGGAGATGGCTGTTATCTTTGCATTGTTTGCATATGTTTGCTTACTTAATGATTCTATTTGAGGATAGGACTATTAAATATGCAGAGGCATTTAGTATGCAATGTTAAATAATAATTTTAGTAATTTGCTACAGTAGGGAATGATAAGGTTTTTGCATTGATTTATACTAACTTATCTCATGAGTTCTTGTTGAGTTTTGTGTGGATGAAGTTTTAAAGATTTAGGGAAATCGTGATATAAACGGAATTAAGGAGACACAAAAGCTCTAGCTTGGGGCATCCCAAGATAATACTTCAAGAAGTCTCAAGCATCTAAGCTTGGCTATGCCCCGGTAGGCATCCCACCTTTCTTCATCAACAATTATCGATTAGTATTGGTTGAGCCTAAGTTTCTGCTTCTCCACATGAGTTGTGCTATTCTTGGAATGTCATTTTGTTTTATTTAGTTTGTTGTTTTAATAAAATACTTAGATTCGAAAGTTTTTAAATAAGAGAGAGTCCTCAAATGGCTACCCAATTATTTAAGGGTTCCCTTTATTTAACTACTCATTTGAACTTCACTTATATCTTTTTGGAGTAGTTTGCCTTTTACTCTTGTGCTTCACTTATATCCTATGAGCAAATTGTTGAATGAATTGAATATTATGAAGTTGAAATTATATATTCATATTATGCCTAGTAGTAGCTTCACATTGGGTTTAGAAAGTGAAATCTTTTGAAGCTTGACAATCACAATATTGGTCATACAAGCAATTCATGAATGATTAGTATAAGGAAGAGAACTTTCACATGCAAATATATTATGTTGGACATCTTCAATGATTGTGAATACCCATTAATTATCTTCAAACTTGAGCAAATTAGTTGAAGTTGGACAAGGAAGACAATGTAATGAGTTATGGTTGTGTATATTTGCATAGAAGTTATATTGTCATGGATCCTCCAACATGTGGTGTTTGCCTAGGATCTTTTGCTAGCCAAAAATCCATACTAAGTAGAGATACTACTTGTGCATCCAAAACCCCTTAAACCCAGTTTCTTTCCATGAGTGTCTACCATGCCTACCCATGGATTGAATAAGATCCTTCAAGTAAGTTTTCATCGATGCATAAAGCAATAAAAATTGCTCCTAAATATGTTTGATCTTTTATTGTAAGGGAAAATTGAGTGTTATACGAACTTGTGATGGCAAAGTAATAAAAGCGACGGAGTGCATAATAAAGGTTGCTATCATAAGGGGCAATATAATGTGACGTTCCTTTGCATTAAGAGCTTGGGCATCCAAATAAAAAGCGCATCACAACCTCTGCTTCCCTCTACGAAGAACCTATCTTTTACTTTTCAGTATTTACTTTTATGCAAGAGTCAATAGTATGCATTCTCATTTCAACCTCCATTATTCTCTAGTTGGCAGGCATCATGTGGTGGGGAAGGATCTAGGCACATATGACCAATCAAATATATTTGATCATTAATTGTTATTGTTGACAATTATCTCTATGATAAATGAGTTGGGAGGTGAAACATTAAGCCCCTATCTTTCTCTGTGTTCGATGGATGTCATTTGTTCTAAGAATATGCTTTGAGTACTAGCAATCATAGAAGACTATATGATGGTTGAGTATGTGGATCTCTTACTTAGACTTTTTTGAATAAGTTAAATTGAAATTGCTTGGTGACTGAGAACATATGTTGTTAAGTTTCAAGAGAATTCATTGTTTGAACCATAACATGTGAATTGGTTGCTACTTTAACATGATGAGTTTTATGAGAATGATTTGCTGTTAATATGCTAGGAAAATTGATTGAAATTATCAATGATCAAACTTGCACTTTGCTAGCATTCACACTTCATAAATTATTTATTTTATCATTTACCTACTCGAGGACGAGTAGGAATTAAGCTTGGGAATGTTGTGTATCTATAATTTATGAAGTATTCATGCCATGTTTACAACAATTTTATATGGTTTTGGTATGATTTGCATGGAACTAACCCGGGGTGACGTTGTTTTCAGCAAATCTATCGTGGTTTTGTTTTTTGTGCAGCAATCAAAGTTCTCCAAAGGCAACAAAACTTTTTGATGATTTTTTTGGAATAAAAGAGGCACTAGAAGCTTCGTGGGAGGACCAGAAGGTGAAGGAGGTGAGCACAAGACACCTGGGCACGCCAGGAGGCCCAGGCGCGCCCAGGTGGGTTGTGCCCACCTCGGGACCCATCTTCGCGTGATTGCAACGCTGAAAAATCCTATAAATAGAGAAACCATCAAAAATAACCCTATATCAGAAGTTCCGCCGCCACAGACTTCAATAGCCACGAAAAACCAATCTGGACCCCGTTCCGGCACCCTGCCAAAGGGGGAAATCATCACTAGTGGCCATCTTCATCATCCTGACGGCCACCATGATGAGGAGGGAGTAGTCCACCCTCAAGGCTGAGGGTTTGTACCAGTAGCTATGCGTTTAATCTCTCTCTCTCTCGTGCTCTTGAGATGGCACGATCTTGATGTATTGCGGGCTTTGTTAATATAGTTGGATCATATGGTTTTTATCCCTCTCTATCTTCTTGTGATGAATTGAGTTTTCCCTTTGAGGTTTCGTTTTATCGGATTGAATACTTTTATGTATTTGAGAGCACTTGATGTGTGTCTTTCTATGAATACCCATGGTGTCAATGGGGTATCATATTGATTCACTTGATATATGTTTTGGCACTCAACTCACGGATTCGCGAGGTGACATTGGGCTAATTTATGCATAGGGGTTGATGCACGTTCTCGTCTTTGTTTCTCTGGTAGAAATCTTGGGGCACTCTTTGAGGTTCTTTGTGTTGGATTGAGTATTATGAATCTGAAATTATTTGATGCATATCTGTAGGACCTTGAAGTATGTCTAGAGGGGGGGTTGATTAGACTACTTGACCAATTAAAAACTTAACCTTTTCCCAATTTTAGAGTTTGGCAGGTTTTAGCTATCTTAGGACAAGTCAAGCAATCATCACACAATTCAAGCAAGCATGCAAAGAGTATATAGGCAGCGGAAATTAAAGCATGCAAATTGCAAGAAAGTAAAGGGAAGGGTTTGGAGGATTAAAACGCAATTGGAGACACGGATGTTTTTCGCGTGGTTCCGATAGGTGGTGCTATCGTACATCCACGTTGATGGAGACTTCAACCCACGAAGGGTAACGGTTGCGCGAGTCCACAGAGGGCTCCACCCACAAAGGGTCCACGAAGAAGCAACCTTGTCTATCCCACCATGGCCGTCGCCCACGAAGGACTTGCCTCACTAGCGGTAGATCTTCACGAAGTAGGCAATCTCCTTGCCCATACAAACTCCTTGGTTCAACTCCACAATCTTGTCGGAGGCTCCCAAGTGACACCTAGCCAATCTAGGAGACACCACTCTCCAAGAAGTAACAAATGGTGCGTTGATGATGAACTCCTTGCTCTTGTGCTTCAAATGATAGTCTCCCCAACACTCAACTCTCTCTCATAGGATTTGGATCTGGTGGAAAGAAGATTTGAGTGGAAAGCAACTTGGGGAAGGCTAGAGATCAAGATTCATATGGTAGGAATGGAATATCTTGGCCTCAACACATGAGTAGGTGGTTCTCTCTCAGAAATGGTAAGTTGGAAGTGTAGGATTAGTCTGATGGCTCTCTCCATGAATGAAGAGGAGGTGGAGGGGTATATATAGCCTCCACACAAAAACTAACGTTACACACAATTTACCAAACTCGGTGGGACCAATTCAACAGCCTCGATCGGACCGATTTAGTAAACCTAGTGACCGTTAGGATTTTCGATGGGACTGACATGCAACTCAGTAGGACCGATTCGGTTAGGGTTAGGGCATAACGTAATCTCGGTAATACCGATTACACAAACTCGGTGAGACCGATTTTGGTAATAAGCTTTCCAGAGAGTTGGTCAGGTAAACTCGGTGGGACCGATTTGCTCTTTTCGGTGAGACTGAAATGTTACAAAAGGGAAACAGAGAATTTACATTGCAATCTCGGTGGGACCGATCGCTCACTTCGGTTAGACCGAAACGTTACAAAGGGAAACAAAGAGATTACAATCCCATCTCGGTGAGACCGAGATCCCTATCGGTAGAACCGATTTTCTTAGGGTTTGTGGCAGTGGCTATGACTTTCAAACTCGGTGGCGCCGGATAGGAAGAATCGGTGTGACCGATTTTGGCTTTGGGTTTAGGTCATTTGTGGATGTGAGAAAGTATCTGAGGGTTTTGGAGCATATCACTAAGCACATGAAGCAAGAGGCTCATTAAGCAACACCTCATCCCTCCTTGATAGTATTGGCTTTTCCTATAGACTCAATTCGATATTGGATCACTAAAATATAAAATGAAGAGTCTTGAGCTTTTGAGCTTGAGCCAATCCTTTGTCCTTAGTATTTTGAGGGATCCACTTTCATCATCCATGCCATGCCATTCATTGAGCTTTCCTGAAATAATAGTCTTGGAATAGCATTAGCTCAATGAGCTATATGTTGTTATGAATTACCAAAACCACCTAGGGATAGTTGCACTTTCAATCTCCCCCTTTTTGGTAATTGATGACAACATATAGATCAAAGCTTCGACAAATGATAATAAGATTGAAAAAAAAACATCGTCGCTTTGAGAAGTATGTGATAAGCAAGAGCTCCCCCTAAATTTGTGCATAGTTTAAGATTTGCTTTGGACTGCAAATGCACAAGGAATTAGGCTCATGGGTTACTCTTCCATGTCACATATATCTTGGTGGAGCGCTCAAAATAATAAAAATTGAATGCATGTACTCATCACCAAGCAAAGTGAATGATCACATAGGATAGATAAGATAATATCATCAAACATGCATAAGTGTAGCTTATGATCAAACACATGATCATCAATGTCTCACAAGAATAGCATAGTATCTCAAGCACTCAAAAGAAAACAAGTTTTAACCACCAAATCAAAGCAAGAGAGAACAAAAGCAACACACACTCTCTCTCTCGAAGCCTATGATCTATACATTTTTCTCCCCCTTTGGCAACAAGTTACCAAAAAGTTCATAGAAAATGCATAGTGCTAGATCGACTCTCAAGCTTGATCTTCAGGTGGTGGTGTCCGGATAACTCCAAGAACGAAGGCTTCAGTTGAAGTAGAGGGTGCTAGAGTTGATGCTGGAGCTGGTTGCACTGGAGCTGTAGGAGCTGTAGCTGGTGCAGATGATGTTGCTCTAATGTCTGTCATAGGCACTGCAACTGACCTCTGGGCTCTAGGCACTCTGGCAAACACATTAGTGGTAGTCTTGCCCTGCCTCTCCTGCATGTCATCCTGTAGCTGCTCCACAACTGACTGAATCTCAGTTACCTTGACATCTAGATCATGGAATTTGAGTTCCATGATTCTTTCCAAGCTCTCTTGGTTTCAAGTGAGGGTGGCCAATCCCTTCTCAATCCTCAGAGTTGATGCTATTAAGTAACCAAGCTGCTCCTGCTTGTTCTCCAAGAAATACTCAGATGCCTCCTCTTGAGTTGGCATCTTGGCAGCCTTCTCCTTCCTTGCCTTCTCCTTCTTCTCTTGAGCTTGAATTGCTGATGGATCATTCTCATTCATGACAACCTGATTGTCCTCAAAGTCTGGATAAAGTGGAAAATGTTCCTTATCCAATAGATATTTGCCTGTGCCCATCTTTGAGTTAATCAACTCCTGAATCTGAGGGGCATATCCACAACTCCTCTTTTGATCTGCTGCAGTCCTCTTAATGGTTTCAACCATAAGGCTCATGACCTTAAATTTCTGTGGCACATCAAACAAATGCAACATGTTGATTGCATGCCCTCTGGTCATGTTGTGGTCACCAGACTTAGGCAACAGAGTGTGCCTCAGAATCCAGTTGATAGTTGGCAGCCCTGAAAGAAGAAAGTGGACTGATCCAAACTTATGTGTCTCAACAGCTTTGTCTGGGATCTCCTTGTACATGTGTGCCATGGAATTGTGGTCCATATTCTTCTTGGCATAAATATCCAAGTCATCTTCATTTTCCTTTGGGGCATTGATCAGACTTGCCCACTCCTCAACAGTTGACGGGTACCTTGTGCCTTCTAACATCCAAACTATCCTCCCATCTGGATAGAAGTGTGCTGTGGAGTAGAATTGCATGATAAGTTCATCATTCCAGTTGGTGAGCTTTTGCCCAACATAACCTGCAACTCCACAAGCAACAAAACTGTTTTGAACTCCAGGATAGTGTTCTTCATTATCTTTCATGTAGGTCTAGTCGACCCACCTCATATCACATACTATGGGCTTCTTATCCAACAAGATTGTCTCATAGAAGTCCTGCTGTTCCTTTGTGTGGAACATGTAATCAACAGCAGTTCTTCTCCTTGAGGCATATGGATCTGTCATCCTCCATATCCTCAACCCTGAGTCTCTTCTGATCCTCATGTCCTCAGCCACACGATGGGCATCATTGTGGTCTGGTATATTGGGCTTGAGCTTCCTTAGGATCTGTTCTTCTTCATCTTCCTCATCAGCAACATTAGGCACTGGGGCCTTGTTCTTCTCAGCAGCTGGAATACTCCTGGTATTCCTCTTTGGTGCAAGCTTGGCCTTGGGGGCAGCTTTGGGTGCTTCCTTGGGCTTAGATGTTGCAGCCCCTGATCTAATAACATCACCCATAAGCTTTGGTGCCTTGGGTGCTGGTGCAGCAACCTCTTCTTCTTCTTCAGAGTCTCTTCTCATTTAGGGCTTTCCAAGAACCTGGGCAGTTGTGGTTCTTGCTCTCTTCTTCTTCTTATCCTGAGCAGCTTCATCCTCTGATTCAATGGTAAACTTCATTGTTTCTCCAGTAGGAACTTTCTTGGATTTGGAAGTTGTGACTTTCTTTGCAGGTGCCTCTTTGGGTTCAGTTTGTTCAGGCACTTGAGTGGACCTTCTGACCTTGGGCATAGGTGTCCTCTTGGCAGGAACCTTCTTATTCAGTCCAGGCTTTGTGCTATGTGCTGAGCCATACTCCTTTTTGAGTACTACCTTCTTGGAAGTAGCCTCATCCTCTTCAGCTCTATAATCCTCATCTTCAGAGTCTGAAGTTCTCTTCTTCCTTTGCCTGGTAGCAGCCTTAGGCAGATTGCTAGGAGTGCTTCTGCTGCCTTCATCTGAAGTGCTGGAGGGACTAGTGCCCTTACTCATTTGAGCCTGCTCTTCTGACCTGTTCTGGCTGTCACTCTGGTATGACATGCTGGAAACACTGACTGCCGACCCTGTGAAGAGTTATAGATGAGATAGAGTGGATGAGCATCACAAAATGCAGAGATTTTTGCAAAAGAATGATTCAAAAATTCAGTTTTAGTTTTCCACAGAAAGCATTTCGGATCAACCGATTTTCAAACTCGGTGATACCGAAGCAGTTTTGGAACCTAAACTGATGAACTCGGTTGGACCGAGTCACAGTTCGATGGCACCGAGACTGCTAGGGTTTCACAAAGTCCTAAAATCGGTCTCACCGATTAACAATTCTCGGTCAGACCGAGAGTTACTAGTGCAATGGCATAAGCCAGATCGGTGGGACCGAGTTTTTCAACTCGGTGGGTCCGAGATGGTTTCGGTGGAAACCTAACCCTAAAATTTCGAATCTCATCTAATCTACGGATTGCATTGACTGGATAGGAGTGTTTCAATCGTGGCAAGAACCAGTAAGAACACCATGTGCTAGGAATCGGACGAGGATAGCACAGTGATCGAGTCCATATCCTAACTTGGCGATGAACTCGCTACGGCGGCAATGGCGGGGTTGAAATCCGTTGACGGTGGTGGAGACCAGCGACAGGAGGCGGCTGGCGACGAGGAGACGATCCAGAGACCTTGGAGGCAGCGCGAGCTATTGCGCAGGCGAAGGGGTTCGGAGGAATTTCCAAATTTTTGCCCGTGACTATTTATAGCCCGACCCTGTCGGTGTGACCGAGTAGAACAACTCGGTGGCACCGAGATGCATAACTGTGTACAGTTACAGCAACTCGGTGTGACCGAAAAGTTCAAATCGGTTGCACCGAGATTGAAAACTTAGATCGACTTAATGATCTCGGTAGGACCAAAATGTAGGAATCGGTCAGACCGAGAATCACAAAGAAGTTTTGGAAGTTTAAGTCTATGACGAATCGGGGACTCCGAGTGCTCCTCACACAGAGTGGTTCGAATCTAACTTGATCAAATTTTGTGATGTAGCATGAATAGAGTTTGAGACGAGAAAAGCATAGATAGCTAGAGAAGGTTCTTAGGCATTCTTGTCCATCCACTTGGCAAAAAGAAAATAAGCCAATCAATCAAAACAACAAGTGGATGTCCTTGAATGAGTAAAATATGCACCAACATGCTCACACCAAATGATGGCAAATGAAATATGTGGCAAAACATGCACAACCAATTCTAGCATCTATCAAACAATTGGCGATGACTAGGTCATCTATATATGAGTATATTGACTTAGGAGTCAAATGAAAAACATTTGATCATAGGTCATACTCATCGTTTAAGCTCAAGTGGGGTTACCACTTTTACATAATGCATTGATGTGTTCACACCATTAGAGTTGCTTTGACTCAATTCTTAGAGTTAAGCTCCCCCTAGATGTGAGATCCCATTTTAGAGGGATGAACTAACCTTGGGTTTTGTCGATGATGACTTCATGTAGGTGTTGAAGATGTGGATGCTCAATGTTGATGTAGATCATTTGGAGAAATCCTTTGGAGTGAGTTGCACTTTCAACTTACCTACATGGGTTAGTCCCACAAGGAACAAACAAGAATATCCATAGACATAGAGTGATGCACACACAAGATGATGTCCATGAAATCATTAGGTTACCTTGTCCCTTGCCTTACCAACATGAGGGTTTGTGACTCCTTGAACTAGTGCAAGATGTGGAAGTTGATTGCACTTGTTCTTGCCATAATGATATGAGTGAAAAATGTTGGCGGAGTCACCCTCAAGAACTCTCTAGTTCTTCTTCTTCGGGATCCACATCATCTTGATGGGAATCCTTGGAGTTGTAGTTGTACTTGATGAAGTAGAACTTGACGTAGTCTTGGGAACCCACTTGAACGAGGCCTTAGGTGCTTCTTCAAATGCATCAATCTCTTCTTGAAGCTTGTCCTTGCCTTTGTTCTTGTGGTCTTGTGGTGGAAGATCATATTGTGCTTGTGTTCCCTTGAAGGAAGTAGGATCATACTTCTCTTGTTAAGGAACAAACTTCGTCTTGGGGTATTGATCTTCTTCCCACTCAACTCCATTGGCATTGAACTTTCGTTCAAAACCAACACCTTGATTCTTCCGGTGCCTTCCTTGCTTACGTACAATTTCCTCGAATTGCTTACTCCCGGCAAGGCTCTTGTAAACACCTTTCTCTATAATTCCCTTCAATAAGCTATCTTCTTGCTCAAGTGTGACTTGGCTAAGAGAATCATTAGTGGAATCAAGAGAACTACTAGAAGCAACAATATTGGATTTGACATTATTATTGTTACTACTAGAGGAAGTATCTTTCTTGTACTTGTTACTAGACTTGACTTGAGGCATGTAAGTAGATAAGAGTAAATGATTGGCAATGTAAGAAGAAATTTTCTTACGGAGATCATTATTGATTGCTTTTAAGAACTCATGCTCTTGCTCAATATTGAGCTTTTCAAAGCGTAACTTCTCATGAGCCCTTAAAAGTTCTCGATGATCTTCGAAGATAGTTTCATGAGCCAACTTAAGAGTGTTTAGTTCTTTAGTTAGAAGCTCAATCTTCTCCTTATCATTGTCATTCGTTTTATCTTGATTAGCATGATTAATTGACATTTCATCATAGTATCCATCACTAGAGTTGTCAACAAGTAAATCATCATCCACAAGCAAGTCATCTTCATCACTATCGAAATCAACATACTCAGGATGTGTTACCTTTGGACCTTTGGCCATGAAGCATCTTCCAACTCCTTCATTTGGTGAATCAAATATGTCGTAGGAGTTGGTTGAAACAAGTGCTAGACCGGCAACACCTTCATATTGAGTATATTCGGAGTCGGAGTGATAGCTTCTCTCGGAGTGATTGTCGGAGTCAGAGCCGGATACCCATTCACAACCGTGAGCTTGATGTCTTCGTTTTGTGTAGCTCCTTGATGACTTGTCCTTCCTTTCCGAATCCTTGCTTCTCCATGAGGTTCTTCGTTCATAACGATCATCTCTACTCCTCCTCTCTCTCGGTGGTGATTCTTCTCTTTTGCTTCTTCTTCTTGGAGAATCTTCTCTTATTTTGTAGGGTGCCGTACACTCATTGGAATAGTGTCCGGGTCTCCCACAATTGTAGCAATTGCGCTCTCGACTAGAAGATCTTTTGTCATGGTAAGACCTTGACTTGGAGCTTCTTTCTTTGCTTCTACTTTTGTAGAATTTGTTGAAGTTCTTCACCATTAAGCTCAATTATTCATTGAAGGTTTGTTTCTCACTTTATGATGTGGGGGCTTCACTTGAGGCTTTGTAAGCACCACTTGACTTGTTGTGAAGTTCCTCCTTATCCTTGAGTGACATCTCATGAGAAACAATTCTTCCAATGACTTCCGTTGGCTTGAGATCTTTGTAGTTTGGCATCATTTGGATCAATGTGCACACGGTATCATACTTTCCATCCAATGCTCTTAGGATCTTCTTGATGATGAATTTGTCGGTCATCTCTTCACTCCCTAAGCCGGCAATCTCATTTGTGATAAGTGCAAGCCTAGAGTACATTTCAGCGACACCTTCACCATCCTTCATTTTGAACTTGTAAAGCTGACTTTGGAGCACATCCAACTTGGATTCCTTGACGGATTCGGTACCTTCATGCATATCAATCAAAGTATCCCAAATTTTCTTTGCATTCTCAAGACGGCTGATTTTGTTGAATTCTTCGGGGCACAATCCGTTGAAGATGATATCACAAGCTTGAGCGTTGTATTGCAGCATCTTCAATTCTTCCGCATTAGCTTCACGGTTTGGCTCTCTCCCATCAAAGAATTCACCTTGCAAGCCAATACAAATAATTGCCCAAACGGCGGGGTTATGTCCAAGAATATGCATTTTCATCTTATGCTTCCAACTAGCAAAATTAGTACCATCAAAGTAAGGACCTCTACAGTGATAATTTCCCTCGCTTGACGTCATACTCTCCTAGGTTGTGAAACCAAGGCTATGACCACCAAAAGCTACGGAAATCAAAGAAAAGGAGACCAAAGCTCTGATACCACTTGTAGGACCTTGAAGTATGTCTAGAGGGGGGTGATTAGACTACTTGAACAATTAAAAACTTAACCTTTTCCCAATTTTAGAGTTTGGCAGATTTTAGCTATCTTAGGACAAGTCAAGCAATCATCACACAATTCAAGCAAGATGCAAAGAGTATATAGGCAATGGAAATTAAAGCATGCAACTTGCAAGAAAGTAAAGGGAAGGGTTTGGAGGATTCAAACGCAATTGGAGACACGGATGTTTTAGGTGTGGTTCCGATAGGTGGTGCTATCGTACATCCACGTTGATGGAGACTTCAACCCACGAAGGGTAACGGTTGTGCGAGTCCACGGAGGGCTCCACCCACGAAGGGTCCACGAAGAAGCAACCTTGTCTATCCCACCATGGCCGTCGCCCACGAAGGACTTGCCTCACTAGCGGTAGATCTTCACGAAGTAGGCGATCTCCTTGCCAGGGGCGGGCCCAGGAATTCAAGACTGTGTATTCAAATTTTGAAAAAAATTGGAAGTCTATTGCCTTCCTTTCGGGCATATAATCAATTACAGAAGCATATTGTACTAGTTCTAAACTATATAAAAGATACCACATAATATATTATATTCACAAAAATTGATCATAATTTGGTATTGTTCACCATATGGAAGTAAAAACATTGTTCAACATATCATCGCAAAATCTAAAATATATAGAAGATCAATAAAAAAACTTACAAATCACAAGATAACTTTGCGATCCTTGATGCTTTGGAAATGAGTGATAATGTCCTCATCCTTAACTTGCAAGAAGAAATCCCTTTCAATGAATGTGAACAAGCAATCATTCAAGTATTTTTGCCCCATCTTGCTTCTTAGCTTGTTTTTTATATAGTTCATTGATGAAAAGACCCTCTCAACACCGGCTGTTGCAACAGGAAGGACTAGCACCAATTTGAGAAGTTTGTAAACAATATCATACCAAAGAGCCCTCCCTGTTCTAACAAGCATCATAGACAACTCTGCTAGACTTCTCAAGTTTGTGAAGTTTTCATCATTTCTCACATCACTAATATAGAGATTCAATTGAAAAGGAAGTTGGTGCATTTCTTCAAAGTTAAAATCATGAGGATAGAACCCAGCAAGCTTAACCAGGTCATCGATATTAAAAGAAGAAAATGACTTGGCTGGACTAAATGATGCCATGCATCTAAGTAGCTCCGTGTTTACCTCATCAAACCTGTTATTAAGCTCTTGAAGTTGCCTATCAATGACACCCAAAAACATATCAGCATGGAACCGGTGGTAATTCATGACATTTTTATAGAACGCTCTTGCTCTTTGTATAGGCTTATACTCCCCATCCATGTCAACACATCTGACATTGTGCTTCATACAAAAAGAAGTGACATTCTCAAGGAATTCTTTCCATCCATCATCTTCTCTTAGAACTTGTAGTTGTACCTTTGTGAACTCAAGAAGATCAACTGCATTCACAATATCTTGATCCCTCTTTTGCAAAGCATTGCTTAAGTCACTTGTGTACCCAAATATTTCATTCATCAAGTGCAGCATGAAAACAAACTCAAATGATTTAAATACTTCCAACATAGTTTGGGCTCCTAAAGCCTCTGTCGAATTATTTTCTTTCCCAAGCCTAAGGAGAACTTTCCTGATTGAAGGATACAAAGACATAACATGCATTACCGTTTTGTAGTGAGATCCCCATCGTGTACCACCGGGCCTTGCTAGGCCCATCTCTTGATTCAAACCTTGGACAGCTTCAGTTTCACCTAGTTTCAATGCTTCAATCATATACTCAGCCTGAGCTACGCGAAGCATGCAGATCTTTTTACATGACATCCCAAGAACATTCAACAAATATGCAAGGTGCCCAAAGAACCATTTGCAATCAATATTCTCCTTAGCAACAGCTACAAGGGTTAGTTGAAGCTGATGGGCGAAGCAATGAACATAATAAGCAGAAGGAGAATCTTCCATAATTAGTTTCTTCAAACCATTAACATGACCCTTCATGTTACTAGCACTGTCATACCCTTGCCCATGTACCTTGGATATCGGCAATTGATACTTCATAAGCAAGGTCTGAATTGCTTCTTTAAGAGTCAATGATGTAGTATCCGCAACTTGAGCAAGACCAAGAAACCTTTCAACCGGCTCCCCTATTTTATTGACAAATCGCAAGCAAAGAGCTATCTGTTCTTGTTGGTATGCATCACTAGATTCATCAGCAAGAATTGCGAAACACTCATCACCAAGTTCCTCTATGAAAAATTTTGTTGTTTCATGAGCACAAGAACCAATAATCTGTTTTTGAATCTTGTGATCTATCATCTGACAACTCTGTGGAGCATTTCCTAAAACAACCTTATTAACTTCTTCAAAGTTTCCTGCCAGCCATTGCAAAAGTTCTCGGAAATTTCCTTTATTTTTAGAATCCTTTCCCTCATCATGACCACGAAAAGCCAACCCCTGATGCAAAATAAATTTTATGCACTCAAGTGACCATTTTAATCGAGCTAGATACTCAGCCTTGTACTGTGTGGTCTGTGAGGAAATGGCCACACGGATTGATGCTTTAGGTTTGATGAACAAATTATATTTCTCTTTGGCTTCACAATGAGCATTATTCACCTCACCAGCATGCTTACGAAATCTCACTTTCATATTCCAATTTCTGAACCCTCCATTAATAAAACTATCTCCACGAGCAAATTTAGTACTATCTTTGAACAAATAGCAAAAAAAGCAATATGCAGCATCTTTATCCACACTATACTCAAGCCACTTATACTCATCAAACCAAACCAGTTGGAAGCGACGCTTACCTCCGCATTCATGTTGCGGAAAATCTTTCTTCTGCATCTCTGGTTTACATCGTCCCAATGCAATGTAGTCCCTTCTAACTGAATCTTGGTCATTAACATCATAGCTTGAGATAGGAGCCCTCAACCCAGGATCAGGCTCGATGTTATAAATGTCATCATCAGTATCCTCATCACTAGAATCAGATTCATCTAGGGCCATAGATTCATCATCATCTTCTGCTATTGGGGCCTCTGTGTGAGGAGCTCTCTCAGGTTCAGGTGGTATTGTGTGTGTCTCACTACCACTTTGCCCTCCGAAAATTACCAATTGCATCTGACTTTCATTGGAAGATGGGGTAGCACTCGTTGGTTCAGGTTGTTTTCTTTTTGCAGCAACTCTTTCCAGGAAAGCTCTCAAATCAGTAGTGTTCTTACTCTTCATGTTTTACACCTGAAAAGTAAAATTGCTCAAGTTTTAGACTACTAATTGTTATACATAACGCTCACTGGAACAAATTCAGAATTTATAAACATTCTCTCATTACAAACTCGAATGGAAAATTATAAATTCTCTTGTCTAAACAATTCTTAATTGACTGCAAACTAGTCTCTAATTTCACTATATTAAAACAAGAAAGACAAGTGGTCAAACTAACTTACTTAGTTAGTCTTGCACTTCTGTATGGCAGCCTGCTGGACAATATGAGATCAAAAGCGAGCGCCTGCCTAGCTGCCTGAATTTAGTTCGACAGTGACAAGTAAATTCAGTTAGAACACAGGCATGAGAGGAGAGCCCAATTTCGGGGTCAAAGGATTAGTACATCTAATTAGTGATTATACCTTCGATAGTTGAATTCGAGTTGTGGCTTTAAAATTAGATCGATTCCATCAATCTTGCTACCCGCCACCTACAAAAGAGATTAGAAAGTTTAGAAACAACAGGGGCAGGGGATTAGGGATTCAGGTTCAGGTATGTATTCGTCAGGCGCATACATCCACGCTGCAGCTGCCGTCGTGCGTACCTGATACGATCGCCGATCGAGCGACGGTAGCTCTGGACCCTGGCCGCCGTGCGGTGCCGATCAGGAGGCGGTTCGTGGCTTGGGCGCTTGCGTCGCGTGCGGCGAGTGGAGAACTCGAGAACAGGGGCGGTGCTGCCAGTTCGTGTGCCTGGCTCTGATCGATGAAAGTTTTTCTATGCGGCGATGGATGTGTGTGCGAGTGACTTGGGCCAATGGGCCATGTCGTGGTGATGGGTAGAAATATACAATGGGCTGCCTCACTTTTTGGGCTGAAAAGCTTAACTTGCACGCTCTGCATGTGTCGGTATCGTTTTTCCTTATACAACATAGTATATAGACTATATATACCTAATCTTTTCACAAAAATAAAGGGTATTCAAGTGAATACCCTTGAATTGAGGTGGGCCCGCCCCTGCTCCTTGCCCTTACAAACTCCTTGGTTCAACTTCACAATCTTGTCGGAGGCTCCCAAGTGACACCTAGCCAATCTAGGAGACACCACTCTCCAAGAAGTAACAAATGGTGCGTTAATGATGAACTCCTTGCTCTTGTGCTTCAAATGATAGTCTCCCCAACACTCAACTCTCTCTCATAGGATTTGGATCTGGTGGAAAGAAGATTTGAGTGGAAAGCAACTTGGGGAAGGCTAGAGATCAAGATTCATATGGTAGGAATGGAATATCTTGGCCTCAACACATGAGTAGGTGGTTCTCTCTCAGAAATGGTAAGTTGGAAGTGTAGGTTTAGTCTGATGGCTCTCTCCACGAATGAAGAGGAGGTGGAGGGGTATATATAGCCTCCACACAAAAACTAACTGTTACACACAATTTACCAAACTCGGTGGGACCGATTCAACAGCCTCGGTCAGACCGATTTAGTAAACCTAGTGAACGTTAGGATTTTCGGTGGGACAGACATGCAACTCGGTAGGACCGATTCGGTTAGGGTTAGGGCATAACGTAATCTTGGTAAGACCGATTACACAAACTCGGTGAGACCGATTTTGGTAATAAGCTTTCCAGAGAGTTGGTCAGGTAAACTCGGTGGGACCGATTTGCTCTTTTCGGTGAGACCGAAATGTTACAAAAGGGAAACAGAGAATTTACATTGCAATCTCGGTGGGACCGATCGCTCACTTCGGTTAGACCGAAACGTTACGAAGGGAAACAGAGAGATTACAATCCCATCTCGGTGAGACCGAGATCCCTATCGGTAGAACCGATTTGCTTAGGGTTTGTGGCAGTGGCTATGACTTTCAAACTCGGTGGCGCCGGATAGGAAGAATCGGTGTGACCGATTTTGGCTTTGGGTTTAGGTCATTTGTGGATTTGAGAAAGTAGCTGAGGGTTTTGGAGCATATCACTAAGCACATGAAGGAAGAGGCTCATTAAGCAACACCTCATCCCTCCTTGATAGTATTGGCTTTTCCTATAGACTCAATGTGATCTTGGATCACTAAAATATAAAATGAAGAGTCTTGAGCTTTTGAGCTTGAGCCAATCCTTTGTCCTTAGTATTTTGAGGGATCCACTTTCATCATCCATGCCATGCCATTCATTGAGCTTTCCTGAAATAATAGTCTTGGAATAGCATTAGCTCAATGAGCTATATGTTTTTATGAATTACCAAAACCACCTAGGGATAGTTGCACTTTCAATATCGTATAATCAACTCACGGATACTTGCGGTGACATTGGAGTATCTAGGTGACATTAGAGTTGGTTGATGTGTATCATATGGTGTTATTTTAGTGCGAACTCTTGGATAGATCAATTGGAAAGAATAGCTTGGTGTTATTTTAGTACGAACTCTAGGATAGATTGATCAGAAAGAATAGCTTTGAGCTGGTTTCATACCCTACAAACAATTCTTCTTATGTTCTCCGCTAGATAGGAACTTTGGAGTGATTCTTCATCGCACGTTGAGGGATGGTGATATGATCCAATTATATTAGCATTGTTATGAGATTGCACTAGAAAAAGTACGGGCCCTAGGCCTCCTTTTCAAGCATTGCAATACCGTTTGTGCTACGTTTTATCAATTGTTGCCTTGTTGTTTTTTATTGTTCCTATTACAAAAATCAATATGTACTATCATTACTACACTTTTATCACCATCTCTTCGCTGAACTAGTGCACCTATATAACACACCATTGTATTCGGTGTGTTGGGGACAGAAGAGACTTTTTATTATTTGGTTGCGGGATTGTTTGAGAGAGACCATCTTCATCGTACGCCTCCCACGGATTGATAAACCTTAGGTCATCCACTTGAGGGAAATTTGCTACTGTCCTACAAAACTCTGCGCTTGGAGGCCCAACACGAGTCTACAAGAACAAGTTGTGTAGTATACATGAAACCACACCAGGCTTCGAATTATGATGACTAGAGAGGATTAAGTGTAGCTCTAATTGGATAAATTTGAACTAGAACTAACTAGAGGAAGCTCTGAATCTTGTATGTCCAAACGGGCAAATCCTCAAGTATATATAGGTTGGAGGAGGGGGAGGGGCGCCATAAGAGAGGAGGAGGCCTCCCTCCTTACGCCCGCCCTAGGGGGGAGGAGCGCCACCTTTGTTGTTGGTCCCTAGGGCCCAATAACTCTCTATCATTTAGCCTTACTGTTTTTCCTTGGCCCCTTGATATTTAAATAATTATAAAAGCCTCTTAACCATTAATAGAGCCTTTTATTATTAGTTTAACATCACCAGAAACATTTTCCACCTATATATCAATTCTCGGTATTACCCGGTAACTCCTGAAACCCTTCTGGTAACCACAGAACGCTTCTGATTTTGCTCGAAAATAGTTCTAATATTAAAGAAACTTTTTCATAAGTATTTCCTCATTACTCTTGCTCAACAAACACTCAGCAGACCATGATCCCCTTAAGCTTATGACCCTGGAGGTTCGATAAAACATAGACATGAACAAAACCCCTTTCGTTAAATGACCAATAGCGGAACCGTGGACATCCATATTCATCCCTATGAATACATGAATGCCTTTCAAGTGAACCTTTAGTTATCATGTGCTCTTCCCTTTGCTTCCGATACTTTACAAAACCTAAGGTGATATATATCGGTATCCTCTTGAGTCATTCTAATGCTCACTGTACTGGTCTCCTCATTAACGGTTTTGTTCTTCTTTCTCGTTGACATGTTCCGGCATCCTATGACCTAGTCACTTGAGTTTGGCTAGACGACGATTGATGCCTTCACACCAGGATGGCCCTAATAATATCTCTCCATCATCGGAGGAGAAGATCTCACTCTTGAGCTATCTAGTCCCTTGTCAAACTTTCTGATAAATCTGTAAGTTTTCATTATGATCATCGTGTCACAGATGATGTTTGAGCAACCCCAAAGTTCGTCGCAAGGTAAGAAGTGATTACGCTACTCTCATGGTCTCAGGAACTTAAGCATACGTTAACTCTCTGTGCTATAACGATTGCATCTCAAAGTTTGGGTCAAGTCAATATGATCATTTTTCCAACGTCATAATCTCAAAGTTGTTTTAGGACTATCCTTCCACTTAACGATATCCTAAGATCCAAAAACATGATCACAAACAACACTTGAGCTAGTCTTAGAGGCAAGACTAGGAATCAGATTTTACCGTTTATCATTCCACATGTGTATACGAGTTTTCCACTGAATCACACATTCCAGGATCATAGCAGTTAAAGCATAGAATATAAACTCTTAATTATGAATGTGGAAATATAATAATACAATAGTATTGCCTCTAGGGCATTCCAACACTGGACATCAGGTGTCATAGTGTCAAAGTGGACAAGTTCTAAATCCTTGTGTATTTCTCCTTCGCAGCTCTCCATCAAAATTGGAGTTGCGTTGTCTCGACGCGGGTGGCTGGATGGTTTGCCTAGATCTTCATGTGGCTTTGCACGACCTCTACGGAGTGGGATGAATTGATGGTCATACGCGACGAAGTAGGAGTCTCTTGCTCAAGGAGAAGTGATGACGATGACACTTGACCTGGAAGAAGTGATGACTATGACACCAATTTGCTACCTCGATAACTTTGTCTTCATGATGGTGCGTGCGGGGTATCTTGTGTGCACTGAGTGGCGGATTATGACACTTTTAGCCCGGTTTTCCGTTATTTAATAAGGCAACTCTTTCCTTCTTAATTAATAATGTGGCAAATATATTGCCTCCACTTCAAATAAAAATATAGTAGACAAGCGCACCTTATATATAACACCAACACGAGGTCTATTCTTGATGGATCGACTTGTTCTTTAATAATGATACCTCAAATGTGCTTGACATCAGGTGTCAAGTGGAGAAGCATTCACTTTGTATATAATACTCACACGAGGTATGTTTGTGACAGACTGACTTTTGTCCTTTAGGATGATATGCAAAAGCTGCTCGACATAAAGTGTCGAGTTGACAAGCAAGCACCTTATATATAACATTCACTCGGAACTTGCTCTGCCCGGAGATAATTTTGTCCTCTTAAGACGATATTGTAATATTGGAAATGAAAAAATGTATGAAAGATTCCAACTCCTTAGATAGCTAATTTAGCCATGAATTTGTAGTTATATAACGAACACGGTTATACTCTCTAGATGAGTGAGGGACATGACAAAATCTTCAAGAAAAGAAGAAAACTCTAACAATAAGCGGAGAACAAGATGAATACCAGAGGGTTGGAGGGGGAGGGGGAGTGGTGTAAATGGTTGATCACCACTATTTCACATCGAGGGTTCAGACACCGTTTACACATGCCAACAAGAATTTTGCCTTATTGATTCTTTGATAATTCATTTATCACGGGGATAATCGTTAATAATTTTAAAAGATTGGATCTTAGGGTGATTACTAACTCTTTTCTAGGGTTTTTTCACGATACTAAGGACTACATATTTTGAGTTGTCACAAAAGGCTTTGACTATCGATTACCTCATTAATATCAGATATACTACTATATGTAATTAAAAACAAAATCAGAAATCATCTAATAAAAATATATTGACGTAAATTTTATATAAAGTATTTGCCGCAATTTTTTTTATACAAAGTACTTGTATTCCCTGCAAAAAAAAACTACTACTAGTAGCATTTTGGGACGCAAAGTGTATGAAGGAATTTTACAAGTGGCACCCATCAAGTGGCTCTCAACATATTCCGAATGCAATCTGCCTTGCGTAGTTTTACACACGGTAGAGTAAATTTCTACCATCCACAGAAAAGACTAATCACCCAATATGGTCAGTCGCAGTCCATGGATTTGGATTCGGCGTCAGTCTATCGGTTCTTGTCCAATAGGGCACCCCCCCCATATCGCTCTCCAGTTGATAAGGCTCGATCGATGAGACCACGTACGTACCTATTGTGATTTTTCTACATCGTGCAAACTACACTTGCTATTTTGTATCGTGGTTTTGTACCACACATGCGTATTTTATTTTATTTTTTGCATGGCACCACACTTGCGTATTTGCCACGGTATAAAATACCAGGGTACTCGTACGTACCGAGTATTGTTGTTGAGAAAATACAAAAGCAACGTATACACTATTTATATACGTGGTGTACCGAGAACTGCATTAATTTTGCAAAGAAGATCCAGCTCAGTTGCCATACCAATCGTGTTATTAATTGCGACGACCAGAGAAAAAAAAGGTTGTTTTAGGTGAAAAAAAAAGACCATTGCTAATTGGCGAGAGAACGAACAGAACAGATAAGAATTGAAGGGGGAAAAACTAAATAAATTTGAATCTGATTTGACCCTATGATAATAATTTTCTGAACATGTAGTATCTGTTTCTGATGATATATTCTAAGTAGTGCCAACTAATGACTGGAAAAACTTTTCCAGAAAGAAAAAAAAATCGAATTGTCTATCATCTTTTCCCATTCACTCGGTCTCATCGGCGGCAGCATTCAGGTCAATCTTCGGCTTCTTCCCGCTATTGTGGGCGGCGGGCTTGGTGGGGAGCGGCGGCACCTTGGACGCGCACCGCGGGCACCGGGGGTCGGCCTCTGCGATGAGCACGTACGTGAGGCAGGACGGGCACGCGGACGCGCGCATGGCCGGGTTAGCAGCAGGGGGCGACGCCGTGCTTGAAGGCGGCGAGCGGCTGCGCTTTCCCAGGGAGGGGCACGACGAGGAGGTGGACGCAGACGAGGAGGACGAAGTGTCCGGCGAGCGGGCTGACCGCGCGGCAGCGGCGCGCTGCAGGGCGTCGCGGACCATGTCGAGGGTACAGACCGCGGCGCATGTGGTGACGGCAGCGGCCGGAGCGGTGGATGCCGTGGGAGGCAGGTTGAGGTCCTGCTGGCCGTCTTGGGCGGCCTGGTGGCGATGAGGGGTCAGGAACGTCTTGCCGGACTGCACAAAACAAGAAACTCACTCTGTTATAATTTGAAACAAGATCAAAGACGGGTATGAACACGAAGAACGAAAACTCTGTAATTCAATCCAACAGAACCAAAAAAACTGATCATCATGCTCTTAAACCGATCAAGAAGATGTGCGGACATAATCTAACCTAGCAAATTTATATGATTCTACAGAATTTCATCTCGAACAGGAACCATACGGGCGCGAATTTATTAACCACCAAACATGCACGCACGCACGTGTAACGAACTTGTTCATACATAGACGAATAAGAACAGGGGAGGAGAAACGAACGGGCCAAACAACAGGAGGAGGACTCACCAGCAGATCAAGCCGTCGCTCCCAGCCGGCGGGCACCTTGACCTCGAGGTCGACGACCTCGTCCTGCCCGCCGGCGTCGCCGCCGCACCCGCCTAGCAGATCCATGGTCACCATCTCCGACGCCTTCCCCGCACCGGCCCTACCCTTCCCGGCCTCCCCGCGGAGCATCCTGGCGATGGAGCTCACCTCCGCCGCCATTCTCCTCTTCCCTTTCTCGGCGAGTCCTCTGCTCTGCTTCCTCTTTTCTGTGTTTGTTTGTCGTTCTGCCGAAGGAGAGAACGGAGATCGGTGGGATGTTTGGCAGTGCGTGGTGGGGCGGGCCCTATATATACCCGGGAGGCCGCCGGCGCGACCGACACGCGGGGCCCACGTGCCAGCGAGCGTGGAGGGTAGGGAGAGCCATTAAGGATCATATATTAATTGCCGTCGTTGGGAAATGGTTGGAAGATTATTAATGCCAATTAACTGCCCGAAACAAATTTGGGGTCGCTGACGTGTTTAATTCACTCGAATCGAAGAGCCGGGATTTGAATTCGTTTCCGTTTAAAGTAGTCATTTACTCCTCCGCATAAGTACATGAATGGGCTGGATTTAAATCGTGCAAGAACCCTTGGGCTGCCGCTGCAATATCATGCTGGATTTATGTGCATTGATCCATTCCATTTATTCGTTTGCCGTTTTATTGTTCATCTAGAAAACAGATGCAACCACTAAATTCATTAGTACCATATATTCAATAGTATCCGCCCATCCATATTTTAGGTCACAAAAACTGAGCATTGCCGCGTCGTATAATACGTATATAATCAACGAAAAAGATTTTTTGGAGGAAAATTAATTGATATATTTATATTGGATTATATCGCAACGATTAATGTCTAATCGATTCTGGAGTACTATATTACACGTTGCCAAAAGGAGTACTATATATTTATATTGGATTAAATCGTAACGATTAATGTCTAATCGATTTTGGAGTACTATATTATGTGGTGCGGAAAAAAAAGGCAAAGTCGAGGATACTGCATCCTGAATACTATATATTTATATTGGATTAGATCGCAACGATTAATGTCTAATCGATTCTAGAGTACATATGACATGGTGCCAAAAAAAAAAAGCAAACTCGGGGATACTAGCATCCCGGAGTCGACATTTAAGAAAAATGAGAGCCACGGGCAAGCCTCGTGCTTCGAACCCAGGCGGGCAAGGTGTAGGCAGGCGCTGCTAGCCACTCGAGCTTTGCTCTGTTCTTGCGGTGATGCAAAATATCAAGAGTTTTTTTATCCCCAGGTGACGGTGAGATGGTTTTCACCATGAAAATTGTAAGCTGGAATTGCCATGGTCTTGGCATGGTTGTGGAAATTCCTTTGCTATTGGATGTTCAATAGCAATTGAAGTATGGACTGACCTTTATGACTAAGATGTACGTCAATTAAGATTGGGCTTATATAATCCATATGAATTAGGATTTAATTTCATTTTTTTGAGGGTAGAATGGTTGTACCGCCAATCTTGTGTTAATGTAGTACATCAGTGACACTTATTTTGTAGTATAATGGCAAATTTTATGGATGTTATTATTTGTGATTATAATGATTCAACTTGGAGATTCAATAGGTTCTATGGTGATCCATGATGGGATTGTAGGGATTGGTCGCAAGAATATACAACTTCATCTCGGTCTTGTTTTTGGCTTGTTATGGGAGTTTTTAACAAAATTCTATATGGGCACGAGAAGGGAGACAATATTGGGCTGGTGGTTATAATGCAAGCATTCATAGATTGCTTGTGAATGTGGTTTTGATCACATGGGTTACATTGGTGACTCTTTTATGTGGAGAACATGAGAGATCCCAAAAAGGCTTGACATTGAACTTTTGGGTCCCATCTATTCTAGTCGATTCCAGAAAGTGTGAGTGTCATGTCGTTTTCTTCTCTTGATATTCACCTAGGTATGGCACTTAGTCGGATTTGACACATAGGACTCACAACTTGTCCTCTACATTTGTTCGTGGGCGCCCTCTGCTCTGGCTCCTGACAAATCTGGGATAGCTGCATGGCATGTTTTTTCCCCTCCTTTGGGTTGTCTCTGAGATGGTTCTCGCCACGAAAATTGTAAGCTACAAGTGTTAGTGGTTATGGCATGGATGTGGAAATTCTTTCCTCTTAGATGTTTGATATCAATTGAGGTTTGCACACGTGATCTTTATGTATACGATGTGCCTCAAAAAATGGGCATATGTAATCCATCTATATTAGGATTGAAATTCATGTTCATCGCCGATATTGATGATTGTAGCGTTGGTCTTGTGTTAATGCAAAGCATCAATGATAGTTACTTTGTAGCATATATGGGAAAAACCTCTAGATGTTATTGTTGGCAATGTTAAAGATTTAGCTTGGAGGTTCACGACATTCTATGGTAAGCAAAAATGGGATTGTAGAGATTGGTCATGGGAATATACTAGACAACTTCATCTTGAGCTTCATTTGTCATGGCTTATTATGAGAGGCAACAATAGATTAATGATTAATGCAAGCTTTCCGAGATTGCTTATAAGATTGTTGCCTTCATCACTTGGGTTACATTGGTGATCCATTTATGTGGAGAAGAGGAGAGACACAAGAAATGGTAGACATGCCAGCGCACAACAGAGTTATTGCTCCCATCGGTAAAGAAAAAGTTTTTTTGAATATTTGGTTTAGAAAGTATGCCAAAGAATTAATGTATGGAAACAAAATAAAAATTATCCATCAAAGAGAAAAGACGTGCTATAAAAATCGGTGACTCAAGTGATCCTACTATAAGCTTTATCGATCTTCAAAATTCCCATCTTTTCAGATGACAACCTTTGACAATTCAATTAAGAAAGGTGCATCATTTATAATGTAAATCATAACGGTTGGGGTATGATGTTTAGGTGCATTTGAAGGGTTGGGAATGGAAATAGTATCCAGATATGGGGTGATCCATGGATACATAATAGTCCTCCATGATATATTTTTACAAGGATAGGTACATTATGCTTGTTTATTTTCTAAGAAGGCTTTCCTTAAAAAATAATAGAGTTTTGAGTACAATCTACATGAATTAGTCTCTAAATGCGGGGTGGGAAAAAATTCCCAATGCATCTCCACCCCATTCACTCTCCATTTTCATGAGCAAAATACCATCTCTCTCCATTGTCATAATCTTGTAGACCATTCCACCCAAATACTCTAGAATCTCTTTGTACACAGTGTGCCATCTAGAACGGTAATACCTTAGGCCAATAGCACGGGCCACCATAGAGTAATCATATTCTAATATGATTCTGCCAGATGCGGGCTTCATAGCAAGCCCCAGCTTCCACCTCTTATGCAGCGCACCCCCGCCCGAGTAAAACACCCATCTCGGCAACACCTTTTCCCTCGTGCGTACGGGCGATAATACCGTCATACGAGCGGCCATCCTCCTTAAGGAATGATGCATCAATGTCAATATTCAACCAATCCACCTATGCCTATGCCAAGAGGTTAATCTTCAAGAAATATGTGTGTTTCAATGGTGGATGAACAAGTTGATTCAACCATTGGTCATTAAGATCGGTAGCTTATACATTATGTGTTATGGCCTATTGATGTTGAATATATCATTTAGATTCCAATAATCTAGAGCTTTGAAGATTTGTTGTATGTTTACATACTAAGTTAGGTGTAGTTTTAGTCAGATCAGCTTGTCATTGAATGGGAACACCAACATAGAGAAAATTAAGTAGAATGATGTGCCAAGGGATAAAAATGTTTAATCCTCATAAGAGTCATAAGAGTAAACTTCAGGAGGTTCTAGCTTGGGAAAGTTCTAATTTTTCTATGTAAATGTCTTCATGGAATTTTGTCGTGCTAGACAATTTTGGCTAATAGACATATCAACATGCAAGCCTAGTGCATGTGTCGCTCCAATGTGCTGAAGATATCTAGCATGCATTCTTAAAATGTGATTGAGCGGCAGTTGTTTGGAGAACTCTAAGTTTAGAAAAATTAATCCATGAAGCTATGTCCTGGTATAAAAAGAATCCTCCAACCTTGGGGCATGGAGAACTACTAGGAATTCTAGTAGTGACATTGTGGAAATTCGGCGGGAACATCGTCTATTTATCAATGGTGATCACCGACTAGGTCCAAGAGCCGAATCACCCAGCCATGTCAGTTGTTGCAATTGTCATGAACTATGAGAAGAAGATGTTGAAGAAAATAAATATCAAATGACACAGTCGGGAGCGCTCGCCCAAGAAACATGATCAATATCAATGTTGATGTATCTTTCAATGCAGAGTAATTGTCAGGAGGCACACGTGCGGTGGCTAGGGTAAGATGAGTATGTTTATCAGCGTTGCAAAGAAGTTGCTACTCCAAGTTTATGTTGTTGGCACATTGGGCGCTTACACAATGGTGTGCGTCATTTACCTCACTCAACATTTGGTTCGCAATTGAGTCATCGTCAACTCGGATTGTCTCGAAATGACCAACACTATGAATAACGATGGTCATACATTTGGAGCTAATATGGACGTCGAAGCCTCGCGAGTAATCTAGAACTAGTAACTTTATTGTCCTAGAGAAGAAAACATGGTTGAAGATGAGCTTGCTAAGTGTGCTTGATCATAATAAACTTGCTGCTTACAACATGGACCACTTCAAGTTCTCAAGCCACAAATGAGTGGAGGATGCAACTATTTTTCTTGAAAAAACTAGGTTTTAGAAACCATGGCACCACACTACATCTTGTTTCTTCCTTTGTCATCCTTTTATCTTTGTATCTTTAAAAAAAATATCCTTCACAACCACCATTGCACCACACCTTGACCCCTCCGAATTCGCCACTTCCACAACATATGTATGTTGGTATTGATATGGTCCTACTGCCGAGCCATACCTTTTCTCTCCATCATCCCCCAACCCATTCCTACACTAGTTAGTCATATCATCATCGTTCACTAATACTCTCTCCGTCCTAAAATAAGTGTCTTAACCTTAGTATAAGTTTGTACTAAAGTTACTACAAAGTTGAGAAACTTATTTTGGGACGGAGGGAGGAGCAAACAAGCATGTCTACACGATCGTCATCATTTCACATTTTCCATCAAGATCTAGGTTGTCAATGAACCCCTCACGAACCCTAAGTGGATTTAATCAAAATATAACCCTAACAACAATTCATGTCAATATTTGTGTCATGTAATCTTGTCGCTTTTAAACTGAAGCAACAAATAATTTTACTTCTCTAGTCAAAAACTACTAAATATTCATTAGAAATCATTTTCCACACATATCGTAGAACACATCCAATCGGTTCCAAATAGACGACTTTAACTTGTTAACTTTTTCCCATATTGCTTGTCTTTCTGGTATTTTTTGGATGTAATTTTAGTCATATATGTCATCAAGTAATTAACTCTATGATGGTTCAAATTTTCAAATCTACTGGTCTGTTATGTGGTAAAAACCCCATAAATATGATATATTTCGGTGAGGAAAGTTGGTTTTCTTCTAAAAAAGTTGAGGGAAATGTACAGACATGAAAATAGTCGAAAAGCGGTAACATTTTGCGCGTAGTCCCTCTGGTCCTTTTTAGTTTGCATATAAGTCTTGTCCGAAGTCAAAATATCTCTACTTTGACCAAACTCATATAAAAATGTATGACTATTCAAAATGGCAAATCAATATTGTTAAATTCATTATGAATTTAATTTCATTATATATATATATATGGTATTCTAGATGTTGATATTTTTTAGTATAAATTTGTTCAAACTTCGCAAAATTTGACTTGACACAAATCTAATACTCAGAGTGAAAAGGACTGGAGGGAATACTTTTAATTATTGTGCCTATCTGTAGGGCGCTTAAGAGTGGGACGTTTTCACATGACATTGATATAGTGCCGAAGTTAGACGATGATAATTTGAAAGTATATAGGAACAACATTATTCATGAGATTTCCCGAAAAAAGAAAAACATTATTCATGAGATATTTATAGGAAACGCCATCATATTCAATGGCGGCGGTACTCTAGCTTGGAATTTATGAGGGGAAAAGAAACGCAATTGGCCACGGCGCATCTTCTGTTTTAAAGGCTCTCCTCAATATTGCATTGCAATCATAGCTCGCCCACATCGATCTAATCACGAATTTAAGGCGGGAGATTGTTTTCCATAACCACCGAATAGAAAGCCATTAATAACGGGCCGGGGCAACAACCTGTGAGACGAACTTAATTCGCACGCGATCTGGATCGATCCACCCCATCCATCATGAAAACCTTCCACCTAAAAGCCGAGGATTTTCCCTCCGTTTAGTTCTGGATTTTCTCTCTTAATTAAATGATTCTCCGTAAGCTCGTGCATGCAGTATTAAACACGTTTTGGAAGTTGCTGTTTGGCAGTTTGGGCTAGCTTTTGAATCAACGTACACTTTGATAATTAAGTGGCCAGTAGCAGTGGTTACCTGTACTTGACATGCAGATGAAGAATTCTTTCGTCCAATTAATCAGTCCCAACAACTTAAAAAATAACGTACTCCGCTGATTGGCTTTGGAATAGTAACGTTTACTTGCAAACGCCCCAGTTTCTTTCACGGTCTATTTCATATTTATATAAGACGAGAGGCTAATTCTCATACACTGTTATCTTGTTTTAAAAAGATACAATTATTATACATTTTTCGCATGGGCCGCTCTCGCAAGCAGGGTGCGAACCCTAGCTAGCCTCCCAGCCTCCGACCCCCCTCAGTGCCGCAGGCGCGCTGCCCATTCGGCGTAGGCAGCAGCGGGGCTCACTTCCTCCCTGTTGGGTCGCATGCAACGCGGTATGCGGCATTTATCTGGGGCCGCGGCGGCAGCGATGAGTGGCAATGTCGGTGACGCGGGCGGGCGTTGGAGGTGCGGCGGTTAGCTGCACTCAACATGCATCATGATGGCAGTGATGGCTATGTCTCTTGGTCGTATGGGCGGCGATGGGTGTAGCAGTTGTCGGCTCAGGCTCATTCTTGGTGGTTGGCAGTAGCAACGCCCAGAGCCGGATCTGAAGGTGTACGCTCGTCGCAGTTGTCCTAGATACCTCGCTAGCACGGGTGAGCTGTCGAGCA
This sequence comes from Triticum timopheevii, assembly GCA_963921465.1. Lineage (NCBI taxonomy): Eukaryota > Viridiplantae > Streptophyta > Magnoliopsida > Poales > Poaceae > Triticum > Triticum timopheevii. Next base: position 569,834,359 of record OY997264.1, read on the forward strand.
AAACTATGCTCTTGAGAACGTCGTTGTGGTAATCCTCTTCTTATCTAAGGCAGTGTCTCTCGTCCACTTCGGACTCGACAGCAGCAACGCTTTGCACTATTTGCCCTTCGAGGGGGGGGGGGGGGGGGGGGCTTATGGAGGTTAGATGTCCTAGGATATGTCGTGGTGTTGTCCTGGCTGGCGTGCGTTTTACATTGTCCAATTATGACTTAACAAATAAATTTCCAGCATTAAACATGAGAACTGTATTTTTTGCAGGGGATGAGAACTGTATTACATCCACATGTTTCTCACACATGCCGATTGCACTCGTCCGCACCATTGTGGATTTATCACGGTGCTAGCGCAATCTGATATGCTCTCACAAAAAAAATATCAGATATGCTCCATCTGTTCTGTGATTTTTCAGATCTATCCTTGTGACCAGTTTCTGCTCCCGGGTGCACATGCATCCAGATGAACAGTAAATCTACGAAAAAAATGAATTTTCTTGTAACACTTAATATTCTACTCCGGTGCAAAATTTCATTTAGAACTAACGTTTGATGTGCTCATACAAAAAGGACAAAATTGCTACTCTAGAAAAGCTCTTTTTTTTTTTGCATTTTTGGGGTGCCTGTGTTTGCTTTTCTTACCCAAAGCATCACAAATGTGATCTCTACACAAAATTTATACATAACGAGAACGTTCAAGACTGTTTGTCTACAATAAAATTCGGATTCTTAAAAATCTTTTTTGCTATTTTTTAAAATTTACTGTTTCACACATTTGCACCTGGGAGCAGAATGGCAGCTTCGCTTCTGATTTCCTATCTCTCTCCAATTGTACTGTTTTGGTGAAAGAAGAAACGAAATCCATTTATTAAGACCAACGACTTAATTCTCAGTACACCTATATCTTCACAGTCAAGAGTTTACCACCCATCCTCTCAAAAAGGACGTTGTATCAACCATTGAATGCTATCACCCTCTTAATCTTTGGACTGCACTTACTAATGAACGGATTGTTAGGGCCCTTTAGTTATCCCCCAATTAATGGCGAGGTATAGTGGCCATCGTGGATTCTCTGTGCGCGTACACATGTGCTGATCCTATAGGTGAGGAAATTGTCTTAGGCTACTCATAGTGCATGATAGTATTATCTTCATAACGCATAGTATCATATAAGATCTTATTTATTGTACACATATTTCCTTCGTTCTTAAAAGAGTGTACTTCCAACTTTGTTAGAAAGTTAAACCTTTTTATGTTTTGACCATATTTATATAATAGTACACCAACATTTATGCCATCAAATTAATAGCATTAGATTCATGATAAAATAGATTTTCATCATCTACCTATTTGGTTTCACAAACATTGATATATTTTTGCACAAACTCGGTCGATAGTTTGACCCTTCAACAAAGTTGCAAGTACTCCCTCTGGTCCTTTTTACCCCGTGTATTAGATTTGTGGCAAGTCAAACTTTGCTAAGTTTGACCAAGTTTATAGTAAAAAGTATCAACATCTACAATATTAAATATATGTACTATGAAACTAAATTTCATAATGAATCTAACAAATTTGATTGGGCATTGTGAATGTTGATACTTTTTTCTATAAGTTTGGTCAAAATAGAGATAGTTTGACTTCGGACAAAAACTTATATGCAAACTAAAAAGGACCGGAGGGAGTACACTCTTTTAAGGACGGAAGGAGCCCTCTCTCTCTTCTTTAATTGTCTGTCACATCAGCGTGTCATGTATGACACATAGTGTTAGTAGTCATTAGAATATCATTTATTATTATACTGTATCTACCTATGTTAGTACTCTAACCCTCTCTTTTTTCTTTAACTGTCTGTCACATCAGCGTGTTTGCTAGTCCCGAGTGCATGATACCGGCTAAGATACCACCACTATGGCCAACCTTATTACTTCCCTTTTCTAGTTTATAGCGCTAATCTAAAAAAAATGTTTTCCCATAATCTCAATTTTATTATTTCCATTCAAATGTTCAGATTTTATGGTGCATTAAATTGTTGCATGCGAGGATTAAGGAAAACCCATCAATACAAGTAAAATTTCTTGGTTATTTATTTGTCACACATGCATGCATTGTGATGAATACATTGGTAAACACAACTTTCTGGGGAAAATGAACCTATTAATTGAGTACTTTCGCAAAGTATGAAAGTTTGCACCACTCACCATCTACCTTGGTGGATGAGATTTTTGAATTGAGACCGAAAGGGAGGGAGTATGGTACACTGGCAGTACTGGTTGTGAGTATTTCTCATATGAACTATGGAGAACTTGAATCTTTAAGAATAGTTCCCTATGTCATCAGTACTCCGTTGGAGTCCTGGTTGGTTTAATCACTTGGAGTAGCCCAATTTGTCTAGAATGCCCTTTTGTGGGCCTAGTTCTATGAAAATCCAACATGAGTTTGAACTCTTTTTTGTTGAGAATTCTATAGTAGTCTAATTCATAAAATCAGTTTTTCAAATTTCCTCAATCAAATTCATGTGTTTTTTTCTTGTGAACCATCAAAATCATTTGTGCAAAAACTCTTGCGTTTTGAGCCCCTGTAGGAAACCAATAGTACACGCCATTCGGATTCTTTGTTTTCCATTTTTGTACGTTCAAAGAGTCTTTTAACATGAGTACTTATTTTGAATCATTTTAACACGACTTCAAACTTATACATTTTTTTCTTCTGCAAACTCCAAGGCATTCACTACAGTTTATCTCTTTATTTCTCTAGAATTCTTGCGTGCTCTGTCCTATGCACCATCCAAAGCCATCATCTTCATTTTAAGACCATTTCAAAATCCATCACAATCATGTTTTTTTATTCATGCACTTAGGACAATACTCCCTCCGTTCCTAAATATTTGTCTTTTTGAGATTTCAAATGGACTACCACATACAAATGTATGTAGACATATTTTAAAGTGTAGATTCAACCATTTTGATCCGTATGTAGTTAATTGTTAAAATCTCTAGAAAGACAAATATTTAGGAACGGAGGGAGTACTACCCAAATCGGCATTTATCTGGATGCTAACATGCTTCCACACCCCGTAAACAATGATGTACCCCCTCCTTTCTGGTTTATTTGCAAATATAATGTTTGCCACCCACTCGGCATCTGCCATAGTTGTTGAGATTTTTGAGAAATGCCAAACAAATCAGAAATGAGGGACTAGTTGATTAGGTTGCTTGGAATATAATTTGGACTAGAGAACAAGAATGAATAAATAAATATCTGGTCAGATAACTTTTGACGAAGATTTTATCTTGTTTTCATAATGACACGTGGTTCATGAAAAAGAAGGAAACTGAATTGGGTCCGTCTACACATAAGTTGACTGGTATTTTTTTAATCAAAGTTTATGGTGCTAGCAGTCAGCTCTAATCGTAAGTTTCTCTACCCTTCTGTAAATCTTAAGATGGAGACATTAGTCGTTTCAGGGAGTGGATTTAGATAGAAGAAAAATCATAGGCTACCTAGATTAGCAAAACTATGCTGAAATTAGATGCAATTACAATGTTCTCTGAAAAGAAGGAGCACATAGTATGTGTCCTTGCTTGGGTGCCTCATCATCCGGCATGGCATAGTGGCGGCTCTAAGCACAATTTCGGGTATCATTTGACATCACAAGATTATCTAAATCACTCGTGAATTTTTTGATATAGATGAAATGGTTCATACACTAGGAATTTGAATTGATTGCCATCACAAGATCGTAGGGGGTATACCACCGCCACTTGTACATGCCGTGTCACAAATGGCCCAAATCATGTTTGCCTGTGACTTGTTTGCATGGTTGGAGACGAACACTCAACTTCGGGAGGGCGAAGAACGTATACTACCTCTCTACCAAAATATGAGACGTTTTTATAGGCTAAATTAGCCTTTTCTTTTATACAGAGGGAGCAGTACGTACAGCCTGCTTGTCACACGTGCGCTTGGAAGAGCACGCGATCCATCGAGAGGGCTACCGTTCAAAGGAAAGGAGGTAGACCGTACACGTTCGGTCGTTCGGCTGACCGTCAGTCTCGCTTTCATGGAATTTACCGCCAGATCCGCCAAATCCTTGGGCCCGATCGGTCGGGCACGTACGCGTCATTTGTTTGACCGTCGGTCTATATACGCGTACAACATGCACCTACTACTGCGTCCAGCGAAGCCAGGTGACGTAGGCAACGCCCGCCCCAGCTGGCTCAAGGCAGGAGTGAAATGTCAAAGCGGATGCAGCATGCATGCCTGCATGGCGCGTTGGCGATGATTTGATTAACAAACTGGCCTTGACACTGGTAGCTGCAAAAAGAAGTGGGATGCATGATGATGTCGGCAGTCAATGTTAATAATGGAATAATGGGGCATGGCGACGGCGTTCATATTTCTTAAGTCGGATTCGGTAAACAAACGGATTGGAGCATCATAGTCCTCATGTGCGGCTCATCAGATAAGAAAAAGGGAAATATTATCCCGTGTGCATGACGATTCATGAGATCACTAAGCTAACTGTTAGACTGGTCGTAGCGGGGAGTAACATATGTGTGTCACATGTAACACTTCGTCTATTATGTTGTAGACTCATTTTGTCTTGGTATGTGTGACGTTACGTAGAGTGTGAGTAACATATTATTATGTTACCACATACCTCTTTTTTCTCATTAATTATTTGCCACATCATCTTTTTTGCCTAGATATGTGTGATGTTACCACTTATCTCGCTTCCACTATGCGTAGTCTTATGTTAAGGCATCTACAATCTGGCCCCTCATATCCCCTTATACGTCCATCGCTCACAAAAACACGACCTAATCGAACCCCTCAAACCGACTCTATATGTCTGGGTTGTTTGCCACTTCAATACCTAGCCCATATCTGGAGCAGATATGGAAGGCCCAGACACGCACGGACGTGTCTGCCACGTCGAACCAATGGTCGGGATTGACGTGGAAACACGCAGAAACCAATCGGTCCAACATGAGCTCACCGGTCTGCATTCATATCACCCAACACACTGTTCGAAGGCCAGACTCAGCTATTTAAGCTTGACGGTGAGTCTCAACCCTAGCCGTCCCCATTTCCTCCCTCTTCCTTCCACCGACGCTGCCACCGTGACCCCATCCGCGCCCTATTCCACTCCGACCTCGCCGTCCGCTGGTAGCCATGGTCAGCTGTAGGATTACCTACTACAAGATGTTGACCCCGCAACCCGGGCAAAGATTCAGGGCATGGCGCTTCGCTCGAATTGCAGACGGCTTGCGTCCGAACTCTTCAGAGGAGGAGAGGAAGGAGCAGGAGGCGTCGGGCACGGAGATGGATGAGGTGGTGCCGTGGGACGAAGTGGGTGAGAATAGTGAGGCGGATCTGAAATCGAAGAAGGTTGAATTCGGCATGAAGAACGCGCTGCTGGAGTCCGAGGCCGCCCAAGCGGAGGAGGCCGTGGAGCTGCAGGCCATTCTCGAGTCCATCCAGTCCGAGGCGGAAGGGGTGGCGAATTGCCACTTCCTCCAAGAGGTGTAACTAGAGCGTGAGCGGTCTTCAGGGATGAGGAGGACGCGTCGGAGTTTCGCCCCGCGCCAATGACCATGAGACTGACAGCTCTGGCAAGGACATCATCAACATTTTCGATGACGAGTAGATTGTTTTCCTTATTTTTTAGCTATGTACATAGATGAATTTTGTGTTGCATGTAGTAGTATGAATATGTAGATCAAGAAATGACTACTATGGTTGCAATGTCTAAGAAATGAAGGGTGGCCGATCATTGTCCGCGGTCATATACGGACCCGTATTTGTGAAGTTTGATTGTAGATGGTCTTAGCCCTGGTCAATCAATGACGGGGTGAGTAAGAAAACAAAAGGCTCCATGCAGGATATCAGGATAGTCTGACTATTCCGTCCCAGACCAGTTGTAAATAAATAGTGGAACACAAGTTCCATGAGGCTGGTCATGGTGGGAGTAACATAAATAGTAACATAGATGCCATATAAATAAAAATGACGAGGTGACAAGTAGTTAATGAGGAAAGAGGCAAATAGAGTAACATAATATGTTACCATCACATAGCGCTTCCAATGTGAAATGAGTCTACAGAGTAATAAATGAAGACATCTATGTTACTACACATATGACACTATCCACTATGAAGATATTAATATAGACTAGTAATATATGCATGGCAAAATAGAATACACAGGAGTTCCTGGGTGTTCCACACCTCTATACGAATATTAAACGTAAAAAATACCAAACAATTTAAAAAAAATTCTGAAATTTGGGGATATAAAACTTGGGTTCTCAATCTACTCCCGTGCGAAATTCCGTGAAAAAAAATACCAGGAAACGTATCCGTGGCGAAGGAAATACTGTCCGAAAAAATCCGCCCAAACAGTTTTTTCTATACATAGAAATATTCTGTCTTTTTTCATGAATACGGTTCTTGATATTTTTCATGAAATTTCACACGGGAGTAGATCGGGAACCCAAGTTTATGCTACTAGTCTAAGTTTCCCAGCTGAGTGGCCTCCCATGCTCAGCTCAATTTGAAATGTCAGCGTGGAGAACACGAGCACTCATGCATGCATCCACACTACACGCACATATATATAGATATGGTCTATTATTTTGTTTGGATAGTTAAAGGCAGCAATCAATGAACAGTGCGTACAGCGCCTGGACTTCTTCTCCTCCTCTGCACCCAACAACTTGTCCATTCAAGCCAGTCTATAAAGTCCGATGGACGTAGGAGTAACTCGACGCCGGCACGTACGTACTCCTACTCACCATCCCCCCCTCTCCATACTGTACCAAGTCTTCAAGGCACAAAAACTACTGTAGCAGCTGCACCATATTTGCAAGGGCAGGGCAGTTGGCAGCAAATGAGAAGTTCAGACCAAAAGCAAGTTAGCACTAATGGTTACTACCGCACACACTTGCATCTCTGTATCTGTATGTGACAGTAATAGTACTGCATGCGACCTGCCTGGAGTGGTTAAGCACAAGAAAGTCATTTTTTTGATAAAGAAGCACAAGAAAGTCATGACCTGCACAGCGTCCCAACAAGGGAATTCTCTGCAGACAATCACCACACAATTCCTGTCGTCACTTGTGCGATCTGCCAACCGCCGCAAATTCTGTCCACTAAAAGCCCCTCGAAGCTAGCCACCATGCATGCACATGTGTCCTGTGGTGTCTCGCCGCAAATTGACAAGACCTGCACTGTGCATGGATGGACAAAGAAGATGGTCCGGGATTAAAGCATCCATAGCCCCGACGTCTCAAACTCAAACATATGGATGGACAGCCTGAACATTGATCCATCACAAAAATTCGATCCAGACGAACGTCTCAGACGCACGGACTGATCGATACCCCTCATATCTAGCCCAAATATGAGGCCGATATGAGGGCGTCCGGGCACGCCCCGGCGCGTCCGCCACATCGCACCTTGTCCACATTAGCCCACCCGACCCCACATATATCCCCCCCTCCGCTCCCTGGGCGAAACCCTAGCCACTTCACTCCCCTCCCCTCCGCCACCCAAGCTCTCATCCAGTGAGCTCCGGCCTTATCCGGCATGGCGGGCAGCGGATCTGACTCCGACCAGTCCGGATCCGTCGACCGGGGTGTCATCCCATGCGGGTTGGAGGAAATGGCCATCCGCATTGCACTCCGCCGCTCCCGGAAGAATAGTGTCCGGCCGACCACAAGATCTGTCTGGTGCGACTCCATAGCGTCGGTGCACCGGGCACTCAGATCCTCCGGGGCTAGCCATCGCGGTCCCGGGAGCTTTCAAATCTCCCCTTCCCCATCACTGCTCCGGCGGAGTATGAGTCCCACTGGAACCGGTGTGCCCCTCGTCGGAAGGAGAGAATAGGGCGGCAGCGGAGGCGGCTAATGCGGTGGTGCGGGCAGCCAAAGAGGAGGAAGCCATCCACACCTGCATTGTAAAGAAGCGGCAGCGGGGAACACTCGTGGCCTTGCTCGAGAGTAGAATCGGGCGGCCCGTGCCATGGTCGGACTGCCACCCAAGGAGGAGGAGGACAACTCCGGCGACGAATAGATCCGACTCTATCCCTACCGCGTCTTCGACCAGTACTTCCGCGAGAAGGACGGCAAGGACGCCGGGAGGGCAAGGCAGCCGTGGATGATCTTCTCCACCATAGCCAAACATGCTCAATTTTGATAGTCCCATGACAATGTAGTGATGTAGTAGTCGGACAATGTGTGTAATGCATCGTTTACGTAGTTGCATGGGTTCGTATGAATTTAATTTGAGATATGTTAATTGAGGTGTCCAGTTGTGAGAATGGTAATTTGAGGCTTGACCGGTCAGTGTTTATGGACACGTCCGGACACGTACGCGAATGTTTGAGGGTCGAATTTGCTAAGTCCGACTCTAGATGCTCTTACTACAGAACATAAGAGAGGAGTAGGTTGGGTAGGGGGAAAAGGTTGATATGGAGTCTTCAAGATTAAGCCCCGCGCAATCAATGGTTCGCCGTCAATCAATGCAGGGTTAGTTCCCGGTTGACATTTATGCCCAAGACGTGGAAGTGGATTCAATTCAGCGAGGGAACGTACTCCACTATTACTCTACTTGCAGTTGAAGGATTGGAGCATCGAACAAAAGACATTGCACGTTTATCGGTTTGTCCAATGCGACTGGATCGTTGGTCTGTATGCTGCTGCTGCTGCTGCTGCGTGTACTAGTAGTAGCAGTAGGGTGTGTCATCTTGGTGGGTGCAACTGCTCTAAATGAATGCGCGCCAGCCTCCAATGGCCGTGCCCGTCGATCTTTTATATTTTGTTTGTTCAGAAAAGAAAGAAAAAAAAGGACGGGAGAAAATATTTTTTTTTCATGGTAATACATATCTCGTTCATATCACAAAGATCAAAGTACAAGTCATGTAAGGACCAACATGACAAAACTAAAAAGATAAAAGAACATCTCCGAACTTGACACCAACACCCGTCACCTGCCTCCGGCACCAACACAGCAACCACCAAGAAAAGAGTGACGGATCACCTCCACACCCAAGCTCGACGCGGTTCCATCGCTGATATACAGCTTTGCAGACCTTTAAGGTGGCTCACCAAAAGTGAATCCCTTACCGTTGAACAAATCAGACTGGGGCAATACCCCGGACACGCCATTGAACTCCAGATCTGGCACCCCACGACGACTAAGACGCCGAAGGAGGAGACCATACTTGCCATCCACGAACCACAAATCCAGCACACGTTCCGTCTTCCAGATGTCGTCGATGCAGACCACAATCTGCACCCGCTCCTGGACTACCTCCCAAGCTCCGCGCCGAAGCTGGAGCAAACGATGTCGCAACGGCGGAGCCCGAGGACACAGGTCCACCACGAGATGCCGCCGCCCCACGCCATCCTTGCTTGAACATACTGATTTCCAAATCGATCCCCAACCATAGGACCGACGGCCTCGTCGGTGAAGGATCTGTAGAATTTTTTATTCATCGCCATCATCGTGGCCCCCGAAGCCAAGACGATGAACAATCTAAAAACTTATACTACGAGGAGGTAAAAACGATCCACACACGTAGAACCGGCGATCCCACTCAGCACTGACGACTGAGGTCGCCGCCGCCTCTCCTAACGGCAGCTAGGTTTTCAGCCGGGACGAGAGGAAAACTATCTGGAGAAGATATAGCCTGAAGGAGCGGTCTGTGTATTTGATGAACGTGATCATGGATGTAGATACGTAGCTGTTCCCGGGTGAATACGCGTACGCATCATTGGTTATCCTGCAGGTACGCATTACTTACATCGCCATCGCATCAATTATTTACGGTGACTTCATAAAATCTCAAGATGATATGCCGGCTCAGTCTTTCGGAGGCGCTCATAGAGATAGGGTGTGCGTGTGTGCGTTCATAGGGGTGAGTGCATGCGCATGTATATGAGCGCTTGTGTCTGTACTGATGTTCAAAAAAAATTTATTTTCCATTTTGTTAGATATACTCATTTTATTCGGAAACTTCTATATCTAGCAGAAAACAACGTTTTTCTACAATTTTTTTAAAAATTTGTTTCTTTAATCTTGAGACAAAAAACTTTTGTTTTGGCGCAAAAGAAAATAAACTTATCAGAAAAAATGATAAGTTCTTATGCCCGCAACTTATCATTGTACTTAGGCAAAAAAAAAACACATAGCATTTTCTTCGATGAGATTTTTATTCTTTTGAGTGAAAAATACAATTTTGTTTCTTTTGCGTGAAGAACATACCAACATCAACCCATCAATCCCTCATAAAAAGAAACACAAAATATGAAACCACTGAATGACTGATAGAAATCGCATATCTCCTAGACTCGACCGGCCCATTTCCACAGCCCAACACAGACATGACTCAACACAGCTCAACCTCCCCGCCCAACCCAAATCTATGTGTGCTACCATCTCCTCCCGTGCCAAAGGCACTAAGCTGACTCCCCTCCTCCCATCCTCACTCGAGCACACTCCGCCGCCGCCGACCCCGAGCTTCTTCAGGCTCGACACAGACACCCCTCTCCTCTCTCGAAAGCTCCACCTCGTCTTCCCCAACCCTGGAGTACCGCCCACCGCCGTGCTGTTGTCGAGCATATTCGATCTGAGCTTGAGTTTGGTGTAGTCACACTGAGAATCCAATCCACAAAGGTAGCCCCTTCACCCTGCAAAATAGGATTTGATGCTTGAATAGACAAGCACATGTTAATACCAAGCTGCATGCCTACTATAGAATTCCGGGAAGGTGAATTCATAACCGCAATATTGATCACCCGAGTTCATGTGACACCCTTGATGACTGGTAAAATCTGTCTAAGATCACCGTCAAGTACAACCACTACTACCGAAGATAAACTCACCTGTTGGGCTCCCTAGTGTAGGAGTTTGCAGTGTGCATCAAACTTTCCTCAACAAGAATTCAAGGTATAATTTCCATGGAGGTATTGGTATCCTGCAATAGTTGAATGTTGTGCAACACAAAAAAAAGTTCACTTGTTTCCCTAATAGTTTTAACCGGGGTGTAAACCTGCTAGTTGCAAGGCTATTAAAAGATAATATGTGATAAATATATTTTGGTATTTTTTGAATAAAGAAAAGCTAGAAATAAAACAACGTGTAAAAGTTGTTGGAAGATGAATTCTTTTGCTCAAAACTGGACCATCGTCCACAGGTCAGCAATTGCAACTCTCCAGACATAAAAGTGCGTTAAGTAATTAACATTATCATGTGAAAAACTGCACAATGAAATATCTCATGTTCATGCCAAGTTAATGAATGTGCAAGATCATATACAGGCAGTACCTTCAAACACTATTAAACAAAGATCCTCTCTACATCTAGTAGCTAAATAGCCCGTCCATAGGTCAAGACCCTCTTTGCACCATCTGGACATTAAGTGTAAACATGACTAATCACAGTTAGCTAGCAAGATGACATACCGTTATGATAGGCAATTATTAGTCCTTTAGTAAACCTTAACCCTTAGTGACAACAATTTAGTACAATCATTTTGCACGTTCTGTCACTACAGTAGATTACTTGCAATATTGAACCCAACTAATGCACATCACTTCTACTATTCATTACTGATCTAAACTTGCTAAGGGTGTACAAGTAATCGGAAGGAAATATGAATCTATATATCAAACATATGGCATATACAAATCTAAAAATAAAGATAGAATCCATCACATGGTCAACATCACCGCTACAAATACATTAGATAAACCATAATTGATAATTTGAAAATGCACACAGTACAATCGTAGCCTTTTCAAAGTAAGAGTATTGATCCCACAGGGAGCAATTGAAATTATCTTTGCCTCTTGTAGAGGTTTATGAGGTGAGCCTCAGTCTAGTCAAACACACACTGTTATTGTCAGATCAAGGTGAAGAACTTGCTTTCAAATACTCAAACATAGGGTTGTTAAAGAAGGCGATGGCCACAGTTAACACAAACGAACAAAAAACACATCATTCATGACGTCATGCAGAGACCAATACTCTCATGCTCCTGGCAATGACGAGACACAGTCCGCTTGCCAGTGCGAGAAGAGTATTCTCTTACCTACACCCACGGTGCCAAAGCAGTGGAGAGGAGGGCAGCGAGATATGGAGGTTGGTGTCTAGGGTTGAAGATGCAAGAGAAACTCTAGCAGGTCCCTTGTCCTAAAAGTTCAAAAGTATCTGTTATCTCATTTTCTTAATTTTTAGGGAGTTAAATGTTTCTTCTACAAGATCCTCTTAAGTTAATCCCTCAAAAGAATTCAAACACAATTTTTTGTACACAAACTCATTTGAAACACACATTTAACTAGTTTATTACATAATTCAATTTATGTACCACATTAATATCGTGCATAGCATAAATGAACAACTTAGTGCTTACTATATTTAGACTACATCGACATCAAACTAGGTCAAGCACTAAGATAAAAAAAATATAAAATACATTCTAGATAACTATGTACGTCATTGCCTAAACTAAGAACATCATCAGTGCAATGATTTCCATAAACTAATTGTTATTGCTGATCCAAGGAGTATGAACTAAATGATTACAACAACTTGAGTGCAAGGTAAAGCTTCTTGAATTTCGTTCTTTGGGCTTGCGTCTCGGCGATTTGGGCTTGCATCTCGTTGATTTGGACTTTCTCATGTGCGTCTATCAACGCATCTACTCTCTCACTAATGAGAGTAGTAGCCTATCATTTGTTTTACATAAAACTTTACAAGACCAACCCATATCTATGTGCTGCAAACAAATCATGCTTGTGTGTGCAACGTAGTGAGGAACGAGATTCGTATACCAAATTGCAAACATAAAATGATCTATGTTATACATCACTTTTATGGCCTCTGCAAGCAAAAAAGTTCCAATAAAGATTCCCAGGTGTGTGCGAAGTTTCTTAAACAACAGGGCACTTGCAGCCACAAAGGGGCACGAGGGAGGGGGGGGGGGGGGGGGGGCTGATTTGGGGCGGCATCGCCGCCGGTGTTATGAAGGTGGAGGTGCTGATGCAACAAATGATTCATCAGAGTAGGTACGCAAGGACAGGGAGCTCATGGCCGAGCCGACTTGGATCTCTGCCATGGCGGCGATGTGTCGTAAGCCGGCGGAGCTCCTTCCCAGTGGTGGATCTAGGACCCAGGCCCCCGAGGCCTGGCCCGGGACATGAGGCCCAAATTCTTTGTGTTCTATAGCTACCCCTGCTCCTTCCACTTCCTCAACCAATTGACGACTTGAAAAACTTGAGGGAGACTTGTATGAGATCTCACATTTTGGTGATCATGAGATCAATCCTAAAAATGTATATTTAGACATTCGAAAAAATATGATATTATTTGACAACATTCATGTGAGGTATGTCTACAACTCTGGAAAAAATCAGTTCAAAACTCGATGTACATTTTGAGATTCAAAAAAGATAAATTTGAATGCGAATAGTGACAGCTTTGGGTTCGACATAATTCAGGGGAAGTCGAATTATGAGCTGATTTTTTTTTGAGGTTGAACATCAAACATTGATGTATGTCTACAAAAAGCTTGAGAATGTTTAAACATGTATCTTATAAAATCGATCTCATTGATCTTAGCTAAAGTGAGATCTCACAAGTCTTCCCCTGAAAAACTTTTCCAAAAAGAAAAAAAAAGCATTTGTCTTTCATCTTTTCTTGTTCACTCGGTCTCATCGGCGTCAGCATTCAGGTCAATCCTGGGCTTCTTCCCGCTGCTGTGGGCAGCGGGCTTACTAGGCAGCAGCGGCACCTTCGATGCGCACCGCGGGCACCAGGGGTCGGCCTCGGCAATGAGCACGTACGTGAAGCAGGACGGGCACGCAGACGCGCTCATGGCCGGGTTCGCAGCGGGCGACGCCGTGCTTGAAGGCGGCGAGCGGCTGCGCTTTCCCAGTGACGAGGACGAGGATGAGACGGACGCCAAGGAGGAGGACGACGTGTCCGGCGAGGTGGCGGACCGCGCGGCGGCGGCGCGCTCTAGGGCGTAGCGGACCATGTCGAGGGTGCAGAACGCAGAGGAGGTGGTGGTGACGGCGGCCGCGGTGGATGCCGTGGGAGGCAGGTTGAGGTCCTGGCGGCCGTCTTGGGCGGTCTGGTGGCGATGAGGAGTCAAGAACGTCTTGCCGGACTGCACAAAAACAATATTTTTTTCACCTTGTTATAAGTAATCTGTATAATGAACAAAGAACTCTGTAATCCCAGTGCAATAGATACAAAATTTTGATCATCATGCTGTTACACCGATCAAAGAACATGAATTTGATCTGCGGATATAGTCTAACCTAGCAAATTATATCGGACAGGAACCACACAAGAGCGAATTAATTAAACACCAAACATGCACGCACGCAGGTGTAACTACCCACACGAAGAAACAAACAAACCATCTAGTGATCGGAAGAACAGAGGAGCAGGTCGAAACAGTAATGCTAGGAGGGAGACTCACCAGTAGGTCGAGCCGTCTCTCCGATCCGGCGGGCACCTTGACCTCCAGGTCGACGACCTCGTCCTCCCCGCCGGCGTGGCCGCTCCACCCGCCGAGCAGATCCATGGTCACCATCTCCGGTGCCTTCCCCGCGCCGGCCCTACCCTTCCCCGCTGGCATTCTCCTCTTCCCTTTCTCGGCTGTCCTTGCTTCCTCTTTTCTGTGTTTTTTGTTTGTCGTTCTGCCGAGGGAGAGAAGGAGATCGGTGGGGTGTTTGGCAGTGCGTGGTGGGTCGCCGCTATATATACAGGGAGGCCGCCGGCGCGACCGACACGTAGGGCCCACGTGCCAGCGAGCGTGGAGGGTAGGGAGAGGCATTAAGGATCATATATTAATTACGTCATTGGGAAATTATTAATGCCAATTAACTGCTGGAAATTTTTTTGGGTCGCTGACATTTTAATCCACTCGAATCGAAGAGCCGGGATCTGAATTCGTTTCCGTTTAAAAAGTAGTCATTTACTCCTCGCATTAGTACATGAATGGGCTGAATTCAAATCGTGGAAGAACCCTTGGGCTGCCGCTGCAATATCATGCTGGATTTTTTATTTTATTTTTGCAAAATATCATGCTGGATTTATGTGCATTGATCCACATTCCATTTATTTGTTTGCCATTTTATTGTTCATATAGAAAACAGATGCAACCAGTAAATTCATTAGTACCATATTCAATACTATCCAGCCATCCATATTTTAGTTCACAATTGAGCATTGCCGCGTGGTATAATTCGTATATAATTAATGAAAGAGATTTTTTTTGAGGAAAATTGATTGATATATTTATATTGGATTATATCGCAACGATTAATGTCTAATCGATTCTGGAGTACTATATGACGCGGTGCAGAAAAGAGTACTATATATTTATATTGTATTAAATCGTAATGATTAATGTCTAATCGATTCCGGAGTATTATATTACGTGGTGCAAAAAAAAGGCAAACTCGAGGATACTGTATCCGGAGTACTATATATTTATATTGGATTAAATCACAATGATTAATGTCTAATCGATTTTGGAGTACTATATGACGCGGTGCAGAAAAAAAAACTCGGGGATACTAGCATCCGCTAGTCGACATTTAAAAAAATTGAGAGCCACTGGCGAGGCTCATGCTTCGAACTCAGGCGGGCTAGGCGTAGACATGCTCTGCTAGCCACTCGATCTTTGCTCTGTTCTTGTTGTGATGTAAAATATCGAGAGTTTTTGATCCCCCCAGGGGATGGTGAGATGGTTCTCGCCATGAAAATTGTAAGCTGGAATTGCCATGGTCTTGGCACGGATGTGGAAATTCCTTTGCTCATGGGCGTTCAATAGCAATTGAAGTCTGAACTAACCTTTATAACTAAGATGTGCCTTGATTAAGATTGGGCTTATATAATCCATCTGAATTAGGATTTAATTTCATTTTTCAAGGGTAGTGATGGTTGTAGCACCAATCTTGTGTTAATGTGGAACATCAATGATAGTTATTTTGTACTATATTGGCAAAATTTAAGGATGTTATTATTTTTGATGATAATGTTCAACTTGGTGATTCACTAGGTTCTAGCACGAGAAGGGAGGCAATATTGGGCTAGCAGTTATAATGCAAGCATTCAGAGAGTGCTTGTGATTGTAGTCTTCATCACATGGGTTACATTGGTGACTCATTTATGTGGAGAACATGAGAGATCCCAGAAAGGCTAGACATTGAGCGTTTGGGCCCCATCTATTCTACTCAATTCTAGAAAGTGTGAGTGCCATGTCGTTTCTTCTCTTGATATTCACCTGGGTATGGAACTTAGTCGGACTTGCCACATAGGAGTGACAACCTCCCCTAGATTTGTCCATGGGCGCCCTCTTCTCTGGCTCCTGCCAAATCTGGAATATGTGAGATGGTTCTCGCCATGAAAACTGTAAGCTGAATTGTCATGGTTATGTCATGGATGTGGAAATTCTTTGCTCTTGGATGCTTTATGCTCCCTCCGTTGCACAATGTAGTGCGCTCGTGCTTTCCGAGATCCAAGTTTGACCGTAATTTTAACCAACGAGACCGACTGTCGCGGGAGCAAATATTATATCACTGAATTCATATTGAAAAAAAATATGAATTCAGTGATATAATTTTTGCTCCCGCGGCAGTCTGTCTCGTTGGTTAAATTTATGGTCAAAGTTGAATCTCAGGAAGCACGGACGCACTACATTGTTGAATGGAGGGAGTATTATTTAAGGCATCATCAAACATATGAAGGATTAACCACTCCTCCATTTCATGATTAGGTCAGTTTCTTTTAGCTTCTTTCATTCTATCCCATGCAAGTGCTAGTTGCTCACGTTCCTCTTACTTGAAACCTGTAATCTTATAATGTAATTTAATAATTTTCGCAGGCGAACAAAACTTACATAAAAATTTACTATAACAAGTATCCCAAGAAGTAATAAAGCCATTCCTTAGCTTTTCCTCTCAAAGAGAAAGGAAATAAGCGAATTTTCAGAGCATCTGGATTATAATCCTTTATGCGTGTCATGTTCCACAATTCATTAAAATTATGTAAATGCATACCTCCATCTTCAGAAGCAGAGCCTCCAAATTGGTCCTCTTGAACCATGGAAACTAGGTTTGGTTTAATCTCATATTTCTGCGGTTGCAACATCAGGTTCTGCTATTGGTTCATGCATGAATTTTTTGCTAGGAGTAGCAAAACTTTCAAGATTACGAGTCATAGCAACTTTTTGGATTTTTCAACTAACAAGACTTGCAACAAAATAAAACTCAAACTCGAACTGAAAGGGTAAAAATAAAAACTGAGAATTAACTTTAACAAAAATACTAAACACAAAGACTAAGAATACTAAACTCCTCCCCGGCAACGGCGCCAGAAAAATGGCTTGATATCTCCTTTTTATTGATCCAGTATTGGAACAAGAAAGGGTATCCCACACCTATTTTCCCGGAAGTGACCCTGGGTAACGAACCCACGAGAGGAGGACTCCCTTGAAGCGATGGTCTCTAGCAAGCTTATGCTAAAGTGTCAAATCCAGCTTTTGACCGGGTCAGAAAGCAAAAAGTGATTCAAACACTTATAATAAAAAGAAGGTACGGGGATGAGGTCTTAATGCTTACAACCATGTATGGGTGTTGGGATAAAAAATGATATTAATTTGTGCTCGGTGTCGGTGTACATAAGTCTGGGCCCTTTTGTACCCCTTACTTGTGCACGGGCAGTTGCAGCCACACCTACAGCAGGGCTTGACGCGGAAGTAGAAGGCAAAATACCAGACGACCAAGACATCATTCAAGCCAGTAAGCAGAGAGCAGAAGACAAGCTAGACCTCTCCTGGCAAGATACTTGCCAGATGATTTGCGAAGCCTCGGCGAGATCCTTGCCGGGGCGGCTTGCATGGCCCCGGCAAGATCCTTGCCAGGACGGCTTGCGAAGCACTGACAGGACCACCACCCTTGAGGTTGAGAGTTCTGACACCATCGACAACGTCAAGACTAAGACTCAGGGATGCATGCGTAGTAGCACGCAGGTCTTTGTGAAGACGGGTGGCGTGAAGATCTTCGTGAAGACCAGAAGACGAAGTCCCCCGACAAGGCTCATGCCGGGACGACTGCGAGGCCCCGGCAAGACGCTTGCCGGGGACAACTATGAAGCCACAACAAGGCTCACACACGACAAGGTTCCACCACCCCGCGGCCGTTCCAGCGTGGCGACCAGCCTACCAACAAAGCAAGCACCTGCGTGGTGGCCTGCAGATCTTCGTGAAGATCCCGCCACCGCTCCAGTGCAGCGGGTAGCCAATCAGCTTGGCGTTGCATGCCTCATCAACCTGTATGTGTGTCAGGACGGGGTGAGGCAGCGACGGATGGGACGGGCTCTATTACCGTCCGCGATTAAGTTAGAGGGCACGTAAGCAACACATTTAATGCATTTGTCCTATAACGATAGTGATAAGCATGTGCACTGTAGCTACTTTACACCTCCTGTGTGCCACTGTGACGACCCCTTTGGACGTATAAAAGGAGGCCCAAGGAGTATTGGAGGAGGATTCGAACTTTTGGACCGGACACGCATAGCATCTAGTCAAGGTTCAAGAACACTAAATATACACTGAAAGCAGGATTAGGGTTTTACGCTGCCTAGCGGCCCGAACCTGGGTAAAAATCCTCTCCCCCTGCCAACCGTAGAAGGGATCCGGGTGATCCATATGTGTCGTTTCCCCGACATCCTTGGCGCGCCATGTAGTGGGGGGTAAGGTTGTGCGAACCTGATCTAGCGGTCAGCTCATCAGCTCCATCGTCCATGGCGACTTCGCTCTACTTACAGAATGCTAAGTCCTAAAACTTTAATTGCTTTTTGCTATTTAGTCTCATCCTTGATGGTATTTTTGTATGACCCATGCGCGAGGGAGCGCTCTTGAAATACTCTGCGCTCCGGTTATCTAGGTCTGCACAACAACATGGATGTAGTTGCGGTTGTTTCAAGAGCATTAAGCTCCCGAAGAGGCGGTGTTCTCGATAGGCTGCTAGATAGGACCTAATCCTAAGCGCCATCGACCAGAACGTGCGCATTCGGGGAGTTTTCCAGCGAGCATAGGGATTCATTGTACAAAAATGCAATCATTCAAGGAAAAAGGTTAGATAAGCTTTATTTTTGGATTTCCGCGTAAACCCATATGCTGAGGAGCCTTCCCAAGGCTAGTCGCGCTCCTGATTGCCTCGAGTCCGCTTGGCAATGTGAGCAACAACACTAAAGTCTGGGAAGGTAAATATTTTCGGGAGGCGGCGTTCCCAGCTAGCTGCCAAGGACTCGTTCCTCAAAGCGCTGCCGACTGGATCGCGTGCACCGGAAGGCGTTCCGGCAAGAAAGGGAATATCCGGCAGAAGTCAAAATTACAACAAATTAATCATAAACCAGAAGCCAATTAACTCGTTGTGCTAAAACGCTGTTGTGGCATTATATGCCCAATCAGTGTTGTAGGGACACGCATGGAAGGCGGGCTCAGGGGCTGGCGACGCCCGAGAAGAATAATCTTCTCGAAAAGCTGCTGGTCATCACCACCACAAAACAAAGAAATATCCGTGACATTTTGGGCCGAACAAAATTTTTTCTGTCATACTTATGACACTTCTATGACGATAATTGTGACAAAACCCGGTATCATCATAGATGTGGTGGGCTCCTACTTCTATGAAAAAAAATCATGATAGAAAATGGGCTTTTCATCCTAGGCGTGCCGGAGACGCAGCTGCATGACATTCTTTGGGCCGTCCATGACAGAAAAACCATGGTAGAAGCGAGGGCGAGGAAAATATCGGGGTGTTCCCGGTTACGGTGGGTGGTTGGGGCCGAGCGATGCATGGAAGTTTGTGCGTTTCTCTCGTACACGCACGCGCGTGGGTGCGAGGCGTTGTGCTCTAACTGAACCCGAGCAAGGCGTTCGCCTACTGAACCCGAGCGATTGCACTGCAGGCTACGCGTTACTGAATCCGAGCGATCGATTGATGGATGTTAACTGAACCCGATCGAGCGATTCCTTTGCCGCTGCTGCTAACTGAAACCGATCGATGCTGCCTCTGGATGAACAGTGAGCGGTGCTGGGGGGTTTGGATGAACAGTGAGCGTTGTTGGGGGGGGGGGGGGGGGGGTTGGATGAACAGTTCCCGGTGGGGGTGGGTGAACAGGCCCCCGTGGTTGCCTTTGGATGAACAGGGCCCCGATCGATCAAGCCGGTTGGGGCTGGATGAACAGGACCCCGTGGAGGGCTAGATGAACATGACGACCCCGTGGAGGGCTGGATGAATAATAGCCGGTGGAGGGCTGGATAAACAGTATCCCATGGAGGGGTGGTTGAACAGGAGCTCGTGGAGAGGGCTGGTTGGACAGTAGCCGGTGGAGTAGCGCGCGATGGAGACTGGATGAACAGGAGCCCGTGGATGAACAGTCGCAGGTGGAGGCTGGAGGAGGTCGATGATGGATGAACAGTAGCCCGTGGAGGCTGGAGGAGGTCGACGGTGGAGATGAACAATACCCCGTGGAGTCCCGTTTTGCTGTACGCCACACCCCTCCCGATGAACAGGACCCCCGTTTCGACCGTAGCACTCCAACACAAGTCCGTTTCCTCCGTTTTGCGATACGCCACACCCCTCCCGATCAACAGGACCCCGCTTCGACTGTAGGAGGTCCAACAGAAGTCCGTTTCCTCCGTTTTGCGGTACGCCAGACCCCTCCCGATGAACAGGATCCCGTTTCGAACGTGGCCGGTCGAACACAAGGCCGTTTCCTCCGTTCTGCAGTACGCCAGGCCTCGTTTCCACCAGCTATTCCGTCCAAGCCGGTTGGCTCCCACACGTTCCGTTGCCTCCCGATGAACACGACGCATTCCGTTGCCTCCCCATGAACACGACGATGATGCAGTTTCTCCGTTCCGACCCAAGCATGTACACGAGCCCTGGCCGTACGTATGTGTGAGTAGGTGTTCGAGACCCCGCCCGTATGTACGTATGTGTCGTATTTTCTTTCTTGCACCCTGGTTGCTGTACGTACGTGTACATGCTACGTGCGCGCCTCTACTACGACACGTACACGCCTCTACATCGACCAGTATGTACGTACACGTTCGCGACCAGAATGACAACGCTACGTACGCTTTGATCAGGTGGGTCCCGACTGTCAGGCACTTCCTTCACTACAAGAAATATGTCAACTTGTGACTTTGACTATTGGTCACTGAAAGGTCATTGTTTTTCATTTGCGACCTTTTTATGACAAAAACAGAAGGTCAAAAGCTGGCGGTCGTAAACTGAAATTAACGACCTTCTCTATGAGAAGGTCGTAGACGTTTACGACCAAACCAGAAGGTCGTTGAACCCATGACCTTTTGTTTTGATCACTGGCTATCTGCCCAGGCCACGCCGGATCCAACGTGGCAAAATTACGACCAATTGAAAAGGTCGTTACTTAGAATCAGCCCGGTCCATTTCGGTGCTTTAGTTGCGCCGAGCCCATTAATTCAGCCCATTTATTGTTGTTTTTTTCTTTCAATTTGGGTAAGCTACACGGGCCAGGCTCTATAATTTGGCCTTTTATTTTTGGGTTGTGGCCTTCTTTTTTATTTTTTCAAATGGGTCCCAATTGTCAAGTTCTGATAAGTGGGTCCCAAATGTCCGATTCTGGTTTGTGGGTCCTTGTTGTCATGGTCATGTTCCTCAGATATCAACATGCCAATAGTTAAACAGCCAATATTTAAATCAAAATAGACAGAAAAACAGGTGTAATACTTCAAATAACAAAAAGCAACAAACTGTTACATCAACACACATACAAATGCGATCACAGTATAACAAGCTCTATAGGTGTACAATATGTCACATGAGCCAAGTTCGTGCTTCAATTTGTTCCAATAAGACTAGCATCAAGGGCTTCATTACTCCTTGAACTAGCTCCAATGAGCTTGAACTATGCTTCTTCCGGCTTCTTCGTTTGATGCTCGCGACGAAACATGAAACGCCAGCATCTGCACGTTATAGAACAAAATGGTTAGGTACAAAATAAAAGCAAATCCAACATCATATATCTAACAGCATATACAAAATAATGAAGGCCAATCCGTGTGCATATATACTAGCGTGCATATATACTAACAGAACACATAAACCCATCCATCAAAATCTTGTTTCTGAACATTGGCATCAAATCAACACAAACACTGAATTAACACGCACAAAAGGAAAGAGCTAATACAGAGCAGGTATATGGGTATCAAAAGAAACAAGAAAGAATCTACAATCTATTCTAAGTACTTCAGGTTTGAGCCATTTTCGATACTACAATCAATACATAATAGCCAACATTTCAATCCATGGACACCACATGATAGAAAAAGTACTAAGGTACTTGCTACTTAAAACCACAGCAAGGTACAGAGAACATGGAGGCCAACAATAAATTGGTACCAAATCCAAAAATCACAGTATGAAATGAAGTTAATGAGAAATTTTAGAATCAATTTAACAACTGATAGTAACGTTTGCATTGGACACATCCAGAACTAAAATTGTACATACACACCCAAATTCCGATGGCCAATGCCTCAGTACAGTAAACACTAAGCATGGTACATAGTAAAAGTTTGTAACAACCAGAACTGAAAGCATTCACTCCATCAAGCATATCTACAATGATGCAGCACATAGGAAAAGAGAGATACACAACGGGGTAGCAACGACATAAAGATAATCGCTTAACAAACAACACGAACATGAATAAATCACATAACTAAGTACAACCAAGTATCTTCCCTCAAAAGTATCCCAGCTGAGAATGAACATGTATTCGACATTTCTGCCATTTTGATACATGCACGACAAAGAGTGGCGCTTTGTTCTTACCATGGCACAAGCAAGAGATGGCCCCAGATGATGCACTGCTTCTCCAGGTCACACTCAAGGCTCAACCAACTCCACGGTATGGACGATGCCCCTCCTTGCTCCATCTAGATGGCAGGGTGCAGACCCAGAAGCCCTGCACATTGCAACTTGCGTCAATGCAGTAGCAATACAAGGAACTGATATCAAGCAGAGCACAAATTGAGAGAAAGTTGCGGTCCAGGAGCTGACCTTCCAAGGGAGCATCATGGTGTGTCATGGTGCCTTCATCTGGAATCACAGGTCGGGTTCTAGGCTGCTGCTTTGCTTCCCCATATAGCACACCAAGTTCTCCTAAGATAGCAAACTGAAAAAACAAAACATTGATTAGGGAGTTGCTACATAAGAAAAGGAATTCATGCACGAATGGCATATACAACTAAAAAAGCAGGCATCACATATTATTAGAATTGCATATTAGATGGCTGAAAGGTAAGTGTTTCTTCATATAAAGTAACTATAATTAGCACCCAACAGCTAGATAGCATATGGTGGAGAAACTAGTTTCAGCTTATCCAGAAATATCAGCATTGTGCACACCAGGATAAAATCAAAGAACCCAGAACAAAACACTTGGAGCAAGCAACTGATGTAGTAACAAGCTTTGATGGAGCTAAATGCAACATGTTTGCATAACCTGATTCACAAGGCTAGGAACAGAAGGGGGGAGTCGATCGTATCTCACAACAAGGTTGGAAGGTTGTCCTTTAAGAAGTCAACGGTGGCGAGCTCATCGACCTACAGCTTCTGTGGCATGGCAACGACATAGACGTGCCACTGTGGGTTGGTGCCCACGAGGAAGCCCACGATGAACGCCACAACGAGGGATCCATCGGCGGACGCCATAGGCCATAGTGTGGACTGTGGAGAGAGGGTCTAGGGCGGCTGCTGGTCTGCACGCAACTACGAGGAGGAGCATAATCAATGAGAAACATGGCAAAATTGATGAAAAATAGAAAGCTTCAGGCTAAAGACAACATTTACAAAGGCACTAAATATGAAATCTTCTTCAATAGGACATAGCACAGATAGCTTAGTGGACGAGGATATAAAAAAATAGACTGATATAGTTTTAGGACAAACAACCACAACCTAAAATAAGCCTACAAAAGACAGCACGTACACTTGGATTTACATGTACACATGTATGTACAAATGCAGAACCAGTTAAAACAGTGTACACGAGTTGATGATCCTAAGATCCTACCTACCCAGCACTCAAATGCAATAATTTTAGTAGTAACCGCTAAATATACATGTTACGAGGGGTGATAAACAATTGCACAACAAATGCATCATCCTCCATGTTTCCATCAAAAATTCTTCCCCGAGATTAACTACTAACAACATGAAATAGGGGAGTTGACGATCCTATTATCCTACAGACCCAACACTCAGATGCATAACTAACAGTCACACGACGTTCAGAGGGGGTGATGCTACCAGCCGCGAAGGGAACATAACTTGACCCCTGGGTAATCAATTATAATTCTAGTAATAAAACATTGCTAAATAACAAAGCAACATCAGCTGATGGTACCTTGCAATGCTCTCTAAGCATATGTTCCTTGTTCCAGCACTCAAAACAATAATACAAAGCAGGTAAAGCAAGCTGAAAATTTGATTCGGTGCTGTAGCAATGTTCCCAACATGAATTCAGTATTTTATTGATGTGTATCCCTTGGATAACTTATCGTACAATGGATAGAAATGTCTCTTGGCAAGCAAGATCTTCGTACAATGGATAGAAATGACAGTAATCATCCTCTTCTATCAGAGGAAACCTTGTATAGCAAACAAGTAAACTCATTCTCAAATCTCTGCACATCATTTACCTTGTGGTGAGCAAATTCTATATGTGAGGGATCATAGACGTTCTCCATTAACGTGTCATACCCATAGAAGAGGTCGCTCTGGATCGTCATGGTGGAGAACGCTGGGTCATCGAACTCCTTCGGCAACCTGAAACCAAGCGAAACAAAATGATGATGTTTCCTGTTTACTGAACTTTCCAGTGAAGAAGTCCCGCAGCATAGCTGCAGAGTTGACGCACATACATTGGAGGCTTGGTGGCCTTGGCCTTGTCCCAGCCCTTCTCGTCAGGCCAGACAAAGAGCAGCCCCTGGGAGAGGAGCGTGGGGATCTTGGTGGCGTAGGCCCTGGGCAAGCGCAGTGCCCGGGCTACCGGTTAGCAATAAAGTAAAGTAATTACATGGCGTTGTTCAATGACACGTAGGTCATACAATAAATAAAGACAACTCCTATGGCTCCTGCCGGTTGTCATACTCATCGACATGCAAGTCGTGAATCCTATTACAAGAACATGATCAATCTCATACATCACATATCATTCATCACATTCTTCTTGGCCATATCACATCACAAAGCATACCCTGCAAAAACAAGTTAGACGTCCTCTAATTGTTGTTTGCATGTTTTACGTGGCTGCTATGGGTTTCTAGCAAGAATGTTTCTTACCTACGCAAAACCACAACGTGATATGCCAATTGCTATTTACCCTTCATAAGGACCCTTTTCATCGAATCCGTTCCGACTAAAGTGGGAGAGACTGGCACCCGCTAGCCACCTTATGCACCAAGTGCATGTCAGTCGGTGGAACCTGTCTCACGTAAGCGTACGTGTAAGGTCGGTCCGGGCCGCTTCATCCCACAATACCGTCGAAACAAGATTGGACTAGTAACGGTAAGCATATTGAACAACATCAACGCCCACAACTACTTTGTGTTCTACTCGTGCATAGAAACTACGCAATAGACCTAGCTCATGATGCCACTGTTGGGGAACGTAGCAATAATTCAAAATTTTCCTACGTGTCACCAAGATCAATCTATGGAGTCATCTAGCAACGAGGGAGGAGTGGATCTACATACCCTTGTAGATCGCGCGCGGAAGCGTTCAAGAGAACAGGATTGATGGAGTCGTACTCGTCGTGATCCAAATCACCGATGATCCTAGCGCCGAACGGACGGCACCTCCGCGTTCAACACACGTACGGAGCAGCGACGTCTCCTCCTTCTTGATCCAGCAAGGGGGGAGTAGAGGTTGATGGAGATCCAGCAGCACGACGGCGTGGTGGAAGTAGCGGGATTCCAACAGGGCTTCGCCAAGTGCTGCGGGAGGAGGGAGATGTGTCACGGGAGGGAGAGGGAGGCGCCAGGCCTTAGGTATGGTTGCTCCTCCTTTTCCCCACTATATATAGGGCCAAGGGAGAGGGGGGAGGCGCAGCCCTTGCCCCTTCCTCCAAGGAAGGGTGCGGCCAAGGGGGGGGGAGGAGTCCATCCTCCCCAAGGCACCTCGGAGGTGCCTTCCCCTTTTAGGACTCTCCCCTTTTCTCTTCTCTTGGCGCATGGGCCTCTTGGGGCCAGTGCCCTTGGCCCATGTAGGCCAAGGCGCACCCCCTACAGCCCATGTGGCCCCCCGGGGCAGGTGGCCCCACCCGGTGGACCCCCGGGACCCTTCCGGTGGTCCCGGTACAATACCGGTGACCCCGAAACTTGTCCCGATGGCCGAAATAGCACTTCCTATATATAATTCTTTACCTCCGGACCATTCCGGAACTCCTCATGACGTCCAGGATCTCATCCGGGACTCCGAACAACTTTCGGGTTACCGCATACTAATATCTCTATAACCCTAGCGTCACCGAACCTTAAGTGTGTAGACCCTACGGATTCGGGAGACATGCAGACATGACCGAGATGACTCTCCGGTCAATAACCAACAGCGGGATCTGGATACCCATGTTGGCTCCCACATGTTCCACGATGATCTCATCGGATGAACCACGATGTCAAGGACTTAATCAATCCCGTATACAATTCCCTTTGTCTAGCGGTACGATACTTGCCCGAGATTCGATCGTCGGTATCCTGATACCTTGTTCAATCTCGTTACCGGCAAGTCTCTTTTACTCGTTCCGTAACACATCATCCCGTGATCAACTCCTTGATCACATTGTGCACATTATGATGACGTCCTACCGAGTGGGCCCAGAGATACCTCTCCGTTTACACGGAGTGACAAATCCCAGTCTCGATTCGTGCCAACCCAACAGACACTTTCGGAGATACCCGTAGTGTACCTTTATAGCCACCCAGTTACGTTGTGACGTTTGGCACACCCAAAGCACTCCTACGGTATCCGGGAGTTGCACAATCTCATGGTCTAAGGAAATGATACTTGACATTAGAAAAGCTTTAGCATACGAACTACACGATCTAGTGCTATGCTTAGGATTGGGTGTTGTCCATCACATCATTCTCCTAATGATGTGATCCCGTTATCAACGACATCCAATGTACATGGTCAGGAAACCGTAACCATCTATTGATCAACGAGCTAGTCAACTAGCGGCTTACTAGGGACATGGTGTTGTCTATGTATCCAAAGATGTATCTGAGTTTCCTATCAATACAATTCTAGCATGGATAATAAACGATTATCATGAACAAGGAAATATAATGATAATCAATTTATTATTGCCTCTAGGGCATATTTCCAACAGAGGTCGCGGTTGAGGAGCTGGAACGGGGTGGGCACGCGCGGGTCCAGGCACTACTAGGAAAAGGCCTGGTAGTGGCGCACCTGTTTTTCCTACTAATGGCGCACTACAGGTGCGCCACTAGCATCACGCCACATGGTGCGCCATTACTATCTGACTTAGTAATGTCGCACTACATAGAAGTGCGCCATTAGAACAATTTTTCTTCATTTTTTTTTCAATTTTTTTTCTTTTTTTCTTAATCTCGGGTCACTATGGCTTAATATCGGGTCAATATGCGTAAGCTCAAGTCAAATCACACTAAGTGGTCAAACTTCCCGGAAGGTCACCCATCCTCACACTACTCCAGCCCGAGCATGCTTAACTTCGCAGTTCTATCCAACCCTAGCACCACCTCACTTAACATGCACTTGTTGATATATCTATCATATCAATCCTATTAAACCTTGTTGATATATAGGACTTTGTTCATGTTCATGAGTATGATGAAATTTTGAAAAATATTTCAAACTTCCCGGTCATAATACGTATCATTTTTTGAAAAAAATACCAAAAAAAATTCAAAACTATTTTTTTTCTGTTACTAGTGGCGCACATAGCAAATGGTGCACCACTAGTAAGTTTGAAATTTTTTCCATTTCCCCCCCTCTAGATCTTAACAGCCCCATAACTTTTTTTCTGTTAAATTCGGATGTAACTTTTCGAGTAGATGATTTTTCATATAAAAAACTTTTTAGTCCGAGTTCGTATTCAAAAGTTATGCCCATTTTACAAATTCTAGAGAGATTTTGCAAGTAAAGTCGAAATTCATATTTGTAAATTTTCCAAACAAGTAGACCATGTATCACATGGGAAACTTATTTTCTTTTATTTTTTTGACATTTCCATCATTTTCTTTTATTTTTTTAAAACTGAAAAGGCGGTCCACACGGGGGGGGGGGTGCATTCGGTGTAATTTTTGATCCAAGTTAGTAATGGCGCCACGAGCGAGACCGGGTACCATCGTCCTGCTCTGCGCCTTGGTGTGAGGCGTCTGACCCTCTGCTGCCGGCATAGGGGCTCTGAGGCGCTCCGCCTCCACGTCATACCGCAGCACCGCGAAAGCACTTGAGCCGCTCCTCGAGGAAGAGCGTGTAAGTGCGCACCCACGCGGAGCAGTCCCAGGCCAGGTGGCCAGAGTCGTCCTTGAAGTTGGACATCTGCAGCGCGTGGCCCCGGCGCCGCCCGTGGCTCAGCAGCTCCTCCCTGAACGCGCCACCATCGCCCGCCCGTGGCTCAGTCCGGATAGAGTCGAAGTCGACCGCGGAGGGCGACCTGCGGCGCGGGGGAGTGGAAGGTGAGGTTGGGGCTTGAGGTGGAGGTCGTGCGGAGGTGGGCGAGGAGGACGGGGTGCGCGCTGATGCGGACGACGGCGGATCAAGATCTGAGGGAGGGAGAGCGTGGCTTGGAGACGGGGATCGAGGGGAGGGTCGGGCGCCGTCGGTGGCGGCGGAGAGGAGATGGGGGGAGGAGGAGTGCGATGGGAGTTAGGGTTTGGGTAGGTGGCTGCGGGTGGGGTTTTCTTTTTCATTTTTTTGTAGATGGATGGATGGATGGATGTGGGATGAGGAGATGGATGGATGGATGGGCGCCATGTCATCGATCCGTGTGACAACGAATTCCACCAATGAGAATAGAGCACAAATAATTGTGTTTTTGTTTTTGTTTTTCTTCTAATTTTTCACATGATTTTTTTTAAAATGATCTCATATTATGCACAATGGTGCATATTGGAATGAAAAACAATGTTGCCTAAGGAAGTTTTCATTTTCTTTGGACGAAAATTTCATTTTCAATTTTTCGAGTGCCGAAAATGTGTTTTTTTGTGAAGGACCTACCATATATTTGTTGTAAAATTGTACCAAATCAAATTTCTAAAATACTAGGACATATTTAATGCATAGTTTATCAAATGGTTGGGTGTCAAAAGTTTTGATTCACCTCTCGTGAAAAAGACAAATTTCTGACGATTCAGCTGGAAGCGGGCAAATTTGAACAGTAGCTACCTTGTAGTTTGCTCTTAATTTTTTTCAAAAATCATTTATAGGTACATAAGTATCTATTTAATGAGAGAAACACAAAAAAATTCCAAGATTCAACCACTAGCTAGGAATGGTCATTCCCGCCATTTTGACCACATCTTGAAACAGGCATAAAAAATTCAAAAAAAAATCAAAAAATAGGAAAACCTTCGCATTGTGTCATTATATGTGACCAAGTTACCAGCAAAAATTATAAACTTGTAATAATGCAATTATTTTAAAGAAGTGTTCTCAGAAACGAGCTATCAAGTGTGAAGATGAATGACTTTCAACCCAAATGCGTGAAGATTCAGGGCTTTCAAGCCAAATGATCAATCTTATGGCCACATTCATGGCATAGTTTGTTCAAATGATCTCATATTATGCACAAGGGTGCATATTGGAATGACAAACAATGTTGCCTAAGGAAGTTTTCATTTTTTTGGACGAAAATTTCATTTTCCAGTTTCGAGTGCCCGAAATGAGTTTTTTGTGTGAAGGACCTACCATATATTTGTTGCAAAATTGGACCAAATCAAATTTCTAAACTACTAGGCCATATTTAATGCACAATTAACAAAATGGTTGGGTGTCAAAAGTTTTGATCCACCTCTGGTGAAAAAGACAATTTCCCACCGATTCAGCAGGAAGCGGGTCAAATTTGAACCGCAGCTGCCTCATAGTTTGATCTTTATTTTTTTCCAAAACTCATTTCAAGGTACATAAGTATATATTTAATCAGAGAAACATCAAAAGTTTTCCAAGATTCAACCACTAGCTAGGATCGGTCAAGCCTGCCGTTTTGACCGCATTTTGAAACAGGCATAAAAAATTCAAAAAAAAAATCAAAAAAATTGGAAAACCTTCGCATTTGTGTCATTATATATAACCAAGTTTCCATGAAAAATAATAAACTTGTAATACGACAATTATTTTAAAAAAGTGTTCTAAGAAATGAGTTATCATGCGTGAAGATTCAGGGCTTTCAAGCCAAATGATCAATCTTACGACCACATTCATGGCATAGTTTGTTCAGATGATCTCATATTGTGCATAAGGGTGCATCTTCGAATTCCAAACAATGTTGCCTAAGGGAGGTTTCATTTTCTTTGCACGGAAAATTCATTTTCCATTTTCTAAGTGCCCGAAATGAGTTTTTTTTTGTGAAGGACCTACCATATATTTGTTGCAAAATTAGACCAAATCAATTTTCTAAAATACTAGGCCATATTTAATGCACAATTGACAAAATGGTTGGGTGTCAAAAGTTTTGATCCACCTCTGGTGAAAAATACAAATTCCCGCCGATTCAGTAGGAAGCGGGTCAAATTTGAACTGCAGCTGCCTCATAGTTTTATCTTTATTTTTACTAAAATCATTTTTAGGTACATAAGTATCTATTTAATCAGAGAAAACATCAAAAGTTTTCCATGATTCAAACACTAGCTAGGAACGGTCAAGCCCGCCGTTTTGACCACATTTTGAAACGGGCATAAAAAATTCAAAAAAAATCAAAAAATTGGAAAACCTTCGCATTGTGTCATTATATGTGACCAAGTTTCCAGGAAAAACAATAAACTTGTAATACGGCAATTAGTTAAAAAAAGTGTTCTAAAAAATGAGCTATCATGCGCTCTGTTGGAAAAGGCAGTGCCTAGGAGGCGCTTAGGCACGCCTAGGCGCTAGGCAATGTCCAAACGCCTCGCCTAGGGCATAAATGGAGGTCTAGGCAGGGCAAGCAAGGAATTGCCTACCTAAGCAAGAAGTCATGCCACATATTGCACTGATATGCCAAATGGGTTATATTCCAATGCTAGTAGATGGTAATTAACTGGTAATTAACTTATCTATATGCCCTAAACTAATATCAACAAACATATAATAATCACAAATACACTACGAGCAAACACTATATTACCGACTAGGCCGCGCCTAGGGCGCTTAGGCACCGCCTAAGCACTAGGCGAAGGTCAACTGCCTCGTTTACGCCTACCGCTTTTTCCAACCTTCATGCGTGAAGATTCATGGCTTTCAAGCCAAATGATCAATCTTATGGCCACATTCATGGCATAGTTTCTTCAAATGATCTCATATTGTGCACAAGGGTGCATCTTGGAATTCCAAACAATGTTGCCTAAGGGAGTTTTCATTTTCTTTGCACGGAAAATTCATTTTCCATTTTCTGAGTGCCTGAAATGAGTTTTTTTGTGAAGGACCTACCATATATTTGTTGCAAAATTGAACCAAATCAATTTTTTAAAATACTAGGCCATATTTAATGCACAATTGACAAAATGGTTGGGTGTCAAAAGTTTTGATGCACCTCTGGTGAAAAAGACAAATTCCCACCGATTCAGTATGTACCTATTTAATCATAAATACATGGTTTGGTGGCGATACGTCGAGGTTTGGACGGTGGCCGAGGGCCCCAACTCTAGGGCGCGTAAACTCGCATGCCCGCCGCGTGGTCACCGCATGACCGTGGCGCTGCCATGTGTTCTGGGCAGCCTAGGCATGTCTAGTGGGTTGGTCACTCCCCAGGTAGGTGCTAGGAAGAAAATCACGACATAAGATTCTCACGAGGAGACCGATCGATGCTCAAACATGAATAAGCAGCCAAGTGTTTGATTAGCGCTACGGGAAATGCACATGGATAATGGGTGTGAGCTTTGGCTGAGGATGATCAGTTACTAAGAAGACCGTGTACACAAATTTTGAGCTCAAAAGGAGGAGCCTAGGTGGTACTTGCTTTGCAAAGTACCACACTGGACATAAATACGAATGTTGAAGCTGGGCTCAAAATAATGAATGGATTGAGCTGGCATTTGGTGGAGGATGGTTATTTGGGCATAGGAAAGCACTGTAGAAAATGGATACCATTTGGACATGCCAAAGTGGTACTTCCTTCACAAAGTGTTTTTCTGAACAAAATAGGAAAATGAATATTTTTGAATTATTTTTGAACTAGGCAAGGAAGGTTTTTTTTACATATTTGACGAAGATATGACCCAAAGAATTTATGAAATTGTTTTGGGAATTTTGGGAATGACAGAAATATAGCAACCTAGTCATAGGCAAAACTGATGAGGTGGCGCCTAGTCATAGCAACCCACCACAATTTACAAGGTTATGACCATCTATATTGGTCATGATCAGCTAGAAATAAGGCAGCCGACCAATGCTATCTGCTTTATGACCATTTCGTGTAAGGAAATTACGACCTTTCTGACCAAAATGGTCGTTATAGTTTAGGGTTTGGAGCCCCCCGAACAGCTTTTGACCAATTGGTCTGAAATGGTCATAGATCTATGACCAATTCTTCCAGGGTCATTGACAGAAGGTCAGTAGTTGACATATCTCTTGTAGTGCTTGCGTGCGAAGATGTAGCTGGTGGGTCCAACAGTCAGGGGGCGAATCATTTTTTTGCCCGGACACACTTCCTTGCGTGCGAAGATGTAGCTGGTGGGTCCCAGCAGTCAGGGGGAACCGTTTCTTCGCGAAATACGGTGGCCCGTCCGGTGGGTCCCAGCTTTCAGGTGGAGGAATAATTACTTTGCACGTAATAAGGATTCACTTCCTTGCGGCCGCCGTGGACCTAGCTGTCAGCCTCTCCACGTACAGTACTCTTCCGATGGAAGTCGTTCCTTGACGACATTGACCACACCACGCCGAGAGCACCAGGGCGGTGGACGACGACGAGGCCTAGGAAGGGGACGATGCGGAGCCGGGGAAGACGCGATAGTGGAAGCTCGTGCGGAGAGGAGTACGAGGGTTCACTGGTTCAGCTGCGGTGTGAGGCTGCCGTTGCAGCAGGGCCTAGCCAGCGGTGGGAATAGTAGGGGGTGGTGAGGCCTCCGTGATAGCACAGCCGACCACGGGAGGCAGGAGCATGCAGCACGACCGGCGCTGCTTTGGGCGGCTGGAGCAAGAAGACCAGAGGTTGAAGAAGCACTACGGCTGTTGGATGGACATCGTACGGTCACTGGAGCTAGAATCGTTCATATTGACTAAGTTGGCAAAGCCCTCCGTCCCCGTCAACTTAGTAGGCCCACAAGTCAGCCTCCCACCAAGGAGGGTCTCAGCTAGCAGGGGGGAGTATTCATTTTTTTGTGCGTAATAAGGAGGCACTTCCGGTGGGTCCAAGTTGACAGCGGGGGGAACGTTTTTTCGCGAAATACGGTGGACCATTTGGTGGGTCCCAGCAGTCAGGGGGAAATGTTTTTTTCATGAAATATGGTGGCTCGTCCGATGGGTCCCTACTGTTAGGCGGAGGAATAATTATTTTGCGCGTAATAAGGAGGCACTTCCTTGCGGCTGCCATGGACCCGACTGTCACCCTCTCCACGTATAGTACTCTTCCGATGGAAGTCGGTCGTTGACCACAATGACCACGCCACGCTAAGAGCACCACGGCGGTGGACGACGGCGAGGCCTAGGAAGGGGATGACGCGGAGCCGGGGAAGACGCGACAGTGGATGCCCACGCGGAGAGGAGTACGAGGGTTCACTGGTTCGGCTGCGGTGTGAGGGTGCCGTCACCGCAGTATAACAGGGGGTGTGGGTGAGTGGAGGGATGGTCTGGCCAGCGGTGGGAGTAGTAGGTGGTGGTGAGGCCTCCTCGGCAGCATAGATGGCCACGGGAGGCAGGAGCAGGCAGCACGACCGGCGCTGCTTTGGGCGGCTGGAGCAAGAAGACTAGAGGTTGAAGAAGCATTACGGCCGTTGGATGGACATCGTATGGTCACTGTAGCTAGAATCGTTTATATTGACTAAGTTGACAAAGCCCTTAGTACGCATCAACCTAGTAGGCCCACAGGTCAGCCTCCGAAACTGTGCGCCCCAGATGTCAGGGGGAGGGATCATTTTTTGGGCGGCTGAAGCAAGAATATCCGAGATTGAAGAAGAAGCATGACATCCGTGGGATGGACATCCAATGGCCAAAGTTGCCAGAACCGTGTGTTGTTGACAAAGCCTTGCATATGCGTCAACTTAGTTTTTTTAGGGGACGCGTCAACTTAGAAGGCCCACAAGTGTGTGGCCGAGAACATATAGCCCATTTGCGATTTGTATGAATGTACAACCTATTTTTTAGTTCTAATGGAATTTACTATAGCACATTTACAGTTTGTTAAAATTACAACCCATCCAAGGTCCATCCAACTGACATGGTAATCTAGATGACTTGGACCGCGACGGTAAAACTCTATATAATCCAACGGAGGAAGGATAATCTCATGGGAGGTCTGGAAGTTCACGAGCACCAACTTTTTACCGTCTTCTCTGAAGGCAGCCATCTAGTGGGAGTTCATGCCTACCCAGTACATACCTGCCAAGAAGTTTCAGGCGATGATGATCGGATTGAAGTCGAGGGAAATGATGTACGGCGACCCACTACATACCTGGAAAGTATTTTCGGCTAATGGAGATCGGATTGAAGTCGAGGGGCATCATGTACGCCTCCGTATCATGGTGAGCCAATCTCGCAAGACCAGATAGCAGCAAGCAGGGTGTCTTGAAAAGCTTAGGCCTCGCTTCGACGATGGCTGTATGCATGTCCCTCGAGCATGCAGCCAGCCGCAGGGCGCTCAACATATCCATACACGAACAACAACGATCGAGGATGTCACTGGGGATATTGCTCCAATCGCGGCTCATATGGATGCCGCGCGGTTTGCGTTCGGCCATGGTGGAGTTTGGATGGTGGGGTTTTTTGGGGCCTTGATTTACGGGGGAGAAGGCTATCGGTGCTGGAGCGGCTAGCGAGGGAATAGTGGTACTGGGGGAGGCAAGCGGGGCGATGGTACACGGGGGCATAGTGAGATGGAGATGGAGATGGAGTGGTGCTATGGGAGGGGAGAGGGAGACGAGGCGAGGCATGCTAATGTGCTGTACAGCGGCGGTGACAGACTGCACATTGCACAAGGTGAGGCTGACTTTGGTAACCCGAACACGCCGCCTGGACTAGTGTCAGGCGCAGGGTGTTGTCACTTCACTGTGAGGACCGGATGAATAGTATTTTGACCATCAAGTGTACCACAATTGTACTACTACTACTACTACTACTACTACTAGTAGTAGTAGTAGTAGTAGTAGTAGTAGTAGTAGTAGTAGTAGTAGTAGTAGTAGTAGTAGTAGTAGTAGGAACATGAGTACTCCCGTACTGTATAGCGGAAATAGGTCTCCCGTGCTAGCATGCCTGTTGACTTCATCCTCCAG
Organism: Triticum timopheevii; assembly: GCA_963921465.1. Taxonomy (NCBI): domain Eukaryota; kingdom Viridiplantae; phylum Streptophyta; class Magnoliopsida; order Poales; family Poaceae; genus Triticum; species Triticum timopheevii. The sequence continues at coordinate 569,870,097 of OY997264.1, forward strand.
GTATCATCCATATTGCGAGCAGAACAAAAATTCTCGTGCATTCGAAAGCGCAACGATGGGCCTTTTCTTTTTTGATGAGGATAACCGTGTATTCCTTAACCAGAGAATGTTGTGTCTCCCACGCACGCGCCAATATCCATTTGAACCAGCTACGACACATTTTTTATCTGTTTGCATAGGTCCCACCTATCAGGAAGGATGTGCACGTACATGAACAGGTACGACTCCTTGTCTACCCGCATAGCCATTTCGTTTACTCTACCTAGCAGTCTAATCAACTGCCTGCACGCCACTTCTCCCATTTACTTCTCCATCGTGAACCGATTTTCCTCGGATTCTTCACCTCCCCTTCGTCTTCATTTGCATGCAAACCCATTGCGTTCACATTGTTTTAACCTCTTTAAATAATCATCTACTACTTCAGCTAGACTAGCCATCTAATCCTAATTCTCCAAACCATAGCCCTCCGTTCCAGCGGTTCCAAATGGCGAAAGAGATCGAGATGCAGGTTTTTAGCGTCCAACATGTCCTCGTCAAAGGCTCGTTGAGCATACTTGCCACCGTCACCGTCCACCCAAGGGTTGTTTGGAAGTGGATCAACAATGTATCCAACTCCCTCGAAAAGGTAGAGACGAGGGTCATCGGTCTTGACACAGAGTACACGGAGTGTGCCACTGGGAAGATCCAACGCGCCGCCGTCCTTCAGTTGTGCCTTGAAGATGATGTTTTGGTGTACCACATCATACACGCGCCCTTCATACCAGGTGAGCTTCACGATTTGTTGTCTCGGGAGGACGTATACTTCTGTGGGGCAGCCATCGAAGGGGACAAACAGAAGCCGGAGCCGTACAACCTTGATTTGAAAAGCATCGCTGACCTACAAACCAGAATCAAAATTCCTGTAGAAGATTGTGATAAACAGACACCATCCCTATTCGATGTAGCAAATTTTGTGCTCGGTACAAATCTTCAGAAGGGTGACGAGACGGTGGCATTAAGGTTGCCTAGATGGGAGAATTATCCCTTGACGTACGAGCGGATAAAAATGCTGCCCTCGATGCCCGTGTGAGTTTCGAGATAGCTGCAAGGTCCAAAGAGCTTGTTGTGAAGCCGTCTCCCACAGAAAATGAGAAGAAGAAGAAGAAGAAGAAGAAGAAGAAGAAGAAGATGAAGAAGAAGAAGAAGAAGAACAAGAAGAAGAAGATGAAGAACAACAACAACAACAAGAAGAAGAAGATGAAGATGAAGAAGAAGAAGAAGAAGAAGAAGAAGAAGAAGAAGAAGAAGAAGAAGAAGAAGAAGAAGAATAAGAAGAACAAGAAGAAGAAGAAGAAGAAGAAGAAGAAGAAGAAGAAGAAGAAGAAGAAGAAGATGAAGAACAACAAGAAGAAGAAGAAGAAGAAGAAGATGAAGAAGAAGAAGAAGAAGAAGAAGAAGAAGAAGAAGAAGAAGAAGAAGAACAAGAAGAAGAAGAAGAAGAAGAAGATGAAGAACAAGAAGAAGAAGAAGAAGAAGAAGAAGAAGAAGAAGATGAAGAACAAGAAGAAGAAGAAGAAGAAGAAGAAGAAGAAGAAGAAGAAGAAGAAGAAGAAGAAGAAGAAGAAGAAGAAGAAGATGATGACGATGATGATGAAGAAGAAGAAGAAGAAGAAGAAGAAGAAGAAGAAGAACAAGAAGAAGATGAAGAAGAAGATGAAGAACACGAAGAAGAAGATGAAGAACAGGAAGAAGAAGAAGAAGAAGAAGAAGAAGAAGAAGAAGAAGAAGAAGAAGAAGAAGAAGAAGAAGAAGAAGAAGAAGAAGAAGAAGAAGAAGAAGAAGAAGATGAAGAACAACAACAACAAGAAGAAGAAGATGAAGAAGAAGAAGAAGAAGAAGAAAGAAGAAGAAGAACAAGAAGAATAAGAAGAAGAAGAAGAAGAAGAAAGAAGAAGAAGAAGAAGAAGAAGAAGAAGAAAGAAGAAGAAGAAGAAGAAGACGAAGAAGAAAGAAGAAAGAAGAAGAAGAAGAAGAAGAAGAAGAAGAAGAAGAAGAAAGAAGAAAGAAGAAGAAGAAGAAGAAGAAGAAGAAGAAGAAGAAGAAGTAGAAGAAGAAGAAGAAGAAGAAGAAGAAGAAGAAGAAGAAGAAGAAGAGGCTGCACCAGCAGCAGGGCATTATGGATGGATGAACTATTTCCTCTCTTGAAAAAAATATATTCCCTCTCGGTGTATATTGATATAGATGGACTATTTTGATGGTGTGCATGTCTTTGGAACAAGTAGTAGCGTGGGTCCGCTTGACTATAAGGAACTATTTATCCGCCTAGCTTTCTCTACTACTCCTTCCAGTGATTAGTATGCAATGCATGTGTCCGTAGACATGACAGCTTGTCCATGGAAGTTCAACTACGGCGACCATCACATTTCATCCACTGCCACTCGCGATTCCCACGATGTCGCTCCAACCCACGGCACCACGTCCCTTGACGTGCGCCTCACCCCTCTCGGCCGCACCGCCCCTTTGCCTTTGTGTGCATGACATCTGAGCCACCTTAAATGCGGCGAGCATCAAGTTTCTACCAGAGCCACACGTGATTCCCACGACGCCGCTCGAACCCATGACACCACACGTCCCCGACCTATGGCTCATCCCTCTCGGCCCCACTGCCCCTCTGCCTTCGGGAGCATTACATGTGGACCAGCCACCTATCGGGTCCATATGTTATTGACTCAAATGCAGGTGTAGTAAGGCGCTGAAGCTCAGTCCCAAGGGCCCTGAGAGGGAAATGTAACTCCTGCGATAGGCTGGTGCTACCGCTGCACGAACTCGTGCCAAACTCGAGATTTGTTTCTTTACTATACATGCACGCAACGATTTAATGGACATTGTAATCTCAACATGTGATGGGAGCTGTAAATTTGAATTTGAAACTTATAAAATGAAAAGATTCAAAACAAATAAACTGGGAGAGAGGGAGTATATCGTAGGATGTGTCCCATACGAAACAAGTCCCCTCGTTTGTCATCGCGAAGATGCGGTTAGAAAGGAGCACAACATCGTCGTACTCGTACGGCAACAAATCGGCCACAAACAGCATGGTCCACCTTTGACCGCCATGTGCAAGGTTTGTGCTATGTTATTCAATCTCACCGTGGTTCCATCATACCAATTCATGCAGTGGCCCATTGCATGGCTGATCCCAATGTTGGTCAAAGGTTCTACGGGAACGATGTCACCATTGTAAATGTTGTGCAAATTGATGTTGGTACCCTCCCATACATATGCAAGCCAGTCTCCACTTGCACCGAGCCTAACTTGTGAAACAGTGGGCAGGGGGAGAATTAGGAAATGGACATGGAAGTAGTCTTTAGAATGCATTTACTACGTGATCAAACTCATCTTACCTGCTCACCAGAGGAAATCCGAGTGCCCCTCAACGTCGGCATCTCAAGGGGCGTCAACTTGCAACTACGGCCACGCGGCGCTGGAGAGACCCCCAAGGAAAAATCCTCGTGCATTCCACGGAACATCAAGATGCATTTGTATGAGTAGTTTATCTTGTGAGAGAAAAGGATGAACGAGGGAAGGTCTCTAGAGATTGAGATAGAGACTACTACTACCAATGTGCTGGCCCGTGCGTTGCAATGGATCCAAAGTAGTAGAATAATACTTGTTCACGTGATTGCATTATAAACACTCTAGTTTTGATATACATGTGTCAGCAGACATGACAGCTTGTCCATGGAAGTTGAACCACGATGACCATCACGTTTCTTGTTACTACCACTGCCATACCCACACGCGATTCCCACGATGCCGCTCCAACCCATGGCACGACGTCCCCCAACGTGAACAAGGATCCTCTGATGTGGCTATCACTGCCTTACCTGCCTTTCCTTCGCTGACAGGTGGGACCCACGCTTGGGGGTCCCACATGTCAGTGACAGAATGGTAGGATTGTTCATGTCAGGGGATCCTCATCCCCCCGACGTGCGCCTCATCCCTCTCAGCCCCACCACTCCTCTGCCTTTGTGTGCATGACATGTGGGCCAGCTGAACTGCGGCGACCATCAATTTTCTACCACAACCACACCCGATTGGACGTGGTTTGCCTGCTCTATTGCTATGCTCCGATCCATACTCCCACACCATCGAATTTTCATCCAGCGGCTGTGACACATTTCGTCTCGGGCATCAATCCTCAGCTGGAGTACTTCTGTACTACAGGTAGTACGCGTTGGTGTGGCCATCTACGCCTCGTAACACCCCGACGCCCAGCTGTGGCACCCTCGCCACAGCCACGCCACCACCAACCGGTTCATCTCGAACGATTGAGTCGCGAACCACGCCACCACCATGAGAATGACATGTGGGTCAGCCGCATTTAAGGTCCGCATGTCATTGACTCATAGGCCGGGCACTAAGCCACTTAAGTTCGGTCCCGTGGGCCTCGAGAGGGAAATGTAATTCCCGCGACAGGCCTTGTGGTGCTCCCGCATTACTAGCTCGTTCCAACCCGGAATTTGTTTCTTACTTCTACCAACTACTAGTAAGGTACACGTGCATTGCATGCATGAGATTGTGGTGGTTTGTGCATTATGCTTCTACATGTGGAGTCTTCTAGATTCTACATGTGGCGAAATATGGTGGAATGTAGATAATATCCAACGTCCAGTAGTGCTCGGATTTTCCATCTTTGTACCATCGGATTAGCTTCATCCAACGACCAACTTCCAAAGTTATTCACACACTATATAGGGGTATAGATGTCTGGTTTGCAGTCTAAGGTTGCCACGCCTAAGCTTAGGTGTGCCACAATATCGTAGGCATGTGTTTGGTTCATTGCTACACTTGTGGCTTGCCACACTTTTCTAGCTACATGGTCCACATGTCATAGACTCAACTTCTTGCCAAATCTTGCCACACTAGTGGTGGCGATTTTGTTAGCCACATTTTTTGTGGTAGACACATTTTGCCTAAGCTTAGTTGTGGCAAAGTTAGTCATGAATTAAGTTCAACCATGGAGTCTTCTAGATTCTACATGTGGCAGAATCTGGTGGAATGTAGATGATATCCAACGACCAGTAGTGCTCGGATTTGCCATCTTTGTACCGTCGGATTGGCTTCATCCAATGACCAAGTTTCAAAGTTATTCACACACTATATAGGGGTATAGATGTTTGGTTTGCAGCCTAATGTTTCCACGCCTAAGCTTAGGTGTGCCACAATATCGTAGGCATGTGTTTGGTGCATTGCTACACTTGTGGCTTGCCACACTTTTCTAGCTACATGGCCCACATGTCATAGACTCAACTTCTTGCCAAATCTTGCCACACTTGTGGTGGCCATTTTGTTAGCCACATTTTTTGTGGCAGACATACTTTGCCTAAGCTTAGTTATGGCAAAGTAAGTCATGAATTAAGTTCAACCATGGAGTCTTCTAGATTCTACATGTGGCAGAATCTGGTGGAATGTAGATGACATCCAACGGCCAGTAGTGCTCGAATTTGCCATCTTTGTACCGTCGGATTGGCTTCATCCAATGACCAACTTTCAAAGTTATTCACACACTATATAGGGGGTATAGATATAGATGTGCCGGCCCATTGCAATGGATCCAAAGTATATCTATTTAGTGGAGTGCACTCTAAACACATTATCTATTTATTTTTCTCTAACCTTTCGTAGCCATACAACCAAGCCACATAAGATTCATGGGTGCCCCCCACATCATATTATTCATACTACGTTGATTAAAAAAAAAATCACCCAAAACAAGATCTTCCCATTTTTTGTTCCTACGATGTTGTGCCATGCATGTACCAACTAGTTGTATAGTGGTAGTACTATTGTATAGTACAAACTTGGTACTAGTAGGAGTAGTACTAGTACGAAATGCTCCTAGTCTATCAACGAGCCCCATCTGACACCAAATTTCTTGGCTTCCGTGCTACAGCTAGATCTGCCCCTCGTTTCTGTTTTCCAACCCGGCGGCGGGTGGGGTGCGGTTTGCCAATAGCCGGTTTGCTCAACGGCGGTCCCACATGAAAGTGAAAATGCTAGGCAACACGCCTTCCCAAAGCTATGTGTCGTGCCGGACAGGCCATGGAGTACTCCCGATTCCCGGGCGTGTGGGGGTGCAACGTGAATGCGGCAGACCTTTTCCTTTTACTAGCAATGTGCTTGTGCGCTCGACAGATCCAAAGTGGTAGAATAGTAGTACTTGTTCACAAACCTTAAAGAAATCACTCTTGTTTTGATATACTCCTAATATATTACTTTTCACTCAAAATATATTTCTCAGGCTGTTTTGATGAGGTGAGGGAGGGATGTGGTTGCTTTCAAGATAATAAGGGGTTTTCTGCAAATTGGAGTAGAGAAGTGGGTTGTTGTTGCAAAAATGCCACAACTTACCTCACAACTGTTAGATGCAGATCTAATGGTCAGAAACGACGAATGGCAGACACACCACCATCACCAACTGAATCTTTTATAGGAGTAGGAGTAGATAAACATGTATAAATTGTAACATTTGGTTCTGCTCCTTGGCACGATCGATAGATATAAATAACGGTTGGAAATGCTTGGGCAGGGCTATTTCCGCCAGATAAGCAGGGTACGTAGTAGCTAGGTTGGTGCATTGTCGGTTTGGTCACACGCGGTCCGACATGTTCTAGTGTTTCTAGCAAGATGCCCGCGCGTTGCACGAAGTTGATGGAAAAGGTAAGCACAACTTATAAATTGACGGATGGAGTAATAGTTACAGTGATGCATATAATTAAGCAAAGGGATCGCACATGTCAGTATTGACTGGAATGAGAATGCAATGGCACAATAAGAATTAAGGCCACGATGATGCAATCACAGTGGTGGTTACAGAAGGCAAGAAGAAAGATGCATCCATCAACGTACCACCTCCTCCTGCTAAATATTTAGGAATGGAGGGAGTATAAAATAGAGTTGGTGATGATGGTGTGCGTGCCATCCTGCAATATAGGCCGTCGGATTTATATCTAACGAGTAGGAAGGAAACTATGGCAATTTTGCAAAAATATACCCACACCCCTCTCCATGTTCGCAAATAAGGCCTTCCCTCGTTCATCCTTTTCTCTCACAAGATAACTACTCATACAAATGCATCTTGATGTTCCGTGCAACGCACGAGCATCTAGCTAGTTTCTTTTAAAACAGTTACTGCGATAATTGGGTTGAAGTGATATATTTTATGTCTGCCCAGAATGATTTCAGATTCACTAGTAGTAACAAAGAAAATGGTGCCTTGTTAATTAACAGAAAACAAGTTGAAAACTATCACATGAGGCCGGTAAAAACAAGGCACACTAGGTTCAGTGTCATCGTCACTACAGCTGTGCGCGCACGAGAAGTCTACATATCGAGGGGGCTACTAAGCGAGGCACAGAGACACAAAGTTTGAGAGAGAAACCAATTGACAGATTACGATCAGATCAAGTTGTCACCCTTCTGCTGTCATTGTTGGGGTGGGGGGATGGGGGGGGGGGAGAGATAGACGTATCGAGAGTGTGCGCGGTAGGCACAAAGGCACAACTAGCGAGTGTGTGTATGTGTGTGTGTTTTTGAAAGAGGAGTAGATAGATTACTATCAAGATCGAGGTGCCACCCTACTCCTTCGGTGTCGGGTAGTGTGTGTGTGTGTGTGTGTGCGTGTGCATGTGCGTGTGCGTGTGTGTGTGTGTGTGTGTGTGACAGAGAGAGAGAGAGAGAAGCCAGTCGATAGATTAGTATCAAGATCGAGGTGTCACACTACTCCTTCGGTGTTGGGAAGTGCGTGTGTGTGGGTGTGTGGGTGTGTGTGTGTGGGGGGGGGGGGCAGTGACACTTACATATCTCTACTCTTATAAAAAACAGAGTTGGTGAGGATGGTGTTCCTGCCATCCTGCAATATAGGCCATCTGATTTATATCTGACGGATAGGAAGGAAACTATGGCAATTTTGCAAAAAGATACCAACACCCCTCTCCGCATTTGCAAATAAGGCATTCCCTCGTTCATCCTTTTCTCCCACAAGATAAACTACTCATACAAATGCATCTTGATGTTCCGTGCAACGCATGGGCATCTTGCTAGTAGGGAGAAGGAGTTTGTGTGACACATATCTAGCTCTATTAAGGGATAGGTAGATAGCATTTGTGTGAGGCATACTTAAAGCATCACAAAGATAAACAAACGGTGTGCATGCAAGTGCCGGAAAAAATGAAGCGAGAAACAATGTGTGTGTGTGTGTGTGTGTGTGTGAGAGAGAGAGAGAGAGAGAGAGAGCGAAATCTCAAAACAAAAGGTGCTCTGCTGGAATCCCATTGTATGTATTCATATGGTTCGGGAACTCGAGTTAACCTTAAGCATATGTGTGAGTGAAATTATTATAGTTTGAGACATTAGTGGCTATGGGTGGGCGGAATTAAAGGGGTGGGCATGTTCGACAAAGAGAGCGTGTGTGTTTCTGTGTGAGAGACTTGTAGGATGGGGTAGAAAGACGAATTCTAACCGTGACGGAGGGAGAGAAATACACGAAGTGCGCGTGTGTGATTCCGATGCCCACAGGGAAATGAGATATGTATGCGTGTGAGAGAGATTGCACAATGCATTCATGTATCAGTATCTAGCGATCGTGGACGTGCATCGCTTGAACACAAATCAATATCTACTTCCTATCGTGGCCAAAGGTACAATATCGATTCAACACTATAAAGATTGGACACTCACATATCACATTTTTTCTATTTAAATAAACCTTTTCAGTTGTGCATGCCAAAGTTATAGTGATTTCTTCAAACAAACAATGTAGCTATCATGTACAGGCACCATTGTTACTCTTGCATTCAAATTCATTAGTCTTGGATGATTGAAGGTTCTATTATGAAGTAATATATGTAATATTCATATATGAATTCAACAGGTACGCAGTTTATGAAATGGAGGCTATGTAATCATATGAGGTAACACTTTTAAGTAGTGGACTACAATATCCATTTCTTTTTGTGCGCCTCTACACTAACACGTCAATGCATTATGTTTAAAGTAAATAACCAATGGCATTAAATTATCTATTTACACGAGAAATACATAGGCTGAGCGTTTGATCCCTTTTTTTGTGAACGCGCCACTACTCCCATATGATTGGCTGCGCCCGTGTGAACGTCCAAGTTATCAGCGAGTTATTGTCTTTTTTTCTAGGGTGGACTTCACACTAGTTATTAACTGCCGACGCGTGCCCCGTGTACATAGTCTCGCATGACCTTCCCGCTATCACGGTCCAAAATTAGTTGAAACTGGATACGAACGATCTCACGGGTGGTAAAATCTCCCGCCTCCTTCTAAAATTTCCGCCACCTTAGGGTTTAGCATGTGAAATTCCCCTTTTGTCCTTGGTGCACGGAGACCAACAGTTACAATACCGCCCTGATCTACATAATAGGTCGGGGCTGCTTTGGTAACTTCTGGCCCCCCCACTACACGGCACCCCCATTTCCTCTTCCCCTCCTGCAAAAACGACTAACTCCACAGTACCAGAGCATCTTACATCACGCCGTCCGTACTTCATCGGCCTTTCTCCCCTTCCCTCTCGAAACCCTAGACTCCTTATCCACCGGCGTACTAGAGCCCATTCACTGCCAGCGGCGTCCACCTCGACGGATTTGCTTCTGCGGCCGCATCTACCCCTCCCACCTCCCCTAGAAACAAGTAGACTGCTCATCCACCACTATACCACAGCCCATTCAGTGCCGACCTTGTCCACGGTGCCGGATCTACTTTCCGGGTACTCTCGTCAACCGCAGCGCATCTGCAGCAGCTCATTCGTACTCCCCATCGGAGATGCTTTGTCTACACCCCCGAGCCTCCCCACCAATGCCCCTATCGACGGCCTCTGATCCTCTTCATCGACACCTTGCTCAACCCTACCGGAGCCGCTTTGCCGACACCATCGTCAACCCTATTGGAGTAGCTTCGCCTATACCATTCTCAACCCTACCGTGGCCGCTTTGCCAACTCACAAGTCCACGGCCTCAGATCCGCTTCCTCGCACCCTCATCCAACCTACCGGAGCAGCTTCTGATGCCCCGTCCACGACCGCAGATCCGCATCGTCGACACCGTAGTCCACCCTACAGGGGCTGCTCCACAAACACCCTACTCGACGATTCTAGATCTCCTTACCGGACCTCGACAGCTAGTGCAGCGTCATAACCATTGACGTTTCTAACCTGATTCCCACCGTTTGGCAAGATGCCAAGCACCCGCCACGGCCTAGGTACTTGTCACCTTTAAACCCGTCTAACATCACCTGCCCGATGTAATTCAAATACACTAACAGGTCGCTGTTACCTGTTATGCAGCTGGCAAAAAACTACAAGGACGATGTTTCTTCTGGATCTAAAATCTTGGCCAACCAAGATCTTGGACTGACGCATTGGTATGAAGTTGTAAGTGCGTCTCTCTCTCTTGTATTGTTCTGTGCCTGCCAGCGTGCTTTGCTAGGATTTTCGACCAGTCATCCCTTTGTGTAGACAATGATTTCTACTACTGGCTGCTAAATTAGATAAGTAGATGTCATACATGATACTACCTTGTACCTCCGTTCCTAAATATAAGTCTTTCTAGAGATTCCACTATAGGCTACATACGGAGCAAAATGAGTGAATCTACGCTCGAAAATGCATCTATATACATCTGTATGTGGTCCATACTGGAATCTCTACAAAGACATATATTTAGGAACAGAGGCAGTACATTACACAAAATCGTAGGTGGCATGTAGGAATTCCAATGCACAACATTAGGCTCCCTTAGAGTGCCTGCTAGTCCATCACACAGAGTCATGGCTAGTTTATGCTACGGACACAATCATTAATTGGTGGTTTAAATATGTGCAAGGGATATGAATGTATTATCATGTAGAGATGTCTGAAATTAACCGTGTCAACTTGCAGATAGGGTTACACAATGAAAAAGTACAAGATGTATGTGGCAATTTCATGGAACATCGCAAAAAAGGAGAGGCAGCGGTGAGCCTATACAGTGTGCTATGGTATGTCACTCCTCCATTGCAATCATCGTGACATGTTATTTGTATGTCAGTTCTATTGGCCAAATTTCTTAGGGACAGTTATTACGAGTTATCCTAAGAAAATAAGCACCTATGAATATAAGCTCCATGTAATAAGCCAACCAGTTCTTTTCATTGCGTTTTCAGCTTATCTTTGGTATGATCAATGAAAAGTCTAGATTGCATTATATTTTTCATTTTGCTGCCCATATGAAAATTAATTTGACTTGCAAACATCACATATTGAACCCAGTGCAGTAATTAATATGATAGGAAAACAGACCATCACTATTTGCTCAAAATGCAAATACAAAGATACCATCTACTTGGCACAATCTACTTTGGTCAATGTTTCCCATAGAGATCCCATTGCCTAATTTAAATGAAGAACACATGACCCACATTTAAATGAAGAACAATTATTTATTGAAATTCGATAGTCGAAGTGGCTGGTTATTATCATATAGCAGCACCACCTGAAAGCATCATATAGCAGCAGCTGATAACCCACAAGTATAGGGGATCGCAACATTTTTCAAGGGTAGAGTATTCAACACAAATTTATTGATTCGACACAAGGGGAGCCAAAGAATATTCTCAAGTATTAGCAGTTGAGTTTTGAATTCAACCACACCTGGATAACTTAATATCTGCAGCAAAGTATTTAGTAGCAAAGTAGTATGGAAGTAACGGTAACAGTGGCAAAAGTAACGATAGCAGTTTTGTAGTAATTGTAATAGTAGCAATGGTAAAGTAAATAAGCAAACCACAATATGTGAAGAGCTCGTAGGCATTGGATCAGTGATGGATAATTATGTCGGATACGATTCCTCATGTAATAGTTATAACATAGGGTGACACAGAACTAGCTCCAATTCATCAATGTAATGTAGGCATGTATTCCGAATATAGTCATACATGCTTATGGAAAAGAACTTGCATGAAATCTTTTGTCCTACCCTCCCATGGCAACGGGGTCCTAATGGAAACTAAGGGATATTAATGCCTCCTTTTAATAGAGTACCGGACCAAAGCATTAACACATAGTGAATACATGAACTCCTCGAACTACGGTCATCACCGAGAAGTATCCCGATTATTGTCACTTCGGGGTTGTCGGATCATAACACATAATAGGTGACTATAGACTTGAAAGATAGGATGAAGATCTCACATATATTCATCAAAACATAATAGGTTCAGATCTGAAATCTTGGCACTCGGGCCCTAGTGACAAGCATTAAGCATAGCAAAGTCATAGCAACATCAATCTCAGAACATAGTGGATACTAGGGATCAAACCCTAACAAAACTAACTTGATTACACGGTAAATCTCATCCAACCCATCACCGTCCAGCAAGCCTACGATGGAATTACTCATGCACGACGGTGAGCATCATGAAATTGGTGATGGAGGATGGTTGATGATGACGACGGTGATGAATCCCCCTCTCCGGAGCCCCGAACGGACTCCAGATCAGCCCTCCCAAGAGAGATTAGGGCTTGGCGGTGGCTCCGTATCGTAAAACGGGATGAAACATTCTCTCTGAATTTTTCTCCACGAAAGAGAATATATGGACTTGGCGTTGAGGTCGGTGGACGTTCAGGGGGCCCACGAGGCGGGGGGCGCGCCCAGGGGGAGGGGGCGCACGCCCCACCCTCGTGGATAGGGTGTGGGCCCCTAGCGCTAATTCTTTCGCCAGTATTTTTTTATTAATTCTGAAAAGTTGCTCCGCGGATTTTCAGGTCATTCTGAAACTTTTATTTCTGCAAAAAAATAACACCATGGCAATTCTGCTGAAAACAACGTCAGTTCGGGTTAGTTCCATTCAAATCATGCAAGTTAGAGTCCAAAACAAGGGCAAAAGTGTTTGGAAAAGTAGATACGATGGAGACGTATCAACTCCCCCAAGCTTAAACCTTTGCTTGTCCTCAAGCAATTTAGTTGACAAATTGAAAGTGATAAAGAAAAGCTTTTACAAACTCTGTTTGCTCTTGTTGTTGTAAATATGTAAAGCCAACATTCAAGTTTTCAGCAAAGATTATGAACTAACCATATTAACAATAACACTTAGGTCTCATATTTACTCATATCAATGGCATAATCAACTAGCAAGCAATAATAATAAATCTCAGATGACAACACTTTCTCAAAACAATCATAATATGATATAACAAGATGATATCTCGCTAGCCCTTTCTGAGACTGCAAAACATAAATGCAGAGCACCTTTAAAGATCAAGGACTGACTAAACATTGTAATTCATGGTAAAAGAGATCCAGTCAAGTCATACCCAATATAAACTAATAGTAATGCATGCAAATGATAGCGGTGCTCTCCAGCGGGTCCTTTTTAATAAGAGGGTGATGACTCAACATAAAAGTAAATAGATAGGCCCTTCACAGAAGGAAGAAGGGATTTGTAGAGGGGCCAGAGCTCGATTTTAAAATAGAGATGAATAACATTTTGAGAGGTATACTTTCACTATCAACATAACAACTATGAGATCTCGATATCTTCCATGCTACACACAGTATAGGCGGTTCCCAAACAGAATGGTAAAGTTTATACTCCCCCACCACCAACAACCATCAATCCATAGCTTGCCCGAAACAACGTGTGCCTCCAACTAGCAACAATCCTGGGGGAGTTTTGTTTAATTATTTTTATTTGCTTTGATCTTTTTGATCATGGGACTGGGCATCCCGGTTACCAGCCATTTTCGCGTGAATGAGGAGTGGAGTCCACTCCCCTTGAGAATAACCCACCTAGCATGGAAGATACAAACAACCCTAGTTGATACATGAGTTGCACGAGCATACAAAACAGAATTTCATTTGAAGGTTTGGAGTTTGGCACATACAAATTTACTTGGAACGACAGGTAAATACCGCATATAGGAAGGTATGGTGGACTCATATGGAATACCTTTGGGGTTTATGGAGTTTGGATGCACAAGCAGTATTCCCGCTTAGTACAGGTGAAGGCTAGCAGAAGACTGGGAAGCGACCAACTGAGAGAGCGACAATAGTCATAAACATGCATTAAAATTAATCAACACCGAGTGCAAGCATGAGTAGGATATAATCCACCATGAACATAAATATCGTGAAGGCTATGTTGATTTTGTTTCAACTACATGCGTGAACATGTGCCAAGTCAAGTCACTCGAATCATTCAAAGGAGGATACCACCGTATCATACCACATCACAACCGTTTTAATAGCATGTTGGCACACAAGGTAAACCATTATAAGCTCCTAGCTAACTAAGCATGGCATAAGCAACTATAATCTCTAATTGTCATTGCAAACATGGTTATTCATAATAGGCTGAATCAACAATGATGAACTAATCATATTTACAAAAACAAGAGAGGTCGAGTTCATACCAGCTTCTCTTATCTCAATCAGTCCATCATATATCATCATTATTGCCTTTCACTTGCACGACCGAACGGTGTGTATAATAATAATACTGCAGGTGCATTGGACTAAGATGGAATCTGCAAGCATTGAATTCAAGGGAAGACAAGGTAATATGGGCTCTAAGTTAAATCAACAAGCATGCATATTAGATCCACTAAACATTTTCATTATGGTCTTCTCCTCTCGACCCCCAAAGGAAAGAAGAGAAACAAAACTATTTACATGGGAAAGCACCCAACAAACAAAAGAAGAATGAGAAATCTTTTTGGATTTTCTTTTAATTACTACTACAAGCATGGAAATTGAACTAACTAATTTTTTTAGTTTTTCTTAAGGTTTATCAGACACACAAAAAGAAAGCTAGAAAAAGAAATTAAACTAGCATGGATAGTACAATGAAAGAGTATGAGCACCGACAACTAGAATGAGTGTGTGAACATGAATGTAATGTCGGTGAGTGTCGTGGAATTAACATGGCAGATGTCCTTCGAGTGAGGACTTAGTGGCAAGGCCAACAAATCTATGCGGTAGCTTGAGAGGGGTTGATCGGGACGAGTCACGCAACACACAAGACAAGGATTTAGATAGCTTCGGGCCCCGGGAAACATCATCCGGTAATAGCCTTACATGCTGTTTGTGGCTAGATCTCATTATGCTCATCAGGGAGACGCCGCATAAGCCGGCTCCCCTTGTTGTGTCTAGCCCTAGAGATTATTCTTTCTTCTTGCTTGTCCCTCTTTGGGGAGCCTTGCCCCTCCTTATATAAGTTAAAGGGGCGGGTTACATGTGGAGTCCAAATAGGATTAGGACTAGCCTATCTTCTACTACAAGCCGGATACAAGTCTTGTGAGGGAGATATTCCTCACGCATTTCCTCTTAAGCCGGCCTACCATAACGTAAGCCGGCCTTCTGGGCTTTGAGCCTCCTGGGCCCCTGGGTCTTGTCGCTCCTCTGATCTGCTTGCCAGGTCACCCATAAGTCGCCAGGATCGGGCGGGTCATCAGTCGCCAAGTCCGGCCGGGTTATACTTCCGGCCGGGTTACACCGCGGGGTATATCCCCGACATTAGTCCCCAAGTTTAGCTTGGATTTATCCATGGTAAACTTATGCTGCAAAATAAATACAAGAACAAATTTGACAGGTTGTGCTCCGGGTTAAGAATTCTTGTAAACCGGCACATGAACATCCTTAAGTCTTTGTCATTTCCTTCTTCTAGAAAATCCAGGTCAATAAGCCAGCTTCATACTCAATTTGCCGACATTGGTTTCACACTGAGAAATATTGTGAAGAATAATCCACTTGAGTCGGCTTCCAAAGCGCCGACTTAAGAAATATTGGTCTTGAAATACTCATCTGATATTCAGCCGGTTTGAAGATGTAAAACTTGCCGGTTTAATATTATCAAAATTGCCGAGTTATATAACAGACGATGCCGGGTCATAATTGTTGTTGACATCGGGTCATGCGATTGATCTTCCTGATTTGCTCAAAATTGATAATTTGAAGATGTTCGTCCTTATATATGCATAATACTTGTAGCCCCCAAGTCTTAAGAGGAGAACATAGTGATAGCTTAAGACTTGCTCCAATATAAGTGTTGCAACCTTTGAAGAAATCCGGTTTGTTTATCTCAATCATTAGTCATAAACTGAATATTCCACATAGGTAGCCCCCAAGTGTCGGGTTGTCATGCTTGCAACAACCTAGGACTTGTAATTGCCTTATGCTCATAAAAACTTCAACCAGTGTATCCTCCAAGGGCCGGGTCATTATGCAATAAAGCAGGGACTTTATAAATATGATCATGTAGAGTTGAACAGCAACGTGTAGCCCCCAAGGGCCGGCTCAGTAAGATAATATTGAGCTGGTACTTTATATATACTTCTTTGAAAAGAACATCATATAATGTAACCCCCATCATGGGGCGTGAACCCACGTCCACAAGGTTGAGAGCTTTGTGCTTTACCAACTGAGCAGTTGATCCTTCAATAATAGATGAAAATTTGTGTACCTTGAATTGTTGACAGGAGCAATTGGTAGCCCCCAAGGGCCGGCTCATTATAATGTGATGAGTCGGGTCTTCAATAAGACTAATAAAAATGACTTTGCATTAACCCCCAAGTGTCATGGTGCATGCTTGCAGCGACATGAGACTTGTATATTTGATATAATCTTAAGTTGAATAATGTAGCCCCCAAGTGCCGGGTCGTAAGCCTGCAGCGACTTGGGGCTATTCCTTCAATTGTAAAATAAATCATATCCATTGATAATATAATAGCCATTGCGCTAAAGCGACTTTGAAAACCATAATCATAATACTGGTTACCGATAACTATAATAAAATCCAGCCATGTTGGTTACTAAAGATTTGAATAATATAATCCGGTATGAAAACCTCAATCATTTAATATCATCATGAAAATCCAGCCAGTTTTGGCTATTAAAGATTTGAATATCGGTTGACAAGTAAATCCAGAGTTTAAATACTTGGCGGCTCTTGGCCGATGACGACTTAATGCGCATTCATTGTAAGCCGGAATTTTTGTAACCCGGTGGCCTATAGCCCTTGAGAAAATCAATAATTGAGAACCCTTTTGAGACACCAATTTCAGTGATGAGCTTGGACCGAAGCATTTATATAAGTCATAGTTCTGCAAATCCTGCACAGAGTTTAAACAACATACGCCCTGGCGACTTAACGTCAAAAGCCAGGGCAGGTAACCACCCAAATGTAGTCTTATCCTACACACAAGTAGATCACAAGATCCCTATGATCCTTTGAATGATACCGCCGGTTTATGTGACCCGGATAGTGAAGTTGATAACTCAACTCTATAAGAGCCGGCACATAAGATATTTGTGACAACTCAAATACTTGTGATTGTATAAAAACAGATAAAAAATTTTGAGGCTTCTGATTCAAATACGATCAGTAAACCGTTCCAAAGGGGTTAAGCTAAGATTCAAATACGATCATATAGCCCCCAGTGGTGTTGGCGTTGCCGATCAAAGTGGGTATCGACAGCTATGTTCTCTTTGGTTCGAATACGACCTATGTTTGAACAGGAAGCCCCCAAATGACCTTAAGAGTTGTTTAATGACACTGATTCAAATACGATCCACGTCGATTCCCAAAGGGGTTGAGCTATGATTCGGATACGATCAAGAAGCCCCCAAGTAGGTTCAGCAGTTTGCTAATCAAAAGGGTATCGACAGCTATGTTCTCTTTGGTTCGAATACGACCTATGTTTGAACAGGAAGGCCCCAAGTGACCATATAAGTTTTGGCATTGCGCCGATCAAGAGGATACTGATAGCTATGCCCGATGAGCAGGAAACCCCCAAGTGACCACAATAAGATAAGCCGTAAGGCATGATACCTATGTTTAAACCACGCATCATGGCAGCAAGTTCTTTTTGGCACCCTTTAATCTTTCTGAGAACTCGAACTTGCGAGAGATTAATTCTTTTTGAACTAGAAGTTTAAACCGGATTTGAAAGCTTCAAAACTTTGAGAGAGATAAATTTACCTTGAATCCAGATTTGATCCGGATTTGAGAGCTTCAAAGCCTTGCGGTAAATAAATCTCCCTTGAACCGGTTTTTAAACCAGATATTAAGAGTGTCAGTGCTTTGTGGGAGAGAGATGTCTCTTGAACCAGATTTTAAACCGGAGTCCTTCTTTTTAAGCCGGAAATTTTCTGACAGCCTTTAAATTTTTCACCAATATAGCGGTAGCCTCTGGAACCAGGTTACCTTCCCTCCAATGACCCGGAGTTCTTGAATCCATTGAAACCGGCTAATTTTGCCGAGCCATACCACTGTAGCCCCTGAGTCTCAAGATGACTCGAAGAGTTGGCTTGAGATTCTCCATATTTGTCTATAGTAGAAGGTGTATATCATTGGCGTTGATAACGCGATGTGAATCCACAGAAGGTTGAGGTGACTGCGGTGGGTTATAACTGATCCCGTATGAACTGTGTCAGCAACTCGGCCAATGGTTCCTTCCAACTGGCTGTTCGAAGTTAACCAAACCGTAGTGGCGGTGACTTGTGCGCCTGTCCATTGAGCCATCCAGTGTAGACGGCGGCTGATAATACATGATAATTTGCCTCCAACTTGTTGGAAGAAAACCGGGCTTCCCAAGTAGTGACTTGCTCATACTCAATAAACAACTCATGCAGACAGGTGCGGCCCGATGTGTTGATGTAGACCAGGCCATGAGAGACGGACGGTAAAGACGACCGTAACATCTGAGGCGGCACCGACAGATAAATCGGCCGTGGCGTTGTAAATCGGTGCGGACGGGCAAGTTGTCCTCCTTGTTGTAAGTCGGCGTGTCGCGAGAAACGGCCACGGTGTTGTAAGCCGGCGCGGGAGTCCGTTGAGTAACGACGACCACCTGTGCCAAAAGATGTTGGCGTGCCTCCACCTCCGCGGCATAATATCACTTTTTGTCATAAATAATTGCCCTACATAAACAATATTGTAGACCAAGGCAAAGATAAACTGTTCGTTGACAAAAACAACATGTGCTAATAAGACAAACTCGGATAGATATCACCTGATTTGTTCGGATGATGGATGATCCTGTTTATTGCTATAGAGGTGGCTCAAGCAGACCAGCGACTCAATATAGTTCTGGCGGCTCAGGCAGAACGGCGACTTAACACATCTTCAGGTCATGAGGTGGGCTCATGACGGAAGTAGCGGCGGCTCAAAACAACAGCTCGGAGGCGGTATATATCAAAGGCGGCCCGCAATGGCTCTCATGATCGCGTGAAGTGGCGGCAGCTCAAGGCATAGCGCGGCGTGCGATGGTAACAACTCCAGAGAACGAGGCTTCATCGGCGGAGGCTGCGGGCGGCTTGCAACAGAGGCTCAAGGCCGCGCGGGCCACTCGACGGCGACTGGCGGCGATTTAATGTGAAGTCGGGTGGAGGCAGAGACAAAGCCAGGTCCGCGGGTGAACCGGCATTGGAGTACAACAACTAGTGCGCACTAGCGGGTCGACGGCGCGACGAACCGGACGGGCTGAGGTGCACCCGCAGCTGCAGCAAAAGCAGAGACCGCATCAGCTCAGAGTCCGAGTTCCTATGGTCTGATCCTCCTCCGGGTCGTACAGGCAGAGGCGGAGCCATGGCCGTGAAGAACGGCGGTGCGCCGGTGAGCCGGCAGTGTCGGCTTGAGGCGACAGGCGTGTAGGCACAGAGATCCGCGATGGCAGCCGGTGGAGACAGGCGGCGTGGCAATTTAGAAATGGAGGCAGATGACTCAAGGCGCAATGGAGGAGGCCGGTCCGACGGCACAGTCGAGCAGAGGCAGGCTGGCATAGTAGGCCAGCGCGGCAGGGGAGACCCCCTCATTGCTACTCAGGGCGCAGCTCGGCGGGTCAATGGAGCGGTCAATCAGAGGAGTCCGAGCATGGGGACAATCTGCTTCCGGGTCGTCGGCCAGAGGAGGAGAGCAGCCGGCGGCCCTCCTCCGCTGCAGTTGAAGCGGGTAACAGAGGTGGCTAGCGGCGTAGGTGGTAGTGAGGTAAGGACGTGGCGGCGGCTCAAATCCAGGGCGAGACGAGGTGGCGCCGGCAAGCCACGGTGACGGGGCAACTCGTACAGGCGGCCTCGCGGCAGGGGCAGAAACGCCCAGGCAGCACCACAACCCAGGAGCCTCTAGAACGGCAGCTCGGCCACGACCGATCGGTTTAAACCGGCGGCAATGGAAGCGCAGCGGGTCAACGAGGCGGGTCACAGGAGGAGTCTGAGCCTATGGAGCATCTGTGTCCGAGTCGTGGCATTCCCTTTTTTTATACGCAGCTGAACAGGCTAGCTTAAATCGGTTTCCCCTGCTCTGTATATCCTTGGGGACGCATCAGTTGATGGTAAAACAAACAAAGGTTGGACCAATACTTTGTACTGGTACAAATACTTGCGCCTTCCCACGTCAGATTAACAGTTGATGACTTGACTTTAGTCTTCATGGAAGGAATCAATCAGCGGTCCGATCTGGAGTTGTGGCGGAAGAAAACAAACAGCCGCCTTGGGACTTGAATCTCAATTCTTTTGGTGTTGGTTTCTGTTCCTGGCACCTTGCACCAATATCGATCTGGCTGGTCTCGGCGATGCGCGGTAATAGTAGTGGAAATTTATCTCTTCTCGGATCCGACTTGCAAAGGCGGCGGCTCACGGCGCAGCCCTGAATTTTTGTTTAATCTTTAAACCTCATCAATCATAAATCTGGTCCGACAAACTTGAAGCCGGCACAGATCTTTTCAAACCGGCTCTTCTTCATCCAGAAAATCGTGAACTCTCGATCCCTAGGAGAGATCCCTCCAAGAACTCAACACCACCATGCGCGAGCCCCATGGTGGGCGCCAACTGTCGTGGAATTAACACGGCAGATGTCCCTCGAGTGAGAACTTAGTCGCGAGGCCAACGCATCTATGCGGTAGCTTGAGAGGGGTTGATCGGGACGAGTCACGCAACACACAAGACAAGGATTTAGACAGCTTCGGGCCCCGGGAAACATCATCCGGTAATAGCCCTACATGCTGTTTTTGGCTAGATCTCATTATGCTCATCGGGGAGACGCCGCATAAGCCGGCTCCCCTTGTTGTGTCTATCCCTAGAGATTATTGTTTCTTCTTGCTTGTCCCTCTTTGGGGATCCCTGCCCCTCCTTATATAAGTTAGAGGGGCGGGTTACATGTGGAGTCCAAATAGGATTAGGACTAGCCTATCTTCTACTACAAGCCAGATACAAGTCCGGGTCTTGATTCCTTGTGAGGGAGATATTCCTCACGCCTTTCCTCTTAAGCCGGCCTACCATAACGTAAGCCGGCCTTCTGGGCCTTGAGCCTCCTGGGCCCCCGGGTCTTGTCGCTCCTCTGATCCGCTTGCCAGGTCACCCATAAGTCGCCAGGATCGGGCGGGTCATCAGTGAGTCACCAAGTCAGGCCGGGTTACACCGCGGGGGATATCCCCGACAGTGAGGAAGACGTACTCCCCCAAGCTTAGGCTTTTGGCCTAAGTTGGTCTATGGCCATGGGTAGCCTGAATGATATCCGAAGTTGTAACTGGGGTCGTACTGAGGTGCAGCAGCCATTGCCTCCTGATCTGCGGCATGGCGGCGAGCTGCCTCCGTCCTCCTCTCATACTCGGTTGCCTCCTCCCTGGTGACAACATATCTTCTTTTTGCCTGATAATCAAAAAGGGTAGGAGCAGGGAGAGTAACATGGACAGCGCGACGTCTGTTAAAGATTAGTCGATACTGGAGGAATTGTTCATTCCTCTCAAGAAAATGATGACTTACCATAGCATTATAATCTAAATAAGCGGGAGGCAACTCCCTATCACCCTCACATGGAGGTATACCAAGATAATTAGCAACACGGGTCGCATAAATCCCTCCAAACAAATCTCCAAATAGTTATGCAACCTACGTGTAATAATTGCCCCCAAGTTGTAATCTTTATTACCTAATACAACACTCTTGAGAACACAAAGACCAGGAACACACATGTGACATGCTTCATCCTTACCGTTAATGCATCTACCAATGAAGAGAGCAAAATAATGTATAGCAAGAAAATGAATGCTCCCTATGGTAGCTTGTGCTATTTCTCTAGATTCTCCCACAGTGATACTAGCAAGAAAGTCTTTATATTCATATTTACGGGGTTCATTAACACTACCCCACTGTGGGAGTTTGGAAGCAGTAGTAAAATCTTCTAAGTCCAAGGTATATGATTGATCATAAATATCAAACAAGACACTTTGAGAATTACGCGAAGATGTAAATTTAAACCTTCTCACGAATGAATCAGTCAAATAGTAGTACTGAGGACACTTATCTTGCATGAAGTCCTCAAGATCGGCATTACGCACATATGCATAAAATTCATCCTTGATGCCTGCATTGACCATAAATTCTTCCGGCGCCCATTCACAAGGCCGCACATCAGCTTCCCTTGGTGGTTCATCGTCTTTCTCACGCATAGCACGCCTGGGTCCTTGCTTTCTTGAAGAACCACCTTGGTACATTTTCCTAGACATATTTCTTCTTCTGAGAAGTTTCTGAAATTTTTATTAACTCAAAGTAAAAGTGAATCAAACTCAATAAAATTGATAGCAACTACTCCCTCAAGTGCCTAGAGCCTATATCATGCATTAAAATTACTTGGGACCATATAAATTTGAGATGCAAGCTCAAGAACAGGGTCACCTAGGCAGCAAAAATTAGCAATGAATAAAGCACTAGAACAAAACTAATTGGACCATTGGAGGAGTCACATACCACGGAACAATCTCCCAAAGCAGTTTTGTGAATGGATCTTTGAGCAAGGAGATCGAAAATCGCAGCAAAGTGA
Organism: Triticum timopheevii; assembly: GCA_963921465.1. Classification (NCBI taxonomy): domain Eukaryota; kingdom Viridiplantae; phylum Streptophyta; class Magnoliopsida; order Poales; family Poaceae; genus Triticum; species Triticum timopheevii. Next base: position 569,892,954 of record OY997264.1, read on the forward strand.
GCTAGAACTCGTGCTTGAGCTGGATGAGGATTTTTTTGGGCAGAAGATGAAGTGTGTGGGTGCAGGAATAAGTGGAGGGGAGCCACCATGAGCCCACGAGGCAGGGGGGCGCGCCGTGGACCCTCGTGGCTAGGTGCTTGCCCCCCTGCTGTGTTCTTAGTGCCTAAAATCCTCAAATATTCCAGAAAAAATCATACTAAATTGGCAGGGCATTTGGAGAACTTTTATTTTTGGGATATTTTTTATTGCATGGATAATTCACAAAACAGACAAACTATTTTTGCTTTATTTATTCTAAATAACAGAAAGTAAAAAGAGGGTACAGAAGGTTGTGCCTGCTAGTTTCATCCATCTCATGATCATCAAAAGGAATCCACTAACATGGTTGATCAAGTCTTGTTAACAAACTCATTACGAATAACATGAAACCGGAGAAATTCCGAATAACACTAGGTTACCTCAACGGGGATATGAACATCCCCAATAATAAGAATATCATATTTGTTCTTGACAGTAGGAAGAGGAAATTCAAAACCTCCAATAATAATAGTTGGACTTTTTCCAATAGAATTGATGCTATGAACTTGAGGTTGTTTCCTCGAAAAGTGTACCGTATGCTCATTACCATTAACATGAAAAGTGACATTGCCTTTGTTGCAATCAATAAAAGCCCCTGCAGTATTCAAAAAGGGTCTACCAAGGATAATTGACATACTATCGTCCTCGGGAATATCAAGAATAACAAAGTACGTTAAGACAGTGGTATTTGCAATCACAACAGGCACATCCTCACAAATACCGACAGGCATAGCAGTTGATTTATCCTCCATTTGCAAAGATATTTCAGTAGGTGTCAACTTATTCAATTCAAGTCTACGGTATAAAGAGAGAGGCATAACACTAACACCAGCTCCAAGATCACATAAAGCAGTTTTAACATAGTTTCTTTTAATGGAGCATGGTATAGTTGGTACCCCTGGGTCTCCAAGTTTCTTTGGTATTCCACCCTTAAAAGTTTAATTAGCGAGCATGGTGGAAATTTTAGCTTCCGGTATCTTTCTCTTATTTGTAATAATATCCTTCATGTATTTAGCATAAGGATTAACTTTAAGCATATCAGTTAAGTGCATACGTAAGAAGATAGGTCTAATCATTTCAGCAAACCGCTCAAAATCCTCATCATCCTTTTTCTTGGATGGTTTAGGAGGAAAAGGCATGGGTTTCTGAACCCATGGTTCTCTTTCTTTACCATGCTTCCTAGCAACAAAGTCTCTCTTATCATAACGTTGATTCTTTGATTATGGGTTATCAAGATCAACAGCAGGTTCAATCTCTAAATCATTATTATTGCTAGGTTGAGCATCAACATGAACTGTCGTGGGAACGAACACATTATGGGGCCGGCGGACCGGGCCCCTTTCGGTTCGGCGGGGGGCGGAGATCGCACGAAGAGCGGATCAAGGCGAAGCACACGAGCGGTTTACCCAGGTTTGGAGCTCTCCAGAGAGATAATACTCCTACTGCTCCTTTGTCTGAGTATACTGATTTCTTGCTCGAGAGCGCTGAGTGCTACAGTACACACCAGCTGCTAACGAGACCGAGCGTGAGTGTTTTCTGGTTTCGAACCCCTCTCTACATTGCGCATGGGCCTCCTTTTATATGCTCAAGGGGTCACCGACAGGTGGCAATGCAGGCAAGGGTAAAAATGGAAAGAGTTGCGGTTGATACAACTACTTGTATAGTGCACCATACCTAACCCTGACGGCAGGGGACAAAGGCATTAAATGCCCGTCTGTGTCACCCAAACAGTGTAAAAAGGGACCGTCAGGGGCGCCACCGCTTGCCACGATGGTAATCTTGTCAGCGTCGCTTGCCACCTCGCACCGCTGGCTACACAGCCTCTTGCCACGCGCGCCTGGAATGGTCCTAGGGCGACACGTTGGTGGATGTGCTGGAGCGTAGGTACAGAGTGGTAGCTTGCCACGGCAAGCACCTTGCCGCGGTCATTGTCTTGTGGCGTCCGGAAGCTTGTTGCTCACCGGGCCTTGCCGGGACGCGTGGCGCGTCGCAGCAAGTTCCTTGAGATGCCTCGGTTGGCCTTCCCGACAAGCTCCTCTTTCCGGGGTCTTGTCTCCTTGGCTTGAATACTTTGTTCTTGAATGGCTCCAAAGGAACCACGGAGGACCTTGGCGGTCACCCGGCAAGCCTTGCCGCGGGGTGCTGCGACTGCCCGTGCACAAGTTCGGGATACTAGGGTACCCCTACACTAGTACACCGACATGAACATTATCATTAACATTTTCACTAGGTTCATGTTCATCACTAGATTGTGTTTCAGCATCAGAAATAGAAATATCATTGGGATTCTCAGGTGTGTCTACAACAGGTTCACTAGAAGCATGCAAATTCCTATCATTTTTCTTTTTCTTCCTTTTAGAAGGACTAGGTGCATCTACATTATTTCTCTGAGAATCTTGCTCAATTCTCTTAGGGTGGCCTTCAGGATACAAAGGTTCCTGAGTCATTTTACCAGTTCTAGTAGTCACTCTAATAGCAAAATCATGTTTATTATTTAATTCATCGAGTAAATCACTTTGAGCTTTAAGTACTTGTTTTGCTTGAGTGGTAACCATAGAAGCATATTTACTAATGAGTTTAAGTTCACCTTTAACTCTAGCCATATAATCACTCAAGCGTCCAATCATGTGAGCATTGCTCTTTAATTCTCTACCAACATAACCATTGAAATTTTCTTGTCTAGCCATAAAGTCATCAAATTCATCAAAACATTGGCTAGGAAACTTAGTAGACGGGATTTCAACCTTATCGTATCTATAGAGAGAATTTACCTTTACTACCTGTGTCGGGTTATCAAGACAAAGTGTTTCTTCAATAGGTGGTATATTAATTCCATGTATTTCTTCAACAGGAGGTAAATTCTTAAAATCTTCTGCTTTAATACCTTTTTCTTTCATAGATTTCTTTGCCTCTTGCATATCTTCAGGACTGAGAAATAGAACACCTCTCTTCTTCGGAGTTGGTTTAGGAATAGACTCAGGAGTTGGCTCAATTGGCTCAGGAATTGGCTCAGGAAGAGTGCAATTATTTTCATTAGTCAACATATTATTCAATAACAATTCAGCTTGGTCGACTGTTCTTTCCCTGAAAACACAACCAGCACAACTATCCAAGTGGTCCTTGGAAGCATCAATTAGTCCATTATAAAAGATATCAAGTACTTCATTTTTCTTAAGAGGATGATCAGGCAAAGCATTAAGTAATCGGTGAAGCCTCCCCCAAGCTTGTGGGAGACTCTCTTCTTCGATTTGCACAAAATTATATATTTCCCTCAAGGCAGCTTGTTTCTTATGAGTAGGGAAATAGTTAGAAGAGAAGTAATAAATCATATCCTAGGGACTATGCACACAACCAGGATCAAGAGAATTAAACCAAGTTTTAGCATCACCCTTTAATGAGAATGGAAATATCTTAAGGATATAATAGTAGCGAGATTTCTCATCATTTGTGAACAGGGTGGCTGTATCATTCAGTTTAGTGAGATGTGCCACAACAGTTTCAGATTCATTGCCATAAAAAGGATCAGATTCAACCAAAGTAATTATCTCAGGATCGACAGAGAATTCATAATACTTATCAGTAACAAAGATAGGAGAAGTAACAAAAGCAGGGTCATATTTCATTCTAGCATTTAGAGATTTCTGTTTAAGTTTAACTAGTAACTTCTTAAGATCAGATCTATCCTTGCAAGCAAGAATATCTCTAGTAGTTTCTTCATCCATAACATAACCCTCTGGAACAATAGGCAATTCATACTTAGGGGGAGAACCTTCGTCATCACTATCTTCAATAATATCAGTTTCAATAATTTCATTCACTCGAACCCTAGCAAGTTGTTCATCAAGAAATTCACCTAATGGCAATGTAGTATCAAGCACAGAAGTAGTTTCATCATAAGTATCATGCATAGTAGAAGTGGCATCATCAATAACATGCGACATATTAGAATTAATAGCAGAAGCAGGTTTAGGTGCCACAAGCTTACTCATAACAGAAGGAGAATCTAGTGCAGAGCTAGATGGTAGTTCCTTACCTCCCCTCGTAGTTGAAGGATAAATCTTAGTTCTTTCGTCTTTCAAGTTCCTCATAGTGACCAGTAGATATAAATCCCAAGTGGCTCAAAGAATAGAGCTATGCTCCCCGGCAACGGAGCCAGAAAAAAGTCTTGATAACCCACAAATATAGGGGATCGCAACAGTTTTCGAGGGTAGAGTATTCAACCCAAATTTATTGATTCGACACAAGGGGAGCCAAAGAATACTCTCAAGTATTAGCAGTTGAGTTGTCAATTCAACCACACCTGGATAACTTAGTATCTGTAGCAAAGTATTTAGTAGCAAAGTAGTATGGAACTAACGGTAATAGTGGCAAAAGTAATGATAGCAGTTTTGTAGTAATTGTAACAGTAGCAACGAAAGTAAATAAGCAAAGCACAATATGTGAAAAGCTCGTAGGCATTGGATCAGTGATGGATAATTATTTCGGATGCGATTCCTCATGTAATAGTTATAACATAGGGTGACACAGAACTAGCTCCAATTCATCAATGTAATGAAGGCATGTATTCCGAATATAGTCATACATGCTTATGGAAAAGAACTTGCATGACATCTTTTGTCCTACCCTCCCGTGGCAGCGGGGTCCTAATGGAAACTAAGGGATATTAAGGCCTCCTTTTAATAGAGTAACGGACGAAAGCATTAACACATAGTGAATACAAGAACTCCTCAAACTACGGTCATCACCGAGAAGTATCCCAATTATTGTCACTTCGGGGTTGTCGGATCATAACACATAATAGGTGACTATAGACTTGCAAGATAGGATCAAGAACTCACATATATTCATCAAAACATAATAGGTTCAGATATGAAATCATGGCACTCGGGCCCTAGTGACAAGCATTAAGCATAACAAAGTCATAGCAACATCAATCTCAGAACATAGTGGATACTAGGGATCAAACCCTAACAAAACTAACTTGATTACATGGTAAATCTCATCCAACCCATCACCGTCCAGCAAGCCTACAATGGAATTACTCACGCACAGCGGTGAGCATCATGAAAGTGGTGATGGAGGATTGTTGATGATGACAGCAACGACGAATCCCCCTCTCCAGAGCCCCGAACGGACTCCAGATCAGCCCTCCCGAGAGAGATTAGGGCTTGGCAGCGGCTCCGTATTGTAAAATGCGATGAAACTTTCTCTCTGATTTTTTACTCCGCGAAAGAGAATATATGGAGTTGGAGTTGAGGTCGATGGACGTTCAGGGGGCCCACGAGTCAGGGGGCGCACCCAAGGGGAGGGGCGCGCCCCCCACCCTCGTGGATAGGGTGTGGGACCCTTGACGCTAATTCTTTTGCTAGTATTTTTTATTAATTCTGAAAAGTTGCTCTGTGGATTTTCAGGTCATTCTGAGAACTTTTATTTCTGCACAAAAATAACACCGTGGCAATTCTACTGAAAACATCGTCAGTCCGGGTTAGTTCCATTCAAATCATGCAAGTTAGAGTCCAAAACAAGGGCAAAAGTGTTTTGAAAAGTAGATACGACGGAGACGTATCGGCAGCAGCAGCAGCTCATAGCAACTCATCATACAGCAGCAGCAGCAGTAGTGTGCAATTCATCATATACCAGCAGCAGCTCATAGCCATTCATCATATAGCAGCAGCAGGAGCAGCTCATAGAAATTCATCATATAGCAGCAATAGGAGCAGCTCGTAGTAGCAATTCATCATATAGCAATAGGTGCATCTCATAGCAACTCATCATATAATAGTAACAGGAGCAGCTCATAGCAATTCATCATATAGCATCAGCAGGAGCAACTCATAGCAACTCATCATACAGCAGCAGGAGCAGCTTATAGCAACTCATCATATAGCAGCAGCAACAGCTCATAGCAATTCATCATATAGCAGCAACAGCAGCTCATAACAATTCATCATATAGCAGCAGCAGCTCATAGCAATTCATCATATAGTAGCAGCAGGAGCAGCCCATAGCAATGCATCATATAGCAGCAGCAAAAGCAGCTCATAGCAATTCATCGTATAGTGGATCAGAATGATAATTTGGCAAAAAATTAGAGGAGATCCTCACCTTGTTGGATGAGCTCATCCTTCAACAGCACCTCAAGGCCACGACCTGGGAGGAGGGGAGGGGGAATAAGGTGCCTTCTGCCGCAGTGTGGCATTAGCCGTAGTTGTGCATCGCCCGCCAGAGTAGTGTGTTGGACGAACCACAGTGGAGCAGCTGCTGGAGACCATGAGAATGAGGGGCGGTGCCAGAGGGAGGAGCAGCCAGGGAGATTTGCCCCTACCCGTCGGCCATGTATCCTAGCTGGACAGAGCTTCGTCGAGGACCAGGCCAGATGGGACCAGTGGCAACGGCTCACTGGAGGAACCCTAGTGCTGCAGGCAAGGGATCAAGGTAGAGGGAAAGGGGAGAGGAGATGCAAGCGGGTAGGGCAATGAACACTTTGTAGGACCTTGAGAAGAGGTGTCTAGAGGGGGGGGGGGGTGATTAGACACTAAGTACCAAAGTTACAGTTTTTAAGTTTCCTTAAGTTTAAGTAGAGTTTAGGCACAAGTTTAACATTCACAATACATATCAAGCAAGCATGCAATGAGTATATGGGCAGCGGAAAGTAAAGCATGCAACTAGCAAGAATGTAAAGGGAAGGGTTTGGAGGATTCAAACGCAATTGGAGACACGGATGTTTTTGGCGTGGTTCCGATAGGTGGTGCTATCGTACATCCACGTTGATGGAGACTTCAACCCACGAAGGGTAACGGTTGCGCGAGTCCACGGAGGGCTTCACCCACGAAGGGTCCACGAAGAAGCAACCTTGTCTATCCCACCATGGCCGTCGCCCACGAAGGACTTGCCTCACTAGCGGTAGATCTTCACGAAGTAGGCGATCTACTTGCCCTTACAAACTCCTTGGTTCAACTCCACAATCTTGTCGGAGGCTCCCAAGTGACACCTAGCCAATCTAGGAGACACCACTCTCCAAGAAGTAACAAATGGTGCGTTGATGATGAACTCCTTGCTCTTGTGCTTCAAATGATAGTCTCCCCAACACTCAACTCTCTCTCATAGGTTTTGGATCTGGTGGAAAGAAGATTCGAGTGTAAAGCAACTTGGGGAAGGCTAGAGATCAAGATTCATATGGTAGGAATGGAATATCTTGGCCTCAACACATGAGTAGGTAGTTCTCTCTCAGAAAATGTATGCTGGAAGTGTAGGTTCAGTCTGATGGCTCTCTCCACGAATGAAGAGGAGGTGGAGGGGTATATATAGCCTCCACACAAAATCTAACCGTTACACACAATCTACCAAACTCGGCGGGACCGAATCGTTAAACTTGGTCAGACCGATTTAGCAAATAATGTGACTGTTAGGGTTTTCGGTGGGACCGAAATGCAACTCGGTAGGACCGATATGGTTAGGGTTAGGGCATAACGTAATCTCGGTAAGACCGATTACACAAACTCGGTGAGACCGATTTTGGTAATAAGCTTTCCAGAGAGTTGGTCAGGCAAACTCGGTTTGACCGATTACACAAACTCTGTAGGACCGATTTTGGTAATGAGTTAACCAGGAAGTTTGCATTGTAATCTCGGTAGTACCGATTGCTCAAACTCGGTGAGAACGATTATGATAATGGACATACACAGAGAGATTACAATCCCATCTCGGTGAGACCGAGATCCCTATCGGTGAGACCGATTTGCTTAGGGTTTGTGGCAGTGGCTAAGACATCTGAAATCGGTGGCACCGGATAGAAAGAATCAGCGTGGCCGATTTTGGCTTTAGGTTTAGGTCATTTGTGGAAGTGGGAAAGTAGCTGAGGGTTGTGGATCATATCACTAAGCACATGAAGCAAGAGGCTCATTAATCAACACCTCATCCCTCCTTGATAGTATTGGCTTTTCCTATAGACTCAATGTGATCTTGGACCACTAAAATATAAAATGAAGAGTCTTGAGCTTGAAGCTTGAGCCAATCCTTTGTCCTGAGCATCTTGAAGGAGTTCCCACATCTTTTAGTCCATGCCACTCCATTGTTGAACTTATCTGAAACATACTAGATAAAAGTGTTAGTCCAACAAGAGATATGTTGACATTAATTACCAAAACCACCTAGGGAGCACTTGTGCTTTCAATCTCCCCGTTTTTGGTAATTGATGACAACATACATCAAAGCTTTAGATAAAAATATAAGGAATAGCAAGTAAAGCTTTGGAATGACATGTAACAACCATAGGCTCCCCCTACATGTATGCAATCATGTGAATATGGAATATAGAAGCATGTGAGAGCATAAACATGATAGAGCAGGCAATGTGTTACATGTATCTTGGCCATATGCATCAGAGCAAAGAATATTAAAGGAAATACACATGATTGTGATGCATATACTTACCTTGTAAACAGTATGAACATCAGCAAGAATTCCTCATACACATGATTGTGATGCATATACTTACCTTGTAGTCTTGAGTTGGATTGGGATGGGATGAACCTGCGTAAACAAGGTTAGATAACACAGATACATCTACTAGCGGGAGCAAACAGAAGAAACCACAAGAATACCAAGACTGGGATGACATGTATAGAGTGAGTACTAAGTACCACATTGGATTAGACATGTCCCCAAGAGTAAAGATATGCAATGAATTTAAGTGATTTCTTTCCCTTAGATGTCTTGCTCCCCCTGAATCTAGCATGGGATACTGGGAGAAGATAGGGAATAGAAAATTAGAACTGAAAAATCAGAGCTGAAAGATATGAATGATGATCAGAGCTAATGTATGCTAATGCAAATAAGCACAACAGATCATATGAACATGTCTCTCCCCTCAAGAACACATGTGAGCATCTCTCCTCTTGAACATCAAGCATTTGGGATCCTTGAGAGATACTTTCTACTTAAGTATTCTCTCCCCCTGGAGATCTCTCTCTCCCCTTGAAGATTTCTCTCCCCCTTAAGGATCTCTCTCCCCCTTAAGGATCTCTTTCTATATGATAAGCTTTGATGTTCTCTCTCTCCCCCTTTGACATCAATTTCCAAAAGGGTTTTATGGAATCCGTCGAATGGGTTTGGTCCTTGAGACACAGCACAAAGCAATGATAAAAATGTGATGCTTGTAGAGGACAAGATTCATTGAGTAGAGTAGGATCAGATGAAACATAGAATTTGTGGCAAACTGTTTTTCCTGATGTGAAATCGGTGGCACCGAGTGGTTTGCTTCGGTTGTACCAAAAGGATTCGGTTGGACCGAAAATAACAAATCGGTGAAACCGAGTTCATCGCAGAGAAAACACTTGTCACCTTAGGTCTCTAGACTAGTAAGATCTCACAAAGATTTGCAAGGAATTTACTGAAAGATGTGCAATGAATGTGATGCAGAAAAATGCAGAGCAAACAGAAATAAATCTAGATGAAGTTTTTTTTGAAAGGGGAAACAAATGTGCATGTGACAAATGCAAAAACACAGAAAAGAACACAAGAGAATTTCATCTAGAGATGGTCGGCGACAAAGTCACCTATGGTAGAGTATATTGACTTAGGAGTCAAGTGAGATCACTTGATCATAGGTCATACTCATCGTTTAAGCTCAAAATGGGGTTGCCATTTTTCGTTTAAGCATCTTGATGTATTCACATCTTGTCGAGTTGCTCTAGCTCATGACTTGGAGTAAAGCTTCTCTAAGATGGAATAACATACCTTTGTTGGTGGTGTTGTCCATGTAGTTGAACTTGTGTGAGTTGCTCTAGGTTGATGTAGCTCATCAAGAATTTGGAGCACCACTTGGAATTTGAGTCCATCTACCTACATGGGTTAGGTCTTGCAAGGAAGAGCACTTGTGTATCCAGAAATGACAATCATGAAGCTGAACATAGAATTTGTCAAAGGATATGTTTGAGTGGTTCCGTGCTTCCTTGTTTCAACCACCATAGTGTAGAGACTTGGTGATGTAGAAATTGCTCAAGACGTGAGTAGATTGCAATCTCATGGAATTTGATTCCACCATGTACCTACATGGGTTAGATATCATGCAAGATACAATTATATCCAAGACATAAGATTTTCAACATAAGAGAAATATCAAGGATTAGTCATAAGCTCATGTCTTGCATGTATCCAATGGAGTTTCTACTCCAAGTTTGAAGCATCAATGATGTTCAATTCTCCTCTTAACCTGCAAAACACTTTCTCATCAAGAGGTTTAGTGAATATAACCGCTAATTGCTTTTCGGTGCGAACATGCTTAAGATCAATGTCACTCTTAGCAACATGATCTCGAATGAAATGATGACGAACTTCAATCACTACTAGAAAAAGGGCTATAGATGGGATTGACACTAATGGCGCACCAGACAAGTGGTGCGCCATTAGTATATACTAATGGCGCACCACCTTCTGATACGCCATTAGTGTTGAAACTACTAATGGCGCACCTGGCCCAAGGTGCGCCACTAGTATCAATTTTTTTTTGAATTAGTGCGCCTGTCCAAACATACTAATGGCGCATCCAGACGAAGTGCGCCATTACTAGTTGTAACTAGTAATGGCGCACCTGTCAGAAAGTGCGCCACTAATGTTGTTTTTTTATTATATTTTTTATTCCTTTTTTTGCAAAACTACTAATGGCGCACTGTTCCACCGTGCGCTATTACTAGTTTAAACTAGTAATGGCGCACCGTGGGACAGTGCGCCATTAGTATGTTTTTTTTTTGCAAAACTACTAATGGTGCACCACCAGAGGGTGCGCCATTAGTAACCTGGATTACTAATGGCGCATTTATGGTTGGTGCGCCATTAGTAAGTGGGCAGCAACAAGATATTTTGGACAGCCTCTCCTCCCACACTCACTTTCTCCCCACTTCATTCTCTCCACCGCCTCCTCCTTGTCTCGGGTGCCTCCTCTTTTTCACCTCATTTCCACCATAGATTCATTCAAATTAAGTGGTTAAATTACCTTGTTTTGATAGGTAAGTAAGGGGGAAGCTATATTTATGTTGTTCTCCCTACAACAATGTGCACATGCACTTTTTATGGCCTAGCTAGATCTATGTATGTTCGTGGTGTTGCATATGTTTGTGGTGGTGCATATGTGTTTGTGTTTGGAGGTGTACCGGTATTTGAAATGCGATAGTTGCCAATATTTTGCCGGAATGTTGATTCATTTCCGTTTCGGCGAGAATTTTCGCATTAAGCATTCTCTTTGGTCCTATTTTTAGGGAAAGTCATGCCAAATTTTTTCTTGGTTCTAAAATATCGTTTTGCTCTACCCCGCAGGCGACCATGGTCTGCACGATGACCAAAGGCATCGTGAATAGGTTTTTGAGGTCCGCGAAGGCCGAGATGCTTCAAAGAACGAGACAGAGATAAGATGTTCGTGTCAAAGATGCAAGCTGAAGAGCCTTATTGCGGACCCGGATTCCGGGCAGGTGCGGGACCACATGCTCTTGCATGGTTTCATGGATGGCTATCGGTGGCAAGGTGATGAAGATGACTAAGAAGTCGTCCATGGGGGCCAGGCAAGAAATGAGGAAGGGCAGCAAGACAACCACCGCGGCTCGGGCGGGCGAGAAGACGAAGAATTCCCAGGAGATGATCACGACGGTGATGCTGTACACAGTCATCATGTAGAAGATGCAGGACATGATGATGATGCTGGCGGAGCAGACGACGCTGGACCATTGATGGGCTGGGTGCAGGACCCTCATATTCAAGAGCTTCTTCTCAAGCAGACGGATAACGCAAGAGCTGCCGCCCGAGAGAAAGCCAAGATGGATCAACTTGAGTTAGACGCAGTTACTCCATTGTATGAAGGATGCAGGCCCGAGGATACCCGCCTGAAAGTAACGCTCATGGCTCTGGAGATGAAGGTAAAACACAAAATGACCGACGCATGCTTCGACGAGAACATGTAATTCTGGCACGAACGTCTTCCCAAGGGGAACAAGTGCCCGACCAGTTTCAAGGAGGCGAAGAAAATCGTGTGTCCTCTGGATTTACCGCACGTGAAATACCATGTGTGCATGAACAATTGCATCATTTATCGGGACGAGCACACGGAGTCTACCATATGTCCAGTGTGCGGCGTCACTCGATACAAGAAGAGGAAGATAGCTCCTCGAAAAGTGGTGTGGTACTTTCCGATCACTCCTCGTCTGCAGCGGTATTTCGCGGACCCTAAGGTAGCAATGCTCCTGCGTTGGCACGCAGATAGGGAGGAGAAGAAGCGAGAAGATGACGCAAATGATCCGGAGATAGATAAAAAAGACAAGATGCTGAGTCACCCTAAGGATGCGAGCCAGTGGCAAGCGTTGAACTTAGAAGACCCAGAATTTGGGAACGATCCAAGGAACATCATGCTGGGCGCGAGCACCGATGGAGTCAATCCGTTTGGCAGCCAGAGAAGCACACATAGCACCTGGCCTGTGTTTGTGTGGATGTACAACCTTCCCCCCTGGTTGTGCATGAAGAGGAAGTACATTCACATGAGTATGCTAATTGAAGGGCCGAAACAACCAGGGAACGACATCAATCTATATCTGGGGATGCTGAAAGAGGAGCTTGACACGCTGTGGAAAACGCCAGCCAATACGTGGGATGCTGCAGAGAAAGAATATTTCCCTATGAGAGCCGCACTGCTCACGACGGTGCACGACTATCTCGGTTACGGATATCTTGCGGGGCAGGTAGTCCACGGATTTTCTGGATGCGTAAGGTGCATGGATGACACAATGTATCGCCAGCTAGATAGAGATCCCGGGTCTTCGAAAACCATGTTCATGGGACATCGAAGGTGGCTTCGCGACGATGATCCGTGGAGGAAACGCAAGGATCTTTTCGATGGTGAAACCGAACCCCGAAAACGCCCGTGTACGAGGAGCGGCAAGGAAATAGACAAGCTGTTGAAAAATTGGAAAGATTGCCCACTGCCGGGAAAGAAGCAAAAGGCGCCAGAGCCAGGAAAGAAGCGAAAGGCGCTAGAGCCGCTGCTGAAGGTATGGAAAACGAGGTCTGTTTTCTGGGACTTGCCGTACTGGAAGATCCACCGTGTGCCTCACAGCCTTGATGTCATGCATATCACGAAGAACGTGTGCGAGAGTTTGCTTGGTACCCTGCTCAACATGCCAGAGAGGACCAAAGATGGGCCGAAAGAAAGGGCAGACTTGAAATCAATGGGCATCAGGCAGGAGCTTCACGCTAATGATGATGATGATGATGATGATGATGATGATGATGATGATGATGATGATGATGAGGCGAAGCAGGACACAGAAAGTCGTCGCAAAGGCAAAAAGGCCAAGAAGACCAGAAATGACTACCCTCCTGCGTGCTTCACTCTAAGTCAGGAGGAGATCGAGCAGTTTTTCACCCGCCTCCTAGGAGTAAAACTTCCTTACGGTTACGCGGGGAAGATAAGCAGATACCTAGACCCAGCGAAGCAGAAGTTCAGTGGGATGAAGTCTCACGACTGTCACGTGCTGATGAGCAAATACTTCCAGTTGCAATCCGTGGGATCATGGACGCGCACGTCCGTGAAACGCTATTTGGCCTATGCAACTTTTTCGATGTCATCTCTCGGAAGTCGATTGGCTTGAGGCAACTCAGAAGGCTACAGGAAGAGATTGTGGTGATACTATGCGAGCTTGAGATGTACTTCCCGCCCGCATTCTTCGATGTTATGGTGCATCTGCTGGTCCATATAGTGGAGGATATCATCCAACTCGGGCCGACGTTCCTGCATAGCATGATGCCATTCGAAAGGATGAATGGTGTCATCAAAGGATACGTTCGCAACATGTCACGTCCAGAGGGAAGTATAGCCAGGGGCTTTCTGACCGAAGAGTGCATCTCCTACTGCACAAATTATCTAGGCATCGAGAACCCCGTTGGTCTGCCCGTCAACAGGCACCTCGGCAGGCTCGCTGGATGGGGTCACCGTGAGGGTCGCCGCGAAATGCATGTCGACTTAGAGGGTCGACTCGCCGTCTTTGAAAGAGCAAACCTAGTCACGCTACAACACATAGACGTGGTCGATCCTTGGGTGGTAGAGCACAAAACCTTTATTAAGAAGACGTACAATGACCGGGGCCAACAGAGGACAGACGGAGATATAATCAAAGAGCACAACTCATGTTTCATGCGTTGGTTCAAGCAGAAGCTTCTGTCGTACCCTTTACATGAGGATTCTTCCGCGGAAGAACAACTCATATTCGCTTTGTCACAGGGCGCCGAGCACAACCTGATGACCTATGAGGCCTGCGATATCAACGGCTACACATTCTACACCGAGGCCAAGGACATGAAGAGCGATGGTTATCAGAACTCTGGGGTAACGATGGAATCCTACACCGGTAACGACAAGGACAGATACTACGGAAGGATCGAGGAGATCTGGGAGCTGAGCTACGCTGGAGAGAAGATCCCGATGTTCCGTGTCAGATGGGCGAAGAGCATCCTAAAAGAAGACCGGTATTTCACCACCATGGTTATACCCGAAGCCAAATCCAAGACGGCGGGCGCAAACGTCACCGCGAAAAATGAGCAATGGGTACTGGCTTCCCAAGTTGACCAATGCTTCTTCATTACCAACCCGTCAAAGCCTAGTCGTGTTGTTGTGAGGAGAGGCGAAAGGAAGATCATCGGAATGGATGGAGTAGCCAATGAGCAAGACTTCGACAAGTACGGCGACCCGAGGATCGAACATGACGACGATGATGAAGTAGCAGCATACACCACAAGAAGAAGCATGACCACCCTACCTAAAGGACGTCCGTTCCACAGAAGAACTCCATTTGAGAAAAAGAAGGGCAAGAAGATTGTGAACAGATAGCTAGCTAAGATCGATTGTATTTAAATCGTAGCCTTCATTTCTTGATTGTATTTCATGGACACTTTTTGAACTATCATGAATATTTTTAAATTTCATGGACACTCGATCTCGATCCCCCTCCATCTCGATCGATATCCCACTTCGCCAGATACGGATCCCCTCGCCGCCGAGCACCCCCCGGTCCACCGGTCGCCGCCGCCGACCCCCCGCACCCTCGATTCCCCTACTCAACCGCCGTCGCTGACCCCCCGCACCCCTCCCCTACTCAACCGCCGCCGCCGATCCCCCGCACCCCGCGCACCCTCCCCCGCTCCACCGGCATTACTGTTTGATGATATTTTAAAAAAATTATTACTGTCTTATAAAAAAATATTACTGTTATGATTTAAACAAGTTTGAACATATTTAAACAAAAATAAGTATCAAACAACATTTTAAATGCATAAAATGAAAATTGTGGAGCCTGGGAATCAAACCCAGGATCTCCTGGTGTGAGAACTGGCTGCTGACCGGTCGAGCAAGTAAAGGGAACTTGGTGTGGATCAGGTCAGGTGGGAGATAACCTGTTGGCTCGAGCAAAAATAAAAAAAATACTATATGGCGCACCAGGGTGAGGTGCGCCATTAGTATGGATGTACTTATGGCGCACCAAGGGGTGGTGCGCCATTAGTATTGTGCCCCCATCCATATTTCCTCCCCGGCCCTCAATCCCCTTCTCGCCCTCGCCCTCGATCCCCTTCCCCTCTCCTCTCCCGACGCTGCTGCCCCGCCGCCTCGACGCCGCGACGCCGCTCCGTCGTCCTCGTCTCCGCCCCGACGCCGCGACGCCGCGACGCCGCCCTCTCCTCTCCCGACAGCGCCGCCCTGCCGCTTTCCCCGTGGAGAAGGAGGAGGAAGAGGGGGCGCTCGCCGTTGACCTCGCCCGGCCGACTCCGGTGGCCCGGCCGACTCGCCATCGCCCCGCCGCCCTCGTCGCCGGTGGCCCGGACGCCGCCCCGTCCACACCACCGTCGCCGGAGCACCACACCACCACCCGGACCTCGTCGCCCCACCTTGTCGCCCCGTCCACACCACCGCCCCCGTGAGCTCCCCCTCCTCCTCTCCCCCTCTCCCCCTCTCCCCCTCACTCTACTTACTGTCAGTTGACACTGTATACCTGCCAATTGTCCAGGGCTGAATGCTAACAATGTATTTTGATCATCTTACTCTTCTTACTGTCAGTTAACAGTGTATGCACTGTCAACTATACTGTATATGCAATTCAGCACAAACATTGCAGCACTGCATTCATGATTTTTGAGTACATATATTGCTCATGGCATGAAGCCCCTGCATCTTCATTCATGATTTTGGAGTAGGCTGGATGTACTTCTACACCACTTTAGTTGGTCTATAGTGGGGTGCCTTCTGCTTTGTTTGGTTGCAGTATATGCCCATCTAAAATGAACCTGGAGTATATGTTGTGTGCCTTGGTCTGTAGTAGAGTGTGTTTGTTTGTCGGACTAGGTCGCGAGAGCATTGACAGCATTTAGCTTATGGACTATCAGTAGATTAATAACTAAGACATGATTCTGAAATACATATGGTGGACAGGGCATGTACCAATGGTGGCCCCTTTGTGTACATATTTGTCACATCTGATGTCCAAGTAACTACAAAGCGATGAGGATACTATCAATATACACATACGCTCACAACTGCCATGATAATAATTTGTATAATTACAATGCTGCTGGAGTTATAACCTAGAATAAGGTGGATGTCTCAAACACCTGCACATAAATAACAGATAAGTGTAAAGTGATTGTAGGGAAGTTGAGTAAAATCCATATCATTTTCAAGATAGCTAGTAAAATCCATATCTGTTTTTTTCATTTGATTTTGTAATGTTGATTCCTGGCTGGCAATTTTGATGTATACTTTATATGATGATGAAGTGCTACTGAGTTGTGTGCAAATTTCGTTAAATCAGTGATGTGTATGTGTGCTGTCAGTTATGTGTATGTGCTTATTTTAATCCAGTGAAATATGGCACTGAACTGTAGCTAGCTAAATGGTATTTTCCATGTTGTGATGGAGGCCTTTTTCGCCTTGTCCACCCGAGAGGCCCTTGAGTTTGCTGGAATGTCGATTAACTTCCGTTCCAGCAAATTCAGGTACTCCATATGTCCTATTTTCAGCAAAGGTCATGCTGAAATTTTCCGTGAATTTTAGCATGACTTTGCTAAAAATAGGACATATGGGGTACTTGTGACTAATGATGAAAGCTTAGGCTTTTAGGGTGCCTCGGCGTCGAAAAACCCTCAATGATAAAAGCTTAGCTTTTAGGATGCCTCGGTGTCGACAAACCCTAAACAATAACCAACTTTTTGACCAAACTTTGTTCCTATTTAGAGAGAAACATGGCCAACAACGATGAGGCCAGGGGTTCGGGCGGCAAGGCATTCTGGGAGCTGTCCCAGGAGATGGAGGACCAACCTCAGTTGTATGAGGACGCCGCCTTCCCCACCGATCCTTAGAACACTGATGGTACCGCCGAGGAGGACCCCGCTGATGCCACCACTGATGGTGCCGCCGAGGATGCCACCACTGATGATGGCGACGCACGCACAGATGGCAGCCAACCGAAGAGGCAACGGAAGGACCGGTGCCCGATCGTGCTCCTCACCCTCAAGGAGGAAGTTACTGAAGTGGACTCCAACGGGAATCCAACGACGTGCGAACGAATAGTCAAGGGGTACTCGCTTCAGTTCGGGTGCATTCTCCGGAGGACCGTCTCGATCAACACCGAGAACCTGAGGCATCCTGACCGAGGGAATTTGCGCAACCTCCTCTTCACGAAGCTGCACGAACGATACAAGTTCCCCGCTGAATTTGCAAACACAAGCCTCAAAGGGAATAAAGTGAACAATGCTGCCCTCACAAAGATGAGCAAGGCCCTGTCTACTTGGAAAAGCAATGTGAAGAGAATGATCGAGAAAGGTGAGAGTTATCAGAAGATCAAGGAGAAAAATCCTTCGATCACCGAAGATGACTACAATGACTTCAAGATCAATTGCTCGAGCACCGCAAACTCCCAATCAAGTGAGTGGGGGAAACAAATGCGGGAGCTGAACATAGGGGAACACACACTCGGTCCCGGCGGTTATAGAGTGGCGGAGCCTATATGGGACAAGGAGGAGGCGGACCGTGCCGAGCAAGGCCTACCGCCCCTCTTCGATAAATACAGTGACAAGCAGACCAGGAACTTTGTCAGGGCCCGGTACAAGAAGGACCCGAAAACAAAGGAGCTTACCACGGATCCGAAGACCAGGAAGCTTGAGCTTGTTCTGGTAAGGAATACACCCCCACGTAATTAGCTCCATATGGTTGCATTCTAATTAATGAAGCCAAATTTCTAAATGGTTCACATTCCTTCCGCAGGCGACTAAAAGCAGTAGCGCGGGGTCAACTAAGAGCAACCCTTGGGACACCACTCTAAATACGGCGTTGAATGTAATGAAGAACAAGGATAAGCTCAGTAAGCCGATGTCAGCTGGTCGTGTGGCCGGCAAAGGCTTGTCGACAAAATGGGGGTCATACTATACTGCTGGTGTGCGGAAGGAGAAAAAGACCAGCTCGGAAAGCCAGGCGCGCAAGGTTCAAGAACTCAAGGCACAAGTGGCGCGGATTCCGGAGATTGTCCAAGAGCAAGTGGAACAACGACTCGGAGCGACGATCACCGCCATTGTGCCTACCTTGATCTCGGGGTTGAGTGCGTGGATTGCGGGCGGCCAATAGGGGCCGCCCCCGATTCCTAGCTTCACGGCCAGCAACTCGCATAATGCGATGGCGGGGCCATTGGTGCCTCCGGCGGAGGCGGCATTGGTGTCTCCGACGCTAGCACGGGAGCTTAATGCACCCGGGTGTACGCCGGCCGGCACCTCTGCAGCAAGCGGCCCCTCCGTCAACTGCACGCCCGCCGTTGGCGGTGCCTCGACATTAGCCGAGCTCGACGCCATCATCACGGTAACTAATTAAGCCTCTCTCGGCCGAGGACTTCATCTCCTTGCCTTTGACTGGGCATCCCTGACGCCTTACATGTTTTCGCAGGGTGCCGCCGACGTTCCGTGCACTCTCCTCCACTTCGTGAACAATGAGTTGGTCGATGTCGCCAAGGGCAAAATCGTTCAACCGGGCAACCCCTTGTTCCACGGTACCCAGATGCCACCCAACTTGTTTAGGGTTCAACTGGTTCGGGTGCTGCCAGGCTGCGACGAGTTGTTACCTCCGATTCGACCCGTCGGGGCCGACGATGATGACGTGATGACCCTCAGCGCCTGCCTGAGCTGGCCCCTGCTTTGGCCGAAGAGCCAGATTCGTTTGGGGGCGGGGGACACCACCCCAAAGACAACACCGCCAGTCGTGCCGGCGCCAAGTCGGCCCCATGGAAAGACCGCCGCAACGGTGCCGGACATCCCTATGCCACTGGATCCAAATATGCATATGGCACAGGATCAGAACGACGACGACGACGATACATTTGGCAACATCGATCAGTACTTTGCCGATCATGGGTACGATGGCGACTTCATGGGGCCTCCTTCTCAAGAACCCAACCCAACAAAAGACGTGTGCGATCTAGCTGGTACCGTGGAGAAGCCAAGTTGCAACAGGCGCCGTCTGGCGTTCAGCTCTCAGGAGACGCCTCCAGCTGCCGACTTCACCGAGCCTCAGATAGGTGAGGTGCGAAATATTATCAGCCCCAACACACTCAAGAAGGCGGTCTGTGAGCAGAACTCGGTACCATTACAGGAGAAGAAGAAGGCTCACAAAAGAAAGACTAAGAAGGGTGCGAGCCAGCCGGCACCGAGTACGATCCGTGCTCAGGACGGGCCACCTTCACCTAAGGATATCTCGAGGAGGGTGCATGTGGCGGGTAGGGCGATGCTACCGACAAATATGCTCAATGCTGCAACCGGTGCTATGCGGAGTCTGCATGACAGTGTTCTTTCTTTGGAGAAGCGGCGTCTCAGAGAGAAAGATGTGGCATACCCGGTTTTCGCGGCCAAGGTGCCAGAGGGCAAGGGCTTTGTGGATAACTCCATTGGGCGTACGATCGTCCTGCGGTTTGATGACATCCATGCTATGTTGAACCTTCATCCGCTGCACTACACCTTCGTTCGGCTATTTTCGCTGAGTATGGAGATGCGGATCATTCGTGACAAGACCCAGGACATCGTGATAGTCGACCCCTTCTACATGTGTGCCAAGATCTTGGGCAGCGCTGGGGACCGGCAAGTCGCGAGTTCTTACCTCGAAGGCGTCATTCTGGCAAACCAAGATAAGGATAACTTCCTCGTGCCTTACTTTCCCGAGTAAGTGCTCCCCTCAACCGGCCCGTAACATATGAATTCTTAGATTTCGATCGTTTTTCTTTTAACATTCCGTGTTTTCTGCAGTGACACACATTGCACGCTCATCCTCCTAAGCCCTAAATATTCCATGGCCACGTATTTCGACCCGGACCGTCAGTCGAACATAGACTACGCAAATGCCAAGAAGGTTCTTGATGATGTTCTCCCCGGCTATGCCAAATCTGGAGGCACCTTCACCAAGCCTATTCGTAAGTACGGCAAGCACGTGTTCTCCCACAATACGATGTTCTGCTACGTCAAGCAGCCGCCTGGCGGTCAGAAGGGTGCCTACTACGCCATCCATCACATGCGGGCGATCGTACGGGACCATCATCAACTTCTGCTACCGAGTAAACTCAAAGATTGGGCAAAGAGCGTGTCGGCAATCCAGGACGCGGACCTCCGACAAGAATTCTTTCGCATCCAGTTGGAGTTTGCGGAAATCATCCATCAAGATGTCCTTCGTACCTCGGGGGAGTTCTACCTCAACAATCAACCGTCCAACAGTGACATCGACACAATGCTACAAATGCAGGCCGACAACGACCGTTATTTTATGACTCCCATGATAGACGGTGGCTTCATCGACGCTCCGGTCCCTTGAGTCGAGTCGAAAGCAGTGATGCTGTGTCTAGTTCTGAAACATCGATTGGCTCATGTTGTAATTAAACTTTAATGAACTTGTAGTATGTCTCTTTGGTTTCGAGAGTCGTTCAACTTAGATGTAATCGATGCTATTAATGTCTTGCTTTTCTCTTCCGATCATTCTGTTGCATACTTATATATTGCTTATGTATTGTCTGTGAATTGGTACTAACATTTCGTTTGGCTAGTGCATAGCGATGCCGACGTATGTCGTGTACAAGGGTAAGGTTCCCGGAGTCTACGACGACTGGGAGGAGTGTCGGAGACAGGTTCATCGATTCAGCGGTAATAGTTACAAAGGGTACACCACTAGGGCCGAGGCCGAATCTAGATACGCCCGCTATCTAGCAGGAGAGGGGAGGGAGCGTTGGAGGAACCGGATGAAGACGAGTTTCATCGTGATGATGCTCATCGTGATGACCGCAACTCTCTTCTATGTGATGGTAGTTTAGATGATCGATATCGACTTGTAATGTGAAGACAAACTCGCTACTCGCGGTCTCGAGACTTGTAATATAATGTTCTATCTTTGTTCGGTCTTTTCAATTCGGAGACTAATATGATGAATTGTATTCGGAGACTAATATGATGAATTGTATTCAAAGACTAATCTTCTATTGTATTCGATGAATCTGTTGTTGATGTGTGCTGTCTATATTTTGTCCAATTATACCTTTTGTAACATGTGCAAAAAACAGAAAATAAAAAATAAAAAAACCTAATATTCATACTAATGGCGCATCACATCACAGTGCGCCATTAGTATGACAAAGTATACTAATGGCGCATCACTAAATAGTGCGCCATTAGTATGCCGAGGTTACTAATGGCGCACCTTGTTGCTGTACGCCATTAGTATGCCAAAGCACCTGGGTATACATGGCCCCTGGGAGGCATACTAATGTCGCACTTATGTATACACTAATGGCGCATCAGAGGTGCGCCATTAGTATACCAGATACTAATGGCGCACCACTGGTGCGCCATTAGTAAAATATACTAATGGCGTGGCACTAATGGCGCACCACTAATGCACCATTAATGGCCAAATTAGGTGCGCCATTAGTAGGCCTTTTCCTAGTAGTGAATATGCTTAGTTTGAGAATGTTGCACAGGACTATGACCAATTTTGATAGCACTTTCATTGTCACAAAGCAATGGAACATGTCTCACATATATCCCATAATCTTTAAGAGTTTGGGTCATCCAAAGTAACTGAGCACAACATGAACCAGCGGCAATATATTCCGCTTCGGCGGTGGATAAGGATACCGAGTTTTGTTTCTTGGAGGACCAAGACACAAGAGATCTACCAAGAAATTGACAAGTACCCGAAGTGGACTTTCTATCAACCTTGTCTCCGGCATAGTCCGAGTCGGAATAGCCAACAAGATCGAAAGAGGCCCTCTTAGGATACCAAATGCCAAAGTTTGGTGTATGGATTAAGTATCTCACTATCCTTTTCACGGCCTTAAGATGACATTCCTTAGGAGCAGCTTGATATCGTGCACATATGCACACACTTAGCATGATATCGGGACGTGAAGCACATAGATATGATAATGAACCAATCATAGAGCGATAAACCTTTTGGTCAACCGGTTCACTATCTTTGGTCAAATCAATATGTCCACTAGTAGGCATGGATGAAGACATACCTTTGCATTCTTGCATATTGAACTTCTTGAATAAGTCCTTGGTGTACTTCGTTTGAGAAACAAAGGTACCTTCCTTAGTTTGCTTGATTTGCAACCCAAAAAAGAATTTGAGTTCACTCATCATAGACATCTCAAACTTCTCCGACATTAGCTTCCCAAACTTTTCACTAAAATGAGGGTTAGTTGAACCAAATATAATGTCATCAACATAGATTTGGCACACAAATAGTTCTCCATTAACCCTTTTAGTAAAAAGAGTAGAATCAATTTTCCCAATTTCAAAGCCTTTTTCAATAAGGAACTTGGTCAAGCATTTATACCATGCTCTAGGAGCTTGTTTAAGACCATAAAGAGCTTTGTGAAGTTTGTAAACATGATTGGATTTCTTAGGATTGACAAAGCCGGGAGGTTGCTTAACATAAACTTCCTCCTCTATTTCACCATTTAGAAAAGCAATTTTAATGTCCATTTGGTACAAGGTGATATCATGATGATTACCATAGGCAAGTAAGATGTGAATGGACTCAAGTCTAGCAACGGGAGCATAAGTCTCACCATAGTCCATACCTTCGACTTGTGTGTAGCCTTGGGCGACGAGACGTGCTTTGTTGCAAACTACTTGTCCATCTTCATCTTGCTTGTTGCGAAACACCCATTTGGTACCGATGATGTTGTGGTTGTTGTCGGGCTTCTCAACCAATGTCCAAACTTGGTTCCTCTCAAAGTTGTGTAGCTCTTCATGCATGACATTTTTCCAATCCGGATCTTCCAATGCAACTTCAACCTTCATAGGTTCAATGCTAGAGATGAAAGAATAGTTTTCACAAAAGTTAGCTAAACGAGTTTTAGAGCGAGTGATTCTCCCGGTTTGAATGTCATTGTAGATTTGCTCGACGGGATGATCTTTAGCAATTCTTGCTCAAACTCGTGAAAGCTTTTGCTTGGGTCTTTGTTGAACATATTCTTCATCTTGTTCTTCTTATTGGCCTTATTCATTGTTGGCGTTGTCGTTCTCTTGTCGTGGTGGAGAAGGAGGTTGTTGACGTTCATCTTCATGTACTTCCTCGTTTTCATCATCTTGGTGTGTCCCACTTGTGGATGCTTCCGTATCAACTCTTGGTTCACCTTGCCGTGAAGTAGAAGCTTCCACTTGGACGAACGAGGTACTCTCCTTCACCTCCGTTGGACGAACCTTGCCAATAGGCAAGTCTTGAATTGCTTCCGAAGGATCTTTATCTCCTACATCAATTGGCAATTGCTCTACTTGCGAGCCGTTAGATTCATCAAACTTCACATCTACCATCTCTTCAACCTTTCGGGTGAAATTGTTGTAGACACAGTAAGTGTGAGAGTTTGAGCCATAATCAAGTAGGAAACCTTCATGAGATTTAGGAGCAAATTTAGAGCAACGATGCTTATCAAGGATGTAGCACTTTGAGCCGAATACTCGAAAGTATCCAACTTGGGGTTTGTTACCGGTGAGGAGCTCGTATGCCGTCTTGCCGAGTAGCTTGTGAAGATACAAGCGATTTGTCGCGTGACAAGCTGTCTCAACCGCTTCTGCCCAAAAGTGCTTTGGCATCTTGTACTCATCAAGCATCGTTCTCGCCATTTCGATGAGTGTCTGGTTCTTCCTCTCAACAACTCCATTTTGTTGAGGTGTGTACGTAGTCGAGAACTCGTGTGAAATCCCTTCTTCGTCAAGAAAGGTTTCCACATTTGGGTTCTTGAACTCCGTTCTGTTGTCACTGCGAACCTTCTTGATATTCACTTCAAATTAATTTTGGGCCTTCCCAGCGATGTTTTTGAAGATCTTTTGGACATGCGATTTATCATCGAGAAAGAACACCCACGTAAATCTTGAAAAATAATCAACTATAACTAGACCAAAAGAATTTCCACCGAGACTCTTGTAAGAGTTGGGACCAAAGAGATCCATGTGTAGTAGCTCCAGTGGCCTCCTTGTGGTCATGATGTTCTTCACGGGATGCCTTCCTCCAACCTGTTTACCTGCTTGACAAGCACTGTAAAGTCTATCCTTATCAAATATGACATCATTAACTCCAAGGATATGATTTCCTTTAATAAGCTTGTCAAAGTTTCGCCTACCAACATGACCTAATCGTCTATGCCATAACCAACCTTTTGAGGATTTAGCAATGAAGCAAGTTTTAGGTTGAGCCTTTTTAGTGAAATCAACAATGTATAGATCACCTCTACGCACACCGGTAAAGACCATTTTATGATTATCTCGACGAAACACTTGGCAATCTACTTCAGTAAATAGAACATTGAAACCAAAATCAGCAAGTCTAGATACTGAAAGTAAGTTGTATCCAAGAGATTCAACAAGCATGACATTTTGTATGGAGCTATCATGTGATATGGCCACCTTACCGAGGCAAACCACCTTACCCTTTGAGTTGTCACCGAAAGTGACATACTTTCGAGGACTATCATTATTAGCAAGCTCACGAAACATGTCTTTATCTTCGGTCATGTGATCGGTACATCCACTATCAAGAACCCATTCCTTTCCTCCTGACATATATCCCCGAAGATTTGCCATAAGACCAAAATGTCTCATTGCATCATCAAGATCGAAGTCACTGTCATCATCCTCATCATAGTATATATCCATGTTCAACATCGTCATGTGGTGGATCAAATCCTAGAGAGGTTGATTCATTAGAGTGAGTTTGACAATGATCTTGCTTATGAATTTTTATAGCTTCGGAAATAATATCACTAATTATGCCAACATTTCCTTTGGCACGCATAAGGTTTGTAAGCTCAAATAGACGATCACCAAACATAGGATCACTAGTATTCATCGTACTAAAGGCAATAGACTTATGGAGAATTTCATCAAGATTTTTCAAGGAATAATTTAGAAATCGTTCCTCAAGAAATTTCCATATAGTGTAGGCACACTTGAAAGTAGGCAAGCATCCAATCAAGTTTCTAGGCAATCCTATAATGATAAGCTCGGCAGTTCTAAGATTCCTAATCATGTCAATTGACTCATCATGGGTAGGATGCATAGGATCAACATAAGGTGCACAAGGGCTAGCAATGTACTTGTTCAAATGATATTGATTGAAAATAACAAGCATCTCATTTTTCCACTCATGAAAATACTCTCCATCAAGAATAGGCACTCTATGTCTAAGACTCCCAATAGTAGACTCATCCATCTTCCTCCAATGGTGATTAAACTAAAGCAATGGAGACCAAAGCTCTGATACCACTTGTAGGACCTTGAGAAGAGGTGTCCAGAGGGGGGGGGGGTGATTAGACACTAAGTACCAAAGTTGTAGTTTTTAAGTTTCCTTAAGTTTAAGTGGAGTTTAGGCACAAGTTTAACATTCACAATACATATCAAGCAAGCATGCAACGAGTATATGGGCAGCGGAAAGTAAAGCATGCAACTAGCAAGAATGTAAAGTGAAGGGTTTGGAGGATTCAAACACAATTGGAGACACGGATGTTTTTGGCATGGTTCTGATAGGTGGTGCTATCGTACATCCACGTTGATGGAGACTTCAACCCATGAAGGGTAACAGTTGCGCGAGTCCACGGAGGGCTCCACCCACGAAGGGTCCACGAAGAAGCAACCTTGTCTATCCCACCATGGCCGTCGTCCACGAAGGACTTGCCTCACTAGCAGTAGATCTTCACGAAGTAGGCGATCTCCTTGCCCTTACAAACTCCTTGGTTCAACTCCACAATCTTGTCAGAGACTCCCAAGTGACACCTAGCCAATCTAGGAGACACCACTCTCCAAGAAGTAACAAATGGTGCGTTAATGATGAACTCCTTGCTCTTGTGTTTCAGATGATAGTCTCCCCAACACTCAACTCTCTCTCATAGGTTTTGGATCTGGTGGAAAGAAGATTTGAGTGGAAAGCAACTTGGGGAAGGCTAGAGATCAAGATTCATATGGTAGGAATGGAATATCTTGGCCTCAACACATGAGTAGGTAGTTCTCTCTCAGAAAATGTATGCTGGAAGTGTAGGTTCAGTCTGATGGCTCTCTCCACGAATGAAGAGGAGGTGGAGGGGTATATATAGCCTCCACACAAAATCTAACCGTTACACACAATCTACCAAACTCGGTGGGACCGAATCATTAAACTCGGTCAGACCGATTTAGCAAATAATGTGACCGTTAGGGTTTTCAGTGGGACTGAAATGCAACTCGGTAGGACCGATATGGTTAGGGTTAGGGCATAACGTAATCTCGGTAAGACCGATTACACAAACTCGATGAGACCGATTTTGGTAATAAGCTTTCCAGAGGGTTGGTCAGGCAAACTCGGTTTGACCGATTACACAAACTCAGTAGGACCAATTTTGGTAATGAGTTAACCAGGAAGTTTGCATTGTAATCTCGGTAGTACCGATTACTCAAACTCGGTGAGACCGACTTTGGTAATGGACATACACAGAGATATTACAATCCCATCTCGGTGAGACCGAGATCCCTATCGGTGAGACCGATTTGCTTAGGGTTTGTGGCAGTGGCTAAGGCATCTGAAATCGGTGGCACCGGATAGAAAGAATCGGTGAGGGAGTCCTGGACTAGGGGGTGTCCGGATAGCCGGACTATCATCATCGGCCGGACTCTAAGACTATGAAGATACAAGATTGAAGACTTCGTCCCGTGTCCGGATTGGACTTTCCTTGGCGTGGAAGGCAATCTTGGCAATACGGATATGTAGATCTCCTACCATTGTAACCGCTTTTGTGTAATCCTAGCCCTCTCCGGTGTCTATATAAACCGGAGGGTTTTAGTCCATAGGACGAACAACAACCATACCATAGGCTAGCTTCTAGGGTTTAGCCTCCTTGATCTCGTGGTAGATCCACTCTTGTACTACCCATATCATCAATATCAATCAAGCAGGAGTAGGGTTTTACCTCCATCGAGAGGGCCCGAACCTGGGTAAAAACATCGTGTCCCTTGTCTCCTGTTACCATCCGCCTAGACACACAGTTCGGGACCCCCTACCCAAGATCCGCCAGTTTTGACACCGACATTCGTGCTTTCATTAAGAGTTCCTCTGTGCCGTCACGATCAGGAAGGATGCCTCTTCCCGTCTTCAAAGACGGTACCATTGCCAAAGGAGCTTTGGCCGCCAGCCAAACTATCTGGCTAGGTGGTTTTCTTATGACCGCCTGTTCGGCCGCCGCTCCAACGATGACCTCTCAGGTCATCAAGAACGATCTTCGCGTTAGCTCGGAATTCACCGAGCAGCTGGATCCAATTGAGCTCTCCTCTGTCAACGAGCTCTTGGATCGCATCGCCGCCCTGGGGGTCTCTACAGACTACGATCAGATTGGGCTTAAAACCGATCTAAGAGAGATTAACTCCCCCAGGTTACCCACCACGTTGCGGTGGTAGAGGAACAACGCAGCGACTTCTTCTGTATTAAAGACCAGTTATGTCCGGACTCCTGATCCCTCCATGCCGGATTCCCGCGGAGGGACGGACGTCGATCAAGTACTAAACCTAAAGTCAGGCAGTGGACCTGACTCGTTGGACAATGTCCAGCTATCCAAGCTTCCAAATTCGGAAACTTTTCGGCCCTTGAGCCTCAAGTTGGGCAGGGATCCGGACTCAATTCCACCCACCCACCCAAACATATGCGATGTATCTCAAATCCGGCAAGAGCCCGCTGAAACAGTACATCATTACTGGGCCAGATTCCTCCTGGTTATGGACATGATAAAGGACTGTCTTGAGGAAAACGCAATTTCAATTTTCTGCAACAATTGCACGGACAAGGGAATCTTGAACGCCGTAAGTCGTCGCGAAATTACACGCTTCGCTGACCTGGCGGCCATAGTACGAAAGTACTGTGAGATGGAGAGTGTCCGGAAAACCGAAACTAAGTTTTGGGACAATCCGGCTCCGAACAACCCTAGTCCGAAACAAAAGGGTGCATCATGCTCAGGCACCCGGGACAAAAACCAAAAAGCAGAAAACCCATAAAGGGCACGGAACCGTACTGGAGGGATGGCTCAGTGGTCCCTGTAAAATTCATAGTACAGAGGGCGCCACTCCAACACATAGCCTTCGAGCATGTTGGATACTGCGGCAGGTGGCCAAAAGTGGTGAAGAGCTTCTAGCCCCGGAGAACCACCCCAACAGTACCAGTACGGTATTAATAGTCTTCGAGACTTTCGCATCAAATAATATGCGGAAACGAACAATCCGCAGCCTTGCCAAAGTCTACCAAGTAGCAACAACAAATCCATGGAGCGACACGGCTATCACCTTCAACGCCAGCAACGAACCTAAATTCCGAACAGCCCGAGCACCAGCCGCATTGGTCCTCAGTCCAATAGTGGACGGCTTTCGTCTTACCAAGGTACTCATGGATGGAGGCAGCGGATTAAACCTCATCTACGAGGAAACCCTTCGAAAAATGGAAATAGACTGGAGCCGCATTGAGCGAAGCAGCACAACCTTTAGAGGAATGATCCCTAGTCAGGAAGCACACTGCACAGGAAAAATCACACTTGATGTGGTGTTCGGCTCGCCGGACAATTACAGGTCCGAGGAGGTCACGTTCCAAGTGGCCCCGTTCAGCAGCGGATATCGCGCTTTATTAGGACGAGAGGCATTTACAATTTTCCAAGCCATACCCCATTACGGGTACATGAAGCTTAAAATGCCCAGGCCCAATGGAACCATCACTCTCGCCAGTGATCCGGACATAGCACTCCGCGCTGAAAATAAGACAGCCGCACTAGCCCTAGAGGCACTATCCGAAGCCCTAGCGGCAGAGGAATTCACTGCGTGCGCTCTACGGTGAACAAGGACGATGTGATACTCGATAAGAGATCCAAGTCCACCTCTTTTAAACCAGCGGACGAAATAGTCAAATTCCAGGTCCATCCAACGGACCCCACAAAGACGGCCTTCATTGGGGCACAGTTAAACCCTGAGGTAGACTCCGCACTACGAGAATTCCTTCGGGAGAATTGGGACATCTTTGCCTGGCACCCTTCAGATATGCCAGGAATCCCACGCAGATTGGCAGAACACAGCCTAAACATCCTAAAAGGATTCAAGCCAGTCAAACAGGCTCTTCGGCGATTTTCTGAACACAAAAGACAGGCAATGGGAGAGGAGCTAGCCAAACTATTGGAAGCCAGATTCATTAGAGACATCAAACATCCGGACTGTCTAGCGAACCTGGTAATGGTACCAAAAAAGGACAAATCCTGGCGCCTGTGTGTCAATTTTAAAGACCTGAACAAGGCTTGTCCAAAGGATCCTTTCCCCCTTCCCCACATCTATCAAATCATTGATGCTACCGCAGGAAACGATTCATTGTGCTTCCTCGACGCATACTCCGGCTACCATCAAATCAAGATGGCGGAGGCAAACCAAGCCGCAACGGCATTCATTACTCCATACGGACCATTCTGCTTCAACACAATGCCCTTCGGACTCAAAAACGCCGGCGCAACATATCAGCGCATGATTCAGACATGTATGGCTACCCAGATTGGCAAAACAGTAGAGGCATACGTAGACGACGTGGTCGTCAAGACCAAACACGTCGAAACTCTAGTAGACGACTTGAGGCTCACATTCGACAACCTCCGAGCATATGACATTAAGCTCAACCTGGAAAAATGCATTTTCGGCGTACCAGCCGGAAAGCTCCTGGGCTTCATTGTATCCGGTAGAGGAATTGAAGCAAACCCAGCCAAGATTCGAGCTCTGTCACAGTTGGATATCCCAAAGGACCTCAAACAAATACAAAAATTAACTGGATGCGTGGCGGCTTTAAGTCGCTTCATCTCCCGTTTGGGAGAAAAGGCATTGCCCCTCTATCGCCTCCTCACGCGCACCGAACACTTCGAGTGGACAAATGCTGCCACGGCCGGACTCGAAGAAATAAAAGCCATATTGGCAACAAATCCGGTCCTGGCCGCGCCTAACCTAGGCAAACCGATGTTACTATATATCGCGGCAACACATCAAGTTGTCAGCGCGGTACTCGTCGTCGAATGAGAAACAGAAGGACACAAATTCCCTCTTCAAAAACCAGTGTACTACGTATCCACTGTCTTAACCCCATGCAAGTCCCGGTATCCACATTATCAAAAGATAGCGTACGCGGTGTTCATGGCATCCCGGAAGCTGCGACACTACTTTCAAGAGTGTTCGATAACAGTTGCCTCCGAAGTACCTCTCAACGACATTATAAACAACCGCGACGCGACGGGTAGGATTGCAAAATGGGCCATCGAACTCTTACCATTCGACATAACCTACAAACCACGCCGAGCTATAAAGTTGCAAGTTTTGGCTGACTTCGTCGATGAATGGACCGAAGCTGAACTCCCTAAAGAGTACGGTGCATACTCCAATTGGATCATGCATTTCGACGGCTCCAAAATGTTGGCCGGCTTGGGGGCTGGCGTCGTATTGACGTCCCCAACTGGAGACGCAGTCCAATACGTACTTCAGATAATGTACACGGACTCCAACAATGCAGCCGAATACGAGGCCCTTCTACATGGCCTCCGGATGGCAATCTCCATGGGTATTCAACGCCTAGAAGTGCGCGGGGACTCAAACCTCGCAATATCCCAAGTAAACGGAGACTTTGACGCCAAGGATCCGAAAATGGCAGCCTATCGTAACGCCGTCTTAAAACTGTCAGCTCGGTTCGAAGGACTCGAATTCCACCATGTAGCCTAGGATAATAACCAGGCAGCCGACATGTTGGCACGCATCGGCGCAAAATGCGACGCCGTCCCTCCAAACATCTTCCTGGAGCGGCTCTTTATTCATCCGTATTATGGGAAGAGGAGTCCG
Source organism: Triticum timopheevii (assembly GCA_963921465.1). NCBI lineage: Eukaryota > Viridiplantae > Streptophyta > Magnoliopsida > Poales > Poaceae > Triticum > Triticum timopheevii. The sequence continues at coordinate 569,924,442 of OY997264.1, forward strand.
GAAATAAAAACCCGGAACCAACCGTACCACCCAACACGGAACATTCTGACACAATCGATGGCTCAGCCAACGAAATAACACCTTCAGCCCACGAAATAATGGCAGTAATTGCCCCGTGGACGGAACCATTCCTAGCCTACTTAATTAGGCGGGAACTTCCCGAAGACCAAAACGAGGCCCACTGCATAGTTCGGCGATCTAAAGCCTACAAGGTCCATGAGGGAGAGCTTTATAAGAAAAGCCCAACCGGAGTCCTTCAAAGGTGCATCTCCGAAGAGGAAGGGCGCAATCTGTTGGCTGAAATTCACGCCAGAGTCGGGGGCACCACGCCGCAGCCCGGGCCCTTGTAGGCAAGGCCTTCCATACAGGATTTTATTGGCCGACGGCCTGGGCAGATGCTCAGGACTTAGTCCAGGGATGCGTCGGGTGCCAGATTTTTGCTAATCAAAGCCACATGCCGCCCACCGCCCTCAAAACTATACCCATCACCTGGCCGTTCGCGGTCTGGGGGCTTGACATGGTTGGACCCCTTAAAGGGGGAACCCATAAGCAAAAATACCTATTGGTAATGGTGGACAAATTCACCAAATGGATAGAGGCCAAACCAGTTATAACGGCCGAATCCGGACCAGTGATAGACTTCATATCCAGGGTAGTACGCCGTTATGGCGTCCCCCACAGCATCATCACCGATAACGGCACGAACTTCACGACCGACGAGGTTAAACTCTGGTGCAAAAATATGGGCATTAAGCTCGACTACGCTTCAGTCTATCACCCTCAAACCAACGGTCAAGTTGAACGAGCAAATGCTCTAATCATGAGCGGCATCAAACCCAGATTAGTGCGGTCCCTTACGGAATCTAACACGCACTGGGTAGAGGAGCTCGACTCCGTACTCTGGGGGCTGCGGACCACACCAATCCGTACTACCGGATTCACACCATTCTTTGTGGTATAATTCATGACTCACCTCGAGTGCACATGTACGAAGAAAGAGAAGCCGAGTTGGATCGGCAGGACAGCTTGGACGCATTGGAGAAGGAGCGCGACGTGGCAAAGGCTCGTTCCGCATTCTATCAGCAGCAGGCTCGAAGATATCAAAGCAGAGAAGTACGGGCTAAAACTTACAATGTTGGCGAACTAGTTCTACGCCTGCCGGACAAGAAAAATGACAAACTCAAGCCCAAATGGGAGGGTCCCTTCATCATCGACCAAGTCCTGACCGGCGGAGCATACCATCTGCGAAACGCATCGGACAACCGACTCGAACCGAACCCATGGAACGCAGCCCGCCTCCGAAGATTCTATGCCTAGCGCCGGACTCAGAGTTCGTCTCCTTCCTCCGTCCACATTTTATACTTCAGTTGTCTTTTGTTTCTCTCTTTTCTCCCCACCTTTTCATAAAGCCTTTGAGGGCCGATCTGCGCATTGTTTGCACACACTTGACGTGCCACTCGCACTCATTATACCTGGGGGCTTCTTTAACAGAAGCTTATTTATACGGGCTTCATGCCCAACACATGTGTCAAACTTCCGCATGTACCTTTTATTCACCATTATATGCATCGATATGACTTAAGTTTTGGCCAAGCTGGGTTGCCTGGCTCCTGTGCTTACCCCTACGTTCCCGATTGTTCGGCTAGGAGGTAAAGGGAGCACCTCTGCGATTGTTACTGCCGGGTCAGCCGGATGTGTACCTCAGACTGGGTGAAGCCGAAAGCTAGCGTTCTTAAGGGAATATTCGGTCGGTGACTTGAAAGATGATTTTTTATTTATTCATTTATCTGCCCCCAAATGCTTTTCTGCTCTTTTCGCAGTCCGGACATGCACTTTACGGCATGCCTCCCAGGGAAAGGAACCCCTAACGGAACTATTCTCCCTGGAAGATGTTTCTTACTAACCATGTAATATAACATAACTAGTTGGGCACTTGTCTGATAAAGCACTAGTGACCCCTACGCCTGGTCTCCATGCATGCCCCGGTTTTTTGCATAACCGCGAGGGCATTCGGACACACTCCGGACTGTTGGGTCCCGTTGTTGAAGTGAAAAGGTCCGCAAAGACAAACGATCTACAATCCGGCTAGAAGGCATTATACATGTCATTTTAAAAAATACATCGTCACATTGACTGATTGTACTCCTCTTCAATCCCATCTAACAGGCTGTCTAATTTACAGTCCTGTTGGGAATACTTAGCGGCCAACTCTACTTGGCCGTACACTTAGCTCACAGTGATCTCCTTCCCATTGGGCCCCACAGGTCCGACCTCGGCCATGTGGTTCGGATCCGCCTTCTTGTACCGTGTCTTCACCATGGCCCAGGCCTCCCTGGCGCCTTGACAACAGGCCGATATCTTCCATAGACGGAAGCGCTGCCGTGCTCCCTGAAGCTTCTCCGCAAGCCCTCCAAGACCCTCGGGTAGGGAGACGGACGGCCATAAGGCCTGGGCGACACCACTCATCGCCTGCCGAACGCGTTCGTGCAGTTGCAGCAGCTCGGGAAGTTGATCACCCGTTGAACCGGGCATTTCCTCCGCAGGGCGACCTGTGAGCACATCTACAGACACATTTCTGTCAATCGACTTCCTCGCCTATCTCTTCTTTTCAAAAGAGTTTGCTCAAGAACTTACTGTAGATGCCGCGACGAAGCCGCTGATTCTCCTTCACGGAGCCAGACAGCTGGGCCCGAACACCTTTTAGCTCTTCTCCAAGCTGGGTGTGGGCATCTTGGAGTTTGTTCCTCTCCTGCTGCACCTTCATAAGCACCCTCTCACCGGCCTTTAGCTGGCGCAATAGCTGTTGCTTGTCCGGATCGAGTCCGGCAACATCTGCAATACTATTGTCAGACTTACACGCATGCCGAACACTACTTATCTTTTTGAGATATGTGTTACCGGAGGGGGTCTCTGTGTCTCCTCCTGCGGCGGCTAGTGTGGCCTCAAGTTGGGCCTTGCACTCTTGTAGCTCCTGGAACAATTGGGTATTCTTCTTCGTAAGATCCTGCATATCAAATGATCCTTAAATCAGTTATTTTAACTACTTTAAGTCTCGGAGGCTACTGGCATATACAACTATTAAAATCCCTTACCCGTATGTCTTTCACATACTGCTCCGTGGCTCTGGTTAAACCATCTTGAGCGGCACGGAGGTGTGCGTCTCCCACGTTAAAGGCATTCAACGCCTCCGAGGAGAAACACGCGTCACAAAGAACTCTCCGGCGGCGCCTGTGATTCATGGCGCTCTCCACCTCAGACCTGGTGGCGGACAGCCTGTCGGCATCCTCCGTTGGAGGAGCATCTGGCTCGCGCCTCGCGCTCGCCTCCCCCTCCGGACCAGGTGTTGGAGCCTGGCTGACGGAGGCTGGGTTGGCAACCTCTCCGGGCACAGTCCGGCGAGCGCTCTTTCTCCTGGAAAAGTCATGAGCATCAGTATACTTCACAGGCGTCTTTTCCTTAAAAATGCCGGCGTACCATACCGTTGCGGCGACGTTTCAATTCGCACCGCGCCCCTCTTCCGCCTGCTGGGCCGAACTGGCCCTGGTTGGTCAGCTGCCGCGGGATCAGCTTCCCGTCTTGAAGGCACCTCCTGCGAGACACCGTTGGTATGTGGTGGTCAGAAATAAGCACGGACGAAGTAATGGTGTTAGGGCTCCGGTCATAGTCACCTAGGAAGCCGGAGATAAACCGGGGTAGTCAGCCGTAATGGCGACTAGAGCATTGTCCATGCTAAGTTGGTGGAACACCCCGTCAATCAGCTCCACCTTTATGTCCGGATCCTCTTCGAAGGCCGGATCAAGGGATCTTCCCGGATCCTCGGGTTGTGGAGCAGGACTGTGTATGCCCTCCACATCCCGGCGCAGTTCCTGCGTCAAAATCATAAAGTAAGGCACTTAACTTTGCAAGCACGGATCGGATGAGTAAACGTCCGCTTACCCAGCTCCGAGGGTTATTCATGGAGAATCTATTCAATGGGCTCGTTTGGAGGAAGTCATCCTTCTCCCCCTTGTACAAGCCGGACAGGATCTTCACCAGATCTGCGGCCGATCCCGGCCCCTTGCGGCCATGACGGGTGGCGTCATTCTCCCCGTTGAAATCCCACATGGGGTGGCCCCTGTATTGGAGCGGCTTCACCCCTCCCATAATGCACGTGGCCATGACTCCAATCATGGTCAATCCGGAATGAGCCAGCAACCTTATTCGGCCCATCAGATAACAGACGCTCCTGTCATCCTCCTGTTGAGGGCTCCGCGGGCGCCAACTCAGGCGTTTCTCCAGAGGAGCATTGCTGAGCTCCGAGAGGCCGATCCGAACTGGGTCCGGCAGTGGAGCATCTTCCACATAAAACCATTCCGAGGGCCCGTCTTCGGACGCCTTCTTTGGGGTTCTGGATAGATATCCGGTCCCGGCGATGCGCCATATTTCGGCTCTGCCCACTTGATATATCGACCCCTCGTGAGAACGGGGTACGAGGCAAAACAGTCTCTTCCACAGCGTGAAATGGGGCTCGATGCCCAGGAACAGCTCGCAAAGAGCTACCAAGCCCGCAATATGCAGAATGGAGGCGGGCGTAAGGTGATGAAGCTGGAGTCCGTAGAACTCCAGAAGCCCCCGGAGAAACGGATGTATGGGAAATCCGAGCCCCCTTATTAGATAAGGGACCAAAAACACCCGCTCTACTTTGGAGGGACTGGGGGTGTTCTCCGCCTGTTTTCCACCTTTGTAGGTGGCCAGCCCGGCTCGAACCGGGACCATAAAGGCCGGAGGAAGGTATCCCTCCGCTTGGAGCGTCACCAGCTCGTTGTGCGGGACTGAATATCTCCTCCAGTCTCCTGGCTGAGGGCTGGGAGCATGAGAGGAGGATCCGCGTCAACGGTCAATGGTGGAGTGGATTTTTGTTAAAGCGCTCTGATGAGTACTCGCGGAAGGAGGATGGTGTGATTTTGATCTGGATTCTTGCCTCTCTTATAGGCAGCTTATTCGCGTAGCTAGGGGGTAAAATGTAAAAATACCCTGGCCTTTCACATTCGTACGACATGTGGAAGAGGGCCATTATTGGGCGTAGAAGCCAAGGAGCACAACATTTATAAGGAAGCCGGACACTATTCGACAAACACATGGAAGTTGGAGGAGAACCAGCCTTGCAACGCCGAAGACAATGTACGCGCCGGACTCATTGTCATTGAAGCCTGGTTCGGGGGCTACTGAGGGAGTCCTGGACTAGGGGGTGTCCGGATAGCCGGACTATCATCATCGGCCGGACTCAAAGACTATGAAGATACAAGATTGAAGACTTCGTCCCGTGTCCGGACGGGACTTTCCTTGGCATGGAAGCAAGCTTGGCAATACGGATATGTAGATCTCCTACCATTGTAACTGACTCTATGTAACCCTAGCCCTCTCCGGTGTCTATATAAACTGGAGGGTTTTAGTCCATAGGACGAACAACAACCATACCATAGGATAGCTTCTAGGGTTTAGCCTCCTTGATCTCGTGGTAGATCCACTCTTGTACTACCCATATCATCAATATCAATCAAGCAGGAGTATGGTTTTACCTCCATCGAGAGGGCCCGAACCTGGGTAAAAACATCGTGTCCCTTGTCTCTTGTTACCATCCGCCTAGACGCACAGTTCGGGACCCCCTACCCGAGATCCGCCGGTTTTGACACCGACAATCGGTGTGGCCGATTTTGGCTTTAGGTTTAGGTCATTCATGGAAGTGGGAAAGTAGCCGAGGGTTTTGGAGCATATCACTAAGCACATGAAGCAAGAGGCTCATTAATCAACACCTCATCCCTCCTTGATAGTATCGGCTTTTCCTATAGACTCAATGTGATCTTGGACCACTAAAATATAAAATGAAGAGTCTTGAGCTTGAAGCTTGAGCCAATCCTTTGTCCTGAGCATCTTGAAGGAGTTCCCACATCTTTTAGTCCATGCCACTCCATTGTTGAACTTATCTGAAACATACTATCTAAAAGTGTTAGTCCAACAAGAGATATGTTGACATTAATTACCAAAACCACCTAGGGAGCACTTGTGCTTTCACACTTGCTTGTTTGTTTTTACTTGAGGGACAAGTGTGACGCGGGCGTCAACAGTTGCATTTTGAGTGTAATATAGGTAGACAACAGAGTCATTTCACTATTCCCCATTTTTAGTGAGTTTCTACCCGAAACACCCCCCTCCAAAGCGAAATTAGTTTAGCCCAAGCCCATAAATCAAAAATGACTTCTTTACATATTTTATGGCTTATTTTGAGAATAAGCCCTGAAAAGGCGGAATCGAACTAGCCCTTAACCTGCAATTCAATTGTGCGTGCAATGATGAATCACTCCTGCCTGCTATAGTGTACATTTAGGCATCATCATACATGGCATAACCTAATATATGTGCATTCCATTATAGAATCTGGAATATGCAATGTTTATGTTAGTTCATACATTCCACATGATGTTTAAATGCCCCTTAAATCTGGTCAGTCAAGTGATGGTCTTTAAGCCTCCTTCTTTGCTTCTTTTCTTGATATGTAAGATTTGCTCACACATCTGTTCAATTGCTTGTTTGCATCAGCCAGCCATACCAGGACTGTTTGCTTTGATTACTTGCTGTTCTTGACCTAACGTTGTAACAGAGCTTGTCAATGATTTAAACACCAAGGGCTGCTGTAGTGGGGCCTTGTCTAACTCATAGGTGACATAAAGGTTTGGCTGTACACTAAAGTAGGCTCTCCAAGAGTACCTGGAGATCCAGTTCGAAGGTATTCCTAGTTTTTACATAGTGCAGACATAGTAAATGCTCATTTCATTGTGTGCAAGTGCAAGAGATGTGGCATGTTTCATTATGTGGTGTTGTCTTGTTATAATCTCATCCTTTTGTGTTCGCAGACTGGAAAGTTGCATACTTATCTTCCAAGGAGACGGGCAACTAGTTTGTGTCACCTTGTAGAGGGGGTGCAATGAAGATAAGATTGAGGATTTCCAGGTACAAGATGTTAGGAAGGAGCCTTGCAAGAGAAGTAGTAGCTGCGCTGAGCCTCTTCAACCTGTTAAGGTAAGTCACAGTATCCAACTCAACAGTTCAATTCCTTGTTTGTTTCAGGCATAGTTAATTTGCTCTTTTCAATTGATTTATTCGTCCTCAGTTAATGAGATGCCCAAAGAATGATGCCTGATGTTGGGTACTTGTATATCTATTAGTTGACATAATTAAAGGCCTTACCATTTAATTACTCTGCCGAAGTGTGCCAGAAGCTTTGAAGTCTATTAACGAACTATTATTGCATGAGGCTCACAATCTAGTTTATACTAGGCTAATGATTGCATAGTTTTGCTTGCTATAGTATGTTTGTATGAAACCCTTTGCTGTTCATTATGCTCCCTAAGATTTTAATTGAGCTACAGAATGGCCAACTGCTTGCTTACTTATACACAACATGCTGTCTATATTTGTAACTTGTCTGTGTTTTGGATTGGGCCCCAACATCATGCTCCTCTGGTGATCTAAGAGAGATTTCTGTATGCAGGCTGCACAGACTACCTTTTTTATAATTTTTAAAATATCACCTGCTTATGCTTCATGATGTGTAACATTATTGTTAGTCCTCTTTTGCCATGTACAAAATAGTCTGTCTTGCTCGCTTCACGGTTGTAACTATATTTTTGCCCTAGTCATCTGTACTTACAGAAACATTTTAGGATGAAGTGACATCAACACAAAGATCTGCGAGCAGTGCGGCATGGCCGTTACCGAATGATTATGGATTGGAATTGTAATGTGCTGATGTTCTCGAGCATTAACTAGAGGTGGCAAGACAACGTGTACATGATTCTCAATGTACAATCAACAAGTTGAGACTGGACATGCAGGTATTAGATGCAAGAGTCAAAAAAATGAAACAAGACACTGAGGTAACCACGAAGGAATTGGAAATTTTGCAGACTGAAATTTGTGCTATCTGAATCCGGCCAATCCTATTTTCCGAAGAGATTATAGTTCAAATGGTAAGTTATGTTGATGCGCGTCCATGATGTATGAGCTGTATTTGCCCAATGTATGTAATTTGCTGTTTGTGTATGCTTTATTATCACTGGTGCAGAACCATAACGCCCAGTGGGTATAATCGGCTGTAATTTCTTTATTGTATAGTGTAGGATTATTCTACGTTTCTATGCCTTAGTCTCTTTATTGTATAGTGTATGTTTTTTCAAGGTGATAGAATAGAGTAGGATAATTCTTTGAATATGCTATATCGTTCAAACGGGGCCAACTCGCCCAAACGTTGTAGTGACCATGGCCCTCCATGGGTCGTACGATCCATGGGCCATCTACGGGACGGACGATCCATGGCCTTGTATGGCCGTCAGATCTGTGGGCCTTCTATGGGCTGTTGGATCCATGGGCCTTCTATGGGCCATCGGATCAATGGGCCTTCTATGGGCCATCGGATCAATGGGCCTTCTACGTCCAGTAGGATCCATGGGCCTTCTACGGGCCGTCTCATCTATGGGCCTTGTACGGGCCGTATAATGTGCCATAAACGGGCTAGAGTGGAAATCGTACATTTTATGGGCTGACCATAACGGGCCGTTAATAGGCCGTATTTGATGGTGCTATGATAACGGCCCAACAGATTAACGGGCCACAAATGGGCCGAATTTGGCCCACAAGCAGAAAAGGCCAGTAATGGGCCGTAAGTAACCGAATGCTGGAAATGAGCCCAATTAAAAATGGGCCTTGAGAAGGCCAAAAGGTAACGCAGGCTGGAAACGACCCAATGGAATAATGGGCCGCTAATGGGTATAAAGCGATACACTGTTCACCACGGGACAGTTTCACCACGGGTCGTTAATGAGCCAAAAGTTACAAAGGGACTCATATGGGCCGAAAGACGTCATGGCCCATACATGGTCCAGAAGTTACAACGGGATGGAATCATATTGGACGGCTCAGATGACGCTACTGGGCCTAATTGCGGTAGGCCGTAACGGGCCGTGAGTTAGCGGGCTGTAAATGGGCTATATGCGAACATGCCGTTAACAGGCTTTTCATGGGCCGGCCTGCCACCTTTTGACCAAGTCAAACAGGCCGGCCTTTTCACAGGAATGGGCCTCTGTTGGGCCGTGCCACATGTCAACGTATCATAGGCGCCTTGGGTCCAACGAGTGGATGACATCTGTCCCATCGGTGAGCCGGCACGTGTTTCCTCCAGGCAATGATGATTTTACACGTGGAAAATCCCCATTGGTCGAAGCTGTTAACGGGTTATCGGATCCAAAACCGGACCCGATAGCTTAACGGCGTTCCGTTACGGTGGATGCCATGTGTCGATCACCCTTGATGAAAGTACTTCTGTGATGCGCGATTTATCGTCAGGGAAGTGGACACTTGCATGATGATAATTTTGGTAATGTCATGGAACACTTCTACGACAACACAGGTATGACTATCTTGATGCTGTCATAAAATCGTCATGGATGTACATGCATGACAATAAACATGACCTACTATGACAAACACGTGTCATCACGAAAGTGTATATATTTTTTTGTAGTGCACCACGAGCGCGGCCTTGCTATACGAGATGAATAGCAAGAAGAGCTAACAACATAACAGATCACGCGATCATCAATAGTCCATCGCCATTTCCTCACCGGCAAGCGGCTGTGAGATGGACGTGTACTTGATGGGTAGACCATCCAGAAGGGGCTCCGCAGACTAAAAGCTAAGTATTTGCAAACCTCTATTCCACTCTCGTTATCACTACTTACTCTCCTTGTTTCAAGTATTCTTCACTTTGTATGTAGCCTGACTGTGCGAGGGAGCGTTCTTGGGGCATTCTGCGCTCTTGGTTCATTCTAGGTCTGCCCGGAAACACCAGTGCAGCTGCGTTTGTTCTCGGCATGTGAAGTTCCTGGGAAGCCGGCATCCCCTTTCAGCTGCTAACTAGGACCCGATCCTAAGCACTATTGCCGGGGCGTGCGCACCAGGAAACATTCCGGCAACGTGGGGCTAACAAATGTACAAAGCGTTGGATAGCTTGGAAAGGGGAAAGGCAATAGTGGCAGTAAAGAAAAGGTCCACCCAATCTGAGGCAATTAATAACCAAGTATTACATGTGAATTGTCTCGGCACCAAGTGCCATGCAGATTTCACAGCTCGGGAGCTGCGGTGCACATTCCTCGGAGGAAGGCTATGATGGTCATGGCCCATGCCAGGCTTGGCCCCACCTCCAGCATCCAAATCTTCGGACATTCGCTGCTGAAGGCGGGCCTGGGGGTTCCTGATGATGTAGTGAGAACCAGGGTCCCACTAACCGTCCAAGCATGGGCCATGCCAGTCTGCAACTACTGCAAAGCAACCCCGATAAAGAGTCAATCTTTCCGACGACCACTACAACCACATAAAGGGATATGCTTCCCCATAGTGTTGCTTAAGATTCGGGCTGCCGGGAAGCACCTTTCCGGCAGGGTATTCTCCATGTGACCCCGCAAGCCTTGGACCGGCAAGCAAGTTCCTTGCCGGCCGGCAAGTATTGACACGACAAGCCTCGGATCGGCAAGCAAGTTTCTTGCCGACGCTCTATATCAGTGGTAGGCACGTCAGTAGATAGATGAGGACTGCCTGGCCACGTTTTCATCCACCGCTCAAGAACTACCTTTATTGGAGTCTTCACAAGCACGTGTCAAGATGGCATGGTCTAGATGCACAAGCGGTGGTGACTAGGCAGGCTACTTTGCTGGTGGCCGAGTAGAAGCCATGCGCCCAAGCAGCGCATTTAATTCACTGTCAGTGATAAGGATGATCACATTGTAGTGACTTTACACCTCTTGTATGCCTTGTACACCATTGTTAGTGATCCCTTGGACATATAAAAGGAGGACCAAGGCGTAGCTACAAGGGGGAGGGGCCGCCAGCGAAGATGCGGCTAATGCGCCTCCCCGTCCTCCTCTTCCTCGATGATCACGGTGACCTCTTCCTCGCCCCCTCCCTCCCCCTCTCACAGTGGGCTCCACCGCCGTGAACTCCGAGGGAGGAGGGACGCGCTGTCGAGCAGAAGCCCTCGTCACCACCGTTCAAGCAATAGCACGCCCTCTCACCATGACAAGCGAAGGAAGATTACAAAGAAGGAAAAAGAAGAAGGAGGTGCGTGTGGAAAGACACCGTCCTTCCCATTTTCATAGAAGGGCAGAGCCAAGGGCTGGCCTCTCAACCCAAGGGCGGCCGCCCCGCTCAACCAATACGGCCTACAGAGGCGCTGGGAATCAGGACCGACCCGCTGCTCCAACCAGCAACGCCTAATTTCCCACCGCGGCACTAACGCCTATGCCCTCCGCATCCACCACCTACCCTTCCTGAGGCATGAAGGACACTTGGCGGACGAGCCAGAAGCACAAAAGCAAGTGGGACAGCCGTTTTCCACTCCGTGATCGTGGGGTGCAAGCGCCATGCAAGCCACGATCCGAGCTTTCTTCATAAATGAGCAGCGCCCCTACGGATTCCTCTTTTTATGGGGAAGGCACGGGCTGCCTCTCCACTGTTCGATGTGAGGCGTCGCAGGCGTGCTGCGACCATTCCACGTGCGACCCCCACGTCGCGCACTCAATGCAAATCGTGGGGGAGCACAATAAACGAGAAGATTACATTAGTTAATCCCTGCCATGCGTGCCCACACACTGTTTTGGGCTTGGCCCAATGAGGCTTCACACTCGTGTGTGGCCCAGGCCCAGGGGCTCATGTTGTTGTACATAAGTCTGGGCCCTTTTGTACCCCTTACTTGTGCGTGGGTGATGTCTACTACGCAACTTTATTCTTGTAGACTCTTGTTGGGCCTCCAAGCACAGAGTTTTGTAGGACCATAGCAATTTTCCCTCAAGCGGATGACCTAAGGTTTATCAATCCGTGGGAGGTGTAGGATGAAGATGGTCTCTCTCAAGCAACCCTGCAACCAAATAACAAAAAATCTCTTGTGTTCCCAACACACCCAATACAATGGCAAACTGTATAGGTGCACTAGTTCGGCGAACAGATGGTGATAAAAGTATAATATTGATGGTAGAAATATATTTTTATAATCTGAATAAATAAAAATAGCAAGGTAGAAAATAGTAAGCGGACACAAAAACGGTATTGCAATGCTTAAAAATGAGGCCTAGGGTCCGTACTTTCGCTAGTGCAACCTCTCAACAATGCTAACATAGTTGGATCATATGATTATCCCTGAAAGAGCAATAAAGAATCACTCCCGAGTTCCTATTAGTGGAGAAAAAAAGATAGGAATTGTTTGTAGGTCATGAAACCACCTCAAATCTATTCTTTCTGTTCGATCTACACAAAGAACTATAAAGAGACCCAAAGTTTCCGTCGGAGAAAAACATGCATCAACCCTATGCATAGATTACCCCAATATCACCGCGGGAATCCGCGAGTTGAATGCCATAACACATATCAAGTGAATCAATAAGATACCTCATTGTCACCTCAAGTATTGATATTGCAAGACATATATCATGTGTTCTCATCTCTGAATATCCAATCCGACAAGACAAAACTTTGAAGGGTAAAGATTCAATTCATCATAACAAGAGTATAGAGGGGAGAAACATCATATGATCCGACTATATTAACAAAGCCCATGATATAGATCACGAGAGAGAGAGAGAGAGAGAGATCAAACACATAGCTACTGGTACAAACCCTCAACCCCGAGGGTGGACTACTCCCTCCTCATCGTGGTGGCCGCGGGATGATGAAGATGGCACCTGGGAAGAATTCCCCCTCTGGCAGGGTGCAGGAACGGGGTCTAGATTCGTTTTCGCGGATACAGAGACCTTGTGATGGAGGAGCTTATGATCTAGGTTAACCCCAATGGGTTTCGGAATATTTGTGAATTTATAGGGTAAAGAGGGGTTGCGGGAGGCCACCGAGGTGGGCACAACCCACCTGGGCGTGCCAGGGGGCCCTGGCATGCCCTGGTGTGTTGTGCCCCCCTCGGGGCACCCCGTAGGTGCAGATCTGGACCATTGGGTTCCTTCTGGTCCATAAAAAAATCTCCATGGAGTTTCATTGCGTTTGGACTCCGTTTGGTATTGATTTCCTGCAATGTAAAAAACAAGCAAAAAACAGCAACTGGCACTGGGCACTGGGTCAATAGGTTAGTCCCAAAAAATGATATAAAGTTGCTATAAAATGATTGTAAAACATCCAAGAATGATAATATAATGGCATGAATACTTCATAAATTATAGATACGTTGGAGAGGTATCAACAGGCAGTTGCAGCCACACCTACGACGGGGGTTGACGGGGCAGCAGAAGGCAAAATACCTGCTCTCACTACAAGAAATATGTCAACTTATGACCTTCTGTCAGTGACCCTGGAAGAATTGGTCATAGATTTATGAGCATTTGAGACCAATTGGTCAAAAGCTGTTCGAGGGGCTCCAAACCCTAAATCATTGCGACCATTTTGGTCAGAAAGGTCATAATTTCCTTACATGAAATGGTCATAAAGCTAACAACGCTAGTCCGCTGCCTTATTTCTAGTTGTTAACGACCAATATAGATGGTCATATCCTTGTAAATTGTGGTGGGTTTCTATGACTAGGCGCCACCTCATCAGTTTTGCCTATGTGTCATGTCCATGTGGCAGTTTTTGCCCTAGGTTGTGAAGCAACCTATATTTCTGTCATTCCCAAAATTCCCAAAAAAATCTCATAAATTCTTTGGGTCATATCTTCGTCAAATATGTAAAAACCTTCCTTGCCTAGTTCAAAAATAATTCAAAAATATTCATTTTCTTATTCTGTTCAGAGTAACAGTTTGTGAAGGAAGTACCACTTTGGCATGTCCAAATAGTATCCATTTTCTACAGTGCTTTCCTATGCCCAAATAACCATCCTCCACCAAATGCCAGCTCAATCCATTCATTATTTTGAGCCGAGCTTCAACATTCGTATTTATGTCCAGTGTGGTGGTTTGCAAAGCAAGTACCACCTAGGCTCCTCCTTTTGAGCTGAAAATTTGTGAAAACGGTCTTCTTAGTAACTGATCATCCTCAGCCAAAACTCACGCCCATTAGCCATGTACATTTCCCGTACCGCTAATCAAACACTTGGCTGCTAATTCATGTTTGAGCATCGATTGGTCTCCTCGTGAAAATCTTATGTTGTAATTTTATTCCTAGCACCAACCTGGGGAGTTCCCAACCCACTAGACATGCCTAGGCCGCCCAGAACACATGGCAACGCCACGGTCACGCGGTGACCACGCGGCGGGCATGCGAGTTTACGCGCTCTAGAGTTGGGGCCCTCGGCCACTGCCCAAACCTCGACGTATTGCCACCAAACCATGTATTTATGATTAAATAGGTCCTTATGTAACTAGAAATGATTTTTGGAAAAAATAAATAGCAAACTATGAGGCAGCTGCAGTTCAAATTTGACCCGCTTCCAACTGAATCGGCAGAAATTTGTCTTTTTCACAAGAGGTGGATCAAAAACTTTTACACCAGACCATTTTGTCAATTGTGCATTAAATATGGCCTAGTATTTTATAAAAATGATTTGGTCCAATTTTGCAACAATTATTTGGTAGTTCCTTCACAAAAAAAACCTCCTCTCGGGCACTCGAAAAATGGAAAATGGTTTTTTCGTCCAACGAAAATGAAAACTTCCTTAGGCGACATTGTTTGCTATTCCAATATGCACCCTTGTGTACAATATGAGATTATTTGAACAAACTATGCCATGAATGTGGCCATAAGATTGATCATTTGGCTTGAAAGCCATGAATCTTCACACTTGATAGCTCATTTCTGAGAACACTTTTTTAAAATAATTACCGTATTACAAGTTTATTATTTTTCCTGGGAACTTGGTCACATATAATGACACAATGTGAAGGTTTTCCAATTTTTTGATTTTTTTGAATTTTTTATGCCCGTTACAAAATGCGGTCAAAACGGCGGGCTTGACCGTTCCTAGCTAGTGGTTGAATCTTGGAATTTTTTTGGTGTTTCTATGATTAAATAGATACTTATGTACCTATAAATGATTTTTGGAAAAAATAAAGAGCAAACTATGAGGCAGCTACAGTTCAAATTTGACCCGTTTCCAACTGAATCGACGACAATTTGTCTTTTTCATCAGAGGTGGATCAAAACTTTTTTCACCCAACCATTTTGTCAATTGTGCATTATATATGGCCTAGTATTTTATAAAAATGATTTGGTCCATTTGTGCAACAATTATTTGGTAGTTCCTTCACAAAAAAACCTCATTTCGGGCACTCGGAAAATGAAAAATGAATTTTCTGTGCAAAGAAAATGAAAACTTCCTTAGGCAACATTGTTTGCCATTCTAATATGCACCCTTGTGCACAATATTAGATCATTTGAACAAACTATGCCATGAATGTGGCCATAAGATTGATCATTTGGCTTGAAAGCCATTGATCTCCACACATGATAGCTCGTTTCTAAGAACACTTTTTTAAATAATTACCGTATTACAAGTTTATTATTTTTCCTGGAAACTTGGTCACATATAATGACACAATGCGAAGGTTTCCCAATTTTTTTGATTTTTTTAATTTTTTATGCCCATTTCAAAATGCGGTCAAAATGGCGGGCTTGACCGTTCCTAGCTAGTGGTTGAATCTTGGAAAACTTTTGATGTTTCTCTCATTAAATAGATACTTATGTACCTAGAAATGATTTTTGGAAAAAATAAATAGCAAACTACGAGGCAGCTGCAGTTCAAATTTGACCCGCTTCCAGCTGAATCGGTGGGAATTTGTCTTTTTCACCAGAGGTGGAACAAAACTTTCGACACCCAACTATTTTGTCAATTGTGCATTAAATATGTCCTAGTATTTTGTAAAAATGATTTGGTACAATTTTGCAACAAATATATGGTAGGTCCTTCACAAAAAAACCTCTTTTCGTGCACTCAAAAAATGATTAAAAATAGCTAGAAATATGAAAAATGCATACAAATTGGTCCTAATCCATAAAATGTGGTCTTACTCTAGTGAAAGCTTGTGTGGTGCCCTTTTGCATAATATTTTTGATAGCTACTTCATAAAATCCCTCTATTTTTAGTATTTGAAAACTATTTTACATCACTGATTTTCTGAACCAATCGTAACTCTGTCCACGGATCGATGACATGGCGTCCATCCATCCATCCATCCATCTCTCCATCCCACATCCATCCATCCATCTATCTACAGAAAAGAAGAAAAAAAAAGAAAGAAAAGGAGATACCCCCCACCCGCAGCCCAAACCCTAGCTCAGATCCCCTCCCCCGTCGCCCCCTTCCTCCCTCGTCCCCATCTCCTCCTCCCTTCCAGATCGCCGCCGCCACCTCCTCCTTTCCAGATCGCCGCCTCCACCTCCCTCTGTCCGAGCTCCCCGACGGCCATGGCCTCCCCCACGCCCTCCTCCTCTCTCCCATCCCCTTCCCTCACCGCGAGCCCTTCTCCCCCCCGAGCCCTCTCTCTCTCCCTCCCGCGACTCCTCTGCTCCACTCGATTCCGGCGATCCCCCTCCCCTGCCTCCGGCCAGATCCACCGCAACCCCCTCCCCGCTACCTCCTCCTTCCTCTCCAACCTCTCGCTTCGCCGCCCCGCGCCCTAGCCGCCACCCACACCTCCCCTCGCCGCCACCCACCTCTGCCACACCTCCCCTCCCCACCTCAGATCCTCGTCCCCTCCTCTCTCTCCCACTCGACTCAGATCCAGATCCAGATCGACAGGTCCTTCCTCCTGGCAGGTCCTCCGCCGCCCAGCTGCCACGGCGTCATGGCCGGCTGGCTCGCCGGTGTGCGCATCTAAACACATGGGGTCCAAGCTGGGCATGGCGCTGCCCGACCAAGCCCCCGGGCTGGTGAGTCGCTAGATCTTCTCTACCCCCGTTCGATTCGCTCGATATTTCGCGAGGCGTTATGCGTATGTGTGATGCGTGTGTGTGTGCGGTCAGGTGATGCCCTTGAAGATGAAGACGGAGGTGGCTACGGTTCGAACATGCACGCGAGCGTCAAATAGGGACCACCCAATGGCAGCACCAGCAGAGGAGGAGGAGGAGCCCTCGAGGAGGAGGGGATGCTGCCGGAGGAGGGAGGAGGGGATGCTGCGGAGCGGGAGCTGGTGGCAGGGATGCGGGCGCGCGAGGACTGCCGCCTCCCGCCCAGGCACTTCGCCAGCGCCGTCAGGGCCTCTGAGGTCCGTCCCCCTCCCAATTCTCCCGCTCTGCCCGAGCCACCCATTCGACTGCTGGTTATGCATCACTGTCAGCACAAGAACAAGAGCTCGCTACTGGTACCAGCTAGCTATCGTGTTTACATCAAATTATTTTGATCCATAAAGCCTGACGGTGTGCTAAATGTGTACTAGTGAATCAAATTAGCTGGCTTTGTTCATGGTGTAGTGCTCAGATGATCTTTGTGATGTTGTCGGTTAGATCCATGCTCAGATTAATTACTTCTAGTAGTACTATTATTGACAAGGTCAAGGTGCACATGTTTGGCTAAGTATTTGCCTTGCCGGCTAATCTTGCCCTTCTAGATTAGATCATGCTTATGAAATAGCTATGTGTCCTGCACAATAAGTGCTTGTTCATGTTTGGTTTTCCCTAAACTTTGTTTGTATGCTGGAGAGCAAATTTAGTTGATTCTTTGATGGAGCACTAAGACTATGCATGGAACATTAGTTTTTAAGATCTAAAACTGCTCGTCGTTCCTGTGATGATGTAGTTTAGTAGATCTCAACTGAACCATGTTTGTATTATGTGCCAGTGTAGCTGTACTGATTCTTTGGTTTTCATCCGTGCAACAGAGGACAAGGGCGTCATGGCCAACCAGGGCGCATGGTGCTCGCAAGCGACGAGCGGAGGTTGTTTGACATCCGCACGGAGGAGCAGGACGGGCACGAACGGAGGACAGAGCACCTCTCTTCTTACAGGTTCTTCTCCTTATCTTCACTTAATGTATGTGCCTGTGTTGCAGCTCACCCATGGTCTTGTTTGTCTTGCAGGTTAGTGAGCAGCTTCAGGAGGAGCTCAAGCATGACCACCAAGAGGCACCACCGCAGCAATAGGTAGCACGTCCATCTCCACCTCCCTCTCCCTCTGCTCCCAATCCTTTTTATTAGATTATGTTGAGTACATTCTGAACCACCTGATGTGACACAAGTATATGCACATGCTATGATTTAAGTGTTGCTTGTGTATGGTAAATAGGTTGAGCACTTACCGCTGTTTGATACTATTTTGTTTAGGATTCTGTTCCTCTATGCGTGTAATCTCTAGGCCATGATCAAGCATACACATACAATTGATTTGCATGGAACGATTACTACTAACTAAAGAAGGAAGCAGACTTCTTCACATAAAGGAAGATATGTCTGTTTTAGTAATATAAACAAATAAAACAAGATTGTTTGCATACAATCAGATCATTCTCACTTATTAGTTGAGTTCTAATTACGTAGAATCTTTAGTTCTCTGGTTATATTATAGTATACTATGTGACTGAGTTCTGTTGGGAGTGTGCATGATTTTATCCATAGCTGGCACTATCGATAGAGCTTTGTGTGTAATCTGGAGTTGTTCCCATTATTGTTCTATCCATTTATTGGTGTTACATGTGTAGCCAGTAACCAGGACCTGCACTTGTGCCATGCATATTCATATAGTCTCTATTGTCTTGTATGAATATCTCATTTTAACTAGCTCGGCTAAAAAAGCTTGGTACTAGCTGAAATCTGTTTATCATTATATAAAGAATTGTCCTTTACTCCTTTACTACTTTTTTGAATGGAATGTTCATATTATATTGGCTCCAGTTTTTCTGATTCTTCTCAGCCGATTCATGTAACAGGGCGACTGTGGAAGGCATGTTGTATTTCTATCAGCCATTTGACGGTCTGACTATGTCTGTCCGGGAGTACGACATTTGATCGCTGTTGAAGGAGCTCAGATGTTTTCTTTTTGTTCTCTTTTGAATGCTTAGATGTTTTGCATCAGCTTGTCATTGCTAAGGGAGAAGCGGGACTTGGAGAAGAAATCTTTCCATTAAGCAGATTACATGTTTGGTTGCTGTGAAGTACCAGATAGGCTAGTTCTATTTTTTTCATGTAAATGCAAATGCAGCAGCGCCATGTAAAAACTTCCCGCAGTAGTAGGTTGGAATAGCTTAGGCTTAGCGTTAGGCTCAGCCAGCCAGCATCAGCGTTGCTTTGAAAATGTATCAAAACTGGGCTAGGCCCAAGATAGCTTGTGGTGTGATGTGTTGTAATGTCAATGGCATAATAATTTTTTTTGGATTGGATCAATTTTTTCGGAACTGGGCTAGGCCCAAGTAATATTGGACAATAATTTTTTAGGGAAAAACATGAGAGGCCCAACAAAGAAATGGCCCGGAAAAATACATGATCAAAAAGAAAACCTGCTGTTAAAAGGGCCACGCAAAGAAATCAAAGGCTGAATTGTTGGGCCAGACCCATGTAGCTAATAAAAGCACAGGAAAAATATATATTAAAAAGGCCGAATTGTTGGGCTAGGCCCATGTAGAAAACCTAATTGGACCGGGCTGAATCTTGTGCCACGTCACATTGCCACGCTGGATGCCTACATGGCCTGGGGAGGTTGCTAGTGACCAAAACGCCACAGTAGACATATTTTGGTCATAAACGTCTACGACCTTCTCACAGAGAAGGTCGCTATAGTCAGTTTACAACGGCCAGCTTTTGACCTTCTGTTTTTTATCACAAAAAGGTCATAAATGGAAATTTGTGACCTTTTAGTGACCAATAGTCAAGGTCACAAGTTGACATATTTCTTGTAGTGTCTTTGTCCATTCCTCTTCCCTGCCAACCGTAGAAGGGATCCTCGTGGTCCCATAGGTGTTGTTTCCATGACACTCGGGAAGTCACCCATCAAGAGGTGCTTGCTTCATATCAGAGTGCGGGATGTGTCCAAATTACATCTTAACCGGCTCGAGTCCTGCATCAAGAATCAATTGTCCTACTGAAGGCCCTATCTGTCTCGTGAGGTTGGCCCGATAATTAAGATAATAACATCAGACAAAAGCTTTGGGCGTTTAATGACCACACCTTATGAATCCCTAAGGATATGATCCATGTTACCCTACTAAACCTTGCTGTCACTAGTGTTCGGTATAACACTTCACGGTCCCCTTGCTCCTAGCCTTACTGGTGCTCGATCTCTATGATCCTTGATACCTGCTAGGATGAAGATCACAAACAAGACAATAGATACTTCATGTAACAATTTTATTTTACATATAAGAGATGTTGTGTCAAAGACTTCCATTGACCCCTTCACCAAATATCCGAGGTTGGAAGGATCATGCCTAACCCCATACCTTAACAAAGTACTCACACAGGGAGATTAGATTGCGAGAAGAAATAATTGAACAACACATATTGAGATTGATTGATTGCAATATGTCTTACAATGGATGCCTTACGTGATGCACGATTAAAAGTATGAACTAGATAGAGAGGGCTATGCTGGTGGAGATAGCTATGGAGATGAAAATGGAGGCGGCTAGGGTTTGTGGATGAAGATGATGATGAATAGGTTGTGGTTTTGGTTGTGGTTGTGCTCGACGCTCCCTTTCTCCTCGTTCTGCTGATATTTCGATGGGTCCCCTTAATAAAAGTTGTTCAGGTAGACGACCACTCAAGCAAGCGCGTGCGGTCGCATGGAACGCCCTCCCATGTGATTTCTTCCCGTTTTAGTCCATTTCCTGTGGAAATTTTTTAAAGAAAGGATTTTTGAAATCCTTTGCATTCATTAGTCATTAGTGGCAATATCGAAGCGAATATCTCTCTTTCAATGAAATATCTCAGTTTAAACAAAGTTGAATGAGTGTAAAAGTATCACTCATCATTCGGCTGTAGATGCTCTAACATGCTTCCAAACCCCCGCAGACAATGATGCACTCCCACCTTTTCAGTTTATATGCAAACTACTCCCCCACTCGACAAGTGCCTTAGTTGTTGAGATTTTTGAGAAACGCCAAAAAAATTGGAAAGGAGGGAATAGTTGATTAGGTTGCTTGGAATATAATTTGAACTCGAGAACAAGAATAAACAAATAAATATCTTGTCATATAGCTTTTGATGAAGAGCTCATCTTGTTATCATAATGACACGTGGATCATAAAAAAGAAAGAAATTGAATGGCTAGTGATAGGCGCCGGTCAGCTGGCCCAAACACTCGTTCGGTCGTTTGTAGGCCGTTAAATCTGGCCCCGCGCAGAACACCCAGACCATAGGATCACCTTCGCATGAAAAACAAATTGTTGATTTGGTCGTCCTTTTCCTCACGCCCGAGAACTCCTCGCACCTTTCCCTGGTCTACCCACTTCCCGCACGCATCTCCAGCGCATCCCCACACCTCCTCACCACCTCCCTCGCTCCCGCCGTCACCGCTCGGCTTCTCTTTATGCTGTCGCCGATGCACGGGTCGCATTGCGGCGTCTCCCCCTCCTCGGGTACGTAGCACCTGCAACCATGATTCCAACAAAAATTCGATACGGCCCCAGCGAATACTATGGTGGTTGTAGCATTTGGCGCCTTCGGTTCCATCTCGTTGTGTGTTGCATGTATCATCTGTTGGGAAACGTAGCATGCAATTACAAAAAATTTCCTATGCTCATGCAAGATCTATCTAGGAGATTCATAGAAACGAGAGGGGAAGAGTGTGTCTACGTATCCTTGTAGACCTAAAGAGCAAGCGTTTGACAATGCGGTTGATGTAGTCGAACTTTTTCTCATTCCGACCGATCAAGCACCGAACGTACGACACCTCCGAGTTCTGTGCATGTTCAGCTCGATGACGTCTGTCGAACTCTTGATCCAACAAAGTGTTGAGGGAGAGTTGCGTCAGCAAGACGGCGTGGTGATGGTGATGGTGAAGTGATCTGCGCAGGGCTTCACCTAAGCACTATGTGAATATGACCGGAGGCTTACATTATTCGCCATTCGCCTGTCGTTTTCCTCTCCCCTACTTCTAAAACGATTTTCAAAAAGATTTGCCTTTTTTGCCCTTCTTCCGTTCTTGTTCCGCTTGCCTTTTTGTCAGCCCATTTGTTAGATTGGTTTGTTGTCAGTATCTCTAAATCTGAGGAGGTTTTTATTGGAAAAGATAGTAGTAATCTTGAGGAAAACTTTGATGACTATGCAAATAATGATCCTCATGAAGAAACTATTATTATGCATACAAAGAAAATCCGTATTGGTAGTGGTAATATCATTGGGAAAAGTGTTATTTGAGATCTATTTACTTGTGTTGGCACGCTACCTATGTTAGGAGGATCTATTCTTCATAAAACTAATAGTCTTGCGGATGCTATAACTTTTCTCATAATTGAACTTGAAAGACAATTTGTTCATATGCACCCTAGCATACAAAGGATCTTCCTAGAGTTTTCTAATATTCAACACTCTCAAGTTAAGTGTGCCGGCACTATATTTCTAGCTCACGAGTTCAGATTTATCATGAAAGAAGCTAGTGAAAATTTTGCTCATTATAAAATAAATGTCAGTTGTCCTCCCATAGAGGCAAACCTTTTTAACCAAGAGGAAATAATGAGATTGCAATCTCCTGATTTTGTTGCCTACAATGAAAATTTGAGAAAAAGAGTCCATATCGAGGTTTGGAGTGATAACATATCTGAAATTAATGATAATTTTGCTATACAAAACAATGGATTAGGGTTCATACTAGGAGATAAGCTTATGACATTTCACCAAAGAAAAGCATATACTGATGAGTTGATTATAAACTATAAGGGGCCGAAGGAGGAATTTATTCCTCCCGCACTCGATCTTAGGGAACCCCTATTAAATTTGGACCTTTTGATTATTTTTGCTTACCACAAAGGAAACTTGCTACTGAAAGAAGGGAGTATGAGATGAGCATGGATGATCTCCCTTATTATTATGCAATTACCTAGATCTATGTTTTTTGCCTAGCTAGGTGTAACGCCCCGGATTCGATGCGCCAGGTGTCTGCCAGTTATTTGCCGTCATTGCCATGTAATTTGCTTGCGTGTTGCATTTTGCCATGTCATCATGTGCATTGCATTGCATACGTGTTCGTCTCATGCATCCGAGCATTTTCCCCGTTGTCCGTTTTGCAATCTAGCACTCCTGTGTCATCTGGCGTCCCCTTCTTGTCTCTTTTCATGAGTGGGTGTCAAACATTCTCGGAATGAACCGTGATTTGCCAAGCGGCCTTGGTACACCACCGGTAGACTGCCTGTCAACTTTCGTGCCATTTGGAGTCCGTTTGATACTCCAACGGTTAACCGGGTAGCCTCAAAGGCCTCTTTTGTGTGCAGCCCAACACCCCTCCAAAGTGGCCCAATAACCCATCCAAACCCCCTCCATGCTCTCGGTCGTTCGATCACGATCGTGTGGGCGAAAACCGCACCTCATTTGGAGTCTCCTAGCTCCCTCTACCTATATATAGGCCCTCTCCCCCAAAATTTGCGGATGAATCCACCCCTAACCCTAGTCTTCTTCCTCCTCGCACCGCCGGACATGTCCATCTGCGCCGGACAAGTCCGCTGGACACGTTGCCCGGCCAATCGGCGGCTGCCACGTCATCGCCGCCGCCCCCCGCGCCCTCTCTCTCCTCCCCACCGCCGGGGCCCATGCGGCCCAGATCGGGCCTGCCTCGGGCCGCGCCGGGCCCGAGGGAGCCCAGCCGCCGCGCTCCCGCTCTGCTCCCGCGCCATGGCCTCGTCCTTGACCTCCGCCTCCGCCCGAGCTGCTGCCGGCGACCAACTCCGGCGAGGCCAGGCCAGCCCATCACGAGACCTCCTTCTCGCGCCCCTGCTCCTCAGTTCTCCTCCTCCCGGGCTCTCCCTCACGATCTCTGTCTCTCTCTCTCTCTCTCCTGTGCGAGGACGCCATGGATGGCTACCCCAAGCTCCACCGGCAACCGCGCCTCCAAGAGCTCCGTCCGCCGCCGCTCTTGCCCGGATCCGGTAGCCCATGCCCTGATTTATCCATTCCCGACCTTCCTGAGGCCCGCCGGAGTCCCACGCCCCCTCCACGTCGCCGTTGGCATCCGCCGGAATTGTCTGTACGAGAGAAGGAGATGACCCCGTTCAGCTTTTCCCCGAGGTGATTTTTTGCCTAAGTCCTGAAATAGTTACATTCTGGTCCCTAGTTCATCATGCCATATCTCCGTGTATGTAGCTCCATTTTGTGTGCATGATATATCGAAATGTTCGTTGTGAGATGCTCTACATTTCATTCCATTTTGCCATGTTTGTTTGAGTCCATCTTGATGCCCTTATCATCGTTGTAAGAGTGCTATATGATGTTAACCTGGCTCTGATACCAACTTGTCACGCCCAATATGCGACCCTATCCAAAAGGAACTCGCAGGTCCCACCAAGGATAGACCCGCATATTGAAACGCTTTTGCAAGGTCGATATTCTACACGCACGCACACCTTGCTCGCGCACATCCTGCTGGCCTCGCCCGGTCCGTTCGTAGCCGAGGCCATGGCCAGGGAGCTTGCCTAGCCCCTTGCAGCGTGCCTCACATGCACACACTCGCTCGCATCTGGCCACGTGCACGCGCGTGATTGTCTGCATGCCTGCAAGCACTCATGCGGCCTCCTCCCGCACGCGCGCTGCAACCTACACCTTCGTTGATCTCCGTCGCGAGTATAGCCAAGGCCGGCCCTTCGTTTCTGTTCTTTTTCAGTCAGGTTCGCTCCAGTTGTTGGTTTAGGTAGGTCTGGTCTGCAATTTGAACAAAATTCACTTGATGTAATATTGGTTGGCCTAGCCCGTTTGCAGCCAGGAGAGCATGGTTCGAGTCCCAGGCACCACACATTTTTTGTTGCTTGGCCATTTTATTTATTTTTTAGTGTCACACTAATGTTTTGGCCCCACTGCCCATGTTGACCCATCCATGTTGACTCGCTTGACACCCCTCCTGACCCCACTTGTCACTGAAGTAGCTGCCCAGCCCGCGTCTATCTGCTGCTGCTGTTTTTCATTCAGATAAAACTGCACTCATTTCAGCATACTGTAGCATTTTGCAAACTTGATATTAATTTATCCATGCATCCAAATAGATCATGCCATATATGTAGAATGCTTAGTTTTTCATGCACTTTCATAATCTGCAATTTTCATCCCTGTTAAAAAATGTTTACAATTGTTTTGTGTAATAATTTGCATAAATGACATGTTAAAATGGTTTATTTCATAACTAAATAACCGCAGCTCCAATTTTAATAAAATTTATATGTAAATGGGGTGGAAAAATGCCTAGTTTAATATGGTGCACTTTATTTTCCTGTTTAACAACATTAAAATCGTGTTTAGGGCAGAACAGAAGCGAATTCAAAATATGCATATGGGGATTTTCTGGAATTGTTGTTTTTTTGTTCCGGCCTCATTTAAACTTGCCTAGGTAGGTAGTTTAATTATGCTTCACCTCTAGCCATGTTTAACAACATTTAACATTGTTTGGTAGCTTAAACGAGATTAAACTAAATATGTCAATGTGTTGTTTTGTCAATATGCAACTCGTTGCATATTGAGCTCCACTTAACTTGTAGCATTGGTTGTTGCACTTTGCCATGCCATTGCCTCATTAAACCGGACATGCATCATACTTGAATGTGCATCATACCATGTTTATGCTTGTGCATTTACCATGTTGTTTGTTTCTTTCCGGTATTGCTTCTTGGTTCCGGTAATGTTGCGATTGTGAGGATTCGTTCGACTACTCCCGTTCGTCTTCTTCATGGACTCGTTCTTCTTCCTAGCGGGATTTCAGGCAAGATGACCATCACCTTGGATCTCACTACTATCATTGCTATGCTAGTTGCTTCGTTCTATCGCTATGCTGCGTTACCTACCACTTGCTTATCAAGCCTCCCAAATTGCCATGAACCTCTAACCTTTGTCACCCTTCCTAGCAAACCGTTGTTTGGCTATGTTA
Source organism: Triticum timopheevii (assembly GCA_963921465.1). NCBI lineage: Eukaryota > Viridiplantae > Streptophyta > Magnoliopsida > Poales > Poaceae > Triticum > Triticum timopheevii. The sequence continues at coordinate 569,950,449 of OY997264.1, forward strand.
CCACTTTGCTCAGCCCCTCTTATAGCATTTCTAGTTGCTAGTGAAGATGAAGATTGCTCCATGTTGGATTATGTTTATGTTGGGATATCACAATATCTCTTATATTATTAATGCATCTATATACTTGGTAAAGGGTGGAAGGCTCGGCCTTATGCCTGGTGTTTTGTTCCACTCTTGCCGCCCTAGTTACTGTCATATCGGTATTATGTTCCCGGATTTAGCGTCCCTAACGCGGTTGGGTGATTTATGGGACCCCCTTGACAGTTCGCTTTGAATAAAACTCCTCCAGCAAGGCCCAACCTTGGTTTTACCATTTGCCTCACCTAGCCCTTTTTCCCTTGGGTTTCCGGAGCCCGAGGGTCATCTTTATTTACCCCCCGGGCCAGTGCTCGTCGTGAGTGTTGGTCCAACCTGTTAGCCGCCGGTGGGCACCAGGGGCAACTCCGGGATGGCCTACCGGAAGTTTGGACAATCCGGTGTGCCCTGAGAACGAGATATGTGCAGCTCCTATCAGGATTTGTCGGCACATTCGGGCGGCTTTGCTGGTCTTGTTTTACCATTGTCGAAATGTCTTGTAAACCGGGATTCCGACACTGATCGGTTCTTCCTGGGAGAAGGAATATCCTTCGTTGATCGTGAGAGCTTATCATGGGCTAAGTTGGGACACCCCTGCAGGGTATAAACTTTCGAGAGCCTTGCCCGTGGTTATGTGGCAGATGGGAATTTGTTAATGTACGGTTATTGTAAACTTGAAGTAAACTCTTCTAAAATACACCAACCGTGTGCGTAACCATGAGTGCCTCTTTTCGGGGTTGTTCGAGAGGTGAACACGGTTTTCGGGTTATGTTTGACGTATGTAGGAGTTCAGGATCACTTCTTGATCATTACTAGTTGATGACCTCTTGCTTTGCTTCTCTCCTCGCTCCTATTTGCGTAAGTTAGCCACCATACATGCTTAGTCGCTGCTGCAAACTCACCACTTTACCCCCTTCCTTACCCATTAAGCTTTGCTAGTCTTGATACCCACGGTATTGGGATTGCTGAGTTCTCGTGGCTCACAGATTATTACAACACCAGTTGCAGGTACAGGTTATGCGATGATCATGATGTGAGAGCGATGTTTACTTGTGTTGGAGTTCTTCTTCCCCGTCGATCTTGGGTTAGGTTCCTGGTCGGCAGCCTAGGCTAGGAGGGTGGATATTGTTTGAGTTTCTGTTTATGTTTCACCCGTGGTCGGATGTTGATCTTGTGTATGATCTATTGATGTATCCTTGCGGCATTTGTATGCCTTGTATGTATCCCCATGTATTATGTAATGTTGATGTAATGATATCCACCTAGCAAAGCGTGTCAATATGCGGTTCTATCCTTGGTGGGACATTCGAGTCTCTTTAGGATAGTATCTCATATTGGGCGTGACAAGTTGGTATCAGAGTGTCAACCGACCATAGGAGCCCCCCTTGTTTGATCATGTAGTTTGGCCATTGTTGAGTCTAGAAGAAAACTGTTTTCAGAGTCTAGTTATATCGGAGAGTAGGAATTCTTTTACTCCTCAGCCTCTTCGTCGCTCTGGTGAGGAATCTTGTCGTAGGTGTTTTGAATTACTCCTCTTCCCTTTCAAACTTTATTTAGGATCACGTAGTTGGTTTTCCGATTGTTGTTCCTCAGCTCTTTTTATCCGGTGCATTTCTCGTCAAGTTGACTCGAGCCTCTTCATCGATGCCAAGTTCAATCCTCAGTTGTTTTCTTTTCCCACCCACCCACCCTTTTCTTCTTGGAGTCGGAGTCCGTAATCGAGTATCCATCCTACTCGTGCGAAGCCTTTTCAGTCTTCCCTCAATTATTTCAACCAGTGAATTCTCTTTTGTTCGTCATTATTCATCTCTTTTCTTTTCCGGTGGATTCAATTCAAGTTTTCGGTGTCGATCATATTCTTTCTTTGACCGAAGTGTTTTCCCCTTGCTCGTTCGCCTCTTGCCATTTAATCCTTCCGGAGTGCTGAAGACATCTCAAGAGATTCGTCTGTGTTCAAATTAATTCGAGGTTGTCACCTCATTCAAATATTTCAATTGTTCCGGTGCATCATCTATCTGTTCATCATCCCTTTCCAATGGTGTTTTCTTTCTAGTGGCCCTAACCCACAGGTCTTTTCCCAGGATCTTACCTGACTCTTCTAGTTATTCCGGAGCCATTCCTAATTCTTTTCGAGTTTGACGTAAGAATGAATTTCATCAGTCAGATGCCATCTCCAGGATCGCTTTCAAATTCTTTTCATCTTTGGTTCTACCTTTCCTCTTTTTCTTTATTCCGGAGTTTCTCAACAATTTCGGTGGTGTTTCTCGCCATCATTCTCAGCTTTGAATATCAAAGAAGAGTTCTTCCTCTAAATCTTGCACATTCTCTCGAAGATTCGTGGTTCTAGCTTCTTGTTATCCTCGCAAATTACCCCGTTTGTCAGAAATTCTTTTCATCCATCCGGAGTATTTCAGGAGTTGCTTTCTCTCTCGATCATACAGAGGCCGCCATTTCAGAATATTTCTTTGTTCCAAGTTTTCAGCTTCGTTCTCCAATTATTCTATATTCATGCCTTTTCGTTTCGTCTTCATATTCTTCCGGTGCTTCGCTCAAGCTTTAATCTGTTCGCGATCTCTTCGTTCTCGTGCAGCTTGATTTACTCAAGTATCTTCGTTCATTTTCTAATTCTTTTCGGTGATTCGTTCTCTTCTCTTCGGTCATTTACATTTTCACGGTGGTTCGTTGAAGAGTTCTTTTCTATTGTTATCATATTAACTCATTCGTTCTTTCCAATCCTATCGGTGGTTCTTGTAGACTTGCTCAAGTTTTGCGCTATATTCCCCCTTAATCCTTTTTAAGAATAATAAGTATTATGCAAAATCCACTGCTGGTCATCAATTTAATTTGATGAAGGATAATCATACAATAAATCTTATTCTTATTTCCCCAAAGTGTTTAATGCCTTCCTTCGGAGTTTGTTCATAATGAATAAATTCTAGTTCCAAGTGTTTTCATCTTTTCTTTTCCGGAGTTCAAATTTCCTTGGCCATCTCTTCGGAACCTCCATCTAAATCATCGCAAGGCTTGAATTTTTATTATTTCATCCTTCATTCTATCTCATCATCTTTTGTCACCGGAGTTCTTCATGATTTAATTCATTCTTCTAGTGTTCATCAAGATTTTGTTGGAGGAGTTCAAGTACCTTTTCCTCTTACGTCTCAAAGTGCAATTAATTCTCCGTATTGTTTTGAAGTGGAGTTTTGCATTTCTTCGTTCTTCTCAGCTATCCAATCATTTTCGTTTGTGGCCGGTTATCACCTTATGATCTTGAGATGTTACCTATAAGACCACAACAAGCTTATTCTTTTCGTTGTTGATTTTCTCAACAACTCCGTTTAAACCTTCCTTCTAAAGATGCTTTCTATTTCATTCGTGGCACAAGTTGTCATTTTATTCTCTGTTTTTTTTTTCATTCAACTCTTTCAGTTCTTCTGGAGGCATTGCATTGTTCATCTCGTCAAGTGCCATCTCATTGGGTGAAGTTCATGTTCTATTCCTCCATGTTTCAGCCGGAGTGCTGCCTAAATCCTTTCAGTCTTATTCGTTTCTTATTTCGTTCTAACCGGAGTGCTTTCATAGCCTATCTGATTCCGTGAGCTTTCGATTCTCGTCATTCTCGTCGTTCCTCTCTTCTTCTCGACTGCGCCAGGTCCCTTTTACCTTCCATCTAAGTCCTAAGATCTCGGGACGAGATCTCTTGTTAGTAGAGGAGAGTTGTAATGCCCCAGATTCGATGTGCCAGGTGTCTGCCTGTTATTCGCCGTCATTGCCATGTCATTTGCTTGCTTGTTGCATTTTCCATGCATTGAATTGCATACGTGTTCGTCTCATGCATCCGAGCATTTTCCCTATTGTCCATTTTGCAATCCGGCACTCCTGTGTCATCCGGCATCCCCTTCTTGTCTCTTTTCGTGAGCGGTTGTTAAACATTCTTGGAATCGACCATGATTTTCCAAGCGGCCTTGGTACACCACCGGTAGACCGCCTGTCAAGTTTTGTGCCATTTGGAGTACGTTTGGAACTCTAATGGTTAACCGGGTAGCCACAAAGGCCTCTTTTGTGTGCAGCCCAACACCCCTCCAAAGTGGCCCAATAACCCATCCAGACCCCCTTCATGCTCTCGGTCGTTCGATCACGATCGTGTGGGTGAAAACCGCACCTCATTTGGAGTCTCCTAGCTCCCTCTACCTATATATAGGCCCTCTCCCCTGAAATTTGCGGATGAATCCACCTCTAACCCTAGTCTTCTTCCTCCTCGCGCCGCCGGACATGTCCATCCGTGCCGGACATGTCCGCCGGACACGTCGCCCGGCCAATCGACGGCTGCCACGTCATCATCGCCGCCCCCGCGCCCTCTCTCTCTCCTCCCCGCCGCCGGGGCCCGTGCGGCCCAGATCGGGCCCGCCCCGGGCCGCGCCGGGCCCGAGGGAGCCCAACCGCCGTGCTCCCGCTCCGCTCCCGTGCCATGGCCTCGTCCCCAACCTCCGCCTCCGCCCGAGCTCCTGCCGGCGACCAACTCCGGCGAGGCCAGGCCAGCCCATCGCGGGACCTCCTTCCCGCGCCCCTGCTCCTCACTTCTCCTCCTCCCAGGCTCTCCCTCACGATCTCTCTCTCTCTCCTGTGCCAGGACGCCATGGATGGCCGCCCCAAGCTCCACCGGCAACCACGCCGCCAAGAGCTCCGTCCGCCGCCGCTCTTGCCCGGATCCGGTAGCCCATGCCCCGATCTATCCATTCCCGACCTTCCGCCGGAGTCCCACGCCCCCTCCTCGTCGCCGTTGACTTCCAACGGAACTGTCCATACGAGAGAAGGAGACGACCCTGTCGAGCTTTACCCCGAGGTGATTTTTTGCCTAAGTCCCGAAATAGTTACATTCTGGTCACTAGTTCATCATGCCATATCTCCGTGTATGTAGCTCCGTTTTGTGTGCATGATATATCGAAATGTTCATTGTGAGATGCTCTACATCTCATTCCAATGTGCCATGTTTGTTTGAGTCCATCTTGATGCCCTAATCATCATTGCAAGAGTGCTATATGATGTTAACCTGGCTCTGATACCAACTTGTCATGCCCAATATGCGACCCTATCCAAAAGGAACTCGAAGGTCCCACCAAGGATAGACCCATAATATCCACCTTGCAAAAGCATTTCAATATGCGGGTCTATCCTTGGTGGGACCTTCGAGTTCCTTTTGGATAGGGTCGCATATTGGGCGTGACACTAGGGTCGTTAAACAATAGCGCTTGTTGGGAGGCAATCCAATTTTATTTTTGTTCTTGCTTTTTTGTTTCTGTTTTTCAATAAATAATTCATCGCCTCTGGTTAGATGTGTTTTTGTGTTTTAATTAGTGTTTGTGCCAAGTAAGACCTTTGGGATGACTTACGGTGATAGTTGATTTTATCCTGCTGAAAAACAGAAACTTTTGCGACTAGTTTTTTTTCATAATTCACATAAGCGTGCTTTTGATCTGATTTTTTACACAAGATTTATATACAAATTTCACAGGTTTTCCTAATTTTTCAGATTTGTTGGAGATACATAAGTATTCAAAGTTTCAGATTGCTACAGACTGTTCTGTTTTTGACAGATTCTGTTTTTCTTGTGTTGTTTGCTTATTTTGATGAATCTTTGGGTAGTAGCATGGGGGGAGGGGTATGAACCATGGAGAAGTTGGAATGCAGTAGATATTACACCAATATAAAAAAATGAGTTCACAACAGTACCATAAAGTGGTAATTTGCTTTCTTATACTAACGGATGTCATAAGATTTTCTGTTGACTTTTGTATTGTGAAGTTTTCAAGTTTTGGGTAAAGATTTGATGGACTATGGAATAAGGAGTGGCAAGAGCCTAAGCTTGGGGATGCCCAAGGCACACCAAGGTAATATTCAAGTACAACTAAGAGCCTAAGCTTGGGGATGCCCGGAAGGCATCCCCTCTTTCGTCTTCATCTATCGGTAACTTTACTTGAGGCTATATTTTTATTCACCACATGATACGTGTTTTGCTTGGAGCATCTTGTTTGATATGAGTCTTTAATTTTTAGTTTTCCACAAGCATCCTTGCTGTACACACCTTTTGAGAGGGACACACATGAATCGTGATTTACTAGAATACTCTATGTGCTTCACTTATATCTTTTGAGCTAGGCAATATTGCTCTAGTGCTTCACTTATATCTTTTTAGAGCATGGTGGTTGCTTTATTTTATAGAAATTTTTGAACTCTCTTGCTTCACTTATATCATTTTGAGAGTCTCCTTTACAGCATGGTAATTTGCTTATGTTATGAATTTAGTCCTAGTATGATAGGCATCCAAGATGGATATAATAAAAACTTCTATATAAAGTGCATTGAATACTATGAGAAGTTTGATTCCTTATGATTGTTTTGAGATATCAGGATGGTGATATTAGAGTCATGCTAGTGAGTAATTGTGGATTGTAGGAATACTTGTTTTGAGGTTTGTGATTCCCGTAGCATGCACGTATGGTGAACCTTTATGTAATGAAGTTGGAGCATGATTATTTATTGATTGTCTTCCTTACGAGTGGCGGTCGGGGACAAGCGATGGTCTTTTCCTACCAATCTATCCCCCTAGGAGCATGCGCGTAGTACTTTGTTTTGATGACTAATGGATTTTTTCAATAAGTATGTGAGTTCTTTTTGACTAATGTTGAGTCCGTGGATCATACACATTCTCACCCTTCCACCATTGCTAGCCTCTCTAGTATAGCGCAAATTTCACCGGTGAATCACACCCACCATATACCTTCCTCAAAACAGCCACCATATACCTTCCTCAAAACAGCCACCATACCTACCTATTATGGTATTTCCATAGCCATTCCGAGATATATTGCCATGCAACTTCCACCGTTCCATTTGTTATGACACACTTCATTATTTTCATATTGCTTTGCATGATCATGTAGTTGACATAGTATTGGTGGCAAAGCCATCATTCATAGTTTTCCATACATGTCACTCTTGAGTCATTGCACATCCCGGTACACCACCGGAGGCATTCATATAGAGTTATATTGTGTTCTAAGTATCGATTTGTAATTCTTGAGTTCTAAGTAAATAAAAGTGTGATGATCTCAATTATTAGAACATTTTCCCATGTGAGGAAATCCAAATAAAAGAGGCCATAGAAGCCAATCAAAACAATGAGAGAAAGGAGAGAAGGGGCAATGTCACTATCCTTTTTCCACACTTATGCTTCAAACTAGCACCACGATCTTCATGATAGAGAGTCTCCTATGTTGTCACTTTCATATACTAGCAGGAATTTTTCATTATAGAACTTGGCTTGTATATTCCAACGATGGGATTCCTCAAATTGCCCTTGGTCTCCATGAGCAAGCATGTTGGATCCACACCCATTTAGTTTCTTTTTGAGCTTTCATAAACTTATAGCTCTAGTGCATCCGTTTCGTATCAATCCCTACTGAATCACATTGATATATATTGATGGGCATCTCCATAGCCCGTTGATACGGCTAGTTTATGTGAGACTATCTCCTTCTTTTTGTCTTCTCCACAACGACCATATTGTATTCCACCTATAGTGCTATTTCCATGGCTCACGCTCATGTATTACGTGAAAATTGAACAGGTTTGAGAACATCAGAAGTATGAAACAATTGCTTGGCTTGTCATTGAGGTTGTGCATGATTTGAATATTTTGTGTGATGAAGATGGAGCATAGCCAGACTATATGATTTCGTAGGGATAGCTTTTTTTGGCCATATTATTTTGAGACGACATGATTGCTTTATTAGTATGCTTGAAGTATTATCGCTTTCATGTCAATATTAAACTTTTGTTTTGAATCTTATGGATCTGAACATTCATCCCACAATAAAGTAAATTACATAGATAAATATGTTAGGTAGCATTCCACATCAAAAATTCTGTCTTTATCATTTACCTACTCGAGGACGATCATGATTTAAGCTTGGGGATGCTTGATACGTCTCCAACATATCTATAATTTTTTACTGTTCCATGCTATTATTTTATCTGTTTTGGATGTTTTATATGCATTAATATGCTATTTTATATTATTTTTGGGACTAACCTATTAACCTAGAGCCCAGTGCTAGTTTCTATTTTTTCCTTATTTTCAGCTTCGCAGAAAAGGAATACTAAACGGAGTCCAAATGGAATGAAACTTCACAATGATTTTTCTTGGACCAGAAGACACCCAGGAGACTTGGAGTTCAAGTCAGAGGAGCCACGAGGCGGCAACAAGGGTGGAGGGCACGCCCTAGGGGGGCGCCCCCTACAATATGGGCCCCTCGGTGACCTCCTGACCTAGATCTTCCTCCTATATATTCACATATATCCCAAAACCCTTAGAAGCATCCACGAAAAAACTTTTCCACCGCCACAACCTTCTGTTCCCATGAGATCCCATCTTGGGGCCTTTTTCGGCACCCTTTCGGAGGGGGATTCGATCGCGGAGGGCATATACATCAACTCTATTGCCCTTCCGATGAAGTGTGACTAGTCCACCACAGACCTATAGGTCCATAGCTAGTAGCTAGATGGCTTCTTCTCTCTCCTTGATTCTCAATACCATGTTCTCCTTGATGTTCTTGGAGATCTATCTGATGTAATCTTGTTTTGCGGTGTGTTTGTCGAGATTCGATGAATTGTGGATTTATGATCAGCTTATCTATGAATATTATTTGAATCTTGTCTGAATTCTTATATGCATGATTTGATATCTTTGTATTTCTCTTCGAATTATCGGTTTGGTTTGGCCAACTAGATTGATATTTCTTGCAATGGGAGAGGTGCTTAGCTTTGGGTTCAATCTTGCATGATTTCATCCAGTGACAAAGTAGGGGTAGTGAGGCACGTATTGCATTGCTGCCATCTAGGATAAAAAGATGGGGTTTTCATCATATTGCTTGAGTTAATTCCTCTACTTCATGTCATCTGACTTAAGGCGTTACTCCATTCTTTATGAACTTAATACTCTAGATGCATGTTGGATAGTGGTCAATGTGTGGAGTAATAGTAATACATGCAGGCAGGAGTTGGTCTACTTGACACGGACGTGATGCCTATATTGCATAAACATTGCCTTGGATATCATCATAACTTTGCGCTTTTCTATCTATTGCTCGATAGTAATTTGTTCACCCACCATATTATTTGCCTTCATGAGAGAAGCCTCTAGTGAATCCTATGGTCCCCCGGGTTTATTTTCCATCATATTAGTTTCCGATCTACTATTTTGCAATCTTTTATTTTCAGATCTATAAACCTAAAAAACACAAAAAAAAATTTATCTTTTGTTTAGTTCTGTCTATCTCTATCCGATCTAACCTTTGCAAGTGACCGTGAAGGGATTGACAACCCCTTTTATCGCGTTGGGTGCAAGTGTTTGATTATTTGTGTAGGTACATCTATTGGGGACTTGCGCATTTCTCCTACTGGATTGATACCTTGGTTCTTAACTGAGGGAAATACTTATCTCTACTGTGATGCATCACCCTTTCCTCTTCAAGGGAAAAACCAACGCAGGCTCAAGAAGTAGCATCCACCTCCACCAAATCAGCATTCAACTTCCCTTTCATTTGGGAAAGCACCTCGGAAAGCTGATTATTCTTATCCCGATCGCCCTATCAAAGGTGACATTTTTATCAGTTTCCAAGCCTTGATACGGTTGTCTCCCATATCAAGTCTTATGGGCTACTGCCGTAATTGGCAGTTTCATTTATCTTCAAACAAACAAAATTTGATAAGTACAAGGGATCTCTAAAATAATGTCGACTCGGGTGGAGCCTTACATGTAAGCCCTACGATAGAACACCTATCGCCTGCTCAAAGACGGAACATGTCGCCCCGAGGCTTGCGTCCATCGAGCTAAGGGCATTAAGTTCTTGGTTAGTGAAAGCTGGATTCGTTCGGGAGGCCTTTCGTCGTCATATGGTTCATGGCACTCTCGACCTCAGCAGTAGTGGCTGATAGGTTCCTGAATTCTCGGGCTGGTGGACTTCGGGAGTAGCTCCTAAAGTAGGACATGCTCCCGTATCACTGTTCGGAGCCGCATCCCCATTGCATTTGTATCTATCGATGACGAACAAGGAGCGGGCTGCCTGCAAATAATTAAAAGACTCTAAATCCCAGATGTCATTCCCATGGATACAGTAGTAAGGAAGTTACCTAGGAATCGAGGAAGCGCTTCGGTCTGCCTCCATGACTTGCACCTACGCCTGAGATTTGTGTGTCTCATGCAATGAGCTCCCTCAAGGGGCCAACTCTCCGCGTGGACGTTTTGAACATCATCCCATTGGAGGAGAAGTCAGGGGACCAAGGGCCAAAGGATGAGGAGCTCGTTTTCTACTAGAGGTAGAGGGCTTTACCGATGAGGCCGGCCATGTCCCCGGTACATCAAGAGTGGCAACTAGACACCTTGGAAGCTTTGGGAGGAGGCCAGAAGAGCGACGAGGTGGCAACAAGCTTAGGGGGAGCGCCTTCCAAACTTGTTGCCCCCTCTGGCTCCTGTAACCCTAATTCTTCTTATATAAATACCCAAATATTCCTTGTAGACCAGAGGGCACACAAAAAATATCTCTTCACCGCCGCAAGTTCCTGTCCTCATGAGATCCCATCTTAAGGCCTTTTTCGGTACTCCGTCGAAGGGGAATTCGATCATGGAGGTCTTCTAAATCAACCTTGTTGCCCTTCCGATGATGTGTGAGTTGTTTACCAAGGACCTATATATGGGTCCATAGCTAGTAGCTAGATGGTTTCTTCTCTCTCTTTAATCTTCAATACAATGTTCTCCTCAATGTTCTTGGAGATCTATTCGATGTAATATTATTTTGCGGTGCGTTTGTTGAGATCCAATGTATTGTGGACTTTTGTTCATATTATCAATGAATATTATTTGAGTCTTCTCTGAACTCTTTTATGCATGATTTATACAGCTTCGTATTTCTCTAGATCTATTGATTTGGTTTAGCCAACTAGATTGACTTTTCTTGCAATGGATGATGTTCTTTTTAATGGGTTCAATCTTGCGGTGCTCAATTCCAGTGAAAGAAAGGGACATGACACATATTTTGTATTGTTTCCATTAAGGATAAAATTATGGGGTTTGTTCATATTGATTGGATATATCCCTGTACATCAAGTCAAATTGCTTAAGGCATTACTCCATTCTTGTTAACTTAATACAATAGATGCATGCTGGATAGCGGTCGATGTGTGCAGTAATAGTAGTAGATGCAGGCAAGAGTTGGTTTACTTGTCTCGGACGTGATGCCTACATACATGACCATTGCCTTAGATATCTTCATAACAATGCGCTTTTCTATCAATTGCTCAACAGTAATTTGTTTACCCATTGTATGCTTTATTTCAAGAGAGAAGTCCCTAAAGAAAATTATGGTCCCCTGGGTCTATATTTTATCATATTTTTTTAGATCTATAAAATTGAAAAGCCAAAAATACTTTGCTGTGATTTATTTTACTTTTATTTTGTTTTGCACGTTTACTTATCTTTTATATCTATCGCTATCAAATCTCATCCTTGAAAGTAACTTTTAAGGGATTGACAACCCCTTTATCGCGTTGGGTGCAAGCATTTGCTTGTTTGTGTAGGTGCAATTATTGGAGACTTGTGTGTTCCTCCTACTGGATTGATACCTTTTTTTCTTAACTGAGGGAAATACTTATCTCTACTTTGCTGCATCACCCTTTCCTCTTCATGGGAAAAACCAACGCAAGCTCAAGAACTAGCAGGAAGAATTTTTGGCGCCATTGCCGGGGAGGATCTACATCAAACCTAGCAAGTCCCTATAGTAAACTCTCATCTCTTGCATTTACTTTATTTGTCGTTTGCCTCTCATTTTCCTCTCCCCCACTTCTAAAATGTTTTCAGAAAAATACAAAAATATTTGCCTTGTTTCCATTTGCCTTTTTGTTTGCCTTTATGTCTACTTGGTCTACTTGATTGTTCACCTGGCATAATTGTATGTTTATTCCAAATCAGAGGCAAGAAGTTTATGGATCCTCATCCACTTGCTAATCTTTTTAAAAGATCCAACTATGATGAACCAATTGCTAGTGAGTTGAGTGCACTAGAATATCTTGATGAAGTTTTGCTTGAAATTTGTGAAAATCTGAAAATTGTGATGAAGTGTTAAAAGAGGAAATTTATCAAGTGATTCACTATAGCTCCTTGAATGAAAAGCATGATTGCAATGGTGTTATTCTAAATTCTATTAATGTCAATTGTGCCAATGATATGCAAAACCCAAAACTTGGGCATGCTAATGTTGATATATCCACTACTTATTGCAATGATCATGATTTGGGTGATTCATCTTATGATCTTGAAAATTTATTTAAGCCTCATGATGAATATGAAATTGATAATGATGTTTGCAATAATATTGAAAGTGGGTTTGGAAGAGCATCAACTTTAGGTAAAAATAATCCCATGTATTTGGAGAGTGTTTAATTTTATGATTTTTTTATGAAAGTGGGTTTGGAGAGGTCAGGACTTTAGTTGATGTTAATCCCACTATCTTGGAATATTATAAAACTTTTATGAATGTGGATCATGTAGAGAATATGTTATGTGATAGCAATATTGTTGAATTTGAATATGACCCCACATGCAACTATTATGAGGGAGGGAAATATGGTTGAAGAAATTTTAATGTTACTAAATTTTCTCTCTTCATGTTGAGATTGTCAATGTTTTGTTCTTCTTCCTTGCATATGCTAGTTTTTGCTTGTTTTGATAATTTGTTTGCATGTAAAATTCAATTCATAGGAAGTATGTTAGACTTAAATGTGATTTTCACATGCTATATGATGCTCTCTACTTCAATTCTTGTCTTTCATGCGAGCATCATTAAAATAATCAATGCCTAGCTAAAAGGCTTTAAAGAAAAGCATTTGTTGGGAGACAACCCAATATTTTTATTTTCTGTTTTTATGTGTTTACACAATTATTATGATTGTTTTTTAGTATTTTAATTAGTTTTTGTGCCAAGTAAGACCTTTCGGATGATTTGGAAGATAGTTGATTTGATCATGTGAAAAAAACAGAAATTTTTGCACCCAGTTCTGGATTTTTGTGAATTCACAGAAACATTTTTTTGCTCTGAATGTTTTACACAAGATTTACATACAAATTTCCCGCATCTTCCTAATTTTTCAGAATTTTTAGAGTTACAAACGTATGAGCAATATTCAGGTTACTACATACTGTCCTGTTTTTGGCAGATTCTGTTTTCATTGTGTTGTTCGCTTGTTTTGATGAATCTATGGTTTTTATCGGGGGTTATGAACCATGGTGATGTTAGAATACAATATATATAATTCTAATATGAAATTGGAATTAGTTTACAACAGCACCTAAAGTGGTGATTTGTTTTATTATACTAATGGATCTCACGAGTTTTCTGTTGTGAAGTTTTCAAATTTTGAGTGAAGTTTCGATGGGCTAAGGAATAAGGAGTGGCAAGAGCCTAAGATTGGGTATGCCCAAGGGACCCCAAGATAATATGCAAGGAAAACCAACCGTCTAAGCTTGGGGATGGCCTGGATGGCATCCCCTCTTTTGTCTACAATCCATTCGTAAATTATTTGAGGCTATATTTTTATTCACTACATGATATGAGTTTTGCCGTGAGTGTCGTGTATTATATGAGTCTTTGCTTTATTTGCTTTTTTAGTTTGCCACGATCAGACTTGCAGGACACACCTTTTGAGAGGAACACACATTATTTGTTAATTTATTAGAATACTCTTTGAGCTTCAATTATATCTTTCGAACTAGGCAGTTGCTCTAGTGCTTCACTTATATCTTTTAGACCACGGCGGTGGTTATATTTTAAAGAAATTGATGAACTCTCATGCTTCATTTATATTATTTTTGTGAGTCTTATAAATAGTATGGCAATTTTCTTAGGTTATGAGTTTAGTCCTAATATGATGGGTATTCAAGAGGGATATAATAAACACTTCCATGAAGATCATGGAATATATGAGAAGTTTGATTCCTTGCAATTGTTTTGAGATATGAAGATGGTGATATTAAAGCCATGATAGTGAGTAATTGTGTTTTAGTAAGAATATTGATGTTAAGGTTTGTGATTCCCGAAGCATGCACGTATGGTCTCTCGTTATGCTATGAAATTGGAGCATGATTTATCATTGTTTGTCTTCCTTTTGAGTGGCGGTCGGGCACGAGCGATGGTCTTCTCCTACCAATCTATACCCCTAGGAGCTCCTGTAGTAGTACTTTGCTTGGAGGGCTAATAAACTTTTGCAATAAGTATGTGAGTTCTTTAAGAATAATGTGAGTCCATGGATTATACGCACTTTTACCTTTCAGCAGCCTATTCGGTACCGTGCATTGCCCCTTCTCACCTAGAGTTGCGGTGAAAACTTTGCCGGTGCATCCAAACCATGTGATATGATATGCTCTATCACACATAAGCCTCCTTATATCTTCCTCAAAATAGCCACCATCCCTACCTATTATGGCATTTGCATAGCCATTCCGAGATATATTGCCATGCAACTTCCACCGTTCCGTTTTATTATGACATACATATCATCATTATCATATTGCTTTACATGATCATGTAGTTGGCATAGTATTTGTGGCTCCGCCGCTGTTCAGATTTTTTATACATGTCATGCTAGATCATTGCACATCCCAGTACACCGTCGAAGGCATTTATATAGAGTCATATTCCTGTTCTAGTATTGAGTTGTAATTCTTGAGTTCTAAGTAAATAGAAGTGTGATGATCATATTCATTATTAGAGTATTTTCCCATTTGAGAAATATAAAGAAAAAAAGAGGCCAAATAAGGCCAAGAAAAAAGAGAGTCCAAAGTGCCCAACAAATAAAGAAAAAAAGAGAAAAGAAAGAAAAGAAAGAAAAAATGATAGAAAAATAGATAAGGGACAATGTTACTATCTTTTTCAACACCTGTGCTTCAAATTAGCACCATGTTCTTCATGATAGAGAGTCCCTATTTTGTCACATTCATATATTACTAGTGGGAATTTTTCATTATAAAACTTGGCTTGTATATTCCAATGATGGGCTTCCTCAAATGCCTGAGGTCTTCATGAGCAAGCAAGTTGGATACACACCCACTTAATTTTCTTTTGAGCTTTCATACACTTATAGCTCTAGTGCATCTGTTTCATGGCAATCCCTACTTCTTGCATTGATATCAATTGATGGGCATCTCGATAGCCTGTTGTTTAGCCTTGTCAATGTGAGACTTTCTTCTTTTTTTGTCTTCTCCACACAACCTCCAACATCATACTCTATTCCACCCATAGTGCTATATCCATGGCTCACGCTCATGTATTGCTTGAGAGTTATAAACATAAGGTATGAACCAATTCCTTGGCTTGTCATCGGGGTTGTGCATGATAAGTAATTTGTGTTAAGAAGATGGATCATTGCATGACTATATGATCTTGTAGGGATAACTTTCTTTAGCCATGATATCTTGAAAAGACATGATTGCTTTTTAGTATGCTTGAAGTATTATTGTTTTTATGTTAATATTAAAATTCTGTTTTGAATCTTACGGATCTGAATATTCATACCACATAAATGAAGGTTACATGATAAACATGTTAGGTACCATTCCAGGTCAATAAAATTGTTTGTATCATTTACATACTCGAGGACGAGCAGGAATTAAGCTTGGGGATGCTTGATACGTCTCCAACGTATCTACAATTTTTGATTGTTCCATGCTATTATATTATCCATCTCTGATGTTTTATATGCATTATTTTGATATTTTATATCATTTTTGGGACTAACTTATTAACCTAGTGCCTAGTGCGAGTTGTTGTTTCTTTCCTTGTTTTTTCATCTACAGAAAATCAATACTAAATGGATTCCAAATGGAACGAAAAAATTTGATGATTTTTCTTGGACCACAAGACACCCTGGAAGCATTGGGAGGAGGCAAGAAGGGACACAAGGTGGCAACAAGCTCAGGGGGCGTGCCCGAGGGGGGCGCACCCTCCAAGCTTATGCCCCCCCCCCCCCCCCCCCGTGGCTCCTCTAACCCTAATTCTTCTATAAATACTCAAATATTCCCCGTCGACCAGATGGCACACCAAAAATATTTTTCAGACGCCGCAAGTTCCTGTCCTTGTGAGATCCCATCTGGAGGCCTTTTCCGGTACTCCGTCGGAGGGGGATTCGATCATAGTGTGCTTCTGAATCAACCTTGCTGCCCTTCCGACGATGTGTGAGTAGTTTACCAGGGACCTATGGGTCCATAGCTAGTTGCTAGATGGTTTCTTCTCCCTCTTTGATCTTCAATGCAGTGTTCTCCTTGATGTTCTTGAATATATATTCGATGTAATCTTCTTTTGCCGTGCGTTTGATGAGGTCCGATGAATTGTAGGTTTATGTTCAGATTCTCTATGAATATTATGTGAGTCTTATTTTTTATGCATGATTTATATAGCTTTGTATATCTCTACGATCTATTGATTTGGTTTGGCCAACTAGATTGATTTTTCTTGCAATGGGATAGGTGCTTTGTAATGGGTTCAATCTTGCGGTGCTCAGTCCCAGTGGCAAAAAGGCTCATGACATGTATTTCTATTGTTGCCATTAAGGATAAAAGGATGGGGTTTGTTCATATTGATTGGATCTATCCCTCTACATCATGTCATCTTGCCTAAGGAGTTACTCCGCTCTTGTTAATTACTTAATACATTTGATGCATGATGGATATTGGTCGATGTGTGGAGTAATAGTAGTAGATGTAGGCAGAAGTCGGTCTACTTGTCTCAGACGTGATGTCTATATACATGATCATTGCCTTAGATATCTTCAATAACTATGTGTTTTCTATTAATTGCTCAACAGTAATTTGTTTACCCATCGTATGCTTTCTTTCAAGAGAGAAGCCTCTAGTGAAAATTATGGCCACCGGGTCTATCGTTTATCATATTATTTCCAGATCTACAAAATCAAAAACCCAAAAATACCTTGCTACAATTTATTTAATTTTATTTTGTTTTGCACTTTTACTTTTCTTTTATATCTATCACTGTCAGATCTCATCCTTGCAGGTAACCGTGAAGGGATTGACAACCCCTTTATCTCTTTGGGTGCAAGTATTTGTTTGTTTGTGTAGGTAAAATCATTGGAGACTTGTGTGTTCCTCCTACTAGATTGATACCTTGGTTCTTAACTGAGGGAAATACTTATCTCTACTTTGCTACATCACCATTTCCTCTTCAAGGGAAAACCGACGCAAGCTCAAGAAGTAGCATGGACTAGCCCAACCAATATGGACATAAAGTATCAGGAGAAAATATAGTCGGACCCTCACAGAATTCACCAATATGGGGGACTAGAGCTTAAGTTGTCCAGCCAAGGTTAAAATTTTCCTCTAGCGAACTGTGTTAGGATCGCTACCATGTTGGGTGACTTTGGCTAACTGACATATTAAAGTCAGTGCGCAATGTCCTACATGCAGTATAGGAGCAGAGGATTCTCTTGTGCAAAAGCTAAAGAGGTATGGCGGTTATTGGGTTATGACTTTGCTATTGATAAAACATGTGATGTTAATCATGCAGGGGAAGCTATGCTAGAATATTTATTGCTACAACCAGCTAAAGAATGTTTGGTCCTCGGTTTGGGAAATTTAATAGAAGCAATTGCTATTGGTTTTTGGTATTTATGGTGGGAGGGAAGAAAGTTAGTGCATAATGAAATGGACTAGGAACCAAAGTTCATAGCAATGAGATATCAGAGATTCGGCTGCTAACTATAGCATGGCGAGTGATGCAAAGGCGACAATCAAGTGACATGGCTGGGAAAGACCAAGGAGCAACTATGTGCAGCTAAACATGGATGGGGCTTTTGACCTAGACTTACTCAAGGGGTCGTATGATGCTGTCATCAAAGACTCGAATGGCAGATTCATCGTAGGAGGAAACGGGGAACTTGATTGGTGCAGAGATGCGCTCATGGCCGAGGCACCGACCTTACAGTCTAGTCTCAATTTGACAACTACAGTCAGGTGTAACCGCATAGAGGTGAACTCTAACAATATCGAGGAGATAGAAACAATGGAGAATGGAGGTCATCCTTCTTTAGGTGTGTCGGCGGCAGTTTTTTAAGATACATATCACCTTGTGTGTGATTTCCTTGATATTATTTTTTAGCATGCTCCTAGCAAGACTAATTGTGCTGCCCATGATTTAGCCATACTAGCTAGAAATAAGGTGTGTGTGGGGTGGATGGAAGTTCCACCCATAGAAATTGTTGATACTCCCGTAAAAGATAATATGGTCATCATCTTGCAATAAATAGTATTTTGATGTCAAAAAAGTTTCAATTGAGATTCCCAGGTGTGTGCGAAGTTTCTTAAACAACAGGGCATTGCAACCACAAAGGAGCATGGGGGAGGGGGAGGGGCTAGGATGATTTGGGGTGGCATCGCCACCGGTGCTATGGAGGTGGAGGTGCTGATGCAAATGATGATTCATCAAAGTTGATATGCTAGGATAGAGAGCTCATGGCCGAGCCGAGTCGGATCTCCGCCATGGTGGCGATGAAGAAGAATGTTGTTTATTAATACGATGGGTCTCCTTCCTAGTAGCGGATCTAGGACCCAGACCCCTAGGGCTTGGCCCGGGGCATGAGGCCCAAATCCTTTGTATTCTATTGCAACCCCTACTCCTTCTGCTTCCCCCAACCAATTGACTACATGAGAAAGTTCTCCAAAAAATAAAAAAAACATGTGTCTTTCATCTTTTCTTATTCATTCGGTCTCATCAGCGTCAGCATTCAGGTCAATCCTGGGCTTCTTCCTACTGTCGTGGGCGATGGGCATACTGGGGAACGATGGCTCCTTCGATCCGCACCGCGGGCACCACGGTTCGGCCTCGACGATGAGCACATGTGCGTAGCAAGACGGGCAGGCGTGCGTGCGAATAGCTGGGTTCGCGTCCGGTGGTGCCGTGCTTGAAGGCGGCGAGCGGTTGCGCTTTCCCAGGCAAGAGGACGAGGATGAGGTGGACGCCAACAAGGAGGACGATGTGTCCAGCGAGGTGGCAGAACGAGCGGCGGCAACGCGCTCTAGGGCGTTGCGGACCATGTCGAGGGTGTAGAACGAGATGTGGTGGTGACGGCATCCGCCGTGGATGCCGTGGGAGGTAGGTTGAGGTCCTGGTGGCCTTCTTGGGTGGCCTGGTGGTGATGAGGAGTCAAGAACGTCTTGTCAGACTACACAAAAACAAGAATTTTTCACCTGGTTAAGTAATATGTATGATGAACATGAAGGAGAAAGAACTCTCTAATCCGAGTTCAACAGAACTAAAATTTTGATAATCATGCCATTAAATCAATCAAAGAAGATGGGTTTGATCTCCGGACATAGTCTAAGCTAGCAAATTATACAATTCTTCGGAATTTCATCTCGGACCGAATCCACATGAGTGCGAATTAATTAAGCACCAAACATGCGCGCATGCAGGAGCAACAAACCACACGAAGATACAACTAAAGGTCGAAAGAACAGAGGAGCAGATCTAAATAGTAATAGGAGGGAGACTCACTCGCAGGTCGAGCCCTCTCTCCCAGCCGGCAGGCAGCTTGACCTCTAGGTCGATGACCTCTTCCTTCGATGGCTTCTCGATGCCACCCCTGCCCATTCCCGCCTTCCCTCGGAGCATCTCGGCGGTGGAACTTACCTCCTCCGCCATTCTCCTCTTCCCTTTTCTGGCGGTCCTCCACTCCGCTTCCCCTTTTTTGTGTTTGTCTTTCTCCCGAGAGAGAGAGAGAGAGGGAGAGAGAGGAGAAATCGGTGGGGTGTTTGGCAATTGCGTGGTGGGGCGCCCCTATATATACCACGAGGTTGCCGGCACGACGGACATGCGGAACCAACGCGCCAGGGAGCAGAGGGGTAGGGAGATCTTTGAAAGATCATTTTTTTAGTGGACATTAAAGACCATATATATTGATCGGCATCATTGGGAAATAGTTGGGCCATTATTCAATGCCAATTAAATGCTCCAAACAAATTGAGAAATATCAATAATATGACCTTAGATTTGTAAGCATGACAAATGAACTTTTTTATGATAATTTATATTGAGGAAATTGTCTTCCTCGTGACAACATAATTTTTCTGATTTGTCATTTTCTTGCATCTTCACAAGAACATAGTTTTCCATTAAGGAAACATTCATTTAGCCATGCTTAAAAATCTGAAGTTCGCTAGTTTGAATTCATTACATTTAAAATAGTCATTTCCTCATCTTCATTACATGAACAACCTCGATTTAAACCCGAGAAGAAGAACCCTTAAGCCACCGCTGAAATATCATGCTCGAGTTGAGTGCATTGATCAATTACATTTACTTCGTCCATCCATATTTTAGTAGAAATAGATACAACCACTAAATTCATTACCATATTCGGTTGTATTCGCCAATATATATTTTACTTCACAATTGAGCATTGCTGCGAGGTATAATTCGTATAGAATTAATGAAAAGATTTTTTGGAGGAAAATTAATAGAAATATTTAGTTTGGATTAAATCGCAACGATTAATGTCTAATTGATTCTGGATTACTATATGATCTGGTGCAAAATAAACTTTGAGTTTTTTTGTAGGAGAAAAAAGTTGAATTATTTGACCCTTACAAACATTATCATTTTGTTAAATACTAGAGATAAAACCTCATGTGTTATTGCGGGAACGGATGCAGTTGTTGCAAGCATATTTGGTAGTATAAAAATTTAGTATTTGTATTCACTAGTGTAGCGACCTGCTATACAAACGGTTTCTACCCCCTTTCCGACATGGAGTTTTAAGCCATCGCCTTGCTATGTGTGTGATAGAGGGGGTCCTTCCTACACGACCCAGAAACCGTCGGGGATAGGCCCTCCGGTCACACACACGGGACAAAAAGAGCTCGTGTGAGCTATCGCAGACAATTGTACATGCCTAATCATTTTTGTTCGTAAGTACATCAATCCAAGACATACCTTTATGTTCGTATGTACATGCCACACAGTCAAACCAAGAAATATGTTTCCATTCATATGTACATCCAACACAGTCAATCCAAGAAATACGTTTCCACTCATATGTACATCTCACATGGTGAATCCCAGGCAAACGATTCCGTTCGCATGTACATCACACGCAATTTCCCCCATCAAATCGTCTGTCATAGCGTTGCCATTGCAGACAATATTAACAAATTTATCGTTTGTGTTACTGAATGCACCACACACGGTGTCTAGAAGGAACTGTGTGGCATAGTCTCTCCATCACACACACTTTTTGTGTGGAAAACATTTGCACAAGGTGGCCTAATGCAAACAATTTTTTAGAGTAGGTCGTGTGTGATTGTTCATTGATCCAACATGTTTACATTCTAGAAACTGTGTGGGTTGTTTCAATAACCGTTTTTAGTAGAAAAACATCCAATAAGTAGGCTAATTGGCCTATTATTAATTCATTTATTTATCTAATTGACATTTTAGATTAAGCAACACAATATATTTCCTTTTCATATAAGGGAACTAGGGTTTCATAATTGAAATACATCAGAGTACAACATCATATAGCTTCAGCACTCAGTTACACCATAAAGGCATATAGCTAGCTATTACACAACTGCACCGGCACCAAGTTTCACATGCAACATGTATAACCTTTGGAAATTACCATCATAGACGGTAGATAGACAGATGAATCTCATTTGGAAAATTGATGAAGCGGAAGGAGAATATTGAGGCTTCAATGATGTTGAAGGTCCTTGCAACTTTAGGCCACTGCATGTGGATGATTGACCGTCCATCCTTTGTCCACTTGAGGAAGACTTTAGTATTGTACCATGTGTGTTGTATGAATACCTTCTTCGCCTCTTGACCATAGGGTGGTAATTGCTACTTGTGAGCTGCGTTGGGATTTCCCTGAAGAGGAGGGGATGATACAGTACAATTGACATAAGTATTTCCCTCAGTTATGAAACCAAGGTTATCATCCAATAGGAGAAGAAAGCAACACTATGCAAACAACACCTGCACATGAACAACAAATCCTTGCACCCAACGCAAACAAGGGTTTGTCAATCCCTTGGCAGTCAATTGCAAGATTAAATTGTATGGTGATAGATAAATAGATTGCACAAAATATAAAATAAAGTAAAAATTGCAGCAAGTATTTTTAGGATTTTTATATGATAAAAGATAGACCCCGGGGCCACACTTTTTACTAGAGGCTTCTCTCAAGAAAATAGCACACGGTGGGTAGACAAATTACTGTTGGGAAATTGATAGAAAATCAAATATTATGACGATATCCAAGGTAATGATCATGTATATATGCATCACGTCCTAGATAAGTAGACCGAAACTACTCTGCATCAACTACTATTACTCCACACATCGACCACTATCCAGCATGCATCTAGTGTATTAAGTTCACAAAAAACGGAGTAACGCCTTAAGCAAGATGACATGATGTAGACAAGATAAACTCACATATGAATAAACCTCATCTTTTTACCCTTAATAGAAACCATACATACGTGTCATGTCCCTTTCTGTCACTGGGATTGAGCACTGCAAGATCAAACCCATCACAAAGCACCTCTCCTCATTGCAAGATAAATCAATCTAGTCGGAAAAACCAAATCAATAGATCGGAGACGAAATACAAAGCTATAACAATCAAGCATAAAAGGGTTCAGAGAAAACACAAATAATATTCATGGATAGATCTGATCATAAACTCATAATTCATCGGATCCCAACAAACACACCAAGAATTACATCGGAGAAATCCAAGAACATCAAGGAGAATATTGTATTCAAGAATATCGAGAGAGAAGAAGCCATCTAGCTACTAACTATGGACTCGTAGGTTTGTGGCAAACTACTTACACATCATCGGAAGGGCAGCAAGGTTGATGTAGAGCCCCTCCATGGTTGAATCCCCCTTCACGGAGTGCCAGAAAAGGTCCTCAGATGGGATCTCTCGAGAACAGAGGCTCGTGGCAGTGGAAAAATTATGTCATGGACTCCCCGGCAGGTTTCCTGATTTTTGAGAATTTATAGAGGTAGTGTTAGGTCAAACGGATGCTTGTGGGCCCCACAAGGTACCAGGGAGCGCCCTGGTGACTTGTGGGCTACTACTTCGTCGTCTTGTCCCCTCCCAAAGCTTCCAGGGTCTCTTATAGCCAAAAAATGTCCAAAAAGTTTTGTGGCATTTGGACTTCGTTTGATACTGATATTCTACAAAACAAGCAAAATACAACAACTGGCACTAGGCACTAAGTTAGTTGGTTAGTCCCCAAAAATGATATATTGTTGCTTGTAAATCTTTATAAAACATCCAAGATTGATACTATAATAGAATGGAACAATCAAAAACTATAGATACATTAGAGACGTATCAGTAGTCAAGCTAGTGGCTCATGTGAAGCGGCTATCAGGCACTGGTCTCACCATGATAGATGTGATGGCCATGGTGATCAACCTAAGAGTCCAACCACTTCGACAGCACCAACACCCGTTGTGTATGTACAACGGGACCAAAGATGCCTCCCGATCAATTTGAAAAAGCTTCTATGACCAGATAGCCTTCGGGGCTGCACTGACCGGCATTTACCAGGGGTCAACAGAGGATTTCGCTAGGCGGCAATTCGGAGACGGGTTGTCTTACTACAAACCCGTCGACATAGTATTTTTTTACTAGATTTCCTCGTCTATCCGAGTTGTTCCTTTGTCAATTCTTCTGTCTGTCCTGTCACTGAATCTAAATAGAGATGGAGGCGTTGGGTCGAGACTTTAAAAAGCCCTGCATCTGAACAAGAGACGCACAATCGAGCAGAGGACCCCGTCTTCCATGAAGATGAAGAACTGGCCCTTATATATGAAAGGAGGAAATTTTATCTGTAGAGACTTGATGGATCTAGTAGGCTAAACTACACCGATAATTCGAAGTGACTTGCAAAGATATCAAATCATGCATATAAGAATTCAGAGAAGAACCAAATAATATTCATAGATAATCTTGATCATAAATCCACAATTCATCGGACCTCGGCAACCGCACCGCAAAAGAGTATTGCATCAAATAGATCTCCAAGAACATCGAGGAGAACATGGTATTGAGAATCAAAGAGAGAGAAGAATCCATCTAGCTAATAACTATGGACCCGAAGGTCTATGGTAAACTACTCACGCTTCATTGGAGAGGTAATGGTATTGATGTAGAAGCCCTCTGTGCTTGACTCCCCCTCCGGCAGGACGCCGGAAAAGGCCCCAAGATGGGATCTCATGGGTACAGAAGGTTGCTGTGGTGGAAAAGTGATTTCGTGGCTCCCCTTAACGTTTTTAGTGTATAAGAGTATATATAGGCGAAGGAACTAGGTCAAGGGAACCACGAGGGGCCCACGAGGGTGGGTGGCGCGTCTACCCCCCTAGGCGCACCCTCCTTCCTCGTGGCTTCCTTGTTGCTTCTCAGACTTCATCTCCAAGTATTATAGTTTGCTTTCGGTCCAAGAAAGATCATCGCGAAGGTTTCATTCTGTTTGGACTCCGTTTGGTATTCCGTTTTTGCAAAACTCTAAAATAGGCAAAAAAAGAAACTGGCACTCAACCCTCGGTTAATAGGTTAGTCCCATAAATAATATTAAATAGCATATTAATGCCCACTAAACATCAAAACCGGATAATATAATAGCATGGAACAATAAAAAATTATAGATACATTGGAGACGGATCAAGGTTCCACAAGCTTAATTCCTACTCGTCCTCGAGTAGGTGCCGACCCCCAAGACGATACCACCTACACCCCGACCCCCGACACCACCGACAGCCCGACCCCTGACACGACACCCTGAGACCGCCTGGACACCCCGACACGACACCATCGACACCCCGGCCCCCTATACGACACCCCGACCCTGCCTCGACACCCCGACACGACACCCTGACCCCGCCTCGACACTCCGACACCGCAACCCCGACAAAACACCCCGACCCCGACATGGCACCCCCCCGACCCCAAATGACCTATACTTAGCTTATTTTCCTCGAAAATGATATAATAACCTTACTTAGGTGCGAGCTGACATACTTTACCTATGATAGCTATAAAATGACCTATACTTGGCATTTTTTACTCCTAAATGACTTAATGTGCTTAGTTAGCTAAAATGTGATAACTACTGAGGTTAGCTCCAAAATGGCCTACACTTCCCATTTTGTCCTCCAAAATGAATAAGTATGCTTAGTTAGCTCAAAAATGGCACGACTACCTATGTTAGCTCCAAAATGAGCTTAGCTATAAAATGACCTACACACAGCATTTTTACCTAGCTTAGCTAAAAAATGGTATTTTTACCTACCTTAGTTAGAAGAAGAAGATAAAGAAGAGGAAAGGAGAAAAAGAAACAGAAGATAAACTCTTCTTCCTCTTTTTCTTCTTTTTCTTCTAGCTAGTCTTCTTTTTCTAACTTTCATCTTTCCTAATTTGCATATATGCTTTAGATGAGGAAGCTTGCATTGATGGAGTGTGATCTTCTACTTGTGCTTCCTTTTTGTTTATGGAAACTTGTTTTGGATATGTATGTATATATGGATATGTTGTTACAAACCGTTGTATGTTCGATATGTTGTTGGAAACTTGTATGTTGGATATGTTGTTGGAAACTTATTGTTGCTATGATTATTAAAATTATTTTTGAAATGTGTATATATATATATATATATATATGAAATTCTGTCAAATTGAATGAATTCCAGAAAAACAGAAGAAAAAAACAGGGGCTATACAGGCTCTTTGTCATTTGCTGGCAGAAGCAGACGGCAAAGCTGCCACATGGAAGCTACCTGTGCAACCTGGGGTGCACTGGGCTGGCCTATTTGGAAGCTTTGCCATCAGCTGGCAGACGGTAAAGACCTTTGCATCTTTGACGTCCACTGGCTGTCGTCCGCAGACGACAAACATGCAAAGGCCTTTACCGTCTTCCAACTGAAGGCAAAGGCCTTTGAATCTTTGTCGTCTGCCAGCAGACGACAAAGAGGCTTTTGCAATAGCGTATTCAGCTGGACCTGTTGCCGTCTGCTGGTTGACGACGAAGGCCTTTGCCGTCCGCCAGGCATGCCTTTGCCATCAGCCATGTTTGACGGCAATGATCCTGATTCCTTTAGTGAAGTGGTAAGAAATGAAATACTAAAGCTTCTAAAGCCAGGTATAATTTATACTACTACTGATAGTAGATGGTAAGTCCCGTTCATTGTGTCCCTAAGAAGGGAGGTATTACTGTTGTTCCTAATGATAAGAATGAATTTATCCCTCAAAGAATTTTTACAGATTATAGAATGGTAATTGATTTTCACAAATTAAACAAAGCTACTAGAAAAGATCATTACCCTCTACCTTTTATTGATCAAAGGCTAGAAAGACTGTCCAAACATACACATTTTTCTTTCTTGATGGTTATTCTGGTTTTTCTCAAATACTGTGTCAAAAGAGGACCAAGAAAAGACCACTTTTACTTGACCTTTCGATACTTTTGCTTATAGTCGTATGCCTTTTGTTTTATGCAATGCACCTGCTACCTTTCAAAGATGTATGACTGGTATATTCTCTGACTTTTGTGAAAAGATTGTTGAGGTTTTCATGGATGATTTCTCCATTTATGAAACTTCTTTTGATGATTGCTTAAGCAACCTTAATCGAGTTTTGCAGAGATGTGAAGAAACTAATCTTGTTTTGAATTGGGAGAAGTGCCACTTTATGGTTAATGAAGGTATTGTCTTGCGGCATAAAATTTCTGAAAGAGGTATTGAAGTGGATAAAGCTAAAGTAGATTCTATTGAAAAGATGTCGTGTTCTAAAGATATCAAAGGTATAAGAAGTTTCCTTGCTCATGTTGGTTTCTATAGGAGGTTTATTAAAGACTTCTCTAAAATTTATAGGCCTCTCACAAATCTCTTGCAAAAAGATGTTCCTTTTATTTTTGATGATGATTGTGCAGAAGAATTTGAAATACTTAAGAAAGCCTTGTTTTCTGCTGATATTGTTCAGCCACCTAATTGGAATTCACCCTTTGAAATTATGTGTGATGCTAGTGATTATGTTGTTGGTGCTGTTCTAGGACAAAGAGTTGATAAGAAGTTGAATATTATTCATTATGCTAGTAAAACACTAGACAGTTCCCAAAAAAATTATGCTACTACTGAAAAAGAATTTTTTGCAGTTATTTTTGCTTGTGATAAGTTCAGATCTTATATTGTTGATTCCAAAGTAACTGTTCACACTAACCATGCTGCTATTAAATATCTTATGGAAAAGAAAGATTCTAAACCTAGACTTATTAGATGGGTTATCTTGCTACAAGAATTTGATTTGCATATTATTGATAGAAAGGGATCTGAGAACCCCGTTGCAGACAACTTGTCTAGGTTAGAAAATGTTCATGATGACCCACTGCCTATTGATGATAGCTTTTTTGATGAGCAATTAGCTGTCATAAATGCTTCTCGTAATACTCCACGGTATGCTGATTATGCTAATTATATTGTTGCTAAATCTATACCACCTAGTTTCACATACCAGCAAAAGAAAAAGTTTTTCTATGATTTAAGACATACTTTTGGGATGACCCACACCTTTATAAAGAATGAGTAGATGGTGCTGTTAGACATTGTGTACCTGAGCATGAATAGGAACAGATCCTACGCAAGTGCCACTCCGAGGCTTACGGAGGATAACATGATGGAGATAGAACTGCGCATAAGGTATTACAATCTATTTTTATTGGCCTACTCTCTTCAAGGATGCTCGTAAGTATGTCTTGTCTTGTGATGAATACCAGAGGATTGGCAATATTATTAGACGTCGAGAAATGCCTATGAATTATTCACTTGTTTGGGGCTTTAATTATATGGGACCTTTTCCTTTCTCTAATGGGTATACACATATTTTAGTTGCTGTTGATTACGTTACTAAGTGGGTAAAAAGCTATTCCAACTAGTAGTGATGATCATAACACTTCTATTAAGATGCATAAAGAAGTTATTTTTCCGAGGTTTGGAGTCCCTAGATATTTAATGACTGATGGTGGTTCACATTTTATTTATGGTGCTTTCCGTAAAATGCTTGCTGTCAACCATAGAATTGCATCTCCATATCATCCTCAGTCTAGTGATCAAGTAGAATTGAGAAATAGAGAGATAAAATTGATTTTGCAAAAGACTCTTAATAGATCTAGAAAGAATTGGTCTAAGAAACTTGAAGATGCATTATGGGCTTATAGAACTGCTTATAAAAACCCTATGGGTATGTCTCCATATAAAACAGTTTAGGGAAAAGCATGTCACTTACCTCTCGAACTAGAACATAAAGCTTACTAGGCAATCAAAGAGCTCAACCATGATTTCAAACTTCGGGTGAAAAGAGGTTATTTGACATAAGCTCGCTTGATGAATGGAGAACCCAAGCCTATGAGAATGACAGGTTGTTTAAAGAAAAAGTTAAAAGATGGCATGACAGAAGGATACAAAAGCGTGAGTTTAATGTAGGTGATCATGTTTTGCTATACAACTCTCGTTTAATATTTTTTGTGGGAAAGCTTCTCTCTAAATGGGGGAGATTGAAAGAACATGCGGTGCCCCCATGTTTGGTTTTCGTAATTGATGACAATCTCTATGGACTAATGGTTTCCTTGAGCTATATTTGAAGGGTTTGTCCATAGGCTTTTCTTGGAGTCCATTTGTTGGTTTCAAGGAGAGTTTGTGATGACCACGGTGCTATTAAGGAATTATCCAAAGATTGGTCATGTGAGTGTTGACCTTATTGCAAGCATGTCTTGAAGAAAAAGATTGTGTGATCATTCATGTCTACCTTCAAGACATCATTCAAATGAAGAGAGTTGGAAAGATTCAACACACAAAGCGCACAAGATGTATCGAGGGATCAAGTGATCCCATGGTATGGTAAGCATTGTCCATTACGCTTTGTGTGCTAACCCATGGTCTTCGTGAGAGTTCTTTGTGGGGTTAGGTTGTGGTGTGCAAGTTCAAGCGATGCATCACGAAGAGATCAAGTGCTTGAAGCTTGCCATCCATTGTGGTGACAATGGACTTGTGAAGATGAGCGGAAGAGTGGCTCACTCATAGTGGAGTATGGGGGAGCAATCAACTAGTCTTCATCGAGCCAACGCAGTCAAGAAAGGTGGTCCATCTTGAGGAGGAGTAGATCGTCATCATCTAGCTCAAGTGGACTTTGTGCAAGGCAGAGGTTTGCCCTTGATAGGTTTTCTATTTTACCGGTCTCATGGTAGTTGTGGGAGACCGGGTTATAGGATCGATTGCCGTACTATCAAGGGGGGCTCTCGATGAGTTGCTTGATCATATCGTTCGTAGAGAGCTCAAACCATTGCATCCTTGCATCATCTTTATTGGTTCTTGTTTGGTTCTTCTCCTTGTGAGATTTGGAGCTTTTGGTCATTTTCATGACAAGCTCGAGTTCATCGAAAACGGAGTTTACATGCATCTTCTATGATGTTTTCGATGTTGGAGGCTTTGCCGGTTCTTCTCTGTTGGAGGTTTCTCTCCTCTCTTGTTGGAGGCTCTGCCGGTTCTTCTCTCTCGCTGTTTTGATGCTACTCGTCTTCCTCTATCCAACAAGCTTGAGTTTGCTCAATTCGGAGCTCATTTGCAGAAGTTATGGCAGTTCTGGTTTTAGTGTTTCCCTCTGTTGTCTTCTCTGCAAAATGAAGGACTCCTAGTGTTGCTGATTTGGGGCATGCGGTAGTACTGCTCTCCGGAGCGGTAGTACCGCAGGCCCTTGCGGTAGTACCGCTCTGTGGGAGCGGTAGTACCGTGGCCTCCGGCCAGGCGCAGCTGCCCGAGCGGTAGTAGGGGCGGATGTAATTTTTTACATCCGCGCCCTACGCGGTAGTACCGCGCCGCGAGCGCGGTAGTACCGTGGGCTCTGGCCAGGCTTAGCAGCATGAGCGGAAGTAGGGGCGGATGTAATTTTTTACATCCGCGCCCTACGCAGTAGTACCGCTCTTCGTGTGCGGTAGTACCGTGCCGGAGTTTTGCGCAGGTCCTCCCTCAGCGGAAGTAGGTATGGAAGTAATTTTTTACGTCCGTGCCTTCTCTGTGCCTAGTGTTGCCTGCCTTACGGTAGTACCGTAGGGGTGCGCGGTAGTACTGCTCTGGCGGTTCTATCGCTCGTTGCCCTGTGCAACAGGCCTTCATCTGGCCAGAGCTGCACATGTGGTAGTACCGCAACCTGCAGCGGTAGTACCGCGGCCAACCGTGGTAGTACCGCGGCTCCCTGCGGTAGTACCGCGCCGTGCGGGCTGAGTGAGGGGATAACGGTTGGATTTTCTCCCCACCTATAAAAGGGGGTCTTCTTCCCCATTGGGACTTTATCCTTTGAGCTCGTGTTCTTCCCCCATTGTTAACCTTCTCCGAGCTTGCTATCTCTCAATCCCTCCATGGATTCTTGCTAGTTTTGGGGGGAAAAGAGAGAGGAGATCTAGATCCACATTTCCACTAATCATTTTCTCCTCTAAGTGAGGGGAACCCCTTGGATCTAGATCTTGGAGTTCTTCATGTTCTTCCTTCGTTCTTCCTCTCATTTTCCTCCCTAGCATTAGTTGCTTTGGTGGGACTTGGGAGAGAAGGACTTGGGCACTCCGTGTGCCCTTGCCATTGCATTTGGTGCATCGGTTTGAGTTCTCCACGTGATACGTGGAAGTTACAAGTTGAGAAGCTTATTACTCTTGGGTGCTTGGTGCCCTTGAGCTTGTTTATCTTGGGTGCTTGGGCCCCCTAGTCGGTTGGTGGTGTTCGGAGCTCAATCATTGTGGTGTAAAGCTCCGGGCAAGCGTCGGGGTCTCCAATTAGGGTGTGGAGATCGCCCCGAGCATTTTGACGGGTACCGGTGACCGCCCCCAAGGGTTTCCAAAGTGTACGGGTTCGGTGAACGCCCCCAAGGGTCGCCATTTGTACGGGTTCGGTGACCGCCCTCAAGGGTCCCTTAGTGGAATCACGGCATCTTGCATTGTGCGAGGGCGTGAGGAGATTACGGTGGCCCTAGTGGCTTCTTGGGGAGCATTGTGCCTCCACACCGCTCCAAACGGAGATTAGCATCCGCAAGGGTGTGAACTTCGGGATACATCGTCGTCTCCGCGTGCCTCGGTTATCTCTTACCCGAGCCCCTTTACTTATGCACTTTACTTTGTGATAGTCATATTGTTCTTTGTCATATATCCTGCTATCACATAGTTGCTTATATTGCTTAGCATAAGTCGTTGGTGCACATAGGTGAGCCTAGTTGTTTTAGGTTTTGTGCTTGACAAATTAACCGCTAGGTTATTCCGCATTGGTTCAAGCCTAAACCGTAATTATTTTAAAATGCCTATTCACCCCCCCCCCCTCTAGGCGACATCCTCGATCTTTCAGAAGGTCCTTACATTATCGAGGAGGTCTATCGTTCCGGTGCCATCAAAACCAACAATGCCAAGGGAACTAACCCGAAGGTGGTAAACGGTCAAAGAATCAAACATTATATTTTAGGTACTCCCACAAATGTTGAGACAAATATTATTAATACCATAACACCGGAGGAGTACATAAGGGATACTTTCCAAATTGTTTCAGACTTCGAAAAGGAATAGGTATGTGGTACGGTAAGTAAACCGACTCCAAAGCATTTCCAATGGCAATTTTTATCCGTTTTGGAATATTTAAAAAAATTAGGAAAATTAAAAGGAGTCCGAAGAGTGCACGAGGAAGCGGCAAGGCAGGGGGTGCGCCCTACCCCCCCGGGCACGCCCCTGTACCTTGCCGCCACCTCGTGTGCCCTCTGGACTCCGTTTTCTTGCACAATACTCCTTTTGGTCGGTAAAAAATCATTATATAATCTCCTGAAGGTTTTGACAACCGTACCATGCTACTTCTTGAGCTTGCGTTGGTTTTTCCCTTGAAGAGGAAAGGGTGATGCAGCAAAGTAGAGTAAGTATTTCCCTCAGTTTTGAGAACCAAGGTATCAATCCAGTAGGAGACAATGAACAAGTCAATGAATACGTGCACAAACAATCAAACAAACTTGCACCCAACACGATAAAGCGGTTGTCAATCCCGTCATGGTTACTTGCAAAAGTGAGATCTGATAGAGATGGATAAACGTCAAAGTAAATATTTTTGGTATTTTTGGTTTATAGATCAGAAAGTAAAAGATTGCAAAGGAAGTATATCGGAAACTAATATGATGGAAAATAGAAACTTATATGATGGAAAATAGACCTGGGGGCCATAGGTTTCACTAGAGCCCAGCTGATGATGATTAGGTAATAGGAGTCGTTTCCCAGAGCCCGGCTGATGATGAAGGGGCCTTCCCAAGGGGCCGAGAGCTTGTGCTGGCCGGCAGTTCGCTGGATTACCCGGAGCACAAGGTCTCCCTCTTGGAAAGTTCTTGGCTTCACTCTCCGACTGTGGTAACGACATAGTCCTTGCTGGTAGATGGCGGGCCGGTTGAGGGCTAACAGTTGGCTTTCTTCCAGCAAGTCAACGCCGTCCTCTCTTGCTTCCTAGGCCTCCGCCTCCGTGTACATGGTGACTCAAGGTGATTCGAACTCGATGTCAGTTGGGATGACAGCCTCAGCACCATAAACAAGGAAGAAGGGGGTGAAGCCGGTCGACTTGTTTGGAGTAGTGCGCAGACTCCAGAGGACGGCCGGCAGCTCGTCGAGCCTGCAGTCGGCCGAATGCTCTAGTGGCACGACAAGTCGGGGCTTGATGCCGGAGAGGATGAGGCCGTTTGCTCGCTCGACTTGGCCGTTTGACTGCTGGTGGGCAACGGACGCTAAGTCTAGTCGGATGCCCTGTGTCGCGCAGAAACGTGTCAATTCTCCCTTGGCTAAATTTGTGCCGTTGTCGGTGATGATGTTGTGTGGTATGCCGTACCGGGTTGTAATGTCGGCAATGAATGTCACGGCAGTCGGCCCATTCAGTTTCTTGATTGGCTTTGCTTCAATCCACTTGGTAAATTTGTCTACGATGACAAGCAGATGTGTCATGCCGCCGCACGCCGTCTTGAATGGTCCGACCATGTCCAGTCCCCAGACGGCAAAGGGCCAAGTGATGGGGATGGTCTTGAGTGCAGAAGCTGGCAGGTGTTGCTTGGAGCCGAAGACTTGGCACCCTTTGCAGTGTTTGACTAGTTCCTTGGCATCCTCCAATGCAGTCGGCCAGAAGAATCCATGGCGGAAAGCCTTGGCGACGAGCGCCCTGGAGACGGTATGGTGGCTGCATTCGCCTTGGTGGATGTCTCCGAGGATTGCTATGCCCTTCTCTTGCTCGACGCAACGTTGGGAGACTCCGGTAGCGCTGCGCCTGACTAGCTCTTGATTCATTATTGTGTAGGCTCCGGCTCGGCGTTGGACTTGTCTGGCTGAGATCTCGTCAGTCGGTAGTTCTCCATTCACCAGAAACCGGAGGATGGGCTGAGCCCAAGATGGAGCGGTGATTTCTTCGATGGCCAAGACGGCTACTGCAACCAGGGTGGGCGGGCTGGGTTGCGAGGAATTGGAATCGGCCTCCGCCTGCTGTGCCGCTGCAGCCCCTTGGCCGGGTTCGACTATGGCAGTCC
Source organism: Triticum timopheevii (assembly GCA_963921465.1). Lineage (NCBI taxonomy): Eukaryota > Viridiplantae > Streptophyta > Magnoliopsida > Poales > Poaceae > Triticum > Triticum timopheevii. Next base: position 569,984,217 of record OY997264.1, read on the forward strand.
CCGGGTCGGGTTCGACTATGGCAGTCCCCGAGCCGGCTGCAGAAGTTCCCGGGCCGCCTGCCTGATCCCCGAAGTCGGATCCGACTGCGTCGTGGTCAGGCAGCACAAAGATGGAACTGGATTCCGAAGACGGCTTGACAGATGGCTTGAGGAGGCGTTGGAGGGCGACGCCGGTTGGTATAGCTTGTCGGGTGGAGCCTATTCGTGCCAGGGCATCTGCTTGCTTGTTGTCGGCTCGTGGCACGTGAAGGAACTCGCACCCCTCGAAATATCCGATGAGCTGCTGGACAAGGAAACGGTAGCTCGCCATGTTTGCGTCCTTGGCATCCCAGTCGCCGGATGATTGCTGAACCACTAAGTCCGAGTCGCCATAACACCGGATCAGGCGGATGCCAAGTTCCTTGGCTAGCCGGAGCCCGTGTATGAGCGCCTCGTACTCGGCCACATTGTTGGAGGCGGCAAAGTGGATTTGCAATGTGTATCTGAGTTTGTCGCCCTTAGGAGAGGTGAGGACGATGCCGGCACCCAAGCTGGTGCGCATCTTGGATCCATCAAAATGCATCCGCCAATGAGTGGAGTTGGGGGCCGGCGGCAGGTACTGGGTGTCGGCCCAGTCGATGAGGAAGTCGCCAGTGCTTGGGACTTGATGGCGGTGCGGGGCTGATAGTAGATTGTGTAAGGAGCCAGAGCAATGGCCCATTTCGCCACCCGGCCGGATGCGTCCCGGCTGCCTATGATCTCGGCAAGCGGGGCAGTGCATACAACCGTGATGGGATGTTCTTGAAAGTAGGGCTTGAGTTTCTTGGAGGCGAAGTACACACCATAGCACATTTTCTGATAGTGCGGGTAGTTCTGTTTTGAGGTGGATAATACTTCACTCAAATAATATACCAGCCTCTGGACTAGCTGAGCTCGGCCTTCTTCTGGGCGCTGAACCACAATGATTGTGCTGACAACCCGGCTCGGGGCGGCGATGTAGAGGAGCATGGGCTCCTTCTCGGTTGGGGCCGCCAAGACAGGCGGCGTGGACAGCATCTTTTTCAGCTCGTGGAAAGCTTGATCCGCCTGGTCATTCCACTCAAAATGAGCGGACCTCTTCATGAGTCGGTAGAGGGGGAGAGCCTTCTCTCCGAGCCGGTTCATGAAGCGGTTCAAAGACGCCAGGAATCCGGTGAATTTCTGGACGTCTCGTAGCTTGGTAGGGACCTTCATTCTCTCTATGGCCTTGATCTTCATTGGGTTGCACTCGATGCCGCATTCGGAGACCAGAAAGCCTAGAAGCTGGCCGGATGGTACTCCGAACACACATTTCTCCGGGTTGAGCTTGATCTGAAATCGGCGCAAGTTCTCAAAGGTTTCCTTGAGGTCTTCCATCAGGGTGCCGTGTTTCTCCGTCTTCACCACGATATCGTCTACATAGACGTGGGCATTTCTGCCGAGTTGCTTTAGGAGACATTTCTGAATGCACCGCTGAAAAGTGGCACCAGCATTTCTCAAGCCGAATGTCATAGTCAGGTAACAGAAAGCTCCGAATGGGGTGATGAAGGCGGTCTTCAAGCGATCAGCCGGGTTCAACTTTATCTGGTGGTAGCCGGAATAGGCATCCAAGAAACTCAACAGCTCGCATCCGGCTGTGGAGTCTATCACTTGGTCAATCCTGGGTAGGGCGAATGGATCTTTGGGGTAGGCTTTGTTGAGGCTGGTGTAGTCGATGCACATGCGCCACTGCTTGTTCTTCTTCAGCACGAGGACCAGGTTGGCGAGCCATTCTGGAAAGAACACTTCCATAATGAAGCCGGCTGCTAGAAGCCGGACTATTTCTTCTCCGACTACTTTTCTCTTCTCTTCTGACAGGCGGCGCAAAGGCTGCCTGACCGGCTTTGCGTCAGATCGGACGTGTAGATTGTGCTCGGCGAAATCCGTCGGGACACCCGGCATGTCTTTGGGAGACCATGCAAAGACGTCCCGATTCTCACGGAGGAAATCGACGAGCTCGCCTTCCTATTTGTTGTCAAGGCCTGTGCCTATGACAGCATGCCTCTCTGGGTGCTCCGGGTCCAGGGGTATCTTCTTTGTCTCCTTGGCCGGCTGGAAAGAACCTTGGGCTTCACATTCTTTGGGGTCAGGAGACAAGGCCGGCTGCTTGCCAGCCAAGGCCACAACTTGATCCAGCATCTTCTTTTCTTCGGCGATCACGAGGGACTCAGCCAGCCGACTACTGGCTGCTGCACACTCAGAAGACTTCTTGTAGTCTTCGGCTATGGTGATAATGCCCTTGGAACTTGGCATCTTCATCTTGAGGTAGGCATAGTGGGGCACAGCCATAAACTTGGCCAACGCTGGTCGGCCAAGCAGTGCATGGTACGGGCTCTCCAAATCCACTACCTCGAACCATATTGCCTCTCGGCGGAAATGATCCTTGTCTCCAAAGAGGACATCCATCTTGATCTTGCCGATTAGTGAGCAGGACAGGCCGGGTATGATGCCATGGAACACAATCCGGCTAGGCATGAGTTGCTTTTGCTTGATGTTGAGAGTCTCCATGGTATCTCGGTACAGTATGTTGATACTGCTCCCGCCGTCTATCAGCACGCGGGAGAAACAAGCGGTGCGCCTCTCCATTTCTAGGGTAGCATCCAGAACAAGGGCATAGGAGCCAGGAGACGGCATCACCTCTAGGTGGTCGTCCCGGCTCCAGCTGATGGGATTCTCTGACTGGTGCATAAACTCAGGGTTACTGCAGGCGACCGCGTTGACTTCTTGGTGTTGTCGGCGCCGACTTCGTCGATCATCTGGTTGGCTCGTAAAGATGATGTAGGCGGCATGCTCGTCAGGGAACTCGTCGTGGATGGCTCCGACTGCTGGTCGAGCGGCCGGCTGCTGGGGGGCAGGAGGCGGCTGGCCCGCAGGCGGAGGCGGCAACAGCCCCTCGCCCTTGGAGATTCGGGTGAGCCAATGGCACTTCCGGGTCGTATGGTTGGACGGCTTCGCGCCGCTGTGGAACATGCAGGGGGCGTCAAGGGTTTGCTCGTAGGAGAAAGCCGGCTGGCAAGCCGGCCTGCCGCCCTTCTGCTTCTTGGGAGCCTGCCGTCCCTCGGGTTGCTCTTCTTCGACCGTAGCCACCTGCCGACTAGTGGAAGGCGGCATCGGAGCCTTACGCTTGTTGTCGTTCTGGTACGGGCGCTGAGTGGACTCTCCAGCCGGCGTCTTGGGAGCCGGGGCAAGTACTTTCCCGGAAGCGTTGACTCGAAACACGGTCTTCATGGAGGAGTCGGCCGTGGCGTATTTGTCCGCGATGATCAGCAGCTCGTCAAGGGTAGTCAGCTTGTCGCAGAGGAGTCGGTGCTTGAGGAGGGTGCCTTCTCGGCATCCGGCCGTGAAGTACTCAATTGCCTGAACCTCGTGCACCCCTTCACAGGAGTTTCAGAGCTCGGCCCAACGTGTGAGGTAGTCACGAGTCGACTCGTTGGGTCCTTGTACGCACAAGGAGAGCTGTCGGGGTTTGGGCGCCCGCTTGTAGGTGCTCGTGAAGTTGCGGATGAAGGCTTCCGTGAAGTCGAGCCAGCTGTTGATGCTGTAAGGCTTGAGGCTATTGAGCCAGGTGCGCGCCGTGCCTTGGAGCATCAGGGGGACATACTTCACGGCAACGTGCCGGCTGTCGTTTGCTATGCGAACCGCGGTGGAGTAGTCGATCAACAAGTCCTCCGACTTCACTGAGCCGTTATACTTGGGCATGTCTCTTGGGAGCGAGAACCCCTTGGGAAAGGGCTCGTCACGGATGCGGGGGCCGAAACAAGGCGGGCCAACATCATCTTCTTCTTCTTCTAGGGCCACGGATCGTGCAAGGCGGTCGATCCGATGGCGAGCATCATTCTCGCCGACTCCTTCGCGGCGACCAAGTCGGCCGCTGAGAGTCGGATGCTCGATAGGCGGCGGGGTGGGATATCTTTCCCCGTGAGGTGGAGAAGGAGGCAGGTCGCCTCGTCTCTCCACACCTCGGGGACGGCCTTCCGCGTCGCGCTCGATGGTGATTCGTGTCTGGCTGCGGCTAGCAGCCGGCTCTTTCTCTTGTCTCGCACGGGCGCCACCCGTAGTCGGCGTTCGCAACATCGCGCCGTGCTCTCGGCAAGGGGGGCTTCCAGCTCGGACGCCGGTTTCGTGCCGTGCTGCGGCCGCGTCGATCAGCTTCTGGATGCGTCTGGTCATGTAGGGGAGCTCGTCGGCCCCCAGTCCGTTTAGCTCGTCAACGATTGACTCGGCGGCACGCAGATTCTCGAGGGGCATGGCGTAGACCGGGCGGTCCGCCCCCAGCATGCTGGCGATGACCGCGCCGCGTTTCTTGACAGCTCCGACTCAGCTTGGCCCTTCTGGAGGCAGCGTGCCGAAGGCGGCGCGGTCGACTTCGCGCTGTTGGGCTTCCGTGAGGCGTCTCATGGTGTTTATCTTCTGGCCCTCCGCGATGAGGGCAAGGCGGCGATCCTCCAGCACCTCGGCGTCGGTGTCGGCCGCTATGGGGACGGACAAGTCCTGCAGCACCGCTTGCAAGGTGTCGTGGGTGTTCTCGCTGGAGGCGGCTCCGTGGCTGATGACCAGCACCTCGGTGACGGTGCTGCTGCCACTGTTGGCTCGAGGGAGAGGGTCGTCGAAAACGATCACGTCGGTGGGGAAGGCATCGAGCGACACCGTGTCGGAATCAACAAGCATCGGGTCGGTGGAGCCGACCGACTCCAAGTCTGCAGTAGGCTCGCCGGAGACGTGGAGTTGGTCGAGGAGGCTGATGAGACGGCTCTCGAGGCAGCTTGTGCCCGCATCGGATGCGGGCTCGTCGGAGATGCAAACCTCGCCAAGGAGATCGACGAGGCAGCTTGCCGCGCAGGCGTCATCGACGCTTTGCAGCGCGTCGGGGCAAGCGCTATCAGGCGTGCTGGACTGGCTACGCTCGTGGGGGAGGAAGAGGGTTCCCGTCCAGAGTAGGTCTCCGGACGACGGTGCACCTGGCCCCACGGTGGGCGCCAAATGTCGGGTGGTAGGTGCGACATATGCCAATAGGTGGCTTATCATTGTGGGAGCCAGTAAGACATTGCTGGTGCCTGGAAACGGGATAAGGCGAAGACATGCACGCCGGCGAATCTTACCCAGGTCCTGCTCTGCGGGGTCTCCGCATGATCACTAGATCGACAAGTAGCTACAAGAGGCTCCTTGAGCTGTTTAGTGGTAGGAGGAAGAAGGACCAAGCTAGCTCTCTCCTCTCCCGATGGTAGTGTCCAAAGCTCTGTGAGATCAACCCTTTGCATGGGCATCCCGGGGGGGTTATATAGGCCTACCCCCCGGGGGTACAATGGTAATCCGGCTGGGTGCGGGCCCAGGCCGTCAGTGTCTACGACCGCCGTCTTCTCCACCGGCTTCGGGGGACCGCCGACTGGTGGGTCCCACCTGCTGTCGGCCCGTTGGTCGATAGGCCGGCCCCACTGCATGGGGGATCTTGTCGGGGGCTGGTTACTGTTGCCTCGCCTCTGATGACGAAGGCTTTGTCGAGGTAAGCATGGCTACAGTGCCGCCGCCTTGCGGGCTCCCCGTCTTGTTCGCTTAATGGTGCGCGTGCCCTGAGGGGGGAGCAAGCCGGCTAGTGGAAGCCGGCCTGGCCTTAGGCCGGCTGGGGGAGGCTGGGCCGCCTTCGGATGTCTCCCTGACCGACGGGGCCCGCCGCCTGCGGGCCGTACTGGCAGTCCGTCGTGGATGGCGTCATGATTCGCATGGCAACAGTGCCACACCGGACGGGGGATGGCCGCCCCGTACGGCGTACTGTAGCCGCGCATAATCTGGGATTCGGGGGTGGCAGGGTTCGCTGTAGCCACACCCTGTCCCGTCACCGTTATGGGGAGTGGACTTTTGGGATGTGGCCTTCGGCCGCTTGCTTCTTGGAGTCGGTTCTTTATGGGCCGCCTTCTTGGAGTCGGCCCGATCGTGGCATCCTCCAGAGTTTGTTTAAGGCCGGGCCGCCTTCTGCCAGTCGGCCTAGGTGATAGCCGGCCGGAGGAAGGCAGCCCCGTGTCTTAGGTGTTTCGAGGTCCGATCGGCCCATTGTTTTTTCTGAGGGCCAAAGGGAGCCGGTTAGGCTACCCGTGGTCATTTACTCCGACAAGTCACGAGGGGCCCACAAGGGTGGGGGCACGCCCTTTGTCCTTGTAGCTGCCTCGTGGCTTCCCTGACTTGCACTCTAAGTCCTCTGGATGTCTTCTGGTCCAAGAAAAATCATCGCGAAAGTTGCATTCCGTTTGGTCTCCGTTTGGTATTCCTTTTCTGTGAAACTCTAAAACAAGGAAAAAAACAGAAACTGGCACTGGGCCCTAGGTTAATAGGTTAGTCCCAAAAATAATATAAAATAACATATTAATGCATATAAAACATCCAAAACAGGTAATAAAATAGCATGGAACAATCAAAAATTATAGATACGTTGGAGACGTATCAAGCATCCCCAAGCTTAATTCCTATTCGTCCTAGAGTAGGTAAATGATAAAAACAGAATTTTTGATGTGGAATGCTACCTAACATACTTATCCATGTAATTTTTATATTGTGGCATGAATGTTCACATCCGTATGATTCAAAATAAAAGTTTAATATTGAGATAAAACAATAATACTTCAAGAATACTAACAAGGCAACTATGTCTTCTCAAAATAACATGGCCAAATAAAGCTTATCCCTATAAAATCATATAGTCTGGCTATGCTCCATCACAACCCCGATGACAAGCTAAGCAATTGTTTCATAATTTTGATGTTCTCAAACTTTTTCAACCTTCACGCAATACATGAGCATGAGCCATGGACATAGCACTATAGGTGGAATAGAAGGTGGTTGTGGAGAAGACAAAAATAAGGAGATAGTCTCACATCAACTAGGCGTATCAACAGGATATGGAGATGCCCATCAATAGATATCAATGTGAGTGAGTAGGGATTGCCAACGGATGCACTAGAGCTATAAGTTTGTGAAAGCTCAAAAGAAACTAAGTGAGTGTGCATCCGACTTGCTTGCTCACGAAGACCTAGAGCAATTTGAGGAAGCCCATCACTGGAATATACAAGCCAAGTTCTATAACGGAAAATTCCCCCTAGTATATGAAAGTGACAATGTAGGAGACTCTCTATCATGAAGATCATGGTGCTACTATGAAGCACAAGTGTGGTAAAAGGATAGTAGCATTGCCCTTTCTCTCTTTTCTCTCATTTTTTATTTGGGCCTTCTATCATTTTTTGCCCTCTTTTTTCCGTCCGGAGTCTCATCCCGACTTGTGGGGGAATCATAGTCTCCATCATCCTTTCCTCACATGGGACAATGCTCTAATAATGAAGATCATCACACTTTTATTTACTTACAACTCAAGAATTACAACTCGATACTTAGAACAAAATACGACTCTATGTGAATGCCTCTGGCGGTGTACCGGGATGTGCAATGAATCAAGAGTGACATGTATGAAAGAATTATGAAAGTTGGCTTTGCCACAAAATATGATGTCAATCATGCAAAGCAATAAGACAATGATGGATCCCATCATACTAGAATGGTGGAAAGTTGCATGGCAATATATCTCGGAATGGCTATGGAAATGCCATAATAGGTAGGTATGGTGGCTGTTTTGAGGAAGGTATATGGTGGGTTAATGGTACCGGCGAAAGTTGCACGGCACTTGAGAGGCTAGCAAAGGTGGAAGGGTGAGAGTGTGTATGCTCCTAGGGGGGTAGATTGGTAGGAACAGACCATCGCTCGTCCCCGACCACCACTCATAAGGAAGACAATCAATAAATAAATCATGCTCTGACTTCATCACATAACGGTTCACCATACGTGCATGCTACGGGAATCACAAACTTTAACACAAGTATTTCTCAAATTCACAATTACTTGCTAGCATGACTCTAATATCACCGTCTTCATATCTCAAAACAATCATAAAGTAACCAACTTCTCATAGTATTCAATGCACTTTATATGAAAGTTTTTATTACATCCGTCTTGGATGCCTATCATATTAGGACTAATTTTATAACCAAAGCAAATTACCATGTTATTTAGAGACACTCAAAATAATATAAGTGAAGTACGAGAGTTCATCAATTTCTATAAAATAAAACCACCATTGTGCTCTAAAAAGATATAAGTGAAGCACTAGAGCAATATTGCCTAGCTCAAAAGATATAAGTGAAGCACACAGAGTATTCTAATAAATCACGATTCATGCGTGTCTCTCTCAAAAGGTGTATATAGAAAGGATGATTGTGGCAAACTAAAAAAAAGCAAAGACTCAGATCATACAAGACGCTCCAAGCAAAACACATATCATGTGGTGAATAAAAATATAGCCTCAAGTAAAGTTACCGATAGACGAAGACGAAAGTGGGGATGCCTTCCGGGGCATCCCCAATCTTAGGCTCTTCGTTATCCTTGAATATTACCTTGGGGTGCCTTGGGCATCCCCAAGCTTAGGCTCTTGCCAGTCCTTATTCTATAGTCCATCAAATCAGTACCCAAAACTTGAAAACATCACAACACAAAACTCAACAGAAAATCATATAAGCTCCGTTAGTATAAGAAAATAAATCACCACTTTTGGTACTGTTTTGAACTCATTCTTACGGTAATATCTGCTGTATTCCAACTTTTCCATGGTTCATGCCCCCCCCCCCCCCCCCGATACTAGACATAGATTCATCAAAATAAGCAAACTACACAAAGAAAACAGAATGTGTCAAAAACAGAACAATCTATAGCAATCTGGATATTTTGAATACTTCTGTAACCCCAAACATTCTGAAAAATTAGGACAACCTAAGAAATTTGTGTACCAATTAGGTACAAAAAGAATCAGATCAAAAACATGCTTCTGTGAATTATCAAAATTATTTTCCTAGATGCAAAAGTTTCTGTTTCTCAGCAAGATCAAAACAATTATCATCGTAAGCCATCCTAAAGGTCTTACTTGGCACAAATACTAATTAAAACACAAAACCACATCTAACCAGGGGCTAGATGAATTATTTATTGCAAAACAGATCCTAAAAAGCAAAAACAAGAATAAAATTGGGTTTCCGCCCAACAAGCGCTATTGTTTAACGCCCTTAGCTAGGCATAAAACATGAATACATCTAGGTATTATCATCTTTGGCATGCAATCCATAAGTGGCTCTCATAATAGATTCATAAGGCAATTTAGTTTTGTTTCTTGGGAAGTGTTCCATACCTTTTGTTAACAGAAATTGAAATCTAATGTTTCCTTCTTTCATATCAATAACTGCACCAATCGTTCTAAGGAAAGGAATACCAAGAATAATAGGACATGTAGGATTGCAATCTATATCAAGAACAATCAAATCTACGGGCACATATTCCTATTTTCAATAATAAGAACATCATTAATCCTTCCCATAGGTTACTTAACAGTGGAACGCAAGGTGCAAATTTAAAGAACAAACATCAAATTCACGGAAACCTAGCACATCACAAAGAGTTTTTGGAATCGTGGAAACACTAGCACCCAAATCTCACAAAGCATGGCACTCATAATCTGTTATCTTAGTCTTAATAGTGGTTTCCCACTCATCATAAAGTTTTTTCGGAATAGAAACTTCCAATTCAAGCTTTTCTTCAAAAGATTGCATCATAGGATCAATGATATGTTTAGTAAAAGCTTTGTTTTGATTATAAGCATGAGGAGAATTCAACATCGATTGCAACAAGGAAAACAATCTAATAAAAAACAATTATCATAATTAAATTCCTTGAAATCCAAAAGAGTGGGTTCATTGCTACTTAAAGTTTTAACCTCTACAATCCCACTTTTATTAATTTTTGCATCAAGATCTAAAAACTCTGAATCATTGGGACGCCTTTTAACTAAAGTTAACTCATCTCCAGTCCCATATTTATCAAGATTTAAATTGGAAAACAAATATTTAATAGGAGTTACATTAATCACTTTAAGATCTTCATTATTATTTTCACGGAAATTAGAAGAACACGCTTTTATAAACCAATCTTTTTTAGCATGCATCTTAGCGGTTCTTTCCTTGCACTCATTAATGGAGATTCTCATAGGTTTGAGAGACTCATTAATGTCATTCTTGGGTGGAATAGATCTAAGTTTCAAAGAATCAACATCAAGAGAAATTCTATCCAGTTTCCTAGCCAAATCATCAATCTTAAGCAATTTTTCTTCAATCAAAGCATTGAAACTCTTTTGCGAACTCATAAATTCTTTAACACTATTCTCAAAATCAGAGAGCATCTTATTATAATATCCATAAGAATTGCTTTAGGACTTACCATAATTATTAGAGGAATTATTAGGAAACGGCCTAGGGTTGAAATTACCTTTATACGCGTTGTTACCAAAATTGTTCCTACCAACAAAATTCACATCCATAGATTCATTATTTTTCTAAATCAAAGTAGACAAAGGAATATCATTAGGATCAATAGGAGCACTCTTGCTACCAAATAATTTCATAAGATCATCCATCTTTCCACTCAAAACATTAATCTCTTCAATTGCATGCACTTTTTTACTAGCGGAAGGTCTTTCAGTATGCCATTGAGAATAATTAACCATAATATTTTCTAGGAGTTTAGTAGCTTCTCCTAAAGTAATTTCCATAAAAGTACCTCCCGCGGCCGAATCTAAAAGGTTTCTAGAAGCAAAATTCAATCTGGCATAAAAGTTTTGTATAATCATCCACAAATTCAAACCATGAGTAGGGAAATTTCGTATCATCAATTTCATTCTCTCCCAAGATTGCGAAACATCCTCATGATAAAGTTCCTTAAAATTCATAATATCGTTCCTAAGGGAGATGATCTTAGCTGGAGGAAAATACTTGGAAATAAAAGCATATTTACACTTATTTCATGAATCAATACTATTTGTAGGCAAAGATGAAAACCAAGTATTACCACGATCTCTAAGCGAGAATGGAAATAGCTTCAATTTAACAATATCATTATCCACATCTTTTTCCTTCTGCATATCGCACAAATCAGCGAAGTTGTTTAGATGGGATGCGTCATCTTCACTAGGAAGCCCGAAAAATTGATCTTTCATAACAAGATTCAGCAAAGCAGCATTAATTTCACAAGATTCCGCATTAGTAGCGGGAGAAATTGGAGTACTAATAAAATCATTGTTGTTGGTATTGGAAAAGTCACACAATTTCGTATTCTCTTGAGTCATCATGACAAAGAAAACAATCCAACACACGAGCACACAAAAAGCAAGCGAAGAAGACGAACGGAAGAGGGGCGAAGAAAAGGGGACTCTTTTCGAAAATCGTTTTAGAAGTCGGGGAGAGGAAAATGAGAGGCGAATGGTGAATAATATAATGCAAGAGATGAGAGTTTATGATGGGTATTTGCTATGTCTTGACTTGGCGTAGATCTCCCCGGCAACGGCGCCAGAAATTCTTCTTGCTACTTCTTGAGATTGCATTTATTTTTCCCTTGAAGAGAAAAGGGTGATGTAGCAAAGTAGAGTAAGTATTTCTCTCAGTTTTGAGAACCAAGGCATCAATCCAGTAGGAGACAACGAACAAGTCACCAAATACCTGCACAAACAATCAAATAAACTTGCACCCAACGCGATAAAGGGGTTTTCAATCCCTTCACAATTACTTGCAAAAGTGAGATCTGGTAGAGATAGATAAACGTTAAAGTAAATATTTTTGGTATTTTCGGTTTATATATCGGAAAGTGAGAGATTGCAATGGAAGTAAATCGGAAACTAATATGATGGAAAATAGACCCGAGGGCCATAGGTTTCACTAGAGGCTTCTCTCAAGATAGGAAATATTACGGTGGGTGAACAAATTACTGCCGAGCAACTGATAGAAAAGCGCAAAGTTATGACGATATCTAAGGCAATGATCATGAATATAGGCATCATGTCTGTGTCACGTAGACCGACTCCTACCTGCATTTACTACTATTACTCCACACAACGACCGACTCCTGCTTGCATCTAGAGTATTAAGTTCATGAAGAATGGAGTAACACATTAAGTAAGATGACATGATGTAGCCGGATAAACTCAAGCAATATGATGAAAACCCCATCTTGTTATCCTCGATGGCAACAATACAATACGTGTCAGTTCCCCTTCTGTCACTGGGATCAAGCATCGTAAGATTGAACCCAAAGCTAAGCACTTCTCCAATTGCAAGAAAAACCAATCTAGTTGGCCAAAACAAATTGATAGTTCGAAGAGACTCACAAAGATATCAAATCATGCATATAGGAATTCAGAGGAGATTCAAATAATATTCATAGATAAGCTTATTCTAAATCCACAATTCATCAGATCTTGGCAAACACATCGCAAAAAGGTATTACATCAAATAGTTCTCTAAGAACATCGAGGAGAACATGGTATTGATAATCAAAGAGAGAGAATAAGCCATCTAGCTACTAGCTATGGACCTGTAGGTTGTGGTAAACTACTCACGCTTCATCAGAAGGGCAATGGTGTTGATGTGGAAGCCCTCCGTGATCGAATCCCCCTCCAGCAGGACAAGGGTGGTAGCGCACCCTACCCCCCTGCGCGCACCCTCCATCCTTGTGGCCGCATCTTGGTTCCCTAACTTGCACTCCAAGGAAAAGACAAAAACTGGCACTAGGCCTAGGTTAATAGGTTACTCCCAAAAATAATAGAAAATAGCATATTAATACATATAAAACATCCAAAACAGATAATATAATAGCATCGAACAATCAAAAATTATAGATACGTTGGAGACGTATCATACCACGACAAAATCCCTTTGTTCTTGTGTTTAGCTAATTTTGTAGCAGATTTTGAGCAAGATGTCGTCCCAAGATTCGGAGGGGAGAGCTATATATCTCATTACATTGCAGACCCCAAGGTCTACGGGGATTTGGAGCATTATTGTTGGACCATGGAGGAAGACGAAGACTATGACCAGAAAGGAAAATAAGAGACAAGTTCGGATGAAGAGGAAGTCCCACTACCCCAACCTGGGGACATGCACGTGGAGTTCAAAAAGTCAAGTCTCCCCACTAAAGCAAAGAAACCTAAGATCTAGTTTATCCCTATCCGTCTTTTGCAGGAGAGCAAGCAAAAATTATGCAAAAAGGTATTAATACTAGAGCATGAGGCCGATGACCTAAAGGAGGAAAATTCCATTCTCAAGCTTAAGCTGAGGAAGAAGGACAAGCCCACTTAGTCATCAACAACTCCATCATCACCACTGATGTCTACTACGCAAGTTTATTCTTGTAGACACGTGTTGGGCCTCCAAGCGCAGAGTTCTGTTGGACAATAGCAATTTTCTCTCAAGTGGATGACCTAAGGTTTATCAATCCGTGAGAGGTGTAGGTTGAAGATGGTCTCTCTCAAACGAGCCTGCAACCAAATACAAGAAGTCTCCTTTGTCCCCAACACAGCCAATACAATGGCAAATTGTATAGGTGCACTAGTTTGGCGAAGAGATGGTGATAAAAGTGTAATACGGCTGGTAGAAATATATTTTTATAATCTAATTAAATAAAAAAAAGCAAGGTAACAAATAGTAAACGGGCACAAAAACGGTATTGCAATGCTTGAAAATGAGGCCTAGGGTGCATACTTTCACTAGTGCAATCTCTCAACAATGCTAACATAGTTGGATCATATAACCATCCCACAAAGTGCGATGAAGAATCACTCCAAAGTTCCTATCTACCGGAGAACATAAGACGGCATTGTTTGTAGGGCACAAAACCACCTCAAAGCTATTCTTTCCGTTCGATCTATTCAAGAGTTCGTACTAAAATAACACAAAGCTATTCTTTCTGTTTGATCTATCCTAGAGTTCGTACTCAAATAACACCAAAGCAAATTCAGATTTATAATATTCTATCCAACACAAAGAACTTCAAAGAGTGCCCCAATATTTCTACCAGAGAAACAAAGAGAAGAACGTGCATCAACCCCTATGCATAGATTACTCCAGTGCCAAAACATATATCAAGTGAATCAATATGATACCCCATTGTCACCACGAGTATTCAATTTCAAGACATATATCAAGTGTTCTCAAATCCGTAAAAGTATTCAATCCGATAACAATGAAATCTCAATGGGAAAAACTCAATTCAAGAACACGAGAGAGAGAGAGAGAGAGATTAAACACATAGCTACTGGTACAATCCCTCAGCCTCGAGGGTGGACTACTCCCTCCTCATCGTGGTGGCCGCCGGGATGATGAAGATGGCCACCGGTGATGACTCCCCCCTCCGGCAGGTTGCCGGAACAGGGTCTAGATTGGATCTCGTGGATACAGAGGCCTTGTAGCAGCGGAACTTCTGATCTAGGGCTACCCCCAAGGGTTTCGGAATATTTTATAATTTATAGGGCGAAGAGGCAGTTCAGGGGGCGCCCGAGGTGGGAAGCACCCACCAGTGCATGCCTAGGCCTCCTAGTGCGCCTTGGTGGGTGTTGCTGCCCTCGAGCAGCCCCCCAGGTGCTTCCTTGGCCCACTGGCTTTCTTCTGGCCCAAAAAAATCTCCAAAAAGTTATGCGGTGTTTGGACTCTGTTTGATATTGATTTCCTGCAATGTAAAAAACAAGCAAAAAACATCAAAAGGCACTGGGCACTAGGTCAATAGGTTAGTCCGAAAAAATGATATAAAGTTGCAATAAAATGATTATAAGACATCCAAGAATGATAATATATTAGCATGAATACTTCATAAATTATAGATATTTTGGAGATGTATCAGCATCCCCAAGCTTAATTCCTACTCGTCCTCGAGTAGGTAAATGATAAAATAAATAATTTATGAAGTGTGAATGCTAGCAAAGTGCATAAGTTTGATCAATGATAATTTCAATCACTTTTCCTAGCATCATAACAGTAATTTTTTCTTATAAAACTTCTCATGTTATAGTAGCAACCAATTCACATGTTAAGGTTCAAATAATGAATTCTCTTGAAACTCAACAACCTATGTTCTCCGTCACTAAGCAATTGCAATTCAACTCATTCAACAGAGTCTAAATAAGAGCTCCACATACTCAACCATCATATACTCTTCTATGATTGCTAACACTCACCGCATATACATGAACAAAACGTTTCAACCGGACACATAGAAAGATAGGGGCCTATAATTTTGCCTCCCAATGCATTCACCTTTGGGTAATGTCAACAATAATAACACATGCTACACATATTCAACTGGATATATGTGCCTAGATCTTTCCTCACTACATGATGCTTGCAAAAGGAGAAAAATAAAAAGGAATAGAGAGAAAAACTTTGACTCTTGCATAAAAGTAAATACTGAAAAGTAAAAGATATGCCCTTTGCAGAGGGAAGCAGAGGTTGCCATGCGCTTATTTGTTTGTATGCTCAACCCCTTAGTGCAAAAGAACGTCACATTATATTGTCCCTTGTGATGGCAACCTTTACTATGCAGTCTGTCACTTTTATTCTTTACCATCACAAGTTCGTACAACGCTTAATTTTCTCTTACACTAAATGGTCTCACACTTTTAGAAGCAATTTTTATTGCCTTATTGCACCAATGACAACTTACTTTAAGGATATTGCTCAATCCATAGGTAGGTATGGTGGACTCTCGAAAATAAGATTTGGGTGTAAGGGTTTTTGGATGCACAAGTAGTATCTCTACTTGGCGCGGAATTTTTGGCTAGCAAAAAGATAGGGGACAAGCACCACATGATGAAGGATCTATGTAAATATAACTTCAATGTGAATATGAACAAATATAAATCATTACGTTGTCTTCCTTGTCCAACGTCAACAATTTGGCATATAATATTTTGATGGGGGCTCACAATCACAAAAGATTTCCAAGATAGTGTATTTGCATGTGAAAGTTCTCTTCCTTATACTAATTATTCGTGAATTGCTTGTATGACCAATGTTGTGATTTTCAAGCCTCAAAAGATTTCACTTTCTAAACCCAGTGTGAAGCTACCACTAGGCATGATATGATTTCAACTTCATGACATTCAATTTATTCAACAATTTACTCATAGGATATAAGTGAAGCACCAGAGTAAATGACAAGCTACTCCAAAAAGATATAAATGAAGATCATGAGCATAATATTTCTTTCTCTCAAATTAATTTAAGTGAAGAAAGAGAGAATTTCTTCAAAAATACTAAAGCACGCCATGCTCAAAAAGATATAAGTGAAGCACTAGAGCAATTCCATATAAAAGAGCTTCGTTGACGAGATGTGAATGTCGCTTACCTAGCCTCCGTGGCAACTATTTGAGGACTCTATTTTATTTAAAAACTTTCAGGTCTAAGTATTTTATTAAAAAAGCAAGCAAAACAAAACAAAATTACATTCCAAGAATAGCACAACTCATGTGAAGAAACAAAAACTTAGGCTCAACCAATACTAACTGATAATTGTTGAAGAAGAAAGGTGGGATGCCTACCGGGGCATCCCCAAGCTTAGATGCTTGAGATTTATTGAAATATTATCTTGGGGTGCCTTGGGCATCTCCAAGCTTGAGCTTTTGTGTCTCCTTAATTCTTCTCATATCACGGTTTTCCTAAATCTCAAAAGCTTCATCCACACAAAACTCAACAAGAACTTGTGAGATAAGTTAGTATAATCCAATGCAATAACCTTATCATTCTCTACTGTAGCAAATCACTAAAATTATTATTAAACATTTCATACTAAATTCCTATGCATATTTAATAGTCCTATCCTCAAATAGAATCATCAAACAAGCAAACATATGCAAACAATGCAACCATTAACAGCAATCTGCCAAAACAGTACGGTCTGTAAAGAAAGCAAGATTCATCATACTTACCTAACTCCAAATATTATGAAAAAATACCACACTGTAGGAAATTTATCAGAACTTATTTCCAAAAAGTTTCAGCACTTTATAACAGTCTGACTTTTCTAGGGAATTTTTGCAACAGCAATAAACTTTCTGCTTTGAAACAACAACATGTATACTTGCAAAATAAGCATGGCAAAGGCTATAATTGCCACTTTTATTGAAATAAAAGATGAAAAACATTATTCTAAATAACAGCAAGCAAATCCTAACAAAATAAATTGACGCTCCAAGTAAAAAATATATCATGGGACGAATGAAAACATAGCTCCAAGTGAGGTTACCGATAATGTTGGAAACGAAAGAGGGGATGCCTTTCGGGGCATCCCCAAGCTTATGGTCTTGTCACTCCTTATTCTCCTCACATTGACATCTCACCCAAAACTTGAAAACTTCAATCACACAAAACTTAACGGAACCTTGTGAGATAGGTTAGTATGATAAAGAGCAAACCATTTCACTTTGGTACTGTCAAAGACAAGATTCATAATTGTTTCCACACAATTCCTACTGTAGCATATCATTTCCATAATTTATATTGAGTAATATAAGCCATAGAAACAAGGAAACTAGCAAACTATGCATGGGAAACAGAATCTGTCAAAAATAGAACAGTTTGTAGTAATCTGTACTCAAACCATACTTCTGCTACTCCACAAATTATGAAAAAATTAGGACCACGTGAGAAATTTGTATATTAATCTTCTTAAAAAAGAATCAACTCAAAAGCACTCTTCTGTTAAAAATTAGTGTTATTTTCATGAGCGCGAAAGTTTCTGTTTTTTAGCAAGATCAAATCAACTATCACCCAACATGATCCCAAAGGCTTTACTTGCCACTTTATTGAAACAAAAGAAATAAAACATGGTTACCACAGAAGCCTAATCATGTGAACACACAAAAAGATTAGGGTTAAATGTTGGCTTGTCTCCCAGCAAGCGCTTTTCTTTAATTCCTTTTAAGCTAGGCATGATGATTTCAACGGTGCTCACATAAAAGTAAAGAATTGAAACACAAAGAGAGCATCATGAAGAATATGACTAGAACATTTAAGCCTAACCCACTTCCTATGCATAGATTTTGTGATAAAACAACTTGTGGGAGCAATAATCAACTAGCATAGGAAGGCAAAACAAGTGCAACTTCAAAACTTTCAACACATAGAGAGGAAACTTGATATTATTGTAATATGTAAATGCATATGTTCCTCTCTCATAATAATTTTCAGTAGCATCATGAATAAATTCAACAATAAAACCATCACATAAAGCATTCCCTTCATGACACAAAAGCATAGAAAATTTATTACTCTCCACATAAGCAAATTTCTTCTCATCAATAGTTGTGGGAGCAAACTCAACAAAATAACTATCATGAGAGTGAAAATTAATATCATGATGACAAGTTTCATGGTTATCACTAATCTTTATAGCATACATGTCATCACCATAATCATCATAAATAGGAGGCATGCAATCATCATAATAAACTTTCTCACCAAAACTTGGGGGACTAAAAATATCATCTTCATCAAACATAGCATCCCCAAGCTTATGGCTTTGCATATCATGAGCATCATGGATATTCAAAGAATTCATACCAACAACATTGCAATCATGCACATCATTCATGCCAATCATTTTATTAAATTCTTCTTCTATCAATTGAGCACAATTTTCCGAACTATCATTTTCAAGAAAGATATTATAAATGTGATCAATAATATGATGCAACCTCAATTCCATTTTTAAGTAGTTTTCATTTATGAACCAAACTAGTGATAAAACAAGAAACTAAAAGGTTCGATTGCAAGATCTAAAGATATACCTTCAAGAACTCACCTTCCCAGCAACGGCGCCGGAAAAGAGCTTGATGTCTACTATGCAACTTTATTCTTGTAGACACGTGTTGGGCCTCCAAGCGCAGAGTTTTGTAGGACAGTAGAAATTTTCGCTCAAGTGGATTACCTAAGGTTTATAATTAGTGAGAGGTGTAGGATTAAGATGGTCTCTCTCAAACAAGCCTGCAACCAAATACAAGAAATCGCTTGTGTCCCCAACACACCTAATACAATGGAAAATTGTATAGGTGCACTTGTTCGGCGAAGAGATGGTGATAAAAGTGTAATACGGATGGTAGAAATATATTTTCACAATATGAATAAATAAAAATAGCAAGGTAACAAATAGTAAACAGGCACAAAAATGGTATTGCAATGCTTGAAAATGAGGCCTAGGGTGCATACTTTCACGAGTGCAATCTCTCAACAATGCTAACATAGTTGGATCATATAACCATCCCTCAAAGTGCGATGAAGAATCACTCCAAAGTTCTTATCTAGCGGAGAACGTAAGATGGAATTGTTTGTAGGGTACGAAACCACCTCAAAGCTATTCTTTCTGTTCTATCTATTCAAGAGTTCGTACTAAATTAACACAAAGCTATTCTTTCCGTTCGATCTATCCTAGAGTTCGTACTAAAATAACACCAAAGAAAATTCAGATTTATAATATTCAATCCAACAAAAATAACTTCAAATAGTGCCCCAAGATTTCTACCAGAGAAACAAAGACAAGAACGTGCATCAACCCCTATGCATAGATTACCCCAATGTCACCTCGGGAATGTGCGAGTTGAGTGCCAAAACATATATCAAGTGAATCAATATGATGCCCCATTGTCACCACGAGTATTCAATTTCAAGACATATATCAAGTGTTCTCAAATCCATAAAAGTATTCAATCCGATAACAACGAATCTCAAAGGGAAAAACTCAATTCATCACAACAAGATAGAGAGGGGGAAACACCATACGATCTGACTATATTAATAAAGCCCACGATACATCAAGATCGTGACATGTCAAGCACATGACTGACAGAGAGTTTAAACACATAGCTACTGGTACAAACCCTTAGCCCCGAGGGTGGACTACTCCCTCCTCATCGTGGTGGCCGCCGGGATGATGAAGATGGCCACCGGTGATGATTCACCCCTCCGTCAGGGTGCCAGAATGGGATCTAGATTGGATCTCCTGGATACAGAGGCCTTGCGACGGTGGAACTTATGATCTAGGGCTACCCCAAAGGGTTTCGGAATATTTTAGAATTTATAGGGCGAAGAGGCGGTTCAGGGGGCGCCCGAGGTGGGCAGCACCCACCAGGGCACGCCTGGGCCTCCTAGCATGCCCTGGTGGGTGCTGCTCCCCTCGAGTAGCCCCCAAGTTCTTCCTTGGCCCACTGGCTTTCTTCTGGCCCAAAAAAATCTCCAAAAAGTTACGCGGTGTTTGGACTCCATTTGATATTGATTTCCTGCGATGTAAAAATAAGCAAAAAAACAGCAACTGGCAATGGGCACTGGGTCAATAGGTTAGTCCCAAAAAATGATATAAAGTTGCAATAAAATGATTGTAAAACATCTAAGAATGATAATATATTAGCATGAATACTTCATAAATTATAGATACGTTGGAGACGTATCAACCACCTTCTAAGAAAGAGACATAAATACATGGGTATGAGCACTCCCCTTGGCAACTGCCAATCTTGGGGGAGGTGCCCCGATATTGTATCACCATCACACCTTTACCTTTATCATTTTTCTTAGTTTGATCCTTTTGGTTATATCTTGATCTAGTATAATAAGGTTTTCACTATGATCTAGCTTTGAGTTTTGTTTTGATCTATATCTATGTCATCGAGTCTTTGAGTTATATATAATAAAGAGTAGTTTTGAGTTGAGGGCTTTGCTTTCTTACTATGATCTTGAGGGAATAAAATAAGAGAAAGAATAAAAAGAAATAAAAATATCATATAATGATCTTATGGAGAGTGATGACTTCACATATAAAGAGTGTGATGAATAAAATTTGTTGAGAGTTGACAAACATAGTTTTGGTCCTTGTTGCAATTAATAGGAAGTAATAAAGAAAGAGAGGCTTCACATATAAATATACTATCTTGGACATCTTTTGTAATTGTGAGCACTCATTAAAATATGACATGCCAAAAAGTTGATGTTGGACAAGGAAGAGAATGTAATGGGTTATGTTTTCTTATATCTGAATAGAAGTTATATTGTCATGGATCCTCCAACATGTTGAGCTTTCTTTTTCCTTTTATGCTAGCCAAATCCTTTGCACCAAGTAAAGATACTACTTGTGCATCCAAATATCCCTTAAACCCAGTTTTCCCATTAGAATCCACCATACCTACCTATGGATTGAGTAAGATCCTTCAAGTAAGTTGTCATCGTTGCAAGCAATAAAAATTTCTCTCTAAATATGTATGATCTATTAGTATGAAGAAAATAAACTTTATAAGAACTTGTGATATGGAAGAAATAAAAGTGAGGGACTGCATAATAAAGTTCTTTATCACAAGCGGCAATATAAAGTGACGTTCTTTTTCATTAAGATTTTGTGCATCCAACCATAAAAGCGCATGACAACCTCTGCTTTGCTCTGCGAAGGGCCTATCTTTTACTTTTATCTTCTACCCTTATACAAGAGTCAAGGTTATCTTCACCTTTCCTTTTTACACTTTTTTTCCTTTTGGCAAGCACTATGTGTTGGAGAAAGATCCAGATATATATATATATATATATATATATATATATATATATATATATATATATATAGTAACGCTAAACTAAGCGTGAGTGTAGAATAGCTTATTCTACACCCCAGTAACGGTACATACAAAATATAGTAACACACTATGTAAAATATAGTAATTTTCATAAAAATGTAGTAAATTACAAACATAGATGATAAAAAAATATTTTCCGAATTACTACATTTTGTACACCGTTTTACTAGATTTTGTACATAGCGTTACTAGGGGGTGTAGAATAAGCTATTCTACACTCACGCTTAGAATAGCGTTACCCTATATATATATATATATATATATATATATATATATATCCACTCGGATGTAGGTTATCATAAAGTATTATTGTTGACATTACCCTTGTGGTAAAAGGTTGGGGGGCCAAACTATAAACCTCTATCTTTCTCTGTGCCGACTGAGGCTTTGAACCCATAAGTATCACGTGAGTGTTAGCAATTGTGAAAGACGAAATGATAGTTGAGTATGTGGACTTGCTGAAAAGCTCTTAAATTGATTCTTTACGATGTTATGATAAATTGCAATTGCTTCAATGATTGAGATCATAGTTTTTTAGTATTCAATAAAGTTTTGGATTTATACTCTACCTTGTGAACGAATTGTTACTAGCATAAGAAGTTATATGACAATATATTTTGCTGTTCCAAAGATGATCATGATGCCCTCATGTCCGTATTTTATTTTATCGACACCTCTATGTCTAAACATGTGGTCATATTTTTCGATATCGACTTTCGCTTGAGGACAAGCGAGGTCTAAGCTTGGGGGAGTTGATACGTCCATTTTGCATCATGCTTTTATATTGATATTTATTGCATTATGGGCTGTTGTTACACATTATAGCACAATACTTATGCCTTTTCTCTCTTATTTTACAAGGTTTACATGAAGAGGGAGAATGTCGGCAGCTGGAATTCTGGGCTGGAAAAGGAGCAAATATTAGAGACCTATGTTGCATGACTCCAAAATTCCTGAAACTTTATGGAGAATTATTCTTGAATTAATAAAAAATATTGCATGAAGAAAGCACTAGAGGGGACCCACCAGGTAGCCACAAGGGTGGGGGGCGCGCCTACCTGCCTTGCCGTCCACATGGCAGGCCCGGTGCCCATCTTCTGCTATATGAAGGGTTTTTACCTCAAAAAAATCAGAAGGAGGCTTTCGGGACGAAGCGCCGCCGTCTCGAGGCGGAACCTCGGCAGTAGCAATCTATGGCTCTGGCGGAGCTGTTCTACCAGGGAAACTTCCCTCCGGGAGAGGGAAATCGAAGCCATCGTCATCACCAACGATCCTCTCATCGAGAGGGGGTCAATCTCCATCAACATCGTCACCACCACCATCTCCTCTCAAATCCTAGTTCATCTCTTGTATATAATCTTTGTCTCAAAACTTCAGATTGGTACTTGTGAGTTGCTAGTAGTGTTGATTACTGGTTGCTAGTAGTGTTGATTACTCCTTGTAGTTGATGCTAGTTGGTTCACTCGGTGGAAGATCATATGTTCAGATCCTTAATGATAATTAATACTCCTCCGATTATGAACATGAATATGCTTTGTGAGTAGTTACGTTCGTTCCTGAGGACATGGGAGAAGTCTTGTTATAAGTAATCATGTGAATTTGATATTCGTTCGATATTTTGATAGGATGTATGTTGTCTTTCTTCTAGTGGTGTTATGTGCACGTCGACTACACGACACTTCACCATGAGTAATTTGGGCCTAGGGGAAGGCATTGGGAAGTAATAAGTAGATGATGGGTTGCTTGAGTGACAGAAGTTTAAACCCTAGTTTATGTGTTGCTTCGTAAGGGGCTGATTTGGATCCATATGTTTCATGTTATGGTTAGATTTATCTTAATTCTTCTTTCATAGTTGTGGATGCTTGCGAGAGGGGTTAATCATAAGTGGGAGGCTTGTCCAAGGAAGGGCAGCAACCAAGCACCTGTCCACCCACATATCAAATTATCAAAGTAACGAACGTGAATCATGTGAGCATGATGAAAACTAGCTTGACAGTAATTCTCATGTGTCCTCGTGAGTGCTTTGCATTATATAAGAGTTCATCCAGGCTTGTCCTTTGCTACAAAAAGGATTGGGCCATCTTGCTGCACCTTAGTTACTTTTTTTACTTGTTACCCTCTACGAATTATCTTATCACAAAACTATCTGTTACCGATAATTTCACTGCTTGCAGATAATACCTTGCTGAAAACTGCTTGTCCTTTTCTTCTGCTCCTCGTTGGGTTCGACACTCTTACTTATCCAAAGGACTACGATAGATCCCCTATACTTGTGGGTCATCAGTCACACGACGATGAGGTCTCGGGAGGAAAATGCAAGGTTGCATGGAAGCTCATCACGGAGCCGTAGAGCAATGGCGGACAGGGCATCCATGATTTGTCGCGTTCTGCACAAGCCCTTCACCTATGGTGGCTCCGGTGAACTTGGTAGCAGCCTAGACGGCCATGGGTGGGCACGGGCACACCCTGCGACGAGGGTGACCATGCTCTCTTGGCGTTGTCGACGACAGTCACCATCGGCAATGATGACACGACCCTGGCTTGGGGGGCGGCCCCTGCGCCAGGCATACCATGTACTGTTAAACAACTCCTCCAGGAAGAACAGAATGGTCAGGGGTGCGCTGCAAGGAGATAAATGAATCCTCGAACCCTACTATCAGGGGAATTACGGGTGAGGCACCGGTGCTCAACCAACACATCAGCGACACCATCTCCTCAGTGGCGAAGCCACACTTGGGCTGGGTAGTCAAATGACTACACAGCTTTTTGCAAAAATTACATGCATCAAGTAGAAATCATGCGAAAAAATCTTATAAATGCATATATCTGACTACACAACATTCAATTGACTACACACAATTGGATTCCTGGCACCGCCACTCCATCTCCTGGAACCTTACCGGCTCAGGCTGTTACTCCACCGGCTCAGCCTATGGGGCCCAATCCGAAGCAAACAACGCCTGCTGCTTTAGGACCATCATTTGGAAGGTGTGGATACCTGGCAAGCACAAGATGTTCATGTGGTTGCTCCACCTCAAACGGCTGTGGTGTAACGACCGATTGCAACGACGAGGCTGGCTGAATGGTTATTTCTGCCCCCTCTGCATGCCCAACCTCGAGAGCTCGGTGCATCTCATCTAGGATTGCCCGATGGCTCTGCAAGTGTGGAGCACGACGGCGTCTTGGATTGGTTGCTCCACCCTACACCCCGCAACCTGGAGCGCTGGATCAACAACTATGGATAGGGTCCAGATGATCATTGCCGCCGCGGCGTGCGCTGCATGGAGAGGCACCAAATCCATGATCGCACTCATCAGCTTGGCGGATTTGGATGGAGAGGAACGCTTATGTGTTCAGAGGAAAGCTACCGAGCAAGGAGAACATCATTTGGATATGCCGCAGTGACATGGAGCAATGGAGGATCGTGGGAGCAGCATGCATAGAGCACCCTTTCGGGCATGTACCCTGAGGTATTTGCATGCGCTAAGCCACCCCATTTCTTTTCTTTTCATTTTTCATCGATCGCTCGATCAAACATCTTTGTCTCTCTTCCTGCTAAATCAATGAAACACCAGCAATTGCTGGCCAGTTCAAAAAAAAAGATTGCTTGGAATATAAATTGATTTAGAAAAGAAGAATAAATAAACAAATCTCGGCTAAGATAAATATTTGTTGTTTTGTTTTCATCACCGTACTCTTTTATCTTGTTTTCATAATGATGTGTGGACGTAATGCCATTTGCACCATTATGAATAGCATGGTAGGTCTAGCACCGCTACTTGTACATGCCGTGTCACGCTGCAACTCTTAAGTGCTTAAACATCAAACCAAAATGGTGTAAGATTCAGGTTTGCCTGTGACTTGGACTTGTTTGCATGGCTGGAGACCGGACATTCCACGTCAAGAGAGGGCGAGTCGCATGTAGTAGTAGTACTATCAAACTCCAAAATTACCGCGAAAGGAGGCACACCGTACACGTTCAGCCGTTCGGTTGACCGTGTCTCGCTTTCATCGAATTACCCGGAAATGAATCCTTGGGCCCGATCGAGCGGGTACGTACTCGTACCCGTCGTTTGTTTGACTGTCCGTCTACATACACATACACCTACTACTGCGTCTGGCGAAGGCACGTGACGTAGGCAACGCCTGGCCCAGCTGGCTGGCTGATGGCCGGGACCCGGGAGTGAAAAGTCAAAGCAAACGGAGCATGCAGGCCTGCATGGTGCGTTCATGGTATTATACTACTACTAGTATGGGGCGATGATTTTTAACAAACTGGCCAGAGATACATGATGATGTCGACAGTCAATGTTAATGGGGTACTCGGGCAGGCATGGCGTCCGTATTTCTTAAGTCGGATTCGGTTCTCAACCTGACTTGGTGCATCATATACTGATAGACAGTCCTCATGTGCGGCTCTCAGAGGATTTGTTTTATCTTCATGTGCATGATGACCGATGAGATCACTACTACTAGTATTAACTGTTATTGGTCATTGGTCAATTGGAGGGTGAGTAGGAAACCGAAATACTCCCCTCTCAATGCTCCACCTTGTACATGTGCTAAGCCTTTCACGTAGGCAAAAAATCTGATGTGGCAAGTTATTTAAGAGAAGAGAGATGAGTGTAGTGACCCCAGGAAGAAACAATGCTAAACGCGTGAACTTAGACAAAATATTTAAAGAAAGAAAGCCCACCAATACATAAAGTGCTTTAGTTGCTAAATTATTAAATGAAGCAAGCTTAGCAACCATAAGCTAAGCACCTATGCATTGGGGAGTATAGTTGCTAAGCTATTTAATGTGCTTAGCATCTCATATAAGCACCCATGCATTGGGAGCAGCCTGATGATGGTCTGACTCTTCCACCCCAACCCAGTTGAATAATAAGACTAGCCACAATGGAGAGTAACATACACTAGTAACATACACATTTCCCTAGACTATGTTACTACCTCAATAGTGGGTAGTAACATAAGTGTGGTAACATGCAAAGCTTCATTTATTAGGTTATAGACTCATATTGCATTGGGACATGTGGTGTTACAGTAATTAGCTAAGTTACTAGTACTACATCTTTTCTCATTAACTCATTGTCACATAAGCAAATTTGCTGAGTTTGACTCGATATTACTACCGAAGTTACTCTCACTGTGACTAGTCTAAAGGGACACACAAGCTGCATAAGTGGCCTCCCATGCTCAACCAACTTGAAATGTCAGCCTGGAGAACACCAGCACCCATGCATGCACATACAGATATGGTCCATTATTTTCTCGGGAGAGTTAAGGCAGCAAACAACGAACAGCGCGTACAGCGCCCGGACTTTCTTCTCCTCTTCTCTCTGCACCCAACAACTTGTCCTCTCATTCATTCATCCATTCGTGGGTTCGGTCAGGCAGTCTATAAAGTCTGAGATCGACGGCGGCACGTAGGAGTACATAACTAGCCCACCCTCCACACTGTGCCAAATTAAGGCGAGTACAAAAGCTACTGTATAGTTGCTGCACCGTATTTGCAAGGGCAGAGCAGCTGGCACTGATGATGAGGAATTCAGACCAAAAAGCAAAGTGAGCACTAATGGTTCCACGGTTTCGTTCACCCCCTGGCCGCATGGCATCTCTGTATCTGTATGTGACAGAGTGGTAGTACTGCATGCAACCTGCCTGCAGTGGTTAAGCATAACGTCCAACAAAGAGAATTCCCTTCGGACAATCAGCACACGGTTTTCTCATAACTTTTGCGCGTTCGTTCAACCAACCGCCGATCTGCTGACTAACAACGCCCTCCATGCATGCATGCATGCATCTGTATCCTGTCCTGTGATATCTCGCCGCAAATTGACAGGACCCGCGCTGTGCATGGATGGATAAAGATAAGAGAAGAGCAGAGCAGGTCGATCTGGCAGGGGGGAAGCGCGACGGAGTCTTCAAAAACAAGCCCCGCGCGGGCAATCAATGGTTGGCCGCGAATGAATACAGGGCTTTTTTCGACAAAGGATGGATTTTATTACTCCATGCATACTTGGATAGCAACTCTCCACAAAGAAAAATCGATACTGTCATCAAGTAAAGGAGGTTTGCATTGAGGGTTATACCTTGGTTTCTCAATTTGAGGACTTGCATGAAGCCATAGAACACTAGAGTGATCACTTCTAGGAGGTTGTTGGCCTAAAGAAGGAATAGGCGCAGTTGGCCTCGAAGCCACACCATCCGAATTGGTAAGTGGTGTGAGCATCGTGGATAATGAGCTAACCTCATTTGGACCAAGGCCTCAAGAGAAGCATCATGCTCCTCCTTTTGCTTAGCCAGAGCCCGTTCCAGATCCTCAGAAGTGAAGGACTTGGCTTCCGAAGAAGCCGCCCTTCTCCTTCGGATCTGCAACAAGGGGAGTCCCATCGGGGTTCATCTTGCTCTAGGACGGTTAAGCCACAAAAATAGAGCACGAGGCTCTGATACCAACTGAAAGGATCGAGATGGACCTAGAAGGGGGTTGAACAGGTACAATTACAATTTTTAATTCTTACTTAGCAATTTTAGGCAATAAAGCGGAATTTGAAGGTGGGCCTAACAATTGCAGGCATGATACGAAGAGCTAAGCAACGTAAACAAGTACCACAAGTATATGAGTAAACAAGTACAATATGAGACACGTAAAGACTAAGAGACATGAAACCACAAGTAGGGAGCTAGGGTTAGAAATAACCGCAACTCCAAGAGACGAGGATGTATGCCGATGTTCACTTCCTTGGAGGGCACCTTCGTTGTCGTTTAGAGAGGCGAGTGTTACCACGAAGGCTCACCCTATTCTCTCTTTGAGATATCACCATGAAGGCGATTCCCAACAACTAGTGGTAGACCTTGGGGTGGTCTCCAAACCCTCACAAACTTTCGGGGGGTAATCACAACGGTTGATTCCACTCCGAAGAACTCCTACCGCCTAAGAGTCTCCAACCTCCAAGAGTAACAAGAACGATTTGAAAAGCTCAAGACTTTCTCAAATCACGAATTCCTTTGGTGCAAAGAAGGGGAAGGAGTGGATCTATCACTTGATTGGACGACTTTTCACAAATGCTCTCAAATCCCTTCGGGATCTAAGATTTGGTGTATGAGTGTGTGAGATAGAGAGAGTGAAAATGTGTTCTTGGGGATGCTCAAAGTGAATGGTCAAAGCTCCCACGGGGAAGGTGAGAGGTATTTATAGTATCCCTCAATAAGTGGTCCTTGGAGCGATTTGAGGCAGCAGCTGTCGGACGTCCGAGGCATGTCGGTCGTCCGAGGCCTTGGCAGACACTGGACAGCCGACACAATACCGGACTCCAACAAATATTCCCTGTTTGAATGGTATCGGACGTCCAGAAAAGACCGGTCGTCCGACATTTTGGCTCGGGACAGGAGTATCGGATTTCTGGTGTACGTCGGTCGTCTGAGGCACCGAACGTTCGACAGGGGCCGGATGACTGAAGTTTTGGCTCTGTTGGGGATACACCGGATTTCCGGAGGAGACAGGAAATCTGATGTTTTGTCTCTGTGTAGGAAGTACCGGACGTCCGGTGGATACCGGTCGTCCGACAAGTGTCAGTCGTCCGAGAAGGACAGAGATCAGATGATGAGTGGGAAGAAGATTATTGAGCAAGTCCTTCGCGAGACCTCATGTTCCCCTCTTAATAGTGCGGGATCCCTATACTCAAGATCAAACAGAAAATACCTAAGCTAGTAGACTTGTTTCTTCGTTCTTGAGCAAGATATATATGTCCGTAGTCATGATCCACACACACACGATCTCGAGGGGACTAAAACCTGAGATATACTTGACAAACGTTGTTAGTCCCCTATGTGTATACTGTCATCAACATCAAAATAGGATTAAGGGGAAGATTGCCCTTTCAACGGGCACACAAAACAGAAGTTCATTTTCAAAATTAGAGTTGGCACATATAAATTTACTTGGAACGGCATGGAAATACCGCATATAGATACGTATGGTGGAGTCATTTGGCACAACTTTAGTTTAAGGAATTGGATGTACAAGCAGCATTTCCGCTTAGTACAAATGAAGGCTAGCAAATAGATTGAGAAGCGACCAACCAAGAAACAAAAATGGTCATAAACACGCATTAAACATAACTAACACTGAATAATGCACCACAACTAGGATATAATTTCGTTGTATAACTATTGACTTTCGTACTTGGATAGAGAATCACAAACCTACACCAACATTCTTACTAAAGTATAATTACTCACCAACATGACTCACATATCACTATCTTCATATTGCAAAACTATTGCAAGGAATCAAATTTATAATATCCAATGATCTTTATGATTTTTTTATTATATCGCTCTTGAATATTCATCACTTTGGGACCAAATTCATAGCTCGTGCAAATTACCATTACTATTTATCAACACTAAAAAGGATTTAAGTGACGCACGAGAGCATAAATATTTCTTCAAAAATTATAACAACTCTCAAAATAATATAACTGAAGCATGAGAGTGCATTTTTTTAAAATTTACTAACTCTCAAAATGTTATAAGTGAAGCATGAGGGCATATTTCTTCAAAATTTAATCACCACCGTGCTCAATAATATTTAAGTGAAGCACTAGAGAAATTGCCTAGCTCAAAAAATTTAAGTGAAGCACATAGAGCAATTCTAACAAATCATGATAACATTATGGCTCTCTCAAATATTTGTGTCCATCAAGGATGATTGTGACAAACTAACAAACGAAGCAAGCAAAGACTCATACAATACAAGACGCTCCAAGCAAAACTCATGATATTTGATGAATAAAAATATAGCTCCAAGTAAAATTATCGATGATCGTTAGAAGAAAGAGGGGATGCCTTCCGGGGCATCCCTAAGCTTAGTTGCTTGGGATTCCTTGAATATTAACTTGGAGTGCCTCGGGAATCCCGAAGATTAGGCTCTTGTCACTCCTTATTCCTTCATCCATTGTGATCTCACCCAAAACTTGAAAACTTCAATCACACAAAATTTAACAAAAACTTTACTGAGATCCATTAGTAATAAAGCAAATCACCACTTTAAGTACTGTTGCAAACCATTCATATTTTGTTATTGCATTATACCTAATGTATTCTAACTTTACCATGGCTTATACCCCCCCCCCGGATACAATCCATAGATTCATCAAAATAAGCACACAATGCAACGAAAACAAAATTTGTCAAAAACAGAATAGTCTGTAGCAATCTGAACAATGACCATACTTTTGTAACTCTAAAAATTCTGAAAAAATAGGGCGACGTGGGAAATTTGTATATAAATTCTATGTAAAACATTCATAGCAAAAGCACATTTCTGTGAATTTAAAAAAATTCAGTACTGGGCGCAAAATTTCTGTTTTTTTAACATAATCAAGTCAACTATCACCCAAACCATCCTCAAGCATTTGCTTGAACAGACACTAACTAAAACATAAATGCACAATCATAACAATAGCATAATTGTGTGTTTATAAAAAAATAGAAAATAAACAGAAATCTAGAGGATAACTATTAGGTTGCCTCCCAACAAGCGTTATTGCTTTATGCCCCTAGCTAGGCATAATGCATAGTTTTTTGTCATCTCTGGTTTGCAACTCTTCAATCACACATCCATAATTCCTAAGACTCCTAGCATACATATTTCTAGTGATCACGCTTCTAGTAACAAAGTTAAGGAATTTATTATCGCTAGTAGGTTTCTTTATCAACTCAACAAATTGGGGTGACTTAAGATCTCCGTTGCTACTAGAAGTGGCACATTTGTTTTTAGGGACATAGGTAAAATTGCAATTCTTACTAGGAAGAGTCTTTTCAATAGTTTTGACAGAAGAAAGATCGAAACCCAAATTATTAAATATTTCTTCCAACTTATCAATCCTAGCGGGACTTTGTTGTACCCTTTCGTTAGTTATTGGTTCTTTCTCCTTTAGCATATTAAGGGTAATTCCCACTTTTGATCCAAATTGGGTGACATGGTTGTGATTCTTCTTATCCAAATTTTCAATATGTTCTTTGGTGGCCATTTTCTTTTCAATAGCATCTAGTCATTGCATAACATGTTCTAGAGTTAAAATTGTTTCATTAATAGTGATAGGTGATGATCCCACTAGATTTCCCATAGCATTGAAAGCACGAATCTATACCAAGTAGTAATGCCCACTGTCGGTGTCAAAACCGGCGGATCTCGGGTAGGGGGTCCCGAACTGTGCGTCTAGGCGGATGGTAACAGGAGACAAGGGACACGATGTTTTACCCAGGTTCGGGCCCTCTCGATGGAGGTAAAACCCTACGTCCTGCTTGATTAATATTGATGATATGGGTAGTACAAGAGTAGATCTACCACGAGATCAAGGAGGCTAAACCCTAAAGCTAGCCTATGGTATGATTGTTGTAATGTATGTTGTGTCCTACGGACTAAAGCCCTCCGGTTTATATAGACACTAGAGGAGGCTAGGGTTACACGGAGTCTGTTACAATGGTAGGAGATCTACATATCCGTATCACCAAGCTTGCCTTCCACGCCAAGGAAAGTCCCATCCGGACACGGGACAGAGTCTTCAATCTTGTATCTTCGTAGTCTTGGAGTCCGGCGGACGATGATAGTCCGGCTGTCCGGACACCCCCTAGTCCAGGACTCCCTCAGTAGCCCCTGAACCAGGCTTCAATGACGATAAGTCCGGCGCGCATAATGTTCGGCATTGCAAGGCGGGTTCCTCCCTTGAATAATCCAGAGAAGATCATGAACACCAGGATAGTGTCCGGCTCTGCAAAATAAATTCCACCTTCCACCGTAGAGAGAATAAAATGTACACCAGTCCAATCTGCTGACGTATTATGCGGCGTGACATCACCGCTACCAAGCCTTTGTTTGAATCGTTTTTTACTATACCACCTCAGCACGTTTAGTGAAGCGGTTTCCTTGGCACGTCTTGTCGAAGCAGGGATCGTGTTCCCCTTATTCCGGGATTCTCATCAATACGGACATGGGTAACCCAACCGCGCCATTGATGATGGCGCTTGGGAGATAAGCGAGTTTTACCAGGCCAGTGGGGGACGCATAGTTTTCGTCCGCCTATATATAAGGGATAAGGATTTACCTTCTCACCTACGCCTTCTTCCTCCTTTGCTTATCCATCTCCGCACACTCAAGCTCCAACGCCCAAGCTCGCGCATCTCGCCTCGACCTTCTCCGAATATGTCCGGAGTGGGAGGCAAATGGCTGGCCTCCACCGTTAAGGAGGAGCACATCGCCAAGCTGCGCAGCGCCGGATACCTTTCCAGCGATATCGCGCATCGGCTGCCCGACGAAGGGCAGCTCATCCCTACCCCTGGGCCCCATGAGAGGGTCGTCTTCCTTCCCCACTTCCTCCGCGGACTGGGCTTTCCACTCCACCCATTCGTCCAGGGGCTCATGTTTTACTACGGCCTGGATTTCCACGATCTGGCGCCGAACTTCATCCTCAACATCTCGGCATTTATCGTCGTGTGCGAGGCCTTCCTCTGCATCCGGCCCCACTTCGGCCTGTGGCTCAAGACCTTCAATGTCAAGCTGAAGGTTGTGAAGGGCACGCAAGCGGAATGCGGAGGCGCCATGTTGGGTAAGTTGCCCAACGTCCTTTGGCTCGAAGGGGCCTTCGTGGACTCCGTCAAGGGGTGGCAATCGGGGTGGTTCTACATCACCGAGCCACGCGAGCCCACATGGGCGGCGGCCCCCGAGTTTAGATCCGGCATCCCCACGCAGCTCACCTCCTGGAAAGAGAAGGGCTTGTTGTGGGGCAATCCGAAGGAGTTGACGAGACTCCGAGCCTGCATCCAGAAGCTGGTGAGCAATAAGATCAGGCTCGTCGACGTGGTCCAGGTCATGCTGATCCGCCGGATTTTCCCGTGCCAAGAACGGGCATTCAATCTGTGGGAGTTCAATCTGGAACAGCACCAGGCGCTAAGCGGGCTCTTCGATACGACATACGAAGGCGCCTGGAGGGTGCTATTTAAGGGCGCCGAAGCCCCCGCATCCGCGACGGAAGATCGTGGATTTTGCTCGCAGCATCCGGCAGACGAGGTAAGTGATTCGACCCCTTTAAGGGACACTTGTGGTAATCAAATTGATTCTAAGAGGGTTTCAATTTCTCTTTTCCTTTGACAGGAATGGATGGAGAAGGCCGAGCAGCTCATCAGCCCGGCTCCCATGCCAGAAGACCCAGTGAACGCCCGCCTAGCAGGGCTGCTGGTTCCGGCACCGCACGTGGTGCCGGAGAAGAAGGCCAAGAAGGTGGCCGCGGGGACTCGAAAGAGTTCCCGCAATCAGGCAACTGACGATGAGGCGGACTCCTCCCCCGAAGACGAGGAGGAGGAAGAAGACTCTCTCCCGGAGGAGGGAGAGAAGAAGAGGAAGGCTTCCCCAATAGGGGAGGCCGAAGGGTCCAAGAGGGGGAGAACTATTCCCCCGGACAGTTTCGCCAACACCATCGTTGGCGAGGAGGAGTGGCTTTTAAGGGCCAGGCGTCCGGCAAGATCGTAAGTATCCGGATCCCTGATATGCAATTTCTTTCATGACGCGTAGTGTCCTCCTAATGCCACATTCTGTCCGTAGTCCGGCCGATGATGATCTCCCCGCTTCATCGAGCGGGTCGTTGGCCCCGTCGGATGTGGATTTACTTCCGACTGCCTCTTCCCCCCGCACCGACGAGGACGCCGAGGTGGGATCCCAAAGAGGGACCCATCAGGAGGAGGCTCTGGAGGTGCCGCCAGGCAGCCTCCCGGACTTTGCGCCGGACTCTACATCGGGACCTGCAGTGGTTCCAAAGTCCGGCAGGCGGCCCCTTCGAAAGAAGGGCAAGACCGTGACACCGGCAATCTCCTTCCAACCGGAGACGCCGGATAACTTGTTGGAGGCGCTTAAAGGTGCTTCCATCGAGGAAGAACACCGCACTATTATGAGTGCGGTGATTCAGAAGGTTCAGCTCGCCAAGAGCAGGCTGACCGAAGCCTGCAGCAGCCTTCTAACAGGCTTTGAGGTAAGAAGTTATAATTATGTAATGTAATACCGCATAGACAGTAGCCCCTGATGCTCAGTTCAGTGTTCAAAAGGAAAAGCCGGACTGAGGATCTAAAAAGATATACGCAGGGTTGCTTAAAATATGTCAATATGGGTTTGCAGGCTGCGCTGCTGACCTCTGCCGCACTAACTGCAGAGGTCGGTGCATTGAAGCAGGATCTCGAGTGGTCCGAGCGAGAGCTCGGCCATGCCAAGAAGCAGCTCGAGGACAAAGAAGGTGAGTAACACCACCTTGAATAGTTACCTTACAGAAAAGGATTTAGGTTGCAATAAAATTAACAAGGATAATTATGAGTATTGCAGGGGCCACGAACGAGGTGGCAGCCCTGAAGGAGGCTGCGTCCGCGGCCGAACGCAGTGCGGCCGCGGAACGGGCAGAGCGAGAAAAGCAAGAGGCATAGGTGGCGGAAGTACGGCAAGAGCTCCGGGCTCTCATGGAGAAGCATGAGAGCTTGGAGCGTGACTCCAAGACTCGAGAGTCCGAGCTTGCCTCGGCTCTCGAAAGTGCCAAGTCCGCCAAGGCCGAGGCCCGTAAGGCCCTTCAGCAGTTTGAAGATTTAAATAAGATAGCGGCGGGAAAGGCATTTTTCATGCAAAGCAAGCATGTTAATGTAAATTACCTGACACTTAACCGCATTCGGAGCTCTCCAGGGGCGTTTGCAGATCTACCGCGTAGTGTGTTTGATGCCGCCGCATTCTATCGTGGCGAGGAGGGGAGCTCGACGGAGAAGGTCTTCTGGTCTCAGTACGCTGAGGCCGGCCATCCGGTGCCCCCAAGCGATCAGCTGAAACAGCTGGTCGAACTCCACAAGGTAGCTGAGGAGGCCATGAGGGGCCTTATAGTCCGGCTGTGGCCTGGACAGGCCATGCCTGGGAGCTACTTCGGTCTCGTGCGGCGGCTGGTGGATGCGTGCCCCTGGGTGGAGGTCATCAAGCGCTCCGCCTGTATTGAAGGTGCTCGTCGGGCCCTTGCCCGCACAAAGGTGCATTGGGGCAGGTTGGATGCGGAGAAGCTTCTCACGGACCCACCGCCACCGGGCAAGGAATATCGCACGCCCGAAATGTATTATAAAACTGTCCTGAAGGGAGCCCGCGATATTGTGGATGAGTGCCCCAGAAATGTAATCTTTGAGTAAACTCGCTATGTGTTATCCTGTGCGCTGAAAACTTTGTTCATGTGCGCATTAAGCAACGCTTATTTAATTTAAAATATTACCTTCTGTGCGGCCGTTTATAAAATCTGAGAGATGGCAAGTCGTTGGCTTCAGCCCCCGAGCCACTAGTGCTGGGGTGTTCGGGAAAAACTTGAGCACTCTTGTTCCCATTTTTGGGTCCATCTAGGGAGGCGCTCAACACAACGAACAAGGCAACCGGACTTATAATGCTTGAACACTCTCACTTTGCCATAGAATTCTATAATTTTAAATTTCGGCGAAGCCCCTGGTATTCGGAAGACCGAATCCGGGGCGCTATCCACGCCTTCGTCGGACATTATCCGGAACTTCGCTCAAAGCGGCGTGAGTCTTTAAGGACCCGAAAAGACCTCTCAAACAGCGACCAGTCTCTCGCCTTATCATGCCGGTCAGTTTTAGCTTTCTCCACTGAGGCGCTCGCCCGGCTCAACCGAGGTGCAATCGCAGTGGTTCTCCCAGTGCCACCTTAGCCGATAGAATGGAACGTAAGGCACCAAAACGTGGGAGCCGGGCAAACCCAACTATTGACCCAAGACATGATTCGGAGCCGATTCATATAATGCTATAAGTTCGGGGTGCCGCACTTATGAAAGTGTTCGGACTTATCACACCATGATGTGGGGAACATAAGCTCCTGGTGTATTAGGCCGTACCAAAATATACGGTTGCAAGATGTCATGTAATGAACATATATATATAAAAGGTAATGTAATTGCAGTCAAAAAGGTGCTGCATTATTTATTAAAGGAAGTCTGCTATGAGTGCGGACTGATACAAATAGTGCGGTAAGCAAGGGATTTGGACTACTTAAACAGGTCTCCCTCCAGGGATGAACTGCGGACTTGGTGTATATAATCGAATTTAATGCTCGTAATTGAGACCACCTGAGAGTTCGTCGCAACCTTCTTTTGTCCCTGGCTATTGCATCGTGAGTTCGGCAGGTTCACCGCCGGACAGGGCCTCTGGTTAACAGAGTCCTGTGTGTACAAAGAAGGAAAATGATAATAATAATAAAAAGAGAAGGGGGGCACACTTGCGAGCCCCTGGTGTGGTCGAGCCGCACTCTGGACTCATTGTGGCCGTGCCCCTTCCCCTGCGCCCATGGTATCTCCAAAGCGTAATGATGTACGCGGAGAGTTGTCCTTGCAATCATGTAAGGGCGGGGGTTAGGGCCGCATTGCTACGCGTGCTCTGATCGTGCCAGGTTGTCTTGGTTGGTGTTGCTTCGAGCGTGTTTTGCTGTATCCGGCCGTTTGACGGCCGGACTCGAGAATTGCCTTAAGAGGCTGCTCTGTACTTCTGCCGCGAGAGCCGCTGTATGTTCCTCCGTTCGGAGGGAGCGTTCCGTATTTCCGTTGACCGTGATGACTCCACGAGGGCCTGGCATCTTGAGCTTGAGGTATGCATAATGCGGCACCGCGTTGAACTTTGCGAACGCGGTTCGTCCGAGCAGAGCGTGATAGCTGCTGCGAAACGGGACTATGTCGAAGATTAACTCCTCGCTCCGGAAATTGTCCAGGGATCCGAAGACCACTTCCAGTGTGACTGAGCCTGTACAGTTGGCTTCCACACCTGGTATGACACCTTTAAAGGTTGTCTTTGTAGGTTTAATCCTTGAGGGGTCTATGCCCATCTTGCGCACTGTATCCTGATAAAGTAGGTTCAGGCTACTACCGCCGTCCATCAGGACTCTCGTAAGGTGAAATCCATCGACGATTGGGTCTAAAACCAATGCGGCGAATCTGCCATGGCGTATGCTGGTCGGATGGTCTCTTCGATCGAAAGTGATCGGACAAGAGGACCATGGATTGAACTTCGGGGCGACTGGCTCCATCGCATAGACGTCCCTTAGCGCGCGCTTCCTCTCCCTCTTGGGTATATGGGTTGCGTAAATCATGTTCACCGTCCGCACTTGTGGGGGGAAACCCTTCTGTCCTCTATTGTTCGGCGGTCGGGTCTCTTCCTCGTCGTCGCTGTTTAGCCCCTTGTCATTCTTTTCGGCAATTAACTTACCTGCCTATTTGAACACCCAGCAATCTCTATTGGTGTGATTAG
This sequence comes from Triticum timopheevii, assembly GCA_963921465.1. Classification (NCBI taxonomy): domain Eukaryota; kingdom Viridiplantae; phylum Streptophyta; class Magnoliopsida; order Poales; family Poaceae; genus Triticum; species Triticum timopheevii. The sequence goes on from OY997264.1 coordinate 570,022,081, forward strand.
CTGGCTTTTCAGGGGTGCCATGTATCTGGCATAAGCGGTCGAGTATTCGGTCCAAATTGGACGGACCCGGAGTGGTTCTTTTGAATGGCTTCTTCCATTGACCGGGTTTAGAGCCTCGGAATCCGGCGTTGACTGCCGTATCCTCCTTATCATCGCCGTTAATGCGGCGTTTGTTTTTGTTTCGACGTGACCTGTCGTTGTTGTCCTTAGTATCCGGACTGCCAGAATTTTTACGAAGGTTATTGCTGCGAGCTAGCCAGCTATCCTCTCCCGCGCAAAAGCGGGTCATTAGTGACGTGAGGGCTGCCATGGATTTCGTCTTTTCCTGTCCCAGGTGCCGGGCTAGCCACTCGTCGCGGATGTTATGTTTGAAGGCTGCAAGGGCCTCTGCATCCGTATAGTCGACGATTTGGTTTTTCTTTGTCAAGAACCGTGTCTAGAATTGTCTGGCCGATTCGTCTGGCTGCTGAATTATGTGGCTTAGGTCATCGGCGTCTGGTGGCCGCACATACGTGCCCTGGAAGTTATCGAGGAATGCGGCTTCCAGGTCCTCCCAACACCCAATTGACTCTGCGGGCAAGCTGTTAAGCCAATGCCGAGGCGGTCCTTTAAGCTTGAGTGGGAGATACTTGATGGCACGGAGATCGTCGCCGCGGGCCATATGGATGTGAAGAAGATAATCTTTGATCCAAACCGTGGGGTCTGTTGTGCCATCATAGGATTCGATGTTTACGGGTTTAAGCCCTTCAGAGATTTGATGATCCATTACTTCGTCAGTGAAGCATAGCGGGTGTGCGGCACCTCTGTATTGAGCAATATCACGACGCAGCTCGAGGGAGCGTTGTCTGCTGTGTTCGGCCCGGCCGGGGTTATTGTATCCGGCGTGACGGTATTCGTCGTGGGTCGTGGGGCGCCCACGTGATCCGTAGATGGATCTGGATTGCCTTGCTTTGTCCTCCAATATATCTCGCAAGTCCGGCGCGTTCCCTCTTGGCTTCGTACTCTTGGAGCGATGCTGGGGTACGGTCTTGGTTGGGGGCCTTGATGCCTCTCTATCACGACCACGGGGTGGTCGGTCAGCCGTATCGTGCGCTGGTGATGGAGGTATGTATGCTTCCTCCTCTAATCGGGGGAGCAGCTTGCGTCTTGGGTAACTTTTGGAGGGGCGTTCGAGTTTATACTCTTCGGCCGCGAGGACCTCGGTCCATCGATCGGCCAGCAGATCCTGATAAGCTTGAAGCTGCTGCTGCTTTTTCTTTAGGCTATTTGCCGTGGCGATAAGCCTGCGTTTGAAACGCTCTTGTTCGACGGGATCCTCGGGCACGACGAATTCGTCGTCGTTGAGGCTTGCCTCGTCTTCGGAGGGAGGTGTATAGTTATAATCCTCAACCTCTTCGTCTGCCGCCCTCTCGTGAGGGCTTGCTTCTGCATCCTCCTGCGCTGAGTCTTGCTGGAGGGGATTGTCTTCGGCACTCTCTGGGGTATTATTATCTCCTGTGCCGGAATATCCATTCTTGCTGTGGCGGGATTTAGAGCGGCGCCGCTGACGCCGGCGCTTGGGCCGTTTCTTTAAAGAACCTGCCTCCGCTGCTTCTTCGCCGTCCCCGTCTTTTGGGGTGTCTACCATGTATATGTCGTATGACGAGGTGGTCTTCCAGTGCCCTGTAGGCGCTGGTTCCTGTTCGTCTCCGGCATCGTCGTCCATAGCGTCGATGTCTTCGGAGTCGTAGTCTAGCATGTCGGTTAGATCGTCGACAGTGGCTACAAAGTGGGTGGTGGGTGGGCTCTGAATTTCTTCGTCGTCCGTATCCCAACCATCCTGGCCATAGTCCGGCCAGGACTCTCCGGATAGCGAGAGATGCTTTAGCAAATTTAGGATGTCACCGAAGGGCGAGTGTTGGAAGATGTCCATGGCGGTGAATTCCATAACCGGCGCCCAATCAGATTCGATTGGCAAGGGCGCGGGAGGTCCGGAGTCCGGCAAGGAGTCCGGCACCTCGGAGTCACGAGCTTTGCGAGGGACAAGGGTAGTTTTCGGCTCCATCGCCGTGGAAGTTGAAGCCCCCGAGGCGGTGTCTAACCACCGATCCTCGATCTGGGCGATCGGCTCCGGTCTAAGGGCCAGAGCGGACTGTTGTGCGGCCACCAAGGCACTGTTCGGTGATAGAGCTAGATCATGCCCATCGCAACAGTGCGGCACGCCTGGCTGTGGCTCGAGCCCGTCGAAGATCAAGTCCCCGCGGATGTCGGCCGTGAAGTTTAAGCTTCCGAATCTGACCTGACGGCCAGGGGCGTAGCTTTCGATCTGCTCCAGATGGCCAAGCGAATTAGCCCGCAGTGCGAAGCCGCCGAATACGAAGATCTGTCCGGGGAGAAAAGTCTCACCCTGGACCGCGTCGTTGGTTGAAGATGCCATCGAGCCTATCGGTGACGGCACAGAGGAACTCTCAATGAAAGCACCAATGTCGGTGTCAAAACCGACGGATCTCGGGTAGGGGGTCCCGAACTGTGCGTCTAGGCGGATGGTAACAGGAGACGAGGGACACGATGTTTTACCCAGGTTCGGGCCCTCTCGATGGAGGTAAAACCCTACGTTCTGCTTGATTAATATTGATGATATGGGTAGTACAAGAGTAGATCTACCACGAGATCAAGGAGGCTAAACCCTAAAGCTAGCCTATGGTATGATTGTTGTAATGTATGTTGTGTCCTACGGACTAAAGCCCTCCGGTTTATATAGACACCGGAGGAGGCTAGGGTTACACAGAGTCGGTTACAATGGTAGGAGATCTACATATCCGTATCGCCAAGCTTGCCTTCCACGCCAAGGAAAGTCCCATCCGGACACGGGACGGAGTCTTCAATCTTGTATCTTCATAGTCTTGGAGTCCGGCGGACGATGATAGTCCGGCTGTCCGGACACCCCCTAGTCCAGGACTCCCTCACCCACATAAAAATTGCGAAGAAGGATAGTAGTGGATCTCTTATGAATAGATCTATTATGAGCATCACAAATTCTATACCAAGCATCTTTTAAATTCTCTCCCCCACTTTGTTTAAATTGAGAACTTCATTTTCAGGGGTACACAAAACAAGAGAAGAACTAGTCATAAAGATAAAGTGATCAAGCAAAAGATCAAATGAGAAAAAGGCAAACGGAAAATATTTTTGTATTTTTGTAAAAACCTTTTGTAGAAGTGTGGGAGATGAAAACGAGAGGCAAATGGAGAATAATTTAAATTGCAAGGAGATGAAAGTTTATGTGTACGTACTTGATAGATGTTGACGATGTCTTCCCAGAAACGGCACCAGAAATTCTTCCTGCTACTTGTGCATTGCGTTGGGTTTTTCTCGAAGAGAAGAGGATGATGCAGTACAGTAGAGATAAGTATTTCCCTCTGTTATGAAACCAAGATTAATCCAGTAGGAGAACCAAGCAACACTATGCAAACAACACCTGCCCACACGAACAACAAATACTTGCAACCCAGCGCGTAAAGGGTTGCCAATCCCTTAACGGTTATGAGCAAGATTAAGTTGTATAATTTTTGATAGATAGATTGAACAAAAAGACAAAATAAAATAAATAAAAGAAAATTGCAGCAAGGTATTTTTAGTTTCAATATATGATAGACCCGGGGGCATAGTTTTCACTAGAGGCATCTCTCGATAAAATAGCATATGGTGGGTAAACAAATTACTATTGGGCAATCGATAGAAAAGTAAATAATTATGACGATATCCACGGCAATGATCATACATAGGCATCACGTCCAAGATTAGTAGACCGAAACGATTCTGCATCTACTACAATTACTCCACACATCGACCGCTATCTAGCATGCATCTACTATATTAAGTTCGTGGAAAAATAGAGTAATGCTTTAAGCAAGACGACATGATGTAGACAAGATAAACTCATGTGTGAATAAACCCCATATTGTTACCCTTAATAGCAATGATACATACATGTGTTGTCCCTTTCTATCACTGGGATTGAGCACCGCAAGATCGAATCCATTACAAATCACCTCTTCCCATGGCAAGATAAATCAATCTAGTTGGCGAAACCAAACCAATAAATCAAAGAGGAAATATGAAGCTATATTAATCATGCATAAAAGAGTTCAGAGAAAACCCAAATAATATTCATGGATAGATCTGATCATGAACCCACAATTCATCGGATCCCAACAAACACACCGCAAAAAGTCATTATATCCAATAAATCTTCAAGAACAACAAGGAGAACATTTTATTGAGAATCAAAAAGAGAGGAGAAGCCATCTAGCTACTAACTATGGACTCATAGGTATGTGGTAAACTACTCATGCATCATCAGAGGAGCAGTAAGGATGATAAAGAACCCCTCCGTGATTGTTTCCTCCCCCGTCGGAGTACCGGAGAAGGCCTCTAGGAGATTTCGCAGGACAGAGGTTTGCGATGGCGAAAAGTATTTCGTGGACTCCCTGGTAGGTTTTCTGATTTTAGGGTATTTATAGAGGCCGAGCTATATCAAACAGAGGCCTATGGGACCCACTACCTGATTACCCACAAGTATAGGGGATCGCAAAAGTTTTCGAGGATAGAGTATTCAACCCAAATTTATTGATTCGACACAAGGGGAGCCAAAGAATATTCTCAAGTATTAGCAGTTGAGTTGTCAATTCAATCACACCTGGATAACTTAGTATCTGCAGCAAAGTATTTAGTAGCAAAGTAGTATGATAGTAATGGTAACAGTGGTAAAAGTAACGATAGCAGTTTTGTAGTAATTGTAACAATAGGAACGGAAAAGTAAATAAGCAAAGCACAATATGTGAAAAGCTCGTAGGCATTGAATCAGTGATGGATAATTATGTCGGATGTGATTCATCATGTAATAGTTATAACATAGGGTGACACAGAACTAACTCCAGTTCGTCAATGTAATGTAGGCATGTATTCCGAATATAGTTATACGTGCTCATGGAAAAGAACTTGCATGACATCTTTTGTCCTACCCTCCCGTGGCAGCGGGGTCATAATGGAAACTAAGGGATATTAAGGCCTCCTTTTAATAGAGAACCGGACCAAAGCATTAGCACTTAGTGAATACATGAACTCCTCAAACTGCGGTCATCACCGAGAAGTATCCCGATTATTGTCACTTCAGGGTTGTCGGATCATCACACATAATAGGTGACTATAGACTTGCAAGATAGGATCAAGAACTCACATATATTCATGAAAACATAATAGGTTCAGATCTGAAATCATGGCACTCGGGCCCTAGTGACAATAATTAAGCATAGCAAAGTCATAGCAACATCAATCTCAGAACATAGTGGATACTAGGGATCAAACCCTAACAAAACTAACTTAATTACATGGTAAATCTCATCCAACCCATCACCGTCCAGCAAGCCTACGATGGAATTACTCACGCCCGGCGGTGAGCATCATGAAATTGGTGATGGAGGATGGTTGATGATGACGACGGCGATGAATCCCCCTCTTCGGAGCCCCGAACAGACTCTAGATCAGCCCTCCCGAGAGAGATTAGGGCTTGGCGGCGACTCCATATCTTAAAATGCGATGAAACTTTCTCTCTGATTTTTTTCTCTGTGAAACCAAATATATAGAGTTGGAGTTGAGGTCGGTGGAGCTCCAGGGGGCCCACAAGGCGGGGGGCGTGCCCAGGGGGAGGGGGCGCGCCCTCCACCCTCATGGATAGGGTGTGGGCCCCTGGTCTTGATTCTTTCACTAGTATTTTTAGTATTTTCCAAAAGTTATCTCTGTGGATTTTTAGGTCATTCCGAGAACTTTTGTTTTCTGCACAATAAATAACACCATGGCAGTTCTGCTGAAAACAACGTCAGTCCGGGTTAGTTTCATTCAAATCATGCAAGCTTGAGTCCAAAACAAGGGCAAAAGTGTTTGGAAAAGTAGATACGTTGGAGATGTATCAACTCCCCCAAGCTTAAACCTTTGCTTGTCCTCTAGCAATTCAGTTGATAAACTGAAAGTGATAAAGAAAAACTTTTACAAACTCTGTTTGCTCTTGTTGTTGTAAATATGTAAAGCCAGCATTCAAATTTTCAGCAAAGATTATGAACTAACCATATTCACAATAACACTTAGGTCTCATGTTTACTCATATCAATGGCAAAATCAACTAGAGAGTAATAATAATAAATCTCGGATGACAACACTTTCTCAAAACAATCATAATATGATATACAAGATGGTATCTCGCTAGCCCTTTCTGAGACCGCAAAACATAAATGCAGAGCACCTTTAAAGATCAAGGACTGACTAAACATTGTAATTTATGGTAAAAGAGATCCAGTCAAGTCATACCCAATATAAACTAATAGTAATGCATGCAAATGATAGTGTGCTCTCCAGCGGATGCCTTTTTAATAAGAGGGTGATGATTCAACATAAAAGTAAATAGATAGGCCCTTTGCAGAGGGAAGCAGGGATTTGTAGAGGTGCCAGAGCTCGCTTTTAAAATAGAGAGGAATAACATTTTGAGTGGTATACTTTCACTGTTAACGCAACAACTATGAGATCTCGATATCTTCCATGCTACATACATTATAGGCGGTTCCCAAACAGAATGGTAAAGTTTATAATCCCCCACCACCAACAAGCATCAATCCATTGCTTACTCGAAACAACGAGTGCCTCCAACTAGCAACAGCCCTGGGGGAAATTTGTTTAATTATTTCGATTTGATTTGATCTTTTTTATCATGGGACTGGGCATCCCGGTTACCAGCCATTTTCTCGTGAATGAGGAGCGGAGTCCACTCCTCTTGAGAATAACCCACCTAGCATGCAAGATACAGACAACCCTAGTTGAAACATGAGCTGCTCGAGCATACAAAACAGAATTTCATTTGAAGGTTTGGAGTTTGGCACATACAAATTTACTTGGAACGGCAGGTAAATACCGCATATAGGAAGGTATGGTTGACTCATATGGAATAACTTTGGGGTTCATGCAGTTTGCATGCACAAGCAGTATTCCCGCTTAGTACAGGTGAAGGCTAGCAAAAGACTGGAAAGCGACCAACTGAGAGAGCGACAACAGGCATGAACATGCATTAAAATTAATCAACATTGAGCACAAGCATGAGTAGGATATAATCCACCATGAACATAAATATCGTGAAGGCTATGTTGATTTGTTTTCAACTACATGCGCGAACATGTGCCAAGTCAAGTCACTCGAATCATTCAAAGGAGGATACCACCCTATGATACCACATCACAACCATTTTAGTAGCATGTTAGCACGCAAGGTAAATCATTATAAGCTCCTAGCTAATTAAGCATGGCATAAGCAACTATAATCTCTAATTTTCATTGCAAACATGTTTATTCATAATAGGCTGAATTAGGAACGATGAACTCATCATATCTAAAAAACAAGAGAGGTCGAGTTCATACCAGCTTCTCTCATCTCAATCAGTCTATCATATATCATCATTATTGCCTTTCACTTGCACGACCGGACGATCTGACTAATAATAATAGTGCACGTGCATTGGACTAAGCTAGAATCTGCAAGCATTCAATTCAATGGAGAAGACAAGGTAATATGGGCTCTTGGTTAAATTAACAATCATGCATATAAGAGCCGCTAAGCAATTTCATTATGGTCTTCTCCTCTCGACCCCCAAAGGAAAGAAAAGAAATAAAACTATTTACACGAGAAAGCTCCCAACAAGCAAAGAAGAACAAGAAATCTTTTTGGGTTTTCATTTTAATTACTACTACAAGCAATGGAAATTAAACTAACTATATTTTTTTGATTTTTCTTAAGGTTTATAAAACACACAAGAAGAAAGCTAGAAAAAGAAATTAAACTAGCATGGACAGTACAATGAAAAAGTATGAACACCGACAACTAGAATGAGTGTGTGAACATGAATGTAATGTCGGTGAGAAATATATACTCCCCCCAGCTTAGGCTTTTGGCCTAAGTTGGTCTATGGCCATGGATAGCGGGTACTCTCCCCGTTGTACTGAGGAGTGTCATCAGGATACCACTGGCTAGCGATCTCCTCCGGATCCAACTGATAAGATGATGGACGATAAGGGTCCAGTGGTGCTTCCGGCTCAGGTTCTGGAGCGGAAGTCTGGCCTCGATGCGCGTACATAGCCTTCGGCAAGACGAGGTAATGGCCTGCAATTAAATCAAACAAAGAAGGCGCAGGCAAGATAATAGTCTATTGTGTTTCTTATTAAATCTCAGGTTATACAGAAGCATCTTATCATCATTGTCAATAATAAACTCATGCGCTACCATGCTCCTGTAATCTAGAAAGTTAAGAGGCAGCAGTGTCTCCTCTTTCTCATCATGCCTAATAGGTATCTCGAAATGTTTAGCAAGGCGTGCAGCATAGATACCTCCAAAGTTGGGGCCCTTGGTACGGTTCAGGCTTAACTGTTTAGCAATAATGGCACCCATACTAAAAGTGTTATCACAAAATAAGGCATGGAACAGAATAATAATATCAGGAACACTGAGGTTTCCACTGTTTCCGCAACCAATTAAGCATCGACTAGCAAATATGGCAAAGTAGCATAAAACAGGAAAATGTATGCTAGTTATTCTCGCATCGGAAACCTTCCTCGATTCCCCTACAGTAATAGCGTCAATAAAACCATCCACATCTTTATGATGTGGTTCATCTAGGCTGCCATCAAAGGGTATTCTATAAACCGCGCAAAAATTACGTAATGACATTTCCTTAGCCTCATCATATAAGTGAAAAGCTACTGAAGGTGGTGAATTCTTAGGATAATAGTAAAAGTTTTGCACGAAAGTATTGGTGAGTAAGAGATACTGTTCGATTCGGTCATGTAGGAAGTCGGTGAGGCCCGCATTATTAGCCAAAGAATAAAAGTCTTCATAAATCCCGGCTGCTCTCAAGAAATTATCACAAGGCCACTCACATGGCCGTACTTCCGCTAGACGAGGAAGATTATACTTGGCCTTTTCTTTCTCCTTAGCTTGTTTAACCTTGGAGATTTGACTAGAAGAACCCCTCAAGAACAACCTCTTCATCTTTTTCTGAAAATTTCTGAAATTTTTAGTAACTCAAAATAAAAGTGAATCAAACTCAATAAAACTGATAGCAACTACTCCCACAAGTGCCTAGAGCCTATATCATGCATTAGAATTACTTGGGACCTCATAAATTTGACATGCAAGCTCAAGAATAGGGTCACCTAGGCAGCAAAAATTTGCAATGAATAAAGCACTAGAACAAAAACTAATTGGACCATTGGAGGAGTCACATACCAAAGAACAATCTTCCAAAACAGTTTTGTGAATGGAGCTTTGAGCAAGGAGATTGAAAATTGCAGCAAAATGAGCTAGAAGTCATGCTTGAGCTAGATAGGGATTTTTTGGGAGGAAGATGGAGTGTGTGGGTGCAGGAATAAGTGGAGGGGGGCCACCATGGGCCCACGAGGCAGGGGGCGCGCCTAGTAAGAGTAGGCGCGCCCTGGACCCTCGTGGCCAGGTGATTGCCCCCCTGTTGTGTTCTTAGTGCCTAAAATCCTCAAATATTCCATAAAAATCATACTAAATTTGCAGGGCATTTGGAGAACTTTTATTTTCGGATATTTTTTTATTGCATGGATAATTCAGAAAACAGACAGATAATACTATTTTTGCTTTATTTATTCTACATAACAGAAAGTAAAAAGAGGGTACAAAAGGTTATGCCTTCTAGTTTCATCCATCTCAGGATCATCCAAAGGAATCCACTAACAAGGTTGATCAAGTCTTGTTAACAAACTCATTCCGAATAACATGGAATCGGAGAAATTTCGAATAACACTAGGTTACCTCAACGGGGATATGAACATCCCCTACAATAAGAATATCATACTTTTTCTTGACAGTAGGAAGAGGAAATTCAAAACCTCCAATAATGATAGTTGGAATTTTTCCAATAGAATTGATGCTATGAACTTGAGGTTGTTTCCTCGGAAAGTGTACCGTATGCTCATTACCATTAACATGAAAAGTGACATTGCCTTTGTTGCAATCAATAACAGCCCCTGAAGTATTCAAAAAGGGTCTACCAAGGATAATCGACATACTATCGTCCTTAGGAATATCAAGAATAACAAAGTCCGTTAAGATAGTGACATTTGCAACCATAACAGGCACATCGTCACAAATACCGACAGGTATGGCAGTTGATTTATCGGCCATTTGCAAAGATACACTACTAGGGAAAATCCTAGTAGCAGCGCGGGTTTTCGGCCTCTCAGTAGCGCGGGTACCGGCGCTACTAATAAGGCGCTACAGCTAACGTATAGCAGTAGCGCCTGTTGTCCCACGCTACTGCTATACATGAATAGCTGTAGCGCTCTTTAGAAAAGGGCACTACTGATATTATCTGCAGCGCTGTTTAAAGGGAAGCGCTACTGGTAAGGCGGCGCTACTGCTAAATTCCCGCCCCCCTCGCTACTACTAGTTTTATTAGTTTTTTTTCCTGCATATTTGTTTTGTATTTGAATAGGCTTTATACAATAATCTTTAGCATATCATACACATACAAATGTAATCATAGCATATACATACAATTAGTCTCATCAAATCATGTCATCATCATAATCATCATCCAACACAAAGTGGTCTCTCGTCATCAATCTCAAAAATAGCGATACAAGTCTCGATTACTTGCAAATACATCGTCATCCATCTAAACAATGATATACACGAGAAGAGCTATCACTTTGAGTACATGAGTTTGTATCCCTCTCTCGCATTAGCGTGAACCTAAACTAACTACTTCCTGTCGCTCGGAAACCGGAAACCGGTACACCTGGGCCTGACACTCCGGCCACTTGTCGTATATATACTCCTGGCGTAGCACTTCTTCGCCATCTATGATCTATGCACCTGCATCGTCACATGAGTCGATGATATGCAACATATATAGTTGAGAAACAGAAAGAGACAGACTTGGCAAAAATAGAAACAACATATCATAAGCATAAATAACAAAGTTCATCGTACCCAAAATGCCCTAACTAGAGTTATTTTCGCTAGTCGAGGAGGAGGACGGTTTAATTACATCACAAATAAAGTTTCACCGTGCATAACTCAAAGTTTTGTCATACAGAAAGTATGGACTAAACGGACACATTGTCATATATTGACAATCACTCCATCATGTCGTGCCATCCATCCATGTCAGGGAGATACTCCTCGAGCTTAGTGAAAGGCTTCATGTCGAGACGCTGAGAGGCTATCCATGTTCGGACGTCTTCCCGCGACATTTATCCTTCTCCGTAGAACATCCCTGTTTTTCCGACGACCTCCTTCATGATGATTTGGGCAAGTTCGCGCTGGATGTTATAGAACTCAGCTCGAAGTCAATGATCCTCGATATCTCCTATGTCCTTTGCCCATTGTAGAATATGGGCATCGCCAGATCTAGGTGACATGTGAAGGTTCTGGTGATCCCGTCTGTACTCCAGCATGTGGTGTAGGACATAGAATCCATCATTAAGAGAATCGTTCAGTTGCCGGATGCAGCAGAAGTCGGTCTTATGGCTGAAGGCGGCCCTGTCTCCCCTTCTCTTCTTGTCCCTAACCTCTCCACCCCTTGCTTGGTAGTAAAACATAGCACTGTCGAGAACATCTTTGATGTGGATGTAATCCTTTTTGTGAATGTTCTTCGATGAGTCCAAGTAAAGAGCGTGGGAGAGTCGGGGGTAGAGGATGATGAGGACGGCGCGCCCGCCGCTGCGCAAAATAAGTACACCTCAAATTAATTAGTCTCTACCGTGCAAATGAATTATTGAAATTGAAGGAAGGATAGCAGTGCGGATGACTTACACGGGATGATAAGGCACGAGAATCGCCTCCTTGTCCTTATTGGCGAGCATGAAACTGACGATGTAATCCCTCGCGTATTGACGCTGCTCTGCACAGACTCCCAAGAAGCCCTCGTGCATGTAGTATGGGTCAGCGACACAGATATGACGTATCTGCTCAACCCCAATGATGTAGTTCATGTGCAAGGCATAAAGGCGGACAAACGTAAAATCCAGCTTCTTCACGTGAAACATGTCGAATATGTAATCGAATCGGAGGAAGAACTTATCCGCGGAGAAGCTGTCGATGTACGGCATTTGCCGCGGAACGTTAGCCGCGTAGAGTGGGTATCTTGGATCTTTCGAGGCGATGAGGCCTTTCTCTACCTGCAGCACATCATCATGAAGTCTCCTTAGATTGCCGAATCTGGGATGCCCAGACTTGCGGCTTCCGCATCCTCCTTGGCCCATTTGGACCTCTTTCCGCCGTAACCACGGCTTCCGAGGTGGTGGCTCCCAATGTTCCTCTTTTGAAGCCCCTTCATGTACTTAGACTTTTTTTTGGCAGCTTCGGCCTCGCAAGCCTCCTTGAATATTTGAAACTGCTCTTCCATGATTGTCGGATGATACTTTACAATCTTGGAGTAGGGTTCCTTGTCGTTAATCTTTGCTTTCACTCGATTTTTTCAGGCGGCCAACGCGTCGCTAAACTTGGTCATGGCGTGTTTGTTTATCTTCTTCATTGCCGGATCCTCGTCTCGATCTTCATAATCGTTCTCATTCCGGCCCGGGAACAAGAATATCTGGTGAAACTTCTTTAGGAGGGAGCTCCTCATATTTTCTATCTTCTGTAGTTTCTCATCATTGATGGTGGCAGTTGTCCGTACGATGCAGCCTATTTGATTGCCATAGCACGCACGCGCTTCCTCGGGCGCCTTTGGCTCAAAATTGCCGTCGTCCACCTCCGTGACCACCAGTCTAGTAGTCCTGAGTTTGTTAGGAACCCGTTTCCTCTTTGCTTTCGGTTCTACACCGGCTCCGCTCCCCGAGGCAGCACCGGTCTCAGCGCCGGTCTCGATGCCGGTCTGAATCTCAGCGCAGGTCTCAGTCTCAGCACCAGTCTGCGTGTCGGTCTCAGTCCCCGATGCCACCGGTGGGCCCAACAACAACATTCGTTGATCGTCGGTAAGGCTAAAAAAATCGTCTGCCGCCCGGTAGACGTCGTCACAATCACCCGAACCCTGTCCTTCATCGTTGCTAGCCATGTTTCCTATGATTAAATCTAGTCAATTAATACTAGACCTAAGAAAATGAATAATGACATAAAAAGGACTATTGTTTTGCAGGAATGTTGACTCTTTCCTGGTGCGGCAAATCCCGGGCACTCGATATGTCCTAGTTTGTAGCACAAGTCATGCCGAAATTCACGGAAAATTTCGGCATGACCTTTGCTAAAAAGTGGACAAATCGAGAACCTGAAATTTGCTGGAACAAAAATGAATCAACATTCCGGCAAAACATAGGCCACTCAGCATCATTCCCTGGAAACAACAAAGCCACTTGGGCACAATCGAACAACTTCAATGAAAAGATATAACATGAGCACTTCAATGAAAAATAAAATTTTCCTAAATTCTTTTCCTTGAAAAATAGTGGTCTTTTCAAAAATCAAAAACCTTTGCAAAATGACCTCACTAAACACTTCTCTGCCTAGGACAGAACCCAAATTATGTTGATCTAGCTATTCCTCTCTCTCACACAAACACACATTATTATCTCTAACCCTTCTCTGCCAAGGACAGAACCCAATTAAATTGCAAAGGAACTCCATTTCTCTAACCCTTCTGACCTAATGCTCTAAAATAAAATTTTCCTCTAACCTAGCTTGTTAATCCAACGAACCTAATTAACCTACCTATTTAACCTAGTTAGTTAATCTAGTTTACCTAGATAATTAACCCTAATTAAACTAGTTAATGCAGCTAGTTCTCTGTCAAAGCCCAGAATAAATTTTTGCACTAATTAACCTAGATAATTAACCTAATTAAACTAGTTAACCTGACTAGTTCTCTATCAAATCCCTAATCTAGTTTATAGAGGATGGCTCCGGTGGTGGCGACGGAGGCAGTGGTGGCGAGGGAGGCAGGGGCGTCTCCGGTGGCGGTGAGGGAGGCAGGGGCATCTCCGGTGACGGCGAGGGAGGCAGTTGTGGCGAGGAAGGATCCGGTGGCGTTGACGGCGGCTCCGGTGGCGTCGACGGCAGCTCCGGTGGCGTTGACGAGGCCGCGCAGCTCCGTGGCTTTGGGGGCGGCTCCGGTGGCGTCGACGGCGCACGGCTCTGGTGGCGTCGACGGCGGCAGGAGACGGCGGTGAAGTGGGGCGATGGCGAATCGGGTAGACGGCGGCACGCGGGGTGGGTTAAGGGATTTGGGGGAGAAGTGGTGGCCGGGGGGAAACGGTTTTTTGGTTAAGTCAAACTTAGCGGTAGCGCATTTGGTAAAACGCCCTATAGCTACGATAGCTATACCGGTTTTTACAAAACGCGCTGCTGCTATAGCTATGTAATTCTCTTCCATTTTTTAATTTCCTTTTCTGTTTCTATAGCGGGGGACTAGGACACGCACTGCAGCTACGTTAGCTACAACGCCTCTTACAAACACACGCTGCTGCTATGCCTTCCTCCGTTTTTTCGCTTTTTCATTTATTTTGCTTTACATTTTATTTTTCCTTTCTCCTTTTTCTATTTATTTCATTTTCATTTACTTTTCTATTTGTTTTTCATCTTATTTTATTTTTGTTAGTAGTAGCGCTCTTCTTAGGAAACGTGCTGCTACTTATGCCCTAGCGGTAGCGCGTTTCTTCAAAGCCCGCTACTACTATGCGTAGCCTATCATTCTAGCAATGGGAATATTAGTAGTAGCGCTTTCGCCACTACACGCGCTACTGCTAAGGTTGTATCTGTAGCGCGGTTTTTCTTCAAACGCTACTGCTATCTAGCACTAGCGCCCTTTTTTGACCCGCGTTGTTGCTAAATTTTTGTATATAAGGTTTTCCCTAGTAGTGATATTTCAGTAGGTGCAAACTTATTCAATTCAAGTCTACGAAATAAAGAGAGAGGCATAACACTAACACCGGCTCCAAGATCACATAAAGCAGTTTTAACATATTTTCTTTTAATGGAGCATGGTATAGTTGGGACTCCTGTATCTCCAAGTTTCTTTGGTATTCCACCCTTAAAACTATAATTAGCAAGCATGGTGGAAATTTCAGCTTTCGATATCTTTCTTTTATTTGTAATAATATTCTTCATGTATTTAGCATAATGATTAACTTTAAGCATATCAGTTAAGCGCATACGTAAGAAGGTAGGTCTAATCATTTCAGCAAAGCGCTCAAAATCCTCATCATCTTTTTTCTTGGATGGCTTAGGAGGAAAAGGCATGGGTTTCTGAACCCATGGTTCTCTTTCTTTACCGTGCTTCCTAGCAACAAAGTCTCTCTTATCATAACCTTGATTCTTCGATCGTGGGTTATCAAGATCAACAGCAGGTTCAATCTCTACTTCAGTATTATTGCTAGGTTGAGCATCAACATTATCACTAGGTTCATGTTCATCACCTGATTGTGTTTCAGCATCAGAAATAGAAATATCATTGGGATTCTCAGGTATGTCTACAACAGGTTCGCTAGAAGCATGCAAAGTCCTATCATTTTTCTTTTTCTTCTTTTTAGAAGGACTAGGTGCATCTAAATTATTTCTCTGAGGATCTTGCTCAATTCTCTTAGGGTGGCCTTCAGGATACAAAGGTTTCTGAGTCATTCTACCAGTTCTAGTAGCCACACTAACATCAAAGTCATGTTTATTATTTAATTCATCAAGCAAATCACTTTGAGCCTTAAGTACTTGTTCAGCTTGAGTGGTAACCATAGAAGCATATTTACTAATGAGTTTAAGTTCACCTTTAACTCTAGCCATATAATCACTCAAGTGTCCAATCATGAAAGCATTATTCTTTAATTCTCTACCAACATAAGCATTAAAACTTTCTTGTCTAGCTATAAAATCATCAAATTCATCTAAAAATTGACTAGGAAATTTAGTAGACGGGATTTCAACCTTATCATATCTATAGAGAGAATTTACCTTTACTACCTGTGTCGGGTTATCAAGACAATGTGTTTCTTCGACAGGCGGTATATTAAGACCATGTATTTCTTCAATAGGAGGTAAATTCTTAACATCTTCAGCTTTAATACCTTTTTCTTTCATTGATTTCTTTGCCTCTTGCATATCTTCAGTACTGAGAAATAGAACTCCCCTCTTTTTCGGAGTTGGTTTAGGAATAGATGCAGGAGTTGGCTCAATTGGCTCAGGAATTGGCTCAGGAAGAGTCCAATTATTTTCATTAGTCAACATATTATTCAATAGCAATTCAGCTCTGTCAACTGTTCTTTCCCTGAAAACACAACCAGCACAACTATCCAAGTGGTCCTTGGAAGCATCGGTTAGTCCATTATAAAAGATATCAAGTATTTCATTTTTCTTAAGAGGATGATCAGGAAAAGCATTAAGTAATCGGAGAAGCCTCCCCCAAGCTTGTGGGAGACTCTCTTCTTCAATTTGCACAAAATTATATATTTCCCTCAAGGTAGCTTGTTTCTTATGAGCAGGGAAATATTTAGCAAAGAAGTAATAAATCATATCCTGGGGACTACGCACACAACTAGGATCAAGAGAATTGAACCAAGTTTTAGCATCACCCTTTAATGAGAATGGAAATATTTTAAGGCTATAATAGTAGCGAGATTTCTCATCATTAGTGAATAGGGTGGCTATATCATTCAATTTAGTAAGATGTGCCACAACAGTTTCAGATTCATAGTCATAAAAAGGATCAGATTCAACCAAAGCAATTATCTCAGGATCGATAGAGAATTCATAATCCTTATTAGTAACAAAGATAGGTGAAGTAGCAAAAGCAGGGTCATATTTCATTCTAGCCTTCAGAGTTCTCTGTTTCAGTTTAGCTAATAACTTCTTAAGATCAGATCTATCATTGCAAGCAAAAAGATCTCTAGCAGTTTCTTCATCCATAACATAACCCTATGGAACAACAGGCAATTCATACTTAGGGGGAGAACCTTCATCATCACTATCTTCAATAGTTTCATCATCTATAATTTCATTCTCTCTAACTCTAGCAAGTTGTTCATCAAGATGTTCACCTAATGGCACAGTAGTATCAAGTATAGAAGTAGTTTCATCATAAGTATCATGCATAGCAGAAGTGGCATCATCAATAATATGCGACATATCAGAATTAAAAGCAGTAGCAGGTTTAGGTGTCGCAAGCTTACTCAAAACAGAAGGAGAATCTAGTGCAGAGCTAGATGGCAGTTCCTTACCTCCCCTCGTAGTTGAGGGAAAAATCTTAGTTCTTTCGTCTTTCAAGTTCCTCATAGTGATCAGCAAATATAAATCCCAAGTGACTCAAAGAATAGAGCTATGCTCCCCGGCAACGGCGCCAGAAATAGTCTTGATAACCCACAAGTATAGGGGATCGCAACAGTTTTTGAGGGTAGAGTATTCAACCCAAATTTATTGATTCGACACAAGGGGAGCTAAAGAATATTCCCAAGTATTAGCAGTTGAGTTGTCAATTCAACCACTCCTGGATAACTTAGTATCTGCAGCAAAGTATTTAGTAGCAAAGTAGTATGGAAGTAACGGTAATATTGGCCAAAGTATCAGTAGCTATATTAATCATGCATAAAAGAGTTCAGAGAAAACCCAAATAATATTCACGCATAGATCTGATCATGAACTCACAATTCATCGGATCCCAACAAACACACCGCAAAAAGTCATTATATCCAATAAATCTCCAAGAACAACAAGGAGAACATTGTATTGAGAATCAAAAAGAGAGGAGAAGCCATCTAGCTACTAACTATGGACTCGTAGGTATGTGGTAAACTACTCACGCATCATCAGAGGAGCAGAAAGGATGATGAAGAACCCCTCCGTGATCGTTTCCTTCCCCGGCGGAGTACCGGAGAAGGCCTCCAGGAGATTTCTCAGGACAGAGGTTTGCGACGGCGAAAAAGTATTTCGTGGACTCCTTGGTAGGTTTTCTGATTTTGGGTATTTATAGAGGCCGAGCTAGATCAAACAGAGGCCTATGGGACCCACTACCTGATAACCCACAAGTATAGGGGATCGCAACAGTTTTCGAGGGTAGAGTATTCAACCAAAATTTATTGATTCGACACAAGGGAGGCCAAAGAATATTCTCAAGTATTAGCAGTCAATTCAACCACACCTGGATAACTTAGTATCTGCAGCAAAGTATTTAGTAGCAAAGTACTATGATAGTAATGCTAACAGTGGTAAAAGTAACGATAGCAGTTTTGTAGTAATTGTAACAATAGCAACGGAAAAGTAAATAAGAAAAGCACAATATGTGAAAAGATCGTAGGCATTGGATCAGTGATGGATAATTATGTCGGATATGATTCCTCATGTAATAGTTATAACATAGGGTGACACATAATTAGCTCCAGTTCGTCAATGTAATGTAGGCATGTATTCCGAATATAGTCATACGTGCTTATGGAAAAGAACTTGCATGACATCTTTTGTTCTACCCTCCCGTGGCAGCGGGGTCCTAATGGAAACTAAGGGATATTAAGGCCTCCTTTTAATATAGAACCGGACCAAAGCATTAGCACTTAGTGAATACATGAACTCCTCAAACTGCGGACATTACCGAGAAGTATCCCGATTATTGTCACTTCGGGGTTGTCGGATCATAACACATAATAGGTGACTATAGACTTGCAAGATAGGATCAAGAACTCACATATATTCATGAAAACATAATAGGTTCATATCTTAAATCATGGCACTCGGACCCTAGTGACAAGCATTAAGCAGAGCAAAGTCATAGCAACATCAAGCTCAGAACATAGTGGATACTAGGGATCAAACCCTAACAAAACTAACTTGATTACATGGTAAATCTCATCCAACCCATCACCGTCCAGCAAGCCTATGTTGGAATTACTCACGCACGGCGGTGAGCATCATGAAATTGGTGATGGAGGATGGTTGATGATGACGACGGCGATGAATCCCCCTCTCCGGAGCCCAGAACGGACTCCAGATCAGCCCTCCCGAGAGAGATTAGGGCTTGGCGGCGGCTCCGTATCGTAAAACGCGATGTAACTTTCTCTCTGATTTTTTCCCCGTGAAACCAAATATATAGAGTTGGAGTTGAGGTCAGTGGAGCTCCAGGGGGCCCACGAGGCAGGGGGGCATGCCCAGGGGAGGGGGCGCGCCCCCGACCCTCGTGGACAAGGTGTGGGCCCACTGGTCTTGATTCTTTCGCCAGTATTTTTTATATTTTCCAAAAGTTATCTCCGTGGATTTTCAGGTCATTCCGAGAACTTTTGTTTTCTGCACAATAAATAACAACATGGCCGTTCTGCTGAAAACAACGTCAGTCCGGGTTAGTTTCATTCAAATCATGCAAGTTAGAGTCCAAAACAAGGGCAAAAGTGTTTGGAAAAGTAGATACGTTGGAGATGTATCACTACCCACCAGGGCGTGCCATGGACCTGTGGCGCACCCTGGTGCCTAGTGGGCCACTCCTTCGTCTTCTCATTCCTTCTCGAAGCTTCCAGGGTCTCTTATTGACAGAAAAAATTCTCCAAAAACTTTCGTGGAATTTGGACTTTGTTTGGTATTGATATTCTGCAAAGTAAAAAAACAAGCAAAAATAGCAACTGGCACTGGGCACTAAGTTAATAAGTTAGTTCCAAAAAATGATATAAAGTTGCCTGTAAATATATATAACACCCAAGATTGATACTATAATAACATGGAACAATTTAAAATTATAGATACGTTGAAGACGTATCACCTCCCCATCCACCGCTGCCGCCGGCATAGGCCGTGGTGGCGGCGGACTCGACACAAAAGGAGCCAGGTATTTGCATGCGACGGCGATCTCCTAGTGCGTCTGGGGCATGGCCCGGATGGAGTTGCGTGCAGCGGCTAGGGCGTCGTCCTTGGTCGTGCGGCGGCCGTGCTCCCCTCCATGACCCACAGGATCTGAGATCTCTATTGATCATGGTCGCGGTGGCGGCCGTGGATCTGGTCCCAGCCAAATCCCTCCTCAGTCTTGTCTATGGGTGGCTGAAGGCGCATTGTGGGGTTAGTGAGGGTTGCTGGTTCCTTACCGGCTTACCGCTGGCGGCACACGTCTACATGGCAAGGCTCCGTGTGGTCCCCGCCAGCTACAAGATCGCGGCGACGCGACTTTCCGTGAAATTCGCGGCTACTGCGGTCATAGTGGACGATGGCAGCGTCTCTGACGCCGTGTCCTTCTCGAGGCATCGTCGTTGTAGGTTGCGTCAACACGATCGGGATGTTCTGAGGGAATCCCTACATCTGAGTCTCTTGGATCGGACAATGACGACACCTTGTACGTATTGTTCCCCCTCATGGGGGGCATCGTTTTGGAGCAGGAGCTGGCTGGAGGGGAAAAGAGATGAGTGGTGTTACATTTATCGCAAGGCCGACGACAGGACTTGGCGGCATGGTGCAGGGGAGTGTCACCGACCGGCTCGTGCGGTTGGACGTGCGCAGGCTGGTGCCGCTGTCTGGCATCATGGTGACGTCGACGGCAGATGGGACTGGCAAGATCTATGCATTGATCCCTCCTGAAGATGAGACGGTGGCGGATCCTAGAGCGTGCGTATGGGGTGCGCATTTTGGGATGCCTATACCGGTTAGTACTCTCAGCTTGTCACGCGGGTGGCTTCTTGAAGCCATTGGATTAGATGGTGTCCGTTGATGCGGTAAAGGCGCATTTTTATACTTGTACGTGTAGCAACTTTGTTCATCTTAAAAGTGGCTTTGCGTTGATCTTTATATTCTTTTTGTCAAACTCTGATGAATAAGATAATAAATATGGTTGCATGCATCATTTTAATGCAGAGTTCGAGGATAATCCTCCTTGTTGAAAAAAAAGAAGAAAAAAGCAGGCAGCTCTAATCGTAAGTTTCTTTAGTCTTCTGTAAATCTTAAGATGGAGACATTAGTCCCTTCAAGGAGTAGATTTAGATAGAGGGATAGAGAAAAAAAGTCATAGGCTACTTGGATTAGCAAAACTATGCTGAAATTAGATGCAATTACAATGTTCCCTGAAAAGGAGCACATAGTGTGCGTCCTTGCCAGGGTGCCTCGTCATCCGGCATGTCACAGTGGCGGTTCTAAGAACAATTTCAGGTGTCATTTGACATCACAAAATTGTGTAAACCACTCTCGAATTTTTTGATATACATGAAATGGTTCATACATTAGGAATTTAAATTGATTGACATCACAGGATCGTATGGGGCTAACACCACCACTTGTACATCCGTGTCGCAAATGGCGCAAATCAGATTTGCATGTGACTTGTTTGCATGTGTGGAGACGGTCACTCAACTTTGAGAAGGGGCCCTTCCCGCGCGTCCCCTCTCTCGGGTGTCACGGGGGGACCCTCCACAGACGCCGCCGCCTTCCCCCCTCCTCCTCCTCCCCCTCACCTCGCCGCCGCCTGGGAGCCCTCCGGCGAAGCCCAGTTAGGCCCCAGGGAGGGTGGCGGCGGGGCATCTCTCAGGACGGCGCTAGGGCGGATCTGGCGTGCGGGCTGGTCGGGCTCTGACTGGCACGCGGGGGTGGCTTCGGCGCCAGCTGGCGCGGATCCGGCGGCGCGGCGTTGGGCTCGCCGAGGCCTGGGGTCACGAGCGTTCGGCGGGCGCGAGCGCGCGTGGAGCTACGGCTCGAGCGTCGCCGGGCGGTGGGGGCAAGGTGCGAGCGGCGATTTGGCTGTCGCGCGGGTTGGCGCAGGTCTGAAGTGGCAAGGAGGCCTCCTGTGGCGTTGGCGCCGTCCTGGCGTCATGAGGCTGCGTGGGATGGAGCCGCCTTCGATCTGCTAGGGTGCACGTCGTGGGCATGCAAAGGGACGGGGCAGCGCTTTCGGCGCGGCTTGGAGGCCCGTGGGAGGCGCGGAGGAGATCTGGTCTCGGGCGGATGTTGTGGCGCATGCGTGGTGCGCATGATGAGCGTCTGATGCTGGGCTGCGGCCGGGGATCATGGTGGTTCGCTGCCTCGAGTGGCGCACCGTCGTTCTTTGCCGGCATGTTGCTCGGCAGGGCGTGGTGGTTGTGCCGCGTCCGGTGACTCTGCTCTTGGTTGGCTTTTGTTGGATCTGGCTTCTCACGTCGGTGTTTGGCCGTTGTTGGTCTCGGCGAGGTGCGGTTACGTGTGGCGGCTGCGGTCTCTTCGTCCACGGGCTGGTTTGTTGGTGGTGCTGGTGGACTTGCCGAAGTCGATGCAGAAATGATGTGCGTCCGAGGTGGTGTGGAGCTTGGGTGAAGACCTTGTCTCGGCTTTGTGTCGTGACTAGCTATAGCAGCGGCCGTGGCCGTCGTTGACCTCCCTGGAGGCATAGCTGCTTTGCTGCCACACCTTGCTCACACGGATGCGACCATCTAGGCCTCTCCAAGGGAAACCCATGATCTTTTGTTCAGACCATGGCGGCACTTTGGTCTGTCGTTTCCCTCTTGGGGGCTTCGTCTCGGAGCTCGGCATCGGTAAGCGGGACCTGTGGTTTGCGGTGGTTGTGGCCTCCAGGCTTCTGTGGCAACGATGATGGTCGGAGCGATGTTGGCGACGCGGCAATGGTTGTGGTAGTCGGCTCTTCTTTGGTGTGTTCGCGGTATTGCCTTGGTTCATTTGTTGCTGTGGAGTCGAAGCTGCGGTGGCGGGGCCCTGTGGTATACGATGACTGGCTGCAACTGACCCGCTCGGTGATCTTCCGTGATGCCAACCATGCCTGGTTTTGTTCTTCTGAGTTCTCCGTCAGAGTCGGAGCTGCGTTGTTTGGCGGCAGATCGACTTGTCGTCGATTAGGGTGGGTTTTGTCCTGTGTGTTTTAGTCTATGGGTGTGGGCTTGGCCCTTGTTGTTCCGGTTTTTGCCCGGTTTTCCATAATTAACTGGGTAATTCTCTCCTGCTTAATTAATAGATGAGGCAATTTTTGCCTCCATTTTGAAAAAAAAAACTTCGAGAGGGGAAATAACACGTACTATCTCTGTATCAAAATATAAGACATTTTTATAGGCTAAAAACCCCTGCAAAAAATGTATAGACTAAACTAGCCTTAAAAAATCTTATATTTTGATACTTGTCACACGTGCACTTGGAAGAGCAGGTGGTCGATCAAGAGCGCTACCATTCAAAGGAAAGGAGGTACACCGTACACGTTCAGTTGTTCGGCGACAAATGGTTAATCCTTCGGCCCGATCGGTCGGGCACGTATGTGTCGTTTGTTTGACAGTCGGTCTATATACGCGTACAACACACACCAACTTCGGCGTGCAGCCAAGCCAGGTGATATAGGCAACTGTCGGCCCAGCGGGCTCAAGGCAGGAGTGAAGGACGTGTTTGGTAGGCTGCCTTAGGTCAGGTCAGGCCCGCGCGCGGGATGAAAATCGGCTGTTTGGATGCATGTGTTTACTGTTTCGCCCGCATAGGATGAACCTCAAAGCACCCCTCAGCCAGGCCCGCTAGGAATGGCCGAATCGGCTGTTTCCAGTGAGCCAGGATCGAGCGATGCAGGGGAGGGGAAGGTCGCACCGCGCCGCACTGGGGAGGGAGATGGCGGGAGAGATGCCGCTTCTCCGAAAAAGTGGCGGGACAAATTCGAATCACCGCCCGCTGATTCGGTCACCCTATATATCGATGGTGATGGGCGCGGCAAAACTCGCGCCACCATTTTCCCCCTCTCGAGCTTTCCCTCTGACACGGATCCACTTCGACGACGAGGTAAGCAGTGCAACTACTCCGGCGATTGGTTGACCGGCGGGGGGTCGACTTCTCCTCTCCGACGCGCCAGGCACCTCCTCCGTGGTCATTCCGATGGTGTCTGTAAGTTCAATTGCCAGCTCCTATCCACTAGTTCTAACTAGATCTGTCCATGTGCTAGGGTTAGGTTGTCTGATCTGTTTGACTGTGATGTTGTAGTAGCTAGTTGTGATGGATTTTGAGCATGCTAGGGGTTGTTTCCATGTGGGCAAGTGTTGATAGCTAGTGGTCATGGATGGACTGGTGGTATGCTAGTGTGCAAGTGTTGAACAAGATCATCCATGTGTCCACGATTAGTGCTCTGTTATGCTGTGTTGAGCTGTGGTATGCTTTGATGTGTTAAGTTGGGAAGCGTTCCTACTCCCTCGAGGGGAGCCGCGTGTGCTATATATTGATTTGGGCAATAGCCATGCCTTGGCGTACAAGATGATGCAACCCGCAGGTTGTTACAGAGGAGTTCAAGATAGATACGGGAGATAGGGGAAGGTTGAGATTACAACAGAATATTTCATCTAACACCCTCCCTTAATCTCAGCTATCCTAAATTAAGATTTCTCTTAAACTCTTCAAATGGTTTAGCTGCAAGTGCCTTGGTGAATCCATCTGCTACTTGGTCTCTAGAAGGAATAAACCGTATCTCAAGTTTCCTTGCTGCAACTCTTTCTCGAACAAAGTGAAAATCAATTTCTATATGTTTGGTTCTTGCGTGAAACACTGGATTTGCAAACAAGTATGTTGCTCCCAAATTGTCACACCATAAACATGAGATGCGGTTTTGCTTAATTCCCATTTCTTCAAGTAATGACTCAACCCAAATGATTTCTGCAGTAGCATTCGCCAAGGACTTATACTCAGCTTCTGTATTTGATCTTGACATTGTGGTTTGTTTTCTAGCACTCCAAGAGACAAGATTAGGACCAAAGAATATTGCAAAACCTCCAGTTGATTTTCTGTCATCACTGCAACCTGCCCAATCAGCATCAGAGAATGCACTTACAAGAGCAGAATCAGAACGTTTGAAGTGAAGTCCTATTCCCATAGTATGCTTGACATATCTTATAATTCTCTTAACAGCTGTCCAGTGTACAGTAGTAGGTGCATGTAAATACTGACAAACCATGTTAACAGCAAATGAGATATCTGGACGTGTAAGAGTTAAGTACTGTAATGCCCCAACAGTGCTTCTGTATCTTGTACTTTCTTCCTCCTAAAGAGGTTCCCCTTCATATGCTGAGAGTTTTTCTAAGGCAGACAAAGGTGTAGATGCAGGCTTGCAATTTTTCATACCCATGCGAGACAGAAGCTCAGTGACATATTTTCCTTGATTCAATACTATGCCATCTTGAGTTTTCTTGACCTCAATGCCTAGAAAGAAGTGCAAGTCACCTAGATCCTTTAAGGCAAACTCCGAGCTCAAATCATGCAAAAGGGCATTAGTAGCACTTTGTGAAGAACTCGCAACTATTATGTCATCAACATAAATAAGCACAAAGATAACTACTTTTGCTTTGTTATAGATAAACAGAGATGTGTCAGCCTTGGACGCAATAAAGCCAAGACGTCTTAACTGTGAGCTCAATCTGGAGTACCATGCTCTGGGTGCTTACTTCAAGCCATACAATGCCTTGTCCAGCTTACACACCCAATGTGGTTTTGTCTTACTCTCATACCCAGGTGGTTGTCTCATGAAAACCTCCTCTTCCAGAACACCATGCAAAAACGCGTTCTGTACAGCTAGCTGCCTTAAGCTCCATCCCCTGAATACAGCAATAGATAACACAAGTCTAATAGTTGCAGCTTTAACAACAGGACTAAAGGTATCCTCATAGTCTATCCCATAGCGTTGTTTAAAGCCTTTTGCAACTAACCGTGCCTTATATCTGTCAATAGAACCATCTGCCTTTTTCTTAATTCTATACACCCATTTGCAATCAATAATATTTTTACCTCTCTGGCTAGGTCAAGATGCCAAGTCTTATTCCTCATGAGAGCAGAGTATTCTTCATTGTAAGTGCATCTAGTGCCCCTTAGTGATTTTGGTGTATTGAAGACTTATAGGTTAAGGGACTAATGCGTTTGTGAGTGTACATAGGTCTATAAGTCTATGAGGAGTTTGATATTTATAGAGAAAGTCGACCCCTAAAAATGAAGTTCTTCGACTGAAGACTTTGATATCCTGAAGACTTTCTGAAGACTTTGAAAGTGAAGAAATTGGTGTGACCTTGAAGACTTGGTATTCATTTGTGGAACATGAAGCGTGAAGACTTTTGTTTTCGTAGTTTCATTTTCTCTTTCTTGAGTCATAGGAAACACCGTACTGTTAAAGGGGGTCGAGGAAATACTAAGGAAAAATTTCCATGTGATGCTCAACTCAAAATCCTAGACCTACCAATCCCTTCGAGTGAAGCCTTTGGAAATCTCATACAGTTCAGTCACTTTCTTCAGTGACAGAGATGAAGTTCTTCTGGTCGCTGATGAATTTGTTCTGACTGAGGAGTTAGGAATTCGCCAGTGCGAATTGCCTACACAGTGAGGAACATGATAGCCCTGAGGAATTTGAGAGTCAAATTTCCGACCGTTGCTGTGCTGCGCGCCAGCTGTCCCAAAATATCTTATCCACCTAACGGTCATATAATTGAAGGGCATTTATGTCTTATCATGTCGGGCTGCTCCCTAGGCTATAAATAGCCGCCCCCTACAACCACTAGCTGGTTGGCTGCTCCGAAAGAACTTGACACTTGTCATTTGAGAGCAACCCATCCTCCGAGGACTTTGAGCAAAAATCATCGAGTGAGGAAAACCCAAAACCAAACCCCTACAAACCCAAAGTGATTGAGCATCACTAAAGAAATTGATCCTGCGTGGATCCGACGCTTGTTACCTTTGAAGACTGTGCTTCTTCCAGACGGTTAGGCGTCATGGTCTAGAGCATCCAATAGGAATTGTGGATCGCCGAGTGACCAAGTCTGTGAAGGTTTGGAAGTCGCCTGAAGACTTACCACGAGTGATTGGACGAGGTCTGTGTGACCTTAGTTCAAGGAGAATACGGTGAGGACTGGGTGTCCTGAGCTGCGTGCTCAGCGACTGGGTGTCCGGAACTGTGTGTCCTCGAGTTTAAATACTCAGCCGCTCCAACCAGACATACAACTGAGACAACAGTTGGAACTGGTCTACCAAATCGTTGTCTTCACCAACCTAACTGGTTCTATTTCCTCAACCCTTTCATTTCCTCATTACTGTGTTGAGTGTTTGTTCATATCTGTGTTTGAAGACTTCGACTGAAGACTTTCTTAATTTCCTCAGATCAATTTCTTCAGTCTGTTTGTCTTCACCTTGTGTTATTCTGTGATTACGCTCTCTGTACTCAGTGCTTGTCTTCATTTCATCTTGATGAACATGCTTGTATCCTATTATGCTTACCTCTGAGTACTTATTCCGCTGCTAGTAGTTCTTCGCCAAGGAATTTCCTCACCGGCAAATTCCTCAGTGAAGAATTCATAAAAATCGCCTATTCACCTGTTGGGGAACGTTGCAGAAAACAAAAATTTTCCTACTCGTTTCACCAAGATCCATCTAGGAGTTCATCTAGCAACGAGTCATCGGATGCATCTACGTACCTTGTAGATCGCGAGCGGAAGCGTTCAAAGAACGGGGATGATGTAGTCGAACACGACGTGATCCAAATCACCGATGACCAAGCGCCGAACGGACGGCACCTCCGCGTTCAACACACGTATGGGACGGGAGACGTCTCCTCCTTCTTGATCCAGCAAGGGGGAAGGAGAGGTTGATGAAGATCCAGCAGCACGACGGCGTGGTGGTGGATACAGGGCGTCACAGTAGCAGGGCTTCGCCTATACTACGAGAGAGAGACGTAATGGGGAGAGAGGGAGGCGCCAGGGGCTGGTGTATGAAGTCCCTCCTCTCCCCCACTATATATAGGAGGGCCAAGGGGGGGGGTGCGCCAGCCTAGGAGATCCAATCTCCTAGGGGCGGCGGCCAAGGGGAGGTTTCCCTCCCCCCCAAGGCACCTAGGGGTGCCTTCCACTAGTAGGACTCCTCCCCTGTGGAAACCCTAGGCGCATGGGCCTATAGGGGCTGGTGCCCTTGGCCCATATAGGCCAAGGCGCACCCCCTATAGCCCATGTGGCCCCCCGGGGCAGGTGGCCCCACCCTGTGGGCCCCCGGGACCCCTCCGGTGGTCCCGGTACAATACCGATGACCCCGAAACTTGTCCCGATGGCCGAAATAGCACTTCCTATGTATAATTCTTTACCTCCGGACCATTCCGAAACTCCTCGTGACGTCCGGGATCTCATCCAGGACTCCGAACAACATTTGGGTTACTGCATATACATATCTTCACAACCCTAGCATCACCGAACCTTAAGTGTGTAGACCCTACGGGTTCGGGAGACATGTAGACATGACTGAGATCGCTCTCCGGTCAATAACCAACAGCGGGATATGGATACCCATGTTGGCTCCCACATGCTCCACGATGATCTCATCGGATGAACCACGATGTCGAGGATTCAAACAACCCCGTATGCAATTCCCTTTGTCAATCGATATGTTACTTGCCCGAGATTCGATCGTCGGTATCCCAATACCTCGTTCAATCTCGTTACCGGCAAGTCACTTTACTCGTACCGTAATGCATGATCCCGTGACCAGACACTTGGTCACTTTGAGCTCATTATGATGATGCATTACCGAGTGGGCCCAGTGATACCTCTCCGTCACACGGAGTGACAAATCCCAGTCTTGATCCATGTCAACCCAATAGACACTTTCGGAGATACCCGTAGTATACCTTTACAGTCACCCACTTACGTTGTGACGTTTGGCACACCCAAAGCACTCCTACGGTATCCGGGAGTTACACGATCTCATGGTCTAAGGAAAAGATACTTTGACATTGGAAAACTCTAGCAAACGAACTATACGATCTTGTGCTATGTTTAGGATTGGGTCTTGTCCATCACATCATTCTCCTAATGATGTGATCTCGTTATCAATGACATCCAATGTCCATAGCCAGG
Organism: Triticum timopheevii; assembly: GCA_963921465.1. Lineage (NCBI taxonomy): Eukaryota > Viridiplantae > Streptophyta > Magnoliopsida > Poales > Poaceae > Triticum > Triticum timopheevii. The sequence continues at coordinate 570,050,883 of OY997264.1, forward strand.
AAACCATGACTATCTGTTGATCAACGAGCTAGTCAACTAGAGGCTTACTAGGGACATGTTGGTGTCTATTATTCACACATGTATTACGATTTCCGGATAACACAATTATAGCATGAATAAAGACAATTATCATGAACAAGGAAATATAATAATAATGATTTTATTATTGCCTCTAGGGCATATTCCCAACAGTCTCCCACTTGCACTAGAGTCAATAATCTAGTTACACTGTGATGAATCGAACACCCATGGAATTCTGGTGTTGATCATGTTTTGCTCCAGGGAGAGGTTTAGTCAACGGATCCGCTACATTCAGGTCCGTATGTACTTTACAAATCTCTATGTCTCCATCTTGAACATTTTCACGAATGGAGTTGAAGCGACGCTTGATGTGCCTTGTCTTCTTGTGAAACCTGGGCTCCTTGGCAAGAGCAATAGCTCAAGTATTGTCACAGAAGAGTTTGATTGGCCCCGACGCATTGGGTATGACTCCTAGGTCGGTGATGAACTCCTTCACCCATATTGCTTCATGTGCTGCCTCCGAGGCTGCCATGTACTCTGCTTCACATGTAGATCCCGCCACGATGCTCTGCTTGCAACTACACCAGCTTACTGCCCCACCATTCAAAATATACACGTATCCGGTTTGTGACCTAGAGTCATCCAGATCTGTGTCGAAGCTGGCATCGACGTAACCCTTTACGACGAGCTCTTCGTCACCTCCATAAACGAGAAACATTTCCTTTTTCCTTTTCAGGTACTTCAGGATATTCTTGACCGCTGTCCAGTGTTCCTTGCCAGGATTACTTTGCTACCTTCCTACCAAACTTACGGCAAGGTTTACATCAGGTCTGGTACACAGCATGGCATACATAATAGAACCTATGGCTGACGCATAGGGGATGATACTCATCTCTTCTATATCTTCTGCCTTGGTCAGACATTGAGCCGAGCTCAATTTCACACCTTGTAACACAGGCAAGAACCCCTTCTTAGATTGATCCATATTGAACTTCTTCAATATCTTATCAAGGTATGTGCTTTGTGAAAGACCTATGAGGCGTCTTGATCTATCTCTATAGATCTTGATGCCTAATATATAAGCAGCTTCTCCAAGGTCCTTCATTGAAAAACTCTTATTCAAATAGGCCTTGATGCTGTCCAAGAGTTCTATATCATTTCCCATCAAAAGTATGTCATCTACATATAGTATGAGAAATGCTACAGAGCTCCCACTCACTTTCTTGTAAACGCAGGCTTCTCCATAAGTCTGCGTAAACCCAAACGCTTTGATCATCTCATCAAAGCGAATGTTCCAACTCCGAGATGCTTGCACCAGCCCATAAATCGAGCGTTGGAGCTTGCACACCTTGTCAGCATTCTTAGGATCGACAAAACCTTCCGGCTGCATCATATACAATTCTTCCTTAAGGAAACCATTAAGGAATGCCGTTTTGATGTCCATTTGCCATATTTAAAAATCGTAGAATGCGGCAATTGCTAACATGATTTGGACGGACTTCAGCTTCGCTACCGGTGAGAAAGTCTCATCGTAGTCAACCCCTTGAACTTGTCGATAACCCTTAGCGACAAGCCGAGCTTTATAGATGGTCACATTACCATCCGCGTCTGTCTTCCTCTTAAAGATCCATTTATTTTCTATGGCTCGCCGCTCAACGGGCAAGTCAGTCAAAGTCCATACTTCGTTTTCATACATGGATCCTATCTCGGATTTCATGGCTTCTAGCCATTTGTCGGAATCCGGGCCCGCCATCGCTTCTTCATAGTTCGAAGGTTCACCGTTGTCTAACAACATGATTTCCAAGACAGGGTTGCCGTACCACTCTGGTGCGGAACGTGTCCTTGTGGACCTTCGAATTTTAGTAGGGGCTTGATCAGAAGTATCTTGATCATTATCATTAACTTCCTCTCTAGTCGGTGCAGGCACCTCAGGAACATTTTCTTGAGTTGCGCCATTTTCCGGTTCAAGAGGTAATACTTCATCAAGCTCTACTTTCCTCTCACTTACTTCTTTCGAGAGAAACTCTTTCTCTAGAAAGGACCCATTCTTGGCAACAAAGATCTTGCCTTCGGATCTGAGGTAGAAGGTGTACCCAATAGTTTCTTTTGGGTATCCTATGAAGACGCATTTTTCTGACTTGGGTTCGAGCTTTTCAGGTTGAAGTTTCTTGACATAAGCATCGCATCCCCAAACTTTTAGAAATGACAGCTTAGGTTTCTTCCCAAACCACAATTCATACGGTGTCGTCTCAACGGATTTCGACGGAGCCCTATTTAAAGTGAATACAACAGTCTCTAAAGCATAGCCCCAAAAAGATAGCGGTAAATCGGTAAGAGACATCATAGATCGCACCATATCTAATAGAGTGCGATTACGACGTTCGGACACACCATTACGCTGAGGTGTTCCAGGCGGCGTGAGTTGTGAAACTATTCCACATTTTCTTAAGTGTGTACCAAATTCATGACTCAAGTATTCTCCTCCACGATCTGATCGTAGAAACTTGATTTTCCTGTCATGTTGATTTTCAACCTCACTCTGAAATTCCTTGAACTTTTCAAAGGTTTCAGACTTGTGTTTCATTAAGTAGATATACCCATATCTACTTAAATCATTAGTGAGTGTGAGAACATAATGATAGCCACCGCGAGCCTCAACACTCATTGGACCGCACACATCAGTATGTATGATTTCCAATAAGTTGGTTGCTCGCTCCATTGTTCCTGAGAACGGAGTCTTGGTCATCTTACCCATGCGGCATGGTTCGCACGTGTCAAATGATTCATAATCAAGAGACTCTAAAAGTCCATCTGCATGGAGCTTCTTCATGCGTTTGACACCTATGTGACCAAGGCGGCAGTGCCACAAGTATGTGGGACTATCATTATCAACCTTACATCTTTTGGTACTCACATTATGAACATGTGTAGTATCACGTTCGAGATTCATAAAGAATAAACCATTCACCATAGGAGCATGACCATAAAACATATCTCTCATATAAATAGAACAACCATTATTCTCGGATTTAAATGAGTAGCCATCTCGAATTAAACGAGATCCCGATACAATGTTCATGCTCAAAGCTGGCACTAAATAACAATTATTAAGGTTTAAAACTAATCCCGAAGGTAGATATAGAGGTAGCGTGCCGACGGCGATCACATTGACCTTGGAACCATTCCCGACGCGCATCGTCACCTCGTCCTTTGCCAGTTTCCGCTTATTCTGCAGCCCCTATTTTGAGTTACAAATGTGAGCAACTGCACCAGTATCAAATACCCAGGAGCTACTACGGACACTAGTAAGGTACACATCAATTACATGTATATCACATATACCTTTTGTTTTGCCGGCCTTCTTGTCTGCTAAGTATTTAGGGCAGTTCCGCTTCCAGCGACCGCTTCCCTTGCAATAAAAGCACTCAGTCTCGGGCTTGGGTCCATTCTTTGGCTTCTTCCCGGCAGCTTGCTTGCCGGGCGCGGCAACCTCCTTGCCGTCCTTCTTGAAGTTCTTTTTACCCTTGCCTTTCTTGAACTTAGTAGTTTTATTGACCATCAACACTTGATGTTCCTTCTTGACTTCTACCTCTGCTGATTTCAGCATAGCAAATACTTCAGGAATGGTCTTTTCCATCCCCTGCATATTGAAGTTCATCACAAAGCTCTTGTAGCTTGGTGGAAGCGATTGGAGGATTCTGTCAATGATCGCATCATCCGGGAGATTAACTCCCAGCTGAGTCAAGCGGTTATGCAACCCAGACATAGTGAGTATGTGCTCACTGACAGAACTGTTTTCCTCCATCTTACAGCTGAAGAACTTGTCGGAGGCTTGATATCTCTCGACCCGGGCATGAGCTTGGAAAACCATTTTCAGCTCTTCGAACATCTCATATGCTCCGTGTCTCTCAAAACGCTTTTGGAGCCCCGGCTCTAAACTGTAAAGCATGCCGCACTGAACGAGGGAGTAGTCATCGGTACGTGCCTGCCAAGCGTTCATAACATCTTGTTCTGCAGGGAGAACGGGTGCGTCACCAAGCGGTGCTTGTAGGACATAATCTTTCTTGGCAGCTATGAGGATGATCCTCAGGTTCCGGACCCAGTCTGTATAGTTGCTGCCATCATCTTTCAGCTTGGTTTTCTCTAGGAACGCGTTGAAGTTGAGGACTACGTTGGCCATTTGATCTACAAGACATATTGTAAATGTTTTAGACTAAGTTCATGATAATTAAGTTCACCTAATCAAATAATTAATGAACTCCCACTTAGATTAGACATCCCTCTAGTTATCTAAGTATTACATGATCCGAGTTAACTAGGCCGTGTCCGATCATCACGTGAGACGGACTAGTCAACATCGGTGAACATCTTCATGTTGATCGTATCTTCTATACGACTCATGCTCGACCTTTTGGTCTTCTGTGTTCCGAGGCCATGTCTGTACATGCTAGGCTCGTCAAGTCAACCTAAGTGTTTGCATGTGTAAATCTGTCTTACACCCGTTGTATGTGAACGTCTGAATAAAACACCCGATCATCACGTGGTGTTTTGAAACAGCGAACTGTCGCAACGGTGCACAGTTAGGGGGAACACTTCTTGAAATTAGTATGAGGGATCATCTTATTTACTACCGTCGTTCTAAGTAAACAAGATGCAAAACATGATAAACATCACATGCAATCAAATAATAAACGTGACATGATATGGCCAATATCACATAGCTCCATTGATCTCCATCTTGGGGCTCCATGATCATCTTGTCACCGTCTTGACACCATGATCTCCATCATCATGATCTCCATCATCGTGTCTCCATGAAGTTGCTCGCCAACTATTACTTCTAGTACTATGGCTAACGCGTTTAGCAATAAAGTAAAGTAATTTACATGGCGTTTCTTAATGACACGCAGGTCATATAAAAGAATAAAGACAACTCCAATGGCTCCTGCCGGTTGTCATACTCATCGACATGCAAGTCGTGATTCATATTACAATAGCATGAACATCTCATACATCACATATAGATCATTCATCATTCATCACAACTTTGGCCATATCATATCACAAACCACTTGCTGCAAAAACAAGTTAGACGTTCTCTAATTGTTGTTGCAAGTTTTACGTGGCTGAATTAGGGTTCTAGCAAGAACGTCTTCTTACCTACGTTAAAGCCACAACGTGATTTGTCAACTTCTATTTACCCTTCATAAGGACCCTGTTCATCGAATCCGCTCCAACTAAAGTGGGAGAGACAGACACCCGCCAGCCACCTTATGCAACTAGTGCATGTTAGTCGGTGGAACCGGTCTCACGTAAGCATACGTGTAAGGTTGGTCCGGGCCGCTTCATCCCACAATACCGCTGAAGCAAGAAAAGACTAGTAGCGGCAAGAAAGTTGACAAATCTACGCCCACAACAAATTGTGTTCTACTCGCACAAGAAGAACTACGCATAGACCTAGCTCATGATGCCACTGTTGGGGAACGTTGCAGAAAACAAAAAATTTCCTACTCGTTTCACCAAGATCCATCTAGGAGTTCATCTAGCAACGAGTCATCGGATGCATCTACGTACCTTGTAGATCACGAGCGGAAGCGTTCAAAGAACGGGGATGATGTAGTCGAACACGACGTGATCCAAATCACCGATGACCAAGCGCCGAACGGACGGCACCTCCGCGTTCAACACATGTACGAGACGGGAGATGTCTCCTCCTTCTTGATCCAGCAAGGGGGAAGGAGAGGTTGATGAAGATCCAGCAGCACGACGGCGTGGTGGTGGATGCAGGGCGTCACAGTAGCAGGGCTTCGCCTATACTACGAGAGAGAGACGTAACGGGGAGAGAGGGAGGCGCCAGGGGCTGGTTTATGAAGTCCCTCCTCTCCCCCACTATATATAGGAGGGCCAAGGGGGGGTGCGCCAGCCTAGGAGATCCAATCTCCTAGGGGCGGCGGCCAAGGGGAGGTTTCCCTCCCCCCAAGGCACCTAGGGGTGCCTTCCACTAGTAGGACTCCTCCCCTGTGGAAATCCTAGGCGCATGGGCCTATAGGGGATGGTGCCATTGGCCCATATAGGCCAAGGCGCACCCCCTATAGCCCATGTGGCCCCCCGGGGCAGGTGGCCCCACCCTGTGGGCTCCCGGGACCCCTCCGGTGGTCCCGGTACAATACCGATGACCCCGAAACTTGTCCCGATGGCCGAAATAGCACTTCCTATATATAATTCTTTACCTACGGACCATTCCGAAACTCCTCGTGACGTCCGGGATCTCATCCGGGACTCCGAACAACATTCGGGTTACTGCATATACATATCTTCACAACCCTAGCATCACCGAACCTTAAGTGTGTAGACCCTACGGGTTCGGGAGACATGTAGACATGACTGAGATCGCTCTCCGGTCAATAACCAACAGCGGGATATGGATACCCATGTTGGCTCCCACATGCTCCACGATGATCTCATCGGATGAACCACGATGTCGAGGATTCAAACAACCCCGTATGCAATTCCCTTTGTCAATCGATATGTTACTTGCCCGAGATTCGATCGTCGGTATCCCAATACCTCGTTCAATCTCGTTACCGGCAAGTCACTTTACTCGTACCGTAATGCATGATCCCGTGACCAGACACTTGGTCACTTTGAGCTCATTATGATGATGCATTACCGAGTGGGCCCAGTGATACCTCTCCGTCACACGGAGTGACAAATCCCAGTCTTGATCCATGTCAACCCAACAGACACTTTCGGAGATACCCGTAGTATACCTTTATAGTCACCCAGTTATGTTGTGACGTTTGGCACACCCAAAGCACTCCTACGGTATCCGGGAGTTACACGATCTCATGGTCTAAGGAAAAGATACTTTGACATTGGAAAACTCTAGCAAACGAACTATACGATCTTGTGCTATGTTTAGGATTGAGTCTTGTCCATCACATCATTCTCCTAATGATGTGATCTCGTTATCAATGACATCCAATGTCCATAGCCAGGAAACCATGACTATCTGTTGATCAACGAGCTAGTTAACTACAGGCTTACTAGGGACATGTTGGTGTCTATTATTCACACATGTATTACGATTTCCGGATAACACAATTATAGCATGAATAAAGACAATTATCATGAACAAGGAAATATAATAATAATGATTTTATTATTGCCTCTAGGGCATATTTCCAACATCACCCCCCCTCTAGTCGATATAACGCACTTTCAATTGGTATCAGAGCAAGGTACTCCCTTGTTCTGTGTGATTTTGGTTTAACCACCTGGAGTTTTAGTTATGTCGACCGCAGGTATGATCAAGCTCTCGGCTGGGTGTCCTACCTTTGATGGGACGGACTACCCCTACTGGAAAAACAAGATGCGAATGCATCTTGAGGCAATTGACACCGATCTCTGGTATGTTGTGGAAAATGGTGTTCCCTCTGTCTCACCCTCACTGAACGCTACCGATGTGAAGAGATTCAAGCAACTCGATTCTGAAGCGAAGAATATCATATGTGGCCATCTGAGTAAAGGACAGTATGGAAGAGTGAGTGCTTTGGAAAGTGCTAAGCTTATCTGGGATAGGCTGTCCAAAGTAAATGAAGGAGTCTCAACTCAGCGTGACTCTCGAGTTGATGTTCTTCGGAATCTCTTCAACCGCTTCAAAAGACTCGACAATGAAAAGGTCCAACAAACCTTTGATCGCCTCACTGACATCTCAAATGAGCTTCAAGCCTCGGTGCCACTGACATCACTGACCATGAGGTGGTGAAGAAACTGTTGAGATCGCTTGATTCCTCATTTGATACTCTGGGACTGATGATACAAGAACGGGCTGACTACAAGTCTCTTGATCCTGCCGATATCCTCGAAAGGCTAAATACTCACGAGTTCCAGCTTGCTGAAAAGAGAGATCTCTATGGTTCGAGCTATGGCAAACCACGTGCCCTGAAGGACAAGGTTGTGTCTAAGTCTGAATGTGAGGATTCTGGTAGTAGCCTTGGTGATCCTGAAGAATTGAGCCAGGATCTAGCACTACTCGTGAAGAAATTCCAGAAGTTCTCAAGACGTGGTCGCTTTGGAAAATCCTCAAGAAGCAGTGATTCCTCATCAAGTGACTATAAGAGAAGGTTGTGCCACAAATGCAAGAAACCTGGTCACTATATTCAAGATTGTCCTCAGTGGGAAAAGGAATTGAAGAAGAAGAAATACAAGGATTACAGTTCTGATGATGCGAAGAAGAAGAAGAAATCGTTAAAATCTTCGTCATCAAAATCCTCGAAGTCTTCATCTCACAAGAAGAGCAGCTCCAAGAAGGCTCGGGCATTCATTGGCAAGGAATTGGACTCTGAAGCTGAATCTGAGGAACATGAGGAAGAGGAGGCGTCTGAAGAATCTGAATCTGGTGTGGCGAGTCTGGCCTTCGCTACTGCTTTCGTTAGCAAGTCCATCTTCAACACTGAAGAAACTGACCCCACCGACAAGCCTGATGAAGATAATGATGACTACGCTCCCACCTATTGCTTCATGGCGAAAGGTGCAAAGGTACTCAAATACACCTCCTCTGAATCTAGTGAAAATGAATCTGATGAGGATCTCAAGCCCAGCTACTCTAAATTTGCTAAGATTGTTGTAAAACAACAAAGGGATTTTGAAAAGGTTCAAAACATGCTAGACAAAAGTGATGATATGTTGGGTGAAGAAATGGATCGCACTAAAGCCCTGACTGAAAATCTTCAGAGACTTCAGTCTAGGTTTGATAACCTTCAAAGTCATCATAACACTCTCTTATCTGATCATGAGAAACTTTCTTATGAATTTCTTCAAAGAAAGCAAGATCTTGAGAAGCTAAGAGTGAGTTATGAAGATCTTCAGAAGGAGCGCGAATCATTACTAGCTCAACAAATCAGCGCTTCTCAGGAAGAATTTGTTCCTCCATGCTTAAAGTGCATTGAACGTGAATCTGCTAATTCTTCACCTGAATGTTCAAATGCTTCAACTGTTACAAATTCTTCACCTGCCTCTACTATCACTAATTCCTCATTTGAGGACATTGCTAGTATCACTGACGATGCAGGGCTGAAGGAATTGTACATGACAGGCATGTACAAAAGCCTCAAAGGGCATCAGACTCTCTGTGATGTGCTTAAAAAGCAGATCCTCAACAGAAACCCTAGGAAAGAGGGTATTGCCTTTGAGAGGAAACTCAATGTTGATGGAACATATTGGAAGCCTGAGCAGTACCCCAAAACCTCATGGGTTGCTGCAAAGGGACCTCCAGTTGATCCATCTAACTTATCTGGCTTTACATGTGAATCTCCTCATTCTTCTGATAAGTCATTTGACTCCAACTATAAACTGTTCAAAAATCAGAATGGTGAAGTATTTGCTAGATATGTTGGCACTAACTGCAGGAATGGTTCTCCTATGAAGAAAATCTGGGTTCCCAAGAAGTGCCTCGAAAGTCTTCATGTGAATGTCCTCATGACACCACCTGTGAAGAACAGGAACCCCAGATCAAATTCTTCATATGGACCAAATTCTTCATATGGATCCAAGTCCTCATACGGACCAAATTCCTCACGTGGATCAAATTTCTCAAAAGGATCGAAGTCCTCATATGATTATCATCGTGCTAACAACTCTGTTTCGCAGGGTAGAGCTAAGGGCTATGAATATGTGCATTATTCTTCAAACCATTATGTTCATAAGTCCTTGAAGAATTTCTCTGCTTATTCATATGCTTACCCTAACCCCTCTTATGTGAAACGAAATGGTTTGGCCTCTATGCCACCATTCTTGTATGGTGCTCGCAGAGTGATGAACTCTATGCCAACCCTTCAGATGTGGGTGGTGAAGAAAAAGAACTAATCTCTTCTGCAGGGTCAGGTCTCCAGACATGCTTTAACGTCTGAAGAATTTGCTGGGGACCTGACAAAATTGCCTGAAAGGACGCAGGCGAATCATGATGAAATGAACCTTCATTTCACACGTCCTCATACTGCGTGCCACATCATCAATAGAGTATATCTTCACAAATTCTTCAAGAAGACGGCCTATGAACTCCTCACTGACAAGAAACCCAATGTGAGTTATTTCAAAGTCTTCGGTGCTAAATGTTGGATTAGAGATCCTCACCACAATTCTAAATTTGCACCGAAAGCACATGAAGGTTTTATGCTTGGTTACGGAAAGGACTCGCACACCTACAGAGTCTTCAACATTGTTCTTCACAAGATTGTTGACACTGTAGATGTGCGGTTCGATGAAACTAATGGCTCGCAAAGAGAGCACCTACCTTCTGTGTTAGATGAACCAGCACCTGAGGATTCTATCAAGTTCAAGGCAACTGAGGATGTCATTCCTACTGAAGAATCTGCTGAAGAATTCATTCCAGTTCATGAAGAACGTCAAGCTGATGCACCTGAAGAAAATGCTGAGGAAAATGGTGCTGAAGAAAATGCTGATCAAACTCCTCAGCGACAACCAGCTCATCCTCGCGTTGCAAAAGAAGTGCAAGTGGAGAAGATCATCGATGACATTAGAGCACCAGGTCCTCTCACACGCTCAAAAGCTTCACATTTATCTAACTTTTGTGGGCACTATGCTTTTGTCTCTATCACAGAGCCCACTAAGGTAGATGAAGCATTTTTGGAGCCGGAGTGGATTCAGGCTATGCAAGAAGAATTACATCAGTTCGAGCTCAACAATGTCTGGGAACTGGTCAAACGTCCAGATCCTCGCAAGCATAATATCATTGGCACAAAGTGGATCTGCCGCAACAAGCAAGATGAAAATGGCCTTGTGGTGAGGAATAAGGCACGACTGGTAGCTCAAGGCTACACACAGGTTGAAGGAATTGATTTCGATGAAACTTTTGCACCTGTTGCTAGACTTGAGGCTATTCGCATAATACTTGCTTATGCTAACCATCATGATATCATCTTATATCAAATGGATGTGAAAAGTGCATTCCTCAATGGTAAGCTTGAGGAAGAAGTATATGTTGCTCAACCCCCAGGTTTTGAAGATCCAAAGAATCCTGACAAAGTCTTCAGACTTAATAAGGCCCTCTATGGCCTCAAGCAAGCCCCTCGGGCGTGGTATGATACATTGAAGGAATTCTTTGTGAAGAATGGCTTCACACCCGGTTCACTCGACCCTACTCTCTTTACTAAATCTTATGATGGTGAACTGTTTGTGTGCCAAATATACGTTGATGATATTATCTTTGGCTGTACTGACCAACGTTATAGTGATGAATTTGCCTATATGATGAGTGAAGAATATCAAATGTCTATGATGGGAGAGTTGAAATTCTTCTTAGGTCTTCAAATTCGTCAACAGCGCAATGGTATATTCATATCTCAGGAGAAATACCTCAAAGATGTACTGAGGAAATTCGGCATGCAAGATTGCAAAGGCGTCAAAATTCCTATGCCCACAAATGGCCATCTATGCACTGATGAAAATGGTATTGACTTCGATCACAAGGTATACCGCTCCATGATTGGTTCTTTATTGTACTTATGTGCATCTAGGCCAGATATAATGCTTAGTGTTTGCATGTGTGCCCGATTTCAAGCTGCACCAAAGGAATCACACCATAAGGCTGTGAAGCATATTCTTCGATATCTAGCTCACACACCAACACTAGGATTATGGTACCCCAAGGGCTCTGCTTTTGATCTCATTGGATATTCTGACTCTGACTATGCTGGTGATCATGTGTACCGCAAGTCAACATCTGGCACTTGTCATTTCCTCGGACGATCTTTGGTCTGTTGGTCCTCGAAGAAACAGAACTACGTATCACTGTCTACTACGGAAGCTGAATACATTGTTGCTGGCTCTTGCTGTGCTCAACTGCTTTGGATGAAGCAAATGTTGGGGAACGTAGCAGAAATTCAAAAATTTTCCTACGTATCACCAAGATCTATCTATGGAGAAACCAGCAACGAGGGGAAGGAGAGTGCATCTACATACCCTTGTAGATCGCTAAGCGGAAGCGTTCAAGTGAACGGGGTTGATGGAGTCGTACTCGTCGTGATTCAAATCACCGATGATCAAGTGCCGAACGCACGGCACCTCCGCGTTCAACACACGTACAGCCCGGTGACGTCTCACATGCCTTGATCCAGCAAGGAGAGAGGGAGAGGTTGAGGAAGACTCCATCCAGCAGCAGCACAACGGCGTGGTGGTGATGGAGGAGTGTGATAGTCCAGCAGGGCTTCGCCAAGCACCACAGGAGAGGAGGAGGAGAAGCAGGGCTACACCAAGAGGAGAAGGGAGAGATTCTCGTGTGTTGGGCTGCTCCAATGCCTCCAATATATATAGGGGGAAGGGGGCCTGCGCCCCCACCTAGGTTTCCACCCTAGGGGGTGGCGGCCAGCCCTAGATGGGACTTGGAGGGGCGGCCAAGAGGGGGAGAGAGGGAGCGCGCCCTAGGGTGGGCCTTAGGGCCCATCTGCCCTAGGATTTCCCCTCTCCCCTCCTAGCTGCGCCTTGGGCAAGGGTGGGAGGCGCACCAGCCCACTCTGGGGCTGGTCCCTTTCCACTCTAGGCCCATGTAAGCCTCCGGGGTTGGTGGCCCCACTTGGTGGACCCCCGGGACCCTCCCGGTGGTCCCGGTACGTTACTGATAACCCCCGAAACTTTTCCGGTGACCAAAACAGGACTTCCTATATATAAATCTTTACCTCTGGACCATTCCGGAACTCCTCGTGACGTCCAGGATCTCATCCGGGACTCCGAACAACATTCGGTAACCACATACAAGCTTCCTTTATAACCCTAGCATCATCGAACCTTAAGTGTGTAGACCCTACGGGTTCGGGAGACATGCAGACATGACCGAGATGTTCTCCGGTCAATAACCAACAGCGGGATCTGGATACCCATGATGGCTCCCACATGTTCCACGATGATCTCATCGGATGAACCACGATGTCAAGGACTTGATCAATCCTGTATGCAATTCCCTTTGTCTATCGGTACGATACTTGCCCGAGATTCGATCGTCGGTATCCCGATACCTTGTTCAATCTCGTTACCGGCAAGTCTCTTTACTCGTTCAGTAACACATCATCCCGTGATCAACTCCTTGATCACATTGTGCACATTATGATGATGTCCTACCGAGTGGGCCCAGAGATACCTCTCCGTTTACACGGAGTAACAAATCCCAGTCTCGATTCGTGCAACCCAACAGACACTTTCGGAGATACCTGTAATGCACCTTTATAGCCACCCAGTTACGTTGTGACGTTTGATACACCCAAAGCACTCCTACGGTATCCGGGAGTTGCACAATCTCATGGTCTAAGGAAATGATACTTGACATTAGAAAAGCTTTAGCATACGAACTACGATCTTTGTGCTAGGCTTAGGATTGGGTCTTGTCCATCACATCATTCTCCTAATGATGTGATCCCGTTATCAACGACATCCAATGTCCATAGCCAGGAAATCATGACTATCTGTTGATCACAACGAGCTAGTCAACTAGAGGCTCACTAGGGACATATTGTGGTCTATGTATTCACACGTGTATTACGATTTCCGGATAATACAGTTATAGCATGAATAAAAGACAATTATCATGAACAAGGAAATATAATAATAATCAATTTATTATTGCCTCTAGGGCATATTTCCAACAGTCTCCCACTTGCACTAGAGTCAATAATCCAGTTCACATCAATATGTGATTAACACTCAAGGAGTTCTGGGTTTGATCATGTTATGCTTGTGAGAGATGTTATAGTCAACGGGTCTGAACCTTTCAGATCCGTGTGTGCTTTACAAATCTCTATGTCATCTCCTAGATGTAGCTACCACGTTCTATTTGGAGCTATTCCAAATAACTATTCTACTTGGAGCTATTCTAAATTGTTGCTCCATTATACGTATCAGGTATCTCTACTCAGAGCTATCCGGATAGGTGCTAAGCTTGCATCGACGTAACCCTTTACGACGAACTCTTTTACCACCTCCATAATCGAGAAAATTCCTTAGTCCACTAGTTACTAAGGATAACTTTGACCGCTGTCCTGTGATCCATCCTTGGATCACTCTTGTACCCCTTGACTGTCTCATGGCAAGGCACACTTCAGGTGCGGTACACAGCATAGCATACTGTAGAGCCTACGTCTTAAGCATAGGGGACGACCTTCGTCCTTTCTCTCTATTCTGCCGTCGTCGAGCTTTTAAGTCTTAACTTCATACCTTACAACTCAGGCAAGAACTCCTTCTTTGACTGATCCATCTTGAACACCTTCAACATCATGTCAAGGTATGTGCTCATTTGAAAGTACCATTAAGCGTTTTGATCTATCCTTATAGATCTTGATGCTCAATGTTCAAGTAGCTTAATCCAGGATTTCCATTGAAAAACACTTTCCAAATAACCCTATATGCTTTCCAGAAATTCTACATCATTTCTGATCCATAATATGTCAACATATACTTATCAGAAATTCTATAGTGCTCCCACTCACTTCTTTGGAAATACAAGTTTCTCATAAACTTTGTATATACCCAAAATTCTTTGATCATCATCAAAGCATACATTCCAACTCCGAGATGCTTACTCCAGTCCTCAGAAGGATAGCTGGAGCTTTGCATACTTATTAGCATCTTTCAGGATTGACAAAACCTTCCGGTTGTATCACATACAACCTTTCCTCAAGAAAATCGTCGAGGAAACAATGTTTTGACATCCTATCTGCAAGATTTCATAAATAATGCAGTAATTGCTAATACAATTCCAACAGACTCTTAGCATCGCTACGAGTGAGAAAGTCTCATCGTAGTCAACTCCTTGGACTTGTCGGAGACATCTTAACGACAAGTCGAGCTTTCTTAATGGTGATACTTACCATCATTGTCCGTCTTCCTTTCAAAATCCATATGTACCTAACAGCCTTACGACCATCAAGTAGTTCTTCCAAAGTCTACACTTTGTTTTCATACATGGATCCTATCTCGGATTTTATGGCTTTGAGCCATTCATCGGAATCCGGGCCCACCATCGCTTCTCCATAGCTCGTAGGTTCATTGTTGTCTAGCAACATGACTTCCAAGACAGGATCACGTACCACTTTGAAGTAGTATGCATCCTTGTCATCCCACGAGGTTTGGTAGTGACTTGATCCGAAGTCTCATGATCAATATCATAAGCTTCCACTTCAATTGGTGTAGGTGCCACAGGAACAACTCCCTGTGCCCTGCCATACACTAGTTGAAGAGACGGTTCAATAACCTCATCAAGCCTCCACCATCCTCCCACTCAATTCTTTCGAGAGAAACCTTTCCTCGAGAAAGGACCCGATTCAAGAAACAATCCAATATTGCTTTCGGATCTGAATTAGGAGGTATACCCAACTATTTTGGGTGTCCTATGAAGATGCATTTATCCGCTTTGGGTTTGAGCTTATCAGCCTGAAACTTTTTCACATAAGCGGCGTAGCCCCAAACTTTTAAGAAATGACAGCTTAGGTTTCTCTAAACCATAATTCATACGGTGTCATCTCAACGGAATTACGTGGTGCCCTATTTAAAGTGAATGTGGTCGTCTCTAATGCCTAACCCATGAACAATAGTGGTAATTCGATAAGAGACATCATGGTACGCACCATATCCAATAGGGTGCAACTATGATGTTCGGACACACCATCACACGATGGTGTTCCAGGCGGTATTAATTGCGAAACAATTTCCACAATGTCTTAATTGTGTGCCAAAACTCGTAACTCAGATATTCATCTCTATGATCATATCATTGACATTTTATCCTCCTGTCACAATGATCTTCTACTTCACTCTGAAATTACTTGAACCATTCAATAATTCAGACTTGTGTTTCATCAAGTAAATATTCTCAACATCTACTCGAATCATCTGTGAAGTAAGAACATAATGATATTCACTGCATGCCTCAGCACTCATTGGACTGCACACATCAAAATGTGTTACCTCCAACAAGTTGCTATCTTGTTCCATCTTACTGAAAACGAGGCTTTTCAGTCATCTTGCCCATGTGGTATGATTTGCATATCTCAAGTGATTCAAAATCAAGTGAGTCCAAACGATCCATCTGCATGGAGTTTCTTCATGCATATACACCAATAGACATGGTTCGCATGTCTCAAACCTTTCAAAAATGAGTGAGTCCAAAGATCCATCAACATGGAGCTTCTTCATGCGTTTTATACCGATATGACTTACGTGGCAGTGCCACAAGTAGGTGGTACTATCATTACTATCTTTTGGCATGAACATGTGTACTACGATCGAGATTCAATAAACCATTCATTTTAGGTGTAAGACCATTGAAGGTATTATTCAAATAAACATAGTAACGATTATTCTCCTTAAATGAATAACCGTATTGCGATAGACATAATCCAATCATGTCTATGCTCAACGCAAACACCAATCTCGATGGTAGAGGGAGCGTGCGATGCTTGATCATATCAACATTGGAAACACTTCCAACACATATCGTCAGCTCACCTTTAGCTAGTCTCCGTTTATTCCGTAGCCTTTTGTTTCGAGTTACTAACACTTAGCAACCGAACCGGTATCTAATACCCTGGTGCTACTAGGAGTACTAGTAAAGTACACATTAACACAATGTATATCCAATATACTTCTATCGACCTTGCCAGCCTTCTCATCTACCAAGTATCTAGGGTAATACTGCTCCAGTGGTTGTTCCCCTTATTACAGAAGCACTTAGTCTCGGGTTTGGGTTCAACCTTGGGTTTCTTCATTAGAGCAGCAGCTGATTTGCCGTTTCATGAAGTATCCCTTCTTTCCCTTGCCCTTCTTGAAACTAGTGGTTTTACCAACCATCAACAATTGATGCTCCTTCTTGATTTCTACTTTTGCGGTGTCAAACATCGCGAATACCTCAAGGATCATCATATCTATCCCTGATATGTTATAGTTCATCACGAAGCTCTAGCAGCTTGGTGGCAATGACTTTCGAAGAAACATCACTATCTCATCTGGAAGATCAACTCCCACTCGATTCAAGCGATTGTTGTACTTAGACAATCTGAGCACAAGCACAACAATTGAGCTTTTCTCCTTAGTTTGTAGGCTAAGAAAATCGTCGGAGGTCTTATACCTCTTGACGTGGGCACGAGCCTGAAATCCCAATTTCAGCCCTTGAAACATCTCATATGTTCCGCGACGTTCCGAAAACGTTTTCGGTGCCTTAATTCTAAACCATTTAACTGAACTATCACGTAGTTATCAAAATGTGTATGTCAGATGTTCGCAACATCCATAGACAACGTTCGAGGTTCAGTACACTGAGCGGTGCATTAAGGACATAAGCCTTCTATGAAGCAATGAGGACAATCCTCAGTTTATGGACCTAGTCCGCATAATTGCTACTATCAACTTTCAACTAATTTTTCTCTAGGAACATATCTAAACAGTAGAACTATAGCGTGAGCTACGACATAATTTGCAAAAACCTTTTGACTATGTTCAGGATAATTAAGTTCATCTTATGAACTCCCACTCAGATAGACATCCCTCTGGTCATCTAAGTGATCACATGATCCGAGTCAAACTAGGCCGTGTCCGATCATCACGTGAGACGGACTAGTCATCATCGGTGAACATCTTATGTTGATCGAATCTTCTATACGACTCATGCTCGACCTTTCGGTCTCCGTGTTCCGAGGCCATGTCTGTACATGCTAGGCTCGTCAAGTTAACCCTAAGTGTATTGCATGTGTAAATCTGTCTTACACCCGTTGTATGTGAACGTAAGGATCTATCACACCCGATCATCACGTGGTGCTTCGAAACGACGAACTGTAGCAACGGTGCACAGTTAGGGGAGAACACTTCTTGAAATTTTGTAAGGGATCATCTTATTTACTACCGTCGTCCTAAGTAAACAAGATGCATAAAACATAATAAACATCACATGCAATTATATAAAGTAGTGACATGATATGGCCAATATCATATAGCTCCTTTGATCTTCATCTTCGGGGCTCCATGATCATCTTGTCACCGGCATGACACCATGATCTCCATCATCATGATCTCCATCATCGTGTCTTCATGAAGTTGTCTCGCCAACTATTACTTCTACTACTATGGCTACCGGTTAGCAATAAAGTAAAGTAATTACATGGCGTTGCACAATGACACGCAGGTCATACAATAAATTAAGACAACTCCTATGGCTCCTGCCGGTTGTCATACTCATCGACATGCAAGTCGTGATTCCAATTACAAGAACATGATCAATCTCATACATCACATATATCATTCATCACATCCTTTTGGCCATATCACATCACATAGCATACCCTGCAAGAACAAGTTAGACGTCCTCTAATTGTTGTTTGCATGTTTTACGTGGCTGCTATGGGTTTCTAGCAAGAACGTTTCTTACCTACGCAAGAACCACAACGTGATATGCCAATTGCTATTTACCCTTCATAAGGACCCTTTTCATCGAATCTGATCCGACTAAAGTGGGAGAGACAGACACCCGCCAGCCACCTTATGCAACTAGTGCATGTTTGTCGGTGGAACCGGTCTCACGTAAGCGTACGTGTAAGGTTGGTCCGGGCCGCTTCATCCCACGATGCCGCCGAATCAAGATAAGACTAGTAACGGCAAGCATATTGAACAATATCGATGCCCACAACTACTTTGTGTTCTACTCGTGCATAGTAACTACGCATAAACCTAGCTCATGATGCCACTATTGGGGAACGTAGCAGAAATTCAAAAAAATTCCTACGTATCACCAAGATCTATCTATGGAGAAACCAGCAACGAGGGGAAGGAGAGTGCATCTACATACCCTTGTAGATCGCTAAGAGGAAGCGTTCAAGTGAACGGGGTTGATGGAGTCGTACTCGTCGTGATTCAAACCACCGATGATCAAGTGCCGAACGCGCGGCACCTCCGCGTTCAACACACGTACAGCCCGGTGACGTCTCCCATGCCTTGATCCAGCAAGGAGAGAGGGAGAGGTTGAGGAAGACTCCATCCAGCAGCAGCACAACGGCATGGTGGTGATGGAGGAGCGTGGTAGTCTAGCAGGGCTTCGCCAAGCACCACAGGAGAGGAGGAGGAGAAGCAGGGCTGCACCAAGAGGAGAAGGGAGAGATTCTCGTGTGTTGGGCTGCTCCAATGCCTCCAATATATATAGGGGGAAGGGGGGCTGCGCCCCCACCTAGGTTTCCACCCTAGGGGGCGGCGGCCAGCCCTAGATGGGACTTGGAGGGGGCGGCCAAGAGGGGGAGAGAGGGGGCGCGCCCTAGGGTGGGCCTTAGGGCCCATCTGCCCTAGGGTTTCCCCTCTCCCCTCCTAGCTGCGCCTTGGGCAAGGGTGGGAGGCGCACCAGCCCACTCTGGGGCTGGTCCCTTTCCACTCTAGGCCCATGTAAGCCTCCGGGGTTGGTGGCCCCACTTGGTGGACCCCCGGGACCCTCCCGGTGGTCCCGGTACGTTACCGATAACCCCCGAAACTTTTCCGGTGACCAAAACAGGACTTCCTATATATAAATATTTACCTCCGGACCATTCCGGAACTCCTCATGACGTCCGGTATCTCATTCGGGACTCCGAACAACATTCGGTAACCACATACAAGCTTCCTTTATAACCCTAGCGTCATTGAACCTTAAGTGTGTAGACCCTACGGGTTCGGGAGACATGCAGACATGACCGAGATGTTCTCCGGTCAATAACCAACAGCGGGATCTGGATACCCATGATGGCTCCCACATGTTCCACGATGATCTCGTCGGATGAACCACGATGTCAAGGACTTGATCAATCCCGTATGCAATTCCCTTTGTCTATCGGTACGATACTTGCCCGAGATTCGATCGTCGGTATCCCGATACCTTGTTCAATCTCGTTACCGGCAAGTCTCTTTACTCGTTCCATAACACATCATCCCGTGATCAACTCCTTGATCACATTGTGCACATTATGATGATGTCCTACCGAGTGGGCCCAGAGATACCTCTCCGTTTACACGGAGTGACAAATCCCAGTCTCGATTCGTGCAACCCAACAGACACTTTCGGAGATACCTGTAATGCACCTTTATAGCCACCCAGTTACGTTGTGACGTTTGATACACCCAAAGCACTCCTACGGTATCCGGGAGTTGCACAATCTCATGGTCTAAGGAAATGATACTTGACATTAGAAAAGCTTTAGCATACGAACTACGATCTTTGTGCTAGGCTTAGGATTGGGTCTTGTCCATCACATCATTCTCCTAATGATGTGATCCCGTTATCAACGACATCCAATGTCCATAGCCAGGAAATCATGACTATCTGTTGATCACAACGAGCTAGTCAACTAGAGGCTCACTAGGGACATATTGTGGTCTATGTATTCACACGTGTATTACGATTTCCGGATAATACAGTTATAGCATGAATAAAAGACAATTATCATGAACAAGGAAATATAATAATAATCAATTTATTATTGCCTCTAGGGCATATTTCCAACAGCAAACACTCAAGGACTATGGCTTCAACGTGAAGAACGTGCCTCTCCTCTACGACAATGAGAGTGCCATCAAGATTGCTCACAACCCAGTTCAGCACTCGAAGACAAAGCACATTCAGATTCATCATCATTTTCTTCGTGATCATGTGTTGAAGGGCGACATCTCCATCGAGCACGTGAAGACTGAAGAATAGCTAACTGATATCTTCACTAAGCCCTTGGATGAGAAGAGATTTAGCAAGTTGCGGTGTGAGCTAAATATCTTAGAATCTTCGAATGTTCTTTGAAAAGGACACACACCCTGACACTTATGCAAAATTGATGACTTAGATGTGCAACACATGAAGAAACGTTTTTCTTCAATCAATGAAGAATAACACTCTAAGTGTGAAGAAATTAATGAAGAATTTGATTCTCAGAACCCTACGACAATTGTACGCGGTGTCTGAAATAATCATTCTTATACGGTGGGTCACGCCACCACAAAAAGTTGAAAATCTTCAATTTGAGTTTTTCCTCAGTTTTGAAATTCTTCAGTTTTTCAAATTCTTAAACTTTGCAAAATCTTCACTGTTTCCGTCGTTTTTCTTCATTGGCTATATATATATATATATATATATATATATATATATATATATATATATATATATATATATATATATATATATGAGTTTATGTCCTCTACAGCATTCACTTATAGCTATTTCTTCAAGTTGCTTTTTCTGCTAAGTGAATGTGATCGGACCCTTCCCCCTCTATGCTATACTCAACCCAATGTATTCACAAATTCTTCATGTGCGTTCTATTTGAAACTCGTTCAAAATTTTCACTGTGTCCTTGTCAGCTGAAGAAATTGCGAACAAAACTTTAAAACAAATCTTATCCAAATTTTCGGTTTTGCCGCTCAAACCGTTCCGCATCCCACAATACATTATTCTATTCACCCACGATCGTACACGATCTCAACTACACAGTACGTGGGTGACACATGTCGCGAGAAGGAGAAAGGGCAAGGGCACGTTCGTCCCAAATCTTCGGGCGAACAGTTTTTACCGTGTCTATAAATACCCCTCTCCCCTTCCTCACTTCATTTACTCCGCTCGATCGCTACTCTCTCACTCGAGCTCCTCAAACCCTAGCGCCGCTGCTACTCCATCGTCGCCGGTGAGGAAGAGCTTCGCTGCCTCGACCTCGTTGCCATCGTACTCACGCCGACCGCGGAAATCTTCACTCCGCCGCCGCCGTAGCTGTCTTCCTCTGCCAAGTTAGGGCGTGGGAGATCTAACCTGACGAACTTCACATCTGTTCTTCTCAGTTCGTCGTGTTCTTCACTTCGGGTAATTAAAAGTTAATTTTATTACTCACGTTGATTCTCAAACTTTCCTGAAAATCTTCAAAGGTGTTTATTCTTCAAATCTTCACACATATGAACACCTCACACATCATATGATCTTGAACTGTTTCTCTAAGCAATCATTTTCTTCAAGATTCCCTAATTGTGTGGATCTTCGATCTGTACAACTCTGGAACCTAAGACAAGAACGCTTGGTGAAATTCCTCAAGGTTCATCTGGTCAAATTCCTCAAAACTTGTTCTTTTCGAAAAACCTTCTGAGAACGGATATGACCTCTCCAAATTCCTCGCACCTATACTCTGTTCACAGGTACTCATGTCTGCTGCTGAATCACTAGGTTCTCATCAACTTAACTCATTTGCAGCGTTCCTCGAAGAAAAACGGCATACTTCTTCAGAGAATTCGATTGTTCAAATTCCTCAACTAAAGAATATGGCAGACGGTAAGAAGCCGCAGAAAGGAGGAAAGAAACCTGAGGTTATGACTGCGTTTGAAATCCCTGAGGAAATTTATGCTGACTATTGCACACCTGATGAAGCAAAAATTGGCAAAGAAAACAAAAATCAGCGCAAGGTGCGCATACAGAGGATTCAACAGAGATGGGCAAGGGAATGGAGGGAATACAGATATGTGACTCCAAAGTACATGAGGAAATTCGCCCTCAATCCTCCATGCCCAAGAGCTCCATTCGCACCTGGCCAAGAAGCTGACCCCACCAGCATCAAGCATGGTGAGGACTTTCCTGAAGAATGGGCTAAGCGCCAAGCTAAATTGGCAAGACAAACCAAGCAGGCAGTGAAGAAATTCAATGAGGATTCTGCCACTGCTACTGCTACTGAGGCCTCGGTCAAACCGAGGAAATCCATGCCAAAGAAGCCTGCTCGTAAGCCAAGTGCTTCACCAACAGCACCCTCACGGCCAAGTTCCTCAGCAATGCCCTCACGGCAAATTCCTCACACTGCTACTGCTCCACCAAAGTCCTCAGCAGCTCCTTCAAAGTCCTCAGCTCCTGTGCATCTGGCTACATGTCAAAGGACTGCTGGTTTCTCGATTGCCTCTGGTGTTTCAGCAAGTTCCTCAACTGCACCAATTTCCTCATCAGGCCCCACACTATTGAAGACTAAAGCAACAGCTGGACGCGGTCCTCGGCCAAGTCCAAAGAAGAAACAGGTCGTGTTTCATGTGCCTTTTGATGATGAAGCCTCTGATGATGAACTTGCAGAAATCATCAGAGACAGACAAGTGAAGGCCGCTAGAGCCAAAGGCACATATGTGCCACTGCTTTTGGATCCGAGGAAGATCCTTGACTACATTGACCTCTGGCACAAGGATCCTAACACCCCTATGCCTGATTTTCATCTGATCTCTGGTCAAAGTCACATGCTGACCCATTTCATCACTGAGGAGAAATGGAAGTTTGAAAAGGCAAGAGAGATCAAGAAAGCTCAATATAGAAAGGAGAAGCTCCTGATGAATAACATTGTCAGAATGACACCTGAGGAACTTCTCCAGGCTCAGTCTGAAATTCAAGCCCTCAGCAAAGACTTTGATGCCTACTATGCTAATTGGCAAGGAGCTAAAGTGAGATTCATCAATCTGACGACGAAATTCACAAATCTTGCAGCCCCATCGCAACAAGAAAATCTTCAGGCTGCAGACTCTGCTCAGCCTGATGAAGAACATGCCAGCACCGCTGATGACTTTCAGCCTGCTTAAGAAAATGCTAGTTCCAGGGCTGATGAAGAAATTCCAGCCGCTGAAGAAATTGCCAGGGCATCCACTAGTGGTGCGCCTGAAGAAACTGAAGAGATCAGGGCAACTGCATCAGTTGCGCCTCAAGAAAATCAACCAGATTCCTCAGCTCCTCCCGCGCCTACACCAACTCCAATTCTTCCATCTGCATCAGATGTGAAGAAGACCAAGGCTGTAGAGCGAGCTGCAGTGAAGAAAAGGAAGGCATCAGCTGTGTCAAATTCTTTGGCTGCAAAGAAAATGAAGCCAATGACCAGCTCATTTGAAAATCCTGTTGATGCTGTTCCAATTTCCTCCATACCATCAAAGGACCTTGTTCCTTTTGGAGAAGACTATGAGATCCCAAGCAGATTTGATGAAGAAAATCATTCTGCTGCTTCGTCAGAGTAGATTGATGAAGAAATTGAAGTGGATGAAATCCCTTTAACGCCTGTCATCTCCTCACATATGCCTCAGTTCACAGCTGAAGAGGCTGGTGTTGAGGAAATTGAAGATGAAGATGTGGATATAGGATGCACCACACCTGTGATGAATGATGACTTTTGGGAAAGTCAGCATCCCAATACTCCTCTCTTCACACCTATCCAACAGATTCCTCAGTCCCCTGTAACAACAGTTCAAATGGGCTCTAAAGAAACTCAACCCACTCCCTCTGTGCATGAAGACATTCCAGCCGCTAGTGCTGAAGAACCTACTGCTGCTGATCCTCAGGTTGCACAAGAAGAGGAACCAGAAATTCCTCAGCCTGAAGAACCTGAGCTCGCGATTCTTGAGGTGGTGATGCAACTCACTGACACCCCTCTGCCAAAGCCAAAGAATCCGTTCTCAAGCAAACAAAAGTTCAAGGCTGAAGACTTCTTTGCCGAGCATGTATTCTTCACTAACTACAACCCCTATGACTCTGCTCGCATAAGGAAGAGGCATTTCTGGACTGCTAGTCAGGCTAACTTCTATTCCTCTGTGCTGTTTGACAAAGACAAAATCTTCGATCATGCACATATTCCTCACGTGGACATGGAATCTCTGCCATGCTTCGAGCCAGTCCTCAGTGTTCTTCATGATGCAGGATTACTAAATTTCTGCATGGACATTTGCGATTGGAATGAAGAACTCATTCTTCAGTTCTACGCGACACTGCATATCACTGGAGATGCTGAAGATGTCAACTCATGGGTGTTGGACTGGATGACTGAAAACACTCACTACAAGGCACCGGCAACTGAATTGCTTTGTTTCCTTCCTCTCAATCCTCCCCATGACAGTGCATGTTGCACCTACAGTGACCCTGAACTGACAAATCACTATATGCAAGTGCTCATGAAGCCTTTGAAGCCTAGGCAGGCCCCACGAACCAAATTCCTCGTCAAGGAATTACTCTATGTGCCTCGGACTGTGTATCGCATTCTGATGAAGACAATGAGTCCTATCAAAGGCCACGACTCAAATGATGAAGAAGTCGTTGGCATCATGAAGAATATGCTTTTCAACATCATTCATGGCGTTCCCGTCAACTTCCATGATTTCTTCATGAGGACTCTGGGCAATATTGCTATGTCACCATTCGAGCTGAAGCCCTATGCGCCTTGGATTATGAGATTCATCAGGGCAAGATCTTCACTGAATTACAAAGCTGACACTCTAAACCACGGTAGCTACTTGCCTCCCATTGAAGTCCTCAAACGGACAGTTTCATCAGCTGATGATAAAGGCAAGGCAGCTGCTGTGATCGATGAAGGCATTCGTCCATTGGATGGTCAATTTCGCAAGGCTGCATCTTACTCTACCAATGACGACTCTACCACACATGACTCTGCCGCAAATACCTCAGCCAAGCAAAATCCTCAAGCCACAACACCCAGGGTGATGACTGACCGTGAGTTACTCCTCAGTCTTCATCAGAAGGTTGATCGCAATCACAAATGGGTAAAACGTCAGTTTGGTGCACTTCTTCACAATATGACCTCAACATACAATGCAGTGAAGAAGAACCAATACTACCTTCATGAAACCTTCAACCGCACCTGGGCTGTCCTCACTCATGTCTATAGCGCTGAAGAACTGAAGATATGGGTCTCAAGGAAGAATTTGACTGGTCTGCGCCTCCTCCGAAAAACTCAAGAGGATCAAAGTTCCTCCACTGGTGGCCAGCTCTTATTCTTCATCGCGTGACACTGATGAGAATGAAGATTTGGACGACACTGCGACAGGCCCTGCTACAACAAACAACCCCGACAATGCTGGCGCTCCTCCATCGACTTGAAATTCTTCAGGGGCGTTCGTCCTCAGTTTCAATCCTTTTGGTCATTTGATGACAAAGGGGGAGAAATCTGAGTTAGTCTTCAAGCGGGTCTATATTAAGGGCATTTTTTTAAGTTACAACTCTTGTTCTTCTGAAACTTTTATTTGGATCGAGTTGTAATCTTAAACTCGATGGTGCGCTGATACTTTTGTTGCATTATGCTTTGCATGCTTATTCCTCGTTAATGACATTGCACGCATGCTGAATCTCATCAGGCACCATATTTCATCATGCATTTCAAATTCTTCATATTATATATCAAATGCGTGTATGAATTACAAGATATAGGGGGAGATCTCCATGATTCAACTCTTCAAATGTGCATTGCCTCAAACGCAAATTCCTCACTATGCACATCTTCAGGGGGAGTTCTTCTATATCTTGCTATCAAATTCCTCAATATCAGTATTTACACTTCATACATTTATCCCCGCTGAAAACTTAACCTATATTGTCATCAATCACCAAAAAGGGGGAGATTGTAAGTGCATCTAGTGCCCCTCAGTGATTTTGGTGTATTGAAGACTTATAGGTTAAGGGACTAATGCGTTTGTGAGTGTACACAGGTCTATAAGTCTATGAGAAGTTTGATATTTACAGAGAAAGTCGACCCCTAAAAATGAAGTTCTTCGACTGAAGACTTTGATATTCTGAAGACTTTCTGAAGACTTTGAAAGTGAAGAAATTGGTGTGACCTTGAAGACTTGGTATTCATTTGTGGAACATGAAGCGTGAAGACTTTTGTTTTCGTAGTTTCATTTTCTCTTTCTTGAGTCATAGGAAACACCGTACTGTTAAAGGGGGTCGAGGAAATACTAAGGAAAATTTTCCATGTGATGCTCAACTCAAAATCCTACACCTACCAATCCCTTCGAGTGAAGCCTTTGGAAATCTCATACAGTTCAGTCACTTTCTTCAGTGACAGAGACGAAGTTCTTCTGGTCGCTGATGAATTTGTTCTGACTGAGGAGTTAGGAATTCGCCAGTGCGAATTGCCTACACAGTGAGGAACATGATAGCCCTGAGGAATTTGAGAGTCAAATTTCCGACCGTTGCTATGCTGCGCGCGAGCTGTCCCAAAATATCTTATCCACCTAACGGTCATATCATTGAAGGGCATTTATGTCTTATCATGTCGGGCTGCTCCCTAGGCTATAAATAGCTGCCCCCTACAACCACTAGCTGGTTGGCTGCTCCGAGAGAACTTGACACTTGTCATTTGAGAGCAACCCATCCTCCGAGGACTTTGAGCGAAAATCATCGAGTGAGGAAAACCCAAAACCAAACCCCTACAAACCCAAAGTGATTGAGCATCACTGAAGAAATTGATCCTGCGTGGATCCGATGCTTGTTACCTTTGAAGATTGTGCTTCTTCCAGACGGTTAGGCGTCATGGTCTAGAGCATCCAAGAGGAATTGTGGATCACCGAGTGACCAAGTCTGTGAAGGTTTGGAAGTCGCCTGAAGACTTACCACGAGTGATTGGACGAGGTTTGTGTGACCTTAGTTCAAGGAGAATACGGTGAGGACTGGGTGTCCTGAGCTGCGTGCTCAGCGACTGGGTGTCCGGTACTGTGTGTCCTCGAGTTTAAATACTCAGCCGCTCCAACCAGACGTACAACTGAGACAGCAGTTGGAACTGGTCTACCAAATCATTGTCTTCACCAACCTAACTGGTTATATTTCCTCAACCCTTTCATTTCCTCATTACTGTGTTGAGTGTTTGTTCATATCTGTGTTTGAAGACTTCGACTGAAGACTTTCTCAATTTCCTCAGATCAATTTCTTCAGTCTGTTTGTCTTCACCTTGTGTTATCCTGTGATTACGCTCTCTGTACTCAGTGCTTGTCTTCATTTCATCTTGATGACCATGCTTGTATTCTGTTATGCTTACTTCTGAGTACTTATTCCGCTGCTAGTAGTTCTTCGCCAAGGAATTTCCTCACCGGCAAATTCCTCAGTGAAGAATTCATAAAAATCGCCTATTCACCCCCCCCCCCCTCTAGTCGATATAACGCACTTTCATTCATCCATTGCTTTCTTCCATTTAGAATCACCAAGTGCATCATTCAATGTTGATGGTTCCCCTAAAATACACAACATGCCATACGGTACAGTGCCATCTTTTCTTATTTTTGGATTACGTATACCTTTATGTAATCGGGTCATCACCCGTGTGGAGGCTGCTGGTTGCTGCACAGGTTGTTGTACAAAAGTATTAATTGCAGAAGATCCGCCTGGGGCTGCTGCATGCGCTGGTGCAGGAGATACACTGAATTCTGCGTGCAGCGGCGCAGTAGATCCAGTAGATCCTGGTGTGGCCGTCCTTCCACCGGACAGCCTGGAGTCCACAGATTGCCTGGGCGCAGGAGATCCACTCCCAGCCTCCAGATGCATGTGCGTGGGCCGCAAGGCGGATCGGGTCCAACCGCTGGTCCCGCTGGCTGGAGACGTGTCGGCCCATGAGTCGCCCAACCAGAGATCTGGGCTGTCGCTGTCGGGGGCGTGATCCGAGGGCGATCTCCTCGTGGGATCCGAGACCTGCGACCGTGCAGGGGTGGCAGGTGCCGCCAGATCGCCTTCGTGCTCCGCGCCAGGCTCGTCTGCTTCTGGAGCATAAAATATAGCATCATTTTGGACAATATTTTCATGATTTTGATCATTTTGACCTCCGTTTTCTGCAAGGACCTGCACAGGCATAAGAGCAGAACTGGTACTAGCAGAATTATCATCATATTCATTAGTACAATTGACGCCCCCTTGATCAAAATTCCGAAGACTTGGTGGAAGGAGAAGAATTTCCTTTCTAAGGAGAGCACCGGCATTAGGGTGAAGGGATGCAAACGAAAAGAGAGACTCATCAAAGACAACATCTCTAGATATGTATACTCGACCGGTAGGAACATCAAGACACTTAACTCCTTTGTGCATGGGGCTATAACCTAGAAAAACACACCGTTTAGAGCGAAACGCAAGCTTGCGTGTGTTATAAGGCCGAAGATTAGGCCAACATGCACAACAAAAAATATGAAGAGAAGTATAGTTTGGTGTGATGCCAAGGAGTCGCTGGATAGGAGTTTCTAGCTTGATGACCTTACTAGGAAGCAAATTGATGAGATAGGTGGCAGTGAGAAATGCCTCATCCCAAAATTTGAGGGGCATGGATGCATTGGCTAGCAATGCTAGTCCTACATCAACAATATGACGGTGTTTTCTTTCAGCAGATCCGTTTTGCTGGTGAGCATGAGGGCAAGAAACATGGTGGGAGATGTCAAGTTTTTGAAAGAAAGAATGAAGTTTCTCATACTCACCACCCCAATCTGTTTGCATAGCAATGATTTTAGAGTTTAGTTTGCATTCAACAAGGCTTTGGAAATTGATGAAAACTTGGAACACATCTGACCTCTTCTTTAATAAGTAAATCCAAGTAAATTTACTATAGTCATCAATAAAACTTACATAATAGGAGAATCTACCAACAGAAGTGGGAGCTGGTCCCCATACATCGGAAAATATAAGTTGCAATGGTGCAGTTGATATGCTAGTAGAAATAGGGTAAGGCAATTGATGACTTTTTGCTTGTTGACATGGATCGCAAACAGACTCAACTCTAGGCTCGTATGAGAGCTTATTTTTGCTAAGGACATATCCAACAATGACTGAAGACGGATGACCCAAGCGACTATGCCACTTCGCGGAAGATGGCTTGGTGACAGCATAGGCTTGTTTATTGGACCATGATGATGGTGATGATGATATGAGTGGGTAGAGACCTCCCACACACCTTCCTCTAAGAATGATTCTCCTCGTGGCCAAGTCCTTAACCAAGAAAAAAACGGATAGAATCCTATGAGAACATGATTGTCACGAGTGAATCGATGAACAGAAAGGAGATTTTTGGATGCTTCAGGAACATGTAAGATATTTTTGAGATGCAAATTTTTTATGGGGTTTTGAACAATTGAACTACCAATATGTGTAATTGCCATACCAGAACTGCCTGCCGTGTGAATTTGATCACCTCCATTGTACTTCTCCCGCATCGTCAGCTTGTCAAGTTCGCCGGTGATGTGGTTGGTGGCTCCGGTGTCGGCATACCAGTTGGTATCGACGCCATAGGTGGCTGCATGCGCCCCCTTTTCTTCTGGTTCGGCATCTTCATGACGCCACCAGCAAGCCCGCGCACCCCCTGGATGGTGCTTATAGCAGATTTGGCACTCAGGGTGGTCGCGTTGCTGCTGATCACGTCCTTGTTGTGGCTGTTGTTGTTGTCGTGGACGTCCTCTGTAGCTACCACCACCGCGAGCAGGAGAGGGCTGGCGATCCCCACGACCGCGTCCCCTTGATCCCCGCCCACGATAGGGTCTACCACGAGTCTGACTCCGGCCTCTGTAGGCCGCGTTTGCAGAGGTGTGGAAGCCGCCTGAAGATGCATCGCCCAACATCTCCATCCTCTGATCAAAGGCAGAGATTTGGGCAAACAGATCATCGGCGGTGATTAAGTTCTTGACAGCACCCACTGTCGCAACTACAGGATCAGAGTCACGGTCCAATCCTGCGAGGATGTAATCCACCATCTCCGGGTCGGACACCGGACGGCCAGCGGCTGCTAGTTCATCGCCAAGATTCTTCATCTTCGCCATGTAGGCACTGCTTGACATGGTACCCTTCTTGGTGTTGGTGATCGCAATCCTCAGATTCGTGATCCGAGATTGAGACTGCGAGGCGAAGATGGTAGTCACCGCTGTCCACAGATCGAAGGTGGACTCCTTCCCGACCACCTGCGCAAGGATTTCTGGCGACATGGAATTCAGTAAATATGAAAGAACCTGCTGATCTTTGGCGATCCAGGGTCCATACAGGGGATTCGGCGCCATGGCCGAACTCTTGTCTGCCTGTGCGATCTCCACCATCTTGGGCGGAGCAGCATCGCTGTTGTCCAGCAACCTAGTCACCTGCGCACCTCGCAGGGCTGGGAGGACTTGCGCCTTCCAAAGGATGTAGTTTCCTCTGGCTAGTTTCTCGGACGGCGGCGCACCAAGGTTGAGTGCTACGGCCGTTGAGGAAGACATGGTGGCGACGATGATATGGTTCTGTGATTCGATTTGTGTGCGTTTTGTGGCTAGATGTATAGGAAAGAGGATGCTCTGATGACCATGTTAAGTTGGGAAGTGTTCCTACTCCCTCGAGGGGAGCCGCGTGTGCTATATATTGATTTGGGCAATAGCCATGCCTTGGCGTACAAGATGATGCAACCCGCGGGTTGTTACAGAGGAGTTCAAGATAGATACGGGAGATAGGGGAAGGTTGAGATTACAACAGAATATTTCATCTAACATGATGGATTTGGTAATGCTGTCTTGAACTAGATCATCCATGTGTGCATGTGCTACTGCTAGTTCGATATGTCCATGATGTACTACTAGTTCCTATTATCCACGTGTAGTGTCTTGTGGTGTTGATTGCGCTTACGTTTGTAGGACATGACCACGCAAACGCAAGAGTTTAGTCAGGCCATCGTGCCGTTTGAGAGCCAGTTCCCGCTGTCCTACGTCGAGGACTCCCAGCCTCCTATGGACCAGATGCCTCCTGATTCACAGGTTTTCGAGGTGCCGCCTACGGTTCCTCCATTTGTGTTGGCTCAGCCCAATGTTGTTGCTCAAAAGACTGCCGCAAAGGAGAAGAAGGGTGGCAGGGGGAACAACATGAAATGACAGCCATTCCTCTCCAGTTTTGTGCTTAACAAGATGTGTGAGATCATAGCTAGTGGGGTGAGGACTGACAAGGGCTTCAAGAAGGTGCACTTGAACCTTGTTGCAAAGAAGGTGTTCAACTTCTATGGACAGGAGGTCACCTCAACGCAGGTGTACAACCACCTGAGGAAATGGAGAGCAAGGTGGATCATCGCATCGAAGCTCAGAGACCTCAGAGGTGTTTCATGGGATGAGGACGCCTGCTCGATCCTTCTAGAGGCAGAACACTACCAAGGCCACATCACGGTTGGATCACAGACCATGCCATTCTAACAAACCAGCAGTTTAAGCCTATGAACCATTTCCATACTAATTAACCTCTCTTCCCTATTTATTCTTAGGCTCACCCCAAGGACACAGAGTTCCTCAACACCGCTATCCAAAACTACCACCAGATGCAGCAGATCTTCTCCTTCGGGCTGGCAACCGACAAGCATGCCATGGGCTCTGGTCAGCTATTGGGCTCGCCGATGCCGGAGTATCCAGACACCCAGGTGTCAGACACCATCAACGTTGATACTCCTGAGAAGGATGGTGAGCACATTCCTGTGCTTGATAGGAAGAGGAAGCGGGCAGGCTTCATGGATGAGGAGCTGAGCGTCTTCAGCAGCATGACTAAGGCAGTGAAGGAGGTGGCCACCGCCATCAGGGAGAGCAAGAGTGTGGACATCCACCTCAGCTCTACAGCGCCGTCATGGAGCAGATTGTCTTTAGCCCGGAGGCTCTCATGGTGGCTCTCAGCCACCTACTGGACAACAAAGCCCAGGGTGTTCGGTTTGTTGCCATGGGAGTAGCCCATAGGGTGCTCTGGCTGAGGACCTGGCTGGGCAAGCACTACTACTAGTGTTGCTTCTGCTGGTGGCGACGGCGTGCATGATCCTCGACAGCGATGATGATAAGGACGACGATGACGATGACGACGTATATTTTGTGTAGTTAGGGCTTGAAAACAATCTTATGGTCTGTATATTTTGGTGAGGTGGTATATACTAACCCCTCACGGTTATCCACGCGGTGATCACGAACTTGCGGTGGTAGGATTACACCCTCTTTTGGATGTGGTGGTAGGATGACATCAAAGTAGTGTTAGGTTGAACTTACTATGATCACGCATGCTTACTAATTAATGCTCTTCTGTTCCATTGCTTGCTCCTAGAGTTCTTCGTTGCTTCTGTGTTCCAATGCTTGTTGCTTGAACTTATTGCTCATTTGCACCGTCAGGGCAAGTGGTATGTGGTGTTCGAAGGTAGGGTTCCAGGGGTTTACAGTTCATGGGAAGCTTGCAACAAACAAGTTTCAGGGTACGGTGATAACAACCACAGAGGTGGGTTTAAGACTAGGCAGGCGGCAGAAGATGCTTACTCCAAGTATGTGCGGGAGCATTCATGCA
This sequence comes from Triticum timopheevii, assembly GCA_963921465.1. Lineage (NCBI taxonomy): Eukaryota > Viridiplantae > Streptophyta > Magnoliopsida > Poales > Poaceae > Triticum > Triticum timopheevii. The sequence continues at coordinate 570,083,968 of OY997264.1, forward strand.
GCAAGGTTGAGGTTGGCTAGGTGGATCGACTATTAGGGCTAAAGAACTTCATCATCTTTGTCCGGTTCATCGTCATAGCAGTGATATGGTGTTGGTGTGCTCGGCGTGAATGTGTGTAAAGTGTAGTAGTATTGGTAAGCTCACCAAGTAGGGTACAAGGTGAGCACAACTCTATACTCGTATGCAACCAAACAACATGCACTCGTGTGAGCACATATAATGCGAGCAACCAAACGCGGTGCATAGAGACGTCGCTACGATGGAGGGAGAGGACATGCAGGTGGCCAATAACCATGTAGATGTAGATTATTTTTTATCTACATATGCTCAACCAGACCTAACTGAAATAAGTATGCAAATGAACAAAAAACGATGCGAGCAATCAAATGCGTACAAAATGTCTAAGGCAGATGCAGCATGCATGCCTGCATGGCGCGTTGGCGATGATTTGATTAACAAACTGGCCGAGGCACTAGCAGCAAAAGGAAGTAGGATGCACGATGATGTTGACAGTCAATGTTAATGGAATAATGGGGCATGGCGTTCATATTTCTCAAGTCCTCATGTGCGGCTCGTTAGATAAAGAAAAGGAAAAATGTATCCCGTGTGCATGACGATTCATGAGATCACTAAACTAACTGTTATGTTAGAGCATCTACAGTCTGGCGCATCTACAGTCTGGCCCCTCATATCCCCTTATACGTCCACCCCTCACACAAATAAAGCCTAATCAAACCCTTCAAACTGATCCTATATGTCTGTGTTGTCCATCACACCCATACCTAGCCGATATCTGGAGCGGATATGGCGAGGTCCAGACGCGCACAGGCGCGTCTATCACATCGGACCGACGGTCGGGATCGACGTGGAAACACGCAGAAACCCACAGTCCAACGTGAGCTCACTGATCCACATTCATGTCACTGAGCGCACCGCTCAAGGGCCAGACTCAACTATTTAAGCCGGACGGTGAGTCTCAACCCTAGCCTTCCCCATTTCCTCCCTCTTCCTTCCACCGACACCACCACCGCGACATCGTCGCACCCTATTCCGCTCCGACCTTGCTGTCCGTTGGTAGCCATGGTCCGCTGTAGGATTACCTACTACAAGATGTTGACCCCGCAACCCCGGGCGAAGATTCAGCACGCCACTGGTGGAGTTCGAGGTTGCCCAAGCGGTGGAGGTGATGGAGCTGCATGTCCTTCTCGAGTCTATCCAGTCTGAGGCGGAGGCGGTGGCAAATCGCCACTTCCTCTAGGAGGTGGAACTAGAGCATGAGTAGCTCTTCGCGGACAAGGAGGGCGCACCGGAGTTTCGCCCCGCCGCCAATGACCATGAGGCCGACGGCTCCAACAAGGGCGTTACTTACATTTTTTATGATGATTAGATTGTTTCCTTATTTTTAGCTATGTACATGCATGAATTTTGTGTTGCATGTAGTAGTATGAATATGAGGATAAGAAATGAGTACTATGGTTGTAATGTCTAAGAAATGAAGGGTGACCGATCACTATCCACGGACGTATAGGGGCCCGGATTTGTGAAGTCCAGTTGTAGATGCTCTTAGCCCTGGTCAATGGTAGGGTGAGTAGGAAAACAAAATGCTCTATGCATGATCACGCCCAGATGAGGTATACTTGTGTGCCAGAAAGAACTTGTCCCTCGCGTCGCTCTTGCGGGCGGTGGCGGGGGAACCCTAGCCCCCACCCCGAGCCCGCCTCCTACAGCATCCCCTCCCCTCGCCGCAGCCAGAAGGCGTCGGCGGGGGAAGCACAGTGTGCATCGCTGGCGGTGGGGCCCTTCTTCTCCTCCTGGCATGTGCCTGTAGCGCGAGATGCGGCGGCGCGGCGGCCAGACGACAGCGCGAGCGGGCGGCCAGGTCGTGGTGGCTGTGCGCGGGGTTGGCTCCGGGGCGACAGCGCGATCACGGATCCATCGCGGATCTGGTCCTGCGAGCGCGGTCTCGTCCTCCCCTGCTTGGCCGGCGGGTCTCGGTGGGGGGACTTCTCCTTGATGAGATCTGGCAGTGGCGGCCTGGATCATCCAGATCCCGGCAAGGATGGCGGCGGCCCGTGCACGAGAGATGGAGGTCTTTGATCAAATCTGGGTGAAAACCTGCTATTGGCTTTTGCCAAGGCCGGTGATGGCGAAGCTGTTTGCGTCGTTCCCTTCCTGAAGGCATCATCGTGGAGAAGTTCAAGGCTACTCTCTACTACCTCCGGGGGAAACCCTAGATTAGTAGATCAGATGACGGGGGGCTCTCTAGTGTCGTTTCCCCCTTGGGGGCGTCATTCTTGGAGGTGCACACGGGCTCGAGGAACCGAAGGATGACGTCTTTGGTGGAGCGGTGATTCATCTTACACATTGATGGTGGCGGATCACGGCGTGTGGCGCTGTGGAGAGATCGACTCGCGTAGGAGGAGGAAGTTGTCTGGCGTCATGGTGGCATTGATGGCAGAGAGACCTGGCAAGGTTGGTGCTTCAGTTCTGCTCTGAGAATGGACCAAGGGATGATGGAGGTGACGGCCCTTGCAACGTGCGGTGCTCATTGGGAGTGTGCCAGACCGGTGTGGGACCCAATCCAGGTAGTGCCTTGGATGGGACACCCGGCTTTAGATGTTAGGCTTTGATGCGATGTTTGTTTGGTATTAGGCCCGGACATTCGGCACGCCTTCATCAAGGGGATAAGAGTAGTAACGGTGTTGCCAAGATGGTGGCTTGAGGTTTATCGATGTATCATCTTGTATGGTCTTTATGAATAACTAGCAAAAGAGCCCGTGCGTTGCAACGGGAGAGAAAATATAACACACACTCTTAACCCAACAACCATCACTCAAGACCACAATAGGTCCATCTCCTTTATTTTTGTGAGGCATCATATTTGTGTTCCCGCTTATCCTCCTTCTCACCCTCGCCGGCAATGGCCTTGGTGTTCACACAAAACAAAAAAAAATGTTTGAATATGTTTAATCCTAAGGCGTCTCTCTCTCCCTCTCTCCTCCCTCTCCCTCCCTCCCTCTCTCTCTCTCTCTCGCTCGCTTTCTCTCACTCTCTCGATGAGAAATCTGTTGTTTTCCCCTGCGACATTTTTCAGAGGTATGCATGTGTAGTTATCGATGTTTTCTTTTCTCTGTATTGTTATAGTGGGGTGTTTATTTGCAATCCGGGTCGCCGCCGGTACGAAAGGAAAACGGATCTTACGCTATAAATTATAAGTTTGCTCCCAAAACAATATTTTAAAAATATTTAACAGGTAAAATTAACATCATATTTAGTTTCCACATATTTTTCTAATAAAATGTCATATATAATATGTTAAAATCGAAGTTACGGTTTAATAGATACGGATAATTTAGAAAATCATTTGTTTGACTTAAATATATTCTAAAATAATTTTTAGAAATACTTAATTGGTGAAAATAATCTCATATTCATATTCTACATATTTTTCTAATCAAATTTCATATATAACATGTTCAAATCGGAGTTACAGTTTAAAAGATATGGATGCTTTAAAAAAACATTGTTTGACTTAAATATGATCCGCGGCTGAATTACCTAAAACATCAGGGGGTTTTCGGAAAATGTAAAATAACGGTTCGGGTGTGACTTAAATCCGGACTGTGGGTTGATTTCAACAAAACGCAGGGACTTTTGTATAAAATATGAGAAAATGATTTGTTTTAACTTAAAACAGGGCTGCGGGTTGAATTCCCTGAAATAGAGGGACTTTTCTGAAAAATGCCACGACGGACGAAAGAAACCCAATTTGCTTTATTATTAGGTAAAGATTAATAATATGACTGCATGCATCGTCCAGATGCAGGCCAAGGGTACATCCTTCTTTTCTAAAAAAAATTGATCACGCCGAGACGAGTCGGGGGAACCGGGGAACACAAGTTGCATGAGTGGCCTCCCATGCTCAGCTAAACTTGAAATGTCAGCGTGGAGAACACGAGCACTCATGCATGTATCCATGCACTACACGCACACATATAAGGCATGGTCCATTATTTTCTCGGGATAATTAGGGTAGCAATCAATGAACAGAGCGTACAGCGCCAGGACTTTCTTCTTCTCTTCTCTCTGCACCCAACAACTTGTCCATTCTCATGGGTCAGCAGGTTTATAAAGTCCGATCGACGTAGGAGTAGCTCGACGGCGGCACGTACGTACTCCTAGTAGTACTTACTAGCTCCCCCTCTCCATACCGTACCAAATCTTCAAGGTACAAAGGCTACTACAGCCGCTGCACCATATTTGCAAGGGAAGAGCAGTTGGCACCAAATGAGAAGTTCAGACCAAAAGCTAGTTAGTACTAATGGTTACTACTGCTCACACTTGCATCTCTGTATGTGACAGTGGTAGTACGTGTTGCGACCTGCCTGCAGAGCAGTGGTTAAGCACAGGAAAGTCATTTCTCCGATAAAGAAGCACAAGAAAGTCATGAGCTGCACAGTTGCCCAACAAGTGATGAATTCTCTGCAGACAATCACCACACAATTCTTGTCAACCGCCGATCTGTCGACGAAACCCTCTCGAAGCTAGCCACCATGCATGCACGTGTGTCTCGCCGCAAATTGACAGGAAAAGCTTGATGAAGTCTTCAAGAGCAAGCCCCGCGCAATCAATGGTTCGCCGTCAATCAATGCAGGGTTGGTTCCCGGTTGACATTTAAGCTCAAGACGTGGAAGTGGATTCAATTCAGCGAGGCGACGTACTACTTGCAGTTGAAGGATTGGAGCATCGAACAAAAGACATTGCACGTTTATCTACTTGTCCAATGCGACTGGTCCATCGTTGGTCTATCTAGCGTGTGTCATCTCGGTGGGTGCAACTGCTCCAAATGAATGTGTGCGTGCCTTCAATGGCCATGCATGTCGATCTTTTATACTCTCTGTAATAAATAAATATAAGAACGTTTAGATCCAAACGCTATATTTTTTTACGAAGGGAGTAATTTTTTCCTTCAGGGAAGAAAGAAGAGAGGACAAGAGAAGATGTAACCTGGAGGAGGAACAGTGAGTGTCTTTGATGAACATGATCATGGATGTAGATACAGTTGCACGTAGCTGTTCCCGGGCGAATACGCGTACGCATAATTGCTTATCCTGCAGGTACGCATTACTTACACCCGTCGCCACCCCATCAACTGTTTTCCATATATATTTTTAGATATATACTCGTTTTATAAGGAAACTTCTGTATCTAGCAGAAAACAACGTATTTCTACAATTTTTAAATTTGTTTCTTTAATCTTGAGAAAGCAAAAACTTGTATTTCAACGAAAAAGTAGATGATTACTATTTTTGCGGTAAACTTAACATTATACTTATGCGCAAAAGAAACTTATCATTTTCTTTGATAATTTTTTTCTTTTGCATGAACATACAAGTTTTTTTCTTTTGCGTGAAGAACTTACCACTATCGACCCATTGATCCCTCTAAAAAACGACACAAACACATGAAACCACTAACTCCTAGATCTCGACATGCCCATTTCCCAAGCCCAACAAAGCTCCACCTCCCTGGCCCAACCCAAATCTATGTATGCTACCCTCTCCTCCCGCGCTAGAGACCCTGCCGCTGACTCCCCTCCTCCCGTCTTCACTCGAGCACAGTCCGCCGCCGCCAACCCTGAGCTTCTTCAGGCGCGACCCAGACACCGCTCTCCTCTCTCGGAAGCTCCACCTCATCTTCCCCAACTCCGGAGTACCGCCCGTCGCCGCGCTGTTGCCGAGCGTATTCGACCTGAACTCGAGTTTTGGTGCAGCCACAAAGAGAATCTAATCCATAAAGGTATCCACTTCATCCTGCAAAATAGGATTTGATGCTTGAATAGAGACAAGCACATGCTAATACGAAGGTGCAAGCCTACTATAGAATTCCAGAGACGTGAATTCTCGTGTGCCACGCTTGATGAGTGTTAAAATCTGTCTAAGATGACCGTCAAGCATAACCACTGCTACGGAGGATAAAATCGCCGGTTGGGGTCCCTAGTGTAGGAGTTTGCAGTATGCATCAAATTTTCCTCAACTACCGTTTTGAAAAAAGAAATTCCTCAACTTGTACCCTGCAATAGTTGAATGTTGTGCAACACAAATAGAACTTAACTTGTTTCCCAGTAGTTCTAACAGGGGTGTCAACTTTGCTAGTCTTGCTAGTCACAAGGCTAATAAAATATAATATGTGATAAATATTATTGGTATTTTTGGAATATAACAAAACTGAAAATAAAACAAAGTGTAAAAGTTGTTAGAAGGTGATTATTATGCTCAAAATTGGACCGAGGTTCCTAGGCTCAACTCTCCAAAGCATAAAAACACGATGAACTAACATTATCATGTGAAAAACTGCACAATGAAGTAACTGGTAATCTGTAAATGCATTTGTGCATCAGATAAACCACAATTGTACTTTGTGCATCGGATAAACCACATATGTACTTTGTGCATTTACGGATTACCAGTTATGGTTTATCTGATGTGTTCAATTGTGGCCTTTTGAAAGTAAGAGTATCGATCTCACAGGAAGCACATGAAATGATCTTTGCTTCATGTAGAGGTTTACATGGTGTGAATTAGTCTAGTCCAACACGCACACTATTATTGCCAGACCAAGGCAAAGAACTTGCTCCCAAATACTCAAATGTAGGTTGTTAAAGAAGACAATGCCCACGATGTTACACAACGAACAAAAAAAGCACATAATCCATGGCAGAAACCAATACTCTCAAGCTCCTGGCAACGACGAGATAAAAGGTCACCTGCAAATGGGCGACGAGAACTCTCTCCCCTACGCCTACAATTCCAAAGCGGTGGAGAGGAGAGCAGCGATTACATATGAACGGTGGTGTCTAAGGGTGAGGACATAAGAGCAACTCTAGAAGATCCCTTGGCCTAAAAGTTCATAGGTAAGAGTTATCTCATTGTTCTTAATTTTTAGGGAATTAAACATTTCTTCTAGAAGATCCTATAAAATTAATACCTCAAAAGAATTCAAATAAAAAAATTGTACACAAACCTCATTTGAAACACACATTAAAACTAGTTCATCACATAATTCAATTTATGTACCAAGTTAACATCGTACATAGCATAAGTGAACAGCTCAGTGCTTACTATATTAACACTACATCGACATCAAACTAGGTCAAGCATTAAGATAAAACATATTTAAAAATACCTTCTAGTTAACTCAACTCGTCGTCGCCTAAAGTAAGAACATCATCAGTGCAGTGACTTCCATAAAAAGAATTGTTACTGTTGATCTAGGGAGTATGAACTAAATGATTACAACAACTCGAAGTGCAAGGTAAAGTTTATGAAAGTTTCTTTCTTTGGGATTGCTTCTCGGCGATTTGGGCTTGCATCTCGTTGATTTGGACTTGCTTCTCGTGTGCGTCTATCAATGCACTAGCTACTTCTCTCTCAGTAATCGACAGTAGTAGCTTATCATTTGTTTTACATAAAACTTGACAAGACCAACCCATATATACGTCCTGCAAACAAATCCTCTCTCCGTGTGTATAATGTATACCAACTTACAAACATAAAAGGGTTTGTGTTATGCATATCCATCACTTTTATGGCCTCCGCAAGCAAAAAAGTCTTGATTGAGATTCTTAGGTGTGTGAAGTTTCTCAAACAATAGGGCACAAAGAAGCACGGCGGGGGGGGGGGGGGGGGGAGGCCGGATTTGGGGTGGCATCGCCACCGGTGCAATGGGTGGACCTGATGGAGGTGCGGATGCAACAGATGATTCACTGGAGTAGGTACGCAAGGACAGGGAGCTCATAGCCAAGCCTATGTGAATCTTGCCACGGCGGCGGTGAAGAAGAACATTGTAGCGTCGTCAGCCGGCGGGGCTCCTCCCACTTCCCCAACCAATTGATGACTTGAAAAACTTTTCCAAAAAGAAAAAAAAATCATTTGTCTTTCATCTTTTGGCCTTACGAATTATGACCATAATTTTCTGAACATGTATAACTGCTTCTGATGAATTCAGATATCCACAGAGATCAAGCGGGCTGCCTCCTCTCCAAGAAAAGTCTAGGGTTCCTCTGCCTTCCGCCGGTGGTCCACCTCATCTCCGGTGGCCTTAGGGCCATGGCGGCGCGGTGGATATCGGCCCTTGTCGGTGGGAGGGCTCTCTTTTCAGTTGTTTCTTCGCGTTTTGTTAGGATTTGTGTCCTGCTCCGTAAGACGAGATGGCGGCGGCTTCCTCAAGATAGAATAAGGTTCTCCCCGCCTAACCCCTGTTCCGATGGTGTGTCTAGCATCATCGGTGGGCGTGTGGAGGTGTGTCTCCGGCGGATATGTCCTTGGTGGATTTGTTCGGATCTGGTCGTAGTTCGTCTAGGTTTATGTGTTTTCAAGTTGGATCCTTCCTGTCTACGCTACGCTTCATCGGCGACGGTTCTTGTTCTGTTGTGTTGGTCCTAAGGGGCTTAGCACGACGACTTCCCGATTGTGTACAACAAGTTTTGCCTAGCTCCGGCGAGGGAGGTGCAATGACGACGGCGCGCCTTCGACTCGCTTCAGTGCTTGTAGGCGTCGGTAGGTGGTCTACGGATCTAGATGTAATTTTTATTATTTCTAGTGTTTTTTGTACTCTCATGATTGAAGATGAATAGATAGAAAGTTTTCTCGCGAAAAAAACTGCTTCTGATAATATATTCTAAGAAGTAATTAACAAACTAATGACTGGAAAAAACTTTTCCAGAAAGGAAAGAAGTCCAATTGTCTATCATCTTTTCCCGTTCACTCGGTCTCGTCCGCGTCAGCATTGAGGTCAATCCTAGGCTTCTTCCCGCTGCTGTGGGCGGCGGGCTTACTGGGGAGCGGCGGCACCTTCGACGCGCACCGTGGGCACCAGGGGTCGGCCTCGGCAATGAGCACGTACGTGAAGCAGGACGGGCACGCACACGCGCGCATGGCCGGGTTCGCGGCGGGCGACGCCGTGCTTGAAGGCGGCGAGCGGCTGCGCTTTCCCAGCGAGGAGGACGAGGATGAGGTGGACGCCAACGAGGAGGACGACGTGTCCGGCGAGGTGGCGGACCGCGCGGCTGCGGCGCGCTCTAGGGCGTAGCGGACCATGTCGAGGGTGCAAAACGCAGCGGAGGAGGTGGTGACGGCGGTGGCGGTGGATGCCGTGGGAGGCAGGTTGAGGTCCTGGTGGCCGTCTTGGGCGGCGTGGTGGCGTTGAGGAGTCAAGAACGTCTTGCCGGACTGCACAAAAACAAGAATTGTTTGACCTTGTTAAGTAATCTGTATGATGAACATGAAGAACAAAGAACTCTGTAATCCCAGTGCAACAGAACCAAATCTTTGATCATCATGCTGTTAAATCAATCAAGCAACACGGGTTTGATCTGCGGACATAATCTAACCTAGCAAATTATAGGAGTAGTATAATTCTGCGGAATTTTATCTCGGACAGAAACCACACGAGCGCGAATTAATTAAGCACCAAACATGCGCGCACGCAGGTATAACAAACCACACGAATAAACAACTAAAGATCGGAAGAACGGAGGAGCAGCTCTAAACAGTAATACTAGGAGGGAGACTCACCAGCAGGTCGAGCCGTCTCTCCCATCCGGCGGGCACCTTGACCTCCAGGTCGACGACCTCGTCCTCCACGCCGGCGTCGCCGCCGCACCCGCCGAGCAGATCCATGGTCACCATCTCCGACGGCTTCGCCGCGCCGCCCCTACCATTCCCCGCCTCCCCGAGGAGCATCCTCGCGATGGGGCTCAGCTCCGGCGCCATTCTCCTCTTCCCTTTTCCGGCGGCCCTCTGCTCTGCTTCCTCTTTTATGTGTTGGTCGTTCTGCCGAGAGAGAGAGAGAGAGAGAGAGAGAGAGGAGAGATCGGTGGGGGTGTTTGGCAGTTGCGTGGTGGGACGCCCCTATATATAGCGGGAGGCCGCCGGCACGACGTACACGCGGGGCCCACGCGCCAGGGAGCGGAGGGGCAGGGAGAACCATTAAAGATCATTTTTTTTAGCGGACACTAAAGATCATATTAATTGGCATCGCTGGGAAATACTTGGGCCATTATTCAATGCCAATTAAATGCTCCGAACGAATTGATAAATATCAAAAATATGACCTCAGATTTTTAAGCATGACAAAATAAACTTTTTTTATGATAATTTATATTGAGGAAATTGTCTTCCTCGTGACAACATAATTTTGCGAATTTGTCATTCTTGCTAAAGAAAATTGCCATCTTCACAAGAACATAGTTTGCCATAAAAAAGAAGTTTGTTTTGCCATGCTTAAAAATTGAACATTCACTAGTTTGACTTCATTGCATTCAAACTAGTCATTTCCTCATCCGCATTACATGAACAGCCTGGATTTAAACCAGAGAAGAAGAACCCTTGGGCCGCCGCTAAATATCATGTTCGATTTAAGTGCTATTCCATTTACTTCGTCCCTCCATATTTTAGTAGAAACAGATATAACCACTAAATTCATACCATATTCGGTTGTATCCACCGATCTATATTTTAGTTCACAATTGAGCATTGCCGCGTGGTATAATTCGTATATAATTAGTGAAAAGATTTTTTGGAGGAAAATTAATAGAAATATTTATGATAATTTATATTGAGGAAATTGCCTTCCTCGTGACCACATAATTTTGTGGATTTTTCATTCTTGTTAAAGAAAACTGCCATCTTCACAAGAACATAGTTTGCCATAAAAAAAGCATTCGTTTTGCCATGCTTAAAAATCTAACATTCACTGGTTTGAATTCGTTACATTCAAAGTAGTCATTTCCTCATGCGCATTACATGAACGGCCTGGATTTAAACTAGAGAAGAAGAACCCTTGGGCCGCCGCTAAAATATCATGTTCGATTTAAGTGCTATTCCATTTGCTTCGTCCCTCCATATTTTAGTACAAACAGATATAACCACTAAATGCATTACCATATTCGGTTGTATCCGCCGATCTATATTTTAGTTCACAATTGAGCATTGCCACATGGTATAATTCGTATATAATTAGTGAAAAGATTTTTTGGAGGAAAATTAATAGAAATATTTATGTTGGATTAAATCACAACGATTAATGTCTAATTGATTCTGGAGTACTATATGATCTGGTGCAAAATAAACTTTGATTTTCTTTGTGGAAGAAAAAAACGTTGAATTATTTGACCCTTACGGACATCATCATTTTGTTGAATACTAGAGATAGTACCCCATGTGTTGTTGCGGGAATGGTTGCAGTTGTTTCAATCATATTTGGTAGTATAGAAGTTTAGTATTTGGATTAGCAATATGGGAATTGAAACTAAAATACATATAATTTATTACATTTTATTATTATATAGTTGTAGAGTATTTATTGAATATGAATAACATGCATGGTGCATGTTAAGTTGGGTCTTTTTCTCATGCATCATGGGATGGTGAGATGACATAGTTGCATGTTGAGAGAACAAAAGTTAGTGGGGCAATGCATGGCGACACGATAAGTTGGCATAGGTACATGTTAAGAGAATCGAGCTAGTAGGTATCAACTATTTATGTACATAGGATATAGGATGCAGTCGATACTATATGACAATACAAAGGCAAATCTAAGGGTGATGGTGAGCCTCGGTAGCCACTTCTGTAGCTTGTGGGGGGGCGGGGGGGGGGGGGGGGTGCTACTCTGACTGTTGATGTTTCTGTCGTGAGTGAACTCTGATTGATTACTCTCGATGCTTCCATCGTATGTGCAGTTCGTCATACAGTTTTACCATGTTGTCAAGTGAGAGACTGTTGAACATATGCCCTAGAGGCAATAATAAAATGGTTATTATCATATTTCCTGTTCATGATAAATGTTTATTATTCATGCTAGAATTGTATTGACCGGAAACTTAAAGACATGTGTGAATACATAAACTACACCGTGTTTGTAGTAAGCCTCTACTAGACTAGCTCGTTGATCAAAGATGGTTATGGTTTTCTGACCATAGACATGAGTTGTCATTTGATAACGAGATCACATCATTAGGAGAATGATGTGATGGACAGACCCAACTGTAAGCTTAGCATCAGATCGTTTAGTTATTTGCTACAGCTTTCTTACTGTCAAGTATCAGTACCTTAGACCATGAGATCATGCCACTCCCGGATACGGGAGGAATACTTTATGTCCTATCAAATGTCACTTCATAACTGGGTGATCATAAAGGTGCTCTACAGGTATCTTCGAAGGTGTTTGTTGGGTTGCACGGATTGAGACTGGGATTTGTCGCTCCGTGTGTCGGAGAGATATCTCTGGGCCCTCTCGGTAATACAACATCACAAGAAGCTTGCAAGCATGTCACTAATGAGTTTAGTCATGAGATCTTGTATTACGGAACGAGTAAAGAGACTTGCCGGTAAAGAAATTGAACTAGATATGGAGATACCGATGATTGAATCTCGGGCAAGTAACATATCGTCGGACAAAGGGAATTGTATATGAGATTAACTGAATTCTTGACATTGTGATTCAACCAATAAAGATCTTCATTGAATATGTGAGAACCAATATGGGCATCTAGGTCCCGCTATTGGTTATTGACCGGAGAGGAGTCTCGCTCATGTCTACATGATTCTCGAGCCCATAGGGTCTCACGCTTAACGTTCGATAGCACTATGGTAGTATTCAGATATTAATAGTGGAATGTCCAAAGGTTGTTCGTGTCCCAGATGGGATCCAGGACGTCCGAGGAGCTCTAGAATGGTCCGGAGGTAAAGATTTATATATGGAAAGTTGTTTTCGGGGTTCCGGGAAAAAGTCCATTTTTCGGTATTGTACCAGGAAGTCATCGGAATCTTTGAGAGGGTTCTGGAAGTGCTCGGAGGGCTCCACCATGTCCTATATAGTAGCATGGTCTGTAGGGGGCGCCCTAGCCTACCAGCCCCTACTTGGCCCATGTGCCTACGGGAAAGGAAACCCTAAGGGGGAGGGCCCTCCACTTGGCTTGGAGGGCACTCCTCCCCGCTTGGCCGCCGCCCCCTGCCTTGGGAGGGGCTAGGGCTGGCTCGCCCCTCCCTCACCCCTATATATAGTGGGGAGGCGCAGGGGGCAGCCAACGCTTCCACCCTTGGCCCGTCTCTCCCGCTACTCCTCTATATTTTCCGGTACACGCTTGGCAAAGCCCTGCTGGAATTCCGTTGCCACCACCACCACCATGTTGTCGTGTTGGTTCAGATCGCATCTACCTCCTCTCCCTCGCTTGCTAGATCAAGAAGGAGAGGACACCGTCGATCCGTACATGTGCTAAATTCAGAGGTGTCGTACGTTCAACACTAGATTGGATTGGATTGTGATTGGATTGTGATGAGTATGACTACATCAACGTGTTACGTAAGCTAACGCTTTCGGTCTACAAGGGTACATAGGCACACTTCCCTCTCCTCATTGTTATGCATCTCCATCATTGCAACGTTCCCCATTAGTGGTATCAGAGCTAGGTCTGTGCGTAGATGTATATGCATGAGTGGAACACAAAGAAGTTGTGGGTGTTAATGTTTAAATTGCTTACTTCGTATGTCTTATTTGGATTCAGCGGTATTGTGAGATGAAGCAGCTCGGACCAATCCTACTTGTCCTCGCACAACACATCGGCTCCACTAACTGGCATGCAACTTGTATTTGCATAAAAGTGGCTTTGTGGGTGTCTGTCTCTCCCACTTTAGTTGAATATGATTTGACAACAACAGTCCTTGTAGAAGATTAAAAGGCAACTTGTATATCACCATTGTGGTTTTGCGTAGGTAAGAACGATTCTTATAGTTTGCCCTAGTAGCCACGTAAAAAATTCAACAACAAAGTAGAAGATGTCTAACTTGTTTTTGTATGGCATGTTGTGATATGGTATGGCCGAAATGTGATGTGATATAAGTTGATGTATGAGATGATCATGTTTTGTAATAGGTTCACGACTTGCATGTCGATGAGTACGGCAACCGACAGGAGCCATAGGGTTGTCTTTAATTTATTGTATGACCTATGAGTCAATCATTAAACGTCATGTAATTACTTTACTTCATCGCTATGAGTTAGCAATAGTTGTAGAAGCAATAGTTGATGGAGACAACCACATGACGGCACGATGATGGAAATCATGGTGTCATGCCGGTGACGATGGAGATCAATGCCGGTGCTTTGGAGATGGAGATCAAAAGCAGGAGTTGATAATGGCCATATCATGTCACATATTGATTGCATGTGATGTTTATCTTTTATGCATCTTATTTTGCTTAGGACGCCGGTAGCATTATAAAATGATCCTTTCACTTAATTTCAAGATAAAAGTGTTCTTCCTAAGTATGCACCATTGCGAAAGTTCATCATTTCGAAGCACCTCATGATGATCGGGTGTGATAGACTGTACATTCGCATATTATAAGTCTCCAACGTATCTATAATTTTTTATTGTTCCATGCTATTATATTATCAATATTGGATGTTTTATATGCATTTCTATGCTATTTTATATCATTTTTTGGGACTAACCTATTAACCTAGTGCCTAGTGCCAGTTGCTGTTTTTTTTGCTTCTTTTTGGCTTTTCAGAAAATCAATATCAAACGGAGTCCAAACATGATGAAACTTTATGTTGATTTTTTATGGACTAGAAGAGACCCACGAAGGTTCGGGAGAAGACCAAAAGAGTCACGAGGGAGTGACAAGCTCACAAGGTGCACCCCGGGGACGCCCCTTGAGCTTGTGGGCCCCTCGTGACACCTCTTGACCTAATTCTATCTCTATAACTTCCCAAATATTCCCAATATACCACGGATCCACCCGAAACAGTTTTTTCGCCACCGCAAGCTTCTGTTCTTCTGCGATGCCATCTGCAGGCCTTCTCCGGTACTCATCCAGAGGGGGAATCGACCACGGAGGGCTTCTGCATCATCCTTGTTGCCCTATCCGATGATGCTTGAATAGTTCACTACAGACCTACGGGTCCATAGCTAGTATCTAGATGGCTTTTTCTATCTCTTTGAACTTCAATACCATGTGCTCCTCGGTCTTCTTGGAGTTCTATTCGATCTAATCTTCTTTTGTGGTGTGTTTGTTGGGATCCGATGAATTGTGGGTTTATGATCAGAATATTTATGGAGTCTTTTCTGAACTATATTATGCATGATTGTTATAGTTTTTTATTTCTCTCTGTCTATCTATTTGTTTTTACCAACTAGATTGATTTATCTTCAGTGGGAGAAGTGTTGGCGGTGCTCTATATCCTAGTGACAGAAGGGGATAGTACATGTATTTGTATTGTTGCCATTAAGGGTACAACAGCGGGGTTTATTCATATTGATTGAGTTTACTTTGTCTACATCATGTCATCTTGCTTAAGGTGTTACTGTGCTTTATACTTAAATACCATAGATGCATGCTGGATAGCGGTCGATTGGTGCAGTTATAGTAGTAGATGTAGGCAGGAGTCGATGTACTTGTCTTGAACGTGATGCCTATATACATGATGATTGCCAGCTATGCACTTTTCTATCAATTGTCCAGCAGTAATTTGTTCACCCACTGTATGCTAAGTGCTCGAGAGAGAAGCCTCTAGTGAAACTATGACCCCCAGGTCTACTTTTATCACATATAAAAACACAAAAATACTTTGCTGCAAATTTACTTCTTTTTTTTTGTTTTGCAATTTACTTTACTATCTACCAATACGAGATTTAATCCTTGCAAGTAACCGCCAACGGGATTGACAACCCTCTTGTTTGCGTTGGGTGCAAGCATTTGCTTTTGTGTGTGCATGTGCTGTTCACAAGGCTTTGTGTGATTCTCCTACTGGATTGATTACCTTGGTTCTTAACTGAGGAAAATACTTATCTCTAATGTACTACATCTCCTCTCTCCTCTTCGAGGAAATCCCAACGCAACTCACAATTACCATTAGCTACCACCGTGTATAGGAAATCGTCTCTTGATGTGGAAATTCATGCTATTGGATGTTCCATAGCAACTGTGGTCTAATGTGATATTTATCGTTGAGATGTCCCTTGATAAAGAATGGTCATATGTAGTCCATCTATATTAGGATTTAATTTCTTGTCCACCAAGGATAGTGATGGTGCTAGCACCAATTTTGTGTTAATGTTGAATATCAATTATAGTTTTTTGTAGCGTATTGCCAAATTTATAGATGTTATTAATAGTGATGATAACAATTCAACTTGGAGGTTTACTGAGTTGTAAGATGACCCATGATGGGATAGTAGAGGCTGATCGCATGGATATATCAAACAACTTCATCTCAATCTTGGGTTTTCATGGCTTATTGTGGGAGATTTTAACAAAATTCTATATGGGCATGAGATTTAATTATAAACTAATGGTTATAATGCAAGCTTTCAGAGATTACTTGTCGATTGTGGACTTGGTCATAGGTTACATTGGTGATCCATTTATGTGGAGAAGAGGATAGATCCAAGAAAGGTTAGATGTTGATGTGCACAACAAGGTTACTACTCACAGCGGTGCAAAAAATGAGTGGTTGTTTCAAATATTTGGTTGATGAAGTATGTCTAATAATTAGGTTGGAATGAGAAAAATATCCCTAAAGGGAACAGAGGTGCTTCTAAAACCAATAACTCAAGGGATCCCATCATATGCTTAGTCGGTCATCAAAATTATGAAAGCTTTTTACAAAAGAATATCTAGCTATATGTCACATTACTAGTAGGATGACAAGGCAAACTAGAATAAAATGCATTGGTTCGGTGGAAGATGTTGAAGAAAGAGACAATTGGGTTCATGGTATACATTGTTTTAATACGTTTGCTAAGTAGGCATAGTGTTTAGTACAACTCATACTCTTTACATTATATAATGTCAAGGCAAAGTACTTCTATGTGGTAATCTTTTGACAACTCAATTAAGAAAGCTACATCCTTTACAAGGTAGAGCATATTGGTTGGGAGTATAATGTTTCAAACATGGATGCCTTTGGAAGGTTGTGAATGGAAATAGTATTCGAACATGGCACATTATCACTAGGAGAGGTACTATGCTTGTTTCAACTTTTAATGACTGAACTGATTCAACTACGAGTCGTTGGTGGACGACTGAATTTGATCACATTATTAATATTCAAATTAATCTATATTCTAGAGCTTATAAGATTTTGTCTCATGACAAATTACGCAAAAGTTAGGTGTATCATTTTGTCAAATCGTCTTATCACTTAATGGGTGGTGAAAGTGAATACTTGAAATTCAACAGAATCTCTATTTTCTTCTTTTCTTCTTTAACCATAAATGCAAAAAAAAAATCTACCTCCTTTCTTTTTCATGCATTTTCCTGATCAGGAAAAATACAAAATTATGTCTGCTATTTTGAAGTTATTCTAATCTCATACACACACAACTTTCCAATTATTCGTCTACTACTGGAATTTGGTTTATTTTATCAATGCAAATTGGATTTGGATAGAAGGGTACATTCTTTCCAATATTTTAGATAGAACAAATGTTTCTTCTATCTAAAATATTATAAAGAATTTTGTTGATTTATTTATTGCTATATGCAATTTATGGAATTGATACACCATTTATGGGATAGAGATATGGTATAAGAAATGGACTATTAATTAACTCTAAATGAATTGTGGATACATCTGTATCCTTAACATACTGAAACGATTGTCATTATTCGTATCAAACCAATAGCGATTCGTACAAGCTAAATCTTCTAATCAATGGTGTGCCAATAATGATTTTTTCCCCATATGTATTAAGATGCTTGGTCTGATTTCAAAATTGTCCAGAATTTTATATGTTGTTTTCATTGCAAAATGATGGGTATCCTTCCATAACTTTCCAATTATGAGTAGGAGGATTGAAAGACATGAAAATTCTCAACTCTCTATGGCGTCTAGTAGATAGAAACAAGAAAACCAGAAGAATCTTTCTCTCTATTCACTATCATTCTGCGTCTTCGACTTTTATTAGTTTCTTTTATTCTTTAATGAGGTAGCTATAGGAACACAAACACGAGAGAAAATAAAGGAGAACAATATGACAGGGGACAACAATGCTTAATAATGTTTAGGGCAAACTTCGGGCAAAAGTTATTTTTGGTGGGGAAAGCTCTTCATGGAACTGTAGGATGCTAGGAAAAAATGGCTAATAGACACATCAAGGTGCAAGCGCATTGTCATGTCTACGCATAGGCGTAGATATTTGGCATGTCCTCTTTAAATGTGATCGGGTGCAGCTATGTTGGCGAGCTATGGGTTTGAAAAAAACTAAAGTTTGCGGCATTGATTTGTTTGGGAATGTATCTTCGGAGCATTTTCTACGTCATGATATAAAAGATCTTCATCCTTGGGGCATGGATAATTTACAGAGAATTGTGGGATGGCATTGTACTATATTCAGTCGGAACACCATCAGTTTATCAATGGAGATCACCAGTCAAGTCCATGAGCCAACTCACTTATCCGTGTCAATTGTTGCAATTGTCGTGAACTATGAGAAGGCAGCGACGAATAAAATAAAACTCAAATGCCATGGTTGAGAGCGCCCACCAAAAAAAGACGATCAAGATCAATGTTGATTCATCTTCGAATGTTTAGTCGTTGTCGTGAGCCACATATGCGGCGGCAGGTGGCAGGGGTAGGTTTATTGTCGCTGCAAAGAAGCTACTGCTTTAGCATATGATGTCGGCCCATTGGATGATTACACACTGTAGATGGAGTAATACATCTTCTGTTATCCATCTGCTCCACGTTTCTTCGGACCGACCTTTATCTCGCTCGACATTTGGGTTGCAATTGATCCATCGTCTACTTATGTTGTCTCGATATGATCAACACTATGAATGATGGTGGTTGTTTCTATGGCTGTGAAAGCATGGCACATGATGTAGTACTAGCAACTTTATTGTTCTAGAGAAGCAACATGGTTGCAGATGAGCTTGTTGAGTGTGCTTGATCATATCTTTCACATCACAAAGCCATCCTCTTGTAATCCTAACCAATTCTTGTCAATTTATGTGTCGTGTAATTCTTGTTGTTTTTATTTGAAGCAACAACTAATTTTACTACTACAGTTAGAAAGTACTAAATATTCATGAGACATCATTTTCCTTACGGGGAGGACAGTCGTTTTATTGTCTTAGAACAAGATCGATTGGTTCCAAAATAGGCGACTTCAACTTCTTAAGTTTGTCCCATATTACTCGCCCTTATACGAGGTTTCGACGCAATTTTAGTCATATTGTTCTGAATTTGTCCCGTCATATATGTCATCAAGTAAGAACTATCCATGATGGTTGAATTTTTGAAATCGACTCGTCATGTGTGTGGAAAAAGGAAGTGAAATACGTAAGATATCGATGTTCAATGATGAAAAATGGACATACATGAAAATAGTCAATAATCAGTAACATTTCACGCTTACTTTTAATTATATTGTGCCTAAATGTAGGAGGCTCAAGAGTGGAACCTTTTCACATGACATTTACATGGTGCCGAAGTTAGACAATTATAATAATTTGAAAGTTTTCAGCAACACATTATTCATGACATATAGGAAACGCCATCCAATTCAATTGCGGCAACCACTCTAGCTTGGAATTTATGAGGGGAAAAGAACACGAGTGGCTACGGCGCATCTCCTGTTTTAAAGGCTCCCCTCAATATTGCATTGCAATCATAGCTCGCACGCATTAATCTAATCACGAATTTAAGGCGGGAGATTGTCTACCATAACTACCGAATAGAAAGCCATTAATAACGGGCCGGGGCAACAACCTGTGAGACAAACTTAATTCGCACGCGATCTGGATCGATCCACCCCATCCATCATGAAAACCTTCCACCTAAAAGCTCAGGATTTTTCCTCCGTTCAGTTCTGGATTTTCTCCTTTGATTAAATGACGATTCTCCGTAGGAGTAAGCTCGATCGTGCATGCAATATTAAACACGTTTGGGAGGTTGCTGTTTGGCAGTTTTGGGCTAGCTTTTGAATCAACGTACACTACACTTTGTTGGTGATTATGCGGCCAGTAGGAGTGGTTAGCTGTACTCAACATGCAGATGAAGAATTCTTTCGTCCAATTAATCCATCCCTCCCAACAGCTTAAAAAAGGTTGTGCTACTACCCCAACAATAACGTTTACTTGGAAACGCTCCGGTTTCTTTCAGAGTCCATTTCGAATTTATCAAATGAGAGAGCTAATTCTAATACACTGCTATCTTGTTTTTTTTTAACACGAAACAGACGCAAGCGCTCATATGCACGCGCATACACTCACCCCGCTGAATGCGCATCGCTGGAAATCCTGAAATAATCCAGAAATAAATGTGAACACCAAGACTTGAACCCTGGTGGGCTGGGGATACATCAGTCCCTCTAACCAGCCAACCACAGGTTGGTTCGCCACTGCTATCTTGTTTAACAACACTGTTACACTGTGGCATACTTCCTCCATCCCAAAACAAGTGTCGTGGTTTTAGTTCAAACTTTAACTAAAACCACAACACTTTTTGGGGACTGAGGGAGTATAACAAAGCTGATTTCACATTGGGAATTGTATTATGTCCACATGTTTCCTCACACGTGTGAGTCACACGAAAGAGCGTGCGTCAGCACCGTTGTGGATTTATCCCCGTGCTAGAACAATCAGACACTACATCTTCTTCGATCCATCTGCTCCGGGTTTCTTTAGAACGACTCTTGTGGTCTCCTACTCCTATACAGTAATATCTCTCCAGTACTGTTTGGGTCAATAAGAGAAAAGGAAATGCATTTATTAACAACAGCGACTGAATTCTCAGTACACCTGTATCTTCACAGTCAAGAGTTTACCGTCCATCGTCTTAAAAAAGGACGTCGGATCAACCATTGAATGCTATCACCCTCTTCATCTTTGGACTACACTTAGTAGTGAACGGACTGTTAGGGGCCCTTTAGTTATCATCCCATTAATGGCGAGGCATAGTACTCATTGTGGATTCTCTTTGGGAGTACACTGTACACATGTGCCAATTCTATAGGTGTAGAATTTTTTAGGACCCCAGTAACATGATGACGTTCCGTAAGGAGATCACTCGAGAGAACAAACTTTTCCTAAGGGAGGCATGTTTAAGCGAACGACGCAATCAGGGAGTGTCTCCTCATAAACTCACTCCCAATGAATGCTCAGGAATTGTCATACTGTAACAAATATATTTGCCATGTTCAAAAGAAAAAAAATGCCATGCTAGTAGAAAGGATTGTCGGGAATTTGCCATGTCGCAGCAGATTATTTGCTGTGCTTTTTCAGGGATTTGCTATGATGCAACATAGCGAATCGTCAGACTAAAAAGAACATAAAGGAATATTTGTCACACATGTCTATGACTTGCCATGCTACAACAGATAGACTTACAATGCAACATCAGAAAAATTGTCATGCTATATGAAAAATAAAGAGTGAATTCCGGTTTTTATCCTTTATTTTGACATTTTCGACACTAATTACCGCCGTTAAGCTAGATTTCATCCATTTTACCCTATTAGCAAAAGTGTTGCCACAATTTATCCTGTTTAAAATTTTGTGAGCATTCAGACCGGTGGGTCATAATTGTCAGGTTTAGCTGGCAATGCCACGTTGGTGGTTTTTCTTACTTATTTTTCTCACTGCTGAACCGGGCAACGCAGGGTACAGCTTCTCCCGACCGGCTCGGCACGATGAAGGTCGCTCACATCACGTCCAACGCACAATACCCGAGTTGGCGGCACGCCACGCTCACCTCCAGTCGCTGCTAGCTTGCGTTGCTTGCCCCCAATCGATTGCACCGTCTGTCCAGACTTCCGACCGAACGCACCCGTCAAGCTCGCTCGAACCTAGGGTTAGGTATTTTCAGGCATCGACCACGGCGACACCGACGACGGCAGCGCTGGGTGTTGAGGAGCTGGCCGTGTGATTTCGTACCTCCACGAGCAGGGCCGTATGGGCCGCGACATTAAGGTAGGAAACGATCCCGTGTATTCCGATAGCTCCATCAAGCTCGCTGACATCGGGCTGGGCACGTCCATGTACGTGATCCGCTGCACTGAGTTCTTTTTTACTTTGGCGACATAGCAGGAACCCCATTGTTGGTTTTGAAACGCTAGATCGATTCACCGGGACCAAAACGTGCAAGCTAGCTAGACAAGAAAGCTACCACACGTGGTTTGATGAACAGTGCCACATGCACATGCACGCGTACGTGCACCTAGGCTTTGCACTAGCGCTACATCCGATCTGTCGACCACGATGCCGTCGGCACATCTGTGTAATTTGGATCGATGGAAGAAACTCTGATTGATACAGTAGATTGCAACAGGCTAGTCTCGAGCCTCACATTTCTTTATTGCTTTGATCTGGTGATATTAGAACTTGGTGTGCAAAGATATAAATAGCACCTAGCCCTAGCCAAACTAAGCCTATACATATCCTATGTGAGGACTGCCTCCTGCCCTAGTCGGACATGGACATCGTGGTTTATTCCAATAACCATCAGGCTGTGCTGAGTTGATGGCAGGTCTATGACGATGGTGCGATCATATCAGGCCTAGCCGGTCGGGAGAAGCTAGGAGGACCGGTTCAACAGGGACAAAAATAGACAGGAAAAAACCGTCGATGTGGCATGCCAGCTTGACCTGACAATTGAGACCCGCCAGTTAGAACGGATACAATATTTTAAACAGGGTAAATTGTGGCAACACTTTTACTAAATGGGGCAAAATGGATAAATCCGGCTAAATGGGGTAATTAATGACAAAAAAGTCGAGACAGGGGGTAAAAATTGGAATTCACTCTAAAATAAATTTGCCTGCCTGCTCAGAAATTTCCATGCTCTAGCAAAAAGGGATTGTCATGCTACATCACAGAAAATTGTTGGAAATTACCGTCCTCTAGATCTAGAATTTGCAATCTGGATGTATGCGCTAAGATTGCCATGAGGAACCAACCATTTAGTCTTGTATGCTCAGTCGTTCGCACGTGATTTGAATGCGCCGGAGCGCATTCGCTCGAAAGACGGCTCTGAGCTGGCGTTAGATCAGTAAACTTTCCGCTTTTAATTATGGAGAATTTGAATCCTTTAGGATTCTTCCTGTACAAAGGCCTTTGGATCATGTAGTATGTTTGGTTTGGTCGTTTAGAGTAGCCTAATTTGTCTAGAGTGCTCTTTTGTGCCGTAATTTTATAAGAGTCTCAACGTAAGCTCATTTTTTTCTCTTTCTTGCAAATTCGCAAAAACAAAAGTTTAGTTTTTTTAGTACACAGATTTTATTTTATTTTCCGTAAAGAGGGTATCTCGGTCTCTGCATCACATGATTCACACATCCATTTTATTAAATGTGAATCAAGTTCAAGTCATCAAGTACCAGACACCAATACAAGTAAAGAGAAACACGGTCATAACTAGTCGAATCTAAGATTTACATAGCTCATCCACATAATTTACAAGTAACTCTTCACCTCTTTGGCCAAATTGGTTGAATATGCAGAGGTTTCCTATGGAGTGCAAAAGCCCAGGCAAATGGTGGCCAATGTGCAGTGACTTGGGAGGACGTGTGATCACCAAGATGAGCGGGTGGACTGGGCATTCCAAACCTACAGTGGCTAAATGTTGCCATGCAGGCGTGGTGGCCTTGGTTGAAGAGGGCGGACCCCTTGAGGCCATGGAGTGAAAATTTTGACATACAAGTCCCCCAAGAATCGATGCAACTTTTCAGAGCTGCAACCAGCTCTTTGGTCGCCAACGGCAGCAACACTCTCTTTTGGGAAGACAGATGGACTGAGGGTCACGGAGTGGAGGAGCTAGCGCCAAAGCTATACAGCCAAGTAAGGCAAACGACGAGCACCAAAAGAACGGTATCTCAGGGACAGAAGAATGGAGCCTGGGCCCTAGATGTCGTCCCGGAACTGACATAACAAATGCTTCATGAATACCTGCTGTTGTGGGAGCGGCTAGGGACATTATAGCTTGATCCAAACAAGGTAGACTCGATGCGTTGGGCATGGGAGCCGAACGGAGCTTTCTCAACTTAGTCGGCATACAATGCAAGGTTCTGGGGAATAGAGATTGCACCGACAACCCAATTCACATGAAGGTCAAAGGCGTCGCCACGATGCAGGTTCTTTGCGTGGGTACCTCTCCAAAATAGGTGCTGGACCTTAGATAGATTGGCACGACATGGCCTTGACCATCAAGAAACCTGCCCGTTCTGGGATCAAGCAGTGGAAAGCATCGACCACATTCTCATCTAGTGCGTTCTTGCAAGGGAGGTGTGGACCCGAGTATGCAGCGCGATGAACAACTAGGAATGGGTCCCAAGCACTACGAGGCTTATGAATTGTTGCACGAGCAAATGTTGAAACGCTAGAGGGAACAAGGACATTCGAGATGTACTTTCCATTATCCTCCTCTACCGGTGTACTTTCTATTTATCCTCCTCTACCAGTGTCTTTTCAATCTAAGCACCAGTGCACCACCCTGCAAAATCTGGTATTTTGAAATTATATAGTTATCCACAAATACATGAAATCATGTTTTTCAAATTCTTGCAAACAAATTCACGTGTTTTGTTTTTTCTTGTGAACCGTCAAAATCATCATTGCAACTATTCTTGTGTTTCGAGACCCTGTAGGAAACCAATAGTACATAACACATGGATTCTCTGTTAAAATTATTTTATTTTTCTTCAGCAAACTCCAAGACATCCACAACACTCTCTATATTTTCTCTGGAATTCTTATGTATTCTCTCCTATGCACCATCCGAAGTCATCATCTGCGTTTTTAGACCATTTCAAAATCCGTCCCAATCATGTTTTTTCTATTCATGCATTTAGGATAATATTATCAAGGTGGCATTTATTTGGGTGGTAGCATGCTTCCACACTCCATAAACAATGATGTACCCCTTCCTTTCTGATTTATTTGCAAACTACGAAACTCGTTGCTGATATTTTTGAGACAAATCCAACAAACGGGAGATGAGGGAGTACTTGATTAGTTTGATCAGAGTACAAATTGATTTAGAAAACAAGAACAAATAAACAAATCTCTGCTTAGGTAAACATTTATTGTTTTGTTTTCATCATCCTACTCTTTCCAATACTTTATCTTGTTCTCATAATGATGTGTGGACATAATGTCATTTGCACCATTATGAATAGCATCGTAGGTCTAGCACCGCCACTTGTACATGTCGTGTCACACAGCAGCTCTAAGTGCTTAAACATCAAACCAAAATGGTGTAAGATCCAGGTTTGCCTGTGACTTGGACTTGTTTGCATGGCTGGAGACCGAACATTCCACATGGAGAGGGCGAGTCGCATGTAGTAGTCTAGAAATAGCAAATTCCAAAGTACGTTCAGCTTGGAAGAGCACACGATCGATCTAGCTCGAGCGATACCATTCAAAGGAGGCACACCGTGCACGTTCAGCCGTTCTTTTTTGAAACTCAACACAGTTGACCGTGTCTCGCTTTCATGGAATTACCGCGAAATGAATCCTTGGGCTGTCTGGATCGATCGAGTACGTAACGCGTCGTTTGTTTGACCGTCGGTCTACATACGCACAAGTTATGAGTACCTACTACTACTGCGTCCAGCGAAGGCACGTGACGTAGTAGTACGTAGGCAACGCCCGGCTCAGCTGGCTGGCTGATGGCCGGGAGTGAAATGTCAAAGCAAACGGAGCGAGCATGGCAGTCATGGTGCGTTCATATTATACTACTGTAGTCCTAGTATCAAGTATGGGAGGATGATTTGATCAACAAACGGCCAGATATACTAGCAAGGAGAAGAAGAAGAAGAAGAAGAAAAGTTGTACTAGGATGCATAATGATGTCGACAGTCAATATTAATGGAATAGTTGGGCATGCATGACGTCCATATTTCTTAAGTCGGATACGGTTAACAACCTGACTTGGAGCATCATAATACTGATATACAGTCCTCATGTGCGGCTCTCACAGGATTTGTTTTATCTCCGAGGGCATGATGACTGATGAGATCACTACCAAGCGATGGTCATTGGTCAATGGCAGGGTGAGTAGGAAAACAAAATACTCCATGCTTGCTTGATGATGATAGTCTGACTCTTCGACCCCAAACCAGTTGAATAATAAAGGGACACACAAGTTGCACGAGTGGCCTCCCATGCTCAACCCAGCTTGAAATGTCAGCCTGGAGAACACCAACACTCATGCATGCACATACAGATATGGTCCATTATTTTCTTGGGAGAGTTAAGGCAGCAATCAATGAACAGTGCGTACAACGCCTGGACTTTCTTCTTCTCTGCACCCAACAACTTGTCCATTCATTCATTCATCCATGCATCCATTCATGGGTCAGCCAGTCTATAAAGTCTGGGATCGACGGCGGCACGTAGGAGTACATAACTAGCCGAACGCTGCTACACAGACGACAAACACTGGACGATTTGCAGACGATGTAGCACATCAAGCCGTTCCTGTGAAAAGCAAAACTGAACAACACCGTTCGATACAACATCGTCCAGCGTTCGGCCAGGGTACTGTCGTCCGTATAGTAGTTTCGTAACTAGCCCACCCTCCACACTGTGCCAAATTAAGGCGAGTACAAAAGCTACTGTGTAGTTGCTGCACCATATTTGCAAGGGCAGAGCAGTTGGCGCCGATGATGGGAAATTCAGACCACGTCATGCATGGCCGCATCGCATCTCTGTATCCGTATGTGACAGCGGTAGTACTGCATGAGACGATCACCACAAAAAAGTCATGAGCCGCACAGCGGCCCAACAAGGCAACAAGAGAATTCTCTGCAGACGATCACCACAAAATTCTTGCTCATAACTTGCGCGTTCGTTCAACCAACCGCCGATCTGCCGACTAAAAACGCTCTCCATTCATGCATGCGCCTGTGTCCAGTCAATTGACAGGGCTTGCACTGTGCATGGATGGATACGGAGAGGGTCGAGAAGAGGAGAGAGGAGCAGGTCGTGCAGGGGAAAAAGAGAAGAGAGTCTTCAAACACAAGCCCCGCGCGAGCAATCAATGGTTGGCCGCCATTCAATGCAGAGGTTGGCTGCCGGTTGACATTTATGCCGTAGACGTGGGAGTGGATTTAGAGGGGTTTGGATTCAAGGGACTATTTTTAGTCTGACTAAAAATAGTCTCTTTTAGAGGCTAAAGTTCCAAACACCCCTAACTAAAGAGAGGCTAGGACTAGTCTTGAGGCTAAAAATTTTTAGTCATAGAAAACCTACTAAAACGTATCCAAGCGCTCTCTTAGTTCCATGACTAAAAATAATGAGACTAAAACTTGCTAGCCTCACCCATGCTTGGATCTAAATACTAAAGAGACTAAAATTAAGTTAATGAGTATTTATTATCCTCCAAACCCTCCAATCCAGAACTCGCATGTGTTAAAGGAGAGGAGTTAAATGAGGAGAGAGAGGACTATTCCATATTTTAGTAGGGGTATCCCTGACTAAAAAAATTTAGTCTCAAGACTAGCTTTAGACTAGCCACAGTGGGAGTAACTTCAGTAGTAACATCGAGTCCAACTCAGCACATTTGCTTATATGGCAATGAGTTAATGAGGAGAGAGGTAGTTACAGTAACTTAGCTAGTTACTGTAACATCACATGTCCCAATGCAATATGAGTCTATAACCTAATAAATGAAGCTTTGTATGTTACCACACTTATGTTACTACCCACTATGAAGGTAGTAACATAGTCTAGGAATATGTGTATGTTACTAGTATATGTTACTATGCACTGTGGCTAGTCTTAGCCCCTCCTTAGTCAGGGATGCTTGGAACTTTAGCCTCTTAAAGAGACTATTTTTAGACGGACTAAAATAAGTCCTTTGGATCCAAGCACCCTCTTGGTTTCCTCCGACTAAAAAATTTTAGCCTCAAGACTAGTCCTAGTCTCTCTTTAGTCAGGGGTGCTTGAAACTTTAGCCTATAAAAAAGACTATTTTTAGTCGGACTAAAAATAGTTCCCTGGATCCAAGCACCTGTTAGTGATGAGCGGACGGACGGACGGACGACCTCGTCCCACCCCGCTTGCGGTTGAAGGATTGGAGCATCGAACAAAAGACATGCACGTCTATCCATTTGTCCATTGCGACTGGATCCATCCGTCCATTGCTGGTCTATCTGCTACTGCTGCTGCCGCCTGTGTGTGTTATCTTGCTGGGTGCAACTGCTCGCAATGAATGCGCGCTAGCCTCCATCAATGGCCGTCACTGTCGACCGACCGATCTTCTTCCTATTCTTTCTCCAATGGCGCAATTGAATTGAAAGAAAGGAAAGGACGGGAGAAGCTGTAGCCTGGAGGAGCAGTGAGTGTATTTGCTGAATGTAATCATGGACGTAGATACGGTTGCGCGTAGCTGTTCCCGGGTGAATACGCGTACGCATCATATATTGGTTACCCTGCAGCTACGCATTACCTGCACCCGTCGCCATCGCAATTACTTGGGTTTCTATTTTTAATCAACACATATTCTCAGAAACGGCGGTGTTTTTATTAGAAAGCGACACGATTTTTTTTTTGAAAAACTTTAGGAGCTTTATTAAATCAAGAAAGGTTACATCGTCCACCATCCAACTTACAATTGATGCCGGCGACTCCTCAATCCACATCGAGGGTGAGAAAACGACGCATTGCACACAGAAAATTGCTGTAATCTGTTAGTTGAACAACAAAACTTTTCAATTTTATACTTCATCCATCTTAAAATAAATGTCTAAACTTTGTATTAAATTTAATATAAAAGTTATACAAAAATTGAGACATTTATTTTGAAACGGAGGGAGTATAATCTCACCTATTGTCATCCCTAAAAAAAGAGATAATTTATTTCCAAGAGAGAGAGAGAGAGAGAGAGTTTTATTTTATTTTTGAGAATAAAAAGAGAGAAAATGTCTATCCCCAACTGGCCCATTTGTCCAAGACACCGTGACCCAACACGGCCAATGTTCCAAAAAGTGTCCGCTCAGAGGAACACCGTGACCCAACACGGCCCAAGTTCGTCCGGCCCAACTGATGTCTCTGGCGACCTTTCCTCCCGCACCGGAGGCGCTGCCGCTGACGACCCCCCCCCCCCCCCCCCCCCCCGGCCCTCCTCACTCCGCCGCCGCTGACCCTACGCCGACCCCCCATCCCCGCCGCGCTGTTGCCGAGCGTGCTCGATCCGAGCTCCAGTTCCGGTGCAGCCTTGGCCGAATTTCCCAGTCGCTAGCTCGAACCCAACCCAGGCCTGCTCGATTTTGCTTCCTTGACATCGCCCGCACACCGGCCGCGAGCAGTTGCTGATGACCACCGCGCCGTTCCTCTTCCCCTCGCTCTCCCGACTACACTCCGCGCGGGCCTCTCCGTTCCCCAAACCCCCCGTCGGGTCCGGGGCAGGGGTCGCCTTCCCCGCCCGGCCGTACGGGTCGTCGCTTCGCCTGAGGTCGTCCGTCATGGCTGCCACTGGCGTCGGCGGGAACGGCTCTCCGATGGCGCCTGAGGAGTCCGCAGGTGGTTTGATTTCTGCTCTGCTTGCTATGCTGCTTCGTGCATGTGATTTGTTCCTATGTTATGATCATCCAAGTCACCGTTGTTCAGCTTCTGTACTAGCTTATCTCTTATTCTGTTCATTGTTTTCAGTGTCGTCTAGGTTGGGAGAGGTCAAGAGGGTAACCAAGGAGACAAATGTGCATGTCAAGATCAACCTGGACGGCACTGGTGTTGCAAACTCCAGCACAGGGATACCCTTCTTGGATCACATGCTTGATGTGAGTGTGGTTTACTCCTCCTGTCAGTAGTTGTGGATTCAGGATTTTTCGTAGATAATATATCTTCCATTTTTCCAAAGAGGGCTTTGCTAATTTTTTTTTTACCTAGGATCACCAAAGAACTAGCTATGGACAGGGGTGCGTGGAAGCTTGCTATCCATGTGCCTGAGCCATGAGTTGGTCGCGAGATCTTATGGGTTTCACCTCTAGCCTACCCCAACTTGTTTGGGACTAAAGGCTTTGTTGTTGTTGTTGTTAGGTTTTTTTAAGCAAGGATATGATATCTATTGCATCTGCGTGAAAAGAAGACAAGTACCCTTTCTGTGCAAACAAATGTGAAACAGAACAATACCTTAACTCGAACCCACAAAATGGGTAAGCACATAAAAATGACTAGTCTTCTGAATTTGTGTTGAGCAAAGCCTTTATGCAGGGCATGCTAACTTTAGATGTTTAAGAGGATGATTAGTACAATCCAGTTATTATTGGGAGAAAGTGATGTATGCACAACTAAGCCTGAAGGGGTCCTTGCTGTAGAAAAGTCTGCTTCCTTGTGAGTTCCACGTGTTCCAGGTGGCTCTGAGCAATTAGGATGGGAATTCCTTTTCTTTCCCTAGAGTGATGTGATCCATGCGAAGATTGTTACTCCCTTCTTATTAACTAATGTTTGTATGTGTGAAATGTAAGGCTTTTGTTATTCCACATCAGTGACAAACTGACAGCAATGGCACAGGGATGCCGTTCCTGGATCACATGCTTGATGTGATTATGGTTTACTCCTCATGTCAGTATTTGTGGATTGAGGATTTTTTTAGACATCCCTGTGCCATTTTTTCCAAAGAAAAGCGTAGCCATTTTTTTCCCACCTAGGGTTTTTTTGGAAGCAAGAATGTGATTTCTATTGCATCTGCGTGAAGAAGATAAAAAGGAACAAAATCTTAACTCGAACCCACAAAATGGATATAAACAGACAAAAATGGCAAGTAGTGTTCTGAATTTGTGTTGGTAAAAGCCTATATGGAGGGCATGCTAACTTTAGATGTTTAAGAGCATAATTAGTGCAATCCTGTTATTATTGGGAGAAAGTGATGTATGCACAACTAAGCCTGAAGGGATCCTGCTGTAGAAAAGTCTGCTGCCTTTCGAGTTGCACTTGTTACAGGTGGTGTTGAGCAATTGGGTTGGGAATTCCTATTTGAATTTTCCTTCCCAAGGGTGATGTGTTCCATGCAAAGATTGTTACTACTATTCTTATTAACTAATGTTTGAATGTGTGAAATGTAAGGCTTTGGTTACTCCACATCAGTGACAAACTGACAGCAATGGCCATTGTGGATGACAAGCCCTTACATCTGAAATCGATACGTGAAACGCAACCGCAGTAAAGTGCTAGCGTAGCAATAACCAACACAAGTAGAAAATTATTATTGAGAAGTATTTCTGTTTTCAGATTGATGCACTCTGAATGGTCCAGTATTGTGTTCTGTGTATATCTTCTGCTTGACAGTGGAAGGTTCTAATGCCGTGTGAGTGTTTTTTCTTCTGGTCAAAGCTAGGCATTAACTTTCAGTCTGCAACTTACAGCAACTGGCATCTCATGGACTGTTTGATGTATACGTGAAGGCGACGGGGGACACACACATTGATGATCATCACTCAAATGAGGATATTGCTTTAGCAATTGGAACGGTGATTTTTCTTTTTGCTTTTCTACTACTCCCTCCGTTCCTAAATATAAGTCTTTTTAGAGATTTCAACAAGGGACTACATACGGAGCAAAATGAGTGAATCTACACTCTAAAATATGTCTATATACATCCGTATGTTGTAGTTCATATGAAATCACTAAAAAGACTTATATTTAGGAACAGAGGGAGTATTATTTTCTAACTTGGCGTTAGTACTTCTAGAAACAGTTATATGGATTTTTTTAACCAGAAGTTGGGATATCCATTTTGACATCACTGCTAAATTTGCACGCTATATTTCTGTTCTTTACCTGATTCTGAACTATCCTAAGCTTAATGTTCTGCTATCTTACAGGCAGAAATTTACCGTGGTGACTTATTTTGGAATTTTCTTTTAGGCGTTACTTCAAGCACTTGGTGACCGAAAAGGAATTAACCGGTTTGGGCATTTTACAGCACCACTTGATGAGGCAGCAGTTGAGGTTATACTGGTACGCAGGACCATCTTCTGCATTTAGATACTATGCATGGAACCTCCATTCAGGAGGGTGCATGTCTATGTTGGCATTTATGAGCTTATGAACCTCTTACCCTTTGCTAACACATAACTGAATTACGACTTCCATTTGTCTGGTTCTTAACTTGGATAATGACCAAGCGTTAAAATAATTTTGTTCTGTTATTTCATGAGCATCTCATGCTATGGTAGACTGGTATGTATGCAGATTTTGACTTTTCAGGACTATTATCAAGAATGCTAGTCCTTTTACTTTGTTTTTGTCATAGTTTTTCTGACTCGTCCATCTAACATAAGTTGAAGACTTGGGGAGAATATCATATGGAAACCAACATTCAGTGGAAACCGGTGAAAACCACGAGAAGATGTTTTGAAGTTTCAAGAAAATCTGAAAAAAAAATACGGGATGTTAAGAGGATGATGTTTTATTGCCACACAAAATTTCAAGTTGAATCACATTACGAGATGTGAGCTATGAAAAAGACAAAATCAGCGTTGAATTGTGCCGAACAGTAATGTCACTATTTAGGGCTGAATTTGTCTTTTTCATAGATCACATCTCGTAATGTGTTTCAACTTGAAATTTTGCGTGGCAATAAAACATCACCATCTCAACATCCCGTATTTTTTCCAGAGTTTTTTAAAACTTTAAGGGCCTGTTCGGACTGTAGGTAAAGAAAACAGAGGAATTAAAAAAAGTACAGGAATTGAGTTGGCTTGTGCAGTGCAAACCTACAGGGATATTAAAACTGAGGAATAAAAGAAGTGGGGTGTTTGGCCCATAGCGAGACAACTGAGCGAGCCGGCTTTTCCAGTGTTGTTCCTTTGCTTCGAGTGGATGTTTTGTTTCCCGTAAAAAGTACAGGATAGGAGACCTTTCCTACGGGATGAGCGCTCTGATTCCTTTGAAAAGAACGGCGTTGGAAATAAAACCAGAGGGATCTAAACCTGCAAAATTCCTGCAGTGCACCCGTGAACCGAACGGGGCCTAAAATATGGTTTCCACAAAGTTTTCATTGAATATTGGTTTCCGTATGATATTCTCCCAAAGACTTGAATGATAGCAAGAAAGCGAAAATTCATTTCTGAGCCCGGGCTCAGATGCACTCGCTATCCTGACCATCGCTAGTTCTCGAGATCGCTGCAGTTCCCTGTATTTGTTTCTTGTATCTCATGTGTATTTGGGTAGAGAATTGAACCAGCCCACTGCATTTAATTCTGTAAGGTGACTAGAGGGTCGTCCCGGTCCATATGTAAAGCGGCCAACGGTCCTGCTGCTTTCCTGCGCCGTGCTGGACTGGCGTTGTCGATGGGATTCTACTTGTTTCCTCCAGGTCTGGCAGCCCACTCCATTTCTCATCCGATGCCCGCCTCAGATCCATTTCTTCCACCGCAGCTCAGCACCAACAGCTACTCCCTCTCATCCTCTCATCCCGTGCTTTTCGTGTGGTGACGAAGTGGTCAGGCTCATAGCCTGTAAATTCAGTTCACTTTCATACGCACCAGGAACCAAAACATATTGTGGAAATGAACCTACCAATAGCCAACCAGCCGTTCAACATTTGCACCAGCACTTTTACGATCAGAAATTGTTCATCTGCAGCTAGAAACTACAAAGCACAGAGACTCACACCTCCCCGCATCCTTGTTGTTACTGCTAACTTTGTGTATCTGTCCGTCAAGTCAAAGACTGAAGGCTTCAGGGTTGACCTTCCCCGTCAACTCTATAGTTTGAGCCGGCTAGGTACAGCCACAACCTGCACCTGCTCCAGGCTGAAACAAGCGAGCAATCAGCCAATCGTTGAAGAACAACACAAGGATAATCGTTCCGATGGAGATTTTCACATGCCAACCGTTGAAGAGTTGTCGTCCGCCATGGCTCTCCGGTGATGTCAGTCCGCCGCCGACGACATCCAAACCTGCTATGTCTACTTGGTTTTGGAAAAAAAAACAGAGATCTCGTACGCCCACAGAGATATTAGTTTGCTCCCACCCACTACAGAATCGTCAAAATCTAACGGCTTCTCCTGCAATTATGCGCGACCGCTCACAATTCCAACTGACCCGTCCCTGAGCCATGGCTCAGATGGAAAAGCTGCCGGACGCGCTCACGTGCACTACCGAACAGGCGTCCTCACTACGCAAATGGCCCACCGTACTGCACTGTACCATCCAGTATACTGGATGTATCTAATTTCCCGACGCACAGGTTTTGGCATGCCAGTAGGATTTTCTGGCATCCCGATGCACCATTCAACGCCTAAGATTTCAGGTTCAGCTGGACTTGGGCACCGAAACGCCCTGTCCGCAAGAAAGTTGCAATTATTTTACTGTATCATATCTTAATTTTGGGTTACCTAATTTTTGTTCAACAGACATTTTTGTCATGGTGTGCATACAAATATCTACTGAACAGTTAAACCGTGCCTTGTTGAGCTTATATGTCTGCCAGTCATTCTTTTTCCTCCTGTATCCAGGATCTATCTGGTCGACCTCATTTGAGCTGCGGCTTAACCATTCCTACCGAGAGAGTTGGCACATATGATACACAGGTAATTTGTAAAACTTTGACAACTATTTTCAGTTGTCTTCTACTTATGTCAGGCTTATAATTATCTTCATTGCCAAAATATGACTTATTCAGTTCAAGTTTACTTTAGATTACATTTCCGCTTTCAGTTTTGTTAAATTCGATTGTTCCTCCCCCCAGACGGTATTTCTGACAGATCTTTGCAATATCTGTTGGTCGTATTTTGAGTTAGGGTGATGAGATCTTTTTACACTGTATGTCGCTACTGTCAACTTAGCAAACAACAATTTAATTATTTTTATGACAGCTAGTTGAGCATTTCTTCCAGTCCCTTGTGAATACATCTGGCATGACGCTTCACATCCGTCAGGTATATGTTGCTTCAGCTTCAAAGAAATCCTCTTCCTAACCTTTGGGTCAATGACATATGAGTCAGTATAACTGTTTTCACCCCTGTTAAGTGAATAACCTACATAACCCTGAACTCACTCTTTTCTTTTTCCTTTACAAGCTTGCGGGGAACAACTCACACCATATTATCGAGGCAACTTTCAAAGCATTTGCCAGGGCGCTTCGACAAGCAACGGAATATGACTTACGCCGCCAGGGTACTATCCCCAGGTTTGTGTCCTCACTCACTGCAAATATTGTTCAGGGCAATCTGTACAGTGAATGGTAGCCATTTCATAGATTTTCAGAAACTATTGCCTCCCGCAAAATTCTGGAAAAAAAAGGAGAAAAGAAACACCGACCTGCTGTTGCTTGTCGGTGCCCAATATATTACTCCCTCCGTTCGGAATTACTTGTCTCGGAAATGGATGTATTTAGAACTAAAATACATCTAGATACATCCATTTTCGCGACAAGTAATTCCGAACGGAGGGAGTAGATGATACAGTAGACTGGAACCAGAATGTAATCCACCTTAATAACAATGTCTAGCCTGTAACGATTTTTCATGCATCGGCATCCCTGAGTGTGTCTTGCTTTAACCAATCGCAGCTCAAAAGGTGTTCTGTCAAGGTCGTAGTGTTGGAATGCAAGATCAAAAACAAAAACTGGATGCACGCCATTCGCCCTCGAAGAAACAGATGGGCGGTCGCCTGCTATGTCTCTGTCGCTACTTGTGCTTGGAGTCCGCGGGCCTTGGAACAAGCAGAGCATGGAAATTGCTTGCCATCCTGTTGTCAGAGTTTGTTTATCTTGCTACCATTGGCATACTGTATCTGCTCGCTACTGAAATTTTGCCGGACTGCACGTATGTCTGAAGATGAAAAAGCTGCAAACGGCTTGACATTCTGAAAGTTATTACCTTTGATATATGGATTCAGCATTGGTTTGCGCGGTGTTGCGCCTGTAATAATTGTTTGGCCATTCAAAAGAGTGAAATGAAATAGAATAATAATCTCTCTGCCTTTTGCACTCCAGTCTGGTGATGTGTCTGCCTAGTCGATGGTACGGTACGCATGAGCTCGCCACGTGCCCCGTAGTGCCTGTTTGGTTCAGTCTGAGGTCCATCTTTGAGCTTGATTGGCCTCGAACTGTCACGAAATAGGTTAGCTTTTATTTTTTAGGGCTGATGATAGTATATACTCCTTCCGTTCCGATTTACTCGTCGTGGTTTTAGTTCAAGTCAAACTTGAACTAAAACCACGACGAGTAAATCGGAACAGAGATAGTAGACGGGTAAAGAAAACTGGAAGGAAGTCGGGGCCGGGAATATAGCTGGCCAAATGGGCCCGGCTAACCAGGCTGACCCGTGAGTATGTTGGCACAGCCCGCCATGGGCCAGGCATGGCAATGGGCTAAACGGGCCAGGCCCGGCACACAACACACCCTGGGCCGTGCTTGGGCTGCTAGCCTGAGCACGAGGGCTGGCACAGCACGGCTCGATTATAGGTTTTTTGTATTTTTTTCTATACATTCTCTATATGGCCCAACAGGTA
The DNA here is from genome assembly GCA_963921465.1 of Triticum timopheevii. NCBI lineage: Eukaryota > Viridiplantae > Streptophyta > Magnoliopsida > Poales > Poaceae > Triticum > Triticum timopheevii. The sequence goes on from OY997264.1 coordinate 570,120,437, forward strand.
AAAAACGCCTAGTGCGTCAAATAGTAGATGAACTAGCGGGCTTGGTGTGCTGGTGGGCCGGCCCGATTAGTAGCTGGGCCGTGCCTGGGCTGTGACTTCCTGCCCGTGGGCCGGCACGGCACGACCCTCCTATTAGTCATGCTGTCGCGGGCCGTGCCGTGCCAGGCACGTTTACCACGGGTCGGTCTGTGCCGGCCCGTTTGGCCAGGTAAGGCCGGGAACCCCTCGACTAAACGATTCATTCGGTATGAACGATCGATCCGCCAGAATGTTTTCGTTCGGTAGTGGGGACGCACGGCCCAAACGCCTCCAGGACGCCAGGCCTTTTGCCTGCAAAAATAAAAAATTAACAAAAAGCCCGCTAATAATGAATTAAATGAAAAAGCCTAGATCTTTTTTCTGTGATAAATAAAAGCCCAATTTTTTCTCAGCTACGAAAAATGCCATTGGCTTAGCAGAATAAAAATGAAAATTCCAAAAAAATTGTCATTTGGGTTTGACCAAACTATTTATATTTTGCCTTTTTTTTAAATGGTAAGGTTTATAAAACATATTTGATTTCGTAATGAAAGCATGACAAATCTGCCATGACAAAAATTCAATATTGCCATGGCAAAAAATATGTTTGGAAAAAATGACATGGCGATTTTTCATGTGTATCCAGCACCAAAATATGCCATGGAAATTTTGAAAAACACGATGTATATGTGTCCAGCCCCGGTTTTGCCATGGCGGACTTCAGAAACACCATGGCAACAAAAAAAATATTATGTGTGTCCATGAAAGTTGCACAAACAAAAATGGTTGATCAAGTTAGCACACAAACCTATCCAAATCATGGCAAAAAATTTATGGGAGAAAAAACTAAAGTGGATCACAAATTTGCATGGCAAAAAATCATCGGTTGATGTTGTGTTGTTACAAACTTTTCCAAAATTGCCATGGCAACAACATTATGTTCAGAAAATGTCGTGGCAAAAATAAATAGAATAGAGTGAATAAAAATGAACATTACACAAACTATATTTACCCATCCATATTTAAGAAAATTTTGCCAGGACAATAAAAGATAAAATTGCCATGAAAGTTTAATTAAAATTGGCGTGTGTGAAAAAAACACAAAACATTGAAAATCAAGTATGAAAAAAATTGCCATGGCAGATTCATATCAAGAATTGCCGTATTTTGCATGATGAATTTGCCGTGTGTGAAGAAAAACACAAAAAGTTGAAAATCAAGTATGAACAAGAAAATTGCCACATTTTTGCAAGAAAATTTCCATGCACTTTCGTCAAAACTTGTCATGGCAGATTCATATCAAAATTTGCCACGACGAAATTCATGTAAACTACATTTGCCATGATTTGAAAATTAAATTTGCCATGATCAATAAACTAAATTTGTCATGCTCAATAAACTAATTTTTTTTCATGCTCAACAAACTAGATTTGCCATGGTTAAGTAAGGAAAAAAGCATAAAGATTGTCATGGGAGTGCTGGAAAAAATGCCTAAGTTTGCCATATTTATAATTAAAAAATATTATGAATGTGCCATGTGAATTTAGAAAAATATTTCTAAGTTTGCCACGGGTAGGAAAAAACTTAACATGTGATCATGCGTGGTGGCATGTATGGGGCAATTTTAATGTAGGCATTTTGCCATGCATGGTGGCATGATAAGGTGGCATAGTTGCATGCTGAGAGAATTGTAGTTAGTGGAGATCAATTATTTGGTTCATGCATGGTGGCATAGTGAGGTGCCATGCTTGCATGTTGAGAGAATAAGAATTAGTGGGGATCAACTATTTAGGTATATTGGATTTGCCATGGAGGATTTGACAGCAAACTGGTATAAGTTTGCCATGTGCATATATAAGAATTTGCCATGTGCAAAGATAATAGTTTGCCATGTGTAACACCCCGAGAATCATGCTACAGTAATCTTCCCCTGATGGTTGCCATGTCATCATGATTACCTTGCTGATTGTCACTTGCCCAAAAATCAAATTCAAAATCCAATTTGAAATGCAAGTCAAATATTTGGATTTTCATAAATGCAAACTAAAGAGTTCATAATTTTGCAAATAATCGCTAAGTATTTGTCCAGCAGCAATTAAATTGGCCTTTTCAAATTCTAAAAATGGTTAGACAACTCCAAATGGCCCCAAACTTTTCCTGACACCTAGCAATAATGTGCTTGATTTAGGTGCAAAGTGTCACACTTAAAAATATTCTTTTTGTAGCTAAATTAATTAGAAACATCAGCTAGTTCAATTGACAGAAAGAATAAAAGAAAAGGGCTAGCGGTTACTGTGAATATGGGCTTAAGTGCCCACAATGCACTGTGGCCTAGCCCACGTTGGCCTTTCCCTTCCCTCTCGACACAGACCCACAACACCCTGGCGCAGCACACACTCGGCTGTCCACGCGCCGATGCCCCTCATGTCGATCATTCGCTCGTCCTGGAGATGCATAAGAGTCCTCACGACCCCGTTGACGAACCCTAATTGCTTCATACCTCCCCATCGCCTCTCTCTCTCAATCTGAACTCGTGCCCGAGCACATCGTCGACGCACCACCATGGAACATGCGGCCACCGGCCTTCCCTCGTCACGCCAAGATGTCTAGGAGCTCCGCCATAAGTGTCTCCTTCGCCTACAACTGTTGATTCAAGCCGGGCCGTGTCGTATGCTCGACATCGAGCCCTTTTCCTGCCACGGCCGTTGCCTTTTGTCGACAGGTTTGTCGCATTCCGGTCACCCCGTGCTCCCAAACCACATCTACAAGCTTCGCGGTGAGCTCCTTCCCCATTCCCACCTGCTTTCCCCCTAGATTCGTTGCCATAACCGCTGTCCCCGAGCTCGTCCGAGCTCCTACGTACGCGTATGCGCATGCTTGCTGCCACTGCTCTATGTCCGCATCTGCTCTGCTGCTCTTATGCTACTGCTACCTTCTGTTGCTGTTGTGCTATTTGTTGCTACTGCCGCTGCCACCGCCGCTATTTCCCAGCGGCCGTGTGTGCCCCGGCCATGCCTTCGCACGCGCCGCTCGTTCCCGGACCGCGCCTTGCTGCCGCCCAGCCGCACCCTCGGCCCGCTGCCTCATGCTACCGTAGCCTAGAGCTCGCCCCTCCGCGCGCGCCCCGCCAGTGCCAGCCGCGCACGCTCGCCCCGAAGCCTCCCGCTCGTCGCTCGCTGCCTCCCGCCAGCTGCTGCTTCTGTGCTTTTGCTACTGCGTTGCTGCTAGCCGCTGCTGCATCTGCTGCCTGCCGCGCCCGCTCACCCCGCAGCCTCCCGCTCGTCGCTCGCTGCCTCCTGCCATCTGCTGCTTCTGTGCTTCTGCTACTGCGTTGCTGCTAGCCGCTGTTGCATCTGCTGCCTGCCGCGCCCGCTCACCCCGCAGCCTCCCGCTCGTCGCTCGCTGCCTCCCGCCAGCTGCCGCTTCTGTGCTTCTGCTACTGCGTTGCTGCTAGCCGCTGCTACATCTGCTGCCTGCCGCGCCCGCTCACCCCGCAGCCTTCCCTCGTCGCTCGCTGCCTCCCGCCAGCTGCTGTTTCTGTGCTTCTGCTACCGAGTTGCTGTTAACCGCTGCTGCATCTGCTGCCTGCCGCGCCCATGCAAGTCACACCCCGCGCCGTCCGTGCCTCCGGCCATGCCGGCCTATAGCCACCCATGGCCGGTGCCTTGAGCGTTCATGCGTGCCGTGGCCACTCCGGCTGTGCCACTGACCATGTAGGGCCGGCCCAATTAGATTAGGACTAATCTCCCTAGTTGCCAAACCCCCTCCTAGTACTTAATAACAACACTAATAACCCCCCTGTTTAACTGTTAGATCTAGTTAAAATAAAATTTAAGCAATATAAAAAACCTAGACCATGACAGGAGGACCCCACACACCTGTTGACCAGTCAACTTTGACTGGTCAACAGTTGACCCCTGGACCCCACTTGTCATCCACTAGGGCTAGATCCTAGTGGGTACAAAATGTATTTCTGTTATTTTAATATTAAAGTAATTAGATAAAACATAATCCATAAATTGCATTAAACTTCAGAAACTCTTAGAAATTAATACGCAGCTCAGATGAAAATAATTTATATATGAAAAATGTTCAAAAAAATAAGACGAATCCGAGTATGCCATCCACATATCTGTCACATGTCTCCAACACTGCAAACATGAAACCTTCCCCTCCGGATCGCCTGTCCAATAATTGCCGAAAGCCAGGAAAATATTCCCAGATAATTTCCTGCTCCGCCTGTAACGCTTAGCACTGCATTATGTCACCCCTAGCACAAGATACTGCCATGTCATGCTTTGTGATGCATTTGTTTGCTTTATATTTACTATTCCTTCCCCCTCTTCTCTCGAGTAGACCCTGAGACTGATGCTGCTCCTGAGTACGGCTACACTCCTGACGACCAGCCCCTTTCAGCAAAGCTTCTAGGCAAGCAAAACCCCCTTGTTCATTCCTATGTCGTCCATTCTTTCTCTCTCTCATGCTTGCATTAGATTTTGCTATTGTTGTTCGATAGCTCCTATTCTGATGCATAGCCTCCTTTTGTAACCTGCGATTGTTACTTTACCTGTTATTCTATATGCTTAGTATAGGATGGGTAATGATCCATCACTGACCCCTCACCCTTGTCCTTGTTGCCCCACTTTGTTACTCTGACTCGATCAAGGTGATTGACATGCAGAGACCGACACATCACCGGCACCCCCCCTTAGTTGTACGACTCTGCAGAGCTACTATTGAGTGCAGAGGGTCATACCTCGTATCTCACTCCTGATGATATCTCTATAGTATAGCTAATCGGTCATGGATTTCTGAGGGTGATTCCTCATTCACCACTCTTGATGACGACTCTGTCATGCAACACCTCAAGTGTGAACCCTTCGAGGGTGATTCCTCCAAGGTCACCTTGACGGTTACATCGAGTAGAAATCATCGAGGGTGATTCCTTATATTCCTTCTTGATGTTATGGACACACGGATACCTTGACTTTACCTCAGTCCCTTGTTGAAGTTGGGTCGACCCTGAGGGGTACCCGCGAGAGTTACTGAAGTCGGGTTGACCGTGTGGGTACCCGCGAAATAACTACGCGGCACGACTGGGCAGGCAGACCGCCCCAGGAGAGGGATGGGCTTGACCGTTGCCTCCGTGAGATGGGGCAACAGGATCACTGATCGTCTCTGCACGGTCCCAAGACACTAACGGTTTTGGGTATGTGATCTGAGTAGGCCTTGATACGTCTCCAACGTATCTATAATTTATGAAGTATTCATGCTATTATATTATCCATCTATGATGTTTTATATGCATTTATATGTCATTTTATATGATTTTTGGGACTAACCTATTAACCTAGAGCCTAGTGCCAGTTTCTGTTTTCTCCTTGTTTTTGTGTTTTACAGAAAAGGGATACCAAACGGGGTCCAATTGATGTGCCAATTTTTGAGGATTTTTTATGGACCAAAAGAAGACCATGGAGCATCAGAGTTGGTCGAGAAGAGTCCCGGGCTGCTCACAAGAGTGGGGGCCGCGCCCCCTCCCTAGGGCGTGGCCCCCTATCTCGTGGATAGCCCGGAGACCTCCCTGACGTGAAACCAACGCCAAAAATTCCTACAAATAGAGAAACCTTCGGGAATTAACCTAGATCAGAAGTTCCGCTGCCGTAAGCCTCTGTAGCCACGAGAAATCAATCTAGGCCCTCTCTGGCACCCTGCCGGAGGGGGCCATCATCACCGGATGCCATGGAGGAGGATCTCGGAGGGGCCATTGTCGGCGTTCTGGGAACGGGGGTCCCCAGACCTGCCTGCCTGCAGCCTGCGGCGTGGCTCAAAGGAGGCCCAGCACAGCCCATCTTCATCAACGCGAGCTCAAGACCCTCGCGAGGGGCCAAGCCTCGCGGGGCGGACGACGAGGAGCTTCCTCAGGCACGACTTCGTCAGGCTGGCTCATGAGGAGGCGGAGAGTTCAAGGCAGGATATCTCACGAGGTGCCCATAACGCAAGCCATGACGACCAAGGGCGCCAGTCGGGTGCCAGCCCGCGCAGTGTCCTCCTTTCCTCTTTGGTGCAAAGGGAGCAAGCGCAGGCGAGAGTATCAAGCAAAGGCGTCTATTTCGGTGCAACAAGACCAAGACCAGCCCAACGGCCAGAAGAAGTCATTGTGGAGCCCAAGCCGGCGTCATCACCAGAGTCTTTGCCAGGCGAGGACCAACTTTAGTCAGGATAAGTGTACCTGATGTTCCCCTTCAAAATGGCCAATTGTTGGCGCCCTTCCCGCTCAATATTTGGGAAGAGGCCCAGGGCCTTCGCCTATAAATAGGACTAGCCACCCCCAGGGCAGAAGCAACTGGATCCTCATCAAGAAACCAGTAGATAGGGCGACTGAACCCCTCCTAGCAGTTCATCGCACCAGCCAAGAACAGACCCTTGCGAGGCTGTTCTTCCTTGTATTGTTCCTCAACAGCCCGAGAGGCAATCCACCACACCACATACTGGAGTAGGGTATTACACCATAATGGTGGCCTGAACCAGTATAAATCTTGTGCCCCTTGTGCTGTTCATTTTAGTAGTTTAGGTCCTAGCGGTCCGGCGAGGAGCGAGACGGTAGAGGATTGAATCTCCGCGTGCACCCCAATGTTCGAACCTCAAGGGTCTGCCGGAACCCAAAATCTGACATTTGGCGTGCCAGGTAGGGGTGCGCCGGAATCTGCCTTCTGTCGTCTCGTTCTTCCTCAACCACCGCACCATGTCTGACGCTCGTCGGGCTCGCGCCGAGCGCCGAGCCGCCCTCGCCTCCCATGTCGCCCAGACTGCCCCCGTCGGCGGGTGCCCGTTCCCCGTCGCCTGCTGTCAACGCCGCCACCGGCCCGGCGGGGAACGAGCAGCAAGCATCGTCCCAGCACCCGTCCATGAGGCGGGACGGCCGCACCGCCACGCCCTCGCTCACCCCCGCTGGTTCTTCGTCACGCGTGCCCCGCGCGGCCATGGAGGCCCGAGCTGCGCTCATCACGACAAACGAGCTCCTGCGCTACCGCCCCATCGACGACGTCTACGAAGAATGGCTCGACCAAGTCGCTGAGCTCGTCCGCGCCGCTTGAGGCGCCCCCGCACAGTCCTTCTCGCTGCACTGCACCCTGCCCCGCGCGGGCGATGAAGCTCCTGGGGTGCCTCAGCCGCCTCCCCCTCAAGAAGGCGCCCTGGCTCCAAGGCGTGCGGCCCCTGGGCGGAACCCGCTCCGCCAGGCGCCAGCGCGGCAAGAGCAGAGCTGCCAAGAAGTCCCTCGCCCACGAGAAGCTGCTCGAGCGCTCCCTGCTCCAGCACGTCAAGACCCTGCGCTGCCCCCAGCCGCGGCGCATGGGGACCCGCAGGACCAAGCTCTCCGTCACCCAAGGCCCCCCGTGGCTACGGCGGGCTGCCGCGCCTTCACCGCCGAGCTGCGCGGCATCTCCGTTGGCAAGTTCAAGCTAGACCTGCCTCCTCGCTACGACGGCACGGCTGACCCTGCGGAGTTCCTCCAACTCTACGAGTTGGGCATCGAGGCTGCCAACGGAGATGAAAAGGTCATGGCGAACTGGTTTCCCATGGCGCTCAAGGACGGAGCCCGCATCTGGCTCCTGAATCTGGCCCCAGGCACGATCTCTCCTGGGACGAGATGCGCACCCGCTTCATCGCCAACTTCCAGGGTACTCGCGACCGGCCACCCGCCGTGAGCGACATGCGCCGAATCAAGCAGCAGCCAGGGGAAACCCTGCAGAAGTACATCCAGCGCTTCAACAACGCTCGCCTCAAGATCCCCAGGGTAACGGAGGAGGCCATCATCTCTGCCTTCTCCGACGGTGGGCGCGACGTCAAGATGAAAGAGGAGCTGGCGATGCATGAAGACCTGTGCACCTCCTTGGAGCTGTTCAACTTGGCGACCAAGTGCGCCAGGGCTGAGGAGGGGCGCCTCTCCCTCCTCAAGCTGCCTGCCGCTGACCCTGAAGAGAAGAAGCCCAAGGCCAAGGACGTGAAGAGCAAGGGGGCTGCCGTGCTCGCGGTCGAGCCAGACACCAAGCGGGGCAGAGATCAGCCCGAATCCTCCAAGGGCAGTCGTTACTGCGTGTACCACGACCTCCACACCCACAACACAAATGAATGCCAAGAGCTCCGGGCCGTGCGCGAGGGAAGGGTCGGCAGACGCCCAGACCGCAGCGACCGGGGCTACGACCGAGGAGGAGGAAGGAATGCAGGACGCTAGGAAGACCGCGGCCCGCGCCAAGGGTGGCGCGACAAACCTCGCGAGGACCGCTGGCAGGACCCGCCTCGCGAGGGAGGCTGGAGGGATCAGCCCCGCGAGGATCGCCCGCAAGGGAACGCATGCCTCCCTCCGCTGCCGCCACAGCCAAGGAGAAATGAAGACCGTCATCAGGATGAGGGGGCTGGGGGCTTCTAGGAACCGCGTGCAATCGCCTGCATCCTGGGTGGAGCTCAAGACCTAGCCTCTCAGCGCATCTTCAAGCAGTTCGCCCGCGAAGTGAATGCAGTCCTCCCCAAGCTCGAGGCGACGCGTCCTCTCAGGTGGTCGAGGTGCGCCATCACGTTCAGCTCAGCGGATCAGCTCAAGTGCGCGGCCACAGCCGGAGTCCTCCCGATGCTTTGTTCCCCAATCATCGGCAACGTGCTAGTCATCAAGACCCTCATCGACGGTGGGGCAGGGCTCAACGTCCTGTCCGTGGAAACATTCAACAATCTTCAAGTGCCTTACAGTCAGCTTCAGCCAACCAAGCCCTTCTCCGGAGTCACCAACGGCTCCACGGTCCCGATCGGGCAGGTCCACCTTCCTGTCACCTACGGGGCTCGTGACAACTACCGCACCGAGCTCATCGACTTCGACGTCGCCCACATTCGCCTGCCGTACAACTCCATCCTCGGGTACCCGGCGCTGGCCAAGTTCATGGCCGTAACCCACCACGGCTACAACGTCCTCAAGATGCCAGGAAGCGGCGGGGTCATCACTGTGCCCTGCGAAGAGAGAGACGCAGTGTGCTCCCTGGAGCGAGCCTTTCAGGCCGCATCATTGGAAGACCCAGACCGTAGCAGTAGGAGGCCTTCCGAGGCCGCACCCAAGAAGAAGAAGACATCGACCGGCCCGGCTCCTCAGGAGGCAGGCCCCTCAGGGCCCGCGCCTGGCCAGGAGGAGCCTCCTTCCATCGCATAGGGAAGCGCGCCCGGCGCCCTCCTCAGGCAGGGCTCGGGGGCTCTCCCCTGGAGGGCCGCCGACCTCGCCAAGGTCACGAGGGAGGCGCTTGGGCACCACGTGGAGGCGTGCTTCGAAGCACGTTTCCCTCAAGAAGGAGCAAGGCAAGGAGGGCCAAACCCTCAGGAGTTCGTCAGCAAGGCCATTCAAGAGTTACAGGAGTCAAGGGTCATGAGAGGCAGCCGCCGCCTACCCACTGTGGCCCCCCATCTAGGCGAGGATGGTGGGCTGCACGTCTGCATCGACATACCAGGGCTCAACCGAGCCGCGTCTCAAGAGCGCCTCTGGCCCTCGCGAGTGGGACGTTGTGAGGGTCCGCCCCATAGCTATGTGCGCATGCCTTACGGCCTGCCGAACGCGGCTGCTGCGCACCAGCATCTCATGAGGGCCATCCTGGAGGCTCAAGAGGTCAGGCACGCCGCAGCCCTGGCAGAGATGGAGATGGCCCGCGAGGAGCCGCCAGCGCCTCCCGAGCCTCCCGAGGCCCCTGGGCCCGGGGGCTCGTGAGGATCGGCTCCCGCAGCCCACCGAGTCTGCTACACCAACACCCCTTCATCATCAGGTGACATCTTTTAAGTTTCATTTCCGGCTGGGAGCGCCTTCAGGGCCGCATTATTCCCAGGCCGCGTGGGTCCGTCCCTACGGCATGTATCCCTTTTATTTCATGTCCTTGGCTCACCTTATTGGGGCGCCCCTCGGGCTGCATCATCCCTAAGCCGCTCGGGCCTGTCCCAGCGGCGTGTATCCTTCCTGCGTTTTTCTTAGGACTATGCTTTCGCTCCACCATGCTTGTTATTTGGTGCCTTTTTCTGGGTGACAGAATCTTGCACGTTAAAGGGGGGGTGCCTGAGCATCGCGACTCAGGGCTCCTACCGGCTCTCCGGCCCTAACCCTCTGGTCTTGTCCATGGCATCACGACCTGGCTTGCCAACGACGGCTGAGACCAGCCCGAGAGCCGGGACGTGAGGACGTAGAGTTTCGTCATCTAACCCAGCTTGCGTGTTAAAGGGGGGGGGTGCCTGAGCATCGCGACTCAGGGCTCCTACCGGCTCTCCGGACCTCACCCTCTGGTCTTGTCCATGGCATCGCGACCTGGCTTGCCAGCGACGGCTGAGACCAGCCCGAGAGCCGGGACCCGAGGACATAGAGTTGCAACATCTAACCCAGCTTGCGCGTTAAAGGGGGGGTGCCTGAGCATCGCGACTCAGGGCTCCTACCGGTTCTCCGGCCCTCACCCTCTGGTCTTGTCCATGGCATCGCGACCTGGCTTGCCAGCGACGGCTGAGACCAGCCTGAGAACCGGGACCCAAAGACGTAGAGCACCGGCATCTGGCCAAATTTGCAGGAACACACTCCAAGATAAGGCCCAGAGCCAGGCGCAACCCGCCTTGAGGAAGGGCCCCGTGAGCCCTGCGCTGGCTCACGGGTACCCCAACACACCTCGCGAGGCCTTTCACGCTCCTCTAGAGCAACTAACGGCTAACTGTCGGTTGTCGCGACAAACCCTCGTTCCTTCTGTGATGAGCCTGCAGGGTCCCTCCAAGGAGCATCGCCAAGCAACCTCGCGACGGTCAAGGCTAGCGCCACACCTAGAAGCATTTTTCCGACTCTCAAGACAAGTCACCCTCCGGACGCACTAAGTTATCGCAACACCATCCCCGCACTCAATGCGATCCCGTGTTAGCAACATCGCTCTCCTTTCTCACCGAATGATGGCTGCTTGAGCGCCAAGGGGGACCTCCTGAGCATCGCGACTCAGGGGCTCTTATCGGACCTCGGGCCGCTCACCTCCTGGCATTGACCACGACATCGCGACCTGGCATACCAGCGATGGCTGAAGCCGCCTTGGGACTGGGACCTGTCGGCGCAGAGCATCAGGCCCTCGTGAGGACTGAAAGGAGGAAACTAAGCTAGAATGGAATGAGCATCTCGCACTGCTTCATAAAAAGGATTATATTGACATACGGAGCTACAAACATCTTACAAGCCCCCGTGGGGTATATTCTTAGCCCCTCGCAGGAACAAAAGGCGCGCATCCTAAGGAGTCCTAACTACAGGGGGCATCACGGCGGATGCCATCATCAACAGTGGGCCGCCCAGTCCGGCGCCAACCCCATCCAGATCAGGGGCGGCGACGACCTGACGAGCCCGCCCTGCTCCGGGAACGGCGTAGGCTCGGGGGCTCGTAGCTGTCGTCACTCGTCTCCGGCGTCACGAAGAGCTCGGCGGAGTCGCTGGATCCTCCGGCGCCTCCGTCGCCTGAGGAGCAGCCAAGGGGGCGGTCGGCCGGCCTCTGTCTCGCCGCAGCAGGGTCCCGACCACCTCTCCCGGGGCAGCACTCCAGCCGACGACCCTCCGCATTGAAGACCTTGAAGGACATCACCGAAGCACCATCGTACTCCAGATGGATCGTGAGGACGCCCCTCGTCCTATAGACCCGGGCGACCTCGCCCCAGCCTCGAGTCATGAAGACCTCGCCCGGGGCAACTACCGCGACCTCTGCCCCGGTCGCGAGGGTGCCGCAGCCGGCGTGCTGCAGCCAGAGCCCCAGGGGTTCCCCCTGTCGGACGACGGAGGTGAAGAAAGAAGGAAGTCGAATCCAAGATTTGGGAGGCATGGCGGTGTGAAGCACGAACTCCCGGCAGGAGCCCTCGGCGTGGACTCCAGGGGGGAAGACGCACACCTTCGTGACCCGCCGGCGTCGTCGGCGGCGCCGCTCGTGGCATTCGGCATCGACTCCTTCAGAGCCGCCAATGTGCGCGTACAAGGGAAGAGGGAACCCTGGTGGCGGCCGCTCACACCAGGGTCTTGACGCCTCCAGGCGTGCGCTCTCGCCTTGACACTAGAGGGCAAGTCGCTTCTTTGGGGGGAGCGGGTCAGGATCCTCTTGGGGAACCTTTCCCTTCTCTTCCGTGGAGAACCGTCGGATCGGAGCCATTGCAGCCAGACGAAGCAAGGAGGAGGAGAAGCAGAAGGATAGACTGGAAGGGCGCACGCCATTCCGTACTTATAGCCGGCGAAGGCCAACCGTCGGCCTCCACGATCACCGGTAATCATGACCGTCTTTGCACGCAGGGACTTGTCGAATCCGGGCGGTTACCGAGGCGTCATGGGGAAGCAGTGCCGCCCACGTCCAATCAACGGCCATGCGACGCCCAAGGCCGCAGGCTGTTAGGGCCCGCGACACTTCGCACTTGCCCCTTCGCCTCTCTGCTCAGCCAAGTTCGGGCGCGCCGTGGGCCCGGGGGCTACTGTCGGCGTTCTGGGAACGGGGGTCCCCAGACTTGCCTGCCTGCAGCCTGCGGCATGGCTCAAAGGAGGCCCAGCACAGCCCATCTTCATCAACGCGAGCTCAAGACCCTCGCGAGGGGCCAAGCCTCGCGGGGCGGACGACAAGGAGCTTCCTCAGGCACGGCTTCGTCAGGCTGGCTCATGAGGAGGCGGAGAGTTCAAGGCAGGGTACCTCACGAGGTGCCCATGACGCAAGCCATGACCACCAAGGGCGCCAGTCGGGCGCCAGCCCGCGCAGTGTCCTCCTTTCCTCTTTGGTACAAAGAGAGCAAGCGCAGGCGAGAGTATCAAGCAAAGGCGTCCATTTCGGTGCAACAAGACCAAGACCAGCCCAACGGCCAGAAGGAAGTCATTGTGGAGCCCAAGCCGGCGTCATCACCAGAGTCTTTGCCAGGCGAGGACCAACTTTAGTCAGGATAAGTGTACCTGATGTTCCCCTTCAAAATGGCCAATTGTTGGCGCCCTTCCCGCTCAATATTTGGGAAGAGGCCCAGGGCCTTCACCTATAAATAGGACTAGCCACCCCCAGGGCAGAAGCAACTGGATCCTCATCAAGAAACCAGTAGATAGGGCGACTGAACCCCTCCTAGCAGTTCATCGCACCAGCCAAGAACAGACCCTCGCGAGGCTGTTCTTCCTTGTATTGTTCCTCAACAGCCCGAGAGGCAATCCACCACACCACACACTGGAGTAGGGTATTACACCACAATGGTGGCCTGAACCAGTATAAATCTTGTGTCCCTTGTGCTGTTCAGTTTAGTAGTTTAGGTCCTAGCGGTCCGGCGAGGAGCAAGACGGTAGAGGGTTGAATCTCCACGCGCACCCCAGTGTTCGAACCTCAAGGGTCTGCCGGAACCCGAAATCCGACAGCCATCATCACCACGAAGGCCAAGGACCAGAGGGGGAAAGCCATGGAGGAGGAAGCAGAAGGGGGGAGAACCTCTCATCCTCTCTCTTGGTGGCACCGGAGTGCCATCGGGAGGGGAATCATCGCCGCGGTGATCGTCTTCATCAACATCACCATCATCATCACCACCCTCATCTATTTTACGCGGTCCACTCTCCCGCACCCCGCTGTAATCCCTACTTGAACATGGTGCTTTATGCTACATATTATGATCCAATGATGTGTTGCCATCCGATGATGTTTTGAGTAGATATCTTTTGTCTTTGGGTTGATTGATGATCTAGATTGGTATGAGTTGTATGTTTCACTTTGATGATGTCCTATGGTGCCCTCCGTGTCACGCAAGCATGAGGGATTCCCGCTGTACGGTGTTGCAATACGTTCATGATTCGCTTATAGTGGGTTGGTGAGTAACTGAAACACAAACCCGAGTAAGAGGGGTTCTTACGTATGGGAATAAAGAGGACTTGATGCTTTAATGCTATGGTTGGGTTTTACTTTAATGATCTTTAGTATTTGCGGATGCTTGCTAGAGTTCCAATCATAAGTGCATATGATCCAAGTAGAGAAAGTATGTTAGCTTTTGCCTCTCCCTCATATGAAATTGCAATAGTGATTACCGGTCTTGTTAACAATTGCCTAGGACAATTCCGCACATCGATCCACCATTATTCCACACTCGCTATTTATATTATTTAGTAATATATTCTAAATTTATGATAACAGCACCTACTTCTATATTTTAGCTCTCCGATATCATACAAAGTTATCCTCTTTATACCCACAACACAGTTTTATTTCTTGTTTCTAGTTGGAAGCAAACGTTCGGTGCACGTAGAGTCGTATCAGTGGCAGATAGGGCTTGAGAGAATATTGATCTTACCTTTAGCTCCTTGTGGGTTCGACACTCCATACTTATCACTTCCACCTTTGGGAATTGCTATGATGATTCCCTGCACTTGGGGATTATCAAGCTCTTTTCTGGCGCCATTGCCGGGGAGCAATAGCGTGGGGTTGATATTCTCGTGTGTGCTTGTTTGCTTTCTTCACTAAGTAGATTTTGTTTTTCCTTTTTGTTTCTATCTAGTTGTGGGTGAAAACATACAAAAAAAATTCAAAAGAATGGAAATACCAAAAAAAATATTTACTTGCCTCTCATGCCTAAAAACGTTTTTCAAAAAGAGAAGTGATTGGAAAGTTATGCATTGAAGAAGTGAGGGTCGACCTTGAGCACTCGTGTTCATGCTCACGGAAACAATGTAGAATTTTTCATGGAAGTTTCTCTGTAAATAATTATCCCCATTTATATATCCTTTGTATTATAAAAATATTGTGCCTAGCTTTGGTTTTAGTTTGACAAGATTGCTTGCTTACTATGTGCAGAACAAAAACAGAAACTTTGGCTGTAGTGCATGAATATATTTTTTTACTGGAAAGTCAAATGGGTCTGAAACTTTTTGCGCATTACTTCTGTACAAAATTTTCAAATTTTCAAATTTATTTCATAATTTTTGGAGTTACATAAGTTTACTAAACTTCCAGATTACTACAGACTGTCCTGTTCTTAACAGATTCTGTTTTTCGTGTGTTGTTTGCTTATTTTGATGCACTTATGGCTAGTATGTAGGGTATGAACCATAGAGGAGTTGGAATACAGTAGGTTTAACACCAATATAAACAAAGTTTGAGTTAATTACAGTACCTTAAAGTGGTAGTTTGCATTATTACACTAACGGATCTCACAAGTTTTTGTTTAAGTTTTTGTGAATGAAGTGTTTGAAGAACGAGGAGTTACCAATGTGAGAAGAATAAAGAGAGACAAGAGTTCAAGCTTGGGGATGCGCAAGGCACCCCAAGTAAATATTTCAAAGGATACTCAAGCATCTAAGCTTGGGGATGGCCCGGTTGGCATCCCATCTTTCTTCTTCAACAAATATCGGTATACCTCGGTTTTTGTTTTGTTCACATTGTTTGTGCCCTTTGTGTTTTTTTAGAATCATGCTAGTATGAGATAGCTCTTCATTGATTTATATAATACTTCATGTGCTTCACTTATATCTTTTAAGTATGATCTTATAGAAGTGCTCTTTGTGCTTCACTTAAATCGTTTGAGTATGGTTTTATAGAATGCTTCGTGCGCTTCACTTATATATTTTGAGTTTGGATATTGACTAGTCTATATTAATTGTGGAATGCTCCAGGAACTTCACTTATATCTTTTGGAGTATGAATAATACTATAATTTAAAGTGGGTTTGGAAGAGTGTCAACTTTAGGAATTAGTGATCCCACTATCTTGGAGGGTGTTGAATCTCCGTACGATATTTATGAAAGTGGATTTGGAAGAGTGTCAACTTTAGTTAGTATTCCACTATTTCGGAAGAGGTTCCAATTGAGTATGAGAACAAAGTTGCTATTCATGATGCTACTGAAAAATTATTATGAGGGAGGAATATGTGCTTGTAGGAGTTGCAATAATGTCAAATTTCCTCTCTATGTGCTTAAAGTTTTGAAGTTATACTTGTTTTGCCTTCCTATGCTAGTTGATTCTTGTTCCTATAAATTGTGTGCTCACAAAATCCCTAGGCATAGGAAGTGAGTTAGATTTAAATGTGCTAGTCATATTCTTCATGATGCTCTCTTTGTGTTTCAAATCTTTTCTTTTATGCGAGCATCATTGAAATCATCATGCCTAGCTACAAGGCATTAAAGAAAAGCGCTTGTTAGGAGACAACCCAATATTTACCCTTACTGTTTTTGTGTGTCTACATGATTAAGCTACTGTATTAATCATGTTAGCTTTTGTTTCAATAAAGTGCAAAGTAAGACCTTTGGGAAGACTTGGGTGAAAGTTAATGTGATCTTGCTGTAAAAAAACAGAAACTTTGCGCTCACGAGATTAGCTGTCATTTTTTACAGAAGAGTGATTTTGAGTTGATTCTTTTTGAAAAATATTAATAGAAAAATTCCTCATGTCCACCAATTTATTTCATAATTTTTGAATTAGCAGAAGTATGGTTATTGTTCAGATCATTACAGACTATTCTGTTTCTGACAGATTCTGTTTTCATTGCATAGTTTGCTTGTTTTCTAGTTTCTATGGCTTATATTTCTCAATATAAATTGTAGAAATGATATGTTACAGTAGGCATTATGTGAAAACAATTATTAACCTTATATTTTACAGTACCAAAGTGCATGGTTTACTCTTTATCATACTAACCTATCTCACGAAGTTCCTTTAAGTTTTGTGTGGTTGAAGTTTTCAAGTTTTGGGTGAGATATCGATATGAGGAGAATAAGGAGTGGAAAGACCCTAAGCTTGGGATGCCCAAGGCACCCCAAGGTAATATTCAAGGAAGACTCAAGCGCCTAAGCTTGGGGATGCTCCGGAAGGCATCCCCTCTTTCGTCTTCAAAACTATCGGTACATCTTACTCGGAGCTATATTTTTATTCGTCACATGATATGTGTTTTGCTTGGAGCGTATTTTCAATATTACTTGCTGTTTGAATAAAATCATTGGATCTGAAATATTGAATAAAAAGGAACCCTCCCATGGCTAGTTAATTATTTGACTACTCAGTGTCTTTCACTCATATCTTTTGGAGTAGTTTGTCATTTACTCATGAGCTTCATGTATATCCTATGAGTAAATGGGGGAATGAATTGAATGTCATAAATCTGAACTTTTATATGTTTCATTTGCTTATAACATGGTTAGTGATGACTTAGAATGGGGCATAAAAGTTGTTGAGAGTTGGCAAACGTAGTTTTGGTCATCGTTGCAATTAATAGGAAGTAATAAGGAAATAGAGGTTCACATACAAATATATTATCTTGGACATCTTTTATGATTGTGTAGCACTCATTAAGTATGACATGCTAAAAGAGTTGACGTTGGACAAGGAAGACAACGTAATGGTTTATGTTTTCCAACATCTCAGTTAAAGTATATTGTCATTGACCTTCCAAACATGTTGAGCTTGCCTTTCTCCCTCATGCTAGCCAAATTCCTTGCACCAAGTAGAGATACTACTTGTGCTTCCAAATACCCGTAAACCCAGTTTTGCCATGAGAGTCCACCATACCTACCTATGGATTGAGTAAGATCCTTCAAGTAAGTTTTCATCGGTGCAAGCAATAAAAATTGCTCTCTAAATATGCATGACTTATTAGTGCAGAGAAAATAAGCTTTGTACGATCTTGTTGTGGAAGTAATAAAAGCAACAGACTGCATAATAAAGGTCCACATACAAGGGGCAATATAAAGTGATGTTCTTTTGCATTAAGATTTTGTGAATCAACCCTAAACGCGCATGACAACCTCTGCTTCCCTCTGCGAAGGGCCTATCTTTTACTTTATGTTTTTACTTTATACTTGAGTCAAGGTGATCCTCGCCTTTCCCTTTTTCATTTTATCCTTTGGCAAGCCCCTCGTGTTTGAAAGATCATGATATATATAGCCAATTGGATGTAAGTTAGCATGGGCTATTATTGTTGACATCACCTAAAGGTGAATACGCTGGGAGGCAACACAATAAGCCCCTATCTTTCTCAGTTTCCGGCTGAAACTCCATAACCACAAGTATTGCGTGAGTGTTAGCAATTGTAGAAGACTGTATGATAGTTGAGTAGGTGGACTTGATGAAAAGCTCTATTCTTGACTCTTTCTGATGTTATGATAAATTGCAATTGCTTCAATGACTGAGATTATAGTTTGTTAGTTCTCAATGAAGTTTCTGAACCATACTTGACATTGTGAATAGATTGTTACTTGATCATGAAAAGTTTTATGAGATAAGCTACTATTATGACACATATTGATGCTAGAAGAGGTGATTGAAATTATCATTGATCAAACTTGTGCACCTTCTAGCATTCACACTTCATAAATTATTTCTTTTATCATTTACCTACTCGAGGACGAGCAGGAATTAAGCTTGGGGATGCTGATACGTCTCCAACGTATCTATAATTTATGAAGTATTCATGCTATTATATTATCCATCTATGATGTTTTATATGCATTTATATGTCATTTTATATGATTTTTGGGACTAACCTATTAACCTAGAGCCCAGTGCCAGTTTTTGTTTTCTCCTTGTTTTTGTGTTTTACAGAAAAGGGATACCAAACGGAGTCCAATTGACGTGCCAATTTTTGAGGATTTTTTATGGACCAAAAGAAGACCACGGAGCATTGGAGTTGGGCCAGAAGAGTCCCGGGCTTCCCACGAGAATGGGGGCCACGCCTTCCTCCCTAGGGCGTGGCCCCCTATCTCGTGGATAGCCCGGAGACCTCCCTGACGTGAAACCAACGCCAAAAATTCCTATAAATAGAGAAACTTTGGGAATTAACCTAGATCGAAAGTTCCGCCGCCGTAAGCCTCTGTAGCCACGAGAAATCAATCTAGGCCCTCTCTGGCACCCTGCCGGAGGGGGCCATCATCACCGGAGGCCATGGAGGAGGATCTCGGAGGGGCCATCATCGCCATGAAGGCCAAGGACCAGAGGGGGAAAGCCATGGAGGAGGAAGCACAAGGGGGAGAACCTCTCCTCCTCTCTCTTGGTGGTACCGGAGTGCCATCGGGAGGGGAATCATCACCGCGGTGATCGTCTTCATCAACATCACCATCATAATCACCACCCTCATCTCTTTTACGCGGTCCATGATGAAGCCATGTACCTAGGGTAGGGTCATGGACCTGTCCAAGATACCCTCCCTAAGGACATCTCTAGAAGAAACCACCTTTCAGTCGACCCGAAAGTATTCCACTCGACTGACTCGAAGACACTCGACCATGAAGCCAACCACTCGACTGCCAGGAGACCTAAAGCCACTCTGCACGCAAACGGTCTGTCATTAAGTAGCCTTTATGGTTATCATAGCACTTTTATTTGTGGCGTTACCAGTAACACCCGACCTTAATGTACCTTAAACCCTGCATAACTGAGAGCTGGAGGGGTCTGGCAGACTCTATATAAGCCACCCCCCTCCTCAGTGTAAAGGGTTCGCACCCCTGTAACTCATACGCACATAATCCAGTCGACCGCCTCCGGGCTCCGAGACGTAGGGCTGTTACTTCCTCTGAGAAGGGCCTGAACTCGTAAATCCCTTGCGTATACAACTACTCCATAGCTAGGATCTTGCATCTCCATTCCTACCCCCCTATTCTACTGTCAGACTTAGAACCACGACAGTTGGCGCCCACCATGGGGCAGGTGTCTTAGCGACTTATTGGAGAAGTTGCAATTTTTTTGATCTCCTTCATCATGGTTTCAGGCAGAGTTTTGGTCGAGGGCCGCGAGATCCGTCTCGGCGCGCTCACGTTCATCGCCGACGACTCCGCTTGGCTTCAGGAGGCTCCGCTCGACATCGACGCGCTCCCTGTCCGCGGGGTGACGCACTTTCGCGCGTGCATTCGCGGCGTCCTCCTGCGACAACCGTCGACCCTGTATCGGTTGGCCCCTATGTCATCATCCCTCCCTGTTTCCCACCGGCTCAAGCGTTCCGGTCGGTCGAGGCTTCAGTGGTGGGTGAGGCACGTGGTGGCTCGCCAGTCGGCCACCCCCTAAGTCACGGCGATCGAGCCCGACGAATCTCTCTATGGCCTGTTCGACTGGCTCCGTAGAGACTGCATCCGAGTGCGACAGCATTGATCCAGTGGCGGAGGTTCTGATGGTCAATGGACCACGCAGTCCTCCCAGTTTTCCCCACGCCGACGGAAGCGACGACGGAGGCGATCCGGCGCAGGTCCATGAAGAGTATCTCCCCGAGCCCCTCACTTCGCTGCAGAGGGAAGAACTTCGCCGCCGGAACATGGATGCGCTGCACACTCCTATCGTTGGAGAAACCCCTGAGGCTCGTGCCTTAGAGGACGCGCGCCTGGCCAACTTGGCTGAGCGCACTCGACTGGAGAACCTCCAGTGAGCACTCGACGAGCGTGCGCGGCAGCGGGTTCCAGAAACCAGTCGATGTCAACTCTTTCCACCACCGACTCAGGTATATCGAACTCCGATACAGAATCTAGCAGCTGCAGCCCATATAGCAGAGTCGATTCAGCCTTCCCAGTCAGAGGCTGGCAGAGGCTTGTTACAGATCAGAGCATTACTCCGGGACGCAGGAGATCAAAATTCAGCTGTATCACAGTCACAGAATAGGATTCACAGCAGATCCGTCGCTGCAAATACAGTCCAGTCGGCCCATAGCCCAAGATCGCCCCCGAGGCGTGAGGAACATGGAGACCGGCGTGATCAGTACAAGAACTGTGAGCAGTATGATCACCGATTCGATTGTGATGATCGACGTCGAGTGCCCACCCCTCCCCTGAGGGGTGGATCATACGCGCCTCCACAGCAGGATGACAGACGCCATCACAGTGTTGGGCGAAGGATTCCAGTCGACCCCAGGGAACTAGGCTTTGATGCGAGATCCATTATCGTTCAAGGTCTGGTCGACAGGAATAGAGCTCACCGAGAAGGTCATGACAGAGATATACCCACCAGCAGCAGAGTACATGTCTCAGCACCAGAGTGTTTCAGCAGAGCCATCAGGGCCGCGGTGATTCCTCCCAACTTCAGGTTGGCGACTGGGGTCAGTAAGTTCACTGGTGAGTCCAAGCCTGATACTTGGCTTGAAGACTACCGAGTGGCTGTTCAGATTGGCGGCGGCAACGATGAGGTGGACATGAAACACCTGCCTCTTATGTTGGAGGGCTCGGCCAGAGCATGGTTGAATCAGTTAGCACCCAGCAGCATTTACACTTGGGAAGATCTTGCCCGAGTGTTTGTCACAACATTTGAAGGAACTTGCAAGCGACCAGCAGGGCTGACAGAGCTGCAATCTTGTGTGCAGAAGTCGAATGAAACTCTGAGGGATTACATCCAGAGATGGATCACGTTGCATCACACAGTAGAGAATGTATCTGATCACCAGGCAGTCTGTGCCTTCAAGGAAGGCGTTAAGTACAGATAGCTAAACCTAAAATTTGGTCGAACCGGAGACATGTCTCTGAGTCGAATGATGGATATTGCCACCAAGTACACCAATGGTGAAGAAGAGGATCGGCTCCGGAGTGGCAAGCATAAGTCAGTCGCCCACGAAACCGGCGGAGGGAACTCCAGTCGGAAGCAAAAGCGGAAAGCCGAGCCAGCTGCTCCTGGAGAAGCCTTGGCCGTGACTCAAGAAAAGTTTAAAGGAAAGCCCAAAGGATCTTGGAACCCTAAGAAGGTGAATGACAAGGAAGGGAATGACGTGATGGATCTGCCGTGCCACATCCACACGAAGAAAGATGCGGAGCGTAAATTCATTTACCCGAAACATACCACTCGACAGTGTCGACTCTTGATCCAGCAATTCCAGGGGAAACAACCCAAAGATAAGGAGAAGGAGTCGGACAAAGTTGAAGACAAAGAAGATAGTGATGATGGATATCCCTAGGTCAATTCCACTCTGATGATTTTTGCTGATGTTGAAAGCAAAGGTCGATTGAAAGTTATCAACTGAGAGGTGAACATGGTCGCTCCGACGACACCCAATTATCTAAAATGGTCTCAGACTGCCATCACATTCGACCAGTCCGATCATCCGACACACATAGCCACCCCTGGGAGGCAAGCTTTGGTGGTCGACCCAGTCGTCGAAGGCACTCGACTGACTAAAGTCTTGATGGATGGTGGCAGTGGCCTGAATATATTGTATACAGAGACGTTGAAAGGGATGGGCATTCCGATGTCCAGACTGAGTACCAACAACATGAGTTTCCATGGAGTCATTCCTGGAAAGAAGGCTGAGTCACTCGGCCAAATTGCTCTTGATGTGGTTTTCGGTGATTCCAAGAATTACCACAAAGAAAAGTTGACGTTTGAAGTTGTGGATTTCCAGAGTGCTTATCACGCTATTTTGGGCAGGCCAGCTTATGCACGTTGGCTCGACCATGTTATGTGTACCTCAAATTGAAGATGCCTGGTCCCAAAGGTGTGATCACTATTACTGGCAATCGGAAGAAGGCGGAAGAGTGCTTTCAGAAAGGCTCAAAGATCGCCGATGCTCAGATGGCAGTGGTAGAGCTGCAGGAATACCAGAAAACTACAGACCCGAGTGATTTGTTGCGAGCCAAGAAGCCCGCTACAGAATCAGCATTTTAGTCGTCCGGTGAGACAAAACCGATTCACATTCACCCGACCGACCCTAGTGCTACTCTGACTCATATCTCTACAACACTTGACTCCAAATAGAAAGAAGCGCTCATCCAGTTCCTTCGTGAGAACTGGGACATCTTTGCATGGAAGCCTTCTGACATGCCGGGTGTTCCCAGGGGGCTGGCTGAGCGCCGTCTACGAGTCGACTCGAAAGTGAAACCTGTCAAGGAACATCTTCGACGGTCCGCCATCCAGAAGAGAAAGGCCATTGGCGAGGAGGTGGCTCGGCTCTTAGCAGCAGAGTTTATCCGAGAGATTTACCACTCCGAGTGGCTCGCCAATGTTGTCATGGTCCCCAAAAAGGACAAGTCACTTCACATGTGCATTGACTTAATATCAATCGGGCCTGCCTGAAAGATCATTTTCCTCTCCCCCGCATCGACCAAATAGTCGACTTGACTGCGGGATGTGAGCGCCTGTCTTTTTTAGACGCCTATTCCGGTTACCATCAGATCCGTCTGTATGGACCCGACGAGATCAAAATAGCTTTCGTCGCTTAATTCGGGTGCTTCTGTTATGTCACCATGCCATTCGGCCTCAAGAATGCCGGAGCCACGTTCATGAGGATGATTCAGAAGTGTCTGCTCACTCAAATCAGTTGGAATGTGGAAGCATACATGGACGATATTGTGGTCAAGTCACGGAAAGGTTTCGACCTGCTGACTGACCTTGCTGAAACATTTGCCAACCTCAGGAGGTATGATATCAAGCTTAATCCATCAAAGTGCACATTCGGAGTTCCTGGCGGAAAGTTACTCGGTTTTCTCGTTTCCGAACGAGGAATCGACGCCAACCCAGAAAAAGTTGGTACTATACTCCAAATAAAACGCCCTGTGCGTGTGCACGACGTCCAGAAGCTTACTGGATGCTCGGCTGCTTTAAGTTGATTCATCTCTCGTCTCGGTGAAAAGGCATTGCCTCTTTACCGACTGATGAAGAAGTCAGACAAGTTTGAGTGGACTCCCGAAGCTGATGCAGCATTTGCAGAGGTAAAAGCCCTGCTCTCCACCCAGCCAGTGCTTGCTGCCCCAATCAGCAAAGAGCCTTTGCTGCTTTACATTGCAGCCACAGGACAAGTCGTCAGTACAGTACTTACGGTCGAGCGGGAAGAAGAAGGAAAAGCCTTTAAAGTTCAGCGCCCAGTATATTATGTTTCTGAAGTTTTGACCCCATCAAAGCAAAGATACCCTCATTATCAGAAGCTTTTATATGGGATTTATATGACCACGAAGAAGGTTGCTCATTACTTCTCTGACCATTACATTACAGTCGTCAGCGACGCTCCATTATCAGAGATTCTACACAACAGAGATGCAACTGGTCGAGTGGCAAAATGGGCGATTGAACTCCTTCCCCTGGATATCAAGTTTGAGGCAAGAAAGCCATCAAGTCCCAAGCAATAGCAGATTTCATCGCCGAGTGGATGGAACAGCAACTGCCGACTCAAGTTCACTCGGAGCACTGGACCATGTTCTTTGATGGTTCTAAGATGCTGAATGGTTCCGGTGCTAGGGTAGTGTTAGTTTCCCCCCGAGGAGATAAGCTCAGATATGTGCTCCAGATTCACTTTGATTCCTCCAATAACGAAGCAGAATACGAAGCACTTTTGTATGGGTTGCGTATGGCCATTTCACTCGGCGTCCGTCGCCTCATGGTCTATGGCGACTCAGATTTGGTGGTTAATCAAGTAATGAAGGAGTGGGACGTCAGAAGTCCGGCCATGACTGGTTACTGCAATGCAGTGAGAAAGCTAGAGAAGAAATTCGAGGGGTTAGAGCTTCATCATATACCCCGACTGAAAAATCAAGCGGCTGATGATTTGGCAAAAATAGGTTCCAAGAGAGAAGCCATTCCCAGTAATGTGTTTTTGGAACACATCCACACACCGTCAGTTCAAGAGGATCCTTTCATCGAAGAAGCCCCGCAACCAAAAAGTGTCACAGATCCAACTGAAGTAGATGTCCCAGCTGTGGTCGACCTGATCATGGAAGTTTTAGTCATCACTCTCGACTGGACAGTGTCGTACATCACGTATATCCTAAGGAAAGAACTCCCGGAGAACGAAGAAGAGGCTTGACAGATCGTCCATCGATCCAAGGCCTTTACTGTGATAAAGGGACAGTTGTACAGGGAAAGCGCGACTGGAGTCAGCCAGAAATGTATAACACCAGAGGAAGGTCAGATAATTCTTGACAATATCCACTCGGGGACCTGTGGTCATCATGCATCCTCTCGGACCATTGCGCTAAAGCATACCGAGCGGGGTTTTACTGGCCAAGAGCAAATGAGATGGCGAAGGAGATAGTCGACAAGTGTGAAGGATGTCAGTTCTATTCCAATATGTCACACAAACCCGCCTCAGCCTTGAAGACCATTCCACTCGTCTGGACCTTCACTGTTTGGGGATTGGATATGGTTGGACCACTGAGAACTGGCAGGAGCGGCTTCACCCATGTACTGGTGGCAGTCGACAAGTTCACTAAGTGGGTTGAAGCTAAGCCTATCAAGAATCTTGATGCCGGCACTGCTATCAGCTTCATCAGAGAGTTGACATTCAGATATGGAGTTCCGCACAGCATCATCACTGATAATGGGTCAAACTTCGATTCCGACGAATTTAGAGCTTTTTGCGCTTCTCAAGGCACACGAGTCGACTACGCTTCCGTCGCTCATCCCCGGTCGAATGGACAAGCAGAAAGATTAAACGGGCTAATTCTCAAAGGACTGAAACCCCGGTTGATGCGTGATCTCAAGCACGCAGTAGGCGCGTGGGTCGACGAACTTCCATCGGTTCTTTGGGGATTGAGGACCACTCCTAGTCGGTCGACTCGGTGAACTCCATTCTTTCTGGTCTATGGAGCTGAAGCAGTTCTGCCGAGTGACCTGCTTCACAATGCACCCCGAGTCGAGCTTTACTCTGAAGATGAAGCAGAACAAGCCCGACAGGACGCAGTCGACCTTCTGGAAGAAGAAAGAGAGATGGCCATGATCTGATCGACTATCTATCAGCAGGACTTGTGTCGATTCCATGCCAGAAACGTGAAGAGTCGAGCCTTCCAAGAAGGAGATTTGGTCCTCCGAGTGGATCAACAGAAGCCACACAAGCTCGCTCCTACTTGGGAAGGCCCCTTCATCATCACCAAAGTTCTTCACAATGGAGCGTACCGTCTTTACAATGTCGATCGCCAGATTGACGAGCCACGAGCTTGGAATGCGGAGCTGCTCCGCCCCTTTTATACTTAAGTACTCACTCGGATGAGATGTAATAAAAAGTACCTCTGTTGTTTGTTTATCAAAGACAAGAGTGTTATGATTTTCCCAGTGATTGTTGTTGCTTTTGTTTACGTGAGAAATCCCCCAGTGGGTGGCTTAGCCGCGAATCCGTTTCGCCTAAGCTTGTAAAAAATATTTTTACCGAGTGGTGAGCTAGCCTCCCACACAGGGGCTTAGCTGCGAATCCGTTTCTCCTAAGTACTTGAAAATCCTACCGAGTGGTGAGCCAGCCTCCCACTCGGGGGCTTAGCTGTAGTCCAAGTACTCGCCTAAGCTTAAAAAATCCTACCGAGTGGTGAGCCATCCTCCCACTCGGAGGCTTAGCTGCAGTCCAGTACTCGCCTAAGTATTTAAAAATCCTACTGAGTGGTGCGCCAGCCTCCCACTCGGGGGCTTAGCTGCAGTCCAAGTACTCGCCTAAGTATTTAAAAATCCTATCGAGTGGAGAGCAATCCTTCCACTCGGAGGCTTAGCTGCAGTCCAGTACTCGCCTAAGTATTTAAAAATCCTACCGAGTGGTGCACCAGCCTCCAACTCGGGGGCTTAGCTGCAGTCCAAGTACCCGCCTAAGTATTTAAAAACCCTACCGAGTGGAGAGCAATCCTCCCACTCGGGGGCTTGGCTGCAGTCGAGTACTTGCCTAAGTATTTGAAAATCCTACCGAGTGGAGAGCAACCCTCCCACTCGGGGGCTTAGCTGCAGTCCAGTACTCGCCTAAGTATTTGAAAATCCTACCGAGTGGTGAGCCATCCTCCCACTCGGAGGCTTAGCCGCAGTCCAGTAATCGCCTAAGTATTTAAAAATCCTACCGAGTGGTGCACCAGCCTCCAACTCGGGGGCTTAGCTGCAGTCCAAGTACCCGCCTAAGTATTTAAAAACCCTACCGAGTGGAGAGCAATCCTCCCACTCGGGGGCTTAGCTGCAGTCCAGTACTCGCCTAAGTATCCAAAAATCCTACCGAGTGGAGAGCAAACCTCCCACTCGGGGGCTTAGCTGCACTCCAGTACTCGCCTAAGTATTTAAAAATCCTACCGAGTGGAGCAATCCTCCCACTCGGGGGCTTAGCTGCAGTCCAGTACTCGCCTAAGTATTTAAAAATCCTACCGAGTGGAGAGCAAACCTCCCACTCGGGGGCTTAGCTGCAGTCCAATACTCGCCTAAGTATTTGAAAATCCTACCGAGTGGAGAGCAACCCTCCCACTCGGGGGCTTGGCTGCAGTCCAGTACTTGCCTAAGTATTTGAAAATCCTACCGAGTGGAGAGCAACCCTCCCACTCGGGGGCTTAGCTGCAGTCCAGTACTCGCCTAAGTATTTGAAAATCCTACTGAGTGGAGAGCAACCCTCCCACTCGGAGGCTTAGCTACAGTCCAATACTCGCCTAAGTATTTAATCCATTCCGATCCGCAAGGACGACGAGGTGCAGGTCGACTGCTACCTTCTCCTTCAGAGCTACGCCACAAATACAACGTGCCTCTGCAAGGACGACGAGGTGCAGGTCAACTGCTACCTTCTCCTTCGGAGCTACACCACAAATACAATGTGCACTCCGTAAGGACGACGAGGTGCAGGTCGACTGCTACCTTCTCCTTTGGAGCTACGCCACAAATACAATGTGTGCTCCGTAAGGACGACGAGGTGCAGGTGGACTGCTACCTTCTACTTTGGAGCTACGCCACAAATACAATGTGCGCTCTGCAAGGACGATGAGGTGCAGGTTGACTGCTGCCTCCTCCTATGGAGCTACGCCACAAATACAACGTGCGCTCCATCCTGATCCGCAAGGACGTAGGTCGACTGCAATCCTTCCTCCATCCCTACCTGCAAGAGCGATGAAGTGCAGGTCGACTGGACTTTCCACCTCAGAGTTGCGTCTCAAGCACTAAAATATATTTTGAGTGAAGAACAAAGTTCGCTCGAAGGCAAATGCAAGCATATTCAACGATAAGCCAAGTTCAGATAACGTCCTACGGATTCAGAAGTGCTAAGGCGTCAAGCCTGTAAAAGTTTATCGGTTACAAAACCACTCGGCATTCCGAGGCAAATTTAAGGCGAAGCATAGAAGTTTTTCTTACTCCTCAGGTGGAGGATTGGAGGGCGCAACAAACTGGTCCAGGTCGATTCTGTGAGCAATCCAAGTGGCAGTAGCAATGAACGTTTCCATGAAAGATTGGAAGTCGTGCTTCTTGGTATTGGCCACTTTGATGGACGCCAGCTTGTCCTCTCGCGCATCCTTGCAGTGAACACGGACCAGAGATAGAGCAACGTCAGCACCGCACCTGGCAGAAGACTTCTTCCATTCTTGCACTCGACCTGGAACGTTATTCAGTCGAGTCATCAGAGACTCAAGGTCATTTTGAAGCGTCTCTCCCGGCCAGAGTGTCGTATCGATTCGCGACACCGCAACCTTCAGTCGAGCAAGATAGTCAACAACTCCAGCAACACGAGACTCCAGTCGGAGCACGTTCATAGCGGCCTCATCCTTCACAGGAGAGTTAATGGGGTCCAAGCTTGTCTCCACTTGACTGGTCTCCTCCTCGAAGTTTTGGCAGAATTCTGTAAACACAGTTCGAAGTTAAGCCAACAGTTCTACGATGAGTCGATGATAACAAGTCAGTCGGATAAAAGGGATTACCTTCAAGCATGATGAATAACTTCTTGGCGAGCCCTTCCAGATAACCCTCCAGATCGTTCTTCTTCCTCGCCAGTTTGCTAGCCTTGTCACTCAGAGCTATCTTGTCATTCTTCAGACGGCTGACCTCCTTGTTGGCCGCATCGAGAGCAGCTTTCAGATTGGCATTCACCTCTTCAAGTTTGCCGACTGAAGCCAGTTTTTCTTCCGCAAGCTTCATTTTGTCCAAAGCTGCCTTCTGCGCCTCGGCGAGGTCATGGTCCTTCTTCTTCAGAGCCTCCTTCATTTTATCTGCAAAGTGACAATGAGATCAGAATCAGGAATGGGCAGAAAGATAAAGACAGTCGTCAAGATTCTCACCAACCATACCTTTTGCTTCATCTTTCGCCTTCTTAAAGTTCTCCTGAACAAGCTTCAAGTCAAGGTCGAGCTGGATATGCTTGTTTTCCAATTCAGTATAGCGAGCCACAAGATCGCAAGATTTCTGCGAAGGGTCAGTTGACAGACATCAAAGATAGGTTGCTTCCGAGTGACTAAGAGAAAAATCGTAGCATTTCTAAGAATACAGCCGAATCAAAATATTCAACAGTAGTCTCGGGGACTACACCCAGTGGGTGCACTCGGCGTGCCCCCACTGGTTCCAAGATTCATTCTACATAGTCCGACCAGACCGAGTGAAGAAGTTAAAGTGAAGAAATTCAAATACACAGACTACAGTCGACTGCCAGCAGTCCACCATAGTCTCGGGGACTACACCCAGTGGGTGCACTCATCATGCCCCCACCAATCCAAAAATTCAATCGACACACCCAGTGGGTGTACAGATACAAGGATCTTCGGAAAGAAAGTCTTCAGATAGCATATCCTAACAGAACAGGCGGTGACTAACTAACCTGGACGTTGCTCTGAAGGGCTGAGCTAGCGTCATAGACTGCCTGGCTGGCTTCCCGGATCGCCTGCACCTGCTCCATCATGATCCCCGCCTGGCGTATAGCCTCCTTAGCAGCACCCGCTTGGTCCATTGGGACATGGTGTGTGGCAAAAAGGGAAGGCTGGTGAGGAAGTCCTGGACTAGGGGGTGTCCGGATAGCCGGACTATCATCGTCAGCCGGACTCCAAGACTATGAAGATACAAGATTGAAGACTTCGTCCCGTGTCCGGATGGGACTTTCCTTGGCGTGGAAGGCAAGCTTGGCAATACGGATATGTAGATCTCCTACCATTGTAACCGACTCTGTGTAACCCTAGCCCTCCCCGGTGTCTATATAAACCGAAGGGTTTTAGTCCGTAGGACAACAACCATTACAACAATCATACCATAGGCTAGCTTCTAGGGTTTAGCCTCCTTGATCTCATGGTAGATCCACTCTTGTACTACCCATATCATCAATATCAATCAAGCAGGAGTAGGGTTTTACCTCCATTGAGAGGGCCCGAACCTGGGTAAAAACATCATGTCCCTTGTCTCCTGTTACCATCCGCCTAGATGCACAGTTCGAGACCCCCTACCCGAGATCCGCCGGTTTTGACACCGACATTGGTGCTTTCATTGAGAGTTCCTCTGTGTCGTCACCGATAGGCTTGATGGCTTCTTCAGTCAACAACAACGCCGTCCAGGGTGAGACTTTCCTCCCCGGACAGACCTTCATGTTCGGCGGCTTTACACTGCGGGCCAATTCACTTGGCCATCTAGAGCAGATCGAAAGCTACGCCCCTGGCCATTAGGTCAGGTTTGGAAGCCTAAACTTCACGGCCGACATCCGTGGAGACTTGATCTTTGATGGATTCGAGCCACAGCCGAGCGTGCCGCGCTGTCACGATGGGCATGATTTAGCTCTGCCGCCGGACAGTGCCCTGGAGGCCGCACACGAGTCCGCTCTAACCCATAGTTCGGAGCAGACTGCGCAGATCGAGGACAGGTGGCTGGACACCGCCTCGGGGGCTGCGACTTCAACGGCGATAGAGCCGAATACTGACCTTGTCCCTTATAAAGCTCATGACTCCGAGGCGCCGGACTCCTTGCCGGACTCCGAACCTCCTGCGCCCCTGCCAATCGAATCCGATTGGGCGCCGATCATGGAGTTCACCGCCGCGGACATCTTTCAGCACTCACCCTTTGGCGACATCCTAAATTCGCTAAAGCATCTCTCGTTATCAGGAGAGCCCTGGCCGGACTGCGGTCAGGATGGTTGGGATGCGGACGATGAACAAATTCAAAGCCCACCCACCACCCACTTTGTAGCCACTGTCGACGATCTAACCGACATGCTAGACTACGACTCCGAAGACATCGACGGTATGGACGACAATGCCGGAGACGATCAAGAACCAGCACCTACAGGACACTGGAAGACCACCTCGTCATACGACATATACATGGTGGACACCCCAAAGGATGGGGACGGCGAAGAAGCAGCGGAGGCAGATTCTTCTAAGAAACAGCAATGCGCCAACGTCAGCGGCGCCACTCTAAATCCCGCCACAGTAAGAATGGAGATTCCGGCACCGGAGATAATAACACCCCAGAGAGTGCCGAAGACAACCCCCTGCAGCAAGATTCAGCACAGGAGGACGGGGATGCCAGCCCTCGAGAGAGAGCGGCAGACGAGGAGGATGACAACTACATGCCTCCCTTCGGAGACGAGGCAAGCCTCAACGACGACGAATTCTTCGTGCCAGAGGATCCCGTCGAACAAGAGCGTTTTAAACGCAGGCTTATTGCCACGGCAAATAGCCTAAAAGAAAAAGCAGCAACAGCTTCAAGCTGATCAAGACCTGCAGGCCGACAGATGGACCGAGGTCCTCGCGGCCGAAGAGTATGAACTCGAACGCCCCTCCAAGAGCTACCCAAAACGCAAGTTGCTCCCCTGACTAGAGGAGGAAGCATACATACCTTCATCACCAGCGCACAATACGGCAGACCGACCACCCCGTGGTCGCGACAGGGAGGCATCTAGGCCCTCCATCAAGACCATACCCCGGCACCGCTCGAAAAGTACAAAGCCACGAGGGAATGCGCCGGACTTGCGGGATATATTGGAGGACAAGGCAAGACAATCCAGATCTATCTACGGATCACGTGGGCGCCCCACGACCCACGACGACTACCGTCGCGCCGGATACAACATCTCCGGCCGGGCCGAACACAGCAGACAACGCTCTCTTGAGCTACGTCGTGATATTGCTCAATACAGAGGCACCGCACACCCACTATGCTTCACTGAAGAAGTAATGGATCATCAAATCCCTGAAGGGTTTAAACCCGTGAACATTGAATCCTACGATGGCACAACAGACCCCGCGGTTTGGATCGAAGATTATCTTCTTCATATCCATATGGCCCGCGGCGACGATCTCCACGCCATCAAGTATCTCCCACTCAAGCTTAAAGGACCAGCTCGGCATTGGCTTAACAGCTTGCCCGCAGAGTCAATTGAGTGTTGGGAGGACCTGGAAGCCGCATTCCTCGACAACTTCCAGGGGACATATGTGCGACCACTAGACGCCGGTGACCTAAGCCACATAATTCAGCAGCCATACGAATCGGCCAGACAGTTCTGGCACGGTTCTTAACAAAGAAAAATCAAATCATCGACTGTCCGAATGCAGAGGCCCTCGCAGCTTTCAAGCTTAACATCCGTGATGAATGGCTGGCCCGGCACCTAGGACAGGAAAATCCGAAATCCATGGCAGCCCTCACATCACTCATGACCCGCTTCTGTGCGGGAGAGGACAGCTGGCTAGCTCGCAGCAACAACCTCTGCAAAAATGCTGGCAGTCCGGATACTAAGGACCACAACGGCAGGTCGCGTCGAAACAAAAACAAATGCCGCATTAACGGCGATACCAATGAGGATACGGCGGTCAACGCCGGATTCAGAGGCTCTAAACACGGTCAGCGGAAGAAGCCATTCAAAAGAACTACTCTGGGTCCATCCAATTTGGACCGAATACTCGACCACTCTTGCCAGATACATGGCACCCCCGAAAAGCCAGCTAATCACACCAACAGGATTGTTGGGTATTCAAGCAGGCAGGCAAGTTAATTGCCGAAAACAATGACAAGGGGCTGCATAGTGACGACGAGGAGGAGACCCAGCCGCCGAACAGTAGAGGACAGAAGGGTTTCCCCCCACAAGTGCGGACGGTAAACATGATATACGCAACCCATATACCCAAGAGGGAGCGGAAGCGTGCACTTAGGGACATATATGCGATGGAGCCAGTCGCCCCAAAGTTCAATCCATGGTCCTCTTGCCCGATCACTTTCGATCGAAGGGACCACCCTACCAGTATTCGTCGTGGTGGATTCGCCGCATTGGTCTTAGACCCAATCGTCGATGGATTTCACCTAACCAGAGTCCTGATGGACGGCGGCAGCAGCCTGAACCTGCTTTATCAGGATACAGTGCGCAAGATGGGCATAGACCCCTCAAGGATTAAACCTACAAAGACGACCTTTAAAGGCGTCATACCAGGTGCTGAGGCCAATTGTACAGGCTTAGTCACACTGGAAGTGGTCTTCGGATCCCCGGATAATTTCCGAAGCGAGGAGTTAATCTTCGACATAGTCCCATTCCGCAGTGGCTATCACGCCATGCTCGGACGAACCGCGTTTGCAAAGTTCAACGCGGTGCCGCATTATGCATACCTTAAGCTCAAGATGCCAGGCCCTCGTGGAGTAATCACGGTCAATGGAAATACTGAACGCTCCCTCCGAACGGAGGAACACACAGCGGCTCTCGCGGCAGAAGTACAAAGCAGCCTTTTAAGGCAATTTTCGAGTCCGGCCATTAAACGACCGGACATAGCCAAACGCGCCCGGAGTAACATCAATCAAGACCACCTGGCACGTTCCAAGCATGCGTAGCAATGCGGCCCCAACCCCAGCACTTGCATGATTGCAAGACCAGCTCTTCGCGTACATCATTACGCTCTGAAGATACCATGGGCATAGGGGGAGGGGCACGACCACGACAGGCCTAGAGTGCGGCTTAACCATACCAGGGGCTCCCAAGTGTGTCACTCTTTTTTCTTCCTTTTTTTATTTTTTCACAGGACTCCGTTCACCAGAGGCCCTGTCCGGCAGTAGATCTGCTGAACTCACGATGCAACAGCCAGGGAGGGACACAGGCTACGACGAACACTCAGGTGGTCTCCATTACGACCATTAAAATTGTTAAATACACCATTCCGCAGCCTACCCCTGGAGGGAGACACTTCTAATAGTCCAGCCCTTGCTTACCGCACTATTTGTATCGTTCTGCACTCATGGCAGAATCTCTTGAATAAACAATGCATCACTTTTTGTTTATAATTGCATTACCTTTTTTGCATATATGTTTATTCTTGACATCTTGCACCCGTACAATTTTGGTACGGCCGAATACACCAGGGGCTTATGTTTCCCGCATTATGGTGTGATTAGTCCGAACACTTTCACAAGTGCGGCACCCCGAACTTATAGCATTATATGCATCGGCTCCGAATCATGTCTTGGGTCAATAGTTGGGTTTGCCCGGCTCCCATGTTTTGGTACCTTACGTTCCGTTCTGTCGGCTAAGGTAGCACTAGGAGAACCACTGCGATTGCGCCCCGGTTGAGCTGGGTGAACGCCTCAGTGGAGAAAGATAAAACTGACTGTCAGGATAAGGCGAGAGACTGGTCGCTGTTCGAGAGGTCTTTTCGAGTCTCTAAAGACTTATGCCGCTTCGAGCGAGGAACCGGCTATGTCCGGCCCAGGCGTGGATAGCGCCCCGAACTCGGTCTTCTGAATACTAGGGGCTTCACCGAAATTTAAAATTATAGAATTCTATGGCTAAGTGAGAGTGTTCAAGCATTATAAGTCCGGTTGCCTTGTTCGTTGTGTTGAGCGCCTCCCTAGATGGACCGAAAAATGGGAACAAGAGTGCTCAAGTTTATCCCGAACAGCCCAGCACTCGTGGCATGGGGGATGAAGCCGACGACTTGCCATCTCTCAGATTTTATAAACGGCCGCACAGAAGGTAATATTTTAAATCAATAAGCGTTGCTTAGCGCATATGAACAAAGTTTTCAGCGCACAGGATAACACATTGCGAGTTTACTCAATAATTACATCTCTGGGGCACTCATCCGCAATCTTGCGGGCACCCTTCAGGACAGTCTTATAGTACATCTCGGGCGTACGATACTCCTTGCCCGCTGGCGGCACGTCAGTGATAAGCCTCTCCGCATCCAGCCTGCCCCAGTGCACCTTTGCGCGGGCAAGGGCCCGACGGGCACCTTCAATACAGGCGGAGCGCTTGATGACCTCCACCCAGGGGCACGCATCCACCAGCCGCCGCACGAGGCCGAAGTAGCTCCCAGGCATGGCCTCTCCAGGCCACAACCGGACTATGAGGCCCTTCATGGCCTGCTCGGCTACCTTGTGGAGCTCGACCAGCTACTTCAGCTGGTCGCTAGGGGGCACCGGATGTCCGGCCTCAGCGTACTGAGACCAGAAGACCTTCTCTGTTGAGCTCCCCTCCTCGCCACGGTAGAATGCGGCGGCATCAGACACGCTGCCAGGCAGATCTGCAAACGCCCCTGGAGAGCTCCGAATTCGGGTAAGTAACAGGTAATTTACATTAACATGCTTGCTTTGCATGAAAAATGCCTTACCCGCCGCTATTTTCTTCACATCCTCAACCTCCTGGAGGGCCTTATGGGCCTCGGCCTTAGCGGCTTTGGCACTTTCAAGAGCCGAGGCAAGCTCGAACTCTCGAGTCTTCGAGTCGCGCTCCAAACTCTCATGCTTTTCCATGAAAGCCTGGAGCTCTTGTCGCACCTCCGCCACCCGCGCCTCCTGCTTCTCTCGCTCCGCTCGTTCCGCGGCCGCATTGCATTCGGCCGCGGACACGGCCTCCTTTAGGGTCGCCACCTCGTTCGTGGCCCCTGCAGTACCCACGTTATCCTCATTATTTCTATTGCAACCAAAATCCTTTTCTGTAAGGTACGAATTTTAAAGTGGTGTTACTCACCTTCTTTGTCCTCGAGCTGCTTCTTGGCAAGGCCGAGCTCTTGCTCGGACCGCTCGAGGTCCTGCTTCAAAGCACCGACCTCCGCAGTCAGTGCGGCAGAGGTCAGCAGCGCAGCCTGCAAACCCATATTGACATAATTTTTAGCACTCCTGCGTATATCTTATTTAGATCCTCAATCCGGTTTTTCTTTCTGAACACCGAACCGAGCATCAGGGGCTACTGTCTATGCGGTATTACATTACATATTTTAAACTTCTTACCTCAAAGCCTGTTAGAAGGCTATTGCAGGCTTCGGTCAGCCCGCTCTTGGCGAGCTGAACCTTCTGAATGACCGCACTCATAATAGTGCGGTGTTCTTCCTCGATGGAAGCGCCGTTGAGCGCCTCCAACAAGTTGTCCGGCGCCTCCGGTTGGACGGAGGCTGCCGGTGTCACGGTCTTGCCCTTCTTGCGAAGGGGCCGCCTGCCGGACTCCCGAACCACTGCGGGTTCCGGTATAGAGTCCGGCGCAAAGTCCGGGAGGTTGCCTTGCGGCACCTCCGGAGCCTCCTCCTGATGGGTCCCCTCCTGGGATCCCACCTCAGTGTCGTCTGCACCGCGAGGGGTGGAGGCGGTCGGAATGGAATCCACGTCCGACGGAGCCAAAGACCCGCTCGATGAAGCGGGAAGATCATCATCGGCCGGACTACAGGCAGTATGCGGCATTAGAAGGACACTATGTGACACAAAAGATAAATTATGAATCATTCAGGAATCCGGATACTTAAGATCTTGCCAGAGGCCTGGCCCTTGAGGGCCACTCTTCGTCGCCAACATTGGCGTTGGCGGAGCTGTCCGGGGGATGGGTCCTTCCCCTCTTGGACCCTTCGGCCTCCCCCATCGGGGAAGCCTTCCTCTTTCTCTCTCCCTCCTCTGGGAGAGAGTCCTCTTTCTCCTCCTCGTCTTCGGGGGAGGAGTTCGCCTCGGAGCCATCAGACGATGAGTCCGATATCACCTGGAGCTGGGAACTTCTTCGAGTTCCCGTGGCCTTCTTCTCCGGCACCACATAAAGTGCCGGGACCAGCAGACCCGTTAAACGGGCGTCCGCTGGGTCTTCGGGAAGGGGAGCCGAACAGTCTACCTGTCTGGATGTCCTCTGCCAGTCCTGTGAAAGGCATTGGGAGTTTTAGATCCCACATAGAATTAAACTATGAAAGAAAAACAACTGTCCCATAGAGGATAACAAAGCTTACCTCGCCGGCCGGGCGCTTGGTGCTGAATCCGCGATCTTCAGTCGCGGACGCGGGGGCTTCTCCGCCCTTGAACAGCACCCTCCAGGCAGCTTCGTACGTCGTGTCGAAGAGCCCGCTCAGGGTACGGTGCTGTGCCGGATCGAACTCCCACAAATTGAAGGCCCGTTGTTGGCAAGGGAGAATCCGGCGGACGGGCATGACCTGGATCACATTGACAAGCCTAAGCTTCTTGTTCACCAGGGTCTGGAGACAGGACTGGAGTCCTGTCAGCTCCTCCGAACTACCCCATAGAAAGCCCTTCTCTTTCCAGGAGGTGAGCTGCATAGGGATACCAGATCTGAACTCGGGGGCCGCTGCCCATTTAGGGTCGCGCGGCTCGGTGATGTAGAACCACCCCGATTGCCATCCCTTGATGGACTCCACGAAGGCCCCCTCGAGCCAGGTGACGTTGGGCATTTTGCCCACCATGGCGCCTCCGCACTCCGCTTGAGCGCCCTTCACCACCTTCGGCTTGACATTGAAGGTCTTGAGCCACAAGCCGAAGTGAGGCCGGATGTAGAGGAAGGCCTCGCACACGACGATAAACGCCGAGATGTTGAGGATGAAGTTTGGCGCCAGATCGTGGAAGTCCAGGCCTTAGTAGTACATGAGCCCCCGGACAAAGGGATGAAGTGGGAAGCCTAGTCCGTGGAGGAAGTGGGGGAGGAATACAACCCTCTCATGGGGCCTGGGGGTGGGAATGAGCTGCCCCTCGTCGGGCAGCCGGTGCGCGATGTCGCCGGAAAGATATCCGGCGCTGCGCAGCTTTGCGATGTGCTCCTCCGTAACGGAGGAGGCCAACCATTTGCCTCCCGCTCCACACATGGTCGGAGAAGGTCGAGACGAGATGCGCGGACTTGGGCGCTGGAGCTCGAGTGCGCGGAGATGGATAAGCAGAGGAGGAAGAAGGCGTAGGTAAAAAGGTGGATCCTTATCCCCTTATATATGGGCGGACGAAGACTATGCGTCCCCACCGGCCTGGTGAAACTCGCTTATCTCCCAAGCGCCACCATCAATGGCGCGGTTGGGTTACCCACGTCCGTATTGATGAGAATCCCGGAATAAGGGGAACATGATCTCTGCTTCGAAAAGACGTGCCAAGGAAACCGCTTCGCTAAACGTGCTGAGGTGGTATAATAAAAAAGATTCAAGTAAAGGCTTGGTGGTGGTGTGACGTCATGCCACAAAATACGTCAGCGGATTGAACTTGTGTACATAATATTCTCTCTACGGTGGAATGTGGAATTTAATTTGCAGAGCCGGACACTATCCTGGTGTTCACAATCTTCTATGAATTATTCGGAGGAGGAACCCGCCTTGCAATGCCGAACAATATGCGCGCCGGACTCATCGTCATTGAAGCCTGGTTCAGGGGCTATTGAGGGAGTCCTGGACTAGGGGGTGTTCGGATAGCCGGACTATCATCGTCAGCCGGACTCCAAGACTATGAAGATACAAGATTGAAGACCTCGTCCCGTGTCCGGATGGGACTTTCCTTGGCGTGGAAGGCAAGCTTGGTAATACGGATATGTAGATCTCCTACCATTGTAACCGACTTTGCGTAACCCTAGCCCTCCCCGGTGTCTATATAAACTGGAGGGTTTTAGTCCGTAGGACAACAATCATACCATAGGCTAGCTTCTAGGGTTTAGCGTCCTTGATCTCGTGGTAGATCCACTCTTGTACTACCCATATCATCAATATCAATCAAGCAGGAGTAGGGTTTTACCTCCATCGAGAGGGCCCGAACCTGGGTAAAAACATCGTGTCCCTTGTCTCCTGTTACCATCCGCCTAGACGCACAGTTCGGGACCCCCTACCCGAGATCTGCCGGTTTTGACACTGACAGCGGGTCAGCAGTCGACGACGAAGGTCGAGCACTCGTCAGCGGCACGGCGAAGGACATGGAAGTCCGAGTGATGTTGCCACCCTCCTGAACCAGTGTCTCGGGCTCTGATGCAGTCTGAGTGGTCTTTCCAGCCGGTGCCTTTCTATTCCTCCTCGGCCTCAGCGGTGCCTCGTCGTCATCATCAGGGAGATCAATGACATGAGGAGGAGCTTCAGGAAAAGTCCAAAGTTAAAAAAATGAAAATCCAATCGACCAAAAGCGAAACTACAGAGATCATACAAAGGTTGGAGGTGGCAGCGTCTTCCATTTCCTGGTCTTTGTTCCTGGCGGAGGTCTCGGAGGTAGCAGCACTGCAGATTTCAGAAACCAGTTGGTTAGCCAACGAGTCGACCAAGAGTCTGTCCATGCTAAACGAGAAAACGCAAGTTCTGCTATTACCCGGAAATGGTGGGAATGACCATTCTCATCTTGGGCAAGGCCTTCGACGGCTTTGATGATGCCGCTCGGGGATGCTTTGGCGCTTTTTCAGTCGGCGCTGGAGAGGTCGTCCGAGGGCGCTTCGACGACTGCCCAACAGGCACAGTCGCTTTGCCACGCTTGAGCGCGGGGTCGTGGATGAGCTTGGATCGCCTTTTCATACAAGAAGGATCGATTTCCTCCTCCTCCTCTTCACTGGAGCTGTCGTCATCCTCTTCCCCCTCACCATCAGATTGCCACTCCTCCTCACTTTCGCCTCCGCTCGCCTCCTCCTCCTAGACCTGTTCTTGCGCCCCGTTGGGCATCGAGTACATCTCAGTGGTAGCCTGGAAGACAACAAACAAGACAAAAGTCAGTCAATTGATTTTAAACAAACAGAATGAAGAAAGCAGGACCACAGTCAGAGATGCAGAATTGAACCTTGTCTACTTCGTATGATTGGTCGAGTGGAGGAATCCTCCTAGCTCCTCGGGGGTTGTCCTTGTTCCCTGTGATGCTCGCCAGCCACCTCTCCAGCGTGGCATCCTCGACCTCGTCCGGGTGGATCCGAGTGGTGTCCTCAGTGCCAGAATACATCCACATCGGATGGTCTCGATATTGAAGCGGCTGGATGCGTCGTCGGAGGAATACCTCCAAGAGGTCCATGCCGGTCACCCCGTCACGGATAAGCTGGACAACACGTTCGAATAGCACCTTAATCTGCGCCTTCTCTTCCGGGATCACCTTCAAAGAGGAAGGCTTCCTCACTCGGTCCATAGAAAAAGGAGGGAGTCCGGTCGACTGCCCTGGCGTCGGCTGGTCTTTGCAGTAAAACCAGGTTGACTGCCATCCACGGACCGAGTCGGGAAGGATCATGGCCGGAAAAGAACTTTTTACTCTCATCTGAACCCCAAGACCCCCACACATCTAAATCACTTGTGTTCTCTCGTCACTCGGATTGGCCTTTTTCACCATCTGGGAGCGACAGGTGAAGATATGCTTGAAAAGACCCCAATGAGGCCGACAACCCAAGAAATTCTCGCACAAAGACACGAAAGTAGCGAGGTACATGATGGTGTTGGGTGTGAAGTGGTGGAGTTGCGCCCCAAAGAAATTTAGAAATCCCCAAAAGAAAGGATGAGGCGGCAAACAAAACCCACGATCGACATGGGTGGCCAAGAGAACGACCTCACCCTCCTGAGGCTGCGGCTCAGACTCCTTCCCCGGGAGCCGCGCCGATCCATGGGGGATCAGTCCTCCATTGGCCAGGTTGTCAAGGTCTTCTTGACGAATCGTCGAGCGGATCCAGTCGCCCTGGATCCTGCCCTGCGGCAGGCCGGCCCTCGATGAAGATCCGCCCCGACTGGTCGCCCTTCCCTTCGCCTTCGCCGTCGCTTTCTTCGCCCGCTCCAGGGCCGCCGTCTTCTCTTTCACCATCGTTGCCGGCGAGACGCACACGGGGCAGCGGCGCTGAGATGGAAGCGAACGCGGCGGATAAGTCTGAGGAAGAGGGGACGAAATGAGAGCGCACTGTTCAAAAACCCCCGTCCGGCGCCTTATATGAGGTTACTTCCGAGTGACTGACTTGTAGGCCCGGGCGATCCTATCAAATACCGCAACTGTCGCATGTGTGATACGTGTCGAAAAAGGTGGCGCGGAGATCGAGGCATCCCTATCTTATCCCATCCGATTACCGCGGCCTCCTCCGCCCCGCGCGCTTCCCGAAACTCGAATCCCGCTAAATCCGCGAGCTGCAGAGCAACTTGTCAGACGGGATATTTCCTCCGCTCTGTTGTTCAGAGTTCTCCGAGTAAAGAAATTCACTCGACGGATACAAAGAATGGATCAAGGCGACTGAAAAGAAGTTGGTGTCGTCACCTAAGTTCATTGATCCAGAACAACACATATTCATCACACGAGAATGGGTCGGAAGTGCGTTCAACTCCTTCCCCACTCAAACTCGATCAATTTGGGGGCTAATGATGAAGCCATGTACCTAGGGTAGGGTCATGGACCTGTCCAAGATACCCTCCCCAAGGACATCTCTAGAAGAAACCACCTTTCAGTCGACCCGAAAGTGTTCCACTCGGCTGACTCGAAGACACTCGACCATGAAGCCAACCACTCGACTGCCAGGAGACCTAAAGTCACTCTGCATGCAAACGGTCTGTCATTAAGTAGCTTTTATGGTTATTATAGAACTTTATTTGTGGCGCTACCAGTAACGCCCGACCTTAATGTACCTTAAACTTTGCATAACTGAGGGCCGGAGGGGTCTAGCGGACTCTATATAAGCCACCCCCTCCTCAGTGTAAAGGATTCGCACCCCTGTAACTCAAACGCACATAATCCAGTCGACCGCCTCCGGGCTCCGAGACGTAGGGCTGTTACTTCCTCCGAGAAGGGCCTGAACTCATAAATCCCTTGCGTATACAACTACTCCATAGCTAGGATCTTGCCTCTCCATTCCTACCACCCTATTCTACTGTCAGACTTAGAACCACGACAGTCCACTCTCCCGCACCCCGCTGTAATCCCTACTTGAACATGGTGCTTCATGCTACATATTATGATCCAATGATGTGTTGCCATCCTATGATGTTTTGAGTAGATATCTTTTGTCTTTGGGTTGATTGATGATCTAGATTGGTATGAGTTGTATGTTT
Source organism: Triticum timopheevii (assembly GCA_963921465.1). NCBI lineage: Eukaryota > Viridiplantae > Streptophyta > Magnoliopsida > Poales > Poaceae > Triticum > Triticum timopheevii. The sequence goes on from OY997264.1 coordinate 570,162,231, forward strand.
CACTTTGATGCTGTCCTATGGTGCCCTCCGTGTCACACAAGCGTAAGGGATTCCCGCTGTAGGGTGTTGCAATACGTTCATGATTCGCTTATAGTGGGTTGGTAAGTGACTGAAACACAAACCCGAGTAAGAGGGGTTGTTGCGTATGGGAATAAAGAGGACTTGATGCTTTAATGCTATGGTTGGGTTTTACTTTAATGATCTTCAGTATTTGCGGACGCTTGCTAGAGTTCCAATCATAACTGCATATGATCCAAGTAGAGAAAGTATGTTAGCTTTTGCCTCTCCCTCATATGAAATTGCAATAGTGATTACTGGTCTTGTAAACAATTGCCTAGGACAATTCCGCACATTGATCCACCATTATTCCACACTCGCTATTTATATTATTTAGTAATATATTCTAACTTTATGATAACAACACCTACTTTTATATTTTAGCTCTCCGATATCATACAAAGTTATCCTCTTTATACCCACAACACAGTTTTATTTCTTGTTTCTCGTTGGAAGCAAATGTTCGGTGCACGTAGAGTCGTATCAGTGGCAGATAGGGCTTGAGAGAATATTGATCTTACCTTTAGCTCCTTGTGGGCTCGACACTCCATACTTATCACTTCCACCTTTGGGAATTGCTACGATGATTCCCTGCACTTGGGGATTATCAAGCTCTTTTCTGGCGCCGTTGCCGGGGAGCAATAGCGTGGGGTTGATATTCTCGTGTGTGCTTGTTTGCTTTCTTCACTAAGTAGATTTTGTTTTTCCTTTTTTGTTTCTGTCTAGTTGTGGGTGAAAACATACAAAAAAAATTCAAAATAATGGAAATACCAAAAAAAATATTTACTTGCTGCGGTTCGCCGTCGATCGAGGTGGGCCAGGTGCAGGCGGCCGGCCAGCCGGCCGTACATGCAAAACATGGAAGGGAAGCAACGGGTCGTGCTGAACCTGCCTCCGGGCTACCACTTCGCCCCGACGGAAGCCGAGCTCATCGTCCACTACCTCCGCCGGAAGCTGGACGGCCTCCCGCCGCACCTTCCCATCTTCAACGACATGACGCCCATCACCGACTACCGCTCGGAGTAGATCACAGGTACGCACTCGATCTCTCCCATCATCAGCACACACCATGAGTAGCGTTGGGTTGATTGATCTGGAATTGTAAGTGCATCTAGTGCCCCTTAGTGATTTTGGTGTATTGAAGACTTATAGGTTAAGGGACTGATGCGTTTGTGAGTGTACACAGGTCTATAAGTCTATGAGGAGTTTGATATTTACAGAGAAAGTCGACCCCTAAAAATGAAGTTCTTCGACTGAAGACTTTGATATTCTGAAGACTTTCTGAAGACTTTGAAAGTGAAGAAATTGGTGTGACCTTGAAGACTTGGTATTCATTCGAGGAACATGGAGCGTGAAGACTTTTGTTTTCGTAGTTTCATTTTCTCTTTCTTGAGACATAGGAAACACCGTACTATTAAAGGAGGTCGAGGAAATACTAAGGAAAAATTTCCATGTGATGCTCAACTCAAAATCCTACACCTACCAATCCCTTCGAGTGAAGCCATTGGAAATCTCATACAGTTCAGTCAATTTCTTCAGTGACAGAGATGCAGTTCTTCTGGTCACTGATGACTTTGCTCTGACTCAGGAGTTAGGAATTCGCCAGTGCGAATTGCCTACACAGTAAGGAACATGATAGCCCTGAGGAATTTGAGAGTCAAATTTCCGACAGTTGCTGTGCTGCGCGCCAGCTGTCCCAAAATATCTTATCCACCTAACGGTCATATCATTGAAGGGCATTTATGTCTTATCATGTCGGGCTGCTCCCTAGGCTATAAATAGCCGCCCCCTACAACCACTAGTTGGTTGGCTGCTCCTAGAGAACTTGACACTTGTCATTTGAGAGCAACCCATCCTCCGAGGACTTTGAGCGAAAATCATCAAGTGAGGAAAATCCCAAAACCAAACCCCCACAAACCCAAAGTGATTGAGCATCACTGAAGAAATTGATCCTGCGTGGATCCGACGCTTATTACCTTTGAAGACTGTGCTTTTTCCAGACGGTTAGGCGTCAAGGTCTAGAGCATCCAAGAGGAATTGTGGATTGCCGAGTGACCAAGTCTGTGAAGGTTTGGAAGTCACCTGAAGACTTACCACGAGTGATTGGACGAGGCCTGCGTGGTCTTAGTTCAAGGAGAATACGGTGAGGACTGGGTGTCCTGAGTTGCGGCTCAGAGACTGGGTGTCCGGGACTGCGTGTCCTCGAGTTTAAATACTCAGCCGCTCCAACCAGACGTACAACTGAGACAGCAGTTTGAACTGGTCTACCAAATCATTGTCTTCACCAACTAACTAGTTCTATTTCCTCAACCCTTCCATTTCCTCATTACTGTGTTGAATGTTGTTCATATCTGTGCTTGAAGACTTTGACTGAAGACTTTCACAAATTCCTCAGTTCAATTTCTTCAGTCTGTTTGTCTTCATCTTGTGTTATCCTGTGATTACGCTTTCTGTACTCTGTGCTAGTCTTCATTTCATCATGATGACCATGCTTGTATCCTGTTATGTTTACTTCTGAGTACTTATTCCGCTGCAAGTAGTTCTTCGCTAAGGAATTTCCTCACCAACAAATTCCTCAGTGAAGAATTCATAAAAATCGCCTATTCACCCCCCTCTAGTCGATATAACGCACTTTCAATTGGTATCAGAGCAAGGTACTCCCTTGTTCTGTGTGATTTTGGTTTAACCGCGTGGAGTTTTAGTTATGTCGACCGCAGGTATGAAGAAAGTGACATGCCCTATCTTTGACGGTCGTGACTATCCCAAGTGGAAGGCCATGATGAGGAAGCGCCTCATGGCAAGGAACAGCAAGTTGTGGACCGTCACTGAGATTGGTCTTACTGATCTATGCAAGATGGCGGATGCTGATGATATTCGCAAGTACACTCGACTTGACATCATAGTGAAGGATATCATCTGCTCCTGCCTATCCAGAGATCAATTCGGGCGAATTATGCATCTTGGCAATTCGAAGCTCATCTGGGACCAAATCTCTGATGTCTATGAAGGTCATCGAACTCGTCATGATCCCTGGTTTGAGGACTTCAAGGAATCTCTCAAAACGATGACTTTCAAGCCAGAATCATCATCTTCTGCATCATGCCTCATGGTAAACGATGCTGAGGTAACCGAATGCTCCTCATCCGAGCTTGTGATGATGAATCTGATAATGATGAATCTGATAATGATGAATCTGATGATGATATTGAATCTTGTTATACCAAACTTGTTTGCATTGCCACTAAACAACAAACAGCTTTAGAACAAGTTCAAGATATGCTAGACAAAAGTGATGATATGTTGCGTAAAGAAATGGATCAGTCAAAAGCATTGGGTGAATGTCGTCAGAGAATTCACTCCAAGTTTGATGTCCTTCAAGATCAACATAATACCCTCTTGACTGATCATGAGAAGCTTTCCTCTGAATCTCTTCAAAGAAAGGAAGATCTTGAAAAGTTAAGAGTGTGTTATGAAGGTCTTCTGAAGGAGCGCGATTCATTACTAGCTCAACAAATCAGCGCTTCTCAGGAAGAATTTGTTCCTCCATGCTTAAAGTGCATTGACCGTGAATCTGCTAATTCTTCACCTGAATGTTCAAATGCTTCAACTGTTACAAATTCTTCATCTGCCTTTGCTATCACTAATTCCTCATCTGAGGACATTGCTAGTATCACTGACAATGCAGGGCTGAAGGAATTGTACATGACAGGCATGTACAAAATCCTCAAAGGGCATCAGACTCTTTGTGATGTGCTTAAAAAGTAGATCCTCAACAGAAACCCTAGGAAAGAGGGTATTGCCTTTGAGAGGAAACTCAATGCTGATGGAACATATTGGAAGCCTGAGCAGTACCCCAAAACCTCATGGGTTGCTGCAAAGGGACCTCCAGTTGATCCATCTAACTTATCTGGCTTTACATGTGAATCTCCTCATTCTTCTGATGAGTCATTTGACTCCAACTATAAACTGTTCAAAAATCAGAATGGTGAAGTATTTGCTAGATATGTTGGCACTAACTGCAGGAACGGTTCCCCTATGAAGAAAATCTGGGTTCCCAAAAGTTATGTTGAAAGTCTTCAGGTGAATGTCCTCATGACACCATCTGTGAAGAACAGGAACCCCAGATCAAATTCTTCATATGGACCAAACTCTTCATATGGATCCAAGTCCTCATATGGATCAAATTCCTCACATGGATCAAAGTCCTCATATGATTATCATCGTGCTAACAACTCTGTCTCGCAGGGTAGAGCTAAGGGCTATGAATATGTGCATTATTCTTCAAACCATTATGTTCATAAGTCCTCGAAGAATTACTCTGCTTATTCATATGCTTACCCTAACCCCTCTTATGTGAAACAAAATGGTTTGGCATCTTTGCCACCATTATCATATGGTGCTCGCAGAATGATGAACTCTTTGCCACCCCTCCAGATGTGGGTGGTGAAGAAAAAGAACTAATCTCTTCTGCAGGGTCAGGTCTCCAGACGTGCTTTAACGTCTGAAGAATTTGCTGGGGACCTGACAAAATGCCTGAAAGGACGCAGGCGAATCATGATGAAATGAACTTTCATTTCACACATCCTCCTACTGCTATGTCTGTTTACTACTTGATGAAATTCATCTGATGAACTTGATATCATATTCTTCACTGATGAAGCATATGAGATTGTAAGCTACACTAATTCATCTGCAGGATGATCAACCCAAAACTACTGAATGGGTCCTCGATAGTGGATGTACGAATCACATGACTGGTGACAAGAATCTATTGATGGATGCTCCTTTATCACCGTCACCTCTGAAGCATATCATCTTTGCTGACAAAGGCAAAAGTCAGGTATTGGGTCTTGGTAAGGTTGCAATCTCTAAGGATAAACACATGGACAAAGTCATGCTTGTCGAGTCCATAGGATACAATCTAATGTCAGTCTCAATGCTTTGTGATCTTGATATGGTTGTTGTCTTTGGCAAGTATCGCTGTGCTGTGATTATGGAAGCTGACAATTCCAAAGTCTTCGAAGGCTTTAGGAGAGGAGATCTGTATATTGTTAATTTCTCTGCAGGACCACAACCAGCAGTGTGTTTACTTGCAAAAGCTTCAGAAGGCTAGCTATGGCATCGACGACTTGGTCACGCAGGCATGAGGAATTTGCACATGCTTGCGAAGAAGAAGCATGTCATTGGCATTGAGAATGTCAAATTCCTCAAGGATCATTTATGCGGAGCCTGTGAAGCTGGAAAAATGACCAAGGCCAAGCATCCAGCGAAGACTATCATGACCACTACCCGTCCATTCGAATTGCTTCACATGGACCTCTTCGGACCTAATCATTACTCAGCAGTCACTAATGATGCATCTCTATATGGTTTTGTCATTGTTGATGATTATTCTCGATATACATGGGTACACATTGTTACTTACAAACATGAAGTGCAGGAAGTCTTCAAACGATTTTCCTCAAGGGCTTCAACCAACTTTGGTGTGAAGATCAAGCACATCAGAAGTGACAATGGAACTGAGTTCAAGAAATCCGGTCTTGATGCCTATCTTGATGAACTTGGTATTACTCATGAGTTATCTGCTCCCTATACTCCTCAGCAAAATGGTGTCGTGGAGCGCAAGAACAGAACTCTTGTTGAGATGGCTCGCACTATGCTTGATGAATACAAAACGCCTCAGCGTTTTTGGATTGATGCAATTGATACTGCATGCCACATCATCAACAGAGTATATCTTCACAAATTCTTCAAGAAGACAGCCTATGAACTCCTCACTGACAAGAAACCCAATGTGAGTTATTTCAAAGTCTTCGGTGCTAAATGTTGGATTAGAGATCCTCACCACAACTCTAAATTTGCACCGAAAGCACATGAAGGTTTTATGCTTGGTTATGGAAAGGACTCGCACACCTACAGAGTCTTCAACATTGTTTTTCACAAGATTGTTGACACTATAGATGTGCGGTTCGATGAAACTAATGGCTCGCAAAGAGAGCACCTACCTTCTGTGTTAGATGAACCAGCACCTGAGGATGCTATCAAGTTCAAGGCAACTGAGGATGTCATTCCTACTGAAGAATCTGCTGAAGAATTCATTCCTGTTCATGAAGAACGTCGATCTGATGCACCTGAAGAACATGATGAGGAAAATGGTGCTGAAGAACATACTGATCAAAATCCTCAGCGACAACCAGCTCATCCTCGCGTTGCAAAAGAAGTGCAAGTGGAGAAGATCATCGATGACATTAGCGCACCAGGTCCTCTCACACGCTCAAAAGCTTCACATTTATCTAACTTTTGTGGGCACTATGCTTTTGTCTCTATCACAGAGCCCACTAAGGTAGATGAAGCATTTCTGGAGCCGAAGTGGATTCAGGCTATGCAAGAAGAATTACATCAGTTTGAGCTTAACAATCTCTGGGAATTAGTCAATCGCCCAGATCCTCGCAAGCATAATATCATTGGCACAAAGTGGATCTACCGCAACAAGCAAGATGAAAATGGCCTTGTGGTGAGGAATGAGGCACGACTAGTAGCTCAAGGCTACACACAGGTTGAAGGAGTTGATTTCGATGAAACTTTTGCACCTGTTGCTAGACTTGAGGCTATTCGCATATTACTTGCTTACGCTAACCATCATGATATCACCTTATATCAAATGGATGTGAAAAGTGCATTCCTCAATGGTAAGCTTGAGGAAGAAGTATATGTTGCTCAACCCCCAGGTTTTGAAGATCCAAAGAATCCTGACAAAGTCTTCAGACTCAATAAGGCTCTCTATGGCCTCAAGCAAGCCCCTCGGGCGTGGTATGATACATTGAAGGAATTCTTCGTGAAGAATGGCTTCACACACGGTTCACTCGACCCTACTCTCTTTACTAAATCTTATGATGGTGAACTGTTTGTGTGCCACATATATGTTGATGATATTATCTTTGGCTGTACTGACCAACGTTATAGTGATGAATTTGCCTATATGATGAGTGAAGAATATCAAATGTCTATGATGGGAGAGTTGAAATTCTTCTTAGGTCTTCAAATCCGTCAGCAGCGCAATGGCATATTCATATCTCAGGAGAAATACCTCAAAGATGTACTGAGGAAATTCGGCATGCAAGATTGCAAAGGCGTCAAAATTCCTATGCCCACAAATGGCCATCTATGCACTGATGAAAATGGTATTGACTTTGATCACAAGGTATACCGCTCCATGATTGGTTCTTTATTGTACTTATGTGCATCTAGGCCAGATATAATGCTTAGTGTTTGCATGTGTGCCCGATTTCAAGCTGCACCGAAGGAATCACACCATAAGGCTGTGAAGCATATTCTTCGATATCTAGCTCACACACCAACACTAGGATTATGGTACCCCAAGGGCTCTACTTTTGATCTCATTGGATATTCCGACTCTGACTATGCTGGTGATCGTGTGGACCGCAAGTCAACTTCTGGTACTTGTCATTTCCTCGGACGATCTTTGGTCTGTTGGTCCTCGAAGAAATAGAACTGCGTATCACTGTCTACTGCTGAAGCTGAATACATTGCTGCTGGATCTTGCTCTGCTCAACTGCTTTGGATGAAGCAAACCCTCAAGGACTATGGCGTCAACGTGAAGAATGTGCCTCTCCTCTGCGACAATGAGAGTGCCATCAAAATTGCTCACAACCCAGTTCAGCACTCGAAGACAAAGCACATTCAGATTCGTCATCATTTTCTACGTGATCATGTGTTGAAGGGCGACATCTCCATCGAGCATGTGAAGACTGAAGAACAGCTAGCTGATATCTTCACTAAGCCCTTGGATGAGAAGAGATTTAGCAAGTTGCGGTGTGAGCTAAATATCTTAGAGTCTTCGAATGTTCTTTGAAAAGGACACACATCCTAACACTTATGCAAAATTGATGACTTAGATGTGCAACACATGAAGAAACGTTTTCTTCAATCAATGAAGAATAACACTCTAAGTGTGAAGAAATTAATGAAGAATTTGATTCTCAGAATCCTATGACAATTGTACGCGGTGTCTGAAATCATCATTCTTATACGGTGGGTCACGCCACCACAAAAAGTTGAAAATCTTCAATTTGAGTTTTTCCTCATTTTTGAAATTCTTCAGTTTTTCAAATTCTTCAAATTTGCAAAATCTTCACTAGTTCCGTCGTTTTTCTTCATTGGCTATATATATATATGAGTTTATGTCCTCTACAGCATTCACTTATGGCTATTTCTTCAAGTTGTGTTTCTGCTAAGTGAATGTGATCGGACCCTTCCCCCTCTATGCTATACTCAATCCAATCTATTCACAAATTCTTCATGTGCGTTCTATTTGAAACTCGTTCAAAGTCTTCACTGTTCCTTGTCAGCTGAAGAAATTGCGAACGAAACTTTAAAACAAATCTTATCCAGATTTTCGGTTTTACCGCTCAAACCGTTCCGCATCCCACGATGCATTATTATAATCACCCACGATCTTACACGATCTCATCTGCACAGTACGTGGGTGACACATGTCGCGTGAAGGAGAAAGGGCAGGGGCATGTTCGTCCCAAAATCTTCGGGCGAACAATTTTTGCCGTGGCTATAAATACCCCTCTCCCCTTCCTCACTTCATTTACTCTGCTCGGTCGCTCTCTCTCGCTCGAGATCCTCAAACCCTAGCGCCGCTGCTACTCCATCGTCGCCGGTGAGGAAGAGCTTCGCTGCCTCGACCTCGTCGCCGTCGTACTCGCGCCGGCTGCGGAAATCTTCACTCCGCCGCCGCCGTAGCTGTCTCCCTCTGCCAAGTTAGGGCGTGGGGATCTAACTTGACGAACTTCACCATTGTTCATCTCAGTTCGTCGTGTTCTTCAGTTCGGGTAATTAAAAGTTACTTTTATTACTCACTTTGATTCTCAAGCTTTCCTGAAAATCTTCAAAGGTGTTTATTCGTCAAATCTTCACACATATGAACACCTCACACACTGTATGCTCTTGATCCATCTCTCTAAGCACTCATTTCTTCAAGATTCCTCAATTGTGTGGATTTTCGATCTGTACAACTGTGGAACCTAAGACAAAGAGCGCTTAGTGAAATTCCTCAAGGCTCAACTGGTCAAATTCCTCAAAACTTGTCTTTTCAAAAAATCTTCTGAGAACGCATATGACCTCTCCAAATTCCTCGCACCTACACTCTGTTCTCACGTACTCATGTCCACTGCTGAATCACTAGGTTCTCATCAACTTAACTCATTTGCAGCGTTCCTCGAAGAAAAACTGCATACTTCTTCAGAGTGTTCAATTGTTCAAATTCCTCATCTGAAGAATATGGCTGAAGGAAAGAGACCGCAGAAAGGAGGAAAGAAACCGGAGGTCATGACTGCTTTCGAGATCCCTGATGAAATATACAAGGATTATTGCACACCTGATGAAGCCAAGTTTGGCAGAGAAAACAAAAATCAGCGCAAGGTGCGCATTCAGAGGATTGAACGAAGATGGGCAAGAGAATGGAGGGAATATCGATATGTTACTCCAAAGTACATGAAGAAATTCGCCTTAAATCCTCCATGCCCAAGAGCTCCATTGGCACCTGGCCAAGTAGCTGATCCCACCAGCATCAAGCGTGGTGAGGACTTTCCTGAAGAATGGGCTAGGCGTCAAGCTAAACTGGCAAGACAAGCCAAGGAGGCAGTGAGGAAATTCAATGAAGATTCTGCCGCTGCTGCTACTGCTGAAACCTCAGACAAGCCGAGGAAATCAATGCCAAAGAAGCCTGCTCGCAAGCCAAGTGCTTCACCAACAGCGCCCTCACGGCCAAGTTCCTCAGCTATGCCCTCACGGCAAATTCCTCAGACTGCTACTGCTCCACCAAAGTCCTCAACTCCTGTGCATCTGGCTACATGCCAAAGGACTACTGGTTTTTCAATTGCTTCTGGTGTCTCAGCAAGTTCCTCAGCTGCACCAATGTCCTCATCAGGCCCCACACTGTTGAAGACTAAAGCAACAGCTGGACGCGGTCCTCGGCCAAGTCCAAGGAAGAAACAGGTTGCATTCCAAGTGCCCTCTGATGATGAAGCTTCTGATGAAGAACGTGCAGAAATCATCAGAGATAGACAAGTGAAGGCCGCTAGAGCCAAAGGCACATCTGCGCCACTGCTTTTGGATCCGAAGAAGATCCTCGATTACATTGACCTCTGGCACAAGGATCCAAACACTCCAATGCCTGATCTGCCTCTGACTCCCGGTCAAAGTCACATGATGACCCATTTCATCACTCAACAGAAATGGAAATATGAGAAGGCAAGAGAGATAAAGAGAGCTCAATCTAGAAAGGAGAAGCTCCTGAAGAAGAATGTTGTCACACTGACACCCGAAGAACTTCTCAAGGCTCAGTCTGAAATTCAAGCCCTCAGCAAAGACTTCGATGCATACTATGCTGATTGGCAAGGAGCTAAAGTGAGATTCGTCGATCTGACGAAGAAATTCACAAATGTTGCAGCCCCATTGCAACAAGAAAATCCTCAGGCTGTAGACTCTGCTCAGCCTGCTGAAGAACATGCCAGCACCGCTGATGACTTTCAGCCAGCTGATGAGAATACAAGTTCCAGGGCTGATGACTCCATCCCAGCCGCTGAAGAAATTGCCAGGGCATCCACTAGTGGTGCGCCTGAAGAAACTGAAGAGATCAGGGCAACTGCATCAGTTGCGCCTGAAGAAAATCAACCAAAGTCCTCAGCTCCTCCCGCGCCTACACCAACTCCTATTCTTCCTTCTGCCTATGAAGTGAAGAAGACCAAGGCTGCAGAGCGAGCTGCAGTGAAGAAAAGGAAGGCATCAGCTGCGTCAAATTCTTCGGCTGCGAAGAAAATGAAGCCAATGACCAGCTCTCTTGAAAATCCTATTGATGCCGTTCCGATTTCCTCCATGTCATCAAAGGAAATTGTTCCTTATGGAGAAGACTACAAGATCCCAAGCGGATCTGATGAAGAAAATCATTCTGCTGCTACGTCAGAGCAGCTTGATGAAGAAATTGAAGTGGAAGCATTCCCTTCAACGCCCGTCGTTTCCTCACGTATGCCTCAGTTCACAGCTGAAGAGGCTGGTGTTGAGGAAATTGAAAATGAAAATGAAGATGTGGATATTGGATGCACTACACCAGTGATGAATGATGACTTTTGGGAAAGCCACCATCCCAATACTCCTCCATTCACACCGATCCAACAGATTCCTCAGTCCCCGGCAACCACAGTTCAGATGTACTCTGAAGAAACTCATCCCACTCCTTCTGTTCATGAAGAAATTCCAGCCGCTAGTGCTGAAGAACCTTCTGCTGTTGATCCTCAAGTTGCACAAGAAGAGGAACCAGAAATTCCTCAGCCTGAAGTACCTGAGCTCGCGATTCCTGAGGTTGTGCTGCAAATCACTGACACTCCTCTGCTCAAGCCGAAGAATCCGTTCTCAAGCAAGCAAAAGTTCAAGGTTGAAGACTTCTTTTCTGAGCATGCGTTCTTCACTGATTATAATCCATATGACTCTGCTCGCATAAGGAAGAGGCGTGGACTGCTAGTCAAGCCAACTTCTATTCCTCAGTGCTATTTGACAAGGACAAAATCTTCGATAATGAACATATTCCTCATGTGGATATGGAATCTCTGCCGTGCTTCGAGCCAGTCCTCAGTGTTATTCACGATGCAGGACTACTGAACTTCTGCACTGATATCTGTGATTGGAATGAAGAACTCATTCTTCAATTCTACGCCACACTGCATATCACCGGAGATGCTGAAGATGTCAATTCATGGGTGTTGGATTGGATGACTGAAAACACTCATTATAAGGCACCAGCAACTGAATTGCTTCGTGTCCTTCCTCTTGATCCTCCCCATGACAGTGCACGTTGCATCTACAATGACCCTGAACTGACAAATCATTATATGCAAGTGCTCATGAAGCCTTTGAAGCCTGGGGAGGCCCCACGAACAAAATTCCTTGTTAAGGAATTGCTCTATGTGCCCCGGACAGTCTATCGAATCCTGACGAAGACAATGAGTCCTATCAAAGGCCACGACTCAAATGATGAAGATGTCGTTGGCATCATGAAGAACATGCTTTTCAACATAATTCATGGCATTCCCGTTAACTTCCATGATTTCTTCATGAGGACTCTGGCAAATGTTGCTATGTCACCTTTTGAGCTGAAGCCCTATGCGCCTTGGATTATGAGATTCATAAGGGCAAGATCTTCACTGAATTACAAAGCTGACACTCTAAACCATGGTAGCTACTTGCCTCCCATTGAAGTCCTCAAGCGACCAGTTTCATCATCCGATGACAAAGGCAAGGCAGCTGCTGTGATCGATGAAGGCATTCGTCCAGTGGATGGTCAATTTTGTCTGGCTACATCTTACTCTACCAATGACGATTCTGCCACACATGACACTGCCGCAAATACCTCAGCCAAGCACAAGCCTCAAGCCACAGCACCCAGGGTGATGACTGACCGTGAGTTACTCCTCAGTCTTCGTCAGAAGGTTGATCGCAATCACAAATGGGTGAAGCGTCAGTTTGCTGCAATTCTTCACAACATGACCTCAACCCATAATGCAGTGAAGAAAAATCATTATCACCTTCATGAAACCCTCAACCACACCTGGGCTATCCTCACACATGTCTATAGCGCGGACGAACTGAAGACTATGGGTCTCCAGGAAGCATTTGACTGGTCTGCACCTCCTCCGAAGAAATTCAAGAGAGTCAAAGTTCCAGATCTGGTGGCCAGCTCTTATTCTTCATCGCGTGAAACTGATGAGTATGAAGATTTGGACGACACTGCAGCAGGCCCTGCTACAACAAACAACACCGACAACGCTGGCGCTCCTCCATCGACTTGAAATTCTTCAGGGGCGTTAGTCCTCAGTTTCGATCCTTTTGGTCATTTGATGACAAAGGGGGAGAAATCTGAGTTAGCCTTCAAGCGGGTTTATATTATGGGCGTTTTGTTAAGTTACAACTCTCGTTCTTCCGAAACTTTTTACTGGATCGAGTTGTAATCTTAATCCCGATGGTGCCCTGATACTTTTGTACGGTGCATGGTGCTCTGATACTTTTGATGCACTGTGCTCTGATACTTTTGATGTGCTATTCTGCATGCTTATTCCAAGTTAATATTATTGCACGCATGCTGAATTTCATCAGGAACCATATTTCATCATGCATTTCAAATTCATCATATCATATATCGAATGCGTGTATGAATTACAAGATATAGGGGGAGATCTCCATGATTCAATTCTTCAAATGTGCATTGCCTCAAAAGCAAATTCCTCACTATGCACATATTCAGGGGGAGTTCTTCTATATCTTGCAATCAAATTCCTCAATATCAGTATTTACACTTCATATGTTTATCCGCGTTGAAAACTTAACCTATGTTGTCATCAATCACCAAAAAGGGGGAGATTGTAAGTGCATCTAGTGCCCCTTAGTGATTTTGGTGTATTGAAGACTTATAGGTTAAGGGACTGATGCGTTTGTGAGTGTACACAGGTCTATAAGTCTATGGGGAGTTTGATATTTACAGAGAAAGTCGACCCCTAAAAATGAAGTTCTTCGACTGAAGACTTTGATATTCTGAAGACTTTCTGAAGACTTTGAAAGTGAAGAAATTGGTGTGACCTTGAAGACTTGGTATTCATTCGAGGAACATGGAGCGTGAAGACTTTTGTTTTTGTAGTTTCATTTTCTCTTTCTTGAGTCATAGGAAACACCGTACTGTTAAAGGGGGTCGAGGAAATACTAAGGAAAAATTTCCATGTGATGCTCAACTCAAAATCCTACACCTACCGATCCCTTCGAGTGAAGCCATTGGAAATCTCATACAGTTCAGTCAATTTCTTCAGTGACAGAGACGCAGTTCTTCTGGTCACTGATGACTTTGCTCTGACTGAGGAGTTAGGAATTTGCCAATGCGAATTGCCTACACAGTGAGGAACATGATAGCCCTGAGGAATTTGAGAGTCAAATTTCCGACCGTTGCTGTGCTGCGCGCCGGCTGTCCCAAAATATCTTATCCACCTAACGGTCATATCATTGAAGGGCATTTATGTCTTATCATGTCGGGCTGCTCCCTAGGCTATAAATAGCCGCCCCCTACAACCACTAGTTGGTTGGCTGCTCCGAGAGAACTTGACACTTGTCATCTGAGAGCAACCCATCCTCCGAGGACTTTGAGCGAAAATCATCAAGTGAGGAAAATCCCAAAACCAAACCCCCACAAACCCAAAGTGATTGATCATCACTGAAGAAATTGATCCTGCGTGGATCCGACGCTTGTTACCTTTGAAGACTGTGCTTTTTCCAGACGGTTAGGCGTCAAGGTCTAGAGCATCCAAGAGGAATTGTGGATTGCCGAGTGACCAAGTCTGTGAAGGTTTGGAAGTCACCTGAAGACTTACCACGAGTGATTGGACGAGGCCTGCGTGGTCTTAGTTCAAGGAGAATACGGTGAGGACTGGGTGTCCTGAGTTGCGGCTCAGAGACTGGGTGTCCGGGACTGCGTGTTCTCGAGTTTAAATACTCAGCCGCTCCAACCAGACGTACAACTGAGACAACAGTTGGAACTGGTCTACCAAATCATTGTCTTCACCAACTAACTAGTTCTATTTCCTCAACCCTTCCATTTCCTCATTACTGTGTTGAATGTTGTTCATATCTGTGCTTGAAGACTTTGACTGAAGACTTCCACAAATTCCTCAGTTCAATTTCTTCAGTCTGTTTGTCTTCATCTTGTGTTATCCAGTGATTACGCTTTCTGTACTCTGTGCTAGTCTTCATTTCATCATGATAACCATGCTTGTATCCTGTTATGTTTACTTCTGAGTACTTATTTCGCTGCAAGTAGTTCTTCGCTAAGGAATTTCCTCACCAGCAAATTCCTCAGTGAAGAATTCATAAAAATCGCCTATTCACCCCCCCTCTAGTTGATATAACGCACTTTCAGGAATGCACGCTAAAGCATGATTTGATGTTGCAGATGAGTTCAGGGACTTCGGGGAGGGGGGCCGGTGGTACTTCTTCACCAAGCGGACCCGCAAGTACGCGACGGGCAGCCGGCCGGACCGGACCACGTCGGGCAAGGGCTTCTAGAAGGGCACGGGCCCCGTGAGGGAAATCCCCATCCGCCCCGGCGGCAAGCTGGTTGGGCACGCGAGGACGCTGGTGTTCTACACCGGGCCGAACGAGCCCACCTACTAGACCATGTACGAGTACGAGAACCACACCTCCGAGGCAGAGGCCAATGACAAGAACTTCGACAAGGTGATTCATCTTAATGGGGTGTTTCCGTTGATCTATTTTATTTCTTGTTTCTCGTTGGAAGCAAACGTTCGGTGCACGTAGAGTCATATCAGTGGCAGATAGGGCTTGAGAGAATATTGATCTTACCTTTAGCTCCTTGTGGGTTCGACACTCCATACTTATCACTTCCACCTTTGGGAATTCCTATGATGATTCCCTGCACTTGGGGATTATGAAGCTCTTTTCTGGCGCCGTTGCCGGGGAGCAATAGCGTGGGGTTGATATTCTCGTGTGTGCTTGTTTGCTTTCATCACTAAGTAGATTTTGTTTTTCCTTTTTTGTTTCTGTCTAGTTGTGGGTGAAAACATACAAAAATTTTTAAAAGAATGGAAATACCAAAAAAATATTTACTTGCCTCTGATGCCTAAAAACGTTTTTCAAAAAAAGAAGTGATTGGAAAGCTATGCATTGAAGAAGTGAGGGTCGACCTTGAGCACTCGTGTTCATGCTCACGGAAACAATGTATAATTTTTCATGGAAGTTTCTCTGTAAATAATTATACCCATTTATATATCCTTTGTATTATAAAAATATTGTGCCTAGCTTTGGTTTTAGTTTGATAAGATTGCTTGCTTACTATGTGCAGAACAAAAACAGAAACTTTGGCTGTAGTGCATGAATTTAATTTTTTTTACTGGAAATTCAAAAGGGTCTGAAACTCTATTCACATTACTTCTGTACAAATTGTTCAAATTGTCAAATTTATTTCATAATTTTTGGAGTTACAGAAGTTTACTAAACTTCCAGATTACTACAGACTGCCCTGTTCTTAACAGATTCTGTTTTTCGTGTGTTGTTTGCTTATTTTGATGCACCTATGGCTAGTATGTAGGGTATGAACCATGGAGAAGTTGGAATACAGTAGGTTTAACACCAATATAAACAAAGTTTGAGTTAATTACAGTACCTTAAAGTGGTAGTTTGCTTTATTACACTAACGGATCTCACAAGTTTTTGTTTAAGTTTTTGTGAATGAAGTGTTTGAAGAACGAGGAGTTACCGATGTGAGAAGAATAAAGAGAGACAAGAGTTCAAGCTTGGGGATGCCCAAGGCACCCCAAGTAAATATTTCAAAGGATACTCAAGCATCTAAGCTTGGGGATGCCCCGGTTGGCATCCCATCTTTCTTCTTCAACAAATATCGGTATACCTCGGTTTTTGTTTTGTTCACATTGTTTGTGCCCTTTGTGTTTTTTTTAGAATCATGCTAGTATGAGATAGCTCTTCATTGATTTATAGAATGCTTCATGTGCTTCACTTATATCTTTTAAGTATGATCTTATAGAATTGCTATTTGTGCTTCACTTAAATCGTTTGAGTATGGTTTTATAGAATGCTTCGTGCGCTTCACTTATATATTTTGAGTTTGGATATTGACTAGTCTATATTAATTGTGGAATGCTCCAGGAACTTCACTTATATCTTTTGGAGTATGAATAATACTATAATTTAAATTGGGTTTGGAAGAGTGTCAACTTTAGGAATTAGTGATCCCACTATCTTGGAGGGTGTTGAATCTCCGTACGATATTTATGAAAGTGGATTTGGAAGAGTGTCAACTTTAGTTAGTATTCCACTATTTCGGAAGAGGTTCCAATTGAGTATGAGAACAAAGTTGCTATTCATGATGCTACTGAAAATTATTATGAGGGAGGAATATGTGCTTGTAGGAGTTGCAATAATGTCAAGTTTCCTCTCTATGTGCTTAAAGTTTTGAAGTTATACTTGTTTTGCCTTCCTATGCTAGTTGATTCTTGTTCCTATAAATTGTGTGCTCACAAAATCCCTAGGCATAGGAAGTGAGTTAGATTTAAATGTGCTAGTCATATTATTCATGATGCTTTCTTTGTGTTTCAAATCTTTTCTTTTATGCGAGCATCATTGAAATCATCATGCCTAGCTAAAAGGCATTAAAGAAAAGCGCTTGTTGGGAGACAACCCAATATTTACCCTTACTGTTTTTGTGTGTCTACATGATTAAGCTACTGTATTAATCATGTTTTATAGCTTTTGTTTCAATAAAGTGCCAAGTAAGACCTTTGGGAAGACTTGGGTGAAAGTTAATGTGATCTTGCTGTAAAAAACAGAAACTTTGCGCTCACGAGATTAGCTGTCATTTTTTACAGAAGAGTGATTTTGAGTTGATTCTTTTTGCAGAATATTAATTGACAAATTCCACACGTCCAACAGTTTATTTCATAATTTTTGGAGTAGCAGAAGTATGGTTATTGTTCAGATCATTACAGACTGTTCTGTTTCTGACAGATTCTGTTTTCATTGCATAGTTTGCTTGTTTTCTAGTTTCTATGGCTTATATTTCTCAATATAAATTGTAGAAATGATATAGTACAGTAGGCATTATGTGAAAACAATTATGAACCTTGTCTTTTACAGTACCAAAGTGCATGGTTTACTCTTTATCATACTAACCTATCTCACGAAGTTCCATTAAGTTTTGTGTGATTGAAGTTTTCAAGTTTTGGGTGAGATATCGATATGAGGAGAATAAGGAGTGGAAAGACACTAAGCTTGGGATGCCCAAGGCACCCCAAGGTAATATTCAAGGAAGACTCAAGCGCCTAAGCTTGGGGATGCTCCGGAAGGCATCCCCTCTTTCGTCTTCAAAACTGTCGGTACATCTTAGTCGGAGCTATATTTTTATTCGTCACATGATATGTGTTTTGCTTGGAGCATATTTTCAATTTTACTTGCTGTAAAGTAAAAGTTGCCATGACTATGAAACTAAATTTCCACGCTAGCTTGTTTAGATTTTTCATCGAAAAGCAGGATAAAAAAAGTTCTAGTTTGTAACAAAAGTTGCCATGAATGTACTATAACAAATGACACCCCTGAGACAAATATGTCGTATGATCATGAGAACATGTTCCAATTGTATGAAAATGCCAGCATTTCAATCTAATGATTCCACCCGAATACTAAAAATGATGTTGCCATGCTACATGGTAAAATGGCCATGATATATGAGGGAGTCCTGGACTAGGGGGTGTCCGGATGGCCGAACTATCATCATTGGCCGGACTCCAAGACTATGAAAAGATACAATATTGAAGACTTCGTCCTGTGTCCGGATGAGACTTTCCTTGGCGTGGAAGGAAAGCTTGGCAATACGGATATGTAGATCTCCTACCATTGCAACCGACTCTGTGTAACCCTAGCCCTCTCCGGTGTCTATATAAACCGGAGGGTTTTAGTCCATAGGACGAACAACAATCATACCATAGGCTAGCTTCTAGGGTTTAGCCTCCTTGATCTCGTGGTAGATCCACTCTTGTACTACCCATATCATCAATATCAATCAAGCAGGAGTAGGGTTTTACCTCCATCGAGAGGGCCCGAACCTGGGTAAAAACATCGTGTCCCTTGTCATGCACAGTTCGGGACCCCCTACCCGAGATCCGCCGGTTTTGACACCGACATTGGTGCTTTCATTGAGAGTTCCTCTGTGTCGTCACCTATCGGCCCGATGGCTCCATCGATCATCAACAACGACGCGGTCCAGGGTGAGACTTCTCTCCCTGGACAGATCTTCCTATTCGGCGGCTTTGCGCTGCGGGCCAATCCGCTTGGCCATCTGGAGCAGATTGAAAGCTATGCCCCTAGCCATCAGGTCAGATTTGAAAGTTTGAACTTCACGGCCGACATCCGCGGAGACTTGATCTTCGATGGATTTGAGCCACAGCCGTGCGCGTCGCACTGTCACGATGGGCATGATCTAGCTCTGCTGCCGGACAGTGCCCTGGAGGCCGCACAAGAGTCTGCTCCGACCCTTAACTCGGAGCCGACTGCGTCGATCGAGGATGGGTGGCTAGACACCGCCTCGGGGGCTTCTACCTCTACGGCGATGGAGCCGAATACCGACCTTGTCCCTTGTGAAGCTCGTGACTCCGAGGCGCCGGACTCCTCGCCGGACTCCGAACCTCCCGCGCCCCTACTGATCGAATCCGATTGGGCGCCGATCATGGAGTTCACCGCTGCGGACATCTTTCAACACTCGCCCTTTGGCGACATCCTGAATTTGCTAAAGTATCTCTCGTTATCAGGAGAGCCCTGGCCGGACTACGGTCAGGACGGTTGGGATGCGGACGACGAAGAAATTCAAAGCCCACCCACCACCCACTTTGTAGCCAGTGTTGACGACCTAACCGACATGCTAGACTTCGACTCCGAAGACATCGACGGTATGGACGACAATGCCGGAGACGACCAAGAACCAGCGCCCACAGGGCACTGAAAAGCCACCTCAACTCACGATGTATACATGGTGGATACACCAAAAGGAAGCAATAACGAGGAACAACGGGACGCGGCGAAGGATAATTCCCCCGAAAAATAGCCAAAACAGCGACGCAAGCACCGCCCGAAGTCCCACCTCGATAAAAACAGCAACCATACAGACCCAGCCGTAGAGCAGGGCGAACCAGTGGACGACGAACATGCCACCAAGCAACCGTTCGAACAGGATGAATTGGACGAGCAACCCATCCCCGGCGAAAACAACAGTCCAGACGATCTCACGCCAGACACATCACCGGAGCATAAGAACCTCCACAAAAGGCTCGTCGCCACTGCAAGAAGTTTGAAGAAGCAGAAGCGGAAGCTCAAAATAGCGGAAGACGTACTCAGAATAAGATGGAGCAAAGTACTCAAGACCGCAGACAAATACGGCGATAGTCACCAAGCAAAGAGCTACCCGAAGCGCAAGCTGTTGCCCGAATTTGACGAGGAGGCTGTAGAGCCCCCACAGTCAAAAAACAAAGAGGCCGCCTGGTCGGATAGACGACCAGATGACAAGCCAAGAGCGGCAAGCGGCGCCGCACACAAGCCGGCACACGATCCACATAAGGATCCTCGCAAAAAGGATGGCCCGGTCAGGTCCATCTATGGGCCAAGAAAGAAGGCTCCAGGAAGCAACACAACACGTCGAGTGTTCGAAAATAATGGCACACCTAAATACAGGGGCGCCGCACACCCCCTATGTTTCACCAATGAGGTACTGGATCATGAATTTCCAGCGGGATTCAAGACCGTAAACATAGAAGCATACGACGGAACAACAGACCCCGGAGTCTGGATTGAGGATTATATCCTACACATACATATGGCTAGAGGAGACGATCTCCATGCCATAAAATACCTACCCCTCAAGCTCAAAGGGCCAGCTTGGCATTGGATCAAAAGCCTCCTAGAAAATACTATTGGAAGTTGGGAAGAGCTCGAGGATGCATTTCGAGCAAATTTTCAGGGGACTTATGTCCGCCCTCCGGATGCAGACGATTTAAGTCACATAACTCAACAGCTCGGAGAGTCAGCTCGAAAATTCTGGAACAGGTTCCTCACCAAAAAGAACCAAATAGTCGACTGTCTGGACGCCGAAGCCTTAGCAGCCTTCAAACATAACGTCCGAGACGAATGGCTCGCCAGACACCTCGGCCAGGAAAAGCCAAGGACAATGGCCGCACTAACGAGCCTCATGACCCGCTTCTGCGCGGGAGAAGATAGCTGGCTGGCAAGATGCAGCACCAGCGACCCGAGTACATCCGAGGGTAGGGATGGAAATGGGAAGCCACGACGCAGAAAAGACCAGCGCCGGACTAAGGAAAACGGCCCAAAGAACACGGCGGTCAACACCGGGTTCAAAAGCTCTCGGCCGAACAACAAAACACTGCCTCTTAAGGACAACAGTGGCGAGCTATCCAACCTAAACAAAATCTTGGACAGGATATGTCAAATCCACAGTACCCCCGGGAAGCCTGCAAACCATACCCACAGAGATTGTTGGGTCTTCAAGCAGTCCGGCCAACTTAACACCGAACACAAGGGGCTCGACACACCAAGCGAGGACGACGACGAACCCCACAAGCAGAGCGCCGGAAAACAAAAGAACTTCCCACAAGAAGTCAAAACAGTGAATTTACTTCAAGTGATAAAAAGGAAAAATAGGGCGGCACCTACTAAAGTACGCGTCGCACGGTCCACCCCAGCGGAGTCCCGAAACTGGATGTCAAAACCATTACTTTCGACCATCAGGATTACTCTAGAAGTATCCAAGACGCAGGACGGACCGCTTTGGTACTGGATCCTATAATCGGTGGACTACAATTTACACAAGTCCTAATGGATGGCGGCAGCGATATAAACCTGCTATACCAGGACACAATCCGCAGAATGGGGATAGACCCTACCAAAATTCGCCATAGCAGCACTTCCTTTAAAGGAGTGACGCCAGGCCCTTATGCCAATTGTACGGGCTCCTTACTACTAGAAGTTGTGTTCGGTTCATCCGACAACTTCCGTCGCGAAAAGCTAATCTTCCATATCGCCCCATTTAAAAGTAGCCATCAAGCACTATTGGGACGCGAAGCTTTCGCCCGCTTTAACGCAATACCGCATTACGCGTCTCTTACACTTAAAATGCCCGGTCCACGCGGCATCATCTCATTAAAAGGTAACTTTGAGTGTTCCTCGACCACGGAAGAACGTGAGACTGCCTTGACAGCCACACACTAATCTGTCCTTGCTGATCAAAGCCCCTAAAAACAGGTCATTCAGACCCCGGACACGGTTAGGCGAGTCCAGCATAAATAAACAAGGGGCTTCCTAGCCGCATACCCCTTTACAAGGGGCTGCACGCATGAACAATGAAAGCCAATAAAGCTCAACTTTATTCATCTTTTAAATCATACTCTGTTTTAAATACATTTTTGCACGATATTTTTCCAAACTAAGTTCTTCTCTTTTACAGATGAACAACATGCTACACCCGTCCAGGATACAGCACAACGGAGACACAGGCGCACACGTGCAACAGGGACCCGTTGCAAGGATTCTTTTCAGATTAAGGCCCTGCGTAAACCTTTTTTACCGTCTCTTATTGATACACGTCCCCTGGTTTCTTACCATAACCAAGGAGGATGCTGAAGTTTTGGCATCAGTCGCGTCAGAAGATTTCGCGCGTACCTGGGCACTAGGGGCTTAGGGCATCATTCTGCCCGTTTTTCATAAAGACCGAATATCTTAGTGAGTGTTCGGCGTCTCGAGTTAGGCCTTATATGCATCAGCTCCGAATCATGTCTTTGGTCAAATGTTGGGTTTGCCTGGCTCCTGTGTTTTGCTGCCTTACGTTCCGTTTTATCGGCTAACGCGGCACGAGGAGAACTACTGCGATTGTGCCCCGGTTCGGCCTAGCGAGCACCTCAGTAGAGAAAGCCGAAAACTGACTGTCATGATATAGCGAGAGACTGGTCAACCACTCGATCGACTACCGGAATGTCTAGAATTCCTCCGCTTTGACGAAGGACCATTTCCCGGTCAGGCACACACGCGCCCCGAATTCGGAGAGCGTGGTGCCCCTAGGGGCTATATCGTAGCCCCACCTTCGAACTCCTATGGCTAAGTGAAAGTGATAAAGCATATTATAGTTTGGTTGCCTAGTTTGCTACGCTACCACCTCCTTCACAGGACCAAGACATTGGATTAAGTGTGAAAATGCGCTTTTTTGCAAACACCCCCGCACCATGTGCGTGGGGGCTGAAGCCGAAGACTGCCATATTTCAGGTTATATATACATTAACGGCCGCACAAGAGATATTTCAATACTTGAACGCACAAGTATAAAAAGCCCTTATATTATAAATATGGTTTTACAAATCATACATGTCATTTGAACATAATGTTTTTCGAGCACTGCGACTCTACTAAACGAGCGCCCCGCGGGACTTCCTCAAAATAGTGCTCGGCGGGTAATCGGTTTCTATCCGAATCCCGGGACGCAACATCGGTGGCATCCATCTCTGCCCAGTATGTTTTGACACGGGAGAGAGCCATCTGTGCACCCTCTATGCATGCCGACCGCTTCATCGCCTTGATATGCGGCACCGCATCAAGGATCTGCTGCACTAAGCCAAAATAACTCTTCGGCTTGGGCCTTTCCGGCCACAGATGAGCCACGACATCCTTCATGGCAAGTCCGGACAGCCTATTCAGCTCAGCCCACTCAGCCAACCGATCGGTTAACGGAAGGGGACGCTCTTCCATGTCGTGATCCTTTTGGCTTCGGAAGTGCACGACTGCGTCTGCCGCACTCGCCGCCAAATTCAGATAAGCATCCTCCGCACCCCACAACTGGCCCAACTGAGCATACTTCGGATCCATGAACTTCCTACGCAGCACAAAGGGCTTTCCAGCCACAATGTCTCCAGCCTGACGCAGCTCCTCCTTTATAGCCCTCATCGCAGAGCGGGCATCCTTGGCTTCGGCGGTGGTCTTCTTCAGGTCCTCTTGCCCCGCTCGGCGTTCTCTTTCAAGAACCTCATAGCGGTCGGTAGCATCCTTCAGCTTCACGGCCATTCCAGCCATCTCCTCCCTGCTTCGGCAGTGAGCAGCCTTTTCGGCTTTTAGCTCTTCGGCGACCTTCGAGGCAGCCGCATCACTCTTTCTGGCTTGCTTCTTGGCTCGAGCAAGCTCTGCCCGAAGGTCCTCCATAGCAGCGGCGCCATCTGCATCAAAGCATACATGTTGTAAGGTGTGGGCATTAGCTCCCTTACCAGGTGACCGCGGAGAAACCACCTACCTTGTGACTTGTCAAGTCGTTTATTGACCAGCGCGATGTCCGCATCCGCAACGTCGAGTTGCCGCTTCAGTTCGGCAACTCTATCAGTCCGGCTGGCCACCGAACGTTCCGCCACCTGAATAGGAAGGGAGACATCTTATAACTGAGATTATGATCCTCGGCACGCTGTCGCTTTCGACAACATACCGAGTCTCAGGGGCTACTATCTATACAGGGCGCACTCTATGTGCAAAACTGTCAAAAGGTATGTCATTTTAACGTACCTCAAACCCCGTCAGTAAACCTCTGACGGCCTCATGCAACCCGCTCTCAGCGGATGAAATCCTTTCAATCACCGTACTCATTAATGTACGGTGATCTTCTAAGATAGACGCCCTCTCGAGCAGATCCTTCAGCTCCCCCGGCCGTACGCCAGTCGGTGGCGAACTCTCAGGCCCCGCCAGACTCGGGGAGACCCTCCATGACGACACCTCAGGGTCGTCCGCCCCGCCTGACGGTGCGGCAGATGGAGGCGTTTCGCTCTCCATCATCTCCGGACGAAGATCCCCCGAAGAAGAGCTATGCTGAGAAGGGCTGAGATCCGAACTACAAGGTAAGAACTCCGGTTATCCTCAGAAATAAAAGCAGGGATGTCCCTTATTACAAAACTCCCCTTTTTCTACTTACGGCTCGTTGGAGGGCTGATTCCCTTGGGGAAATAGTGCGGCCAGGGCTTCTCCTGGCGCAGGACCCTCCGGTGAAGATTTCTTCCCCCGGTTTGAGGCCTTGGCCTCCGGATCTTCGGAAGCGGTCCTCTTCTCCCCCTGGAGGGAGGGATTCTTGATCCGCCCTTTTTTGAGAGCCTCCTTAGCAGAGGCGCTAGTTTTCCTGTTTTCCCCTTCTCCCTCGTCTGAAGGCGCAACCTCCAGCATCTTGACTAACACAGGACCCGGCGTGGTCTCCGGGAGGGGGGCCGGACACCGTATCAGTTTTGCTTGCGCTATCCACTCCTGTCAAGGGATAGCTGGTTAAAAGGCAAATCCATGATAAATAAACGGACGGTATGTCCAGACACAGGACTACTTACTTGAGTATCCGGGCGATTGCAGCTTAGGCCGGCGTCCTCGGTCAAGTCCAGACATATCTCTTGTGATCCGAAGAACAGTTTATACATCTCCACGGGTGTCGTACCCATGAAGTGTTGAAGAGCTCGCGGTCCCTCCAAATTGAATTCCCACAGGCGGAGGAGGCGAGGTTTGCAGGGCAGAAGACGTCGAATCAGCATAACCTGCGTCACTACGACCAGATTGATCTCCCTCTCTTGGAGGTCTCGAATCCGGCCCTGCAATATTGGTACGTCCTTGGATGGACCCCAGTCAAGCCCTTTGTTGACCCATGACACCAGCCGTTGTGGAGGGCCCGAGCGAAAGGCGGGCGGCGGAACCTGCCTGCTGCCCCTGGGAGCGGTGATATAGAACCACTCCTGTTGCCACAAGCCGAGCTCCTCTTGAAAAGAGCCCTCGGGCCATGGAGCATCGGCCCTCTTACTTATAACCGCCCCTCCGCACTCTGCCTGTCGCCCCTCGATCATCTTTGGCTCCATGTTGAAGGTCTTGAGCCACAAACCGAAGTGAGGGGTAGTGCGGAGGAAGGCTTCGCAGACAACAATGAACGATGAGATGTGGAGGATGGACTCCGGAGCTATGTCATGGAATTCCAGCCCGTAATATAACATGAGCCCCCTCACGAAGGGGTCCATCGGGAAGCCTAAACCCCGACGGAAGTGAGACACGAACACGACGCTCTCACCAAGCTCGGGAGTGGGAATGACTTGCCCTTGGGCGGGCAACCTATGCGAAATCTCGTAGGCTAGGTACCTGGCGTCTCTCAGCTTTAGCACGTCTTCTTCCGTGATGGAAGACGGCATCCACCGGCCCTGTAGGTCAGAGCCGGACATAGTCGGAGGTCAGAAGCGCCCGAATCTGGAGCCTTGGGTGTTGGAAATCGGGGCGAGGGGCGGATTCGATTGAGGATCGAAGAAGAGGGACAGGCCTTGGTCTCATTATAAAGGGAGAGAATACCAAGAGTCGTCCCCATGACCGTTTGGAACTCGCCTTCGATGGAGGGGGCGGGGCAACGGGCGCGGTTGGGTTACCCACGTCCGTATTGATGAGAATCCTGGAATAAGGGGACACGATCTCTGCTTCGACAAGACGTGCCAAGGAAACCGCTTCGCTAAACGCGCTGAGGTGGAATAATAAAAACGATTGGAGTAAAGGCTTGGTTGTGGTGTGACGTCACGCCACAAAATACGTCAGCAGATTGAACTTGTGTAAATATTATTCTCTCTACGGTGGTACCTGGAATTTATTTTGCAGAGCCGGACACTATCCTGGTGTTCACAATCTTCTATGAATTATTCGGAGGAGGAACCCGCCTTGCAATGCCGAAGACAATATGCGCGCCGGACTCGTCGTCATTGAAGCCTGGTTCAGGGGCTACTGAGGGAGTCCTGGACTAGGGGGTGTCCGGATGGCCGAACTATCATCATTGGCCGGACTCCAAGACTATGAAGATACAAGATTGAAGATTTCGTCCCGTGTCCGGATGGGACTTTCCTTGGCGTGGAAGCCAAGCTTGGCAATACGGATATGTAGATCTCCTACCATTGTAACCGACTCTGTGTAACCCTAGCCCTCTCCGGTGTCTATATAAACCAGAGGGTTTTAGTCCATAGGACGAACAACAATCATACCATAGGCTAGCTTCTAGGGTTTAGCCTCCTTGATCTCGTGGTAGATCCACTCTTGTACTACCCATATCATCAATATCAATCAAGCAGGAGTAGGGTTTTACCTCCATCGAGAGGGCCCGAACCTGGGTAAAAACATCGTGTCCCTTGTCTCATGTTACCATCCGCCTAGACGCACAGTTCGGGACCCCCTACCCGAGATCCGCCGGTTTTGACACCGACAATATAGATTTCTTTTCAACTTAAAATTGCCATGGACCTAAAAAATACAAAAAACATTTCAACAAATTACACATGTTCTGACATCCTACATGAACTAGGCACTACTGTTCATGACAATTCCACTACAAAAAATGTCACGGCTGCAAAGAAAATGATGTTGCCATGCTACATGGCATAAATGGCCATGATATAGATCCGCTTTCGCCTTAAAATTGTCATGGAACTAAAAATATAGAAAATTTTCAACAAATTCCATGCGCTGTGACAGCCTACACGCACTAGTTCATGGCAATTCCACTACAGAAATTGCCATGGCTGCAAATAAAAAACACACTGTCCACCACAATTTCATAGCAAAAAATCCAGTGCACATTATTGCCATGGTTGTAAATAAAAAACACGGTCAACTACATTTTCAGCTGAAATGAAGATCGTCCTAGGGGAGAAATCGAGCAGAAAAATCTGACCAATGTCTATGATGATATCCAGTCGACGGCGTTGCCGCACATGTTCCGGCTCAGGTCCTAGGTCCCAGTTCCCCTGTTTCACCCCCACGCCACAACTGCTAGTACCCGAAGTTGGGATACTTGAAGCTCGCAACGCAGAACCCCGACGGCGAGGTGAGTAGCTGGTGATGCATTGAACGACAAATTGAGAAGAAGCATGGTCGGTGCACACACTCGCTCGAGACCACGACTGCGCGGGGGGCTCGGCCATCACCGCCGGCGTGCGTTTTGTGCCACCACCACCGTCGCCCACCTCGAGGAGCACATAGCCTGGTTGGGGGAGGACGTGTCGGATGGGGTGGTGCGGGCAGCGTCGCCATGGGCGGCGCTAGGAGTGCGCTCGAGCCCGTCACCGCCCACCTTGAGGGCGCGCGTCGCGTAGTTGGAGGGGGCACATCACATGGGGTGGTGTGGGCAGCTTCTCGAGGAGGCGCACCACCGAGTTGGAGGGGGCGCGTCACGGGTGGGTGGTGCAGTGGCACGGTGTGAACGACAGGATGTAGCATGGTTGAAGTGCGGCGGCATTTGGATAAGGTGTGAAGCGAGTGGGGAGAGTGGGCGACAGGGAATAGGACTGCGTGGCGACGGGGATAAAGGAGCTAGAAATGTTCGCTCTGTGAGACGGATCCGGCTTGCCTGCTCCCTTCCCATGCTCCCATCCGTGCTCCCACTTCATCCTACGTCTGTCATTTTCTCCTTTTCTTTTCTAATCTAATCATCTCCTCCTGATTTTCAGGGGGTGGGGCCGGGCCTTATTTTCTTTCAATAAAATCAAGCCACGTACGCGGTAGCACGGATGGGAGCACGGGAAGGGAGCAGACAAGTCTCGTCCCTGTGAGACGCCCAGCCCGAACAATTACCGAGCGTGACGTGTCATTAGCTCTGTGCCGATCCGCGCTAAGATATCTGACGGCAGAAAATGCGTCGGGACGGAATTGCTTCGTGTCACATGTGTGACACTTATCATTTGGGTTACTTTATTACATTGATTGATCCACAAGCAAATCTTTATGGGCTGTATTTGGCTTCCAAACACGACCTTATCTGTAACGTAGGAGTCCACGGGTACCACGACGCCGTGCGTTTCGCTGGCGGTCCGGGCGGTATATAAAGTATCGTCGGATTACTACCCGGGTACGGAATCGTCTCTGTCCCAAGAGGAATCGGATGCGACTCTGTATTTCGACCTAAAACCGCGGTTCGCCGTCGATCGAGGTGGGCCAGGTGCAGGCGGCCGGCCGGCCGGCCGTACGTGCAAAACATGGAAGGGAAGCAACGGGTCGTGCTGAACCTGCCTCCGGGCTACCACTTCGCCCCGACGGAAGACGAGCTCATCGTCCACTACCTTCGCCGGAAGCTGGACGGCCTCCCGCCGCACCTGCCCATCTTCAACGACGTGACGCCCATCACCGACTACCGCCCCGAGCAGATCACAGGTACGCACTCGATCTCTCCCATCATCAGCACACACCATGACTAGCTTTTGGGTTGATTGATTTGGAATGCAAGCTAAAGCATGATTTGATGTTGCAGATGAGTTCAGGGACTTCGGGGAGGGGGGCCGGTGGTACTTCTTCACCAAGCGGACCCGCAAGTACGCGACGGGCAGCCGGCCGGACCGGACCACGCCGGGCAAGGGCTTCTGGAAGGGCACGGGGCCCGTGAGGGAAATCCCCATCCGCCCCGGCGGCAAGCTGGTCGGGCACGCGAGGACGCTGGTGTTCTACACCGGGCCGGACCAGCCGACCTACTGGACCATGTACGAGTACGAGAACCACACCTCCGAGGCAGAGGCCAATGACAAGAACATCGACAAGGTGATTCATCTTAATGGGGTGTTTCTGTTGGTCTATTTTATTTCCTCTTCTCTCCTCCATCGCGTGTCCGTCCGTGCGTGCGTGCATGACAGGCCGACGAAGATGATATGATTCATATCTATATGATTTGTTGCATCGCAGCTTGGTGAGTGGGTCTTGTGCACGATACAGAAGAAAAAGGCAGGCGGCAAGGTTAAGGGCAAGGCAGGCGGCAGGAAAAGGAAGGGCAAGGCACAGAGCGGCGCCGATCATGTCCAGATTCAGAGCGCCGAGGTGCCGGAGACGGCGTGGCCGGAGAAAGTTGATGAGGCGTACGTGTTCGACGACCTGGAGCAGACCGGTTGTCCCAGGAAGAGGCAACAGATTGAGCAGCATGAACCGCCGCGCTCAGAGACAATGATGGTAGACGACTATGACTACAATGGTATCCAATACATCTGGGATGATGAGTACATGCCGATGCCGCCGCCGCCGCCGCCGGAGTATGAGGTGGCGCCTCCTGTTTCAGGAATAGGATACAGCTACAACAGCATGATGTATCAGCTGGCCACCAGCTACCTACATGCTGCGCATTACGCGGTGGAGCAGGATGGGTACGCCGGCGGACATCTCGGCAGCCTCTTGGGCACGGGCAACAGTCCGCCATGTACTACCTACCGGCCGCAGCATTCTTGCGCCGCTGGAACCACCAACTTGCCATGGAACACAGGGGCGACGACGAGCGGGCAGGTAGAGCCGTGAGACCAAGGGTCTCTGGTTCACTTCGGTGTGGTTCGGGGAGCCTATAAAGTAGATTTGGCGGATGATTATTAGGGGATTTATACGACTTGCAGAGAGCGCTCACTAGGATTAGGTTATGTAGCACTTCCTTCTTAAACTAATATAAGAGCATTTAGATCACTACATTATAAAAGCATTTAGATCATTAAAGTAGTGATCTAAACGCTTTTATATTAGTTTACCGAGGGAGTGTAGTACGGTTTAGGATGTCTGGTTTCTGCATGTCATCTTTCGTTGTCGAGGTCTGTTTTGCTATCTGCTTTAATTTTGTTTGGTGATCATGGCTGCCTGCTAGTCGACCCCATGATGCGCAGAGGGAAACAGTCGGAAAATATAGAAGATCAAAACATAGATGGCCAATAAAGAAAACAGGAATTAAACCTTGGACTTTATTATTTCATATTGAAGTTTAGCAGCATTTTTTTGGCTAATACATTGATATGCACTTTGGCCACCGTTTATTCTACACGACCGGCCGGGAGCTAGCACGTACGTACGTACTCCTCCTCGATCCACAGACATACTTGCTGGTGGTACACGACTTACTAGTAACTGGAGTACTAAGTACTGGTTTGATGCATGTTTTCTTTGTTTACTTGTATTTAATTATTCATTAATTATTAGCATAAGCGCGTGGATAGCCGGCCGTCCTGTCCGTGCTTAGGGCTTCCGCTTGCGCATGCCAGGGTAGTACCCGCCACCGCCGCCGGTGCTGTTGCCGCCTTCACCCTCGCCGCCGCCAGGCGGCATGTCGTAGCCGCCTCCTCCCATGCTGCTGTTGCCGCTCATGGCCGGCGCGAACTTGGCCTGGATCCAGTCGACGGTGTCCTTCTCGGTCATGAAGGCCTTGGCGAGGATGAGATCGCTGATGGGCGGCGTGGACCCGAAGACGGCGTTGGCGATGGTGATCACGCCGGCGTCCTGGCTGCTGAGCGCTGCGATGGCCACGGCGGGCACCTTGCCGTTGTTCACCTGGAAGTGGATGAGCCCCTGTGGGAACACGAACACGTCGCCCTCCACTAGTTGCTTGGTGAAGAGCAGGTTCTTCCCGTCCGCCTGGTTGGAGGTGACGAACCCCACCAGCAGCTGCCCCATGATCACGGTGAGGATCTCAGTGCCGCGGGGGTGTGTGTGTGGTGGGTTCTGCCCGCCGTTGGGCCGGAAGTCGATGCGAGCCATTGAGATGCCCAGCGTGTTCAGCCCCGGCAGCTGCCGCACCGTGACCGGTGTCACCGCCGAGCCCTGAGCGTTCAACATGCCCGGCTTGTTAAGCCCGGGCAAGAAGAAGTCGTTCGCCGTTACCATCTTCATGTTCTTGCACACGAACCCATTCACAATCACTGCATGTATACACAGTTGCACACCAAAGTTAAATCTTACCATGTTGCATATTACTATTACAACTCATGACGAATTCTAATGATATATGTTTGGCATTTTAGATGTAATTTCTTTTCCATAAACTTGGTCAAAGTTTGTGATGTTTGACTCTGATAAAAATCTATATTCACTATATTGTGGAAGGAGGGAGTATATTATTGGATGCTAGTGATTCGACTAATCTAACTGATAGACACATAAACAAAAGAAATTGTTCACCTGATGTCCCAAGTATGATTCTACATTTGACAAGTTTTCTTAACAGTTTTGTAGAAAATATCTTTAATATTGTTGATGTGTAAGAAAGCTACAAAAGAGCATGTACTTTTACATGCTATTTGATGAGTAGTATATGTCAAATAAAAAATAATAGTAGGAAACACAATAAATTGTTTATGTCTGCATATATCGATCATCGTATAACATGTTAAATTTGAAACAATGTCCGACAATTCCAGAGCAAATTAACATGTAATCTCTTTATGTTTTCACATGAAAAATTAGCAAGAACTTCTCTAAATACAACACATGCAGCTCTCCTGCAGGGTTCGCCTTTTTGTTAAGAGGAGAAAACAACAGTGTAAAAAGCAGATGTACTCAATGACATTAAAAAGTACTCTCTCTGTATTTAAGAGGCAAAATGTATAAGTATAGGAGACATTAGGGGAGGGTATAACATTTCTCTAGGACCATTGGATATATAACTGTAAATTTCTACCCGATAAGTGCCACACATGTGGCACAAACATATGCCAACTCCGAACGTTTTTTATGGAGTTCAGTGACGTGAGGATGGCAACTGTAGTTGTCAAGCATGGTAACTTTCTTTTCGGATAGCAAGTTTCAGTTTTTTTTAGTTTATTTTTCCTTTTCGGATGGCAAGTTTAGCTGTAAAAATCTCCAGGACTGGAATAATTCGTGCCACACGTGTGACACTTATCATTTGGATAATAATACTATACTTAAAAAAGTAGATCCAGATGATTCTACGCATCAAACTATTGCTCGGTGTTGCGCGTCACAGCATGACTATTTTGAAAAGTCTCCAATCAATTACCTGAAAGCTCCAAATTGATTATGAATTATTTGTCTGCGTCAACAATATTGTTTGAAAAAACCTTTTCCACAAACACTTTTTATGCATATAATCAGTTTTTTAGGGAATGTATAATTAGTGGCATTATTTCTGCACAATTACTAGCTGGATTTTGCTAAAAAAAGATTACTAGCTGGATGAAAAATACTGGGCCGCTCAAATCAAAATTTTCCCATAAAATTGGTGTATCATAAATAAAAAAATTGACGCTTGTGATACCTGACTTTTTGCTCAAAAAAAAAGATTGCTGACTTAAACATAAGAATTTTCCAATCAATTTAGAAATATATATTTTTTAGATTAAATTTAGGAATAAATATGCTCTAAACTATAACAACACGTATACGTCACGCGTGTTTGCACCTGCATATGTAGGCATACAAACATGCTGCATGCATGAAAGTAAGGGGGTGTTTGGTTCAGAAGTCCTAGGACTTTTTTTAGTCCCAGGGACTAATCAAAAAAGACTCTCCAGTAGAGTCTTTTTCTAGTCCCTGTAGAAAAAGCCCCTCCCGTTTGGTTCTTAGGGACTTTTTAGGGACTTTTTCTAGTCTCTGGGACTAAAAAGTCCATGAACCAAACACCCCCTAATTGAGCATGTAATCAATCAGAAGATTAATATATCTACAGTATATACCAGGGTTCATTATATCAGCAACGCAGAAGTCCTGGAGCTGGGTGGGGTCAGTGGCGAGAACACGAGGCGCCGGAGAGCAGACCATGAGTACCACCACAGCAAGCAGTGCAGCCAAGGCACGGGAAGCCGCCATGTTTTTTCTTACCTAGCTAGCTTCACTAACACAAGACCTAACAATTTCTGTCAGGGTAATTAAGCTGGTGTGTTGAGCTTGGTAATTGTACGCTGGAAGCACGTATCGGGGTGCCTATTTATACAGGCATAAAGGTGGCCCGGGGAGTAGTGGGCTGGCTGCATGCTCTACCAACAACATGGTACACTAGCAACAATTATAATCGGTCACTAGTATCACCGTGTAGTTTGAGTAGGCATCCACGATACTGCTACTAACATTGCTAGCTTACGTATGATCGGCTGATTATTTCTCACAGCCCCACTAACTGTTTGTTTATACAGGGTGACCACGTGCGTAATATCCATTGTGGAAATTCATGCATGCACCATTTTCGGTGGAACAACTTGACAAAGATAATGGTTCTTTTTTGGGTTTTAGTTTGCAGCATGGATCCACTGGTAACTTGCAGAAGCTGGAATTCGAGGACGGTACATGTGATAGTGGGGATTGAACGCCTTGAGGTCGTGGTGACAGAATTCCCTGCTACTAGTTGCTGGCGCACTTGCGGTCGACTAGCTTTTTTTTCTTGATAAAGAACATTTTCATTCATTCGTTTTATGGAGTTGATACAACCGCAATGAACAAATAGAGTGATATCTTTCTACAGAAAATAGAAAAACTAAGCGAGCCTAAGATGAAGGAGGTCATATTCAAATGTTACACTGCTATCAATGATGGAAGACAATATTCTTGGCCCTAAACTTCAACTGGGTAGACGCCATCATAAAAAGATCCTGCCCACCGGACTCTGCAGATGACTAGCTAGGTGATGCACTGATGTTGATTCTACTTTGATCGTCTTTCATAGTTTCTTTGGTCCGGACTATTGGGCGACCATGCTAGTCATGGTCCTTTTGATTTCCTTCATCAATCAAAACTGCTCTTCGAACAAACGTAGTGATGCATTAAGATATGGACTAAATCGTAGGTAGCTCTATACCTACATGTAGATGATATCTATAGGTGCCACCGAACGTTATTATTGGGTAAAACCATAGGGCATGTAATATCGGGCTAAAACAACCAGATAATTTTTGAGTCCATATTTAGGGGAGAAACTGTCCAAGAGATAATTTTGGTCGCCCCTCCCTTGCTTGGACAAAATCTCCTTTCCTCCTTAAATATAACCCCTCAAACGTTACTTAGACAAGACTTCACTCTTCTTCTTTTTTTTGAAAAGGAGGATGACCCCCGGCCTCTGCATCTGGGAGATGCATGCGGCTATTTTATTAATTATTCTCGAGAACCTTACAAAGTAGAACAACAATATGCCTGAATCCGTCATCTTGGCAACATCTGCCGCTACTTCTATCCAAATGATGAAGGGTGCAAGCTGGACCACATACTCTTCATAGCTAGAACTCGTGTACTTATTTTTGGTATCAAACGACCAGGCCACAATTGCTTCCGGAGCCCAATTTTTCATTATTACTTCACCGTTATCGGTATCCTACACACTGTGATTTTCGTTTAGTGGTCGCTAGGATGCATCATAAGTGCACGGTGTAGTTAAATCGTCAAAGTTGTCTCCACCCAAACCAACGAAAAAAAATTCGTTGAAATATCAAGATATACCCCTAGTGCTATCACCACAACTAGGTTGGGGTCAAAGCGCGTATGGGTTTTGGATACGTTCATATGACTGTGAATAAGGTGGACTTGTTAGAACCAATTACCGTGCCAAAGGACACTTCGTCCAAAGACTAGCATGTTAGGTGAGGTTAATCACAAACGTCTAATTTTGTTTAAAGTGAGTATAAAAAATAGTGGAAGATAGAACACACAAACACTTCACATAAAAATGTCTTTTTCAAGAAAAATAGATGACTATTTTTCAGTCAACTATTCATAGCCGCGCAAAACCAAAAATTTCTATCCTTTTGTAGTTGTCTAGTCAATCTGTTCTCAATAGTGATAGATTGACAAAACAAAACAACAGAGTAGAGAATACATGAACAGGGGATTACGTCAGGTATCACAACAAGAGAGGAGTTGTGTTGAGACGACAACAGGGCAAGAAAGAAGAAGGAAGGAGGAGGACCATCCTCTTTCATTGTCTTCACCGGCGAGAGGTTGCACGAGAACACCACCATTGTAGACGAAGAGCTCCAATAAGCCGAGACCAAACCATGATGCTTCAAAAGTATTGTCAAAACCGAATGGCAATGGGTGGCTGAGTCCGCAACAGACCAAGAGCAACAAGCATCCGACGCTATGACACAACAGCGGAACGGCCGGCGAAATCGAAGGTCATCAAGAAGCCATAGTTCACACCTAGATTGCTTTAACATGCACACCCACCAGCATGCTCGCATGCAGAACGAATACTCCGGCACATCCAAACCATATAGAAGATGACGCCAACAGAGAAGAAGCAGAGCAGCCACACCACCGCCGAATCCTCTAAGGGCATCCCCAGCCGTTGTGCCCCCCAGGAGGCATTTTTTCGGCCTCCTGGGAGGCCCCGGCGCTAACTTTGCGTTGGGGTGCAAAACTTTTCCAGCCGTTGTGCCCCCAGGTTGTGTCTTATGTTTTGTTTTTCGCTTTGTCATTACAACAAACATGTTATGGGCACTGTCGGGCCACGCGAGCTCGAGCTCGTCGGCGACGACCCCAGCCGACCGGCGACTCCCTCGGCCGCGTCTCCATCTTCCCCCGCCGCCGACGCGCTGCTCGAGCTCGGCGCGCCCCCCGGCACCGCCGCCGACGTCCTCCCCGTACAGCGCAGACTGGCCACGCCGCACGGCTCCTCGTCGCAGCCTCGACGACGCCCCCGTGCTCCACCTCGAGGCGCGGCTCCTCAACGGCTCTCATGCGACGCTGCTAGGAGCGGGGCGGGGCCGAGTCGTGGCTGCTGCTGCGCATGCACGCGCTGGCTAGCACGCGCGCGGCGGCCTGCGCTCGGGCACGCACGCGAGAGCTCCGAGCACGGCGTCAGTACAGCACGCACGCACGCACGCGAGAGCTCGGGCACGCACACGACAGCGACGGCCAACCCGGCCAGCACGCGGCGGCTGCGGCCACCAAGCCCGGCCAGCATGCAAGCCTGTGCGGCTGCGGAGCCCGGCCAACACGCTCGCGAGCAACGCACGCATGCACGCGGCGGACAGGGACGGCCAGCACACAGGGAGTAGGCCAGCCGCGCCGGCCTCTCCGTGCCAGGGCCCAGGAGCAGCAGCAGGACGACGCGAGCCGGAGCCGGAGCTGGAGCTGGAGCGCCCGGCGAGCCGTGCCGTGCCGTCCTCGTCCTCCGCCGCGTCGTCCTCGTCCACGCGAGCAGCCGGCCAGGGCGAGCTAGAGCTGGGGCGCCCGGCGAGCCGTGCCGTCCTCGTCCTTCGCCGCGTCCTCCTCGTCCACGCGAGCAGCCGACCAGGGCGAGCTAGAGCTGGAGCGCCCGGCGAGCCGTCCCGTGTCGTCCTCGTCCTCCGCCGCGTCGTCCTCGTCCTCGGCCATGCCGTGGAGCTGGAGCTTGACCGCCCGGCGAGGGCGCCGTGGAGTGCGCGGGCGGAGACGGCCCACTCCGGCCTGCGCCCGGCGGACCGTTCGTCTAGCCGTGCGGGAGTGGCGAGGAGGCGTGGCAAGGGCGCGCGACAGCCAAGGCGACGGCGCGTGGTGAGCGCGAGTGGCGAGGAGGCGTTGCGGTCAGTGCGAGGGCTCGGCGGGCAGCAAGGAGACAGCGGCCAGGAGGCGTGGCGGCGAGCGCGGCCGGAGCGAGGAGCTCTGCTTGCTGCTTGCGGAGAGAGAGAGAGGAGAGAGATCCCTTTTTGTGCAAGTGGGTGGGTTGGGCCTGACAGAAAAAGGGGGGAGAGAGAGAGAGGAGAGTGGCTGACTGGTGGGGTTTGCATGCAGGAAAAGTAGCGCCGGGCGTCCCAAGTGCCCCCAGGGCGCTGGGTTTTGCCCGGGGTCGCCGGCGTTGTTTTTGCTGAAATCCGGCGCAAAACGAGGTTGTGGAGGCGTGACTGGGAGCATTTTTTACGACCGACGCTAAAAAAGATGCTTGGGGCGTCTTGGGGAGCCTAGTGAAGATGCCCTAATCCCCACAACTCGATCCTACTACAAAACAAGGAGCTCAAGAGGCACACGACACATAGTGCCGCCCATCATCCGATTCATTACCAAACGGACCAAGGCTTTTCCCTTGGAGCATCCCGGAGGGAATGTGGAACTGCCATTGATGACACCTTCAGGAAGGTGACGGTGCTTGTGATTTTTCCCGTCACCGGGGCCGACCAATGTCTAGCCAGCTTTCATTGGTAGCCACCCCATTCTCGGCCCAACACCCACTGGCCACACCCTACCAACTACCGCCACAATAGCTCGCTGGAAACCTGCCAACCCCATGCTTCCGGTGAGCACCAATGACATCAAAAGAGCTAGATGTCGAGGCCTAGATCCACCAAATGGCAAGCCACACAAAGCCCGACACACCACAAGACCACCCGTCGGAGCTGCCACCCCGATTCCAAGCTCGGCAACGAGTGCCCACTGCCACAATGGCCGGCCACCGTCCCTACCGTCCCTACGAGCACAACAACTGCCAATGCGACCGTCAGATTTGGGCATCAGTGCCCAAATCCCTCGCGCTCCGGGCCGTCCCATGACCTGCCACACCCTTCCTCCCTGCTGCACACACGAGCAAGGCCATCACGAGATCCACCGCGGACGACCTAGTGACTTCGAAACAGTTATTCACAATCACTTCCCACCACGTCACCCCGGACACGCGCACCCACCCACAAAACCACCCAAACCCCTGGTCTAAAGAGAGATGCTACACTTACGTAGGGAATCCTACGTTGTTAACGTAAGGGCTGAGGGGGCAATTTTTGATTGGATTAAATCAGTAGTAGGTGTAACATTTTTGTCTCAGAAATAGAAAAAAAAAAGAATATGCATCCACTAACGTACTAACCTACGTTTTCTGTAAGCTCCACTTAATGCTTGTGACATTGGTCACGATCGGCTATACAACCCATGTGCCAACAAGTGACGATTTTTAACTGAATTTTTCCGTTCCTATGTACGGATATGGAGCTATCACTCCGAGAAAACACGAAGACTAATTGTAAGTATTAGGTCAAGGGCCATTTCGCAGTGCTTATCCTTGCTCCATCGTGCATGACATTTTGACTTCTCGTTCCCTTCTCCAAGTTGTGTTGGAAATGGAAACGTAATACTCTCTTCGTCTCTCAAAAGAAGGCCTGTAAATATTGTACGAAATTAAATGATCCAAAGTTGACTAAGTTTATATCAAAGTTGAACGAGTTTAAAGAAAAAACTATCAAGAATTTCAGTATCAAATTAATATTACTAGATGCATTATAAAATATATTTTCATATTATATTTATTTAGTATTGTAGTAGTTGATGGTTTTTTCCTACAAAGGAAAATTTTGTATTGTCTTTCGCATCATGTGCGTTCTTCTTTTCAATCCTTTGATCGTGTTGTTTCTCGTTCATTTTACTCTATGGAATTATTTTCCTTTTGCTCATGTCAATTGATCACTCTTCTTGAAAGCAAAAATGTCAATTGATTACTTCATCCTGCTCTATCGCATCGCAAGTTCATGGCATCCTTCTTCCCATCACAAAATTATGCATTCTTTATGCAAAGTAATTATTTTTGTACGACACATTATGTCGTCTTCGACATATTCCTTCTTCGGTTCATGCTTGTTCTTCACAGATACCATAACGATTTCATTCTTCCAAGCGGAATGATTCTTCTGCTATTTGATTTATTGTTACTCCTAACCTTGTGGATCTTGTTCTCTCAAGTTATGTTCTACGAAGCTCCCTTGTTGGTTCTCTTTTAACTTAGGCCTGTCATGTAAGTTATGTAAATTGTCCAGAATATGTAAATCAAAAAATAAAGGGGGCTTGGGGGGTGAAAGATCTGCATAAACAGAACATTAGCCTCCTCACCAAGTGGTGGTGGAAGCTCGAAAATCAACAGGGCCTTTGGCGGGAGGTGATCCGGGCCAAATATTTCAAGAAAGACACGGTTGCCTTGGTGAAAAGTAAGTTTGGCGGATCTCCAATATGGAAGGCCATTATGAAAGTTAAAGGGCATTACTTTGCTGGCAGGAAAGTGATACTTAAATCTGGCAATATTCTTAGATTATGGGTTGACTCTGTTAATGATGAACCTCCTCTACGAGAGTGATTTCCTATTTTATACAACATTTGTAATGATCAAGAGATCACAGTGTCAGATTTTAGAAAAGGTGTTGATGAAAAAAAATAGGAGGAGACTCCACCCGCCCCTGATGGAACGGTGGAGGGAACTGGGGGCCATTGTGGGCTCCTGGACACAGTCAGATGAAACTGACAAGGTGACCTGGGCATTGGGGAAGAAAAACAAGTTTACAACCAAGTAAATATATGAATATCTGGAAAGAAATGTGAGGGGGTGTAACTATAAATGGATCTGGGGATCCAAGATACCCTTAAAGATTCAAATCTTCCTCTGGCAGCCCTTTCAAGATGCTGTCTTGACTAGAGATGTCATGTGCAGGAGGAAATGGTTGGGCAACCCTACCTGCTCCTTTTGTAACAAAAAGGAAACCTCCCAACACCTCTTCTTTACGTGTCCAGTAGCTAGAGTCACGTGGAGAACTGTTGGATGTGTCCTGGGCACAGATCTCTGCCCGAACAACTTGTAGCAATATTTCTCGTGGTGATATATGTTTCTTCCTGATGCGGATCTGTGCGGCGCCGGGGAACACAATGAAGAGCTTAATACACAGGCTGATCCTGGCGATGAAGCAGAGCAGATACTCCCCTGCTGTGCTCCATATCTTCCTCCCCTGTGCGGGATTCTGATCTTTTGCACCTGTGCGAACTATGTTGGTCTATTTGCTCCTACGTGGGCATGCGTTTTTGGCCTCCTGTGGCTGCTGTTGCAAGACTTTGGTTCCGATCGGTAGATGGTGCTTGTGAAGGAAATATGCCCTAGAGGCAATAATAAAGTTGTTATTTATATTTCCTTATATCATGATAAATGTTTATATTCAAGCTAGAATTGTATTAACCAGAAACTTAGTACATGCGTGAATACATAGACAAAACAAAGTGTCCCTAGCATGCCTCTACTTGACTAGCTCGTTAATCAAAGATGGTTATGTTTCCTGACCATAGACATGTGTTGTTATTTGATGAACGGGATCACATTATCAGAGAATGATGTGTTGGGGAACGTAGCAGAAATTCAAAATTTTTCTACGTGTCACCAAGATCTATCTATGGAGAAACCAGCAACGAGGGAAGGAGAGTGCATCTACATACCATTGTAGATTGCTAAGCGGAAGCGTTCAAGAGAACGGGGTTGAAGGAGTCGTACTCGTCGTGATCCAAATCACCGGAGATCCTAGTGCCGAACGGACGGCACCTCCACGTTCAACACACGTACAACCCGGTGACGTCTCCCATGCCTTGATCCAGCAAGGAGAGAGGGAAAGGTTGGGGAAGACTCCGTCCAGCAGCAGCACGACGGCGTGGTGGTGGTGGAGAAGCGTGGCAATCCTGCAGGGCTTCGCCAAGCACCGCGGGAGAAGAGGAGTACTTGGGGAGAGGGGAAGGGCTGCGCCAGGGGAAGCGTGTAGCTCCCATGCGCCTCCCCACTATATATAGGGGCGGAGGGGCTGATTTCTTGCCCTCCAAGTCCATTGGGGTGTTGGCAAAGGTGGGAGGAAAGAAATCCCATCATTTCCTTCCCCACCGATTGTTATCCCCCTTTTTTAGGGATCTTGATCTTATCCCTTCGGGATATGATCTTATTCCTTCTAAGGGGGGATCTTGGTGTGCCTTGACCAGGGGTGTGGGGCCTTGACCCCACTACCCACGTTCATGTGGGTCCCCCATGCAGGTGGGCCCACTCCGAAACCTTCTAGAACCTTCCCGGTACAATACCGAAAAATCCCGAACATTTTCCGGTGGCCAAAATAGGACTTCCCATATATAAATCTTTACCTCCGGACCATTCCGAAACTCCTCGTGACGTCCGGGATCTCATCCGGGACTCCGAACAACATTCGGTAACCACATACAAACTTCCTTTATAACCCTAGCGTCATCGAACCTTAAGTGTGTAGACCCTACGGGTTCGGGAACCATGCAGACATGACCGAGACGTTCTCCGGTCAATAACCAACAGCGGGATCTGGATACCCATGTTGGCTCCCACATGTTCCATGATGATCTCATCGGACGAACCACGATGTCAAGGACTCAATCAATCCCGTATACAATTCCCTTTGTCTAGCGGTATTGTACTTGCCCGAGATTCGATCGTCGGTATCCCGATACCTTGTTCCATCTCGTTACCGGCAAGTCTCTTTACTCGTTCCGTAACACATCATCCCGTGATCAACCCCTTGGTCACATTGTGCACATTATGATGATGTTCTACCGAGTGGGCCCAGAGATACCTCTCCGTTTACCGGAGTGACAAATCCCAGTCTCGATTCGTGCCAACCCAACAGACACTTTCGGAGATACCTGTAGTGCACCTTTATAGCCACCCAGTTACGTTGTGACGTTTGGTACACCCAAAGCATTCCTACGGTATCCGGGAGTTGCACAATCTCATGGTCTAAGGAAATGATACTTGACATTAGAAAAGCTTTAGCATATGAACTACACGATCTTTGTGCTAGGCTTAGGATTGGGTCTTGTCCATCACATCATTCTCCTAATGATGTGATCCCGTTATCAACGACATCTAATGTCTATGGTCAGGAAACCGTAACCATCTATTGATCAACGAGCTAGTCAACTAGAGGCTTACTAGGGACATGGTGTTGTCTATGTACCCACACATGTATCTGAGTTTCCTATCAATACAATTATAGCATGGATAATAAACGATTATCATGAACAAGGAAATATAATAATAAATAATTTATTATTGCCTCTAGGGCATATTTCCAATAGTCTTCCACTTGCACTAGAGTCAATAATCTAGTTCACATCGCCATGTGATTAACACTCACAGGTCACATCGCCATGTGACCAACATCCAAAGAGTTTACTAGTGTCATTAAACTAGTTCACATCATCATGTGATTAAGACTCAATGAGTTATGTGGTTTGATCATGTTTTGCTTGTGAGAGAGGTTTTAGTCAACGGGTCTGCAACATTCAGATCCGTATGTACTTCGCAAATCTCTAGGTCATATTGTAAATGCTGCTTCCATGCTCCACTTGGAGCTATTCCAAATGGTCGCTCCACTATACGTATCCGGTTTGCTACTCAGAGTCATTCGGATAGGTGTTAAAGCTTGCATCGTCGTAACCCTTTACGCCGAACTCTTTATCACCTCCATAATCGAGAAACATATCCTTATTCCTCTAAGGATAATTTTGACCGCTATTTGGTGATCCACTCCTTGATCACCTTTGTGCCCTCTTGCCAGACATGTGGCAAGGCACACATCAGGTGCGGTACTTAGCATAGCATACTGTAGAGCCTACTTCTAAAGCATAGGGGACGACCTTCGTCCTTTCTCTCTTTTCTTCCGTGGTCGAGCTTTAAGTCTTAACTTCGTACCTTACAACTCAGGCAAGAACTCCTTCTTTGACTGATCCATCTTGAACACTTTCAAGATCATGTCAAGGTACGTGCTCATTTGAAAGTATTATTAAGCATTTTGATCTATCCTTATAGATCTCGATGCTCAATGTTCAAGTAGCTTAATCTGGGTTTTCTATTGAAAAACATCTTTCAAATAACCCTATATGCTTTCCAGAAATTCTACATCATTTCTGATCAACAATATGTCAACAACATATACTCATCAGAAATTCTATAGTGCTCCCACTCACTTCTTTGGAAATACAAGTTTCTCATAAACTTTGTATAAACCCAAAATCTTTGATCATCTCATCAAAGTGTACATTCCAACTCCGAGATGCTTACTCCAGTCCATGGAAGGATCACTGGAGCTAGCATACCTTTTAGCATCCTTGGGATCGACAAAACCTTTCTGATTGTATCACATACAACCTTTACTTACGAAAACTGGTAAGGAAACTCGTTTTGACATCCATCTGCCAGATTTCATAAATGCAGCTTATGCTAACATGATTCCGACGGACTTAAGCATCGCTACGGATGAGAAGATTTCATCGTAGTCAATTCCTTGAACTTGTGAAAAAAACTCTTCGCCACAAGTCGAGCTTCATAGACGGTGACATTACAGTCCACGTCCGTCTTCTTAAAGATCCATTTATCTCAATGGCTTGCCGATCATCGGGAAAGTCCACCAAAGTCCATGCTTTGGTCTGATACATGGATCCTATCTCGGATTTCATGGCTTCTAACCATTTATCGGAATTTGGGCCCACCATTGCTTCTCCATAGCTCGTAGGTTCATTGTTGTCTAGCAACATGACCTTCAAGACAGGATTACTGTACCACTCTGAAGCAGTACGCATCCTTGTCACCCTACGAGGTACGGTAGTGACTTGATCCGAAGTTTCATGATCACTATCATAAGCTTCTACTTCAATTGGTGTAGGTGCCACAGGAACAACTTCCTGTGCCCTGCTACACACTAGTTGTAGTGACGGTTCAATAACCATATCAACTCTCCACCATCCTCCC
This sequence comes from Triticum timopheevii, assembly GCA_963921465.1. NCBI lineage: Eukaryota > Viridiplantae > Streptophyta > Magnoliopsida > Poales > Poaceae > Triticum > Triticum timopheevii. Next base: position 570,206,164 of record OY997264.1, read on the forward strand.
ACTCAACTTTTCGAGACAAACTTTTCCTCAAGAAAGGACCCGATTAAATAAACAATCCCTATTGCTTTCGGATCTGAATTAGGAGGTATACCCAACTGTTTTGGGTGTCCTATGAAGATGCATTTTATCCGCTTTGGGTTCGAGCTTATCAACCTGAAACCTTTTTCACATAAGCGTCGCAGCCCCAAACTTTTAAGAAACGACAACTTAGGTTTCTCCAAACGGTGTCGTCTCAACAGAATTACGTGGTACCCTATTAAAGTGAGTGCGGTTGTCTCTAATGCCTAACCCATGAATGATAGTGGTAATAACACTAAGGACCCCGAGTCTGATGAGGAAAAGGCCGGCAAGCGGAAGAAGAATGGCTATGCAAAGGGACAGCAGCACAATGCGGTGGGTCAAGTTAATAATGGTAAGCGCAAGCAAACTGACGGTGATTCAGATGTTGTGGCTAATATCAACACGCAGAATAATAATCAGCGTCGTAAGGGGAAGTCATCAGGCCCCAGTTTTGGCGGGCCAAAATTCAATCTTGTGGCGATAATGAATCAGCCTTGCCCGAAGCACGGTTCTTAAGATAAGCCGGCAACCCATGTATGGAAATATTGCTTCATCATGAGGGAGTACAGAAATTCTGGGTTTTATCAGGACAATCATGGCCTGCATGGTGGGTCAGGATCCGGCTCTCAAGGGCCCTGCTTTGGAGGTGGTGGTTCAAACTCTGGATTTCAGGGCCAAGGCAATCAAGGCGGTTTCAATAAGCATCCTAATCAAGGTAATCAACAGCAACAGTCTGGTTATCAGAGTAATCTAAAGCAGCCGAATAGTGGTCAATATCATGTGTTTACCACGAGTTTGTGCAAGCGGGACCAGAAAGTTCATAACCGAGCGGTGCCTCGATACTTATGATGGTCAAAACAGCCAATTGTATGGAGCCATGAGGATCACCCACCCCAGGTTGATAATCCAGCTCAAATGGCTTTGGTGGTGGCACCTCAGGTTGGAGAGTACAAGTTCACTAGGTGCTCATGGATGGGGGCAGTAGTATCAATATCCTTTACTATGATACTTTTCGCCGTATGAATTTGACTGACAAAGATATTAAGTCGTCCTCTACAGTCTTTCATGGGATGGTGCCCAGTAAGTCGGCATATCCAGTGGGTAAGATATCCTTGGAGGTAGTTTTTGGTAACATGTACGACTACAGGGCCGAAAAAATTGAATTTTGAGGTGGTCAAGATCATGAGCCCTTATCACGCCTTGTTCGAACGGTTGGCTTATGCCAAGTTTATGGCATGGCCTTGTTATTTTTATCTGCAGCTTAAGATGTCGGGTCGTAAGGGTACCATCATAGTGCATGGAGACATAAAGATAGCTTTGGAGTGTGAAGAGGGTGACGCGACCTATGCTGAGTCTGCTTGTGCAATGGAGGAGCTGAAGTTCTATAAAGATAATGTTGACCAGGAAGATATGACCCCCTTGAAGAAGCCAACCATAGAGCATGACCCTTTGTTGAAGTTCAAGTCGGTGAATGATACTAAACAGGTTGACTTTGTCCCTGGCAACTCATCCAAGCAGTTCATTATTAGTGCTAACATGGATCCGAAATAGGAAAGTGCACTCATCGAGTTCATCTGTGAGAACCGAGACATCTTTGCATGGAAGGCTTCTAACATGCCGGGTGTACAGAGGGAACTCGCTGAGCACACTCTCAATATTGATCCAAAGTTTAAACCGGTCAAGCAATTCCTTCGTCATTTTAATGAAAAAAGGCACAGGGCCATTGGTGAAGAAGTGGCCTGGCTCTTGGCAGCTGGGTTTATTGTTGAAGTTTTTTATCCTGAATGGTTGGCTAACCCGGTGCTGGTACTTTAGAAGAACGACACTTGGCGTATGTGTGTGGATTACACAGACCTTAACAAGGCCTGTCCAGCTGATCCTTTTGCTCTCCCTCGTATTGATCAGATCATTGATGCTACAGCGGATTGTGAACGTTTGAGTTTTTTAGATGCTTATTCTGGTTATCATCAGATCAAGATGGTAGTTAAGGACCAGGAGAAGTCATCTTTCATCACTCCCTTTGGGGCCTTCTGCTATGTGTCTATGCCTTTTGGGCTCAAGAGTACACAGGTGACTTATCAGCGTTATGTTAAGAATCGCCTCCACAGCCAGATTGGATGCAATGTTCACACTTATGTGGATGATATCATTGTGAAATCCAGGAAGAAGGAGCCCTTGCTAGATGATCTGAAGGAGACTTTTGACAATCTCCGGGTCTACAAGATGATGCTTAACCCGGCCAAATGTGTTTTGGGCGTGCCAGCAGGCAAGCTCTTGGGTTTTCTAGTCTCTTAGAGAGGTATTGAAGCTAACTCAGAGAAAATCAAGGCTATCAATTCCTTGGCTAAGCCGGCGTGTGTTAGTGACGTTCAACGTTTGGCGGGTCATATTGCGGCCTTAAGTCGGTTTATTTGCCTCCTGGGGGAAAGTCTATTCCTTTATACCAGATGATGAAGAAGATAGATCACTTTGTCTGGAGCGATGTTGCCAATAAGGCGTTCAAGGCGCTTAAGAAACAGTTGGCTGAGCTGCCGGTTCTTGCAGCTCCTATTGATAAGGAGCCCTTTCTTTTATATGTGGCTGCTAATAGCAGAGCCGTCAGTGTGGCAGTTGTTGTGGAGAGTAAGGAATCAGCCAAGGAATATCCGGTTCAAAGGCCGGTTTACTATGTCAGTGAAGTATTAATTGAGTCTAAGCAGAGGTACCCACATTGGCAGAAGCTAGTCTATGGAGTATTCATGGTTGGTCGCAAGTTGAAGCATTATTTCCTTGGTCATCCCATCACTGTGGTCAGTTCTGCTCCTATTGGGGAGATTATTCAAAACAGAGAAGCTACAGGCCGGGTGGCTAAGTGGGCCATTAAGCTTGGACCCCATGGTCTGAAATATATGCCTAGAACAACCATTAAGTCTCAGGCACTTGTGGATTTCATCAATGACTGGACAGAGTTGCAGATGCCTGAGGACAAGCCGGATAATACGTATTGGACTGTTCATCTTGATGGATCCAGGCAGTTGGAAAGCTTGGGGGCTGGAATTATCTTGACTTCCCCACGAGGTGACAAGTTTTGTTATGTCTTAAGGCTAATGTTTCCTTGTACTAACAATGCAGCTGAATATGAGGCTTTACTCCATGGTCTTCGGATGGCCAAAGAGATGAACCTAATCCGGGTCAGGTGTTTTGGTGATTCAGATCTAGTGGCTCAGCAAGTCTCAGGAACTTGGGACTCCAAAGACCCACTCATGGCGGCTTATCGCCGGGCGGTTGATGATATTGCTGGTCATTTCAAAGGATATCCGCTGGGACATTTTGATCGCAGGAAAAATGAGGCGGCTGATGCTTTAAGCCGGCTAGGGTCCCAGCATAAACTAGTACCACCTAATGTCTTTCTTGATGTTCTGAATAATCCTTCAGTTAAATTTCCTATTGAAGAGGATCTTGCTATCCCTGACCTGTGAAGGAAATATGCCCGGATATGATCACAGACATGACGAGGAGTCTCGAAATGGTCGAGACGTAAAGATTGATATATTGGATGACTATGTTCGGACACTGGAATGGTTTCGGGGAGTTTCGGACATATACCGGAGTACCGGGGGCTTATCGGAACCCCCCCCCCCCGGGGAGCTTAATGGGCCAATATGGGCCTTAGTGGAGAGAGGAGGGGCGACTAGGGCTGGCCGCACGCCCCCTCCCCCTCTAGTCCGAATTGGACAAGGAGGGGGGGCGGTGCCCCCTTTCCTTCCTCCTCTCTCCTTCCCTTCCTTCCCCCTCCTACTCCAACTAGGAAAAGAGGGAGTCCTACTCCCGGTAGGAGTAGGACTCCTCCCTGGCGCGCCTCCTCCTGGCCGGCCGCCCCCTCCCCCTTGATCCTTTATATATAGGGGCAGGGGGCACCTCTATACACAACAATTGATCTCTTGATCTCTTAGCCATGTGCGGTGCCCCCCTCCACCATATTCCACCTTGGTAATATCGTAGCAGTGCTTAGGCGAACCCCTGCATCGGCAGCATCATCGACACCGACATCACGCCGTCGTGCTGACGGAACTCTCCCACAAAGCTCTACTAGATTAGAGTTTGTGGTACGTCATCAAGCTGAATGTGTGCTGAACTCGGAGGTGCCGTACGTTCGGTACTTGATCGGTCGGATCATGAGGACGTACGACTACATCAACCGTGTTGTGCTAATGCTTCTGCTTTCAGTCTACGAGGGTACGTGGACAATACTCTCCCCTCTCGTTGCTATGCATCACCATAATCTTGCGTGTGCGTAGGAAATTTTTTGAAATTACTATGTTCCCCAACAACCTGGAGGCACAGTTGGTGGCGGCTCTTCATGTTATTCCTGATTGGACAATTGTATTTGGCTAATATGACCCGGGGCGAGTTACTTGAGGATGAAACTTTGGCCAGGCAAATAACCTGGCGGTCTAAGTCAATGACCATTGTCAATGGCGAGTTACACCGATGCAGTGTCATAGGGGTGTTTCAGCGTTGTATCTCTCCTGAGGAGGACCGTGATATTCTAAGGGAGATTCATGACAGGGATTGCGGCCATCATGCCGGCTCTAAGTCTCTCGTTGCTAAGGCTTTTTGTCATAGGTTTTATTGGCTGACGGCTCATGGTAATGCGGAAGATTTGGTTAGCAAGTGCGATGGCTGTCAGAAATTTTCCAAACGAGCTCATGTGCCGGCTCAAGAATTGAGGATGATTCCAATTACTTAGACGTTTGCAGTCTGGGGGCTGGATATGGTTGAACCTTTCAAGAGATCCAAGGACAAAAAGACCCACCTTTTGGTGGCGGTTGACAAGTTCACAAAGTGGGTTGAGGCAGAGCCGGTCAGCAAGTGTGATGCAGCAACGGCGGTTCAATTCATTAAAAAGGTGATTTTCCGTTTTGGCTATCCTCATAGCATAATAACTAATAATGGCACTAACTTGTCTAAGGATGCTATGAAATAATTCTGTTAACAAGAGCATATTCTTCTTGATGTTCCATCAAGGGCTCACCCCCAGTCCAATGGTCAAGCCGAAAGGGCCAATCAAGAAATCCTGAGAGGTATAAAACCTCGGCTTATGGTCCATTTGCAGAGGACGCCAGGTTGTTGGGTTGAGAAGTTGCCCTCAGTGCTTTGGAGTATCAATACTACCCCCAACAGATCTATGGGTTATATGCCCTTCTTCATGGTTTAGGGAGCAGAGGCAGTTCTTCCCAGTGACAACCATCACGACTCGCCCCGTGTGGCGGCTTATGTTGAAGCTGATAACGAAAAAGCACATCAAGATCTGCGTTGCTATCATAGCTGCTGGGTTAAAAGTCGAACCTTTCAAGAAGGCGATTTGGTGCTCCGGCTCATCCAGGATCAAACAGACATGCACAAATTATCCCCACCTTGGGAAGGGCCCTTTGTGGTCAGCAAAAACATAAACAATGGGTCGTACTACCTCATTGATATTCAAGACCACAAGGACTCACGCACGTCGGAGGAGGAGACTCGCTGGCCTTGGGACATTGCTCATCTTCGGCCTTATTACACTTGAGCCACTAGCTCTTGTGTTGTACATATTTGCGTCCATGTATATATTATGATCAAGTATAATAAAGCTGGCATCCCTGATAATTCAGGGCCTCTGTCATTTCATTTTTGAGTATCTAAGTATTTATTGTCAGTTCATAAGTTCACTTGGGGGCTTCCTGCTCATTGAGTATAGCTGTGACTACCCTCTTGATCCGGCTTGCACGCCTTGTTAAAAATTACTTGGGGGCTTCCTGCTCATTGAGCATAGCTATGAATACCCTATTGATCTGGTGTCGGGGCCGGTATCTCTCTGTGGCCACGAGCACCTATGGGGCACGGGGGGCCCCTTCTAGTCCGGCAAGGGGGGCGGAGGCCGCGCGCAGAGCAGATCGAGGTCGGGCGCGCACTGGGGAGACAGGCGATTTTTACCCAGCTTAGGAGCTCTCTGGAGAGATAAAACTCCTACTGCTGCTTTGTGTTCGTATTCGATCTTGCTCGAGGGTCCGAGCATATGGTGGTGTTGCCTGTGTCCCAAAGAATGGACCGAACCCCTTCTACGTGCGCATGGGCCTCCCTTTTATAGTCTGAAGGGGGCACCAACAGGTGGCAGCGTAAGAAGAGGGGGTAGAAAGGTAAAAACGCAGGTTGGTGTAACAGTGACCAATAGTGTCCCCTACCTAACTCTGACGGCAGGGGACAAGGGCATTTAATGCCCGTCCGGTCGCCCCAACAGTGCAGAGAAGCGACCGTCAAGTGAGCCACCGGTTGCCACGATGGCATCTTTGTCAGCTCCGCTTGCCACCTCGCCCCGCATGGCTGCGTAGTGCCTCGCCACGTGCCCTTGGGATGGCCCTGTGATGACACGTCGCCGGATGCGCTGGAGTTTGGGTGGCAGTCTTGCCGCGGCAAGTGCCTTGCCGCGGCCCTTCTCTTGTTGTGCCGGCAAGCTTGCCGGCCGTCGGGCCTTGCCGGGACGCGCGGGGCGCCACGGCAAGTCTTCTGGAGATGCCTTGGTCGGCCTTCCCGGCAAGCTCCTCTTGCCGGGGCCTTTGTTTTCTTCCCGGCCTGCTTCTCTCGCCGGGACCTTAGTTGGCCTTCCCGGCAAGCTCCTCTTGCCGGGGCCTTGGTTTGAGTACTTTGATATTGAATGGCATCAAAGTAGCCATGGAGGATCTTGGCGGGCGTCCGGCAAGCCTTGCCGCGGGGTGCTATGACTGCCCGTGCATAAGTTCGGGGTACTAAGGTACCCCCCTACTTTAGTACACCGACAGGAGCCCCCGGGCCTGGGCCATACACGGTGCCGAGCGCTGTTGGGCCAGGCCCAAAATAGTGCACGGGCATGCGTGGCCTAGGTCACACCGCATATCTCTCCGCTTCCACCGCGCACGCCCAGAGCGGCACGCGTCAAACGCGGCGTCGTGGGTGACGTGCGTGCGGGGCTGAGCCTTGCGATCATGTGTCAAGCCATGATGAAGGGGACGGCACACGCCCCCCTACCTAAACGGAGGCAGCCGTGGTGCATTTACTAGATGGGGCCGGTGCGCGGTTTTCGAGGCATCCAACCCCACTATCACGGGGTGGGGCGAGGCCGCCTCACCCGTCGCCTCGGCCCTGTATCCCCGCCACGTAGCTCCCATGCACTTGGGGTCACGGACGGTGGGAGTGGGAATCCGGGCCGTCGCGAGCAGAGGCAGCGGGTTGGTCCTGATTCCCTGCCCCTCCCGTACCTTGATTCGCCGAGCGGGGCGGCCGGGCCCCCACCCTGCTCCTTTATAAAGGGCAGGAAGGGGGGCACAGAACCCCGCACTCTCTCATCTCCTCCTTTCTTCAGCTTCTGTTCTCCTCTCTCCCACTCGCCATGGAGAAAGGGAACCCTGGCCCTTCGTCGGTGGCGGCGAGGGTTGCCGCCAGACAGCACACCTCTCCCTCTCTCGCTCCTGCGGTGGCGGAGCCAGCCGCAAGGGGAAGAGGGAGGGGGCGAGGCCGTAGACGAGGTCGAGGGCGTGGCCGAGGCGCTCGGGGAAGAGGCGGCCGGGGTGGTGCGCCACCCCCGTCTCCGCCGGCGGCTCCTCCCCTCGAGGCGGTCCACATCGGGGACGACCCCTGGGAGTTCTTCGTCAAGCTGCGCCGGGCACCTCGTCGACGCCTCCGGCTTCCGGCTCCGTTTGCGAGCGTGATGGAACCGGACCCGCCCGAGATGCTGGAGTTGCGCATGAGGGGCTGCGGGATCAGCGGCACTCGAGTCAGTGTCGTATCCCCAGCCCCCGGCGTGATGTACTTCGATCGAGGGTGGAGGACGTTCGCCCGCATCCACAGCTTGACGGCGGGGTTTACCCTCCATTTTAAGTTAATGGAGGGCGACCTTCTCGCCGTCAAGGTCTTCGTGGACTCCGGCATCCGGGCGAGATGCTGCGTGGACAGCTCCTCCGATAGCGAAGGCCCCTCCTCGAGCGAGAGTGACGAGGAGGGGAGCGATAGCGACGACGAGGACGGCGGGTCCGACTAGGCGTCGGACGCCGCCTCGCGCGCCACCGGCGACCCCATCATCCGGGTTGCCGGCCTTCTGAACTCCCGGGGCCGTCTCCTTGGGCGGCTAGCGTAGGGAGGCTGCGGAGGAGGAAGAGGGGTGGCGGCAAGGCCGTCAAGTCGTAGTACGAGGGCGAGGTGCCCTCGACAGCGTGCTGACGTCCTGCCGCCCCGCCTTCGAGCTCTGCCTCCGGCGCCTCCGTCTCCGCCAAGCTCCTGGCCGGCCCCCGGGGTGTTCTCTTGGTGTCTTCTGGCACCCGTAGTTCGCCTAGGCGCTCCTTTCGCTCTCCCCGGCAAGCTTCTCTTGCCGGGGCCTCCTTGACCTACCTCCTGAAGAGAGAAACAGGAGAGGGATCACGGGCATCTTATCTTTTAATTTGTAAGCCTTCGGGCCTTAGCTGTATTTAAAATTTGTAATCCTCTCTATCATGTTTTTCATCCTCTATGGACTTGTACTAAATTGGGATGTTTTTTAATGAAAAAGGGGAAAGCTTGCCGGATTAAGTCCTTTACTTGATTTTGTGCCTTGTACGTTTTCACCCTACGCTTTTAGGGAACTTGCCGGCGCGGGCACCTTGCCGTGAGCGCCGAGTGCGGAACGTCGGCAACGGAACTGCAACCGACAGGAAACCTTGTCGCGGAGCTAGTCGCGGCTTACTTAAGTCGTTGAGCGGACTCGAAACGATAGTAAGGCAACTAGCTATGATTTGGTTCTCTGCCGACGGTGCCGCGACCGAGAAGAAACCTTGTCGTTGAGCTAGCCCCAGTTCACCTAAATTGTCGAGCAGACTCGAAACAACAGTCGGTGCGCGACTAGCTACGAGCCGGTTCCTCCGCGCACAGGTTTTTTTATACAAGGCATGAACGTTCAAGGACACGGCCTCGCTTTCCCCTGCCCATAAGAGAATGCATGACGAGGGATGAAAAACTTATCTGATATTACAGCCCCCGGCGACTCTGGCTTGCCGGGGGTGAATCTTGATATTTGCAGCCCACGGCAACTCTGGCTCGCCGCGACCCATGCGCCGGTGCGCCTTTCTTTGTCCTTGCCGCCGGCGTCGCAGCCTCCGGGGACCCTGACTTGCCACAGAGGAACTTCGGTACTTGCATCCCCCAGTGAAATCGGCTTGCCGGGTCCTCTGCGCCAGTGTGCCTCGCTTTGTCCTTGCCGCCGGCGTCGCAGCCTCCGGGGACCCTGACTTGCCGCGTAGGGATCTTGGTACTCGCAGCCCCCAGCGACGCTGGTTTGCCGGGGCCCAGGGGCCAGTGTGCCCTTCTATTCTTTCCTTGTCGCTGTCATTTTAGTCACAAAAAATAGCTAAGACAGCGCCGTAATAAGTTACTCTTTGCAATGTTACTTCAAGTTGGGCAATGCAACGCCATGTTTCGCCCTTTGTATGTTTACACTCTACGCTTCTAGGGAACTTGCCGGTGCTAACACACTTGCTGAGTGCGGAACGTCAGCAGCCTGCTGGCGGTGTTGTACCCGGCAAGAAACCTTCTCGGGCCAGTTGCAGCGCGCTTGTATTGTTGAGCGGACTCGAAAACAAAGCAAGGGCGCAACTTAACCACGAGTTAGCTCCTCTGCACACGAGTTTATCATACAAAGGACGTCTCATGGCAAGGCTTGCTACGTTACATCCTCTACTTCATTGCATCCCTTGTACGTTTCTACCCTTCGCTTCCAGGGAACTTGCCGGTGCTAACACACATGCTAAGTGCGGAACGTCAGCAGCCCGCTGGCGGTGTTGTACCCGGCAAGAAACCTTCTCGGGCCAGTTGCAGCGCGCTTGTATTGTTGAGCGGACTCGAAAACAAAGCAAGGGCGCAACTTAACCACGAGTGGGTTCCTCCACGTACAGGTTTTTCGTACAAGGGACGAACGTTCGAGGAATATAACATAAGAGCTTAGAACTAAAAAGTGTTATGCACTCAAGCTCGGGTGACTTAGCTTTTCTGTCTTCCGCGGTCCGGCGAAGCCGCACTCCTCCCTTGACTTCCTCCCTTGTACGTTTTCACCCCCTCGCGCTTTCAGGGAACCCGCCGGCGCAAACACACTTGCTGAGTGCGGGACATCAGCAGCCCGCTGGCGGTGTTGCTTCCGGCAGGAAGAACTCGTCGGGCTAGTTGCGGCGCGCTTTCATCGTTGAGCGGACTCGAAACGGATCAAGGGCGCAACTTAGCCACGATTCGACCCTTCTGCGCACAGGTTCTTTGTACAAGGTACGGACTCTCAAGGAACACAATTCAAAAGCTTGAAACTGGACGCTTTCTTCGCCCTACTGGCCGGTGGAGCTCGATGGCGCATCCTCGACGGCAGCACGGCACTCCGGGGAGGCGTGCTTGCCGGAGCAGGTACCAGAGCTGTTCTTGTCGGGCTTAGTTTTTGGTGGCTCTGCCTTTGCCTTCTCGCACTTGCCGGTGGAGCTCGATGGTGCGTCCTCGACGGCGGCGCAGCACTCCGGGGAGGTGCGCTTGCCGGAGTGGGCATCAGAGCTGTACTTGCCGGACTTGAATTTCTTCTTCCCCCGGGGAGCTTCAGTGGCAAGTGGCTTGCACTCTGCTGCGGCTGCTGCTTCCCGGTAGATCTTGTCGGTGCAGATAAGCGCATCCTTCTTGTCGCCTTGGACAGAGATGACACTTATCGGACAAGGCATCTTGAGCACGTTGTATGCGTAGTGAGAGGCCGCCATGAACTTGGCGAGTGCGGGTCGGCCGAGTATCCCATTGTAGGGTAATGGGATATCAGCCACGTCAAATGTGACCCTCTCCGTCCTGAAATTCAGCTCGCTGCCAAACGTCACTGGCAATGTGATCTTCCCCTTGGGCTTGCTTCTTCCCGGATTTATCCCTTGAAAGGTACCAGTCTCTTCGAGGTCGCTGTCGGGGGTCTGGAGCTTCTTGAGCACTGCGGAGGAAATCAGGTTCAGGCCGACTCCGCCGTCCACCAACATTTTCGTGACCTTGAGGTTGCGGATTGTTGGTGAGACCAACATCGGCAAGCACCCGACCGCAGTGACGCGATCAGGGTGGTCCTCAACATCGAAGATGATGGGCGTGCCGGACCATTTCAGAGGCTTGCGCGCCTCGACGGACGGCTCCGCTGCATTCACCTCTCGCACCCACTGCTTGAGTTGGCGGTGCGAGGCATGCAGAGAGGCGCCGCCGTCGATGCACAACACCTCTGTCGCCTTCTGAAACCCTTGGTCATCGGTCTCATCTTCCTCCATCTCATCCTCCTCATCCTCTTCTTCGTCCTTGTCGCGGCCGCGGGGAGGCCTATCTCCTTGCCACGGCTTGGACTTGCCGCGGTGTCCTCCCCGGGCGGGAAGCTTCTTGCCGGATCCTCCGCCACCTCCCTGGGCTCTCTCCTTATCGCGGCGCCCGTACTCGGCTTTTTGTAGCTCCGCCATCTCTTCGACTTTCTTGCAGGTTTGGAGATCGTGGCCCTTGGTGTGGTGGATCTTGCAATACCGCTTGCCGGAGCCATCCTGCTTGTCGGCGGCTACCACAGCCTCGCCGGAGTCATCGGCCTTGGCCTTGTCGGAGCCGCCTCCGTTGCCGGAATGCTCAACAGCTAGCACATCCTTAACCTTTCTCTTCCTGTTGTTCCGTCTCCGGTTCTTCCTTGCCGGGGCGGCATCCTCACTGTCAGATCCTTCTGCTCCTGCAACCTCTCCGGGGATTTTCCTCCCCTCCTCAGCCCGTGCACACTTGTCGGCCAGAGCATAGAGCTCGCTGACGTTTCTGATCTTGCACATCGCCATCTCCTCCCTCATCCTGCGGTTACGCACGTTCTGATGAAACGCGCTAATAACTGCGGCAGGGTGGACGTCTGGGATGTTGCGCTGCACCTGGCTGAATCTCTGTATGTACTTGCGCAGGGGCTCCCCCTCCTTCTGGACGAGCAAGTGGAGGTCACTCTCCTGGCCATGAGGCTTGTGGCCACCTGTGAAGGCGCCGACAAACTGATGACACAGGTCCGCCCATGAAGAGATGGAACCGTCCGGCAAGTGCATGAGCCAAGATCTGACATTGGGCTTGAGCACCAGCGGGAAGTAGTTGGCGAGGATCTTCTCATCGCGCCCTCCGGCAGCCTGCACCGCGATGGTGTAGATGCTGAGGAACTCCGATGGATGTATCCTGCCATCGTACTTCTCGGGCACGTCTGGCTTGAAGTTCTTGGTTTTGGGCCACTGGACTTGCCGCAGCTCGCGGGTGAACGCAGGGCAACCTGCCGCGTACGGCAAGTCACCTGGCTCCCCTAGTGCATGCATGTCGACAGTGGGCCCAGCACGCTGGTCAGATTGACGTCACGTTTCCCTTCTGCGCTCGATGCGAGTGCGAGCGTCTTCGTGCTGCCGTTCTTGGAGAACGTGGCGTTGATCGCGTCGGGTTCGCGGGTCCGACGACGCGGTGGAGTCGCCGTCGGGGTTGGTCCGACGAGCCGGCAATCTTGGCCTTCGGGGCTGGGAGTGCATGGAGGTGGCACCCCCAGCGGTCTTGTCGGCGTCGGCTTGCGCCTGGGCGCCTTGCCGGGGCCTCGATACGCTCGGTTGCCGGGGCTTGTCGCCGTTGGCGAAGCTGATGAGGCTGTATATGGTCATCCTCCAGTCGTCGATCTTGTGCGGCGCCGGAGGGTAGTCTAGAAGCAGCTGGGCTCGGGCCAGCGCTTCCTCTGCTGTCTTGGGTGGTGGTGGCGACGAGCGGCGCGAGGAGCGGGATGTGCTCGGACTCCCAACTGGATTGGGAGGGGCAACACCCCGCCCGGGCGACCGTACCTCGCTCGCGCCAGCATGCGGGCGTGCATGCTGACCTCGAGCGTCTCGCGACCCACCAGCTTGGCCTTGTTCCAATGCGAGCACGGTGCTAGGAGCACCGGGGTGTTGTCGACCTTGCACTTCCTGGGAAGGGTGTGGTGTCTGCACGGTCGCCGACGCTTGCGGGGCCTTGTTTTTGGATCTGGTGACGACGTGAGTCCCACCGTCGGTGCCCGCTCCTCCGCCGGCGTCCACTCCACCGCCCGTTTGCTCCGGCGGTGGTGGCGGAATCGATGTAGATGGAGCGGCCATCTCCGAAGGCTTCTTCTTCGGTGGCATGTTGATGAAGGCGTTGATGCAGCGCGCGCGGAGACCGGATCAGATGCTCACGACTTCGACGCGCCCCCTACCTGGCGCGCCAAAGATGTCGGGGCCGGTATCTCTCTGTGGCCACGAGCACCTATGGGGCACGGGGGGGCCCCTTCTAGTCCGGCAAGGGGGGCGGAGGCCGCGCGCAGAGCAGATCGAGGTCGGGCGCGCGCTGGGGAGACGGGCGATTTTTACCCAGCTTTGGAGCTCTCCGGAGAGATAAAACTCCTACTGCTGCTTTGTGTTCGTATTCGATCTTGCTCAAGGGTCCGAGCGTATGGTGGTGTTGCCTGTGTCCCAAAGAATGGACCGAACACCTTCTACGTGCGCATGGGCCTCCCTTTTATAGTCTGAAGGGGGCACCAACAGGTGGCAGCGTAAGAAGAGGGGGTAGAAAGGTAAAAACGCAGGTTGGTGTAACAGTGACCAACAGTGTCCCCTACCTAACTCTGACGGCAGGGGACAAGGGCATTTAATGCCCGTCCGGTCGCCCCAACAGTGCAGAGAAGCGACCGTCAAGTGAGCCACCGGTTGCCACGATGGCGTCTCTGTCAGCTCCGCTTGCCACCTCGCCCCGCATGGCTGCGTAGTGCCTCGCCACGTGCCCTTGGGATGGCCCTGTGATGACACGTCGCCGGATGCGCTGGAGTTTGGGTGGCAGTCTTGCCGCGGCAAGTGCCTTGCCACGGCCCTTCTATTGTTGTGCCGGCAAGCTTGCCGGCCGTCGGGCCTTGCCGGGACGCGCGGGGCGCCACGGCAAGTCTTCTGGAGATGCCTTGGTCGGCCTTCCCGGCAAGCTCCTCTTGCCGGGGCCTTTGTTTTCTTCCCGGACAACTTCTCTCGCCGGGACCTTAGTTGGCCTTCCCGGCAAGCTCCTCTTGCCGGGGCCTTGGTTTGAGTACTTTGATCTTGAATGGCATCAAAGTAGCCGTGGAGGATCTTGGCGGGCGTCCGGCAAGCCTTGCCGCGGGGTGCTACGACTGCCTGTGCACAAGTTTGGGGTACTAAGGTACCCCCCTACTTTAGTACACTGACATCTGGCTTATACACCTTGTTGCAAATCACCTGGGGGCTTATTGCCCAAGTTAAAGGTTACCAAAGAGAACTTGTTGTAGTGCACAGTTCAAACATAGGTATCCTGCCTTGATGTCTTATTACACATCACTTGGGGGCTCCCTGTTCAATGAACATAGCATTATTTATCCCTTTTTGATTGGCTTGCACGCCAGGTGTAAAACACCAAATTTCAGCTTATCCTACCTTGTATGTCTGCCACTCCGCAGAGGTAATCCTGGAATGACCCGCCGTACTCTTGACAGTCAATCTTATAAAGACCCTGAACTTGTCCAAAGTTAAAATGGCGGCTGGTCATGTGAGGCCCGGCTTACAGGTTTGATTGAAGGATCAACTTAGTGGCTGTGCGTCCCATGAACATCACTTGATATTGAGGCTGGCAGCCTATGAAAGCCTTGCTTTTTATGATTTGTTATTTTCTCTAAACATTGTTTGGGTACGTATCGTTGTACCATATTGACATATGGTTTAAAATGATTCAGGCCATGTAGCCTTAATATTATAGCTCATATTTGAGCATATCTGGGATTTTGATAACCCGTTCTGGATTTGGACATTAAGTTTCCAGTATACTTGGATTGTGCACTTGGAGTTATGCGATCTAAGTCTTTGGGTTGTCATCCTCACCGGATATGGCAATGTAAGCCGGCAGTGTGAACCAATTTCATAGGTATGTTTTACTTGCTATATGAATATGCGAGGTTTTGATAACCCGCCCTAGTTATAGACTTTAATGTCGCTAGATAACATTTTGTTGGGTGTTGTGACCCGCCCTGGTGTAAACCGCCAGGGCATACACTATTTATTATGTGTGCAGGAACATTGAAAAATAGCATAATATTCCGTGCAAATTTATCAAAAGCACACTGAAAATGCATCAGCAGTTTGAAGCTTAAAATATGCACGATCGCATGATAGATCATGGTTCTCAAACTAGCCTATTACAAGGCTCTCCAAGGCCCAAGTTGATTAAATTGTTTTTCAAAAGAAAGCACTAAGTTGCGGTTTGAGAGCCGTTCCCTTCGGTCAGTTGTGTTGGGCTTGGCGTGTTGAAGACTCCGGGTCATCTTGCACCGGTTCTTCTTCTTCTTCATCACCCATTGGCTGGAAGTCAGATGTGGCCCAATTGATCCCAGTTAAATCTCTAAATACAACTTCATCATCTATAAGGCTCGACAGCTCAATATCAGGAGTGAATGTGCGCTTACGTGTTGGCAGGATGAGGTCCATGGCCTCATGAACCGGCGATGTTACTCTCGAGTTCTCTTTGGTATAAGCCTCCTAATATTTTGACAAGTCAGCCTCCTCTGCTAGCTTGCTTGCCAAAGGGCGCATTTCTCTTACGCACTTGGTAAAATCTGCTGCTTCGAAGGAGACTCGTCTTCTTTCAAGCTTGGGCAGCCGGTGGCTAATTCTTCTGGGTCAAGTTCTGCTTGCCATGTGCTACCTCTTGAGCATGAGTTGGTTTTCCCCTGAAGAAGAAAGGATGATGCAGCAAAGTAGCGTAAGTACTTCCCTCAGTTTTTGAGAACCAAGGTATCAATCTAGTAGGAGGTTACACGCAAGTCGCCTTGCACCTGCACAAACAAATAAGAACCTTGCAACCAACGCGATAAAGGGGTTGTCAATCCCTTCACGGCCACTTGCAAAAGTGAAATCTGATAGAGATAATAAGATAAATATTTTTGGTATTTTTATTGCATAGATTGAAAAGTAAAGATTGCAAAATAGTAAACGAGATGCAATGTAAATAAAAGAGATATAATACGATGGAAAAGAGACCCGGGGGCCATAGGTTTCACTAGTGGCTTCTCTCAAGATAGCATATCTTACGGTGGGTGAACAAATTACTGTTGATCAATTGATAGAAAAGCGCATAGTTATGAGAATATCTAGGCATGATCATGTATATAGGCATCACATCCGTGACAAGTAGATCAAATCGATTCTGCATCTACTACTATTACTCCACACATCGACCGCTATCCAGCATGCATCTGGAGTATTAAGTTCATAAGAACAGAGTAACGCATTAAGCAAGATGACATGATGTAGAGGGATAAACTCAAGCAATATGATATAAACCCCATCTTTTTATCCTCGATGGCAACAATACAATATGCGCCTTGCTGCCCCTGCTGCCAGTGCGAAAGGACACTACAAGATTGAACCCAAAGCTAAGAACTTCTCCTATTGCAAGAAAGATCAATCTAGTAGGCCAAACCAAACTGATAATTCGAAGAGACTTGCGAAGATATCAAATCATACATATAAGAATTCAGAGAAGAATCAAATATTGTTCATAGATAATCTTGATCATAAACCCACAATTCATCGGATCTCGACAAAGACACCGCAAAAAGTATTACATCGAATAGATCTCCAAGAAGATCGAGGAGAACTTTGTATTGAGAATCAAAGAGAGAGAAGAAGCCATCTAGCTAATAACTATGGACCTGAAGCTCTGTGGTAAACTACTCACACATCATCGGAGAGGCTATGGTGTTGATGTAGAAGCCTTCCATGATCGATTCCCCCTCCGGCGGAGCGCCAGAAAAGGCCCCAAGATGGGATCTCACAGGTACATAAGGTTGCGGCGGTGGAAATTGGGTTTTGTGGTGCGCCTGGATGTTTTCGGGGTATATGAGTATATATATATAGGTGAAAGAAGTAGGTCGGTGGAGCCACGAGGGGCCCACGAGGGTGGGGCGCGCCCTCCTACCTCGTGGCCGCCTCGTTGCTTCCTTGATGTCCACTCCAAGTCTCCTTGATTGCGTTTGTTCCAAAAACGATTCTCCCGAAGGTTTCATTCTGTTTGGACTCCTTTGATATTCCTTTTCTGCGAAACACTGAAATAGGCAAAAAAACTGAAATTTGCACTGGGCCTCTGGTTAATAGGTTAGTCCCAAAAATAATATAAAAGTGCATAAAAAATCCCATTAAACATCCAAAACAGATAATATAATATCATGAAACAATCAAAAATTATAGATACATTGGAGACGTATCAAGCATCCCCAAGCTTAATTCCTGCTCGTCCTCGAGTAGGTAAATGATAAAAACAGAATTTTTGATGTGGAATGCTACCTAACATAATTTTCAATGTAATTCTCTTTATTGTGGCATGAATGTTTAGATCCAAAAGATTCAAGATAAAATTTTAATATTGACATAAAAAAGGTAATACTTCAAGCATGCTAACCAAGCAGTTTATATCTTATCAAAATAACATAGCCAAAGAAAGCTTATCCCTACAAAATCATATAGTTTGGCCATGCTTTATTTTTGTCACACAAAATTCTCCCATCATGCACAACCACCCCAGTTTCAGCCAAGCAATTGGTTCATACTTTTTAACGCGCTTCAGCCTTTTCAACCCTCACGCAATACATGAGCCTAAGCCATGGACATAGCACTATGGGTGGAGTGGGGTATGATGATAGGGATTATGTGAGAAAACAAAAAAAAGGAGAAAGTCTCACATTGACGCGGCTAATCAACGGGCTATGGAGATGCCCATCAATTGATGTCAACGAGGAGTAGGGATTGCCATGCAACTGATGCACTAGAGCTATAAATGTATGAAAGCTCATCAAAAAGAAACTAAGTGGGTGTGCATCCAAGTTGCCTACTCACAAGACCTAGGGCATTTTGAGGAAGCCCATCATTGAATATACAAGCCAAGTTCTATAATGAAAAACTCCCACTAGTATATGAAAGTGACAAAATAAGAAACTCTCTATCATGAAGATCATGGTGCTATTTTGAAGAAGAAATGTGGAAAAAGGATAGTAACATTGTCCCTTCTCTCTTTTTCTCTCATTTTTTTATTTGGGCTTCTTTGGCCTCTTTTTTTCTCTTTTTTTTATTTTGTCCGGAGTCTCATCCCGACTTATGGGGGAATCATAGTCTCCATCATCCTTTCCTCACATGGGAGAATGCTCTAATAATGGAAATCATCACACTTCTATTTATTTACAACTCAAGAATTACAACTCAATACTTAGGACAAAATATGACTCTATATGAATGCCTCCAGCGGTGTACCGGGATATGCAATGAATCAAGAGAGACATGTATGAAAGAAATATAAAGGTGGCTTTGCCACAAATACGATGTCAACTACATGATCATGCAAAGCAATATGACAATGATGGAGCGTGTCATAATAAACGGAACTGTGGAAAGTTGCATGGCAATATATCTCGGAATGGCTATGGAAATGCCATAATAGGTAGGTATGGTGGCTGTTTTGTGGAAGATATAAGGAGGTTTATGTGTGATAGAGCGTATCGTATCACGGGATTTGGATGCACCGGTGAAGTTTGCACCAACTCTCAAGGTGAGAAAGGGCAATGCACGGTAGCGTAGAGGCTAGCAAATTGTGGAAGGGTAAGAGTGCGTATAATCCATGGACTCACATTAGTCATAAAGAACCCATATACTTATAGCAAAAGTTTATTAGCCATCAAAGAAAAGTACTACTATGCATGCTCCTAGGGGAAGGGTTGGTAGGAGTTAACCATCGCGCGATCCCGACCTCCACTCATAAGGAAGGCAATCAAAGAACACCCCATGCTTCAAATTTGTCACACAACGTTCACCATACGTGCATGCTACGAGACTTGCCAACTTTAACACAAGTATTTCTCAATTTCATAATTACCCAACTAGCATGACTCTAACATTACCACCTTCATATCTCAAAACAATTATCAAGTATCAAATTTATCATAGTGTTTAATGCACTCCATATGAAAGTTTTTATTTTACCCAACTTGGATGCCCATCATATTAGGACTAATTTTATAACCAGAGAAAATTACCATGCTGTTCTAAAGACTCTCAAAATAATATAAGTGAACCATTAGAGATCAATAATTTCTACAAAATAAAACCCCCACCGTGCTCTAAAAAGGTATAAGTGAAGCACTAGAGCAAAATTGTCTAGCTCAAAAGATATAAGTGAAGCACATAGGGTATTCTAATAAATTCCAATTGATGTGTGTCTCTCCAAAAGGTGTGTACAGCAAGGATGATTGTGATAAACTAAAAGGCAAAGACTCAAATCATACAAGACGCTCCAAGCAAAACACATATCATGTGGTGAATAAAAATATAGCCTCAAGCAAAGTTACGGATAGACGAAGACGAAAGAGGGGATGCCTTCCGGGGCATCCCCAAGCATAGGTTTTTGGTTGTCCTTGAATTTTACCTTGGTGTGCCTTGGGCATCCCCAAGCTTAGGCTATTGCCACTCCTTATTCCAAAATCCATCAAATCTTTACCCAAAACTTGAAAACTTCATAACACAAAACTCAACAGAAAATCTCATGAGCTCCGTTAGTGCAAGAAAACAAGCCACCACTTTAAGGTACTGTAATTAACTCATTCTTTATTTATATTGATGTTAAACCTAATGTATTACAACTTCTCTATGGTTCATACCCCCCGATACTAGCCATAGATTCATCAAAATAAGCAAACAACACACGAAAAACAGAATTTGTCAAAAACAGAACAGTCTGTAGCAGTCTGTAACTCTCGAATACTTATGGAACCCAAAAAATTCTAAAAAAATTAGGACGTCCTAGGTAATTTGTTTATTAATCGTATGCAAAAATAATCAACTGCAAATCACGTTTCTGTGATTTATGAAAACTAATCTCGTGCGTGCAAAAGTTTCTATTTTTTAGCAAGATCAAATTAACTATCACCGTAGGTTATCCTAAAGGTTTTACATGGCACAAACACTAATTAAAACACAAAACCACATCTAACCAGAGGCTAACAAAATTTAAAGAACAAAAATAAAATTGGGTTGCCTCCCAACAACCACTATCGTTTAACACCCCTAGCTAGGCATAAAAACAAGAATAGATCTAGGTATTACCATCTTTGGTATTCAATTCTTCAATTGAACACTTATAACCCTTAGGAGTTTCCTTCTTTTTATTAATGATCAAACTCCTAGGCAAGAAATCAAGAAATTCATTTGTAGCAAAAGGTTCCTTATGTTGGGGAACGTAGTAATTTCAAAAAAATTCCTACACACACGCAAGATCATGGTGATGCATAGCAACGAGAGGGGAGAGTGTGTCCACGTACCCACGTAGACCGAAAGCGGAAGCGTTAGAACAAGGCGGTTGATGTAGTCATACGTCTTCACGGCCCGACCGATCAATCACCAAAACTACGACACCTCCGAGTTCTAGCACACGTTCAGCTCGATGACGTCCCTCGTACTCTGATCCAGCCGAGTGTTGAGGGAGAGTTCCATCAGCACGACGGCATAGTGATGATCTTGATGTTCTACCATCACAGGGCTTCACCTAAGCACCGCTACAATATTATCGAGGAGGACTATGGTGGAGGGGGCACCGCACCTGGCTAAGAGATCAAGAGATAAATTGTTGTGTCTAGAGGTGCCCCTGGGCCCGTATATAAAGGAGCAAGGGGGAGGGGGCGGCCGGCCTAGGAGGGGGCACGCCATGGGGAGTCCTACTCCCACCGGGAGTAGGACTCCCTCCTTTCTTGCTGGACTAGGAGAGGGAGAAGGAAAGGGAGAGGAGAAGGAAAGAGTGGGGCCGGCCCCCCTTGCTCTAAACCAATTCGGTTTGGGCCTTGGGGAGGGTGCCCCACACTCCCCTTGCTGCCCTCTATTTCCACTAAGGCCCATGTAGGCCCATTAAGCTCCCGGCGGGTTCCGGTAACCTCCCGGTACTCTGGTAAAATCCCGATTTCACCCGGAACACTTACGACATCCAAATATAGGCTTCCAATATATCAATCTTCATGTCTCGACCATTTTGAGACACCTCGTCATTTCCGTAATCACATTCAGGACTCCGAAAAATCTTCGGTACATCAAAACTCATAAACTCATAATATAATTGTCATCGAAACCTTAAGCATGCGGACCCTACGGGTTCGAGAACTATGTAGACATGATCGAGACTCGTTTCTAGTCAATAACCAATAGTGGAACCTGGATGCTCATCTTGGCTCCTACATATTCTACGAAGATCTTTATCGGTCAAACCGCATAACAACATAGGTTGTTCCCTTTGTCATCGGTATGATACTTGCCCGAGATTCGATCATCGGTATCCCAATACCCAGTTCAATCTCGTTACCGACAGGTCTCTTTACTCGTTACGTAATGCATCATTCCGTAACTAACTCATTAGCTACATTTCTTGCAAGGCTTATAGTTATGTGCATTACCGAGAGGGCCCAGAGATACCTCTCCGACAATCGGAGTGACAAAACCTAATCTCGAAATACGCCAACTCAACATGTACCTTTGGAGACACCTGTAGAGCTCCTTTATAATCACCCAGTTACGTTGTGACGTTTGGTAGCACACAAAGTGTTCCTCCTGTAAACGGGAGTTGCATAATCTCATAGTTGTAGGAACATGTATAAGTCATGAAGAAAGCAATAGCAACATGCTAAACGATCAAGTGCTAAGCTAACGGAATGGGTCATGTCAACCACATTATTCTCCTAATGATGTGATCCCGTTAATCAAATGACAACTCATGTCTATGGTTAGAAAACATAACCATCTTTGATTAATGAGCTAGTCAAGTAGAGGCATACTAGTGACATTAAGTTTGTCTATGTATTCACACATGTATCATGTTTCCGCTTAATACAATTCTAGCATGAATAATAAACATTTATCATGATATGAGGAAATAAATAATAACTTTATTATTGCCTCTAGGGCATATTTCCTTCAGTCTCCCACTTGCACTAGAGTCAATAATCTAGATTACACAGTAATGATTCTAACACCCATGGAGTCTTGGTGCTGATCATGTTTTTCTCGTGGAAGAGGCTTAGTCAACGGGTCTCTAACATTCAGATCCATATGTATCTTGCAAATCTCTATGTCTCCCACCTGGACTTGGTCCCAGATGGAATTGAAGCGTCTCTTGATGTGCTTGGTCCTCTTCTGAAATATGGATTCCTTTGCCAAGGCAATTGCACCAGTATTGTCACAGAAGATCTTCATTGGTCCCGATGCACTAGGTATGACACCTAGATAAGAAATGAACTCCTTCATCCAGACTCCTTCATTTGCTGCTTTCGAAGCATCTATGTACTCTGCTTCACATGTAGATCCCGCCACGACGCTTTGTTTAGAACTGCACCAACTGACAGCTCCACCGTTCAATACAAACACGTATCCGGTTTGCGATTTAGAATCGTCCGGATCAGTGTTAAAGCTTGCAATGACATAACCATTTACGACTAGCTCCTTGTCACCTCCATAAACAAGAAACATATCCTTAGTCCTTTTCAGGTATTTCAAGATATTCTTGACCACCGTCCAGTGATCCACTCCTGGATTACTTTGGTACCTCCCTGCTAAACTTATTGTTAAGCATACGTCAGGTTTGGTACATAGCATTGCATACATGATAGAGCCTATGGCTGAAGCATAGGGAACATCTTTCATTTTCTCTCTATCTCTGTTATGGTCGGGCATTGAGTCTGACTCAACTTCACTCCTTGTAATACAGGCAAGAACCCTTTCTTTGCCTGATCCATTTTGAACTTTTTCAAAACTTTATCAAGGTATGTGCTTTGTGAAAGTCCAATCAAGCGTCTTGATCTATCTCTATAGATCTTGATGTCCAATATGTAAGCAGCTTCACCGAGGTCTTTCATTGAAAAACTTTTATTCAAGTATCCCTTTATGCTATCCAGAAATTCTATATCATTTCCAATCAACAATATGTCATCTACATATAATATCAGAAATGCTACAGAGCTCCCACTCACTTTCTGGTAAATACATGCTTCTCCAAAAGTCTGTATAAAACACATATGCCTTGATCACACTATCAAAGCGTTTATTCCAACTCCGAGAGGCTTGCACCAGTCCATAAATGGATCGCTGGAGCTTGCATACTTTGTTAGCACCTTTTGGATCGACAAAACCTTCCGGTTGCATCATATACAACTCTTCTTCCAGAAATCCATTCAGGAATGCAGTTTTGACATCCATTTGCCATATTTCATAATCATAAAATGCGGCAATTGCTAACATGATTCGGACAGACTTAAGCATCACTACGGGTGAGAAAGTCTCATCGTAGTCAACCCCTTGAACTTGTCGAAAACCTTTTGCAACAAGTCGAGCTTTGTTGATAGTTAAATTACCATCAACGTCAGTCTTCTTCTTGAAAATCCATTTATTCTCGATGGCTTGCCGATCATAGGGCAAGTCAACCAAAGTCAATACTTTGTTCTCATACATGGATCCCATCTCAGATTTCATGGCCTCAAGCCATTTTGTGGAATCTAGTCTCATCATCGCTTCCTCATAGTTCGTAGGTTCGCCATGGTCAAGTAACATGACTTCCAGAATAGGATTACTGTACCACTATGGTGTGGATCTTACTCTGGTTGACCTACGAGGATCGGTAGTTACTTGATCAGAAGTTTCATGATCAGTGTCATTAGCTTCCTCACTGATTGGTGTAGTTGTCACAGGAACCGGTTCTTGTGATGAACTACTTTCCAATAAGGGAGCAGGTACAGTTACCTCATCAAGTTCTACTTTCCTCCCACTCACTTCTTTTGAGAGAAACTCCTTTTCTAGAAAGGATCCGAATTTAGCAACAAAAATCTTGCCCTCAGATCTGTGATAGAAGGTGTACCCAATAGTCTCTTTTGGGTATCCTATGAAGACACATTTTTCCGATTTGGGTTCGAGCTTATCTGGTTGAAGTTTCTTCACATAAGCATCACAACCCCAAACTTTAAGAAACAAGAACTTTGGTTTGTTGCCAAACCATAGTTCATAAGGCATCGTCTCAATGGATTTTGATGGTGCCCTATTTAACGTGAATGCGGCCGTCTCTAAAGCATAACCCCAAAACGATAGCGGTAAATCAGTAAGAAACATCATAGATCGCACCATATCTAGTAAAGTACGATTACGACGTTCGGACACACCATTTCTTTGTGGTGTTCCAGGTGGCGTGAGTTGCAAAACTATTTCGCATTGCTTCAAATGTAAACCAAACTCGTAACTCAAATATTCTCCTCCACGATCAGATCATAGAAACTTTATTTTCTTGTTACGATGATTTTCCACTTCACTCTGAAATTCTTTGAACTTTTCAAATGTTTCAGACTTGTGTTTCATCAAGTAGATATACCCATATCTGCTCAAATCATCTGTGAAGGTGAGAAAACAACGGTACCCGCCGCGAGCCTCAATATTCTTTGGACCACATACATCAGTAGTGTATGATTTCCAACAAATCAGTTGCTCGCTCCATAGTTCCGGAGAACGGCGTTTTAGTCATCTTTCCCATGAGGCATGGTTCACAAGTACCAAGTGATTCATAATCAAGTGATTCCAGAAGTCCATCAGTATGGAGTTTCTTCATGCGCTTTACACCACTATGACCCAAACGGTAGTGCCACAAATAAGTTGCACTATCATTATCAACTCTGCATCTTTTGGTTTCAACATTATGAATATGTGTATCACTACTATCAAGATTTAATAAAAATAGACCACTCTTCAAGGGTGCATGACCATAAAAGATATTACTCATATAAATAGAACAACCATTATTCTCATATTTAAATGAATAACCGCTCGCATCAAAAAAGATCCAGATATAATGTTTATGCTCAACGCTGGCACCAAATAACAATTATTCAGGTCTAAAACTAATCCCGAAGGTAGATGTAGAGGTAGCATGCCGACCGCGATCACATCAACTTTGGAACCATTTCCCACGCGCATCATCACCTCGTCCTTAGCCAATCTTCGCTTAATCCGTAGTCCCTGTTTCGAGTTGCAAATATTAGCAACAGAACCAGTATCAAATACCCAGGTTCTACTGCGAGCATTAGTAAGGTATACATCAATAACATGTATATCACATATACCTTTGTTCACCTTGCCATCCTTCTTATCCGCCAAATACTTGGGGCAGTTCCGCTTCCAGTGACCAGTCTGCATGTAGTAGAAGCACTCAGTTTCAGGCTAAGGTCCAGACTTGGGTTTCTTCTCTTGAGCAGAAACTTGTTTGTTGTTCTTCTTGAAGTTCCCCTTCCTCTTCCCTTTACCCTTTTTCCTGAAACTGGTGGTCTTATTGACCATCAACACTTGATGCTCCTTCTTGATTTCTACCTCCACAGCCTTTAGCATTGCGAAGAGCTCGGGAATAGTCTTGTCCATCCCTTGCATATTATAGTTCATCACGAAGCTCTTGTAGCTTGGTGGCAGTGATTGAAGAATTCTGTCAATGACACTATCATCAGGAAGATTAACTCCCAGTTGAATCAAGTGATTATTATACCCAGACATTTTGAGTATATGTTCACTGACAGAACTATTCTCCTCCATCTTGCAGCTATAGAACTTATTGGAGACTTCATATCTCTCAATCCGGGTATTTGCTTGAAATATTAACTTCAACTCCTGGAAAATCTCATATGCTCCATGACGTTCACAACGTCGTTGAAGTCCCGGTTCTAAGCCTTAAAGCATGGCACACTGAACTATCGAGTATTCGTCAGCTTTGCTCTGCCAGATGTTCTTAACATTGTCAGTTGCATCTGCAGCAGGCCTGGCACCCGGCGGTGTTTAACCTGAGGATTCCGCGTGTGCAACTATTCTGCACCCGTTGTATTTGAACGTAGAGCCTATCACACCCGATCATCATGTGGTGTCTCAGCACGAAGAACTTTCGCAACAGTGCATACTCAGGGAGAACACTTCTTGATAATTAGTGAGAGATCATCTTAAAATGCAAGATAAGATGCATAAACCATAAACATCACAAGCAATCAATATAAGTGATATGATATGGCCATCATCATCTTGTGCTTGTGATCTCCATCTCTGAAGCACCGTCGTGATCACCATCCTCACCGGCGCGACACCTTGATCTCCATCGTAGCATCGTTGTCGCTCTGCCATCTATTGCTTCTACGACTATCGCTACCGCTTAGTTATAAAGTAAAGCAATTACAGGGGGCTTGCATTTCATACAATAAAGCGACAACCATATGGCTCCTGCCAGTTGCCGATAACTCGGTTACAAAACATGATCATCTCATACAATAAAATATAGCATCACGTCTTGACCATATCACATCACAACATGCCCTGCAAAAACAAGTTATACGTCCTCTACTTTGTTGTTGCAAATTTTACGTGGCTGCTACGGGCTGAGCAAGAACCGTTCTTACCTACGGATCAAAACCACAATGATAGTTCATCAAGTTAGTGTTGTTTTAACCTTCGCAAGGACCAGGCATAGCCACACTCGGTTCGACTAAAGTTGGAGAAACTGACACCCACCAGCCACCTGTGTGCAAAGCACGTCGGTAGAACCAGTCTCGCGTAAGCGTACGCGTAATGTCAGTCCGTACCGCTTCATCCAACAATACCGCTGAACCAAAGTATGACATGCTGGTAAGCAGTATGACTTGTATCGCCCACAACTCACTTGAGTTCTACTCGTGCATATAACATCTACGCATAAAATAAGCCTCTGATACCACTGTTGGGGAACGTAGTAATTTCAAAAAAATTCCTATGCACACGCAAAATCATGGTGATGCATAGCAACGAGAGGGGAGAGTGTGTCCACGTACCCTCATAGACCAAAAGCGGAAGCGTTAGAACAACGCGGTTGATGTAGTCGTACGTCTTCACGGCCCGACCGATCAAGCACCGAAACTACGGCACCTCCGAGTTCTAGCACACGTTCAGCTCGATGACATCCCTCGTACTCCGATCCAGCCGAGTGTCGAGGGAGAGTTTCGACAGCACGATGGCGTGGTGACGATCTTGATGTTCTACCATCGCAGGGCTTTGCCTAATCACCGCTACTATATTACCGAGGAGGACTATGGTGGAGGGGGGCACCACACACGGCTAAGAGATCAAGAGATCAATTGTTGTGTCTAGAGGTGCCCCCTGCCCCCGTATATAAAGGAGCAAGGGTGGAGGGGGCGGCCGACCTAGGATGTGGCGCGCCATGGGGAGTCCTACTCCCACCGGGAGTAGGACTCCCTCCTTCCTTGTTGGACTAGGAGAGGGAGAAGGAAAGGGAGAGGAGGAGAAGGAAAGAGGGGGGCCGGCCCCCCTTGCCCTAAACCAATTCGGTTTGGGCCTTGGGGGGTGCGCCCCACACTCCCCTTGCTTCCCTCTATTTCCACTAAGGCCCATGTAGGCCCATTAAGCTCCCAGGGGGTTCCCGTAACCTCCCGGTACTCTGGTAAAATCCCGATTTCACCCGGAACACTTCCGACATCCAAATATAGGCTTCCAATATATCAATCTTCATGTCTCGACCATTTCGAGACTCCTCGTCATGTATGTAATCACATTCGGGACTCCGAACAATCTTTGGTACATCAAAACTCATAAACTCATAATATAACTATCATCGAAACCTTAAGCGTGTGGACCCTACGGGTTCAAGAACTATGTAGACATGACCGAGACTCGTTTCCGGCCAATAACCAATAGCAGAACCTGGATGCTTATATTGGCTCCTACATATTCTACGAAGGTCTTTATCGGTCGAACTGCATAACAACATACGTTGTTCCCTTTATCATCGGTATGTTACTTACCCAAGATTCGATCTTCGGTATCCCAATACCGAGTTCAATCTCGTTACCGACAAGTCTCTTTACTCGTTACGTAATTCATCATTCCATAACTAACTCATTAGCTACATTGCTTGCAAGGCTTACTGTGTTGTGCATTACCGAGAGGGCCCAGAGATACCTCTCCGATAATCGGAGTGACAAAACCTAATCTCAAAATACGCCAACTCAACATGTACCTTTGGAGACACCTGTAGAGATCCTTTATAATCACCCAGTTACGTTGTGACGTTTGGTAGCACACAAAGTGTTCCTCCGGTAAATGGGAGTTGCATAATCTCATAGTTGTAGGAACATGTATAGGTCATGAAGAAAGCAATAGCAACATACTAAACGATCAAGTGCTAAGCTAACGGAATGGGTCATGTCAATCACATCATTCTCCTAATGATGTGATCCCGTTAATCAAATGACAACTCAAGTCTATGGTTAGGAAACATAACCATCTTTGGTTAATGAGCTAGTCAAGTAGAGGCATACTAGTGACATTAAGTTTGTTTATGTATTCACACATGTATCATGTTTCCGGTTAATACAATTCTAGCATGAATAATAAACATTTACCATGATATGAGGAAATAAATAATAACTTTATTATTGCCTCTAGGGCATATTTCCTTCACCTTAACGATAGCGAAAAAGTTGGGGTGAACACTTATTGATTTGAGTTCCACAATTTCTTTACTAGAAGATCCACCCTTATTTTTAGGAACATACATAAATTTAGCAACTTTGGTAGTAGGAGGGTTTTAAGTATTTCTCACGGCAGAAAAAGTAGAACCTAAGTTGGTAATAATATCCTCAAGTTTATCAATTCTAGTGGAATCTTGATCTAATATTTCGTCAACTATGGGTTCTTTTTCTTTAAAACTTTTCAGAGTAACTCCTACCTTAGATCCAAATTGGGTAATTTGGTTGTGGATCTTTTTATCTAAATCCTCAATAAACTCCACAGTGGCAACTTTATTTTCAATAATTTCAAGCCTTTGCATCACGTGTTCCAAAGTTAAAATAGTTCCATTACCAAAAGAGGTGATGATCCAAACAAATCTATCATAGCATTATAAGAATCAAAAGTATGGCTTCCCAAGAAATTCCCTCTGGTAATGGTGTCAAGAATATATCTGTTCCAAGGAGTGATGCCTACATAAAAGTTGCAAAGAAGAACGGAAGTAGATTGCTTCCTAGTGGATCTATTCTGAGCATTGCAAATTCTGTACCAAGCATCTTTTAAATTTTCTCCCTCCCTTTGTTTAAAATTAAGAACTTCATTCTAGAGAGTACTAACAATGATAGAAGGACTAGCCATGACGGTGAAACAAACGATCTAACACATGGACACACAAGAAGCAAGCAAAAAGAGACGAACGGAAAAAGGGCGAATAAAACGACAAGGGTGAAGTTGGGGAGAGGAAAACGAGAGGCAAATGGCAAATAATGTAATGCGAGGGATAAGAGCTTGTGATGGGTATTTGGTATGTCTTGACTTCTGCGTAGATCTTTCCGGCAACGATGCCAGAAATTGGCGAGTTGTCGAGAGATCAAATCTTGACTTGACTTGGCGTAAGCCTCCTCGGCAACGGCACCAGAAATCCTTCTTGCAACCTCTTGAGCATGCGTTGGTTTTCCCTTGAAGAGGAAAGGGTGATGTAGTAAAGTAGCGTAAGTATTTCCCTCAGTTTTTGAGAACCAAGGTATCAATCTAGTAGGAGGTTACACGAAAGTTGCCTTGTACCTGCACAAACAAATAAGAACCTTGCAACCAACGCGATAAAGGGGTTGTCAATCCCTTCACGGCCACTTGCAAAAGTGAGATCTGATAGAGATAATAAGATAAATATTTTTGGTATTTTTGTTGTATAGATTGAAAAGTAAAGATTGCAAAATAGTAAATGAGATGCAATGTAAATAAAAGAGATATAATACGATGGAAAAGAGACCCGCGGGCCATAGGTTTCACTAGTGGCTTCTCTCAAGATAGCATATCTTACATTGGGTGAACAAATTACCATCGAGCAATTGATAGAAAAGCGCATAGTTATGAGAATATCTAGGCATGATCACGTATATAGGCATCACGTCCGTGACAAGTAGATCGAAATGATTCTGCATCTACTACTATTACTCCACACATCGATCGCTATCGAGCAGGCATCTAGAGTATTAAGTTCATAAGAACAGAGTAACACATTAAGCAAGATGACATGATGTAGAGGGATAAACTCAAGCAATATGATATAAAACCCATCTTTTTATCCTATATGGCAACAATACAATATGTGCCTTGCTGCCCCTGCTGTCACTAGGAAAGCACACCACAAGATTGAACCCAAAGCTAAGCAATTCTCCTATTGCAAGAAAGATCAATCTAGTAGGCCAAACCAAACTGATAATTCGAAGAGACTTGCAAAGATATCAAATCATACATATAAGAATTCAGAGAAAAATCAAATATTGTTCGTAGATAATCTTGATCACAAACCCACAATTCATCGGATCTCGACAAACACACCGCAAAAAGTATTACATCGAATAGATCTCCAAGAAGATCGAGGAGAACTTTGTATTGAGAATCAAAGAGAGAGAAGAAGCCATCTAGCTAATAACTATGGACCCGAAGGTCTGTGGTAAACTACTCACACATCATCGGAGAGGCTATGGTGTTGATGTAGAAGCCCTCCGTGATAAATTCCCCCTCGGGTGGAGCACTGGAAAAGGCCCCAAGATGGGATCTCACAGGTACAGAAGGTTGCGGTGGTGGAAATTGGGTTTCTGGTACTCCTGGATGTTTTTGGGGTATATGAGTATATATAGGTGAAAGAAGTAGGTCGGTGGAGCCAGGAGGGGCCCATGAGGGTGGGGGCACGCCTACCCCCTGGGCGCGCCCTCCTACCTCATGGAAACCTCGTTGCTTCCTTGACGTCCACTCCAAGTCTCCTGGATTGCATTTGTTCCAGAAACGATTCTCCCGAAGGTTTCATTCCATTTGGACTCCGTTCGATATTCCTTTTCTGCGAAACACTGAAATAGGCAAAAAACAACAATTTGCACTGGGCCTCCGGTTAATAGGTTAGTCCCAAAAATAATATAGAAGTGCATAATAAAGCCCATTAAACAACCAAAATAGATAATATAATAGCATGGAACAATCAAAAATTATAGATACGTTGGAGACGTATCACCATGCCTTTGCCCGACTCAGTGCAGTGATGGCACCAGATCTGGCGGCTGATCGCTTTAGTTCTTCAACTCTTTGCGGCAGCACAGGCAGTTTCTCCAACACTTACTTGATGAGTGATGGTTGTTGCTTCTTATGTGAGACATCAGAAATAGCCCATTGAGCGCTGGTGTACAACCACTCTACAAGGGTATATGCAACTTTAAGCTTTACGCACATGTCTTGACCCAGCTTGGAACTTCTGGAGCCTGCATCAGCAAAGATATTGATAAACTGGCTAATGATCGTTATACATTGGTGGTAAAAGATTGAAGTACAACATTAATCGGATGCATTAAGCTGGATAACTCGTCAGTCACCGGCTTAAGAGCAGCCTCAGCATCTTCAGCTCTTTTCAATAGAGCCGCCTTCTCTGTATCCCAGCTGGTCCTCTCGGTGTTGAAGTCTCTTTTCAGCTTTTCAGTCTCTTCTAAGGCAGTTTTCAGCTCTGACTTGGCCTTTGTTGTCTCTAATTGTTGGGACTTAATGTTCTGCCGAAGATCAGTGACATGGGATTCCTTCATATTTAATTCAGCCTACAATATACAAATGATAGGCAACATTATAATAATCTTATTTGAAGTCCTAAGCATAATACAAGTATTTTACTTACCACTTGGGGGCTAATGCATGTTGCTCTTTTTCAAGACAATACTTTAATGACCCGACTAGTTTCTTCAACTACAGCCGGTCCATGCGGGCTACATATGTGGATTTTATCATAAATATGGTGATAAGTCACATCTTAGCTATGTAGCTTAAGCCGGCCCTTGGGGGCTACATATGTGGATTTTAGCACTACAATTTGAAGTCTTGGCTTAACCTTCTAGTTTAAGCCGGCCCTTGGGGACTACCTATTTTGATTCAGCCGTTACAAATTGCTATGGCATAGCTACAAGATCAAAGAGGGTATCTAAGTTTACAGCATATTCAATTCTTTCATGTTTAGTAGACTTGGCGACTGACAGTTATATATATGAGAAGAGTTTTTCAATGTTTACTTCAAAGCGCTCCTTCATCATATTGACTAAGCCGGCTTCGAAGTCACGGCTAGTATGAAGGCGGTTTAGATAACCCGCATGAATTTCATGAGCGTTGAACTAGGCATAACTCTACAAGTCCAGTTTCCACTTGCCCTTTTCAGTAGCTGAAAATTCTTCTTTGGCAGAATGTTTGTCCAACACCGTGGGATTCCCCGGTTCATTGTAGCTGGTGCTAGTGACCACGACATCTTCAGCCTCTTCAGCAGGCTTGGCAGGGCTGGGCGGCTTAGTGCCGGATAAATCAATGTTCATGGGGTCCATCGGGGTCTCCGGAATTACTGGTGGTGGCTCGTCATCAAGGTTTTCAAGATTCTAAATTGAGGCTTCAGACTCTGGCAGTTGCTATCATGCACATTGGGTTCTTCAACCGGCTTATTAGCCTTGGCCTTCTTGCTTGGCTTGGCTATTCCGCTGACAAAGGAAAAAAAATGAAGAGATCAGTATATATATGTTTACATAGTTAAAACAACAAAGGCAAGAATTGTTACCCAGGGGAAATCTTGAAAGTCGACAACTGAGTCCCCGTTGGGTTGCTAGAAGAGGAATTTGAAGTTCCCTGATAGTTTGAGTCAGAAGGATTACGTGGTTGGTGAACAAGACCCGCCTTTGGATAAAAAGAGTTTGAACATGGAGGCACCTCTTTCCGGCGCTTGCGAGGGGCCGGAGTGTTGGGTAAACCAGAGGAGAGATCCCTGCCTCTGCTATTCCAGGTTGTGCGTCGAGCTTCATGTTGTTGTTTCTTCAAAATAAAGTTTGGATCCAAGTAAGCTAAAGGGTGAGAAAAACTTACTTTCCAGCTCACTTGTCGAACTGTCTGTCTTGGCAAAGGCTCTGAGTCTGAGGAAAGGATTGTTACCCCGACACCATCTGTGTTGCTGGCTTCCGCTTCGTCCTGATGGCAATCAGTGTCAATAAGATAATTAAAAAATGAGCCAAGGGAGTCAGGTTGTACCTCCGACTCATCGTCATCCAAAGCAAATAGCTCTGAGGTGTTGGTTTTCTTCTTGGCAGGCTTCTTGACAGCCTTGTTCTTTGTCCTGACCTTTTTTGCCGGCTTGTCCTAGAGTTTCTTGTTCCAAAAAGAGGAATTGGCATATAGAGATCAAGCGATAATGAGAAGACAATTTTAATAATGAATAAGTGGGAAGTTGTTTAAATTACTTACAGCTGGAGCTTTATTAAGGGTGCAGAAAGGATTCGAGCATGTCTTGCTACAAGTTTCCAAGCTCTCGTTAAGAAGTGACTTAGTCATCCTATTGATTGCGTCATCATCCATCTCTATTTGGCAGTGGCGTTGGGGACATCACCAGTATACTCACACATTAAGCCGGGTCGGCTACTTAAGGGTAAGATCCTCCACGCGACCCAGCATCGAACTAGATCGACTACAGTGAAACCATTGGCCATTAATGCCCTAATCTTTTAAAAAATGGGCATATATTTGGCCCGTTCTTCTGTGTTGATCCGCTCTAGGAGATGGTGTCTGTTGCTAAGACGGTTTTCACGGAAACCTGGCAGAGGATTTTCATCCGCTGGAGATGTGTCTTGGCAATAAAACCACATCTGGTTCCCGTCCTTAGGATGACTGGGAAGTGCGGCAACAAGAAAAGTGACTTCTTTCTGCCTCTGAATGGTAATGCCACCTAGTTGTAGGCTAGTCCCGTCTGTGAACTCGTTATGGCGGTTCAAGTAATAGAATTCCTTGAACAATTTGAAAGTGCAACTATCCCTAGGTGGTTTTAGTAATTCCTAACAACATATAGCTCATTGAGCTAACATTATTCCAAGATAAATATTTTAGGAAAAGCTCAATGAATGGCATGGCATCGATGAGAAAAGTGGGCCCTCAAGATGCTAAGGACAAAAGGATTGGCTCAAGCTCAAAGCTCAAGACTCTACATTTTATATTTTAGTGATCCAAGATCACATTGAGTCTATAGGAAAATCCAATACTATCAAGGAGGGATGAGGTGTTGCTTAATGAGGTTCTTGCTTCATAGTGCTTAGTGATATGCTCCAAAACCCTCAACTACTTTCCCACATCAACATATGACCTAAACCAAAAGTCAAACTCGGCCCTACCGATTCTTTCTATCCGGCGCCAGCGAGTTCAGATGTCATAGCCACTGCCACAAACCCTAGGCAAATCGGTCTCACCGATAGGGATCTCGGTCTCACCGAGATGGGATTGTAATCTCTCTGTTTCCCTTCGTAACATTTCGGTACCACCGAGATTGCAATGTAAACTCCCTGTTTCCTTTTCGTAACATTTCGGTCCCACCGAAATGAGTGAACCGGTCCCACCGAGTTTACCTGACCAACTCTCTGGTTAGCTTATTACCAAAATCGGTCCCACCGAGTTTGTGTAATCGGTCTCACTGATATTACGTTATGCCCTAACCCTAATCATATCGGTCCTATCGAGTTGCATGTCGGTCCCAACGAAAATCCTAACGGTCACTAGATTTGCTGAATCGGTCTGACCGAGTTTACCAATTCGGTCCCACTGACTTTGGCAAGTTGTGTGTAACGGTTAAATTTTGTGTGGAGGCTATATATACCCCTCCACCTCCTCTTCATTCGTGGAGAGAGCCATCAGAACGTACCTACATTTCCAACTTGCTTTTTCTGAGAGAGAACCACCTACACTTGTGTTGAGGCCAAGATATTCCATTCCTACCATATGAATCTTGATCTCTAGCCTTCCCCAAGTTGCTTTCCACTCAAATCTTCTTTCCACCAAATCCAAATCCTGTGAGAGAGAGTTGAGTGTTGGGGAGACTATCATTTGAAGCACAAGAGCAAGGAGTTCATCATCAACACACCATTTGTTACTTCTTGGAGAGTGGTGTCTCATAGATTGGCTAGGTGTCACTTGGGAGCCTCCGACAAGATTGTGGAGTTGAACCAAGGAGTTTGGAAGGGCAAGGAGATCGCCTACTTCGTGAAGATCTACCGCTAGTGAGGCAAGTCCTTCGTGGGCGACGGCCATGGTAGGATAGACAAGGTTGCTTCTTTGTGGACCCTTCATGGGTGGAGCCCTCCATGGACTTGCGCAACCGTTACCCTTCATGGGTTGAAGTCTCCATCAACGTGGATGTACGATAGCACCACCTATCGGAACCACGACAACAACATCCGTGTCTCCAATTGCGTTTGAATTCTCAAAACCCTTCCCTTTACATTCTTGCAAGTTGCATGCTTTACTTTCTGCTGCTCATATACTCTTTGCATGCTAGCTTGAATTGTGTTAAGATTTCTTGACTTGTGCTAAGATAGCTAAAATCTGCCAAAGACTAAAATTTGGAAAAGGGTAAGTTTTTATTTGGTCAAGTAGTCTAATCACCCTCCCCTCTAGACATCCTTCCGATCCTACAAGTGGTATCAGAGCCTTGGTCTCCATTTGCTTTGATTTCCGTAGCTTTTGGTGGTCAGAGCCTTGGTTTCACAACCTAGGAGAGTATGGCGTCTAGCGAGGGAAATTATCACCGTAGAGGTCCTTACTTCGATGGTACTAATTTTGCTAGTTGGAAGCATAAGATGAAAATGCATATTCTTGGACATAACCCCGCCGTTTGGGCTATTTTGTGTATTGGCTTGCAAGGTGAATTCTTTGATGGGAGAGAACCGAACCGTGAAGCTAGCGCAAAAGAGTTGAAGATGCTGCAATACAATGCTCAAGCTTGTGATATCCTCTTCAACGGATTGTGCCTCGAAGAATTCAACAAAATCAGCCGTCTTGAAAATGCAAAGGAAATTTGGGATACTTTGATTGATATGCATGAAGGTACCGACTCCATCAAGGAATCCAAGTTGGATGTGCTTCAAAGTCAACTTGATAAGTTCAAAATGAAGGATGGTGAAGGTGTCGCTGAAATGTACTCTAGGCTTGCTCTTATCACAAATGAGATTGCCGTCTTAGGAAGTGAAGAGATGACCGACAAATTCATCATCAAGAATATCCTAAGAGCTTTGGATGAAAAATATGATACCGTGTGCACATTGATCCAAATGATGCCCAATTACAAAGATCTCAAGCCAACGGAAGTCACTGGAAGAATTGTTGCTCATGAGATGTCACTCAAGGATAAGGAGGAACTTCACAACATGTCAAGTGGTGCTTACAAAGCCTCATGTGAAGCCCCCAGATCATCAAGTGAGAAACAAACCTTCAATGAAGAATTGAGCTTAATGGTGAAGAACTTCAACAAGTTCTACAAGAGTAGAAGCAAATAGAAAAGCTCCAAGTCAAGGTCCTACAATGACAAAAGATCTTCTAGTCGAGAGCGCAATTGCTACAATTGTGGAAGACCCAGACACTATTCCAATGAGTGTACGGCACCCTACAAAAGAAGAGAAGAATCACCAAAGAGGAGAAGTAGAAGAGAAGAATCACCACCAAGAGAGAGGAGTAGTAGAGATGATCGTTATGAATGAAGAACATCCCGGAGAAGCAAGGATTCCGAAAGAAGGACAAGTCATCAAGGAGCTACACAAAACAAAGACATCAAGCTCATGTTGGTGAATGGGTATCCGGCTCCGACTCCGACAATCAATCCGAGAGAAGCTATCACTCCGACTCCGAATATACTCAAGATGAAGGTGTTGCCGGTCTAGAACTTGTGTCAACCAACTCCTACAACATATTTGATTCACCAAATGAAGGACTTGGAAGATGCTTCATGGCTAAAGGGCCAAAGGTAACACACCCCGAGTATGTTGATTTCAATAGTGATGAAGATGACTTGTTAGGTGATGATGATTTACTTGTTGACAACTCTAGTGATGAATACTATGATGAAATGTCAATTAATCATGCCAATCAAGATAAAACGAATGACAATTATAAGGAGAAGATTGAGCTTCTAACTAAAGAACTAAACACTCTTAAGTTAGCTCATGAAACTATCTTAGAAGATCATCGAGAACTTTTAAGGACTCATGAGAAGTTACGCTTTGAAAAGCTCAACCTTGAGCAAGAGCATGAGTTCTTAAAGGCAATCAACGATGATCTTCGTAAGAAAAGTTCTTCTTACATTACCAAGCATTTACTCTTATCTACTTACATGCCTCAAGTCAAGTCTAGTAACAAGAACAAGAAGGATTCTTCCTCTAGTAGTAACAATAATCATGCTAAATCCAGTGTTGTTGCTTCTAGTAGTTCTCTTGATTCCATTAATGATTCTCTTAGCCAAGTTACACTTGAGCAAGAAAATAGCTTATTGAAGGGAATTATAGAGAAAGGTGTTTACATGAGCCTTGTCGGGAGTAAGCAATTTGAGGAAATTGTACGCAAGCAAGGAAGGCATCGAAAGAACCAAGGTGTTGGTTTTGAACGAAAGTTCAATGCCAATGGAGTTGAGTGGGAAGAAGATCAATACCCCAAGATGAAGTTTGTTCCTCAACAAGAGAAGTATGATCCTACTTCCTTCAAAGGGACACAAGTCCAAGATGATCTTCCACCACAAGACCAAAAGCAAAAAGGCAAGGACAAGCTTCAAGAGGAGATTGATGCATTTGAAGAAGCTCCTAAGGCCTTGGTCAAGTGGGTTCCCAAGACTACGTCAAGCTCTGCTTCATCAAGCACAACTACAACTCCAAGGATTCCCATCAAGATGATGTGGGTCTCGAAGAAGAAGAACTAGAGAGTTCTTGAGGGTGACTCCGCCAACATATTTCACTCATATCATTTTGGCAACAACAAGTGCAATCAACTTCCACATCTTGCACTAGTTCAAGGAGTCACAAACCCTCTTGTTGGTAAGACAAGGGACAAGGTAACCTAATGCTTTCATAGACATCATCTTGTGTGTGCATCACTCTATGTCTATGGATATCCTTGTTTGTTCCTTGTGGGACTAACCCGTGTAGGTATTGAAAGTGCAACTCACTCCAAAGGATTGCTCCAAATGATCTACATCAACATTGAGCATCCACATCTTCAACACCTACATGAAGTCATCATCGACAAAACCCAAGGTTAGTTCATCCCTCTAAAGGGGGATCTCACATCTAGGGGGAGCTTTACTCTAAGAATTGAGTCAAGGCAACTCTAATGGTGTGAACACATCAATGCATTATGTAAAAGTGGTAACCCCACTCGTGCTTAAACGATGAGTATGACCTATCATCAAATGTTATCATTTGACTCCTAAGTCAATATACTCATATAAGATGACCTAGTCATCGCCAATTGCTTGATAGATGATAGAATTGGTTGTGCATGCTTTGCCACATATTTCATTTGCCATTTTATTGTGTGAGCATGTTGGTTGCATATTTTACTCATTTGAGGACATCCACTTGTTGTTTTGATTGATTGGTTTCTTTTTATTTTGCCAAGTGGATGGACAAGAATGCCTAAGAACCTTCTCTAGCTATCTATTCTGTTCTTGTCTCAAACTCTATTCATGCTACATCACAAAATTTGATCAAGTCAGATTCGAACCACTCTGTGCGAGGAGCACTCGGAGTCCCCGATTCGTCATAGACTTAAACTTCCAAAACTTCTTTGTGCGTTTCGGTCTGACCAATTCTTCCATTTCGGTCATACCGAGATCACTAAGTCGATCTAGGTTTTCAATCTTGGTGCAACCGATTTGAACTTTTTGGTCACACCGAGTTGCTGTAACTGTTAACAGCTATGCATCTCGGTGCCATCGAGTTGTTCCACTCGGTCACACCGACAGGGTCGGGCTATATATACCCACGGGCAAAACTTTGGAAATTTTCTCCGAACTCTTTCGCCCGTGCTTAGCCCGCTCTGCCTCCAGGGTCTCTGTCAGTGTCAGAACCGGCGGATCTCGGGTAGGGGGTCCCGAACTGTGCGTCTAGGCGGATGGTAACAGGAGACAAGGGACACGATGTTTTTACCCAGGTTCGGGCCCTCTCGATGGAGGTAAAACCCTACTCCTGCTTGATTGATATTGATGATATGGGTAGTACAAGAGTGGATCTACCACGAGATCAAGGAGGCTAAACCATAGAAGCTAGCCTATGGTATGATTGTTGTAATGGTTGTGTTGTCCTACGGACTAAAACCCTCCGGTTTATATAGACATCGGGGAGGGCTAGGGTTACATAGAGTCGGTTACAATGGTAGGAGATCGACATATCCGTATCGCCAAGCTTGCCTTTCACGCCAAGGAAAGTCCCATCCGGACACGGGACGAAGTCTTCAATCTTGTATCTTCATAGTCTTGGAGTCCGGCCGATGATGATAGTTCGGCTATCCGGACACCCCCTAGTCCAGGACTCCCTCAGTAGCCCCGGAACCAGGCTTCAATGACGATGAGTCCGGCGCGCATATTGTTTGGCATTGCAAGGCGGGTTCCTCCTCCGAATAATTCATAAAAGATTGTGAACACTAGGATAGTGTCCGGCTCTGCAAAATAAATTCCACATTCCACCGTGGAGAGAATAATATGTACACAAGTTCAATTTGCTGACGTATTTAGTGGCATGACGTCATACCACCACCAAGCCTTTACTGGAATCATTTTTTATTATACCACCTCAGCGCGTTTAGCGAAGCGGTTTCCTTGGCACGTCTTGTCAAAGCAGAGATCGTGTTCCCCTTATTCCGGGATTCCCATCAATACGGACGTGGGTAACCCAACCGCGCCATTGATGGTGGCTCTTGGGAGATAAGCGAGTTTTACCAGGTTGGTGGGGACGCATAGTATTCGTCCGCCCATATGTAAGGGGATAAGGATCCACCTTTTTACCTACGCCTTCTTCCTTCTTTGCTTATCCATCTCCACGCACTCGAGCTCGAGCGACCAAGTTCGCACATCTCGCCTCAACCTTCTCCAGCCATGTCCGGAGTGGGAGGCAAGTGGCTGGCCTCCTCCGTCACGGAGGGGCACATCAAAAAGCTGCGCGGCACCGGATACCTTTCCAGCGACATCGCGCGCCGGCTGCCCGACAAGGGGCAGCACATCTCCACCCCCAGGCCCCATGAGAGGGTGGTGTTCCTTCCCCATTTCCTCCGCGGACTGGGCTTCCCACTTCATCCCTTCGTCCAGCGGCTCATGTTCCATTACGGCCTGGACTTCCACGATCTGGCGCCAAACTTCATCCTCAACATCTCGGATTTTATCGTCGTGTGTGAGGCCTTCCTCTGCATCCAGCCCCACTTCGGCTTGTGGCTCAAGACCTTCAATGTCAAGCCGAAGGTAGTGAAGGGCGTCCAAGTGGAGTGCGGAGGTGCCATGGTGGGCAAAATGCCCAACGTCACCTGGCTCGAGGGGGCCTTCGTGGAGTCCATCAAGGGATGGCAATCGGGGTGGTTCTACATCACCGAGCCGCGTGACCCTAAATGGGCAGCGGCCCCCGAATTTAGATCTGGTATCCCCATGAAGCTCACCTCCTGGAAAGAGAAGGGCTTGCTATGGGGCAGTTCGGAGGAGCTGACAGGACGCCAGTCATGTCTCCAGACCTTGGTGAACAAGAAGCTTAGGCTTGTCAACGTGATCCAGGTCATGCTCGTCCGCCGGATTCTCCCCTGCCAACAACGGGCCTTCAATCTGTGGGAGTTCGATCCGGCACAGCATCGGACTCTGAGCGGGCTCTTCGACACGACGTACGAAGCTGTTTGGAGGGTGCTGTTCAAGGGCGGAGAAGCCCCCGCGTCCGCGACTGAAGATCGCGGATTCAGCACCAAGCGCCCAGCCGGTGAGGTAAGCTTTGTTATCCTCTATGGGACACTCATTTTCTTTCATAGTTTGACTCTATGCGGGATCTAAAACTCCCAATGCCTTTAACAGGACTGGCAGAGGACGTCCAGACAGGTAGACTGTCTGGCTCCCCTTCCCGAAGACCCAGCGGACGCCCGTTTAACGGGGCTGCTGGTCCCGGCACTTTACGTGGTGCCGGAGAAGAAGGCCAAGAAGAAGGCCACGGGAACCCGAAGAAGTTCCCGGCGCCAGGTGATATCGGACTCATCGTCCGATGGCTCCGAGGCAGACTCCTCCCCCGAAGACGAGGAGGAGAAAGAGGACTCTCTCCCAGAGGAGGGAGAGAGGAAAAGGAAGGCTTCCCCAACGGGGGATGCCGAAGGGTCCAAGAGGGGAAGGACTATTCCCCCGGATAGCTCCGCCAACGCCAATGTTGGCGACGAAGAGTGGCCCTCAAGGGCCAGGCCTCCGGCAAGATCGTAAGTAACCAGATTCCTGAATGATTTATAATTTCTCTTTTATGTCACATAGTGTCCTTTTAATGCCGCACACTACCTGTAGTCCGGCCGATGATGATCTTCCCGCTTCATCGAGTGGGTCGTTGGCTCCATCGGACGTGGATTCCATTCCGACTGCCTCCACCCCTCGCGACGCTGAGGACGCCGAGGTGGGATCCCAGGAAGGGACCCATCAGGAGGAGGCTCCGGAGGCGCCACAAGGCAGCCTCCCGGACTTTGCGCCGGACTCCATGCCGGAACCCGCAGTGGTTCCGGAGTCCGGCAGGCGGCCCCTTCGCAAGAAGGGCAAGACCGTGACGCCGGTGGCCTCCGTCCAACTGGAGGCGCCGGACAACTTGTTGGAAGCGCTCGAGGATAAAGAAGGTGAGTAACACCACTTTTAAATTTATACCTTACAGAAAAGGATTTTGGTTGCAATAGAAATAACAAGGATAACGTGGGTACTGCAGGGGCCAGGAACGAGGTGGCAACCCTGAAGGAGGCCGTGTCCGCGGCCGAACGCAATGCGGCCGCGGAACGGACGGAGCGAGAGAAGCAGGAGGCGCGGGTGGCGGAGGTGCAGCAAGAGCTCCAGGCTCTCATGGAAAAGCATGAGAGTTTGGAGCGTGACTCGAAGACTCGAGAGTTCGAGCTTGCCTCGGCTCTTGAAAGTGCCAAAGCCGCTAAGGCCGAGGCCCATAAGGCCCTCCAGGAGATTGAGGCGGTGAAGAAAATAGCGGCGGGTAAGGCATTTTTCATGCAAAGCAGGCATGCTAATGTAAATTACCTGTTACTTAACCGAATTCGGAGCTCTCCAGGGGCGTTTGCAGATCTGCCTCGTAGTGTGTCTGATGCCGCCGCATTCTACCGAGCCGAGGAGGGGAGCTCAACAGAGAAGGTTCTCTGGTCTCAGTACGCTGTGGCCGGACATCCGGTGCCCCCTAGCGACCAGCTAAAGCAGCTAGTCGAACTCCACAAAGTAGCTGAGCAGGCCATGAAGGGCCTCATAGTCCGGCTGTGGCCTGGAGAGGCCATGCCTGGGAGCTACTTCGGCCTCGTGCGGTGGCTGGTGGATGCGTGCCCCTGGGTGGAAGTCATCAAGTGCTCCGCCTGTAGTGAAGGTGCCCGTCGGGCCCTTGCCCGCGCAAAGGTGCATTGGGGCAGGCTGGATGCAGAGAGGCTTATCACTGACGCGCCGCCAGCGGGCAAGGAGTATCGTACGCCCGAGATGTACTATAAGACTGTCTTGAAGGGTACCGCAAGATTGCCGATGAGTGCCCCAGAGATGTAATTATTGAGTAAACTCGCAATGTGTTATCCTGTGCGCTGAAAACTTTGTTCATATGCGCTAAGCAACGCTTATTGATTTAAAATATTACCTTCTGTGCGGACGTTTATTAAATCTGAGAGATGGCAAGTCGTTGGCTTCAGCCCCCATGCCACGAGTGCTGGGGTGTTCGGGATAAACTTGAGCACTCTTGTTCCCATTTTTGGGTCCATCTAGGGAGGCGCTCAACACAACGAAC
This sequence comes from Triticum timopheevii, assembly GCA_963921465.1. Lineage (NCBI taxonomy): Eukaryota > Viridiplantae > Streptophyta > Magnoliopsida > Poales > Poaceae > Triticum > Triticum timopheevii. The sequence goes on from OY997264.1 coordinate 570,249,101, forward strand.
AAGGCAACCGGACTTATAATGCTTGAACACTCTCACTTAGCCATAGAATTCTATATTTTAAATTTCGGCGAAGCCCCTAGTATTCGGAAGACCGAGTTCGGGGCGCTATCCACGCCTTGGCCGGACATTATCCGGTTCTTCGCTCGAAGCGGCATAAGTCTTTAGGGACTCGAAAAGACCACTCGAACAGCGACCAGTCTCTCGCCTTATCATGACAGTCAGTTTTAGCTTTCTCCACTGAGGCGCTCGCCCAGCTCAACCGGGGCGCAATCGCAGTGGTTCTCCCAGTGCTACCTTAGCCGACAGAACAGAACGTAAGGTACCAAAACATGGGAGCCGGGCAAACCCAACTATTGACTCAAGACATGATTCGGAGCCGATGCATATAATGCTATAAGTTCGGGGTGCCGCACTTGTGAAAGTGTTCGGACTTATCACACCATAATGCGGGGAACGTAAGCCCCTGGTGTATTTGGCCGTACCAAAATGTACGGGTGCAAGATGTCAATAATAAACATATATATATAAAAAGTAATGCAATTATAGGCAAAAAGTAATGCATTGTTTATTCAAAGAATTCTGCCATGAGTGTAGAATGATACAAATAGTGCGGTAAGCAAGGGATTGGACTATTTAAATATGTCTCCCTCCAGGGGTAGGCTGCGGACTGGTGTATTTAACAAATTTAATGCTCATAATGGAGACCACCTGAGTGTTCGTTGCAGCCTTTGTCCCTCCCTGGTTGTTGCATCGTGAGTTCGGCAGGTTCGCCGCCGGACAGGGCCTCTGGTGAACGAAGTCCTGTGTTATGAAAAGAAGAAAAAATAAAGATAAAAAGAGCGACACACTTGGAAGCCCCAGGTGTGGTTGAGCCGCACTCTGGGCCTGTCGTGGTCGTGCCCCTCCCCCTATGCCCATGGTATCTCCAGAGCATAATGATGTACGCGGAGAGCTGGTCTTGCAATCATGCAAGGGCTGGGGTTGGGGCCGCATTGCTACGCGTTCTCGGAATGTGCCAGATGGTCTTGATTGATGTTGCTCCGGGCACGTTTGGCCGTGTCCGGTCGTTTAACGGCCGGACTCGAAAATTGCCTTAAAAGGCTACTCTGTACTTCTGCCGCGAGAGCCGCTGTGTGTTCCTTTGTTCGGAGGGAGCGTTCCGTATTTCCGTTGACCATGATGACTCCACGAGGGCCTGGCATCTTGAGCTTGAGGTATGCATAATGCGGCACCGCGTTGAACTTTGCGAACGCGGTTCGTCCGAGCAGAGCGTGATAGCCACTGTGGAACGGGACTATGTCGAAGATTAACTCCTCGCTTCGGAAATTATCCGGGGATCCGAAGACCACTTCCAGGGTGACTGAGCCTGTACAATTGGCCTCAACGCCTGGTATGACGCCTTTGAAGGTCGTCTTTGTAGGTTTGATCCTTGAGGGGTCTATTCTCATCTTGCACACTGTATCCTGATAAAGCAGGTTCAGGCTGCTGCCGCCGTCCATCAGGACTCTAGTGAGGTGAAATCCATCGAAGATTGGGTCTAAAACCAATGCGGCGAATCCGCCATGGCGGATACTGGTCGGGTGGTCTCTTCGATCGAAAGTGATCGGGCAAGAGGACCATGGATTGAACTTTGGGGCGACTGGCTCCATCGCATATACGTCCCTAAGTGCACGCTTCCGCTCCCTCTTGGGTATATGGGTTGCGTATATCATGTTTACCGTCCACACTTGTGGGGGGAAACCCTTCTGTCCTCTACTGTTCGGCGGCCGGGTCTCTTCCTCGTCGTTGCTATGCAGCCCCTTGTCATTGTTTTCGGCAATTAACTTGCCTGCCTGCTTGAATACCCAACAATCCCTGTTGGTGTGGTTAGCTGGCTTTTCGGGGGTGCCATGTATCTGGCAAGAGCGATCGAGTATTCGGTCCAAATTGGATGGACCCCGAGTGGTTCTTTTGAATGGCTTCTTCCGCTGACCGGGTTTAGAGCCTCGGAATCCGGCGTTGACTGCTGTATCCTCATTGTTATCGCCGTTAACGCAGCGTTTGTTTTTGTTTCGACGCGTCCTGCCATTGTGGTCCTTAGTATCTGGACTGCCAGCATTTTTGCTAAGGTTGTTGCTGCGAGCTAGCCAGTTGTCCTCTCCCGCACAGAAGCGTGTCATGAGTGATGTGAGGGCTGCCATGGATTTCGGCTTTTCCTGTCCTAGGTGCCGGGCCAGCCACTCGTCGCGGATGTTATGTTTGAAGGCTACGAGGGCCTCTGCATCCGGACAGTCGACGATTTGATTTTTCTTTGTTAAGAACCGTGTCCAGAACTGTCTGGCCGATTCGTCTGGCTGCTGAATTATGTGGCTTAGGTCATCGGCATCTGGTGGTCGCACATATGTGCCCTGGAAGTTGTCGAGGAATGCGGCTTCCAGGTCTTCCCAACACCCAATTGACTCTGCGGGCAAGCTGTTAAGCCAATGTCGAGCTGGTCCTTTAAGCTTGCGTGGGAGGTATTTGATGGCGTGGAGATCGTCGCCGCGGGCCATATGGATATGAAGGAGATAATCCTCGATCCAAACCGCGGGGTCTATTGTGCCATCGTAGGATTCAATGTTCACGGGTTTAAACCCTTTAGGGATTTGATGATCCATTACTTCGTCCGTGAAGCATAGTGGGTGTGCGGCGCCTCTATATTGAGCAATATCACGACGTAGCTCAAGAGAGCATTGTCTGCTGTGTTCGGCCCGGCCGGAGTTGCTGTATCCGCCGCGACGGTATTCGTCGTGGGTCGTGGGGCGCCCACGTGATCCATAGATAGATCTGGATTGTCTTGCCTTGTCCTCCAATATATCCCGCAAGTCCGGCGCGTTCCCCCGTGGCTTCATACTTTTCGAGCGATGCCGGGGTACGGTCCTGGTGGAGGGCCTAGATGCCTCTCTGTCGCGGCCACGAGGTGGTCGGTCTGCCGTATTGTGCGCTGGTGATGAAGGTTTATATGCCTCCTCCTCTAATCGGGGGAGCAACTTGCGTTTTGGGTAGCTTTTGGAGGGGCGTTCGAGTTCATACTCTTCGGCCGCGAGGACCTCGGTCCATCTGTCGGCCAGCAGGTCTTGATCAGCTTGAAGCTGTTGCTGCTTTTTCTTTAGGCTATTTGCCGTGGCCATTAGCCTGCGTTTGAAACGCTCTTGTTCGACGTGATCCTCAGGCACGACGAATTCGTCGTTGTCAAGGCTTGCCTCGTCTCCGGAGGGAGGTATGTAATTATCATCCTCGACCTCTTCGTCTGCCACTCTCTCGTGAGGGCTGGCTTCTGCATCCTCCTGCGCTGAATCCTGTTGGAGGGGGTTGTCTTCAGCACTTTCTGGGGTGTTATTATCTCCTGTGCCAGAATCTCCATTCTTGCTGTGGCGGGATTTAGAGCGGCGCCGCTGACGTCGGCGCTTGGGCTGTTTCTTTAAGGAATCTGCCTCCGTTGCTTCTTCGCCGTCCCCATCTTCTGGTGTGTCCACCATGTATATGTCGTATGACGAGGTGGTCTTCCAGTGCCCTGTAGGCGCTGGTTCTTGATCGTCTTCGGCATCGTCGTCCATACCGTCGATGTCTTCGGAGTCGTAGTCTAGCATGTCGGTTAGATCGTCGACAGTGGCTACAAGGTGGGTGGTGGGTGGGCTTTGAATTTCTTCGTCGTCCGCATCCCAACCATCCTGGACGCAGTCCGGCCAAGGCTCTCCTGATAGCGAGAGATGCTTTAGAGAATTTAGGATGTCACCAAAGGGTGAGTGCTGAAATATGTCCGCGGCAGTGAACTCCATGATCGGCGCCCAATCGGATTCGATTGGCAAGGGCGTAGGAGGCTCGGAGTCCGGCAGGGAGTCCGGTACCTCGGAGTCACGAGCTTTATAAGGGACAAGGTCAGTGTTCGGCTCCATCGCCATGGAAGTTGCAGCTCTCGAGGCGGTGTCCAGCCACCTGTCTTTGATCTGCGTGGTCGGCTCCGGACTATGGGTCGGAGCGGATTCGTGTGCACCCCCCAAGGTACTGTCCGGCGGCAGAGGTAGTTCATGCCCATCGTGACAGTGCGACATGCTCGGCTGCGGCTCGAATCCATCGAAGATCAAGTCCCCGCGGATGTCAGCCATGAAGTTTAGGCTTCCAAATCTGACCTGATGGCCAGCGGCGTAGCTTTCGATCTGCTCTAGATGGCCAAGTGAATTGGCCCGCAGTGCGAAGCCGCCGAATACAAAGATATGTCCGGGGAGAAAAGTCTCACCCTGGACTGCGTCGTTGTTGATTGAAGAAGCCATCAAGCCTATCGGTGACGACACAGAGGAACTCTCAATGAAAGCACCAATGTCGGTGTCAAAACCGGTGGATCTCGGGTAGGGGGTCCCGAACTGTGCGTCTAGGCGGATGGTAACAGGAGACAAGGGACACAATGTTTTTACCCAGGTTCGGGCCCTCTCGATGGACGTAAAACCCTACTCCTGCTTGATTGATATTGATGATATGGGTAGTACAAGAGTGGATCTACCACGAGATCAAGGAGGCTAAACCCTAGAAGCTAGCCTATGGTATGATTGTTGTAATGGTTGTGTTGTCCTACGGACTAAAACCCTCCGGTTTATATAGACCCTGGGGAGGGCTAGGGTTACACAGAGTCGGTTACAATGGTAGGAGATCTACATATCCGTATCGCCAAGCTTGCCTTCCACTCCAAGGAAAGTCCCATCCAGACACGGGATGAAGTCTTCAATCTTGTATCTTCATAGTCTTGGAGTCCGGCCGATGATGATAGTTCGGCTATCCGGACACCCCCTAGTCCAGGACTCCCTCAGTCTCCGAATCGTCCTCCGCGTCGCCAGCTGCCTCCTACCGCTGGTCTCTGCCAGCGTCCACGGGAATCATCCCCGCCGTTGCCGCCATAGCGAGTTCATCGCCGAACCAGGGCATGGACTCGATCACTGTGCTATCCCTATCTGATTCCTAGCACATTGTGTTCGCCATGTGTCGGTGTACTAAAGTAGGGGTACCTTACTATCCTGAACTTGTGCACAGGCAGTCGCAGTGCACAGTGGCAAGGCTTGCCGGGCACACGCCAAGATCGTCCGTAGCTCATATTTGTGCCATTCAAGAACAAAGTGTTTTGACTGAGAAGACAAGACTCCGGCAAAAGGAGCTTTCCAGGAAGGGCAAGGCCCCGGCAAGAGGAGCTTTCCGGGAAGGCCAACCAAGGCATTTCAAGAAACTTGCCGCGACACGCCGCGCGTCCCGGCAAGGCCCGACGAGCGACAAGCTCTCGGGTGTGGCAAGGCAACGACCGCGGCAAGGCGCTTACCGCGGTGAAGCCACCACTCTGCGCCCACGCTCCAGCGCATCCGACGACGTGTCGCCCCAAGATCGTTCCTGGCGCACGTGGCGGGCGGCTGCGCAGCCAAGCGGTGCGAGGTGGCAAGTGGAGATGACGAGAAGGCCATCGTGGCAAGCAGTGGTGCCCCAAACGGTCGTTTTCTGCACTGTTTGGGCGACCGGACGGGCATTAAATGCCCTTGTCCCCTGCCGTCAGAGTTAGGTAGAATACACTGTAGAGGCAGTTGTACCAACCCCTCTTTTTACATTTGTACCCCTCTCTGCGTTGCCACCTATCGGTGACCCCTTTAGCCTATAAAAGGAGGCCCATGCGCAACGTAGAGGGGGTTCGACTCATCCGAAACTACACCACTCTCACGCTCTCAAGCAAGAACAGAATACAAACACAAAGCAGCAGTAGGAGTTTTATCTCTCCGGAGAGCTCCGAAGCTGGGTAAAAATCCCTCGCGTGCTCCGCCCCGATCTGCTCTTCGTGCGCTCTCTGCTCCCTTGCCGGACCAAAAGGGGCCCTGCCCCATAGGTGCTCGTTCCCCACGACATATTTGGGGGGAGGAGAAGATAAGAAGATAATGGTGTGGACTAGGCGTCGTTCAAAGAAGTATAGCCTTGACGGGACGCAGACGACGAAAAGAAAAAGCTAAGTTGCCAAAGTTTGAGCACAATCAGTTTTTAAATTTTAAGTCATCTTCCTTGAACGACCGTGCTTTGTATGGAAAACCTGTGCGCTGAGGAACCAACTCGTAGCTAGTTGCGCCCTTACTTTGTTTCGAGTCCGCTCAACAACTTAAGTGTGCTGCGACTAGTTACGACAAGGTTTCTTGCCGGAAGCAGCACCGCCAGCAGGCTGTTGATGTTCCGCACTCAACATCGCGGCAAGGGTGCCGGCGCCGGCAAGTTCCCTAAAAGCGTAGGGTAAAAACATACAAAGGATGGAATCAAGTAAAGGAAATAACATAGCAAATACTGCCCAAGATAAAGTTATATTACAAGGGAAACTTGTCGTGGCACTGACTAAATAGTTCTCATAACATAAATGGCAGCGGCAAGGAAAGGAGGGAAAGAGCAGCCTAATCCACGCACTCGCCGTCGATCCTCCTGACTTCATTCACCTTGTCCACGATGGGTGCGACAAGGGCTTTGAGTTCTACAAGATCAGCACCCGCCGGCAGCTTCTTGAGAACGTTGGTGAGGTTGAAGTTCGGATTGTGGAAGAGCACCTTCACCAACACCTTCTCCAAGACTCTGGCGCAGATTGCGCGCGACTCGTCAGCCAGCTTCTTTGGGATCCTTCCCCGGAGTTGCTGGAGAGCCGTCGCCACACCCTTGAAGAAAAGAGTAAGCTTGGCACTGGGCTGGAGGTTCTCGTCGGAGGAGTACCCGAAGCCCGCCAAGTCCAGTTGCGCCAACTCGTCGTCGATGACTGCAGCGATGTTGACGAGGCCCTCCGTCCAGAGCTCCACCATAGCCCTGAAGGTGTTTTGAGTCTCGGCGGCCCTCGTTAACAACTCCTCGTTGGCCTTGATCTCTTTCTTCAAATCCTCCTCTCGCTTCTTGGCGCCGCCCAGTGTCTCCGTCAGCGTGGCCAACTTCAGCTCCAGATCAGCATTTGAGTCCTTGGCGGCGTTCAGTTCCTTGCCCTTGTCGGAGAGTTGGACTTGCAGATCACCATGAGCGAGGGCATCCTTCTCGCGTTCGCGCTGGAGTGCGGCAAGCTCCTCATCCTTCCCTTTCAGATCAGCCTCTAGCTGCGTCATCTTCACCTCTAATTCCTTCTTGGTGGCCTCGGCAGCTGCGGCAGCGTCCTTCGCTTCTTTGAGTGCCCCGCCAAGTGATTGCTCGCGTGCGACGAGCTCCTCCTCGTAGCTGTCCAGATTGACTTTCCGCTGTGTCAGTTCACCTTCCCGGGTGGACAGCTCTTCAGCGGCAAGCCTCTGCTGCTCCTCGGCCTCAGCCTTCTCAAGGATGAACGCCTTCTTCGCCTCGACAAGCTGCGCCCTCTCCTCAGCAATAGACCGGAGGGCCTCTTGGTTGCGGCTCTGGAGCTCCTCCGCATACTTCTCTATGTCAACTCCCGCCCGTGCGACAAGCGCTTCCCGGGACTCCAGCTTCGCTTGTCGGGCGCGGTAGAGCGACACCAACTTCCGGAGAAGCTGCTCCTCTTCAGATTCGCCAGTGCTGCTGCTTGGCGCGTCAACCACCGCCAGCCCAGCGGAGGCGAGTACTTCTCCGTCGAAAGTCTCTCCCTCGACCGGCGCCCTGGAACTCAACGCCCAGGGGAGCCTGATGAAGATACCTTCGCCGGCCTTCAAGTAGGCACCGGGCTGGGGCTCTTCGGGGCCTGGCGCTGCGTCAGCGGCGGAGGGGTCAGCGTTTGGTGTGACGCCCTGCGCTCCTGCGGCCCCCGGGTCGTCAGTACGATCGCCGGATCCCTCGCCAGCTCCAGCGCCAGCAGCCTTGGCGGCCTCTTCATCGGCGGGGTCATCAGCGCCGGCCTCCTCCGCAGTAGCAGCGGCATCGCCAGTATCGCCGCGCAAGTTCTCGCCGGTGGCCTCGGTCTCCATTGGCTCCGCGGAGGGAGGATCTAAAGGCAGGAAAAGGGGGGAGAAAAAGTCAAGCAAATATCCAAAAAAGAATATCAAAAGAAGAAGAAACCAAGGAAAAATTTCCGACAAGGAGGGCTACCTGTGCTGGGCTCTGTGACCATGGGCTCCACCACCGAAGGCTCGCTGGTCCTGTCCCTTGCCGGGGATCTCTCCCTTGCCGGAGAGCGCTCCCTTGTCGGAGAATCGCCCCTTGGCGGCGTAGTTGAAGTAGACAGCACTTCTGGAGCGGCTTCTGGTTGCTCCTGATGGGCCTGCTCTGCTCCTACACAAGCAAGTCAACAGTCAAGATGTCAACGAAGAAAGAGCACCCATGCGCGCCCCACAACAGGAAGTGAACAAGTACTTACGCTGGGGGCTGCGCTGGGGGCTGCTTCGGGGAGAGGTTGCCGGGTCCGTCAAGGTAGTCTCGGATGCATCCTCTGTTGCCACAGTAGGATCGTCCTCGATGACAACCACGGGGACCTTGGCCCTCTTTGACGCTCTCTCGGCCAGAGTCCTGAAAAGGAACAAGGTTCAGAGGGAAGCAGGCCAGATACAAGACAAGAAATAGCAAGAATCAAAGAAACATAAGTACAACAAGAAGAAAGTCATACTCCTCCTCTTCTTCCTCCTCCTCATCGGAGCTCAGTGCGGAGAGGTCGAAGTCTGGCACCCTTTCCACGCGATGAGGTGGAGGAGTAGGCTCCCTTGGACGCTTGGCGGGAGCTGCAGCAAGATCAGGAGTAGTGGCTCGAGAAGATCCCGCTCCAGTTGCCGGCACGGCATGAGGCGCTCCCGCGGCAACGGTGCTTGTCGCGGTAGAGCGTGTCCCGCGGCGCTGCGGCTGTTGGCCTGCCCGCCGCCCCGCTGTGTCTCCAGTCTTGCGGAGGCGCCTTCTTGGTTGAGCTGGGGGCTGCACTGAGGGCCCGTCTGCGGCAAGTTGCTTGAAGATGGCTGGCCACATGCGCCCCCGGCAGGCTCGCTCGCTTCGGCTTCGGGCTCCCCCTCGCCAACAACCTCCCCGCCAAGGTCCTCTCGGTCGGCAAGGCTTGCCGCCTCGGCCGCCTCTGCCTTCTCCAACGTGAAACCAAACTCACCCGCAGCGGCGGCTACCGCCGCCTCTTCCGCCTTGGTGGCAATGTACCGCATCTCGTCATCAGTGGTGTCACGGGTGAGGAGCCTCTGCTCGTCGGCACGGACTGCCACCTCCACCAGGCCGTCAAAGAATTGCCGCACAACGTCGTCGGAGGGCTCCTGCCAAGTTGGGATGATCCCATGCGAGTCGCACTCCGGCATCATGGCGCGGATGCGATCGAGCGCAGAGTTGTTGCACAATGGGATGACGCCCTGCGGCAGCCTGAACCACTTCGGATGATTAGGGTCATGCTTGAACAACTCCTTGAGCATCCCATCCAACTCCAAGACTGTGAAATTAAAATTGAGGCCTGGACGCAGCCTCATAATATCTGCCGGGCTCCCAACAGCCAGGCGGGCCTCCCCCTCTCCTGCAGAGGGGCGATACGGCGATGAAGAAAGTCCGCGCCAACGGCCCCTACAGTAAGCCCGGCAAGCCTGAGCCGCAGAATCCGCATGGTGGCGATCTTCAATCTGGCGTCGTCCGCCGCCAGGGCGCTCCAGTCGCCGCCGCGCACTACTCGGGCTTGACGCAGGTTGGTGAATGGCTGCGGATCCGCGTCAACAATCCAGCACCACTCCGCCCTCCACTCATCCCACTTGCTGCGGAGCTCCCCCTCTAGATAAACTTCCTTCATGCCGACCCTCGAGATCCAGGCGATCCCGCCAGCTAAGGGCTCTCCCTTCTCGGCCCGGGGCATAAAGTAGTGGCGAAAGAGAGCGACATTTGGGTGGATTCCAACGAAGTTCTCGCAGAGGTGTGCAAAAACCGCCATTGTCAGAACGGCGTTGGGGGTGAAGTCAAGGACATGAAACCCGTAGGTATTCATAATGTCGCAGAAGAAAACGGAAAAAGGTGGGCAAAGCCCGCAATAGAAGAACAGAGGGAAGAAATAGTATCCTCTGGGACACTTTTTCAAAGTAGAAGCTTCGGCGGAGAGTACCTGCGTGCGCGGATGCGCCCGCGTCTCCGTCGACCAGAAGAGATAGAACTCCTCCCGCAGCGCCTTCGGGGTGAGCTCGGGGGGGGGAAAGTGCTCGCTCCTTGCGCAGCGCCTCAAGCCGAAGCGCCTCGGCCGACTTCACACTCTTTCCGGTCTTCGGGGCCATGGTGAAAGCGATGGATGAAGGCGGCTGCGACGGGCGGCGGCGACGGGCGGCGGAGCGCTGCTCTCTTTCGGCTTGGGAAGCAGAGGGGAGCGGCGGAGCTTTCTGAGGAAGGAACCGCAAGTGGCGAAGGTGGGGTAACGGCCCCTGTTTCCTCTGCTTATAAAGAGGAGAGGCGAACGTTACGCCTTTCTTGATTAAAGAATTGCCCACGATCTCTCCCACGATGCCGCGTTTGACGCGTGCCGTTACAAGAGGGCGCGGTGGATACGGAGTTAGATTTGGTATGGACCCAGGCTGTGTGTGCCCGTGCCCTGTTTTGGGCCTGGCCCAACAGCGCTCGGCACCGTGTGTGGCCCAGGCCCGGGGGCTCCTGTCGGTGTACTAAAGTAGGGGTACCTTAGTATCCCGAACTTGTGCACGGGCAGTCGCAGCGCCCAGTGGCAAGGCTTGCCGGGCACCCGCCAAGATCCTCCGTGGCTCATATTTGTGCCATTCAAGAACAAAGTGTTTTGAGTGAGAAGACAAGACTCCGGCAAGAGGAGCTTGCCGGGAATGGCAAGGCCCCGGCAAGAGGAGCTTGCCAGGAAGGCCAACCAAGGCATTTCAAGAAACTTGCCGCGACGCGCCGCGCGTCCCGGCAAGGCCCGACGAGCGACAAGCTCTCGGGTGCGGCAAGGCAACGACCGCGGCAAGGCGCTTACCGCGGCGAAGCCACCACTCCGCGCCCACGCTCTAGCGCATCCGACGACGTGTCACCCCAAGATCGTTCCTGGCGCACGTGGCGGGCGGCTGCGCAGCCAAGCGGTGCGAGGTGGCAAGTGGAGATGACGAGAAGGCCATCGTGGCAAGCAGTGGCGCCCCAAACGGTCGTTTTCTGCACTGTTTGGGCGACCGGACGGGCATTAAATGCCCTTGTCCCCTGCCGTCAGAGTTAGGTAGAATACACTGTAGAGGCAGTTGTACCAACCCCTCTTTTTACATTTGTACCCCTCTCTGCGTTGCCACCTGTCGGTGACCCCTTTAGCGCCCATGCGCAACGTAGAGGGGGTTCGACTCATCCGAAACTACAACACTCTCACGCTCTCAAGCAAGAACAGAATACAAACACAAAGCAGCAGTAGGAGTTTTATCTCTCGGAGAGCTCCGAAGCTGGGTAAAAATCCCTCGCGTGCTCCGCCCCGATCTGCTCTTCGTGCGCTCTTCGCTCCCTTGCCGGACCGAAAGGGGCCCTGCCCCATAGGTGTTCGTTCCCCATGACACCATGAATCTTGCCACGATTGAAACTATCTTATCTAGTCAAAACACTCCGTAGATTAGAGATGAATTGAAAATTTAGGGTTAGGTTTCCGCCGAAACCATCTCGGACCAACCGAGTTGTAGAACTCGGTACCACCGATTCGGCTAAGGCCATTGCACATGTAATTCTCGGTCTGACCGAGAATTGCAAATCGGTGTGACCGAGTTCAGGACTTTGTGAAACCCTAGCAGTCTCAGTGCCATCGAACTGTGACTCGGTCTGACCGAATTCACTAGTTTAGGTTCCAAAAGCTGCTTCGGTATCACCGAGTTTACCAATCGGTAGATCCAAAATGCTTTCTGTGGAAAACTAAAACTAAGTTTTTGACTCATTCTTTTGCGAAAACCTCTGTATTTTGTGATGCTCATCCACTCTATCTCATCTATATCTATTCACAAGGACTGCAGTCAGTGTTTGCAATATGTCTGATCAGAGTGACAGTCAGAACAAGTCAGAGGAGCAGGTTCAAGTGAGTGAGGGCACTAGTCCCTCAAGCAGCTATGATGATGGCAGCAGGAGCACCCCAAGCAACTTACCCAAAGCTGCCACCAGGGCCAGAAAGAAGAGAACCTCAGAATCTGAGGATGAAGACTATGTGGCTATTGAGGATGAGGCCACCTCCAAGAAGAAGGTGCTCAAGAAAGAATATGGCTCAGCTGCAGCCACTAAGCCTGGACAGAACAGGAAAATTCCAGCCAAAAGAACTCCTATGCTGAAGGTCAGAGGATCCACTAAAGAAACTGAGAAATCTGATCCCAAAGAGCCAGAAGTGACTGAAAAGAAGAGGAAGGAAAGGGTCAAGAAGACCATGTCCAGAGTTGTTGGAAAGCCTTCCATGATGGAAGAGGAAGAAGAAGAAGAGGTTGCTGCACCAGCACCCAAAGCTCAGAAGCTTATGGGTGATGCTATTAGGTCAGGGGCTGCTTCATCAAAGCCAAAAGAAGCACCCAAGGCTGCCTCCAAGCCCAAGACTGCACCTAAGAGGAATACTAGGAACATATCTGCTACTAAGAAGAACAAGGCCCAAGTGCCTGAAACTGTTGCTGAAGAGGAAGATGATGAAGAGCATGTCTTGAGAAAATTGAAGCCACAAATTCCAGATCATAATGATGCCCATCCTGTAGCTGAGAACATGAAGCTGAGAAAGGATGCAGGACTCAGACAGTGGAGGTTGACTGATCCTTATGCAGTCAGGAGGAGAACTGCTGTAGACTTCTATCCAGATGGCAGGATAGTATGGATGTCTGAAGGTACTAGGTACCAATCATCAATTGAAGAATGGGCTAATCTGACAATGCACCTAAGGATAAAGAGGATGACTTGGATGTCTATGCCAAGAAGAAGATGGATCACAACACTATGGCACATATGTACAAGGAGATCCCAGATGCTGCTGTTGAAACACACAAGTTTGGATTAGTACATTACCTTCTATCAGGACTACCAACCATCAACTGGATCCTCAGGCACACTCTCTTGCCCAAGTCAGGTGTTCACAACATGATCAGAGGCCATGCAATAAATCTTCTACACTTATTTGATGTGCCACAAAAGTTCAAGGTCATGAGTCTTATAGTTGAAACTATCAAGAGGACAGCTGCTGACCAAAAGAGAAGTTGTGGGTATGCCCCACAGATTCAGGAGATGATTAACTCCAAGATGGGCACTGGCACATACTTGTTGGACAAGGATCACATGCCTATCTATCTAGATTTTGGGGACAACCAAGTGGTTATGGATGAAGATGAACCATCTTCTGTGCAAGCACAAGCAAAGAAGGAGAAAGCAAGGACAGAGAAGGCTACCAAGATGCCAACAATGGAAGAGGCATCTCAGTACTTTTTGAAGAGCAAACAGGATCAGCTTGGCTACTTCATTGCATCCACTCTGAGGATTGAGAAGGGGCTGGCTACCCTGACTCAAAACTAGGAGAGCCTGGAAAGGATCATGGAGCAGAAGTTCTATGACTTGGATGTGAAGGTAACTAAGATCCAGTCTGTTGTTGAGCAACTCTAGGATGATATGCAGGAGAGGAAGGGCAAGACAACCATTGAGGCATTTGCCAGAGTGCCTAGAGCTCAGAGATCAGCTGCAGTGCCAGTGACAGACACCAGAGCCACTTTATGTAACCGGCCCCAGTGCAACCAGCTCCAGCACCTACTCCACCAGCTCCATCCACATCTACCGAAGTCTTCGTCCAAGGAGCTATCTCTACACCACCACCTGGAGATCAAGCCTGAGAGACGATTTCGTGCTATGCATTTTCTATGAACTTTTTGGTAACTTGTTGCCAAAGGGGGAGAAAAATGTATAGATCATAGGCTTCGAGAGAGAGCGTTGCTTTTTATTCTCTCTTGCTTTGGTGGTTGAACTTTATTTGCTTGTTTGAGATACTTTATGTATGTGTGATACTTGGATGATCATGTGTTTGATCATATGCTACATTAATGCTTGTTGGATGACATTATCCTTTTATCTCTATATGATCATTCACTTTGCTTGGTGATGAGTGCATGTATTCAATTATTATCATTTTGAGCGCTCCACCGATGGAAGAGTAACCCATGAGCCTAACTCTTTGTGCATTTGCAGTCCAAAGCAAATCTTAAACTATGCACAAATTTAGGGGGAGCTCTTTCTTATCACATACTTCTCAAAGCGACAATGTTTTTCACTCTTATTATCATTTGTCAAAGCTTTGATCTATATGTTGTCATCAATTACCAAAAAGGGGGATATTGAAAGTGCAACTATCCCTAGGTGGTTTTGGTAATTCCTAACAACATATAGCTCATTGAGCTAACATTATTCCAAGATAAATATTTCAGGAAAAGCTCAATGCATGGCATGGCATGGATGAGAAAAGTGGACCCCTCAAGATGCTAAGGACAAAAGGATTGGCTCAAGCTCAAAGCTCTAGACTCTACATTTTATATTTTAGTGATCCAAGATCACATTGAGTCTACAGGAAAAGCCAATACTATCAAGGAGGGATGAGGTGTTGCTTAATGAGGTTCTTGCTTCATAGTGCTTAGTGATATGCTCCAAAACCCTCAACTACTTTCCCACATCCACATATGACCTAAACCAAAAGTCAAACTCAGCCCTACTGATTCTTTCTATCCGGCGCCACTGAGTTCAGATGTCATAGCCACTGCCACAAACCCTAGGCAAATCAGTCTCACCGATAGGGATCTCGGTCTCACCAAGATGGGATTGTAATCTCTCTATTTCCCTTCGCAACGTTTTGGTACCACCGAGATGAGCTATCGGTCCCACCGAGATTGCAATGTAAACTCCGTGTTTCCTTTTCGTAACATTTCGGTCCCACCGAAATGAGTGAACCGGTCGCACCGAGTTTACCTGACCAACTCTCTGGTTAGCTTATTACCAAAATCAGTCCCACCGAGTTTGTGTAATCGGTCTCACAGAGATTACGTTATGCCCTAACCCTAATCATATCGGTCCTACCGAGTTGCATGTCGGTCCCACCGAAAATCCTAACAGTCACTAGATTTGCTGAATCGGTCTGACCGAGTTTACCAATTCAGTCCCACCGAGTTTGGCAAGTTGTGTGTAATGGTTAGATTTTGTGTGGAGGCTATATATACCCCTCCGCCTCCTCTTCATTCGTGGAGAGAGCCATCAGAACGTACCTACACTTCCAACTTGCTTTTTCTGAGAGAGAACCACCTACACTTGTGTTGAGGCCAAGATATTCCATTCCTACCATATGAATCTTGATCTCTAGCCATCCCCAAGTTGCTTTCCACTCAAATCTTCTTTCCACCAAATCCAAATCCTGTGAGAGAGAGTTGAGTGTTGGGGAGACTATCATTTGAAGCACAAGAGCAAGGAGTTCATCATCAACACACCATTTGTTACTTCTTGGAGAGTGGTGTCTCCTAGATTGGCTAGGTGTCACTTGGGAGCCTCCGACAAGATTGTGGACTTGAACCAAGGAGTTTGTAAGGGCAAGGAGATCGCCTAGTTCGTGAAGATCTACCGCTAGTGAGGCAAGTCCTTCGTGGGCGACGGCCATGGTGGGATAGACAAGGTTGCTTCTTCGTGGAGCCTTCGTGGGTGGAGCCCTCTGTGAACTCATGCAACCGTTACCCTTCATGGGTTGAAGTCTCCATCAACGTGGATGTACGATAGCACCACCTATCGGAACCACGACAAAAACATCTGTGTCTCCAATTGCGTTTGAATTTTCTAAACCCTTACCTTTACATTCTTGCAAGTTGCATGATTTACTTTCCGCTGCTCATATACTCTTTGCATGCTTGCTTGAATTGTGTTAAGATTGCTTGACTTGTGCTAAGATAGCTAAAATCTGCCAAAGACTAAAATTGGGAAAAGGATAAGTTTTTATTTGGTCAAGTAGTCTAATCACCCCCCCCCCCTCTAGACATACTTTCGATCCTACACAATTCTACAGTGGGCTCTTGTTGAAGATACACTTCGTAAAAAACTTGAAAGTTGCAGATGTTTGAAACAGAGTTGGGCCTGATGTCTTGATGATGGAGTTTGAAGAAATGCAGCACATCACGAAAGAATTTTTTGCAGGGTGAGTGAACCCACGGAGCATGTGATCAGTAAAGACTACAACTTCGCCTTCCCTTGGGTCAGGTATAGCCTCATCTCCTGGAGCTCTCCAGTGGATAACATATTTTGGTGCTAACATGCCGCCACTTTCACATGGTCATTGAGAGATTCCCCTGTAATAGGGGAAACGACCCAGTTGCATGAGGTAACAGTTTTCGTCATTTTGTTGATGAAACCCTAAAAAGGAAAATATTGCCGGATTAAGGTTATGTTGTTAAGACGGCCAGTGATCAAAAAGTAAGTGCAAAGCTAATTCATATGCAGAAGAATAAGTGTTATAAAAGTCAGCATGGTTAAACCGAAAGACAATGCCGGGTTATACAGATTGTGAACATATATTGGCGGCTTAAAAAGGGGACTAATGCTATATGGCGGGTTACGGCTTATCGTATAAACCGCCCGCGCGATTGAAGTATGACAGGTCTATAAGTGAAGTTTTGCTAAGTGATGGACAAACAGGTTCCACATATTAGTTCTATGATTTTGGATCTACGACAGTTCAAAAAAAATCTTAACCTAAGGTTATGACAGTAGAGGAACTGGTGTGCTCAGATGAGATTCTGTACAGAAAGGGTATCTTTTAGAATCACAAAGGGATGCTAAAACTACCACTGCACAGCTTTAGTGTTGGGTTCAGATCAAATTATGTGTTCTAGGGAGAAAGATGAAGAGTGGTGAAGAACATTGATGAATGGCAGAAACCCTAATGCAGATCTTCTACACGGGAAGATGAGTACTTACTGACGCTGCTAAACAGCGGAGGTGCGATGCAGTTCTCTGGTCCATTCAAGTCGATGCAGCGGCCGGAGTGATGCGGTTGACGAAGGTTGACGATGGCGGAGCTCAGGCTTGCAGAGGTGTCGCAAGGAGGAATACGAAGATGAGGGGGCAAGCATAAAAAGTGAAAAGAAGGACCCCCTGTCCCTATTTATAAGGAAGTGACTGGACGGCATGCGCAGGAATCGAGGAGGTCGAAAATGATTATGTGGCTATATGGACACCTCGATTTTTGGGAAGTGTATTAAGATAAAGATCCGTTGAGATGTCATGGGCCTTGTGCAAAATTAATGTGCGTGATGTCATGGCGGTTTACAGCGAATTGATAAGGAATTGATAATGGAAGATCCTGCCAAGTCAAGTGGTGGAGATTGATGTGAACAAGTTCAAATTAACCTGGGGCCTAATGTTGGGGATATAAATCCTAGGTATGACCAGCCCAGGAGGGGCCGGGTCATGCCATTGGCCACTTAAGCATGAAGATGGCGGTTCATGGATCAAGCTTATTAAAGGCCCAAGGCCTAGAGGCGACTCAAGGCCCAAAGGTATGAACCATCAGGAGATGACTTGTTCTGTAAGGCAAGCTTAGTTAAAAACTGAGCCGGTCGTGATTGTGTGATCCGGTCGAGATTCTATAAGCCGCCGGGCATTAACCTGTCTATAAAGGGGTGACCCGGTGGCGGGTTAACTCAAGAAACAATCAATCGTGCACTAGGTAAAGCATATTCACTGCCTGGTAATCGAAACCCAAGCAATACAACCAAAAGCAGGAGTAGGCTTTTACCTCATTGAGAGGGGCCGAACCTGGGTAAACTCTCTGTGTCCCTTGTCCCGTTCAACCCCTTTAAGCTAACCTAGTTGCGATGGCTCCACACCTAAGTCCTTTTGTTAGGACATCTGTCGTGTTAAGTCCATGACATATTGGATGAGATTTATCATGTTATCGAGTTAGTTTTGTTAGGGCTTGATCCCTAGTATCCACTAAGTTATGAGATTGATGTTGCTATGACTTTGCTATGCTTAATGCTTGTCACTAGGGCCCGAGTGACATAAATTCATATCTGAACCTATTATGTTTTCATGAATATATGTGTGTTCTTGATCCGGTCTTGCAAGTTGTAGACACCTATTACGAGTTATGATCGGCATACCCCAAGGTGACAATAATTGGGGTTCTTTCCGGTGATTACCGTAATTTGAGGAGTTCATGTATTCACTAACTGCTAATTCTTTGTTCTAGTTCTCTATTAAAAGGAGGCCTTAATATCCTTCAGTTTACATTAGGACCCCGCTGCCACGGGAGGGTAGGACAAAAGATGTCATGCAAGTTCTTTTCCATAATTAAGCACGTATGACTATATACGGAATGCATGCCTACATTAATTGATGAATTGGAGCTAGTTCTGTGTCGCCCTAGGTTATGACTGCTACATGATGAATATTATCCAACACAATTATCCATCATTGATCTAATGACTACGAGCTTCTAACATATCGATCTTTAATGAGTTACTTTCGTTGCTATTGCTGTTACAATCACCACAAAACTTCTACTGTTACATTTGCCACTGTTATCGTTACTATCGTACTACTTTGCTACTAAATACTTTGTTGCAGATATTAGGTCTTTCAGGTGTGGTTGAATTGAAAACTCAACTGCTAATACTCGTGAATATTCTTTGGCTCCCCTTGTGTCGAAATGATAAATTTGGGTTGAATACTCTACCCCCGAAAGTTGTTGCGATCCCCTATACTTGAGGGTTATCAAGACCTTTTTCTAGCGCCATTGCCGGGGAGCATAGCTCTATTTGCTGAGTCACTTGGGATTTATATTTGTTGATCATTATGAGGAATCTGAAAGATACCAGAACCAAGATTTTTCCTCTACTACGAGGGGAGGTAAGGATCTGCCATCTAGCTCTGCACTTGATTCACCTTCTGTTTTGAGTAAGCTTACGACGCCTACACCTTCTATTAATCCTGATATGTCGCAATTAGTTGATGAAGCTACTTCTGCTATGAATGATACTTATGATGATGCTAGTACTTTGCTTGATAAGACTGTGCCACTAGGAGAATTACTTGATGAACGGCTCGCTAGAGCCAAAGAAAATGAAATTACTGAAACTGCTGAAATTATTGAAACTGAAGATTATGATTCTCCTCCTAGATATGAATTGCCTGATATACCTGAGGGTTATGTTATGGATGGATAGGTAGCTAGGGACTTTCTTGCTTGTAAAGATACAGATGATCTTAAGAAATTATTATGCAACTGGAAAGAAAAATCTTTGAATGCTAGAATACAATATGATCCTAAGTTTGCTACTTCACCTATCTATGTTAATGATAAGGATTATGAATTCTATGTTGATCCTAAGTTAATTACTTTGGTTGAGTCTGATCCTTTCCATGGCTATGAATCTGGAACTGTTGTGGCACATCTTACTAAACTGAATGATATAGCCACCCTATTTGCTCATGAGGAAAAAATTCGCTACTACTATATTATTAAGTTGTTTACTTTCTCATTAAAGGGTGATGCTAAGATATGGTTTAATTCTCTTGCTCCTGGTTGTGTGCACAGTCCCCAGGATATGATATATTACTTCTCTGAATAATATTTTCCTGCTCATAAGAAACAAGTTGCTTTACAGGAAATATTTAACTTTGTGCAAATTGTAGAAGATAGTCTCCCACAAGCTTGGGGGAGGCTTCTCCAATTACTTAATGCTTTGCCTGATCATCCTCTCAAGAAAAATGAAATACTTGATATATTTTATAATGGACTAACCGATGCTTCTAGGGACAACCTAAATAGTTGTCCTGGTTGTGTTTTCAGAGAACGAACTATTGAACAAACTGAAGTACTATTGAATAATATATTGAGTAATGATAATGATTGGACTCTTCCCGAACCACCTCCTAAGCCAACTTCGAAGAAGAGAGTTATTCTATTCCTAAGTCCTGAAGATATGCAAGAGGCAAAGAAATATATGAAAGAAAAGGTATTAAAGCTGAAAATGTTAAGAATTTACCACCTATTGAGGAAGACACGGGTAGTAGATGTAAATTATCTCCATAGATTTGATGAAGGTGATATTCCTTCTACTAAATCTGCTAGTCAATGCTTGGATGAATTTGATAAATTTATTGTTAAACAAGAAAACTCCAATGCATATGTTAGTAGACAATTGAAACGAGACGCTTATATGCTTGAACACTTGAGTGACTATATGTTTAGAACTATTAATGATCTCAAGATTGTTAGTAAACATGCTTCCATGGTAAAAACTCAAGTAGAACAAGTTCTCAAGGCACAAGATGATTTGCTTAATGAGATGAATAATAAAAGAAATGATCATGATGTTAGAGTTCTGGCTAGAGGTGGTAGAATGATTTAGGAATCTTTGTATCCCGAGGGCCATCCTAAGAGAATTGAGCAAGACTCTCAGAGAATTAATACTGATGCACCTAGCCCATCTAAAAAGAAAAAGAAAGATGATAGTACCTTGCATGCTCCTAGTGAACCCACTATATAGACACCTGAGAATCCAAATGATATTTCTATTTCTGATGCTAAGACACAATCTGGCGATGAACATGAACCTAGTAATAATGATAATGATAATGTTCATGTTGATGCTCAACCTAGTAATGATAATGATGTGGAGATAGAACCTGTTGTTGATCTTGATAACCCACAACCTAAGAATAAAAGATATGATAAGAGAGACTTCATTGCTAGGAAACATGGTAAAGATAGAGAACCATGGGTTCAGAAACCCATGCCCTTTCCTCCTAAACCATCCAACAAAAAGGATGATGAAGAATTTGAGCGTTTTGTTGAAATGCTTAGACCTGTCTTTTTGTGCTTACGCTTGACTGATATTCTGAAAATGTCTCCTTATGCTAAGTATATGAAAGATATTGTTACTAATAAAAGAAAGATACCGGAAGCTGAAATTTCCACCATGCTTGCTAATTACACATTTAAGGGTGGAATACCTAAGAAACTAGGAGATCCAGGAATATCAACTATACCATGCTACATTAAAAGAAACTATGTTAAAACTGCTTTAAGTTATCTTGGAGCTGGTGTTAGTGTTATGCCTTTCTCTTTGTATCGAAGACTTGATTTGAATAAGTTGACACCAATGAAAATCTATTTGCAAATGGCCGATCAATCAACTGCCATACCCATCGATGTTTGTGAGGATGTACCTATCGTAGTTGCAAATGTTACTATCTTAACGAACTTTGTTATTCTTGATATACCCAAGGACGACAATATGTCGATCATCCTTGGTAGACCCTTTTTGAATACTGCAGGGGCTATTATTGATTGCAACAAAGGCAATGTCACTTTTCCTGTTAATGGTAATGAGCATACAGTACACTTTCCGAAGAAACAACCTCAAGTGAATAGTATCAACTCTATTGGAGAAATTCCAATAGTTGTCATTGGAGGTTATAGATTTCCTATTCCTACTGTCAAAAAGAAATATGATACTCTTATTGTTGGGGACATGCATATCCCCATTGAGGTAACCTAGTGTTATTCAAAAATTCTCCGGTTTCATGTCATTCAGAAGAAGTTTGTTAATAAGACTTGATCAACCTTATTAATGGATTCCTTTTGAGGGGTGTCAGTGTCAAAACCGGCGGATCTCGGGTAGGGGGTCCCGAACTGTGCGTCTAGGCGGATGGTAACATGACACAAGGGACACGATGTTTTTACCCAGGTTCGGGCCCTCTCGATGGAGGTAAAACCCTACTCCTGCTTGATTGATATTGATGATATGGATAGTACAAGAGTGGATCTACCACGAGATCAAGGAGGCTAAACCCTAGAAGCTAGCCTATGGTATGATTGTTGTAATGGTTATGTTGTCCTACGGACTAAAACCCTCCGGTTTATATAGACACAGGAGAGGGCTAGGGTTACACAGAGTCGGTTACAATGGTAGGAGATCTACATATCCGTATCGCCAAGCTTGCCTTCCACACCAAGGAAAGTCCCATCCGGACACGGGATGAAGTCTTCAATCTTGTATCTTCATAGTCTTGGAGTCCGGCCGATGATGATAGTCCGGCTATCCGGACACCCCCTAGTCTAGGACTCCCTCAGTAGCCCCTGAACCAGGCTTCAATGACGATGAGTCCGGCGCGCATATTGTTCGGCATTGCAAGGCGGGTTCCTCCTCCGAATGATTCATAGAAGATTGTGAACACCAGGATAGTGTCTGGCTCTGCAAAATAAATTCCACATTCCACCATAGAGAGAATAATATGTACACAAGTTCAATCCGCTGACATATTTTGTGGCATGACGTCACGCCACTACCAAGCCTTCACTTGAATCGTTTTTTATTATAACACGTCAGCGCGTTTAGCGAAGCGGTTTCCTTGGCACGTCTTGTCGAAGCAGAGATCGTGTTCCCCTTATTCTGGGATTCCCATCAATACGGACGTGGGTAACCCAACCGCGCCATTGATGGTGGCGCTTGGGAGATAAGCGAGTTTTACCAGGCTGGTGGGGACGCATAGTCTTCGTCCGCCCATATATAAGGGGATAAGGATCCACCTTTTTTACCTACGCCTTCTTCCTCCTTTGCTTATCCATCTCCGCGCACTCAAGCTCCAGCGCCCAAGTTCGCACATCTCGCCTCAACCTTCTCCAGCCATGTCCGGAGCGGGAGGCAAGTGGATGGCCTCCTCCGTCACGGAGGGGCACATCGAAAAACTGCACGGCGCCGGATACCTATCCAGCGACATCGCGCACCGGCTGCCCGACAAGGGGCAGCTTGTCCGCACCCCCAGGCCCCATGAGAGGATCGTGTTCCTTCCCCACTTCCTCCGCGGACTGGGCTTCCCACTTCATCCCTTCATCCGGGGGCTCATGTACTACCATGGCCTGGACTTCCACGATCTGGCGCCAAACTTCATCCTTAACATCTCGGCGTTTATCGTCGTGTGCGAGGCCTTCCTCTGCATCCAGCCCCACTTCGGCTTGTGGCTAAAAACCTTCAACGTCAAGCCGAAGGTAGTGTAGGGCGTCCAAGCGGAGTGCGGAGGTGCCATGGTGGGCAAAATGCCCAACGTCCTCTGGCTCGAGGGCGCCTTTGTGGAAACCATCAAAGGGTGGCAATCGGGGTGGTTCTATATCACCGAGCCGCGTGACCCTAAATGGGCAGCGGCCCCCGAGTTCAGATCTGGTACTCCCATGGAGCTCATCTCCTGGAAAGAGAAGGGCTTGCTATGGGGCAGTTCGGAGGAGCTGACCGGACTCCAGTCCTGTCTCCAGACCTTGGTGAACAGGAAGCTCAAGCTTGTCAACGTGATCCAGGTCATGCTCATCCGCCGGATCCTCCCCTGCCAACAATGGGCCTTCAATCTATGGGAGTTCGATCCGGCACAGCACCAGACCCTGAGCGGGCTCTTCGACATGATGTACGAAGCCGCCTGGAGGGTGCTATTCAAGGGCGGAGAAGCCCCCGCGTCCGCGACTGAAGATCGCGGATTCAGCACCAAGCGCCCGGCCGGTGTGGTAAGATATGTTATCCTTTATGGGAAATTTATTTCTTTCATAGTTTGACTCTATTGTGGGATCTAAAACTCCCGGTGCCTTTAACAGGACTGGCAGAGGACGTCCGGACAGGTTAATTGTCCGGCTCCCCTCCCCGAAGACCCAGCGGATGCCCGTTTAACGGGGCTGCTAGTCCCGGCACTTTATGTAGTGCCGGAGAAGAAGGCCAAGAAGAAGGCCACGGGAACCCGAAGGAGTTCCCGGCGCCAGGTGGTATCGGACTCATCGTCCGATGGCTCCGAGGCGGACTCCTCCCTCGAAGATGAGGAGGAGAAAGAGGACTCTCCCCAGGAGGGGGAGAGAGGAAGAGGAAGGCTTCCCCAACAGGGAGGCCGAAGGGTCCAAGAGGGGAAGGACCCTTCCTCCGGACAGCTCCGCCAAAGCCAACATTGGCGACGAAGGGTGGCCCTCAAGGGCCAAGCCCCCAGCAAGATCGTAAGTATCCGGGTTCCTGAATGATTTATAATTTCTCTTTCGTGCCACATGTTGTCCTTCTAATGCCGCACACTACCTGTAGTCCGGCCGAGGATGATCTTCCCGCTTCATCGAGCGGGTCCTTGGCTCTGTCGGATGTGGATTCCATTCCGACCGCCTCCACCCCTCGTGATGCTGATGACGCCGAGGTGGGATCCCAGGAGGGGACCCATTAGGAGGAGGCTCCGGAGGCGCCGCAAGGCAGCCTCCCGGACTTTGCACCGGACTCCATGCCGGAACCCGTAGTGGTTCCGGAGTCCGGCGGGCGGCCCCTTCGTAAGAAGGGCAAGACCGTGACGCCAGCAGCCTCCGTCCAACCGGAAGCGCCGGACAACTTGTTGGAGGCGCTCAATGGTGCTTCCATCGAGGAAGAACACCGCACTATCATGGGTGCGGTGATTCAGAAGGTTCAACTCGCCAAGAGTGGGCTGACCGAAGCCTGCAGCAGCCTTCTAACAGGCTTTGAGGTAAGAAGTTTAAAATAAGTAATGTAATACCGCATAGACAGTAGCCCCTGATGCTCAGTTCGGTGTTCGGAAAGAAAAGCCGGACTGAGGATCTAAAAAGATATACGCAGGAGTTCTAAAAATTATGTCAATATGGGATTGCAGGCTGCGCTGATGACCTCTGCCGCACTGACTGCAGAGGTCGGTGCTTTGAAGCAAGACCTCGAGCGGGCCGAGAACGAGCTCGGCCTTGCCAAGCAGCAGCTCAAGGACAAAAAGGTGAGTAACACCGTAATAAATTTGTACCTTACAGAAAAGGATTTTGGTTGCAATAGAAATAACAAGGATAACTTGGGCACTGCAGGGGCCACAAACGAGGTGGCGACCCTGAAGGAGGCCGTGTCCGCGGCCGAACATAATGCGGCCGTGGAACGAGCAGAGTGAGAGAAGCAAGAGGCGCGGGTGGCGGAGGTGCGGCAAGAGCTCCAGGCTCTCATGGAAAAGCATGAGAGTTTGGAGCGCGACTCGAAGACTCGAGAGTCCGAGCTTGCCTCGGCTCTTGAAAGTGCCAAAGCCGCTAAGGCCGAGGCCCATAAGGCCCTCCAGGAGATTGAGGCGGTGAAGAAAATAGCGGCGGGTAAGGCATTTTTCATGCAAAGCAAGCATGTGAATGTAAATTACCTGTTACTTACCCGAATTTGGAGCTCTCCAGGGGCGTTTGCAGATCTGCCTCGCAGCGTGTCCGACGCCGCCGCATTCTACCGGGCCGAGGAGGGGAGCTCACCGGAGAAGGTCTTCTGGTCTCAGTATGCTGAGGCCGAACATCCGGTGCCCCTTAGCGACTAGCTGAAGTAGCTGATCAAGCTTCACAAGGTAGCCGAGCAGGCCATGAAGGGCCTCATAGTCCGGCTGTGGCCTGAAGAGGCCATGCCTGGGAGCTACTTCGGTCTCGTGCGGCGGCTGGTGGATGCGTGCCCCTGGGTGGAAGTCATCAAGCGCTCCGCCTACATTGAAGGTGCCCGTCGGGCCCTTGCCCGTGCAAAGGTGCACTGGGGCAGGCTGGATGCTGAGAGGCTTATCACGGACGCGCCGCCGGCGGGCAAGGAGTATCATACGCCCGAAATGTACTATAAGAGTGTCCTGAAGGGTGCCCGCAAGATTGCGGATGAGTGCCCCAAAGATGTAATTTTTTAGTAGACTCGCAATGTGTTATCCTGTGCGCTGAAAACTTTGTTCATATGCGCTAAGCAACGCTTATTAATTTAAAATATTACCTTCTGTGCGTCCATTTATCAAATCTGAGAGATGGCAAGTCGTTGGCTTCAGCCCCCATGCCACGAGTGCTGGGGTGTTCGGGATAAACTTGAGCGCTCTTGTTCCCATTTTTGGGTCCATCTAGGGAGGCGCTCAACACAACGAACAAGGCAACTGGAGTTATAATGCTTGAACACTCTCACTTAGCCATAGAATTCTATAATTTTAAATTTCGGCAAAGCCCCTAGTGTTCGGAAGCCGAATTCGGGGCGCTATCCACGCCTTGGCCGGACACAGCCGGTTCCTCGCTCTAAGCGGCATAAGTCTTTAGGGACTTGAAAAGACCTCTCGAACAGCGACCAGCTCTCGCCTTATCATGACGGTCAGTTTTAGCTTTCTCCACTGAGGCGCTCGCCCAGCTCAACCGGGGCGCAATCGCAGTGGTTCTCCCAGTGCTACCTTAGCCGATAGAACGGAACGTAAGGTACCAAAACATGGGAGCCGGGCAAGCCCAACTATTGACCCAAGACATGATTCGGAGCCGATGCATATAGTGCTATAAGTTCGGGGTGCCGCACTTGTGAAAGTGTTCGGACTTATCACACCATAATGCGGGGAACATAAGCCCCTGGTGTGTTCGGCCGTACCAGAGTGTACGGATGCAAGATGTCATAAATGAACATATATATAATAAAAGGAATGCAATTATGAGCGAAAAGTGATGCATTGTTTATTCAAAGATCTCTGCCATGAGTGCAGAACGATACAAATAGTGCGGTAAGCAAGGGATTGGACTATTTAAACATGTCCCCCTCCAGGGGTAGGCTGCGGACTGGTGTATTTAACAATTTTAATGCTCATAATGGAGACTGAGGGAGTCCTGGACTAGGGGGTGTCCGGATAGCCGAACTATCATCATCGGCCGGACTCCAAGACTATGAAGATACAAGATTGAAGACTTCGTCCCGTGTCCGGATGGGACTTTCCTTGGCGTGGAAGGCAAGCTTGGCGATACGGATATGTAGATCTCCTACCATTGTAACCGACTCTGTGTAACCCTAGCCCTCTCCAGTGTCTATATAAACCGGAGGGTTTTAGTCCGTAGGACAACATAACCATTACAACAATCATACCATAGGCTAGCTTCTAGGGTTTAGCCTCCTTGATCTCGTGGTAGATCCACTCTTGTACTACCCATATCATCAATATCAATCAAGCAGGAGTAGGGTTTTACCTCCATCGAGAGGGCCCGAACCTGGGTAAAAACATCGTGTCCCTTGTCTCCTATTACCATCCGCCTAGACGCACAGTTCGGGACCCCCTACCCGAGATCCGCCAGTTTTGACACCGACATTGGTGCTTTCATTGAGAGTTCCTCTGTGTCGTCACCAATAGGCTTGATGGCTTCTTCAATCAACAACGACGCAGTCCAGGGTGAGACTTTTCTCCCCGGACAGATCTTCGTATTCGGCGGCTTCGCACTGCGGGCCAATTCACTTGGCCATCTAGAGCAGATCGAAAGCTACGCCCCTGGCCATCAGGTCAGATTTGGAAGCCTAAACTTCATGGCTGACATCCGCGGGGACTTGATCTTTGATGGATTCGAGCCGCAGCCGAGCGTGCCGCACTGTCACGATGCTCATGAAGTTTAGGCTTCCAAATCTGACCTGATGGCCAGGGGCGTAGCTTTCGATCTGCTCTAGATGGCCAAGTGAATTGGCCCGCAGTGCAAAGCCGCCGAATACGAAGATCTGTCCGGGGAGAAAAGTCTCACCCTGGACTGCGTCGTTGTTGATTGAAGAAGCCATCAAGCCTATTGGTGACGACACAGAGGAACTCTCAATGAAAGTACCAATGTCGGTGTCAAAACTGGCGGATCTCGGGTAGGGGGTCCCGAACTGTGCGTCTAGGCGGATGGTAATAGGAGACAAGGGACACGATGTTTTTACCCAGGTTCGGGCCCTCTCGATGGAGGTAAAACCCTACTCCTGCTTGATTGATATTGATGATATGGGTAGTACAAGAGTGGATCTACCACGATATCAAGGAGGCTAAACCCTAGAAGCTAGCCTATGGTATGATTGTTGTAATGGTTATGTTGTCCTACGGACTAAAACCCTCCGGTTTATATAGACACCGGAGAGGGCTAGGGTTACACAGAGTCGGTTACAATGGTAGGAGATCTACATATCCGTATCGCCAAGCTTGCCTTCCACGCCAAGGAAAGTCCCATCCGGACACGGGACGAAGTCTTCAATCTTGTATCTTCATAGTCTTGGAGTCCGGCCGATGATGATAGTTCGGCTATCCGGACACCCCCTAGTCCAGGACTCCCTCAGTCTCCATTATGAGCATTAAATTTGTTAAATACACCAGTCCGCAGCCTACCCCTGGAGGGGGACATATTTAAATAGTCCAATCCCTTGCTTACCGCACTATTTGTATCATTCTGCACTCATGGAAGAATTCTTTGAATAAACAATGCATTACTTTTTGCCTATAATTGCATTACTTTTTTTATATATATGTTTATTCTTGACATCTTGCACCCGTACATTTTGTTACGGCCAAATACACCAGGGGCTTACGTTCCCCGCATTATGGTGTGATAAGTCCGAACACTTCCACAAGTGCGGCACCCCGAACTTATAGCATTATATGCATCGGCTCCGAATCATGTCTTGGGTCAATAGTTGGGTTTGCCCGGCTCCCATGTTTTGGTACCTTACATTCCGTTCTGTCGGCTAAGGTAGCACTGGGAGAACCACTGCGATTGTGCCCCGGTTGAGCTGGACGAGCGCCTCAGTGGAGAAAGCTAAAACTGACTGTCATGATAAGGCGAGAGACTGGTCACTGTTCGAGAGGTCTTTTCGAGTCCCTAAAGACTTATGCCACTTCGAGCGAAGAACCGGATAATGTCCGGCCAAGGCGTGGATAGCGCCCCGAACTCGGTCTTCCGAATACTAGGGGCTTCGCCAAAATTTAAAATTATAGAATTCTATGGCTAAGTGAGAGTGTTCAAGCATTATAAGTCCGGTTGCCTTGTTCGATATGTTGAGCGCCTCCCTAGATGGACCCAAAAATGGGAACAAGAGTGCTCAAGTTTATCCCGAACACCCTAGCACTCGTGGCATGGGGGCTGAAGCCAACGACTTGCCATCTCTCAGATTTAATAAACGGCCGCACAGAAGGTAATATTTTAAATCAATAAGTGTTGCTTAGCACATAGGAACAAAGTTTTCAGCGCACAGGATAACATATTGCAAGTTTACTCAATAATTACATCTCTGGGGCACTCATCCGCAATCTTGCGGGCACCCTTCAGGACAGTCTTATAGTACATCTCGGGCGTACGATACTCCTTGCCCGTTGGCGGCGAGTCAGTGATAAGCCTCTCCGCATCCAGCCTGCCCCAATGCACCTTTGCGCGGGCAAGGGCCCGACGGGCACCTTCAATATAGGCGGAGCGCTTGATGACTTCCACCCAGGGGCACGCATCCACCAGCCGCCGCACGAGGCCGAAGTAGCTCCCAGGCATGGCCTCTCCAGGCCACAGCCGGACTATGAGGCCCTTCATGGCCTGCTCAGCTACCTTGTGGAGTTCGACCAGCTGCTTCCGCTGGTCGCTAGGGGGCACCGGATGTCCGGCCTCAGCATACTGAGACCAGAAAACCTTCTCTGTTGAGCTCCCCTCCTCGGCTCGGTAGAATGCGGCGGCATCAGACACACTGTGAGGCAGATCTGCAAACGCCCGTGGAGAGCTCCGAATTCGGGTAAGTAACAGGTAATTTACATTAACATGCTTGCTTTGCATGAAAAATGCCTTACCCGCCGCTATTTTCTTCACCGCCTCAATCTCCTGGAGGGCCTTATGGGCCTCGGCCTTAGCGGCTTTGGCACTTTCAAGAGCCGAGGCAATCTCGGACTCTCGAGTCTTCGAGTCACGCTCCAAACTCTCATGCTTTTCCATGAGAGCCTGGAGCTCTTGCCGCACCTCCGCCACCCGCGCCTCCTACTTCTCTCGCTCCGTCCGTTCCGCGGCCGCATTGCGTTCGGCCGCGGACACGGCCTCCTTCAGGGTTGCCACCTCGTTCGTGGCCCCTGCAGTACCCACGTTATCCTTGTTATTTCTATTTTAACCAAAATCCTTTTCTGTAAGGTACAAATTTAAAAGTGGTGTTACTCACCTTCTTTATCCTCGAGCTGCTTCTTGGCAAGGCCGAGCTCTTGCTCGGACCGCTCGAGGTCCTGCTTCAAAGCACCGACCTCCGCAGTCAGTGCGGCAGAGGTCAGCAGCGCAGCCTGCAAACCCATATTGACATAATTCTTAGCACTCCTGCGTATATCATTTTTAGATCCTCAATCCGGTTTTTCTTTCCGAACACCGAACCGAGCATCAGGGGCTACTGTCTATGCGGTACTACATTACATATTTTAAACTTCTTACCTCAAAGCCTGTTAGAAGGCTACTACAGGCTTCGGTCGGCCCGCTCTTGGCGAGCTGAACCTTCTGAATCACCGCACTCATGATAGTGCGGTGTTATTTCTCGATGGAAGCGCCATCGAGCGCTTCCAACAAGTTGTCCGGCGCCTCCGGTTGGACGGAGGCCACCGGCGTCACGGTCTTGCCCTTCTTGCGAAGGGGCCGCCTGCTGGACTCCGGAACCACTGCGGGTTCCGGCTTGGAGTCCGGCGCAAAGTCCGGGAGGCTGCCTTGTGGCGCCTCTGGAGCCTCCTATTGATGGGTCCCTTCCTGGGATCCCACCTTGGCGTCCTCAGCGTCGCGAGGGGTGGAGGCAGTCGAAATGGAATCCACGTCTGACGGAGCCAACGACCCGCTCGATGAAGCGAGAAGATCATCATCGGCTGGGCTACAGGTAGTGTGCAGCATAAGAAGGACACTATGTGACATAAAAGATAAATTATAAATCATTCAGGAATCCGGTTACTTACGATCTTGCCAGAGGCCTGGCCCTTGAGGGCCACTCTTCGTCGCCAACATTGGCGTTGGCGGAGCTGTCCGGGGGAATAGTCCTTCCCCTCTTGGACCCTTCGGCCTCCCCCGTTGGGGAAGCCTTCCTTTTCCTCTCTCCCTCCTCTGGAAGAGAGTCCACTTTCTCCTCCTCGTCTTCGGGGGAAGAGTCCGCCTTGGAGCCATCGAACGATGAGTCCGATATCACCTGGCGCCGGGAACTTCTTCGAGTTCCCGTGGCCATCTTCTTGGCCTTCTTCTCCGGCACCACATAAAGTGCCGGGACCAGCAGCCCCGTTAAACGGGCATCCGCTGGTCTTCGGGAAGGGGAGCCGGACAGTCTACCTGTCCGGACGTCCTCTGCCAGTCCTGTTAAAGGCATTGGGAGTTTTAGATCCCGCATATAGTCAAACTATGAAAGAAAATGAGTGTCCCATAGAGGATAACAAAGCTTACCTCACCGGTCGGGCGCTTGGTGCTGAATCCGCGATCTTCAGTCGCGGACGCGGGGGCTTCTCCGCCCTTGAACAGCACCCTCCAGACGGCTTCGTACGTCATGTCGAAGAGCCCACTCAGAGTCCGGTGCTGTGCCAGATCGAACTCCACAGATTGAAGGCCCGCTGTTGGCAGGGGAGAATCCGGCGGACGAGCATGACCTGGATCACGTTGACAAGCCTAAGCTTCTTGTTCACCAAGGTCTGGAGACAGGACTGGAGTCCTGTCAGCTCCTCCGAACTGCCCCATAGCAAGCCCTTCTCTTTCCAGGAGGTGAGCTGCATGGGAATACCAGATCTGAATTCGGGGGCCGCTGCCCATTTAGGGTCACGCGGCTCGGTGATGTAGAACCACCCCGATTGCCATCCCTTGATGGACTCCACGAAGGCCCCCTCGAGCCAGGTGACGTTGGGCATTTTGCCCACCATGGCACCTCCGCACTCCGCTTGGACACCCTTCACTACCTTCGGCTTGACAATGAAGGTCTTGAGCCACAAGCCGAAGTGGGGCTGGATGCAGAGGAAGGCCTCGCACACGACGATAAACGCTGAGATGTTGAGGATGAAGTTTGGCGCCAGATCGTGGAAGTCCAGGCCATAATAGATCATGAGCCCCCGGATGAAGGGATGAAGTGGGAAGCCCAGTCCGCGGAGGAAATGGGGAAGGAACACGACCCTCTCATAGGGCCTGGGGGTGGGGATGTGCTGCCCCTTGTCGGGCAGCCGGGTGCGCGATGTCGCTGGAAAGGTATCCGGCGCCGCGCAGCTTTTCGATGTGCCCCTCCATGACGGAGGAGGCCAGCCACTTGCCTCCCGCTCCGGACATGGCTGCAGAAGGTTGAGGCGAGATGTGCGAACTTGGAAGCTGGAGCTCGAGTACGCGGAGATGGATAAGCAAAGGAGGAAGAAGTCGTAGGTAAAAAAGGTGGATCCTTATCCCCTTATATATGGGCGGACGAAGACTATGCGTCCCCACTGGCCTGGTAAAACTCGCTTATCTCCCAAGCGCCACCATCAATGGCGCGGTTGGGTTACCCACGTCCGTATTGATGGGAATCCCGGAATAAGGGGAACACGATCTCTGCTTCGACAAGACGTGCCAAGAAAACCGCTTCGCTAAACGCGTTGAGGTGGTATAATAAAAAACAATTCGAGTAAAAGCTTGGTAGTGGCGTGACATCATGCCACAAAAAACGTCAGCAGATTGAACTTGTGTACATATTATTCTCTCTACGGTGGTATGTGGAATTTATTTTGCAGAGCCGGACACTATCCTGGTGTTCACAATCTTCTATGAGTTATTCGGAGGAGGAACCCGCCTTGCAATGCCGAACATTATGCGCGCCGGACTCATCATCATTGAAGCCTGGTTCAGGGGCTACTGAGGGAGTCCTGGACTAGGGGGTGTCCGGATAGCCGGACTATCATCATCGGCCGGACTCCAAGACTATGAAGATACAAGATTGAAGACTTTGTCCCGTGTCTGGATGGGACTTTCCTTGGCGTGGAAGGCAAGCTTGGCGATACGGATATGTAGATCTCCTACCATTGTAACCGACTCTGTGTAACCCTAGCCCTCTCTGGTGTCTATATAAACCGGAGGGTTTTAGTCCATAGGACAACATAACCATTACAACAATCATACCATAGGCTAGCTTCTAGGTTTTAGCCTCCTTGATCTCGTGGTAGATCCACTCTTGTACTACCCATATCATCAATATCAATCAAGCAGGAGTAGGGTTTTACCTCCATCGAGAGGGCCCGAACCTGGGTAAAAACATCGTGTCCCTTGTCTCCTGTTACCATCCGCCTAGATGCACAGTTCGGGACCCCCTACTCGAGATCCGCCGGTTTTGACACCGACAGAGACCACCTGAATGTTCGTCGTAGCCTTTGTCCTTTCCTGGCTGTTGCATCGTGAGTTCGGTGGGTTCACAGCCGGACAGGGCCTCTGGTGAACGGAGTCCTGTGGATAAAAAGAAGAAAAAGGAAAATAAAAAGAGCGACACACTTAGGAGCCCCTGGTGTGGTTGAGCCGCACTCTGGGCCTGTCGTGGTCGTGCCCCTCCCCCTATGCTCATGGTATCTCCAGAGCGTAATGATTCACACGAAGAGCTGGTCTTGCAATCGTGCAAGGGCTGGGGTTGGGGCTGCATTGCTACACGTGCTCGGAACGTGCCAGGTGGTCTTGATTGATGTTACTCCGGGCGCGTTTGGCCGTGTCCGGTCGTTTAACGGCCGGACTTGAAAATTGCCTTAAAAGGCTACTCTGTACTTCTGCCGCGAGAGCCGCTGTTTGTTCCTCCATTCAGAGGGAGCGTTCAGTATTTCCGTTGACCGTGATGACTCCACGGGGGCCTGGCATCTTGAGCTTGAGGTATGCATAATGCGGCACCGCGTTGAATTTTGCGAACGCGGTTCGTCCGAGTAGAGCGTGATAGCCACTGCAGAACGAGACTATGTCGAAGATTAACTCCTCGCTTCGGAAATTATCCGGGGATCCGAAGACCACTTCCAGTGTGACCGAGCCTGTACAATTGGCCTCCACACCTGGTATGACGCCTTTGAAGGTCGTCTTTGTAGGTTTAATCCTTGAGGGGTCTATGCCCATCTTGCACACTGTATCCTGATAAAGCAGGTTCAGGCTGCTGCCGCCATCTATTAGGACTCTAGTGAGGTGAAATCCATCGACGATTGGGTCTAAAACCAATGCGGCGAATCCGCCATGGCGGATACTAGTGGGGTGGTCCCTTCGATCAAAAGTGATCGGGCAAGAGGACCATGGATTGAACTTCGGGGCGACTGGATCCATCGCATATACGTCCCTAAGTGCACGCTTCCGCTCCCTCTTGGGTATGTGGGTTGCGTATATCATGTTTACCGTCCGCACTTGTGGGGGGAAACCCTCCTGTCCTCTACTGTTCGGCGACCGAGTCTCCTCCTCGTCATCGCTGTGCAGCCCCTTGTCATTGTTTTCGGCAATTAACTTGCCTGCCTGCTTGAATACCCAACAATCCCTGTTGGTGTGGTTGGCTGGCTTTTCGGGGGTGCCATGTATCTGGCAAGAGTTGTCGAGTATTCAGTCCAAATTGGACGGACCCAGAGTGGTTCTTTTGAATGGCTTCTTCCGCTGACCGGGTTTAGAGCCTCTGAATCTGGCATTGACATCCGTATCCTCATTGTTATCGCCGTTAACGCGGCGTTTGTTTTTGTTTCAACGCGACCTGCCATTGCGGTCCTTAGTATCCGGACTGCCAACATTTTTGCTGAGGTTGTTGCTGCGGGCTAGCTAGCTGTCCTCCCCCGCACAGATGTGGGTCATGAGTGATGTGAGGGCTGCCATGGATTTCGGCTTTTCCTGTCCTAGGTGCTGGGCCAGCCACTCGTCACGGATGTTATGTTTGAAAGCTGCGAGGGCCTTTGCATCCGGACAATCGACGATTTGATTTTTCTTTGTTAAGAACCGTGTCTAGAACTGTCTGGCCGATTCGTCTGGCTGCTAAATTATGTGGCTTAGGTCATCGGCGTCTGGTGGTCGCACATATGTGCCCTGGAAGTTGTCGAGGAATGCGGCTTCCAGGTCCTCCCAGCACCCAATTGACTCCGCGGGCAAGCTGTTAAGCCAATGTCGAGCTGGTCCTTTAAGCTTGAGTGGGAGATACCTGATGGCATGGAGATCATCACCACGGGCCATATGGATGTAAATCCAAACCGCGGGGTCTGTTGTGCCATCGTATGATTCAATGTTCATGGGTTTAAACCCTTAGGGGATTTGATGATCCATTACTTCATCTGTGAAGCATAGTGGGTGTGCGGCACCTCTATACTGGGCAATATCACGACGTAACTCAAGGGAGCTTTGTCTATTGTGTTCGGCCCGGCCGGAGTTACTGTATCCGGCGCGACGGAAGTCCTCTCGCGTCGTGGGGCGCCCACGTGATCCATAGATCGATATTGATTGTCTTGACTTGTCCTCCAATATGTCTCGCAAGTCCGGCGCATTCCCCCGTGGCTTCGTACTTTTCGAGCGATGCCGGGGTACGGTCCTGGTGGAGGACCTAGATGCCTCTCTGTCGCGGCCACGAGGTGGTCAGTCTGCCATATTGTGCGCTGGTGATGAAGGTTTGTGTGCCTCCTCCTCTAATCAGGGGAGCAACTTGCGTTTTGGGTAGCTTTTGGAGGGGCGTTCGAGTTCATACTCTTGGGCCGCCAGGACTTCGGTCCATCTGTCGGCTAGCAGATCTTGATCAGCTTGAAGCTGTTGCTGCTTTTTCTTTAGGCTATTTGCCGTGGCCATTAGCCTGCGTTTAAAACGCTCTTGTTCGACGGGATCCTCGGGCACAATGAATTCGTCGTCGTTGAGGCTTGCTTCGTCTCCGGAGGGAGGCATGTAATTATCATCCTCGACCTCTTCGTCTGCCGCTCTCTCGTGAGGGCTGGCTTCTGCATCCTCCTGCACTGGATCTTGTTGGAGGGGGTTGTCTTCGGCACTCTCTGGGGTGTTATTATCTCCGGTGCCGGAATCTCCATTCTTGCTGTGGCGGGATTTAGAGTGGCGCCGCTGACATCGGCGCTTGGGCTGTTTCTTAGGGGAACCTGCCTCCGCTGCTTCTTCGCCATTCCCATCCTTCGGGATGTCCACCATGTATATGTCGTATGACGAGGTGGTCTTCCTTTGCCCCGTAGGCGCTGGTGCTTGATCGTCTCCGGCATCGTCGCCCATACCGTCGATGTCTTCGGAGTCATAGTCTAGCATGTCGGTTAGATCGTCGACAGTGGCTACAAAGTGGGTGGTGGGTGGGCTCTGAATTTCTTCGTCGTCCGCATCCCAACCATCCTGACCGTAGTCCGGCCAGGGCTCTCCTGATAACGAGAGATGCTTTAGCGAATTCAGGATGTCGCCAAAGGGTGAGTGCTAAAAGATGTCCGCAGCGGTGAACTCCATGATCGGCGCCCAATCGGATTCGGTTGGCAGGGGCGCTGGAGGTTCGGAGTCCGGCGAGGAGTCTGGCACCTCGGAGTCACGAGCTTTACCAGGGACAGGGTCAGTGTTCGGCTCCATCGCCGTAGAGATTGCAGCTCCCGAGGCAGTGTCCAACCACCTGTCCTCGATCTGCGTGGTCGGCTCCGAATTATAGGTCGGAGCGGACTCGTGTGCGGCCTCCAAGGTACTGTCCGGCAGCAGAGCTAAATCATGCCCATCGTGACAGTGCGGCACGCTCGGCTGTGGCTCGAATCCATCGAAGATCAAGTCTCCGCGGATGTCAGCCGTGAAGTTTAGGCTTCCAAATCTGACCTGATGGCCAGGGGCGTAACTTTCGATCTGCTCTAGATGGCCAAGCGAATTGGCCCGCAGTGCAAAGCCGCCGAACACGAAGATCTGTCCGGGGAGAGAATTCTCACCCTGGACTGCGTTGTTGTTGATCGAAGAAGCCATCAAGCCTATCGGTGACGACACAGAGGAACTCTCAATGAAAGCACCAATGTCGGTGTCAAAACCGGCGGATCTCAGGTAGGGGGTCCCGAACTGTGCGTCTAGGCGGATGGTAACAGGAGACAAGGGACACGATGTTTTTACCCAGGTTCAGGCCCTCTCGATGGAGGTAAAACCCTACTCCTGCTTGATTGATATTGATGATATGGGTAGTACAAGAGTGGATCTACCACGAGATCAAGGAGGCTAAACCCTAGAAGCTAGCCTATGGTATGATTGTTGTAATGGTTGTTCGTCCTACGGACTAAAACCCTCCGGTTTATATAGACACCGGAGAGGGCTAGGGTTACACAGAGTCGGTAACAATGGTAGGAGATCTACATATCCGTATCGCCAAGCTTGCCTTCCACGCCAAGGAAAGTCCCATCCGGACACGGGACGAAGTCTTTAATCTTGTATCTTCATAGTCTTGGAGTCCGGCCGATGACGATAGTCCGGCTATCCGTACACCCCCTAGTCCAGGACTCCCTCAAGGGGCATGAGGTGGATGAATTTAGGAGGCACAACTTTCTGTACCCAATTTTTACTTTCTGTTATTTAGAATTAACAAAGTAGAAATGCTATTATTTTTCTATTTTCCGAATTATCTGTACAATAAAAAATGACTAGAAAATGAAAGTTCTCCAAATGCCCTTAAAATTTAGTATGATTTTTCGTGGAATATTTAAGAATTTTTGGCACCAAACAAACCTCAGGGGGGTGTACCAGTGGGCCACAAGCCCTGGGTGCGCCTAGAGGGCTTCTGGTTCCCATGTGGGTCACCTCACTTATTCCAGCCACCCATCCACTTCGTCTTCCTCCAGAAAAAATCAGACTATTGCTCAAACCCGTGTTCATGCTCATCTTGCTACCATTTTCGATCTCCTTGCTCGAAACTCCATTTTCGAAACTATTTTGGGGGATTGTTCTTTGATATGTGACTCCTCTAATGGTCTAATTAGTTTTTTCTCTAGTGCTTTATATATTGCAAAAAAAATTCTGCTGTGGTGACCTTGTTCTTGAGCTTGCTGTCGTGGGAACAAACACCTATGGGGCAGGGCCCCTTTCGGTCGGCGGGGGGCGGAGATCGCACGAAGAGCGGATCGAGGCGAAGCACACGAGCGGTTTACCCAGCTTCGGAGCTCTCCGGAGAGATAATACTCCTACTGCTGCTTTGTGGATTGTATTGTGTTCTTGCTCGGGAGCGCTGGGTGCTACAGTACACACCGGCTGCTAACGAGACCGAGCGTGAGTGTTTTCTGGTTTCAAACCCTTCGAACCCCTGTCTACGTTGCGCATGGGCCTCCTTTTATATGCTCAAGGGGTCACCGACAGGTGGCAACGCATGCAAGGGCAAAAATGTAAAAGAACTGCAGTTGGTACACCTACTTGCACAGTGTATCCTACCTAACCCTAACGGCAGGGGACAAGGGCATTAAATGCCCGTCTGTGTCACCCAAACAGTGCAGAAAAGGACCGTCAGGGGCGCCACCGCTTGCCACGATGGCTATCTTGTCAGCGCCGCCTGCCACCTCGCACCGCTGGCTGCACAGCCTCTTGCCACGCGCGCCTGGAATGGTCCCAGGTCGACACGTTGGTGGATGTGCTGGAGCGTAGGTACAGAGTGGTAGCTTTCCGTGGCAAGAGCCTTGCCGCGGTCGTTGTCTTGTCGCGCCCGGAAGCTTGTCGCTCATCGGGCCTTGCCGGGACGCGTGGCGCGTCGCGGCAAGTTCCTTGAGATGCCTCGGTTGGCCTTCC
This sequence comes from Triticum timopheevii, assembly GCA_963921465.1. Classification (NCBI taxonomy): domain Eukaryota; kingdom Viridiplantae; phylum Streptophyta; class Magnoliopsida; order Poales; family Poaceae; genus Triticum; species Triticum timopheevii. The sequence goes on from OY997264.1 coordinate 570,287,421, forward strand.
CGGCAAGCTCCTCTTGCCGGGGCCTTGTCTCCTTGACTTGAGATGCCTTGGCTGGCCTTCCCGGCAAGCTCCTCTTGCCGGGGTCTTGTCTCTTTGACTTGAATACTTTGTTCTTGAATGGCTCCAAAGGAACCACGGAGGACCTTGGCGGTCACCCGGCAAGCCTTGCCACAGAGCGCTGCGACTGCCCGTGCACAAGTTCGGGATACTAGGGTACCCCTACTCTAGTACACCGACAGGAGCCCCCGGGCCTGGGCCACACACGGTGCCGAGCGCTGTTGGGCCAGGCCCAAAATAGGGCACGGGCACGTGCGGCCTGGGTTACGCCGAATCTTACTCCGTATCCACCGCACCCTCCCCGAACGGCACGCGTTGAATACGGCATCGTGGGAGAGATCGTGGGCGGTTTGTTTATTCGGAAAAAGCGTAACGTTTGCCTCCTCCCTCTTTATAAGCAGGGGAAACAGGGGCAGTTCCCCCATCTCGCCAGTTGCTGTTCCAATCTCAGAAATCTCCGCCGCTCCCCCCCTCTTCCAAAGCCGAAAGAGAGCAGCGCTCCGCCCCCCATCGCCACCGGTGCCACCAACGCCGTCGATCTCCCCCACCACCTCCGCCATGGCTCCGAAAGCCGGGAAGGGCGTGAAGTCGGCCGAGGCGCTGCGGCTCGAGGCACTGCGAAAGGAGCGGCACTCTTCCCCCCCCCCCCCCCCCCCCCCCCGAGCTCGCCGCGAAGGAGCTGAGGGAGTGGTACTACCTCTTCTGGTCGATGGAGACGCGAGCGCATTCGCGCACGAAGGTACTCTCCGCTGCCGCTTCTGAATGGGCTCTGAACGGATATCCCTTCTTCGCGCTGTTCTTCTACTGCGGGCTCTGCCCGCCTTTCTCTGAATTCTTCTGCGACATCATGAACACCTACAGGTTCCACCTCCTTGATTTTACCCCCAATGATGTTCCGACCATGGCAGTTTTCGCACATCTCTGCGAAAACTTTGTCGGAGTCCACCCAAACGTAGCTCTCTTCCGCCACTTCTTTATGCCCCGGGTTGAGAGAGGGGAACCCCTATCCGGCGGGATCGCCTGGATCTCGAGGGCCGGCAAGAAGGAGGCCTATCTGGAGGGGGAGCTCCGCAACAAATGGGAGGAGTGGAGAGCAGACTGGTGCTGGATCGTCGAGGAGAATCCGCAGCCATTCACCGCCCAGCGCCAAGCCCCAGCAGTGCGCGGCAACGATTTGAGCAGCTTGGCGCCGGAAGACGATAGGCTGAAGATTGCTGTCACCCGGATCCTGCGCCTCAGGCTTGCCGGGCTTACTGTAGGCGCCGTTGGCACAAATTTTCTTCGCCGCCGCATCGCCCCTCTGTAGGAGAGGGGGAGACCCGCCTGGCTGTTCGGGGGTCCGGCGGACATCATGAGGCTGCGCCCGGGCCTCAACTTCAACTTCACTGTCCTGGAGCTGGATGCGATGCTCAAGGAGCTGTTCAAGCACGACCCTCAACATCCCGAATGGTTCAGGTTGCCGCAGGGCGTCGTCCCGCTGTGCAACAATTCCTCGCTCGATCGCATCCGAGCAATGATGCCTCTGTGCGATTCACATGGAATTGGTCCAACTTGGCAAGAGCCCGCGGATGACGTTGTGCGGGAGTTCTTCGACGGCCTGGTGGAAGTGGCGGTCCGCTCCGATGAACAGAAGAGCCTCACCCGCGACACCACCGATGCAGAGATGCGGCGCATCGCCACCAGGGCGGAAGAGGCGGCGGCAGCCGCTGCCGAGGGCGAGTTTGGATTCACCGTGGAGGAGGCAGAGGCAGCAGAGGCGGCAAGCCTTGCCGATCGAGATGAGCTTGCCGGAGAGCTTGCCGGCGAGGGAGAGCTTGCCGAGCCTGAAGCCGAGTCGAGCGAGCCCACCGAGGGTGCGAGCGGCCTGCCATCTTCAAGCAGCTTGCCGCAAGCAGAGCCCCCAGCTCCACCAAGAAGGCGTCTCTGCAAGGCCGGGGACGTAGCAGGGCGGCAGACGGGTCAACAACCATCGCGCCGCGCGACACGCTCCGCCGCGACAAGCACTGTTGCCGCGGGAGCGTCTCACGGCGCTGCGACAACTGGAGCGGGGTCCTCCCGGACCGCCGCTTCTGATCCTGCCGCCGCCCCCGCCAAGCGGTCAAGGGAACCTACTCCTCCGCCTCGTCGCGCCGAAGGTGGTCCGGACTTCGACCGCTCTGCTCTCAGCTCCAACGAGGAAGAAGAAGAGTAAGATTCTTTGCTGTACTTGTAGTTCTTCAATTCTTGCTGTTTTTGTCTTGTATCTGATTTGCTTCACTCTGATCCCATTCCATTTTAGGACTCTGGCTCAGAGAGCGGCGAAGAGAGCCAAGGCTCCGGTGATTGTCATCGAGGACGAACCCACCGCGACAGCAGGGGGCGCGCTCGAGACCACCTTGCTGGACCCGGCGATCATTCCCCAAAGCAGCCCCCAGCGCAGCCCCCAGCGTAAGTATATGGTTTACTTCCCGCTGTTATGGCACGCATGGGTGTTCTTTCTTTGCTGATATCTGATTACTGGTTTGTGTAGGAGCAGAGCAGCCTCACCAGGAGCAACCGGAGGCCGCCCCCGAGATGCTATCCGCTTCGACTACGCCGCCAAGGGAGGATTCCCCGACAAGGGAGCGTTCTCCGGCAAGGGAGAAGTCTCCGGCAAGGGACAGTTCTCCGGCAAGGGACGGTTCTCCGGCAAGGGACAGCACCAACGACCCCCCGGTAGTGGAGCCCATGACTGCAGATCCCAGCACAGGTAACCCTTCTTGCTTGAAAACTTCCCTTGGGTTCATCTTTTTCTGATGTTCTTTTTGGATATTTGCTTGACTTTTCTCCCTCTTCCGGCCTTCAGATCCACCTTCCACGGAGCCGATGGAGACCGAGGTCGCCAGCGAGGAGAACGCGCGCGGCAACACTGATGACGCTGCCGCCACCGAAGAAGAAGCCGGCGCTGATGATCCCGCCAGCGAAGAGGCCGCCAAAGCTGCCGCTGCAGGAGCTGGCGAGGGGTCTGGCGATCGCACTGACGACCCTGAGGCCGCAGCAGCGCAAGGCGCTACGCCGACCGCCGATCCCTCCGCCGCCGCTGCAGCGTCAGGCTTCGAAGAGCCCCAGCCCAGCGCCTACTTGAAGGTTGGCGATGGCGTCTTCATCAAACTCCCCTGGGCGTCAAGCTCCAGGGCGTCGGTCGAAGGAGAAACTTTTGATGGCGAGGTGCTCGCCTCCGCTGGGCTGACGCTGGTTGATGTGCCAAGCAGCAGCAGCGGCGAGTCTGAGGAGGAGCGGTTGCTGCGAAGCTGGTGTCACTCTACCGCGCCCGACAAGCCAAGGTGGAGTCCCGGAGTGGATATTGAGAAGCATGCGGAGGAGCTCCGGAGTCACAATCAGGAAGCCCTCCGGTCCATTGCAGAGGAGCGGGCACAGCTCGTCGAGGCGCGGAAAGCCTTCCTTCTCGAGAAGGCTGAAGCTGAAGAGCAACAGTGGCTTGCCGCCGAGGAGCTGTCTGCGCGGGAGGGCGAGTTGACGCAGCGGAAAGTCAACCTTGACAGCCACGAGGAGGAGCTTGCCGCGCGGGAGCGAACTTTCGGCAGGGCTCTCAAGGAAGCAAAGGACGCGGCCGCAGCTGCCGAGGCCGCCAAGAAGGAACTGGAGACGAAGGTGGTGCAGCTGGAGGCCGATCTCAAGACGAGCGGCGAAGAGCTTGCCGCGCTCAAGCGTGAGCGCGAGAAGGATGCCCTCGCCCATGGCGAGCTACAGGGTTGTCTCGTCGAGAAGGGCAAGAAGCTCAGCGCCGCCAAGGACTCCAACGCAGATCTTGAGTTGAAGCTGGCTACTTTGACCAAGACGCTGTACAGCGCCAAGGAGCAGGAGGTGGCCTTGAAGAAGGAGATCAAGGCCAACGAGGAGCTGCTGGCTAGTGCTGCCGCCACCCAGAACACCTTCAGGGAGAATGTGGAGCACTGGACGGAGGGTCTCGTGGATGTTGCTGCCGCCATCGGCGGAGAGTTGGCGCAGCTGGGGATGGAGGATTTCGAGTATTCCTCCGATGAGAACCTCTAGCCCAGCGCCAAGCTCACTTTGTTCTTCAAAGGCGTGGCGACGGCCCTCCAGCGACTCCGGGAGAAGATCCCAAAGCAGCTGGCCGACGAGTCGCGCACGATCTGTGCGAGAGTTCTGCAAAAGGTGTTGGTGAAGGTGGCCTTCCGCAACCCAGGCCTCAACCTCACCAACCTCCTTAAGAAGCTGCCTCCGGATGCTGATCTGGAAGCGCTCAAGGCCCTTGTCGCGCCCATTGTGGACAAGGTGAACGAGGTCAAGAGGGTTGATGGCGACCGTGTAGATTAGGCCGCCCGTTTCCTCCTTTCCTTGTCGCTGCTAGTCATGTTGCGAGAACAGTCTATTAGAGCTGCGACAAGCTATCTTGTAATATAACTTTATTTTGGGTATCAATTGCTATGTTATTTCCTTTACTTGATTCCTTCCTTTGTATGTTTTTGCCCTATGCTTTTAGGGAACTTGTCGGCGCAGGCACCCTTGCCGCGAGCGCTGAGTGCGGGACATCAACAGCCTGCTGGCGGTGCCGCTACCGATAAGAAACCTTGTCGCAACTAGTCGCAGCTCACTTAAGTTGTTGAGCGGACTCGAAATAAAGTAAGGGCGCAACTAGCTATGAGTTGGTTCCTCCACGCACAGGTTTTCCATACAAAGCACGGTCGTTCGAGGAAGATAACTTAAAAAAATTTAGAACTGATTTCTCAAACTTTGGCAACTTAGCTTTTCTATCGTTTGCTTCCCGGTAAGGCGAAACTTTCTTGAACGACGCCTGGTCCACACCATTATCTCCTCCTTTCCCCTCGGCAAACTTGTGGGCGAGGGAACCTTCCTTTTCTTTGAGAAAAAAGAAAGAAGAGAAAATAAAGATATGGAGCCTTATGGCTCGTTATCGCTTACTAGAGTAGGTGCTGCACAAAATGTCAGATAACACATGCAAAAAATAGAAAGCATGAAATCGACAAGATGCGCGGAGCACATGAACTTTACTTATGCACGGGGTCTGCGCCCGGCTTTGTACAAAGGATTACATGCAACAGCGGCAAGACTCGTACAAAAGGTGGTTGCCGGAACAGGTTCCGGCAACCGCGCCCTACAGGTAAAACTTACGAAGATGCTCAATGTTCCAGGAGTTGCTCACCGGAAAGCCATCTTCAGTCTCAAGGCGGACAGTGCCAGGCCTAGTGATTCGTTTCACCCGGTAAGGGCCTTCCCACTTTGGCGTCAACTTGTTGGAATTCTTGGCGGACTGAACGCGCCGAAGAACAAGGTCGCCTTCCTTGAGACTTCTGGCATTAACTTTGCGGCTATGGTAGCGGCGCAAAGCTTGCTGGTATCGAGCAGCTCGTACAGCAGCCTGAAGACGGTCCTCCTCAAGGAGCAGCGCGTCATCTTGCCGCAGCTGCTCTTGCTCAAGTTCATCATAAGCGAGCACCCGAGGCGACCCATATACGAGTTCCGTGGGGAGAACTGCCTCTGCTCCATAGACTAGAGCGAAAGGTGTCTGGCCAGTGGCTCGATTTGGCGTCGTCCTGATCGACCAAAGAACCACCAGCAGCTCCTCAATCCAGTTCTTTCCGCACTTGTGCAGCCTGTCAAAAGTCCTGGTCTTGAGCCCGCGCAGCACTTCAGCATTTGCCCTCTCCGCTTGACCGTTGCTTCTCGGATGAGCAACAGAAGCGAAGCAGACCTTGGCGCCAAGATCTTGGACGTACTGCATGAAGGTGCGACTCGTGAATTGCATGCCGTTGTCGGTGATGATCCTGTTAGGGATCCCGAAACGGCAAACAATTGACCTGAAAAACTTGATTGCTGACTGTGCTGTGACCTTCCTCACTGCTTCCACTTCCGGCCACTTTGTGAACTTGTCGATTGCAACGTACAAGTACTCAAAGCCCCTGACAGCTCGGGGAAAGGGGTCGAGGATGTCGAGCCCCCAGACCGAAAATGGCCAGGATAAAGGGATCGTCTGGAGAGCTTGAGCTGGCTGGTGTATCTGCTTGGAATGGAACTGGCACGCTTCACACTTGGTTACTTGTGCAGTTGCATCCTGGAGGGCTGTCGGCCAAAAGAAACCTTGCCGGAATGCTTTGCCGGCAAGTGCTCTTGCGCCAATGTGGTGGCCACATATGCCTCCATGTATCTCTGCCAATAGCTTTTGTCCATCTTCCCGGTGAATACACTTCAATTTCACACCGTTGAATCTTCTTCTGTACAGTGTGCTATTGACAAACTGGTACATACTTGACTGCCGGGCTACTCTTTCCACTTCTTCTTGCTCTTCGGGAAGTTCTCCTGTCTGAAGGAAACGGACAATTTGCTGTGCCCATGCTGGAGCTTGTGGCTCAACAACAAGGACTAAAGGCACATATGCTGCTGCGGGAACATCTGCTTCCACGGCGAGAACCTGCAGCTCAGCCGGAGCTTGACATTCCCCGGCAAGCTTGCCGGAGCAAAACTTGTTGGGAGCATCTACTTCAATGGAAAAAACCCTAGGGCCTGCCAGAGCAGACTGCTCCTCAGCACTCTTGGTGTTGATCTTGGGGACTTTCTTGGCGGCGGCTTCGGGAAGCTCTGCTGGAAAATAGTCACCAGAAATCAACTTCCTCTTCTTGCTCTGTCCAGTTGATGGCGTTATAGTTGGTTGAGTCAGTTTGAGCACAAAGATCCCTGGTTCCACAGGTAACCTAAGTGCGGCGCACTTTGACAGGCCATCAGCAATGTCGTTCTGAGCTCTTGGAACATGCTCCATCTGTAGGCCGTCAAAGTGCTCTTCTAACTTTCTCACTTCGTCAACGTAGGCTTCCATCAACGGACTCTGATAATCCTTGTTCACTTGGCGGATGACAAGCTGCGAGTCACCCCTGACAATGAGCTTCTTGATCCCAAGGTCTACTGCGATCCTGAGACCGGCAAGCAAACCTTCATACTCTGCAGTATTGTTTGTTGCTTGCTCCTTGGGAAAGTGCATCTGGACTACGTACTTGAGGTGCTCTCCGGTGGGTGCGACAAGTAGCACGCCCGCACCGGCGCCTTGCAGCGAGAAGGCACCATCAAAGTACATCAGCCACTCTTTGCTTGCTTCCTTGACGGGGATGCTCGTCTCTGGAATTTCTTCATCTGGTGTTGGCGTCCACTCTGCTATGAATTCTGCCTAGGCTCTGCTCTGGATAGTTGAAGTGCTTTCAAATTTGAGGCCAAAACTTGACAGTTCCAGTGCCCACTCGACAATCCTGCCTGTTGCTTCTGGATTCTGTAGTATCCTCTTCAGCGGAAAACGAGTGACAACTGTGATCTCATGTGCTTGGAAGTAATGGCGCAGCTTTCTCGAGGTCATGAGAAGGCCGAAAAGCAATTTCTGCACACCAGAGTACCTTGATCTAGCCCCCTGCAGAAGGGAACTGACAAAGTAAACTGGGCGATGTACCATTTTCTTCTGCACCTCCTCCTGCGCCTGCGCAGATCCATCCTTGTCGGGACTAGAGCTTGTCGGTGAAGCCCCCTGCTTGTCGCTGGATACACCTGCCGTGGTTGCTGGCTCATCATCCGCCTCCTTCTCCGCTACTAACGCAGCAATAACCACTTGATTGGTTGCCGCTATATACAGCAGCAACTTCTCTTGTGGCTTAGGTGCGACAAGTATTGGAGTGGAGGGCAGGTATCTCTTCAAGTCCTGCAGCGCAGCCTCTGCTTCCGGAGTCCATTTCATTGGACCTGCCTTTTTCAATATTTTGAAAAATGGCAGGGTGCGCTCAGCAGACTTAGAGATAAACCTGCTGAGAGCAGCCACGCAACCGGCAAGTCTTCGTACATCCTTGACGCGCTTTGGTGCTTCAGTCTGCTCAATGGCCTTGATCTTGTCGGGATTGGCTTCAATTCCCCGCTGAGACACGAAGAACCCGAGAAGCTTGCCGGAGGGGACTCCAAACACACACTTCTCGGGGTTAAGCTTGAGGTTGATCTTGCGCAGATTTGCAAAGGTTTCGTCTAAATCTTGAATCAGAGTTGCTTTGTCCTTGCTCTTGACCACTATGTCATCCATGTAGGCTTCTACATTTTTGTGTATTTGTGGCTCAAAAGCGTCATGGACTACTCTTGCAAATGTTGAACCAGCATTCTTCAAACCGAAAGGCATCCGTACAAAACAGTATGTGCCACATGGGGTGATGAATGCGGTCTTCTCCTCATCTTCTTCTGCCATGAAGATCTGATGGTATCCTGAGTATGCGTCAAGAAATGAAAGCAAGTCACATCTGGCCGTGGAGTCAACAATCTGGTCAATGCGTGGCAAGGGAAATGGGTCTTTGGGACAAGCTTTATTAACATCGGTAAAGTCAATACAAAGCCTCCATTTCCCGTTTGCCTTGCGCACGACTACAAGATTGGCCAGCCACGTAGGATGGAGCACTCCTCTGACAAGGCATGCTGCTTCCAACTTCTTGATTTCTTCTGCAATGAATTCTTGGCGCTCCACTGCTTGTTTCCTGACTTTTTGCTTGATGGGCCGCGCATGAGGACAAACGGCAAGATGGTGCTCGATTACTTTCCTGGGAACACCGGGGATGTCAGACGGCTGCCATGCAAACACGTCGACGTTCGCCCGCAGGAAAGCAACGAGCACGCTTTCCTATTTAGGGTCGAGCGTGGCACTGATGGTGAAGGTACCACCAGTGTTGTTCTCCTTGGTGGACACCTTCTTGGTCTCAGGCGGAGCCGCCATTGTCTTCTTACACTTGCCGGTGGAGCTCGATGGTGCGTCCTCGATGGTAGCGCAGCACTCCGAAGAGGTGCGCTTGCCGGAGTGGGCATCAGAACTCTTGCCGGACTTGGTCTTCTTCTTCCCCCCGGGAGCTTCAGCGGCAAGTGACTTGCGTTCTGCTGCGGCTGCTGCGTCCCGGTAAATCTTGTCGGCGCAGATAAGAGCATCCTTCTTGTCACCAGGGATAGAGATGACACTTATCGGGCCTGGCATCTTCAGCATGTTGTATGCATAGTGAGAGGCTGCCATGAATTTGGCGAGTGCTGGACGGCCTAGTATTCCATTGTAAGGCAATGGAAAGTTAGCAACGTCAAAAGTGACCCTCTCAGTCCTGAAGTTCAACTCGCTGCCAAATGTCACCGGCAACGTGATCTTTCCCTTCGGCTTGCTCCTTCCCGGATTGATTCCTTGAAATGTGCCGGTCTCTTCGAGCTCGTTGTCAGGGATCTGGAGTTTCTGGAGTACCGCGGAGGAGATCAGGTTCAAGCCGGCCCCGCCGTCAACTAGCATCTTAGTGACCTTGAGGTTGCGGATAGTTGGTGAAACCAACATCGGCAAGCACCCGACCGCAGTTATGCGATCAGGGTGGTCCTCAATATCAAAGATGATAGGCGTGCCGGACCATTTTAGAGGCTTGCGTGACTCGACGGGTGGTTCTGCCGCATTGACTTCCCACACCCACTGCTTGAGTTGGCAGTGCGAAGTATGCAGAGAAGCACCACCGTCAACGCAAAGGACCTCTGTGACTTTCTGGAACTCCTGCTCATCGGCCTTGTCATCATCCATATCTTCATCGTCGTCTTCATCTTCGTCCTTGTCGCGGCCGCGGGGAGGTCTGTCTCCTTGCCACTGCTTGGCCTTGCCGTGGTGTCCTCCTCGCCCGGGGCGCTTCTTGCCGGATCCTCCAGTACCTTCTTGGGCCTTCTCCTTGTCGCGTCGCTCGTACTCAGCCTTCTGCTGCTCGACAAGCTGCTCGACCTTCTTGCAGCTCTGGAGATCATGGCCCTTGGTGCGGTGGATCTTGCAATACTGCTTGTCTGAGCCGTCCTTCTTGTCGGCGACTGCCACAGCTTCGGCTTCCTTGGCGCCACCTCCGTTGCCGGATTGCTCAACGACTAGCACATCTTTGCCTTTCTTCTTCCTGTTGTTCCGCCGCCGGTTTTTCCTTGCCGGGGCAGCATCATCGCTGTTAGATCCTCCTGCTCCTGTATTCTCTCCGGGGAGTTTCCTCCCTTCCTCAGCACGTGCACACTTGTCAGACAGGGCATATAGCTCACTGACATCTCTGATCTTGCACATCGCCATCTCCTCCCGCATCCTGCGGTTTTGCACGTTCTGATGGAACGCGTTGATGACCACGGCAGGGTGGACATCTGGGATGTTACGCTGTACTTGGCTGAATCTCTGAATGTACTTGTGCAGGGGCTCTCCTTCCTTCTGGGCGAGCAGATGGAGGTCGCTCTCTTGGCCATGAGGCTTGTGGCCGCCTGTAAAGGCGCCGGCAAACTGATGGCACAGATCTGCCCAGGAGGATATGGAGTTGTCCGGCAAGTGCATGAGCCAGGACCTGACATTGGGCTTGAGTACCAGCGGGAAGTAGTTGGCAAGGATCTTGTCGTCGCGCCCCCCGGCAGCTTGCACCGCGATGGTGTAGATGCTGAGGAACTCCGACGGATGCAACTTGCCGTCGTACTTCTATGGTACGTCTGGCTTGAAATTCTTCGTGCTGGGCCACTGGACTTGCCGCAGCTCACGAGTGAACGCAGGGCAACCTACCGCGTACGGCAAGTCGCCTGGTTCCCCTGGCGCATGCATGTCGACAGTGGGCCCAGCGCGCTGGTCTGATTGACGCCGCGCTTCTCTTCGACTCTCGATGCGAGTATGAGCGTCTTCTTGCTGTCGTTCATGAAGAACTTGGCGCTGATCGCGACGAGCTCGTGGATCTGACGACGTGGTGGAGTCGGTGTCGAGGTTGACCCGGCGAGTCGGCGATCTTGGCCTTCGGGGCGGAGAGTGCACGGTGGTCGCACCCCCACCGGTCTTGTCGCCATCGGCTCGTGCCTGGCAATCTTGCCGCGGCTGCGATGCATTCGGCTACCGTGGAGTGTCGCCGTTGGCGAAGCCGATGAGACTCTGAATGGTGGCCCTCCATTCGTCGATCTTGTCCGCCGTTGGAGGGTAATCCAGGAGCAATTGAGCTCGTGCCAAAGCTTCTTCCGAAGTTTTGGGTGGTGGTGGCGAACGGTGTGAGGAGCGGGATATGCTCGGACTTCTAACTATGTTAGAAGGAGCAGCATCCCGTCCGGGCGACCGTGTCTTGCTCGTGCCAGCATGTTGGCGCGCATGCTGGTCTTGAGCATCCCGAGATCCACCAGCTCGATCTCGGCCCAACGAACGTATGGTACCGCGAGTACCATGACACTGTCGGTCCCGCGCCTCCTGAGATGGGCGTGGCGCATGTACGGACGCCGAGGTCTGCGCAGCCTTGTCCTTGGACTTGGCAGCATCTCCCTCGTCGACGCCCGTTCTTCCGCCAGCGTCTACCCCACCACCCGTTTGCTCCGGTGGCGGTGGGATCGACATGGACGGAGCAGCCACCTCCGAAGTCTTCTTCTTCGGTGGCATGTCGATGAAGATGATGAAGAAGATGAAGATCTAGCTCGCGTGAACGCCGGATTGGGTTCACACAACCTCGACGACCCCCTACCTGGCGCGCCAAAGATGTCGTGGGAACGAACACCTATGGGGCAGGGCCCCTTTCGGTCCGGCGGGGGGCGGAGATCGCACGAAGAGCGGATCGAGGCGAAGCACACGAGCGGTTTACCCAGCTTCGGAGCTCTCCGGAGAGATAATACTCCTACTGCTGCTTTGTGGATTGTATTGTGTTCTTGCTCGGGAGCGCTGGGTGCTACAGTCCACACTGGCTGCTAACGAGACCGAGCGTGAGTGTTTTCTGGTTTCGAACCCTTCGAACCCCTGTCTACGTTGCGCATGGGCCTCCTTTTATATGCTCAAGGGGTCACCGACAGGTGGCAACGCATGCAAGGGCAAAAATGTAAAAGAACTACGGTAGGTACACCTACTTGCACAGTGTATCCTACCTAACCCTGACAGCAGGGGACAAGGGCATTAAATGCCCGTCTGCGTCGCCCAAACAGTGCAGAAAAGGACCGTCAGGGGCACCACCGCTTGCCACGATGGCTATCTTGTCAGCGCCGCTTGCCACCTCGCACCGCTGGCTGCACAGCCTCTTGCCAGCGCGCCTGGAATGGTCCCAGGACGACACGTTGGTGGATGTGCTGGAGCGTAGGTACAGAGTGGTAGCTTTCCGCGGCAAGCACCTTGCCGCGGTCGTTGTCTTGTCGCGCCCGGAAGCTTGTCGCTCACCGGGCCTTGCCGGGACGCGTGGCGCGTCGCGGAAAGTTCCTTGAGATGCCTCGGTTGGCCTTCCCGGCAAGCTCCTCTTGCCGGGGCCTTGTCTCCTTGACTTGAGATGCCTTGGCTGGCCTTCCCGGCAAGCTCCTCTTGCCGGGGTCCTGTCTCTTTGACTTGAATACTTTGTTCTTGAATGGCTCCAAAGGAACCACGGAGGACCTTGGCGGTCACCCGGCAAGCCTTGACGCGGAGCGCTGCGACTGCCCGTGCACAAGTTCGGGATACTAGGGTACCCCTACTCTAGTACACCGACACTTGTGTGTCAAATTTATATGGTCCAAGGTAGTTTTATTGCATGATATAGCCTCTAGACACTTGTAGGAGTAGTTCCTATTAGTTTGGTTGAGTTTGATTCACTTTTATTTGAGTCACTAAATTTTTTAGACATAATGTTTAGGAAGGTGTTCCAAGGTGGTTCCTCGCAGAAGAAGAAATCTGCAAGACCCGCGATACGAGAGCCGGACCTTGAACCACAACGGGAAGCTCTAGTGCGGCCTTGCGAATGGCCGTCAAATCATTTCATAAGTCGTGTAGGTTTCAAGGAAGAATTTGGTATATACGTGCACAATGCCGGCCTGACGGACTTTTAGATAAGTGCCCCTAGCATTACAACCTCACTGATTCTTTTGTATGCAGATTTAAGTACTCAGAACCGCCGAGGTACGCAATCTATTTTGTTTGATCTTTATGATAAATCATTTAGCATGGACCTTGAAGAATTTAATGATGCATGCAAAATTCAACAATGGGGCATTTGTACTGAACCGCGTAAATCTGATTGTGCTGAGTTCCTTGCTAGCATTACAGCGGGAGAAACTAGAAGCATAACACAAGCTAGTTTGGGGAGCATTCACTTTCCTACCTTACATTATTTTGTTCTCTTCATAGGAAGATGTATTGATGGTAAACATGACCATAGCCACCTTTGCGCTTCTGACTTGAGTGTTCTCAAGAGTGCCATAATGAATGATAAACAATATAACTTAGGGGCTATCGTTGCATGTCGGCTACATAATAATGCTAAATATGGAGATTTCTTTGGTGGAATTTACGCCAGCTAATGATCTTGGTGTCCCCATAAGAAATGGTGATCCTCAGTTGCCACTTGTTTTTCTTGATTATGATGCTATGGTGCGTTGTCAGTTTCTTGAGAGGGGCGAATTGCCATTCCAGTACAGACTAATCTTTGATAGGGAGCGTGTCTTCTATATTACGCTTCCCGCTCATGCCTTCTTTGACTTTCAGGTAAAACGAAGATACTTAATAACCAGAGAGGAGGCGGACGGGTATGGGAAGGCCAGGGAGACCGCCCGCCTTCATGGGGCAGCCCGCCAAGCGGTGGCAGCTGCCATTGAGTACAACCCCAACTACAACTCTGGATATTATCCAGGCCAGTTGTGGCCCTAGACCAACTTAGGCCAAAAGCCTAAGCTTGGGGGGAGTACATATTTCCCACCGACATTACATTCATATTCACACATTCATTCCAGTTGTCGGTGTTCATACTTTTTCATTGTACCATCCATGTTAGTTTATTTTTCTTCCTTTCTTCTTGTGTGTTCCGAAAATTTGAGAAAATTCAAAAAATTAGTCCTTACTTCTTTTTAGCTTTCCTTTCTAGTTCTTAATTAGTTGTAGTATTAAAAGAAAACCCAAAAAGATTTCTCGTTCTTCTTTTTCTTGTTGGGAGCTTTCCTGTGTAAATAGTTTTTCTAGTTTTTGTTTTCTTTTCGTTAATTCGCTTTCTTCAGGAAAAACAAAACGTCCAAAAATATTTCAGTGTGTTTCTTTGAAATACTTTTCTTTTCTTTGGGTCGTAAGGAGAAGACCACGATGAAAACGTTGAGTGGATCTCATATGCATTATTATTGATCTAACAAAGAGCCCATATTTTGTCTTCTCCTTTGAATAATAGTTTGCATATTCCAGCTTTGTCCAATGCACGTGAACTCTTATTATTACTCAGATCGTTCGGTCGTGCAGTGAAAGGCAATAATGATGATATTTGATGAAATGATTGATGTGAAGAAAAAAATGGTATGAACTCGACCTATTTTGTTTTTGTAAATATGATTAGCTCATCGTTCCTGATTTAGCCTATTATGAATGAAACATGTTTGCAATGACAATTAGAGATTGTAGTTACTCGTGCCATGCTTAATTAGCTAGGAGTGAATAATGGTTTGTCTTGTGTGCCAACGTGCATTTTAAAATGGTTATGATGTAGTATGACATTAGGATGGTATCCTCTTCTGAATGATTCAAGTGGCTTGACTTGCCACATGTTCACGCATGTAGTTGAATCAAAAACCAACATAGCCTCCACGATATTTATGTTCATGGTGATTTATATCCTACTCATGCTTGCACTCGATGTTGATTAACCTCAATGCATGTTTATGACCATTGTCGCTCTCTAGTTGGTCGCTTCTCAATCTATTTGCTATCCTTCACTTGTACTAAGCGAGAATACTGCTTGTGCATCCACTTTCTTAAACCCAAAGTTGTTCCATATGAGTCCACCATACCTACCTATATGCGGTATTTACCTACCGTTCCAAGTAAATTTGCATGTGCCAAACTCTAAACCTTCAAATAATAATCTATTTTGTATGCCCGGATCGCTCATGTAGTGACTGGGGGCTGTCAGTATCTTCCATGTCAGGTGGGTTATTCTCACAATGAGTGTTTATTCACTTGTCATTCACAAGAGAGTGGCTGGTAATCGGGATGCCCAGTTCCATGCTCAAAATCAAATTAAAATATAATAATGAAACAAAACTCCCCCAGGACTATTGTTGGTATGGACGGTACACGTGGATTCGGCTAGCCGTGGGGTGTGATTGTTGGTGGAGGGGGGGTAAAACTTACCATCCTGTTTGGGAACCTCCTATAATGTACTTCCCTCCGTCTGGAATTACTTGTCGGAGAAATGGATGTATCTAGACATATTTTAGTTCTAGATACATCCACTTTTATCCATTTTCACGACAAGTAATACCGGACGGAGGGAGTATCTAGCATGGAAGATAGTGAGATCTCTTGGTTGTTATGTTGATAATGAAAGCATACCTCTCAAAATTATATTCATCTATGCTTTAAAGCTTCGACCTCTAGCACCTCCGTAAATCCCTGCTTCCCTCTAAGAAGGGCCTATCTATTTACTTCTATTGTTGAGTCATCATCCTCTTATAAAAGCATCAGCTGGAGAGCACTATTGTAATCTATATGATTTGTTTTTAGTTGATGTTCAGTATGACTGTGACTGGATCTCTTTTGCCATGAATTATAATGTCTAGTCAGTCCTTGATCTTCAGGGATGCTCTGCATTTATTGCGGTCTCAGAAAGGGCTAGCGAGATACCATTATGTCATATTATATCATGATTGCTGTGAAAAAAGTGTTGTCATCCGCAATATCTTATTATTGCTTGCTAGTTGATTATGCCATTGATATGAGTAAATCTGAGACCTAAATGTTATTGTGAATTTGGTTAGTTCATAATCTTTGTTGAAAACCTGAATATTGGCTAGACATATTTGTAACAACAAGATCAAACAAAGTTTGTAAAAGTTTTTCTTTGTCACTTTCAGTTTGTCAACTGAATTGCTTGAGGACAAGCAATGGTTAAGCTTGGGGGAGTTGATATGTCTCCATCGTATCTACTTTTCCAAACTCTATTGCCCTAGTTTTAGACCCTAATTTGCATGATTTGAATGGAACTAACCCGCACTGACGCTGTTTTCAGCGGAATTTCCATGGTTTTTGTGCAGAAATCAAAGTTCTCGGATTGAACTGAAAATTTACGGAGAATTTTTACGGAATAAATGAAAAATACTGGCGCAAGAAGATACCAGAGGGGGGTACCCAGAGGCCACAAGCCCTGGGGGCGCGCCCACCCCCCTAGGGCGCGCCCTGCATGCTTGTGGGCCCCTGGACCTCCTTCGACCCTAATTCCAACGCTATATATTCCTATTCGGGGAGAAAAAAACAGAGAAAAGGATTCATCGTGTTTTACGATACGGAGTCGCTGCCGCCTCCTGTTCTTCATCGAGAGGGCTGATCTGGAGTCTGTTTTGGGCTCCGGAGAGGGGAATACGCTGTCGTCGTCATCATCAACCTTCCACCATCACCAATTTCATGATGCTCACCGCCGGGAGTGAGTAATCCTGTCGTAGGCTTTCTTAGCGGTGATGGGTTGGATGAGAATTATCATGTAATCGAGTTAGTTTTGTTAGGGCTTGATCCCTAGTATCCACTATGTTCTGAGATTGATGTTGTTATGACTTCGCTATGCATAATGCTTGTCACTAGGGCCCGTGTGCCATGAATTCAGGTTTGAACCTATTATCTTTTCATGAATATATGTGTGTTCTTGATCCGATCTTGCAAGTTGTAGACAACTATTACGAGTTATGATCCGCATACCCCAAGGTGACAATTATTGGGATTCTTTCCGGTGATTACCGTAGTTTGAGGAGTTCATGTATTCAGTAAGTGTTAATGATGTGTTCCGGTTCTCTATTAAAAGGAGACCTTAATATCCCTTAGTTTCCATTAGGACCCCGCTGCCACAGGAGGGTAGGACAAAAGATGTCATGCAAGTTCTTTTCCATAAGCACATATAACTATCAAGGTTGGAAAAAGTGGTAGGCGTAAGTGAGGAAGTTGGCGTTCGCCTAGTGCCTAGGCGGTGCTTAAGCACCCTAGGCATGGACAAGGCAGTAATATTTTTTACTATTAGGGTGAATTTTTGATATTATATGTGTGTCGATATTAATTCAGGCCACATTAATAATTTAACTACCATCTACTTCCAT
Source organism: Triticum timopheevii (assembly GCA_963921465.1). Lineage (NCBI taxonomy): Eukaryota > Viridiplantae > Streptophyta > Magnoliopsida > Poales > Poaceae > Triticum > Triticum timopheevii. Next base: position 570,304,515 of record OY997264.1, read on the forward strand.
TTGAATATGGCATGTTTGGCATATCGGTGCAATATGGCAAGATTTCTCAGTCGGGTAGACAAGTTCTTGCTTGCCCTGCCTAGGTTTTCGCTTATGCCCTAGGCGAGGCATTTGGCCATTTCCTAGAAACTAAGCGTGCCTAAGCGCCTCCTAGGCACTGCTTTTTCCAATAGAGATAAATATATACGAAATACATGCCTACATTATATTGATGAATTGGAGCTAGTTTTGTGTCGCCCTAGGTTATAACTACTACATGATGAATATTACCCAACACAATTATCCATCATTGATACAATGCCTACGAGCTTTTCACATATTGATCTATGTTGAGTTAGTTTCGTTGCTACTGCTGTTACAATCACAACAAAACTGAGACTGTTACTTTTGCCACTGTTACCGTTACTATCATACTACTTTGCTACTAAATATTTTGATGCAGATATTAAATCTTTTAGGTGTGTTTGAATTGACAACTCAACTGCTAATACTCACGAATATGCAGAGCAATTCTAATTTATTTCTTAATTTTCAAGATTTACATGAAGAGGGAGGTGCCGGCAGCTGGAATTCTAGACCTGAAAAAGCTATGTCAGAGATACCTATTCTGCACATCTCCAAATGAGCTGAAATTTCACTAAGAATTATTTTGGGATAAATAAAAAATACAGGAAGAAAGAAATACCAGAGGAGGCCACCGAGGTGCCCACAAGGCACCAGGGCGCGCCCTAGTGGCTTTTGGGCCCCCTGGCCAGCCACCGAGGCCCATCTTCTGGTATATAATCCCTTTTGCCCTAGAAAAATAAGGAGAAGACTTTCAGGACGGAGCGTCGTCGTCTCCAGGCAGGACTTGAGCAGGAGCACTTTTGCTCTCCGGCGGAGCATTTCCACCGGGGACACTTCCCTCCGGGAAGGGGAAATTAAAGCCATCGTCATCACCAACAACCCTCTCATCATGGGAGGACCAATCTTCATCAACATTTTCACCAGAACTATCTCATCTCAAACCCTAGTTCATCTCTTGTATTCAATCTTTGTCTCAAAAACTCAGATTGGTACCTGTGTGTTGCTATGAGTGTTGATTACATCTTGTAGTTGATGCTAGTTGGTTTATTTGGTGGAAGATTATATGTTCAAATCTTTAATGCTATTTAATACCCCTCTAATTTTGGACATGAATATGATTTGTGAGTAGTTAATTTTTTTCTTGAGGACATGGGAGAAGTCTTGTCATAGGTAATCATGTGAATTTGGTATTCCTGTATGTTGTTGTTTCCCTTAGAGGTGTCATGTGAACGTCCACTACATGACACTTCACCGTATTTGGACCTAAGGAAATGAATTATAGAGTAGTAATTAGATGATGGGTTGCTAGAGTGACAAAATCTTAAACCCTAGTTTATGCGCTATTATGTAAGAGCCCGATTTGGATCCATACGTTTCATGCTATGGTTAGATTTATCTTAATTCTTCTTTCGTAGTTGCAGATGCTTGCGAGAGGGGTTAATCATAATTGTGAGGCTTGTTTAAGTAAGAACATCACCCAAGCACCAGTCCACCCACATATCAAATTATCAAAGTAGTGAACGCGAATCAAACAAACATGATGAATGTGACCAGATGAAATTCCCATGTGTCCTCAAGAACGTTTTACTTGCTATAAGAGAAAGTTTTGGCCTGTACTTTGCTACAGAAAGTGTTGGGCTACCTTGCTGCATCTTTATTACTATTGCTACTTATTGCTCATTACAAATTAGTTTCCTTTCTATCGAATTATCTGTTACCGATAATTTCAGTGCTTGCAAAAAATACCTTTCTGAGAACCTCTTGTCATTTCCTTCTACTCCTCGTTGGGTTCTACACTCTTACTTATCGAAAGGACTACGATTGATCCCCTATACTTGTGGGTCATCAAACATATACCTTGGGTTCACTTAGTCTAGGAAGTCTATTATCTCAATAGACAACCAACTGATCGATTAACAAATTTCTCTTTTTTGGTGGAGGGATTGCCTCAAACTTCTCACTACATGTAATAATAGGGATATTTTCTTTGTGGAAAATGGGGATTCCAATCAACTCTGGTGAGACAATTGGAATGATCCTCCCCAAATGCAACATTGTCGACATCTGCATTCCTATTCCAAGAATAGTCACATAAACATTTCTCAAGTTTGCAATATGGAAGATTTATCTGATCACTTCCATCTTCCTCTTTCTGAGGAGGCATATGCTTAATTCAATCAACTGGCTTTCATGGTTAATGAGGTGCAACCCTCTACAAATCAAGAAATATGGAAATACCCACCTCGAGCCTCTAGATATCAAGTTTCCAAGAGATACAAAATTCTAATGGGAGACCATACGGTCCATCCTTTCATTAAGTGTATTTGGAAGACGTGTTGCCCGCTGAAGCAAAAAATATTATTTGCTTGTTGATCAACATTAGAGCCCTACTCTAGAGAAATATCTTTCTTTTTTATGAATACTCTTGTGTTTTGTATAACAGGCATGCGTTGGAAACTAGGGGTTACCTCTTTTTCCATTGCCCTTTTGCACAGATATGCCAGAGTGACAGTACCATTGCTCTGGTCTAACTGCAACCTCTTTATTAAAATCTTGAGATTGTTTTGTGTTGTAAAGATCGATACCACAAAGAAGTTGTTCCCATGAGATTTCATTGTAAATCTTAGTCATATGAATTACTTTGTCTTTTCTTGGATTTTAGATTAAATCAATATACATGTAATAGTTATGAGTTTGAATAAGGAAAACTCATGGGATCAGTTGCTAGGAGAATCACTCTTGTGCAGTCTTGTTTGACTAATACCCCCTTTTCATGATGTGTTTTTAACCTATTCATGTTAGTGTCCTTAAAAAGGCTTATTTTTGTAGGGTTGGGCTAGTATGGCAAGAAGATGTGAATAAGAAAAAAAAAATCCATTTAGTCATCTGGAAAACCTGCTACAAACCTAGAGATCTAGGGGTGTTGGGGATTCTGAATTTGGAAATTATGAATACTGCTTTGTTAGCCAAATGGTTTTGGAAGCTGGAAAATGAGAAAGGACTATGGTAAACGGTTCTTTTGAATAAGTATGTGGTATATGGATGTTTGTCAAGAGCTAAACCTAAAGTTGGCGAATCTTAGTTTTGGACCAATATTCTGAAAGTTAAAGAAATATTTTACAAATTTTGTAAAAGGAAATTGGGAAATGGCAAGAATACTAGATTTTCGGAAGACACATGGGTAGATGATAAACCCTTGAAAGATGCCTACCCCATAAGTTATCTACTTAGTTTTGATCATAACATTGTTGTTACTGATGCACTTATAAAAAGGTTGGCAAGGGTTTAAATTCCGTAGAATGCATGGAGAAACCTTTGATTTGTGGATAATCTTAGAATGAGATGTGAAAAGGTAGGAATTGGGGCTGACAAAGATCAGGTCGAATGGGTCCTGACAGCTGATAAACAGTTCTGTGTAAAATCTTTATATAGGAAGCTGATAGAAAATGATTGCAACTTTCCTAAAAAAAGTCTTGTGGAAGGTCAAGGCCCCTGCTAAAATCAAAGTGCTTCTCTGGTTTAACAAAAGACAATTTACTCGAGAGGGGCTGGAAGGGTAGTAAACAATGTGTTGTCTGTGGACAAGATGGGAGCATAGATCATTTGCTTTTCAAATGCTCTGCTGCTGTACTGATATGGAATTTGTTGAAATGTGCCTTTTTCTTAAATTATGTTCCTAACTCTTTGAACAATTGTTTTGGGAGTTGGATTAGAAGCTTTTCTAAGGATAATAAAAAAACTTGTATTTGTTGGTTCGGCTGTTGTTTTCTGGACTCTTTGGAAGTGCAGAAACAATATTATATTTGAAAAAAAAAATGGGCGTGGCTACTGGTCAATCGGCTGAATGAATTTTGGGTCAGTCGATTGACCCCCAAACTAGCAGCGTCTGCACAGGTGCAAGCTGGACCATGGGCTGCTCCAGTTCAATACTACCAAGCCTACATACTTTTTTTTGTACGTTAATTACTCGCTGCTCTAGTACTAGTAATTGGCCAAGTCTTTGTAGATGACCAATGGATAGCACTCACACATAATTGCATGCAATGGTCAGTGACTATATGTGCAATCTCATACACGTATATTTATTTTTACACACATGCAATCTCACTGATGAATAGAATCCTCACACATATTTATTTTTATACATAGATATATCTGGAAAATATATTATTACTATGCAAAACTGAGCATATTATAGTGAGATTTTCACACAAAAAAGTGTTTTCTAAAAAGTAATGGATTAGAGGCATCCGTATTATCCATACAAAAGAAAAGAAATGAAAACTAAAAAAATGTAAGAAAAAGTAAAAAAAAGTAAAAAATGAAGTTTTCATTGGAAGAATGAATTCGTGGCACTAGTATTACCATTTAAAAAAAACTAAAACAAAATCAAAATAATGAAGTATTCTACGAAATAATCAAACCCTTTAAGAAGAAAGAAAATGAAAAGGAAAAACTTTCAAAACTTACACATAATTGGCACTGAAATTGCACTTTTTGAAATATGCAAAGAATAAGCATATAATAGTCCAATTTTCGCATTCTACTATAGTTTACACATAGTGTAACTGAAATAATGTATTTCCTTTAAGAAGTCGGAAAATTAAAAAAACTTGCGCACAACTTTGCACCGAAATTGCACTTTACCGTAATATGCAAAAATAATCATATGATCATGAAATTTTGGCAAATATTATATAGTGTTTGTTTGTACATAATTACACTCAGCCAAAATACCACAAAAAATCAATAAAGGAAAAAAGAAAAACATAAAGAAACATAAAACACAAATAAAAAGTAATTGATCAAGCATGATTAATTAGGCAGCCAAGCATTATATGTAAACACATACAATTACACACAATTGTGTTGTGTAAAATGTATACACAATTTGCACTGAAATTGCACTTTTTGAAATATGCAAAGGATAAACATATAATAGTGCATTTTCCGCATTCTACCATACTTTACACATAATGTAAATGAAATAATGTATTTCCTTTAAGAAGTCAGAAAATAAAAAAAAATTGCGCACAACTTTGCGCTGAAATTGCACTTACCATAATACACAAAAATAATCATATAACCATGTAATTTTGGCAAAATATTATATAGTATTTATTTGTATATAATTACAATCACCCAAAAAACCACAAAAAAGCAATAAAAGAAATAAAGGAAAAAAGAAAAACACACAGAAACATAAAACATAAATAAAAAATGAAGCAAAAATACCCACAAAAGAAATAATTAAATTTACTTAGGAAGATTAAATTAGTGGCATTGGTATTACCATTTAAGAAAAAAATGAGAAAAAGAATGTTAAACAAAGACGGACAAAATTTGCACAAAATATGCAAAAAAATTGTGCTTTTTAGAAATATGCAAGAATAAGCATATAAAAGTAAAATTTTGCAAAAACAGAATCTAAGAATAAATGAATAGTGGCATTGGTATTAACCTTAAAGTAGAATGAAAATGAATAGAGACTAAAACAATATCAAAATAATGTTTTTCTGAAAAAGAATGAATTAGTGGCGTTGGTATTTTCTTTAAGAAGAAATAATATTTATAAAAAAATTTACGCACAACTTCGCACCAAAATTGCATTTTCTCATAATATGCAAACATAATCGTATAATCATGAAATGTTGGCACATATTATATAGTATTTGTACGTATATAATTACACCCAGCCAAAACCCACAAAAACAAAATTATAACCAATAAAGGAAAGAAAATATTCAGTCCAGAATTAAACGGGCGCAACAAAGTCAAAGAAATTGGCCCAGTGCCAATTCGACTGACCAAAACAACGCGTCAATCGATTCCTTGCAGCCCAGTCCAACAACAGAACTGAACAGAAAAAAAAATGAAAACAGCACAAATCTCAAAGCACGATCCAACGAACAGAAAATCGACTAACCATAACATGAAAAGTCAGCTGATTGAAAAGTAGCTAAAGTGAAAAAAAATCTATAATGGCCCATTGATTCTGATTAAGCTGATTTGCTACTGGATCGTGGGTTGGTCGATATTGCAGAAGGAGGAGCAAGAATAGGTGTTGATGCTGGGGGCAAAACTTCTTGAGCTTGTAGCAAGTGAGATATACAAGGCGTCACATGGATGGAGATATGGTGTCCGCAAGCTTGGAGTCTGAAGATCGAAGATGATGCTTTGTCTACATTCTCGTTGGAAGCTATTTGTAGTGTTTGTTTGACTTCTAGTTTCACCCTCGTCTTTTAGCGATGTATATAAACTTTGCAGTCACTGGAACCTGGTTAGTCCTCGCGCATTGTCGTTGCCCCTTGGCTTTGCTGGGTTAGTCTAGCTTTTGATTGGTCTTGGCCTTGGGCTATCTGATGTAATAGATGTTAATCGCTGGATGTTGTTGTTTTCTTTTATGCTTTAGTTTGTTATTAGGAGCACCATATGGTTTCTTTAAAGGAAATCAGAGGGGGACCCTTCTTATGCTCAAAAAAAGTTATGAGTTTGAATAAAGTTGTAGCTTAGATCGTTCGGCTTATGGTCATTTAGTAGCAGAGGTTAAGTCTCTAACGATCGATAGAGTGTTTATTCCTCAAAAAGTGCATAGGTCTCAAAATAGTGTTGCTGATTGTCTGGCAAGGTATAGTCGCTCTGAGCGAGCTACAGCCGTGTGGCTCGGTAGAGGGGACCCCTCCATGTATTGAAGATTTCTTGCCAAAGGATTGTAACGCTGCCGTATTGGAATAACTATTGATCTCGCAAAAAAAAATACAGAAAAAACCCTACTGCCATAAGCCACGTCCAGGCGACCGAAAAATAAGTAATCGCCTTAAGAAAAAGTACTTCAGCACGAATCTAAATAACACCAGACAATGGTTGGCTGACACTCAGTTAATTCTCCGTCCACTGTGAATTAGCAAAACTGATGAACAAACCTTAGAATTTATTATTCCATATAGAAATTTAACAGCATTTAGCTAGTACACCAGTGCACTTTGGGCACTATTTATTTGACACGACCGAGTGCTAGCACGTATACGTACGTACCCCTCGATCCACAAACACACCTGTGGTACACCACACTCTGTTTACCAGTGGCTTGTTGTTTTTCTTTACCTATAAGGATGGCCGTCCGTCCGTCATTTACGGCTTCTGCTTGCGCATGCCAGGATAGTAACCGCCACCGCCGCCGGTGCTGTTGCCGCCGGGCGGCATGTAACCGCCACCGCCCATGCTGCTATTGCCGCTCATGGCCGGTGCGAACTTGGCCTGGATCCAGTCGACGGTGGCCTTCTCGGTCATGAAGGCCTTGGCGAGGATGAGGTCACTGATGGGTGGCGTGGACCCGAAGACGGCGTTGGCGATGGTGATCACGCCGGCGTCCTGGCTGCTGAGCGCGGCGATGGCCACGGCGGGTACCTTGCCGTTGTTGACCTGGAAGTGGATGAGCCCCTGCGGGAACACGAACACGTCGCCCTCCACCAGCTGCTTGGTGAAGAGCAGGTTCTTCCCGTCCGCCTGGTTGGAGGTGACGAACCCCACCAGCAGCTGCCCCATGATTACGGTGAGGATCTCGGAGCCGCGGGGGTGTGTGTGCGGCGGGTTCTGCCCGCCGTTGGGCCCGAAGTCGATGCGCGCCAATGAGATGCCCAGCGTGTTCAGCCCCGGCAGCTGCCGCACCGTCACCGGTGTCACCGCTGAGCCCTGAGCGTTCAACTTGCCCGGCTTGTTAAGCCCGGGCAAGAAGAAATCGTTCGCCGTCACCATCTTCATGTTCTTGCACACGAACCCATTCACAATCACTGCATGTATACACAATTGCACACCCAAAGTTAAATCTTACCATGTTGCACATGCAATTTCCAAGTCCCAAAGGTTGAATATAGTTATTCTAAGTTGATCAAGTTCTACATGAAATTTAAAATACGTTTACTATCTAATAATGGATGCTATTGCTTCGACTAACCTAACTGATTGAAACATGAAGTCATGAGCAATGAAACAGTTCACTTGATGTGCAAGCATGCTTTTTATATTTTGGCAACTTTTCTTATCTTTAATATTGTTTTTAGAGAATATCTTTAATATTGTTAATGCTCAAGAAAGCTACAAAGAGCCTGTAATTTTACATTGCTATCTGAGGAGTAGTATATGTCAAATCAAACAAATAACTGGAAACACAATAGTTTTTTATGCCTGCATATATCGACCATGTTGCATGAAAGAAATTAAGCATGTAGCTTCCGTTCCAAAAAGGTTTTATTGGATTCATCGTAAACTATGTTACTGTACTATACATATATTTGATGTTGTAGATATTATATTTCCTATATATATACTTGGTCGAATATAGAAAATTTTGACAAAGAAAAAGCTAGGACTTTAAATAAGTTGAAAAGGAGGGAGCAAATCTTCTTCTTTGCAAAAAATATACCAGGGTTCATTATATCAGCAACGCAGAAGTCCTGGAGCTGGGTGGGGTCAGTGGCGAGAACACGAGGCGCCGGAGAGCAGACCACGAGTACCACCACAGCAAGCAGTGCAGCCAAGGCACGGGAAGCCGCCATGGTTTCTGTCTCCTAGTTCACTTGCAAGACCTAACAATGTCTGTGAGGGTCAGCTAGCTAGTGTTTGAGCTTGGTAATTGTGGATTGCAAGCACGTATCGGGGTGCCAATTTATACAGGCATAAAGGTGGTCATGGAGTAGTGGGCTAGCTGCATGCTCCAGCAACAACATGGTACACTAGGAACAACTATAAATCGGTCACTAATATCATCACCGTGTAGTTTGACTAGGCATCCACGATACTGCTACTAACATTGCTAGCTTACGTATGATCAGCTGATTTTTCTCTCACAGCCCCACTAACTGTTTGTTTATACGGGGTAAGCACGTGCCTAAATATCCATTGTGGAAACTAATACACGCACCATTTTTGGGTGGAAGAACTTGACAAAGATAATTGTTATTTTTTTAATATAGGAGAGTAGTTTGTAACATGCATCGATTCGATCCACTAATAACTTGCAGAAGCTGGAGTTCCAGGACGGTACGTATGATAGTGGGGGAGGGAACGCCTTGAGGTGGTGGTATGGACTTCTTTGATAGTAGTTGTTGGCGCACTTGCAAGAGACTAGGCGATGCTAATTCTGATGTTGGCCGTGTGATCCTTTTGAATTTGATTTCCTTCATCAAACAATGTGATAATCCAATTCTATAGACTGTATATCTTCTAGATACAGATGCCAGGTGATCGGATGAGCAATAAAAATTGAGGAGTGATTTTATGCTTTACAATTATTTTTAGATGAATACCAAAGCACTGTTTTTTTTTTGGAAAAGAAAGGTAAATCTGGCCCTCTCCATCGATTGATGCAAGCGGCTTATATTGATTGCAAATTATGTGTTCTTACAAAATTGGAAGAACACAAAGCTCAAAATATTAATATATTGCTACCACAACAATAATTATATGTAATGTTATTAATCATTTTGTTAGGTTGTCACTCACGGCAATTGAATATAGTACATGCTACCATCTCCAACCGGTTGCACCCAGACACCAATGAATGTTTTGCTACTAGTTGTTGGCGCACTTGCAAGTAACTAGGCGATCGATCTTGATTCTACCTTGATCCCCTTTCTTTGGTTTTGGACAATTTGGATGACGTACGATGTTGGTTGTGGTCCTTTTGAGTTCCTTCATCAAAAGACTTTGTGTATCTTCTAGATGCAGAGGCTGTGAGGGCAATACAACTTTTATTTTTGAGGGTAAGGGCAATACAACTTGGAAAGTGCTTCTATGCTTTACGACTATTTTTGGACGAATCTCAAAGCATTTTTTTTCTATGCATTCTAGGCTTTTTTTTAATAGAGAAGCATTGTTTTTTAGCATCCATACGCTTTTCTTGGGAAAAACACTCAAAGAGCATCTCAGGTCCGATAATTGTCAAGGAAAACTGACAGTAACAACATGAAGACAACTGGACGTAGTCACATAGAACCACCATTAAAAAGGTAAAAATACATTAAAATTTATACTAGCCTTCTTTTCTTCCGGTTGATTGCCAAGTTAGAACATGTAATCTTTTTTCATTCTTGTTCGCTCATCTAGCTTTTATTTTGTTTCTAGAAATTCATAGGAATTTCGTACTTCAGAATAAATACAACGGATGTGCATCATCCCATACAGAGGCCGGAAACAAAAATTCTGTTTTCAAAAATAATACACCCACTAATAAGGAACTAACATTGCATGTGTTTTCTATAAGCTTTACTTAATGCACGTGACGTTGGGCACGATCGGCTGTGCCAACAAGTGACATTTTCTTACTGAAATGAAATTTTCCGTTCCTGTGTACGGATATGGAGCTATCACTAACGGAAAATAGGTCAAGGGCCATTCCGCAGTGCTCATCCTTGCTCCATCGTGCATAAGATTTTGACTTTTTCGTTCCTTCTGTTCTCCAAGGTGAGTGTGGCGGCTGTCACGCTGCGTGCAGCGAGCGGGGTGTCACGGTCCAGCAAAAATTTGTTGGATATGGAGCTCCCAATCCCAACAACCCCCTCCACGGTATCATGCATGCACCCGGCCGGCCTCGTGTTGTTTTTGTGAGATTTTCTCTTTGTGCATGCACTTGTAGTTACAGAGGTAGCTGCAGCCTGGTACACGTATCGACCACTGATACTCATGCATGCGAGAGCAGCAAATCTAACCCCCTAAACGCTCACGGACACGTCCGGTCGTTGACCGGGTGTGTCCGTTTGAACCCTTATTTGTTCATTCGTTCAGCCACACACTTTTCATTTCCCTCATATCATCTCTATGTCTGGTCACTTGCACATGATTGATGAAGAGAGAGAGAGAGAGAGAGAGAGAGAGAAAAGAATGAATAAGGAAGAAAAAGGTGGTCCGGGCGGGGTCGCGTCCTACGTGACGGACTAACTGGGTGCGTTCAGGAGCGTCCGCGAGCCCTCATATCATCCCTACATTTATCCTTAATACGAGAGTTCGCGGACAACCCAGACATATAGGGATAATATGAAGGGTCCGGTTGGGTCATTTTGTTCCTTCTATCTCTTGTCAGGTCATTTGCGGAGGTTTGACAATATGGGCCAGATGGCTTCACTGCTGAATTTTACCAACATTATTGGAAGTTAGTGAAATTTGATCTGAAAGCTCTATTAGATGATTTTGCCAATAGGAAAATTGACATTAGCAGACTGAACTATGGGATTATAACCCTGGTCCCAAAAGGGATTGGTGCTAATCAAATTCAGAAGTTCAGGCCTATCTGTCTACTAAATGTATGCTTTAAAATTATCACCAAAGTCTTGATGAACAGACTTAATTTGGTAGCTGCTAAGGTCATCTCCCCTGTTCAAACTGCCTTTGTTAAAGGCAGATATATCATGGAGGGGGTCCTGATCTTGCATGAGGCTTTGAATAGCATTAAAAAGAATAAACAAAGTGATGTACTTCTGAAAATTGATTTTGAAAAGGCTTATGATAAAATCAAATGGTCCTTCCTTTTTCAAATGCTCAAACTAAAAGGATTTCCAGATAAATGGATTGACTGGGTTATGGAAACAGTTAGAGGGGAAAAAGTTTGTGTCAAAGTTAATGAAAATTTAGGAAAATTCTTTTGCTCTTACAAGGGCCTGAGACAAGGTGACTCTTTATCCCCTTTAAATTTTGATCTGGCTGCTGATGCTCTAGCAATTATGTTAAATAAGGCCAGAGAAAATGGATTGGTCAAGGGGGTTTTGAGTGAATATACAACAAATGGGGTTAATATGTTACAATATGCAGATGACACTATATTCTTGCTGCAAGATGATATGGACAGTGCACACAACTTGAAATATATTCTATGTTTGTTTGAACAAATGTCTGGTTTGAAGATTAATTTTCATAAAAGTGAACTTTTCTTATTTGGTGCTGCAATTGATAAGAAAGATGAATATGCTAAGATATTTACATGCCCAGTGGGTGCTCTACCTATGAAATACCTAGGGTTGCCTATTGATAAGAATAGAATCAGAAATAAGCATTGGAAGCCTCCAAAGACTAAGATGAAAAAAAATGTGAAACTTGGCAAGGTAGACTTTTAGCTAGTGCAGGGAGAGTTACTTTGATCCAATCAGCCCTTACAGGCATACCTTACTTTATGATGTCCTTTTATGGGCTCCCAGTGGGGATTGAGAAATGTATGGATTTTTTTAGGGCTAGATTATTATGGCAAGAAGATGATCAGAAGAGGAAATACCATTTGGTGAAATGGTCTGAGGTTTGCAGGCCAAAAGACATGGGGGCCTAGGGATACAAAATCTGGCCTGTATGAACAAGGCTTTGCTATGTAAGTGGTGGTGGAAAATATATACAACTGAGGGATTGTGACAAGATATAGTTCTAGAAAAGTATGTTAAGAATAGAAGTATGGGTAATGTTTTGGCCAAACAGGGAGATTCACAGTTTTGGAGGGGAATACTATGAAGGAAATATGCCCTAGAGGCAATAATAAAGTTATTATTTATTTCCTTATATCATGATAAATATTTATTATTCATGCTAGAGTTGTATTAACCGGAAACATAATACATGTGTGAATACATAGACAAACATAGTGTCACTAGTATGCCTCTACTTAACTAGCTTGTTGATCAAAGATGGTTATGTTTCCTAACCATAGACATGTGTTGTCATTTGATTAACGGGATCACATCATTAGGAGAATGATGTGATTGACTTGACCCATTCCGTTAGCTTAGCACTTGATCGTTTAGTATGTTGCTATTGCTTTCTTCATGACTTATACATGTTCCTGTAACTATGAGATTATGCAACTCCCGTTTACCGGAGGAACACTTTGGGTACTACCAAACGTCACAACGTAACTGGGTGATTATAAAGGAGTACTACAGGTGTCTCTGAAGGTACATGTTGAGTTGGCGTATTTCGAGATTAGGTTTTGTCACTCCGATTGTCGGAGAAGTATCTCTGGGCCCTCTCGGTAATGCACATCACTATAAGCCTTGCAAGCAATGTGACCAATGAGTTGGTTACGGGATGATGCATTACGTAACGAGTAAAGAGACTTGCCGGTAACGAGATTGAACTAGGTATTGGATACCGACGATCGAATCTCGGGCAAGTAACATACCGATGACAAAGGGAACAACGTATGTTGTTATGCGGTTTGACCGATAAAGATCTTCGTAGAATATGTAGGAGCCAATATGGGCATCCAGGTCCCGCTATTGGTTATTGACCAAGAATAGTTCTAGGTCATGTCTACATAGTTCTCAAACCCGTAGGGTCTGCACGCTTAACGTTTCGATGACAGTTTTATTATGAGTTTATAAGTTTTGATGTACCGAAGTTTGTTCGGAGTCCCGGATGTGATCACGGACATGACGAGGAGTCTCGAAATGGTCGAGACATAAAGATTGATATATTGGACGACTATATTCGGACACCGGAAAGGTTCCGGGTGATTTCGGAGAAAACCGGAGTGCCGGGGGGGTTACGGAACCCCCCGGGAGAGTTAATGGGCCACATGGGCCTCGGTGGAAAGAGAGAGGGCGGTCAGGGAGGGTCGCGCGCCCCCTCTCCCTCTAGTCCGAATTGGACTAGGAGGGGGGGCGGCGCCCCCCTTTCCTTCCCCCCTCTCCCCCTTCCTTCCCCCTCCTAGTAGGAGTAGGAAAGGAGGAGTCCTACTCCTACTAGGAGGAGGATTCCTCCTCCCTTGGCGCGCCCAAGGGGCCGGCCGGCCTCCCCCCTCCCTCCTTTATATACGGGGGAAAGGGGCACCCCATAGACACACAAGTTGATCTACGGATCGTTCCTTAGCCGTGTGTGGTGCCCCCCTCCACCATATTCCACCTCGATCATATCGTCGCGGAGTTTAGGCGAAGCCCTGCGCCGATAGAACATCATCATCGTCACCACGCCGTCGTGCTGACAGAACTCATCTCCGGAGCTCGGCTGGATCGGGGGCCAGAGATCATCATCGAGCTGAACATGTGCTAAATCGGAGGCCCCGTACGTTCGGTGCTTGGATCGGTCGGATCGTGAAGACGTACGACTACATCAACCGCGTTGTGCTAACGCTTCCGCTTACAGTCTACGAGGGTACGTGGACGAAAACTCTCCCCTCTCATTGCTATGCCATCACCATGATCTTGCGTGTGCGTAAGAAATTTGAAATTACTACATTCCCTAATAGTGGCATCTGAGCCTAGGTTTTATGCATTGATGTTATATGCACGAGTAGAACACAAGTGAGTTGTGGGCGATACAAGTCATACTGCTTACGAGCATGTCATACTTTGGTTCGGCGGTATTGTTGGATGAAGCGGCCCGGACCGACATTACGCGTACGCTTACGCGAGACTGGTTTTACCGACGTGCTTTGCACACAGGTGGCTGGCGGGTGTCAGTTTCTCCAACTTTAGTTGAACCGAGTGTGGCTACGCCCGGTCCTTGCGAAGGTTTAAACAGCACCAACTTGACGAACTATCGTTGTGGTTTTTGATGCGTAGGTAAGAACGGTTCTTGCTTAGTCTGTAGTAGCCACGTAAAACTTGCAACAACAAAGTAGAGGACGTCTAACTTGTTTTTGCAGGGCATGTTGTGATGTGATATGGTCAAGACGTGATGAGATATAAGTTGTTGTATGAGATGATCATGTTTTGTTGAAATTATCGGCAACTGGCAGAAGCCCTATGGTTGTCTCTTTGTTGCATAGGATGCAAGTGCCAAATAATTGCTTTACTTTATCGTTATGCGATAGCAATAGTTGCAAGAGCAATAGTTGGAAAGACGACCATGTGACGACACATTGATATAGATCAAGATGATGAAGATCATGGTGTCGTGCCAGTGACGATAGAGATCATGACAGTACTTTGGAGATGGAGATCAAAGGCGCAGGATGATCATGGCCATATCATGTCACATATTTTGATTGCATATGATGTTCATCTGTTATACATCTTATTCTGTTTTGTTTGACGGTAGCATTTTAAGATGATCTCTCACTAAAATTATCAAGAAGTGTTCTCCCTGAGTATGCACCGTTGCCAAAGTTCGGCGTGCCCAGACACCACGTGATGATCAGGTGTGATAAGCTCTACGTCCATCTACAACGGGTGCAAGCCAGTTTTGTACACGCGGAATACTCAGGTTAAACTTGACGAGCCTAGCATATGCAGATATGGCCTCGGAGCACGGAGACCGAAAGGTCGAGCGTGAATCATATAGTAGATATGATCAACATAGTGATGTTCACCATTGAAAACTACTACATCTCACGTGATGATCGGTTATGGTTTAGTTGATTTGGATCACGTGATCACTTAGATGACTAGAGAGATGTCTTTCTAAGTGAGAGTTCTTAAGTAATATGATTAATTGAACTTAAATTTATCATGAACTTAGTCCTGGTAGTATTTTGCAAATTATGTTGTAAAATCAATAGCTTGCGTTGTTGCTTTCATATGTTTATTTTGATATGTTCCTAGAGAAAATTGTGTTGAAAAATGTTAGTAGCAATGATGCGGATTGGATCCGTGATCTGAGGTTTATCCTCATTGCTGCACAGAAGAATTATGTCCTTAATGCACCGCTAGGTGACAGACCTATTGCAGGAGCAGATGCAGACGTTATGAACGTTTGGCTAGCTCAATATGATGACTATTTGATAGTTTGGTGCACCATGCTTTATGGCTTAGAATCGGGACTTCAAAGATGTTTTGAACATCATGGACCATATGAGATGTTCCAGGAATTGAAGTTAATATTTCAAGCAAATACCCGAGTTGAGAGATATGAAGTCTCCAACAAGTTCTATAGCTAAAAGATGGAGGAGAATCGCTCAACTAGTGAGCATGTGCTCAGATTGTCTGGATACTTCAATCGCTTGAATCAAGTGGGAGTTAATCTTCCAGATAAGATAGTGATTGACAGAATTCTCTAGTCACCATCAATAAGTTACTAGAACTTCGAGATGAACTATATTATGCAAGGGATGACAAAAACAATTCCCGAGCTCTTCGTGATGTTGAAATCAATGAAGGTAGAAATCAAGAAAGAGCATCAAGTGTTGATGATTTACAAGATCACTAGTTTCAAGAAAAGGGCAAAAGGAAAGAAAGGGAAACTTCAAGTAGAATGGCAAACAAGTTGTCACTCCCGTGAAGAAGACCAAAGCTGGACCAAAGCCTGAAACTGAGTGCTTACACTGCAAAGGAAATGGTCACTGGAAGCGGAAATGCCCTGAATATTTGGTGGATAAGAAGGATGGCAAAGTAAACAAGGGTATATTTGATATACAGGTTATTGATGTGTGCTTTACTAGTGTTTATAGTAACCCCTGAGTATTTGATACTTGTTCGGTTGCTAAGATTAGTAACTAGAAACAGGAGTTACATAATAAACAGAGACTAGTTGAGGGGAAGTGACGATGAGTGTTGGAAATAGTTCCAAGATTGATATGATCATCATCACACACTCCCTATATTTTCGAGATTAGTGTTAAACCTAAATAAATGTTATTTAGCGTTTGCGTAGAGCATGAATATGATTTGATCATGTTTATTGCGATACGGTTATTCATTTGAAGTTAAAGAATAATTGTTATTCTGTTTACATGAATAAGACCTTCGATGGTTATACACCCAATGAAAATAGTTTGTTGGATCTCGATCGTAGTGATGCACATATTCATAATATTGATGCCAAAAGATGCAAAATTAATAATGATAGTGCAACTTATTTGTGGCACTGCCGTTTTGGTCATATCGGTGTAAAGCGCATGAAGAAACTCCATAAAGATGGATTTTCGGAATCACTTGGTTATGAATCATTTGATGCTTGCAAACCGTGCTTTTTGGGCAAGATGACTAATACTCCGTTCTCCGGAACAATGGAACAAGCTACTGACTTATTGGAAATAATACATACCGATGTATGCGATCCAATGAGTGTTGATGCTCGTGGCAAGTATCGTTATTTTCTGACCTTCACAAGATGATTTGAGAAGATATGGGTATATCTACTTGATGAAACATAAGTCTGAAATAGTTGCAAGGTTCAAAGAATTTCAGAGTGAAGTGGAAAAATCATCGTAACAAGAAAATAAAGTTTCTGCGATCTGATCGCGAAGACGAATATTTGAGTTACGAGTTTGGTCTTCAACTAAAACAATGTGAAATTGTTTCACAGTTCACGCCACCTGGAACACCACAACATTATGGTGTGTCCTAACGTCGTAATCGTACTTTATTGGATATGGTGCGATCTATGATGTTTCTTACTGATTTACCATTGTCGTTTTGGGGTTATGCATTAGAGACAGCTGCATTCACATTAAAAGGGCACCATCTAAATCCGTTGAGACGACACTATATGAACTGTGGTTTAGCAAGAAACCCAAGTTGTCGTTTCTTAAAGTTTGGGGCTACGATGCTTATGTGAAAAAGTTTCATCCTGATAAGCTCAAACCCAAATCGGAGAAGTGCGTCTTCATAGAATACCCAAAGGAAATTGTTGGGTACACCTTCTATCACAGATCCGAAGGCAAGATATTCGTTGCTGAGAATGGATCCTTTCCAGAGAAGGAGTTTCTCTCGAAAGAAGTGAGTGGGGGGAAAGTAGAACTTGATAAGGTAATTGTACCTTCTCCCTTATTGGAAAGTAGTTCATCACAGAAATCTGTTCCTGTGACCACTACACCAATTAGTGAGGAAGCTAATGATGATGATCATGTAACTTCAGATCAAGTTACTACCGAACCTCGTAGGTCAACCAGAATAAGATCCGCACCAGAGTGGTACGGTAATCCCATTCTGGAGGTCATGTTACTTGACCATGATGAACCTACGAACTATGAGGAAGCGATGATGAGCCCAGATTCCGCAAAATGGTTTGAGGCCATGAAATCTGAGATATGATCCATGTATGAGAACAAAGTATGGACTTTGATGGATTTGCCCGATGATCGGCAAGCCATATTGTATAAATGGATCTTCAAGAGGAAGGCGGACGTTGATAGTAGTGTTACTATCTACAAAGCTCGACTTGTCGCAAAAAAGGTTTTTGACAAGTTCAAGGTGTTGACTACAATGAGATTTTCTCAACTGTAGCGATGCTTAAGTCTGTCCGAATCATGTTAGCAATTGCCACAATTTATGAAATCTGGCAAATGGATGTCAAAACTGCATTCCTTAATGGTTTTCTCAAAAAGAGTTGTATATGATGCAACCAGAAGGTTTTGTCAATCCTAAAGGTACTAACAAAATGTGCATGCTCCAGCGATCCATCTATGGACTGGTGCAAGCATCTCGGAGTTGGAATATACGCTTTGATGAGTTGATCAAAGCATATAGTTTTGTACAGACTTATGGTGAAGCCTATATTTACAAGAAAGTGAGTGGGAGCACTACAATATTTCTGATAAGTATATGTGAATGACATATTGTTGATCGGAAATAATGTAGAATTATTCTGCAAAACATAAAGGAGTGTTTGAAAGGAGTTCTTTAAAATAAAGACCTCAGTAAAGCTACTTACATATTGAGCATCAAGATCTATAGAGATAGATCAAGACGCTTGAAAAGTTTTTTCAATGAGTACATACCTTGACAAGATTTTGAAGTAGTTCAAAATGAAACAGTCAAAGAAAGAGTTTCTTGCATGTGTTACAAGGTGTGAAATTGAGTAAGACTCAAATCCTGACCACAGCAGAAAATAGAAAGAGAATGAAAGTCATTCCCTATGCTTCAGTCATAGGTTTTATAAAAGTATGCCATGCTATGGACCAGACCTATTATATACTCTGCCCTGGTTTGGCAAGGGAGTACAATAGTGATCTAGGAGTAGATCACTAGACATTGGTCAAAATTATCCTTAGAGGAATAAGGATATGTTTCTCGATTATGGAGGTGACAAAAAGGTTCATCATAAAGGGTTACATCGATACAAGTTTTGGCACTGATCCAGATGACTCTAAGTCTCAATCTGGATACATATTGAAAGTGGGAGCAATTAGCTAGAGTAGCCCCGAGCAGAGCATTGTAGACATAGAATATTTGCAAAATACATAAGGCTCTGAATGTGACAGACCCGTTGACTAAATTTCTCTCACGAACAAAACATGATCATACCTTTGTACTCTTTGGGTGTTAATCACATAGCGATGTGAGCTAGATTATTGACTCTAGTAAACCCTTCGAGTGTTGATCACATGAAGATGTGAACTATGGGTATTAATCACATACAGATGTGAATATTGATGTTAAATCACATGGCGATGTGAACTAGATTATTGACTCTAGTGCAAGTGGGAGACTGAAGGAAATATCCCCTAGAGGCAATAATAAAGTTATTATTTATTTCCTTATATCATGATAAATATTTATTATTCATGCTAGAATTGTATTAACCGGAAACATAATACATGTGTGAATACATAGACAAACATAGTGTCACTAGTATGCCTCTACTTAACTAGCTTGTTGATCAAAGATGGTTATGTTTCCTAACCATAGACATGTGTTGTCATTTGATTAACGGGATCACATCATTAGGAGAATGATGTGATTGACTTGACCCATTCCGTTAGCTTAGCACTTGATCGTTTAGTATGTTGCTATTGCTTTCTTCATGACTTATACATGTTCCTGTAACTATGAGATTATGCAACTCCCGTTTACCGGAGGAACACTTTGGGTACTACCAAACGTCACAACGTAACTGGGTGATTATAAAGGAGTACTACAGGTGTCTCTGAAGGTACATGTTGAGTTGGCGTATTTCGAGATTAGGTTTTGTCACTCCGATTGTCGGAGAAGTATCTCTGGGCCCTCTCGGTAATGCACATCACTATAAGCCTTGCAAGCAATGTGACCAATGAGTTGGTTACGGGATGATGCATTACGTAACGAGTAAAGAGACTTGCCGGTAACGAGATTGAACTAGGTATTGGATACCGACGATCGAATCTCGGGCAAGTAACATACCGATGACAAAGGGAACAACGCATGTTGTTATGCGGTTTGACCGATAAAGATCTTCGTAGAATATGTAGGAGCCAATATGGGCATCCAGGTCCCGCTATTGGTTATTGACCAAGAATAGTTCTAGGTCATGTCTACATAGTTCTCAAACCCGTAGGGTCCGCACGCTTAACGTTTCGATGACAGTTTTATTATGAGTTTATAAGTTTTGATGTACCGAAGTTTGTTCGGAGTCCCGGATGTGATCACGGACATGATGAGGAGTCTCGAAATGGTCGAGACATAAAGATTGATATATTGGACGACTATATTCGGACACCGGAAAGGTTCCGGGTGATTTCGGAGAAAACCGGAGTGCCGGGGGGGGGGGGGGGGGGGGGGTTTACCGGAACCCCCCGGGAGAGTTAATGGGCCACATGGGCCTCGGTGGAAAGAGAGAGGGGCGGCCAGGGAGGGCCGCGCGCCCCCTCTCCCTCTAGTCCGAATTGGACTAGGAGGGGGGCGGCGCCCCCCTTTCCTTCCCCCCTCTCCCCCTTCCTTCCCCCTCCTAGTAGGAGTAGGAAAGGATGAGTCCTACTCCTACTAGGAGGAGGATTCCTCCTCCCTTGGCGCGCCCAAGGGGCCGGCCAGCCTCCCCCCTCCCTCCTTTATATACGGGGGCAAGGGGCACCCCATAGACACACAAGTTGATCTACGGATCATTCCTTAGCCGTGTGCGGTGCCCCCCTCCACCATATTCCACCTCGGTCATATCATCGCGGAGTTTAGGTGAAGCCCTGCGCCGGTAGAACATCATCATCGTCACCACGCCGTCGTGCTGACGGAACTCATCTCCGGAGCTCGGCTGGATCGGAGGCCGGAGATCGTCATCGAGCTGAATGTGTGCTGAACTCGGAGGCCCCGTACGTTCGGTGCTTGGATCGGTCGGATCGTGAAGACGTACGACTACATCAACCGCGTTGTGCTAACGCTTCCGCTTACGGTCTACGAGGGTACGTGGACGAACACTCTCCCCTCTCGTTGCTATGCCATCACCATGATCTTGCGTGTGCGTAGGAAATTTGAAATTACTACGTTCCCCAACATACTAAAACACAGAGACCATTTTGTCTCACCGTGTAAGTTTAAAATTGGAGATGGTAAAAGAGCTCGATTTTGGGAAGATTGGTGGATTGGCAATGCTCCATTAAACAAGAATTTCCCTAGGCTATATGATGTATGCTTTGATAAAAGGAAAACAGTTAAAGAAATTTTTGACAATGGATTAGATAATGTTCAGTTTAGAAGAACTGTACTAGGAGATGCAAGAGAACTGTGGGGGCATATTAAAGAGGCCTGTAGTGTGGTGACATTGAATGAGGATAGGGATGAGATAAAATGGACTCTCAATAAAAAGGGAGTCTATACTGTTAAGTCCTTTTATAGACACCTGATCGAAAACGGTGTCAAATATCCACATTTGTATATGTGGAAGATTAAGATGCCACCTAGAATCAAGGTGTTCATGTGGTTGGCCCTTAGAAAAAGTATTCTCACAAAAGATAATTTGATTCGTAGGGGGTGGAAGGGAGATGATAAATGCCCTTTTCGTGGGCAAAAAGAGGACATAAATCATCTTTTTCTGGCTTGTTCGGTTGCTAGATTGTTATGGAACATCTTAAAGTGTGCTTTCAATCTTAAGGACATTCCAGATACATTAGATGTTGTTATGAAAAGTTGGGTAAATACTTTTGGAAAAGATGAAAAAAGTCTGGTCATGATAGGAGTTTCAGCGATTTGTTGGACTATTTGGAAACTTAGGAATAGTGTGATATTTGACAGCAATAGGGTGAATGATCCCTGTGTTCCTGTTACTCTGTTTATTAAAAACCTAAATGATTGGAATATTTTGCAGACAAATCCCGCAAAAAGTAAGTTGATGGAGGCTGGAGTGAAGCTAGTAAGTGAGGTGGCAGAAGAAATTTTCAAAGCAGCGTATGGGTGGCGCCTGAAGACTGGGAGGATCGAAGGGTAACTGAAGCCCTCCCTGCTGCGATGGATAAATTTTGGCTCCTGCCTTTTCGTGCTGGCTTTGCTTCATTTTGCTGATGTTCAGACTAAGTGGATGACCCTGTAATATTGCGTCTGCTATAAACTGGTAGTTTCTCTTTGTAGCATCTGTTCTTATAACAGAGTCTGTTGCCGCTCTGGGGCTGGATTCTCCTGAATCTAGACCTCGGACCACTCTTGTAGATTCTTTCCACTGTCTTCGGGTTTCGGGGAGGAGAAGGGATGGCTTCTCCTCCTTCCTCAATATGGCAGTGGGTTGATCCGTTAGAGGAGTGGAGTTTCATGTTGAGGGGAATGTGTTCCTTCTTTTTCCTTTTTCTGTAGCAAGACTTGGTGATTTCTGTTAATGGAAATCGGAGAGAGCGCTCTCTTTTATCAAAAAGAAAAAATTGCGGAGGTTTGGTCAGCTACTGTTAATTTGTTTCAGGCAGTGACGACGGACCCAGAAATTGAACTTAACTAGGGTGTACATTTATAAAGTCTAAAGCTTTGAAGGTATAAAAGCAAGTTTATTAGACCAAAACTCAAGAATTTCGGCATAAAAAGGTTTCCGGAGAATAGGATCGGCATACAATTCAACGGCGGCTCTAGGCAACAGCAGTACTATCGTGTGGGAATCTCTTATTCGGTGCTTTTTGCGACAAGTTGTGGCCACCCACATGCGGTTGCCGCTGCCCGCTCACCGGAGCGAGTTTCCGTCGACACCGATCGAGTGCAGACTCCGGGCCTCTACTGCAACAGACTCCGGGCCTCTACTGCAACGGCTGCCGCTTGATTTCAGCTGTTGTCGCTGCCACCAGATTCAAATGTTCTCATGCGCTGCCGCTCGAGGCCATCCGTGGGCTTAGCTGCTGCTTGAGTTCAGGACTCCACGCACGTTGCTTCTTCACCTCTCGAGTACTCCTAATCTCTTTGGGTGACTGCTGGTGCAAAGAAATTAGGAAATACTAGCACAAATGCCCGTGCCTTGCAACGGGGAAAAAATTCCGTTTCACGACATTGTCATGGGAACGATTTTGATCTATTCATAATGGGACAACAGTTTCTTATGAAAAAAATATGTATCATTTCAGGATCACGAGTTCACGACACGGAGCTTAGGACATGTGGTATGATTCGTAGTAAATGATTTGATTGACAATGTTTTCTTATGAAAAGCTTTTGATCGATCCATAACTTCATGGCAATATAAAAAAATTCCAAAGTAATGAAATTGAATAAGTAATAAAAATAACATTGTGCGCTTCAATGGAAAATAAAACCGATGCAAATTTAGTAAGGAATATTAATACCTATAGCAACATTCGGGGAAAAACAATTCTGGTTCATGTTGGCCGGGTCCAGGAATTATGTCACAGGACAACGGAGGCTTATGTAAAAAAATATGCATTATTTGAAGATCATGACAGGGAGCTTAGAACATGGGGTACGATTCAAAGTAAATTGATCTTATTGACAACATTTTGTTATGAAAAAACTTTTGTTTTATTCATAACATCATGACAATATAAAGAACATTAAAATTAGTAAAAATTACATCGTGTATTTCAACGGAAAATAAATTTGGCACAAATTTAGGAATATTAATTCCAATTGCAACGATCTACCAAGCATCATTGTGCGTCCTCTCCTTTGATTGCAGGGACTCCTTCCTATAAATTCCTTCTTTTCGTTTAATGCAATTCCCAATCATTGTGCAACGTCCTTATTTTTTTTCTTTAAATGCTACACTTGTGCGCCTATCCGTAGATGGTACGGTGCAGCTTCCTTATTATAGGGATGCAATGGCAGCTGCACTTAATCCTCCGGATTTGTATTTTAATTCTTTCATATCAGCCCACAATTTTGGGTTCCTTTAATTATACACCATGCAAAGTTCAGATATCAGCCCACAAATCTCCTTCATTTAATTATGCACCATGCAACATTCAAATATAATCCCACAAATCTCGTAATATAATACCTCCTTTAATTATGCACCATGGAAAGTTCAAATATCAGCCCACAAATCTCGTAAACACCAACGTTTTATTGCTCGATCATGCAGTGTGCAAAGCATCCCCCACCTTGCATATGAGGAGTCCGTTCAATTAGCTCACGGCAGAAAACGATGTTGAACGTATATAAATTTACGAGAATCAATTTTGTGTAGCAAGGTGGGACTATTAAACACGTAATATCTATGGTCATTAAGACCGCGGGGTCGAAGATATATTTTTGTGCCCGCTGATCATGTTTACTTGCATTGACGGACTTTGGCCCATCAGCTGGAGCGCCGGGCAGAGGCCCAATTGTGTGGCCGTTGTGCTTCTCCGAAATAAAAATAATACAACCGTCTCTAGTCAAGATGGTTTCGTTGTCTAGTTGGTCATGGTAGTCAGAGTAGTATTGTGAGGTGTGGGGTTCGAATCCCAGGTTGATGTATTTTTTTGCAGCATTATTATTAGGTCGAAGGCCCAACTTAGCAGCCACTGGGCCACAATGTTGCGCAGCCCACATACGAAATTCTGGGTGAATAATTTATTTATTTACGTATGCATAAAAATTTAGTACCACCTCGGATAGAAGAAAATATCTGTGACATACGAAAAAAAATCTGAAAAATATATGTTGACGGACCAAACCAAGAATATCACCTTCCTTTAATAGTATAATATTAATAAATATTAATATTAATATTAATAAATATTAATATTAATATTAATAGTAGGTATAGATAGATATAGATATAGATATAGATATAGATATAGATATAGATTTTTGTGGACGAGTAATTGTCATGCCATACATGTGGGTGTTGTAAAACTCTAAACTCTATTCTCTCCTTATTTAATGGTGGCAAATCTTATGCCTCCGTTTCAAAAAAAAAAAAACTTAGCGCCGATAGAGCCAGCTAACAAAATTGGCATGCTCTCATGGGCCGGCTTGGCGGGAAGCTTTCTCACTCGCTCGTTTTTTACGGTTTGACAGGTTCAACCATGTTGATTGTTGCCTCAAAAAAAAAAAGACCATTGCCCAGTGGACCTTCAAAATATTAATCCAAAAAACGTAAAAACTGGAAAAAAAATCATGAATTTGAAATTATTGCACCAAGTTTGGAAAAAGTATGTGAATTAGAAATAAGTTCATAATATTTCAAAAAACTTTCCAGTTTTAGAAGTTTTAACATAATTTTTTTAAAAGTCCATGGAATTGAAAATTGTTCACGATTTTCAGGAAAATTTTCATGAAATTGGGAAAAATCATGAATTTGAATATATTACTGAATTTTTTAAAAAATGCGACTTTTAAAAAAAATGCAAAAATGAAAAAAGTGTAAGAATTTGAAAAATATCGTAAACTTGACAAAAGTTCACGGAAATTAGAAAATGAATCATGAATTCGCAAAAACAAATTGAATTTATAAAAAGTTCACGCATTTGAAAAAGAAAAATAAAATCGAGTAAAACACATGCCAGGAAAAAACCGCAAAAGAAAAACCCAGAAAATCCGGTGGAAAACTGTGGTAAAAAAACATGCAAAGGCTGGGCCATTTGCCAAGACAAGAGGACAAAAGGGCCCATGAAACAATGGCTTACTCGTCGCGACTCATCTCAGTCTGCCTCAAAAAAAATCTCAGTCTGCTAGCCCAACAAACAACGTCTTCTCAAAAAAACAAAAAAAACAAATAACGCACGCAGGCACACTGGGACAGACGCACCTCGCCCTTGCTCGTCCCCGACCTCGGCCGCTCGGCTCCGATCTCGCCGGCTCGCTGCCTGCCTCGCCGTCGCTAGACGCCTAGGAGCCGCCCCTTCCCTACTCGCCCGCCCGGCGCTCGGCGCCACCGCGTCCCCCAGGGCCCTGGCGCCCCTGCCAGCCGGCGCCTGCCGCCCAGTCCGCTCTCCGCTGACTCCGGCACTCGGCCGGCAGCAAGCCAGCAACCCTGCCCGGCGGACAGCCTTTAGCCCGATTTGAGGACTTGAGGCAAGTTCACCACTTCCCATTCCCCAATTTGTGATTTAGGGTTCGCTCTTTGCTGTCTATTGCATCAGTCAGGTCGAAGAGTCAAGTCTATTGCTTTAATATAAACAATCAGACTTGCTATCCAGTACATGAACACATACACATAATTTTGCTAACACCTGATCAGTGACATAATAGTGATTTGTCTGATTGTTTGCCAACAATTTACTCAAACAATGCCACATAGTCTTTTTGAACTTCTCAAGGTATGTACAGTATTATGTAGGCTTCTCATGCAAAATTTAGAATTTTAGTATATCACCATATTGATGTATTTTCATGTGCTATTCGCAAATTAATTAGAATGCTGGCATGTCATATTTGTTGTCAATTTTATTTAGGTGGACCACCCTGTTTTGAAATCCTAGATCCGCCACTGAGGTGAGCACCGTGCCACCAACAGGTATGTCCACATTGATTCCGTTCTTCTTCTGTCCATTTTTTTATGGGTTAGATTAGGCGATGTGTATGTTGTTGCTGTGATCTTGCGGTGGGGAACTAGAGATTAAAAAATGAGACTGATTGATGGATTTGCTTGTCAACTTGCATTGGCCGATGGGTTTGTCCGAGAATGGCTTAATGGCTTGATGCTTGCTGCCTTGATTTGCTGTTGTTGGCTTGTGAAAATAACAAGAGGATTCCTGTTGTGTTTCTTGGAGGCATAGACGTATAGCTCTGTTTAGGTGCTACTATTCGTAGCTTGCTGTGTACTGTCTTCACAGATGATGCACCATTTCCCATTTCCCCTCGCCCGTTAGAGAAGATAGTCAAGACTTAAGAATAAGAGTTATCTCTAGAGCGGAGTAAGAGCCTCTTCTATTCAAATGGTCCTCATAAAAGATTTTGGGGGTTCAAATCTTTGTGATTTCTCCATATGTAATGTTTGATTCGAAGTATTGAATTTTATGATCTTTTCTTCTGCTAGAAAATCCTTTGTACTAAATTTTATGGAAACAAATCCATTGAGTGAAACATCTAAATCCATATGTAATGTTTTAGGAACCAGACGGGTTGGAAAACCACCAGTGAGTCAGCGATCCACCCTGCCGGTGTTCCACTCTCACGGCGCCTTCCCCCCGCCCGACCCATGGCGACGCCGCTCGTCGCCATCGTCCGGCTTGCTGCCGCCTCCCGTGTCTTGGTCCTTACTCTCTCTCTGCTCGCTCGCCTTCTCTTCCGCCCTTATGACACCTCCGCCTCCCTTCACCCGCCTTGTCTCTCCTCCCCCTCCTTCCCCCCTTTCGCCTCCTCTTCTAATTCCACCACTGCCGCCATCTCGTCCCTAGCCGTATGGGACGGTGTCCACTTCGCCCGCGCTGCCGAGTGCGGCTACGAGTATGAGCAGTCATTCGCCTTCCTCCCCCTCCTCCCCGCCTCAATCGCTCTCCTCTCCCGGTCCTGTAAGTCACCTCGCCTCTACCTCAACTTCTCACCTTCTCATCATTGAGGTGTGTTCTTGATCTGGTATGGTGTTGGGTTATGGCCCCTTTTCGTTCTGCAGTGTTCGCGCCGCTGGTGCCGATGTTGGGGTACAGGGCTGTGCTCGTGATCTCTGGGCATGTTCTGAACAATGTGGCATTTGTTGCTGCCGCAGCCTATTTCTACAGGTGATTGACGCTCTTCAGCTACACACATTGGTGTATTTATTTCAGTGTAATTAGGATGTCTATGTTTAAGTATTTTTAGTGTTTAAGTGATGTTTTAGGTTTTTCGATCAGGTCAACAGATATCTATTGTATTGGAGTCATGCTTGTGCGCATAATGATCTACTAATATTAGTGTGTTTAATTATTTGATGCTTGATGTTTCAGACAGTCTTGGTATCCATCATAGTTTAATAATAGAGGTTCAGTAATTGCGATAAAAAATCTGCCTTTAGTTTTTAGTTGTAGTACATTCATTTCGAGTGCAGGACTACCCATTTCTCGTTTAAATATTTCCAATTGCAGAACCACCAACTATTTTTCTTATATCTAATAAAATGTAGAGTCGCTTTGCCTAGCATTTACTATTTATTCTAATGTAAAAAAGTGACCCTTTATTCTACTTCCTGCAGATTATCTGTGCTGATCTTGAAGGACTCGGGAGCGGCTTACCGTGCATCTGTTCTTTTTTGCTTCAATCCTGCTTCTGTGTTCTACTCATCCCTGTAAACTTCTTTGCCTTTACGCCACAACGAATCATGTATTACCTATGACTTAACAGCAGCATGGTTTTGTTTTTCGTTTTTGTTTTGGCAGATATTCAGAAAGTCTGTATGCCCTTTTTTCGCTCGGAGGACTGTTCTACCTATTTTCCGGTGCTCGTACCGTTGCAATGATAATGCTCGCTCTCTCGGGTTCAGCTAGGTCAAATGGAGCACTTAATGCTGGCTATATCTGTTTTGAGGCTTTGCTACAAGCATATGATGCTGCTATCCAGAAGAAAAGGCCCATGGTAAACTTTCTTTCAGGATTTGTGAATTTATATGTTGTTGCGCATGGGGTTTACTATACTAGCTAACATGAAGAGGCCATATATGTCTGACGAGACACCCAAACTCGTAGGCATCCCATGCAATTTTTCACCAGGAAGTTTGATTTTTTTTCCTCAAAAAGTTTAAATGTAGTGATGATGTGAAATTGTGTGTGCATGCGAAAATATAATGCGATGTGCGCTATAGAGTAGGACAAGTACTCATACTACAAATGATCAAAATTGTCTACCAAATTTTAAATGTCAACATACTTTCACATGTTTAACCAATATGATATTTTTGTGGAGTATCTTCTACATGACCTTGTATGTTACTTCAACCTATGCTGATGTTTTGTTGGACTACACGAGTTGCAGTTGAGGGAATTATATATATGTAATGTACCTAACGGCATTACCTTTTCCTTTGGCCCAAGTGGGCAGTGCAGGCCCTTGTCACTGGTTTTTTGCGCTCCACTTTTATATTCGTACCATTCTTTGCCTTTCAAGCATATGGATATTTGAACATATGCCTACACGGAGACACGGATGAGTTGAGGCCATGGTGCAAAGCAAAACTGCCCCTTTTGTATAGTTTTATTCAGAGTCACTACTGGTAAGTGTTTAATCTCATCTTTACCAGCACCAGCTCAACAATTTATAAAGTCTGACTGTTGTTTTTACCTTCAATTCTGTATATGACAACCTTGGGATAGTGTTCTAAACTTTTTTTCGGCACATCTCGTATATCAGTATGATTGTATGCTTAACAAGAGTAATTGTGAGTTGTAAGGAGACACCATTTCTCTTATACAGCCATCATAATTCCATATTCATCTTTTGTGGAGAGTGATTTGTCTGTTCTTTCGTCCTTCTGTTCTATTGCACCAATAGTGTATGCTGCCGAGTCACTAGGATGGCATGCATGGTAATATGGGATCTCCATGCTTGGGCTGTGTGCCCCACGTATAGAAAATAGGCAAACTCCATTCTCATTTATGCCCACCAGAATTTGAAGTACTTGTGTTGTTCTGATTGTTTAAAGAATGTCCATGTATATGCATTTCTCCTTACAATTTTACATAGACTCTTCTACTAAGCTTGCTCTTTGACTACCATCTTCACGAGCTTTATGTTATCTTATGTCTTTCTTTTCAGGGGAGTTGGTTTCTTGAGATACTTTCAAGTCAAGCAGCTGCCCAACTTTCTTTTGGCTTCACCAGTACTATCTCTTGCAGTTTATTCTATAGTTCACTACACAAAATTGCTTCACCGACTCTTCCAATCAACTAGCATACACGAGCAGATAATTGCCACTGTTGAGGGGAGGTTAGCTGAAGCATGTGAAAGCTCAGATGTTGCCACGGTGTTGAAGAGCGAATTTTCTACCGGGCTGAATGACAATAAGCAAGGTACTATTACATTTTCAACTGTCAATATTTTGTCTCTATTTTGAAAGATCATTGGAAAGTGATATTTTTCAACTTTCTTAAAACATGCTTAGGAGTTGAGAAAAATTGTAGTGTCCTGAAAAACGGAGAACTGACCTCAACCTATGCTATCAATATAGGCTACTGGAGAACTGAAGTTTGAACCTTAACTCTGCAATGCTTGAACAGGGAATAGTGAGCTTAGGAAGAGAAAATCTGTTGCGACCAAAGCTGCTTCAGCATCTTCAGATGACAATATACCAACAGGCCGAATGGTGGGAGATAATGAGGATGAGTGCCCCTTGCTAGTTCTGCCTTTCATTTTACACCTGACATTCATGACATTTACCGCCTTCTTCGTGATGCACGTCCAGGTCAGTATAATGCCTGATGAAATTTATTTGTAGGTCGTTACTCTCAAGTCTCATATGTTGTTTCTTCGGTCCAGGTGTCAACGCGGTTTCTGTCTGCCAGCCCCCCAATCTACTGGGCTGCCTCACGCATTTTGGCTCCTGCAAGGGGCGGCTCTTGCAAGAGATGGGGATACTTCATCATCGTCTACTTTATTGCTTATATTCTTCTCGGCAGTTTGCTCTTCCCGAACTTCTACCCATTCACATGAGAGCAGCTGCTGTCACGCACACACGAATTGTATGAGCTAGCTTAGCCTGGAGCTTCTCCTTGGCAGAATGTTCCTGTACAGTTGGTGTATCTCTTTCCTTTTGTTCCCTAAAACCACGGCCATAGAATTGAGGAGTGCATTCTGGAGGTTTTTCTTTCTGGGAGATCTGAATCATATGCTCCATTTCCTAGGTAGCACTAGGTCACATGCCATGTTATTTTGACACCTTGATAAGAAAATAATACTCCCTCCGTTCCGAAATATAAGTCTTTATAGAAATTTCAATATGGACTACATACGGATGTATATGGAAGTGTTTTAGAGTGTACATTCATTCATTTTGCTCCGTATGTAGTCCACATTGGAATCTATAAAAAGACTTATATTTAGAAATGGGGGGAGTAATAATAATAATAATATCGGCATAAATGGGAATCCTATAGTGTTTCGGAGTGACAAAAAAAATAGAGTACCATTCTTCACCGATTGCCCGGGAGTGCATACCGAAGAGTGGAGACAATTTCTCTGGATTCCTTGTGTGTTTGGGCCCCGCCTCATCAGCGTTTTGACACCAAAATTAGATTAATGCTGCAGCAGGTAGGTCGATTCAGCACGGATAGAACTTGTGAGATCAGTGATGCGAAATGGGTTACCAGTTGGTTGCTGGTGGTTGCCGGAGCCAAGGCATCGTTATCTCCCTCCTCAGCACTGGCCACCCGAGCAATGGCCATAGGGAGGTGGATCAATGAGCTTGCCAATGAAGTTTGGAGAGGATAAGCGACCTAGTAGCAGCAGTTGCAAGAGGGAAAGAGAACCTAATCAAGGGACGTTTGAGGCTCGTTTTTAGGAACAGAAACCCCTAAGGCTTTGTTTGGTTACACCTCCTCCCAAGGGAATTGGAGGGGATTTTAACTTGTAGGGGAATTAATCCCCATCAATCCCTGCCAAATCCCTGTCAACCGAACATGGCGTAACCAAGTCAACAATGAAGAAGTTTAGAAAGGAGATTCCAAATTCATATGAAGATATGTCAAGGGAAGACTAGCGAGGAGACTGACCACAAAAGTATGAACAACCACCATCAACGCCACAAATTTTGGTAGCAGAATAAGGCGGTCCTTATGAAGAATCTTCACAAACTTTGGAACAAACCTTCTCTTCCTTGGGTTCTTGATCTGATTTTGTAAAGTTTCAAAAATGATTATGCCTACATCGTAATCTTAACCGTTTAAAGTTTTCTTAAGCTTCAATCAATTCCGAAAAGAAAAGTTCGACTTCAATCAATGGCGGAGTTCGAAGGGGATGAGTTCCCTAGCCGCCGTAGCTGCAAGAGGGGAAGAGAAACCCAAACCCGGGACGTGAGGCTCGTTTCAGGAACAAAAACCCTTAACCAAATTAGCAACGAAGAAGTTTACAAAGGAGATCCCGGTTCAAATGAAAATATGCCAAGGAAAGACTAGCGAGGAGGTTGGCCATCAAAAAATATAACTCGAAGGTGAGTAAAAAACGACCACGCTGGGACTCGAACCCAGAATCTCCCGCTCCGGAGGCGAGCGCCTTATCCATTAGGCCACGCGGTCATGTTGTGATCACTACCATACTAGAGGCTATACATACATCAGCGCAAACCACACGAGTTGGGCTTTCCCTAAGAAAGAGCCCAAGGCCCGCCACGCTCCTAGTCCTGTCCGGGCACATCGCCGCCGCCCAGCGGCGCCTCCGCCTCTCTTCTCCTCAGTCCTCTCCCAGTCGCCGCCGGCCACCGAACCTCCCCCAGCGCAGTCCACCTCCTTCCTCGCTACACCCCCCCCCCCCCCCCCCCCCCTCCCCGATAAGCTCTCCAACCACTTCTCGAGTAGCCCAGCCCCGCCCCCACCCGACTCCCAGCTACCGGCGGCGGCATGTCGAGAGCCCTGGCGCGGCGCGCGGCTCCCCCATTCCTGAGGCTGCGCTCCACGGCAGGCGACGACGGCCACTGGATCGGCCGGCTGGACCACAAGGACTTGCTCGCCCCGAACGAGGTCCTCAAGATCTTCGCGAGCATCAGGGACGCCGCTCTGATAACCAGCGTGTTCAAGAAAGCCTGCGCCCGGCGCGACTACAAGCCCAGCGAGGCCCTCTACGGCCTGATGATCGACCGGCTCGCCGGCGCCAGGCGGTTCGGCGACGTGGAGGAGCTGCTGGCCCGGGCGAGGGCCGAGCGGTTCCGGTTCTCCGACGAGTTCTTCCACAGGCTCATCAAGATGTACGGCAATGTGGCCAACCACCCCGAGAAGGCCATGGAGACGCTCTACGCCATGCCCGAGTACGGCTGCTGGCCTTCCACCAAGACCTTCAACTACGTGCTCTACATGCTCGTCTGCAGGCGGCAGTACGAGGTTGTTCATGAGGTGTACGCCAGCGCGCCCAGGCTGGGCGTGGAGCTCGACACCTGCTGCTTCAACATCCTGATCAAGGGGCTGTGCCAGTTCGGTAGATTCAGTGAGGCCCTTTCGCTGCTGGATGAGATGCCAAAGCAGGAGTGCCGGCCTAATGCGACGACCTACTCAACGCTGATGCATTTCCTCTGCCGGAACTGCCGGGTGGATGAGGCATTCCAGCTGTTTGAGAGAATGCGCAAGGAGGAAATCGATGCGGATACGGTTGTTTACAATATATTGGTATCTGGTCTCTGCAGGGAGGGAAGGGTGACCTCTGCATATGATCTGTTCAAGTCGATGTCGTCCGAGGGCTGCCATCCCAATTCAGGGACTTATCAGGTACTGCTTGATGGCCTCGTGGCCTCAAAGAAGTTTGTGGAGGCGAAGGACCTAGTTGGTATGATGAGTGCTGAAGGTCTGAGACCTAGTTTCTCATCGTACAAGCTGCTGATTGATGGACTCTGTAGTGTTAACTGCTTAGATGATGCACATCATGTCTTGAAGCAAATGGTGGACCAAGGTTTTGTTCCTCGGATGGGTACTTGGACAAAACTTCTTACATCCTTATGCTGACATGTATGTTCATGCCAGTGGTTTAGTGGACCTGAAAATACACTTGAGCAATGAGATTATTTTGTTACTGGAACTAGTGGACCAACCAGGCCGCCTTTCTGCGTGGACTTGCATATTGAAGCCGGATCTTTTTCCTTATGGGGATTAAGGAATATTGGATCTCACAGTTACCAAGTTCTGTTTACTGATGACTCATATACTCCTGAGAACCGAGCGCTAGCTCGGTTGGCTTGAAGCTCATAGGTGTGAGCTCGCCCACCCGCGTTCGATATACAGGGAAGGCTCATTTTCTTCCTAACTAACGGACAGTTAAAGGAGGGACTCTTCACCCTTTAGGCAACATTTATATACGATGTACCTTGCCAGCCTATTATTGGTTTTGTCCCTGATTTCAACATCGGTGCAGACTCCACATTCTCCAGTTTAAATGTGAAAATATTGGTAAGCTCATGACATTATGTCCTTTTGTTACAACTCAAATCCAACAATCTCTTTTTTGTATGTCTGACATGTGGAATACCTGAAGACAGTGTTCGTTCATTTGGAGAGGATCTTCACTTCATCCTTCTGATGATTCTCTCTGTACCTAACTGCTATTGAAAACCAGGCGAACAGTATGAAAGATGCATACCATGAGGTAGCTTTTCTCCTTTTATACCCTTGAAGTGCAGAACATCATGTTGCTTGTGATACAGTTATTAGTTATTCATAGTTCTCAGTGAGACAGAATGTCCCTTAATAGCCTTTTTCTCTTTCCTTGATTGTCTAATTGTTTAACTAGTCTTAATACTAATATAATTATGTTCCTAGGTTTGTAACCATCTTCCCAACTTGTATCTGTTGGGGCCTAAGCTGATCATCCCTGATTAACCCCTAGGTTTGAAGATAAGAAGAAGCTAGTCCATATAGAGATGGAATCTGCAAGTTAATTTAACATTAGTGAATAGACGGGTGTTCATGATTACAAGGGGATTGGACTGATGCCTAGGGATAAAACTGCCGGCTTAGAGTAATACACATCATTGTGTACATCAAAATACAACAAATCAAGTGCCTGTCTTACAGTATAGTATCCGGTGCTAAAAACACAGGGCTGGCGGACTGCAGTGAGATTCGTCTAGGATGCAGAAATATAAAAGACATACTGCCGGCTAAACAGTACTTACTGAAGTACTACTGCCTGTTATATCTTTTAGTTGTAACTTGTCTTGTTACTAGCCTTGATGACAAATTTTACCGTCTTCATGTATCGAAAAAAGCAAAGCAATTTCACCGTCACCATCTGCATTGTGTGACACCTGAATAAATTAGCCGTAGAGCTGTGTGGACGAAGGCAATTCTTATGTCTAGTAACTGATATTTGCGGGTCCTGCTGGCATCTACGTAGCACCTTTAGAAAACACTGAAAGGGTCACTCGATGACCTCTCCTGGTGCATCATGAGCTGCTTGAGATGCTCAGACACGTTTCCCACTTGCACAAACACTATGAAAGTTGCAATTTGCAGTCTTGAAATGCGCTTTCATTGGCGCAGCAAATTCAGAGGAAAGCGACTCGTTTTTCTAGCTTACCATTCGCCAATTATTTGGGGTACTACTAGCTAGGCACTACCAATTATCAAACAGAACAACGAAGAACCATTCCAGATTAGTTATTTGGGGTACTAGCTAGCCAGGCACCACCAATTATCAAATAGAACCGCGAAGAATCATACTAAATTACGTGTCGCCATTTTCCGGACGAACATGTGTCGAGACCTGATTGTCACCAGGAACTAAAGAAAGAGGAATTGCTGCGCAGGCAGTATATATGTAGGCAATATTTGCAGGATGGTGGCTGTCCCCACAGGTGGCCACATGCACTTGTGATGGTGTCATTTGGACCCTAATTAATCATTCGAGATTCAGCCTGGATCCAAGGAACAGCTGACATAGGCATGCCAACTAACAACTAGCAACCATCCCTGTCGCCTTCCAACCAAACTGCTCATTGCTGTGCCGAAATGTTGTGATAGGCACACACACTTGTTGCAGCTAGCAAACTTAGTTGTTAGCTGAATATTTCAAAGCAGACTTAGGCACAGATGTCACCCATACAGTGAATGAATCTAGGACAGTAATAAGGCCTGCATTTACGAGTTTAAGCTTAGAACTGATATAAGAAGTGGGGTTTTCAGAACATGTCATTAATCTAACGAAAATGATTCGTCAAAAATATTTAAACAAGAATTTTCCCTCATGGCCCTCTTTGTTTTTTTTACATGGTGACAGGCTCTTTATCATCCGAGCAAGGCTTGTTCCAATAATTCAAAAGCATACAACCTTTGAGTTTATTTCATGTTTTCCAAACTTCTCAGCAAAACTGACTATTTTAAACTCGCAAACCACGCGGCGGGCTGTCAAACAAGATTTTTTAAATTTCCTCTCACGGCCATCTCTCTAACACACCATGGGGCACCGGTGAGCCTCAAACCCTAACCTATCATTGCCTCTGAAGACCATCATTTCAAACAATATGGAGGAACTCAGAGAAGGCGGCCAAACTTCATTTTGATCCAACGGTTAGTAAATCGACCGAGAGATAGTGAATTCTTAGGCTATTGTGAAATTTCAAGTCCGTTCTGCTAAAGCTAACATAATCAATATTTGGCGTAAATGCTAAGAAATACGACCTCCGTCCTAAATTACTTGTCTTAGATTTTGTCTACATACTTTGTTTAAACACATAAGTATCTAGACAAAATCTAAGACAAACAATTTGGGACGGAGGGAGTACTGCTAAGAAGGATTCCGCTTCAGCTCATCCCCTTTTAACAATCATTTACCTCTTCGTTGAAAAAGGCATGATAATCTTTCAAATACGGTGGATACTCGTATTGTATGACAGCGTGTGTGTCTATATACGTACATTGTGTGTACCGATGTATACACGCCTGATTAATTAGTAGTATGTCACCGTCGGAGGAACGTACGTCCTCAAGGACGAATTTATCTTTTTCAAAATTTCGAATTAGGTGTACTAAAGCAAGACACCTATTAAGAATGAAAATCAAAAAAAGGATATTCCAAATGCCCTTTGTTAATCTGATTATTATTTTTAGAATACCAATGTTTTGCACGGGAGCCATACGCAGCCAAATTTGCAGAGAAAAGATACTCTAAATTTGCAGAAAACATGTCAGCACTCCACAAGGACAGAATGCTAAAATACTCCCATCTTGATGCCTGGTCCTGCTCCCTAGGTCGATCTCTTGCTCATCCGCCAAACCCTAAACTACTCACTACTCACTACAAAAACAACCATAAGCAAAGAAGAAGCAATCAGCACCAAGTCAATTGGGTGCCAAGAACACAAGCGACCACACGCCCCCACCCCCCCCCCCCCCCCCCCCCCCCCCCCCTCTGGTAGTGCATATGTTTGCACAGTGAGAGATCAATTGATTTGCTCTTGCGATCGAGGTTTCATGCGTGAAGGCCATGAACTACCATGAGCAGGAGGATCAAGAGCTCGCCGTCGTCGCCACGAGCAACGACGGCTTGGACTGGCTCGAGGACTCCGTCTCCTTGCTCGCCGGGGACATCGACCTCGGCGGCAGCTACGGCTGGTGGTGTGACATCTTGCCGGCGCAGAAAGATGACATTGGGAGCGTCGTCGCGCAGACGCTGTCGCCTCCGGCGCCACCCGCGACAAGCTCGCCCCTGGCCCACCCCTCGCCAAGCATTGCGTCGCCCGCGGCGTCCGAGCCGTCGCCCAAGAAGCGCAAGTCTCCGGCGCTCATGGCGTCCGGCCATAGCAGCAGCAGCAACCAGCGTCGCCGAACCGAGCAGGATAGGCCGGGCGGCGGCAAGAAGGGCGGCGGAGCGGGGTCGGACCGGGACGCGAGGTGGGCGGAGCAGCTGCTGGGCCCGTGCGCCGTCGCCGTCGAGGCACGCAACCTGTCGCGCGTGCAGCATCTCTTCTACGTGCTCGGCG
Organism: Triticum timopheevii; assembly: GCA_963921465.1. Lineage (NCBI taxonomy): Eukaryota > Viridiplantae > Streptophyta > Magnoliopsida > Poales > Poaceae > Triticum > Triticum timopheevii. The sequence continues at coordinate 570,342,114 of OY997264.1, forward strand.
AGCTCGCGGCCTTCTCCGGCGACGCCAACCACAGGCTGGCCGCGTACGGGCTGCGGGCGCTCTCGCTTCGTCTCCCCGCCGCGGTGGGCCCCGCGGCCGCCGCGGCCGTGAGGGTGCCGGCCGCCTGCGAGTCCCCGACGCCGTCGTTCGGCGGCGCGGAGCCACGGCTGTTCCGCGCGTCCCTCATCAAGTTCCACGAGGTCAGCCCGTGGTTCACGCTCCCCAACACGCTGGCGAACGCCGCCATCTCGCAGCTGGCTTCGGCAGCGCCCCGGCCGCTACACCTCGTCGACATTGGCATCTCACACGGGGTGCAGTGGCCGACTTTGCTGGAATCTCTCACCCGCATGGCCGCTGGGCGAGCACCGCCGTCCGTCCGGCTGACGGTCGTGGCCACCCCGCCGGTGCCCTTCTCGGCCTCGCCTCCGGGGTACGACTTCGCGCCGCACCTCCTCCGGTACACCAAGTCCATTAAGCTGGACCTTGAGATCGGCCGCGCCGCTTCACTAGACCCCGCGCATGGCTTCTGCACCACTCCCGACGAGGCGCTCGTGGTGTGCCTCCAGTTCCGGCTGGGCCATGTCACCGCCGAGGAGAGGACGGACATCATCCGCAGGGTCAAAGACCTCAAGCCGCACCTGGTGGTCCTATCGGAACTCGACGTCGGTGGCAACGGCAGCGCGGCGGGCGAGTTCACGGCGAGGCTGGAGCTGCTGTGGCGGTTCTTGGAGTCCACGCACGCGGCGTTCAAGGGGAGGGACGGGGAGGACAGGCGGCTCCTGGAGGCCGAGGCGGGCACCGCCGTCGCGGTGGCCGCGGCCAGGGAGGCCATGGGGCGGGAGGGCTGGCGGGACCGCATGACGGCGGCGGGGTTCGAGCAGGTGGCGTTCGGGGGCGAGGCGGTGGAGTCGGCCAGGTCGCTGCTGAGGAAGTACGACAACGGGTGGGAGATGTCCACGGCGGCGGCGGCGACGGGAGGCGGCGGCGCCGTGGCGCTGCGGTGGAAAGGGCAGCCGGTGTCCTTCTGCTCGCTGTGGCGGCCGGCGTCGTAGCCGCTCAGCTGGATACCCATGGACGACGTCATGGTTTTGATGGCGACCGCACATCCCGGGATTGGTGGAGAGCGAAGTTGATACGGTCACGTGTGACGCACGCCACGGAAGCATATGCCACATGCGGCATGTCTGCAGCTTTGACCGGAGAACCGCTCGCTGGCCGCCGGAGCTGGGCGGCGGTCCGGCCGGTGGGAGGGACGCGAGACGTACGTGCGGCGGTGTAATGAAAGCGCCTGGCGATCAGCATATTTTTTTGTATGTACAAATTAATCAAGGGTTGGCGCATGGATGATCCCTTCTTTCATTGCTCCATTTCTGATTTTTCTATGCGTCGATGTCAAGGAATCTTTGGTATATTCCAAATGGTGATCTCATCAAGTTGGATCATCACTAACGTCTACATTAATTAGTAAGAAAAACCATGCCTTTTTTTGTGAGATAATAAAAAATATGGTATATTCCAAGTGGTATATTCTGCTTTTTTTTAAGAAAAAACAACGCTGAGCGTATCATTCTTGGATGCGTGGCCCTGGACCATTGTAAACTATGATTGATTTGTCAACTATGCCATCGAATCTGGATGGTGATCCCATCCAGGTTCATTTTCCGGACCATTATTTGATAATGAAGGTGTACAAGAAGTTAAATGAAAATCATACAGGTGCAGAGCTGCTTCAGCTTGGTTATTAGATTATCTTCAACCGGCGAACCAATATGTGATTGCATGGTTAGGAGGACAATGATATCCCTTGTCCACAGAGTTCAAGTCCTAAACTTGACATTTGGATTTATTTCAGCTATTCTGGAGATATGCGTTCAATGGAAGGAGATGTTTCCGTCGACTATGAAGACGTGCCAGCCAAGTCTCTTGAAGTTGCTCATAGAGATGAGTGTGCATACGTGTGTTCATAGAGATGATTGTATGTGCGTATGTATAAGCATTGTGTTTGTACTGTATAAAAAACTATCTTTAACGGCTCGCTTAGAAATGATCCCAATGCATAAAAATTGAGATTTTAGATGTTTTGCTAAAGAAACAACTCCAACGGCCTAAAGCTGCACTGGTTGCTATAATTTTTAGGCTACTACTCTCTCGGTCCCATGTTATTTAACGCTCAAACGAATATCTCTAGGCTGAAATATGTCTAGATGCATCAGTTAATATGGGACGAAGGATGTACTACATTATTTTGCCATTCAATTACAAAACATAGGTCTTCTCTAGCACAAGGGCTAAAACAAAACAGAAAACAGCCACGAAAAGCAACCATCGCACGGTGAAGCCCCACCGCTACCCCTCACATCCGCGCCGATCGATTTCAGCGCCGATCGCTGCTCCTGCCGCTCCGCCGCCCATCCCGAGCCCTGGTACACAATTCTGTCGCTCGTGGCCGTCCGCTGCGACCTCCACGACCGTCGCCGAGCTTGCAACGGCATCGCCCCTGTCTCGTCGATTCCGCTTGTGCTCTGGTACCGCCACCACCCAAGATAAGCCCCACGCCCACATCCGCCTACCGAGCTCTATTAAGAGCCATGCGGTGCGAGTGTGGCGGTTGTGATGGCCGTCGAGTCGGCCGAGCTGTCAGCACTCCGACGTCGCTCTGTCACCGGATTAGGCAGCACCTCCCATGCCTGCCCATGCCACCTTTCCACGGCCTACGATGAGCGTCCCGGCCTCGACAACCTCCATCAGCTGAAGTCAAGCAAGGCACCTAGGCGACCGTCGGATCCGCCTCCCGGCCTTCCCACCCTCGGATCTTCATATTTTTATTTGCTTTTGTAAATTTAGGCATCCAAATTTAGGCCTGCAATAAAATCAGGAAAAAGTTTGGCTACCTAAATCCTCTCTCTCCTCACCTAATACTATTTTTATAGGTGGCCAAATTTTGTGCTAGCTATGGAAGATGCTCCTAGTCACGTCAAGTAGTAATGAACGTCGACTTCTGCAAAACAAAAAAGTAGTAAGGTCGACTAATACGTACGGTATATACTAGTATATGCTAAACATAAATCATTCATTTGACGCCACACTGGTACCGTGCAAACCACGACTGGTCAACTGCCGTGTGCCTGATTGTAGCCTAGAATCGCGTCCAGACTCCAGAGAATCAATCTAGAACTCAAATACATCAACATAGATTTTCAACGTTTTTTCCCTTGGTGGCTAGGGTTTCTATTTCCCTCCTCCGTCCTCGGCAAACTCTTCCCTCCAAACTTTGCCAGCGAGCCGGTGGATTTGCCTCCCCTCTGCCTGCCGCTCCGACAGCCGGTGGCTGGGTGCGAGGGAAATCCCGGTGCCTCCACTCTGGTTAGTAGTTTAGATTAGGGTTTTTTAGTCCTTAGGTGCGGCGCTCTATTGGATGGCAGCGCTTCTTCTCCGAGTTTGTCTTTCGGGTTTCGATCCTTCGCGAGTTCGTCCATCTGAACGTAGTCGATGGAGCTCCGGCGTAGATTCCTGCTGTCTGGCTTTAATTAGTTATGCCTGGTAATGGCCTTTTTGAAGGCATTGTTTTGAGAGTGTGGACTTTCTTCAGGGTGAAACCCTATGATCTAGATGCTTGTGCACTGTTTTCTTCTTGAAGGCGTCGCTTTTGAAGAATTTGGACTTGGTTGTTGTCTTGGTGGTGTTTGTACTGCTGCTTCAAGGACTAAATCGCTGTATCGAAACTTTTCCTTTTTAGTTTCTTCTTCTTTTTATGGATGTGTGCAGCGGTAGTGCCATTAGGGTATTGCGTTCTTGTAGAGGTTGGGTATGATTAGTGTCTATGTGATACTAATATATTACCTTTGTCGAAAAGGAGAATTAGGCATTGAGCCCCTGCAAAAAAAAGAGAATTAGGCAATCAACAATTTGCATGATGCCGTCGTCGCCGAGGACGCACGGTGGTGATGTACTGATGGTGATATTGCAAGACGCAAGGAGGTCGAAATGTTGTGCATTCATAGAAATAACAGAAATACAGGCGAATCCGAGTCATACCAAACAGGGAAAGGAAAAACGCGAGTTCAAGCACTCCAGGAAAACCTGTTGTAGACGCCCGCAATCGAAACGTCCACTACGAGGCGAAACCCTAAAGCACTATCAACACGCATCTAGAAACAACATAGTTCAACAAACAAACAAGGCCTGTGCAGAGGCAATATAGCAAATGACTAACTTCAGCAACTGCAGGATGACAAACACAAAAGCATCTCGTTCGACGGGGAGGAGGTGATTGCAGCGCCTAGGCGGTCCTCATTTCAGATCGCCTTCAACATACGCAGTTGTGCAGAACCTCATCACCTTCTTGGCACTTTCTTTCAGCAGCATCGCACGATGTTCCAGCTCCGCCCGCTCCTCGCCCTTCATAAGTCCTGCCCAGTAGGTTAAATGCACACATGCTGTGAGTACAATCTCAAAAGGAGATGCCATTTTCTTAAATTCAAAAGTAGCTTGATTCTTGCAATTCCAGATGGCCCGACATATAGCTGCCAATCCCACAGTAAAGTATCGCTCCCCATGGGGCAAGTAAGCATAGCACCAAGAGTAGAAATGACAAAGATTATCCGGACAAAGATCAGTACCAAGCACCGATCCAACTGTGCACCAGGCTATCCTGGCTACCGGGCAGAGAAAGAAAAGGTCCAGGTAAGTCTCCCTGCAGCCGAAAAATGAGCAGCGAGGGTTACCAGCCCATTTTCTATGTTTCATGACATCTCTGATGAGTACAACACCCTGAAAGTGCTACCAAAGGAAAATCTGGAGTTTTATCGGTAATTTGGCCTTCCAAATCCATCTATAATCACACCCAGCGAGATCTTTCTCTAAATAAGAGTACATAGATTTATCCGTGTACTTGCCCTTGGGATTAAACACCCATTCAATTTTGTCTTGACCAACAGAGGGGTCAAGGCAAGCAATGACCCTCTTGACCCCTTCAAGCTGCTGAATCAGTTCCATGTTAAGCCTACTCCTGAAGATATGCCAACTGTCACGGTTTTGAAATTTAATAATTGTATCATCAGGGTAGTTAGCAATATTGAATAACTTAGGATAAGTATCGCACAACGGGGAATGTGTGCCAATAGGACCGCGTATTACCAGTGTTGACAATTACCTTTCTCCCGGCCATATACATTTCTTTCACTTTGATTAAGGCTTTCCACATAGGGGAATCATTAAATTCCGCTTTAACATCAACAACAAAACTTTTTTTAGGTATTTCGCTCTCACTACATCTTGCCAAAGTCCAACCCCCCTATCCAGTTTCCACCACCATTTAGCCAGGAGGGAGATGTTTTGTTTATGTAAATCTTTGACACCAAGGCCACCTTTTTCTTAGATCGACAAACATGAGCCCATTTGACTACATGATAGCGTTTTTCCACGTACCTCCACACCAGAAGAATTTACGACGATATTTGTCTAATCTTTCGATGAAAGTTTTCGGAAAAAGGAACATCAACATATAATAATATGCGATGTTGGACAGAGACGAGTTCAGGAGAATTAGTCTCCCTCTCGAGGAGGCCGAAAAGCCGATCTAGGAGTCACAACTCTTGAGGTATCGAACGGCAACAAACTCCCAATCCGCATTCCTCAAAGAGGAGTAATTCACTGGTACCCCCAGATATTTCGTAGGGTAATGGCCAATTTTACACCCAAAGAGCTCAACATACCTTTGAAGGACAGAATCGTCCCCTCCTACGCATAGTACCTCACTCTTCAAGAAATTAATCTTGAGGCCTGACATGAGCTCAAACAGGTATAGAAGAAGTTTTAGATTGACAGCTTGATCAATACCATCTTCTATACACAAGACTGTATCATCTGCATATTGCGGAATCGCCACGCCGTTAGGGATGAGATCAGAAGCAAGACCTTTAAATAGGTTATTCTTTTGAGCATTCAAAACCATCTTATTCAAGCATTCAACTGCCGGATTAAACAGAAAAAGGGACTTGGGATCCCCTTGACGAACCCCTTTGTGATGTTGGAAGTAAGGTCCCACTGTATTTTTTATTTTGACACTAACCATGCGATTGTGAAGGATTTGATCAATCCAAGTGCACCATTTATCATTAAAACCCCTAAGTTTGTGACTTCTAATAAAAATTCCCAATTAACCTTATCATAGGCTTTCTCAAAGTCAAGTTTCAAAATGATTCCCTTTTTTTGACTTGAGTATGGAGGAGGACCTGGTGCAATGTTAGGATGCCATCCATGATATTACGTTTCTTGAGAAAAGCATTTTGGTGGCGACTGGTGAGCTTGAGCAAAAACAACCACCCTATTATCAAGTACTTTAGTAATTAGTTTGTATGGACATCGTAAGAGGCAAATGGGGCAAAACTTCTAAAAAAATTTCGCCCCATTGAGCTTGGGGATCAGGGTTATAATGCCATAGTTCAACCTCTCTACGTCCAGGGAACCCTCATGGAACGCCACAAACAGATTCATGATATCATGTTTGATAATGTCCTAGCAGAAGCAGTAAAATTCTGCTGGAATATTATCAAGGCCAGGAGCCCGATTGCTATCCATAGAGAATAATGCATTTTTAACTTCCTCCCAACTAAACGGTCTAGTCAAGAAAGCATTATCCTCGGCAATTAATTTTTTGGCCTCTCCCCGTGTGTCAGGATCAAGGTGAAAATTGTTTCCAGGAGCTGGCCCAAAGAGTTATTTGCAAAACCCAGTTGCATGTGTCAGCAGGTTATTAGTGCCCTCAATGGTCATCTCACCTCTAGTAAAAGAATGGATAGTATTTTTCCTCTTTTCCCCATTGGCAATCCTATGGAAAAAATATGTGTTCTAGTCTCCTTTCAATAGCCATGTCTCATGGGATTGTTGGAGCCAGAACAATTCTTCATTAGCAAGAATATGTCGAACCTCACCACAAAGAGTGGCTCATTTATCAATAATATCAGGTTCAAGCTCTCGTTTTATCTCTTTTTTTTCTTTTCGTCTCATGTCCAAACTTGTTAGACCCCCATCCCTTAAAAAATTCTTAAAACATTTTTGCTTAATGTTAAGGACATCGATAGGGTAAGAAGAATTGACTGGTCTATGCCAGAGTTTCCTAACTAAAGGCAGGAACTCCTCATTAGTCATCCAACTCATTTCAAATCTGAACCCGAGAGGTTTAGGGGTTTGTGGACAATCACCATTACTGGATAAGAGAAGAGGATTGTGATCAGATATATGTCTGGCCAACTTCCTAACCGTAACTAGAGGAAATAGATCTTCCCAATCACTACGCATTAGGATTTTGTCAAGTTTTTCAAGAGTAGGATGAGATTGGTTCTTGGAACAAGTAAACATCCCCCCTTGATATAAATTTCTCTCAAACACATGTTATTAATGATATAGTTAATCTATCTACATATTTAGAGACACCCATCTTTTTGTTTTCTCTCCATAGTGTCTTAAGATGTTAAAATCACCCACAACAATATAAGGCATAGACAAATGACTACAAAATTAGCAAGTTCTGAGAGAAATTCTTCTTTCCGCTCATCATGAGCCACACTATAAACATCTAAAAGAGCCCAGACACACTGTTTCTCCACATCAAAAGCGGTAACTTGCATAATGTACTTGCCCATAGACCAGGAGACAATTTCTAATTTTTCTTTCTTAACCCCACAAAGCATGCCCCCAGCCTTACCTATGGATGGGACCCAGTTCCACTCAAAAATGTTCTAAGGGTCTATCTTTCTCAGAAAACTAGAAGCAAATTTCCTCTTCATAGTTTCCTGCAAACATGAAAAATCAAGGGAATGATCCTTAACAAGATTAGAAAAGCAGGTAGTCATTCCTTTTCTTCCCTGCCCCTCTGCAATTCCAAAAAAGTCCATTCATTTTGATAAAGGTTTATTCCCCCCCCCCTCCCCTGGTCACTCTGCTAGGAGACTTAACAACATTACCAGCTTTAGCAGTGGGATCCATTGCTTTTTTTGACTTCTAGTTCTGGGCCTAGACACACATGTCTGCACTTTCCTGTCACTTCTTTTTTTCTAGATCCAACTACAGTAAAAAATCAGAGATATTGCTATCATGATCATTCCCCCATTTCATATTGATAGGCGTATCCTCCCCTTTCCCATTAGTAATGAACAAAACATTATCAGAAGATGTATCTTTTTCTACAACATTATTTCTAAAATTTCAAGCTCTCTAAGTCAATCTTAGAAAAATCAGCATTGGGGATCACCACCCCCATCTTACTAGCTCTAAATCAATTCAGGATCATATAAAATAGCAAAAGAATTGGCAGAGGGAATTGTACCTTTCAGATCTCTTTTTTTGCCAGCACCTTTGGCCCTGTCCTCCACATTCTCTAGATTGGTCCGCATAGTACTTGCATTGAACCTGAGCACATTTTCAGGCAAAGGGGGGGGGGCGATAACCTCACCATAGTAATCAAGAGCAGATTTAGGTGATTGCACACGGTACTCAACTGTATGATCATTAACAGCTCCAAATGGTCCTTCCAGCTCAGTCACCTAAAGGGATTCTTTCACCTTCTCAGCATAAGTTTTTTTCATCTTGCTACTTCTAGCAGCACAAGTAGTAGCAAAATTAATCACATTTTGAGCCACAAAAAAAAAACTTCCGCCATATCATTCTGGTTTTCAATAGCTGCAAGAGCTTCTTGCTCCACACTATGTATCAGGAGAGTGTCATGGTTAGAGCTACCAGAGTTAACAAAGATAGGGGACTCGGGAAGAACAATAGCACACTGTTTTCCCAAAGGATTTTCCCCTCCTAGATCATTTCTCCCAACAGAAGAGCTCCTCATTGGGTCCTACCTGACACCCGTTCTCTTTTGTTTTTTTGTTGAGGGCTCCCCCGATCAACAAGGGCATTGTTCTGATGTTTCTCTCTATCAAGATCCCTGGTCAACACTTGCTCCACAGAAAAGGTGAAATTATAAAAGTGAACCCCCAGGACCGACTTAGCCACTGGAGGGATTTCACCAACATCACGACACCCCAATTTGACTCTCACGGAGTCAGGACAGTGCAGAGTGGACATATCAATCTCGCAGCTGAGCAGTAATCATGCACATAGAAGAATTCCTGTCCCCTATCTTGAAATGCACACATCGGAGCAATGTTGTCCCATGGTAAGAACTCAACACAAACAGATGCAAGATGCCCCAGTTTACCACACCTTTTGCAGAAAGCTTGCGAACAACGAATAGGTAGATGCCCCACAAATTTGCACATGAGATAAGGGTCTCCAGATTTGGAAGGAGGCACCTGATTTTTGGCTGTAGCCCTCGATGCATGAAGAGCGATAGGTGTAGTAGTCGGCTCTGAGGTGGGCGCTTGGTGTGAACTTCTCCCTAATACGTCTCCAACGTATCTATAATTTTTGATTGTTCCATGTTATTATATTATCATTCTTGGATGTTTTACAATAATTGTATAGTAATTTTATATCATATTTTGGTACACCTATTGACATAGTGCCCAATGCCAGTTGATGTTTTCTGCATGCTTTTTACATCGCAGGAAATCAATATCAAACGGAGTCCAAACGCAGCAAAACTGAAAGGGCTAGTTATCGACTAGAGTGGGGGTGAATAGGAGATTTTTATGAAAGTCTTCAAAACATGGGAGTTACGAAGACACACAATAAAAATGACACTATTCGTATGCAGCGGAAGGTAGACTACACTAGACAAGCCATAGTCAAGTGTTCAATGAAGTGAAAGCACGAAGACTATTAGCAGCTAGGTAGTAAAGATCAGGATGGAAGATAGTATGAAGCCAATCAGGACAAGTAGTCACACAATGAATTCAACCAGATAATGCAAGCAGGCAATGACTTCATGAAGACAAACTGTAAGTAAAGAGAAGTGAGAGATAGAACCAGTAGCTTCGGGAGGATAGAGATTTGTTTGACCAGTTCCAGTTGCTGTGACAATTGTACGTCTGGTTAGGGAGGCTGAGATTCAACTCAGAAGACCGTGTCTTCACATTATTCCCCTTAAGCTAAGGACACCTAGTCCCCGCCCAATCACTCAGGTAAGTCTTTAAGGTAGACTTCCAAAACTTCACAGACTTCGTTCACCGGTAATCCACAATGACTCTTGGATGCTCAGAACGCGACGCCTAACCGGCTGGAGGATTCACAGTCCTCAAGTGTAACAAGTCTTCAGATTGCGCGGACAGAAAGACTTCAGTGACGCCAAACACTCTTTGGGCTCTGGGTAGTTTGGGCTTTGGCCTCGCAAGGATTCTCTCTCAAAAAGCTTCGGAGGTGGGTTGCTCTCAAACGACAAAAACCGTGTACTAACTTTGAGCAGCCACCAATTTAAGGTGTAGGGGTGGGCTATTTATAGCCATAGGGCAACCCGACCTGATTTGTCCGAAATGACCCTGGGTCACTAAGGAACTGACACATGTCTCAACGGTCAGATTTCAAACACACGCGGCAGCTTGACTTGGGCTACAAGTAAAGCTGACTCATCCGACTCTGGATAAGGTTTGCTCTCATTGTCTTCGCTCGAAGACATAGGATTTGGTTAAGCATCACTTCAGTCACTCTGACTTTGTTCACTTGGACCCCACTTAATAGGACGGTGGTTCCTATGACTCAACAAAGAAGAAAAGGAGACAACGAAACAACTAAGTCTTCGCCCTCCATAGTCTTCACGCGATGTCTTCTCATGTCATAGTCTTCAACGTGAATAGCTTCACAGACCACCATTGTCTTCAATGTCTTCACACATTTTTAGGGGTTATCTCCGGTAGGTAAACCGAATCAATGAGGGACTACTACCTGTGTTATCCTGCAATTCTAACAAACACATTAGTCCCTCGACCAGGTTTGTCGTCAATACTCCAAAACCAACTAGGGGTGGCACTAGATGCACTTACAATCTCCCCCTTTATGGTGATTGATGACAAACTGGTTGAAGTTTTCAACGGGGATAAAAGTATGTGAAATTGTAAAGGATTAAGATATTGTATTCATAGGTGGCAAAAAGGCTCCCCCTGAAGATGTGCATATAAATGTTCTGCGTTGGAATGCAAATGCACATGGCAGGTTGTATTTGTGGAGATCCTCTTCACCATATGAAGACAATACATCATGCATGAACAGATATACAGGAATAATGACATGCATAATGAAAAATGGACGTCTGTGGAATGACTTCATGCGGGATTTATCATCGCACATGCGGAATTTATCGTCGCATCATAGAATAGCAGAAAAAGTAGCAGACGACCATCAAGTTTAAGTGTTACAACTCAAAGAACCAATTGTATCAAAAGCGAGAGTTGTAAACACTAGGCAAAAGTATAGCAACCACCCATATGGACCCGCTTGAAGACTATCAACATATGCTTCTCCCCCTTTTGTCAGGAAGGACCAAAAAGGTTTGAAGAGATAGTCTCTACTCGTTCCCATGAGGAGTAGGTGAGGCAGCAGGGTCGTCGTTGAGGTTTGGTGGTGCAGACAAACTTGGTGCAGTGTCGATATGTGCCAAAGTTGGAGGTGGTGAAGTAGCATCATCGGCGTCATCAAGGACTCTGGCATTAACAGTTGCCGCGGAGGAGGAGTACTCTGAATCTTCAAGAGATGGGGTTCGACGCAAGATAGCATTCCTAGGAGGAGTGGCGTCAAACTTGAATCTCTCTGTGAAGCCATCATCTTGAAGATCAGCTTCAGCACTAAGCAATGTCAAACTCTTCCAAGACCTCCGACAGGTTTCATGAGTAACAAAGGCATTCTTGGTGGCAAGGTTGCGAATGCGATTGATATCCACCAAGAGGCTTTGCATTTGACGCTTTAGCCAGTAATGATGCTTGTCGTGTTTCTGATGCAAGGCCACGAAAAGCTCTCGGTCATTGAGCACACAAGATTGCTTCCGAGGCCTTGGAGCAATAGTGCTTTCTGTGTCTTCAGTACATGCACGGAGAGTATTGCCAGCCAGTTGATAAACACGAGAAGCAGCCTGAACACCTTCAACATGCTGAGAGAAACTCTGACGATCGACATTGTGAAGATAAATTGCTTCCTTGGCAGGCTCTGGGTAAATGGCTTTTATGGGCTTATCAACCTCTGGTAGAAATATGAGATGGTTGCATGCAGAGGGCTGATAGTCAATAGTAGAGTGAAGCTTGATCAGTCGCATAACCCATGGAGCATAGAATTTCAGACCAAATATGTCTGAGCCAGATGCAGCAAATTGGCGAATGAAGAAATCCTAAGCATTGAAGCTGATGCCATTGAGAATGTAGAAGACCAATGTCTTCATTGCGCCTTCGAGCTTGCTGAGGAAGATGTCCTTTGATGGGTCACAGAGTTCGCCTGATAATGTGATAGATGGTGCGGGGCAGATACTCTAGGTCTTCAACAAAGAATTCCTTGGGATATTCAACATCCTGTGGCAGTGGCTTCATCATACTCAGCATTTGGCTCATATTGGGCTCTGCCTTCTAAAAGATGCTTTCCAACGCATTGCGGTGATGCTGACAAACAGGTTCATAGAGTTCACCTGGAGTGGACAGGCCAGTAAGCTCAATGAGATCAAGAGCTTTGGCTTCATGGTGTACATTGCCTGTCATCCACTCAAGGACCCATGTCTTCGGATCCCTGGTGTAGCCGCGAATGTGGAGAGTTGCATAGAATTGCAGTAGAAGCTCTTCATTCCAATTCTCCTTATCTATCACAAACTGAAGAAGGCCTGCATCTCTAAAACAGTCTAGGGCTTCTTCTAAGCAGGGCAGGCCAGCAATGGCTTCGGAATCCAAACGCATATGAGGAAATATGCGTCCTTGATTGTACAGAACACACGAGTAATAGCTGCGCTGTTGATAACTCCAGAACCGATCAGATGATATTCTTGGTTTGGAATATGGGTTCTTGGATCTATCAAAGAAGGTGTTGTGTGCAATGAAGCTATTGACATTGAATGATCCTGGTGCAGATGCAGTACCTGGAAACCTTGGCAACCTTGGTTTTGGCTTCTGAACCTGAGGCCTGTGCTCCACATGATAGTCAAACTGAGGTCCGGGAGCAGGCGGAGGAACCAGAATTGGCCATCTGACAGTGACCAGCTCGCCTTGATAGAATGCTTGCTCAATAGTGTGTGGCCTTGGTGGCGGAACAGGAGCAATGAGATTTGCAAGGGCGTCAGGCTGCACATTTGTTGCAGGTGCATCATTGGCTTCACACACAGTGTTCATTGCAGGCGCCACATTATCTTCAGCCATGACAACGTCATTGGCTTCAGTGGAGTTATTGGTGGTCGCCTCAGGATTTTCAACCTCCACTTGAGTAGTTGGAGGGTCGGGCACAAACACGTTCTCCTTGAGAACAACTTCTTGGTTGGTAGGGGGTGTAGCAACACATTCTTCTTCTTGTCTTTCATCAGCTGATGCAGCTAGATTGTCTTCAGCAGCATTGTCTTCGGACATGGGAACCATCACAGAGGGATTTTCTTCAGGGAAAACTTGACGTGCCACTGAGCTAGATTGGTTTGAATCTTCTTTTGTGATGGTTTTCATGGAGACTGATGGCCTTAGGCCTTTGCGAAGCCGTTGGAACACGGGCGACGCTTTTGATGATGGTGTAGAGTCCATGTAATTGTCGTCATTCACCATTGGGCTGGTGACTTGCGCTGGTGGAGGACGGGGGTGTACTTGGTGAGTCTTGACTTGGAGTTGCTGGTTGGGGGTGATCAGCCCATGAGACATCCTGAGAGATTGGCATCAAAGGACGACCAATACTGATGAGTTTGCTGTTCGTGAGAACAGGCGATGATACTGTTTGGTGCTCGATCTGAGGAAGGACTTCATCATCAACTACATTGTCTTGGGGACCAATGTCTTCAGCCGTGATGGGGTCAACGGCTGGAACTTCTTCAGCTTCAGGAGCCTCTGTGGAAGCAGGCTCATGAACTATCAATTGACGCTCTTGGTGTTCAGATGCAGGACGAGCAAAAGCGATGGGCTCGACAATGAGGGGCTCTATGGGAGCAGCCCGATCTTTGTTGTTGGTCTTTCTCTTCTTGGGCAATGGAGTGTCATCAGTGGTGTTCTTGAACTTGCGCTTTCTGGCTTCGGCTTCAGCTGCCATGGTTTTCTTTTGTTCTGAAGCTACTGTGGGGACCTTAGGCTTTGAGCCTGTCATGCTGGCAGGGAAGACAATGTGAGGTTCTTCCCGCCTTGATGCTTCAGATGGGGCCACAGTAGACTTCTTGTTTTTGGCAGCCAGCTTGGGGTCAATGCCCGGACGCCCAAGTGCCTTGCGCTTCTCAACTTCATTGTAAGCTTGAACACACTTGGTAGCTAGATTCTTCATGCACTCGCGCAAACCTTTGGCTTCTTCACATTTCTTGCGAAATGCATCCTTGAGGTCATTCAACATCAGTTTGAATTTCTGAACATCAGCCACACTTAGCTTGGCCATGTGCTTCTTGAACTGCTCTTTCTCATAGTCAATCTTGTTTTTTAGTTCGATAATCCTCTGAGCCAGAGCCAGATCAGGAGTAATGGCACCTTGAAAGGCAACGCTGATGCCAATTGGGAGTTGAAGATCATCAAAACTGAGATCTGGGTTGTCAAACCATTCATCAATGAAGGTATTCAGAATGTTTACGTCGAAGAGGGGCAGATCATTGAAGATCTCCGCCTCTTGCTTGCTCTTTATCAGCTACTCAAGAGCATCATCTCCACACTCATCATCAGATGACAGATCAATAGCTTCGGTTTCGTTCCTCAGAACGGCAGCAGGTGTCAGGGCTTGACCAGAACTTTGGATATTTTTCTTTTGTGTCTTCTCTTGCTTCTTGGAGATGTGAGAGAGATCTTTAGAATTGTTACTTGGAGCAGGAGGGGCAGTTTCCAATGGCTTCACTCGAGAAGCTTTTGGTGCAGCAGTAGGTTTTGAAGCCTTGGATTTCTTTTGATTCTGCGGCTTAGGAGGAGGAGCTGGTGCATCATCAGAGTCAGCATCATCACCAGAGTGATCCACATTTGCACCTTGGATGGCAATGTGAGTGATGAGGCCTTCGAGGTTGTAGAAGGGGCCGATTCTGTTTTCATTGGCTTCACGGGTGCCATCTTCCCGAGGAGCAGACGGACCTAGGTTGAAGTCAAGTCCATATGCCTTGTTGTTCTTCACAGCAGAGTCTTTCGTGAACTTGAAGTTGTGCTTGAACAGATTGTCTTCGCGACACCACATCAGAGAAGAGGGGTCAGCATTCTCTGGCTGCAGTCTGCAAACCATGCACGGATAGAAGCCTTGATCAATAGCTTCAGTCTTGGACCTGGGAGGAAGATTCTTGTATAGGATATCTCCCCAGGGTCGCTTGATGGCATTCTTCTCGGCATACTCAGCAGTGACAAATCTGTATTTCAACCATTTCTCTGCCCAATATCTTCGAATCCACTGGATTCGATTCTTGCGTTCTCCATAGGTTTCTTCGGGGTCTATTTTGTACAGTTCGTGCAAATCTGGTGGCAAGTCTTTGGAAGTATTCCCATGGCGCTGTCTGCCACCCTTTCTTGTTGACTTCTTAGTAGCCACGAAGCTTAACCTGAAAGGCTTCAGAACTTGCAAAGGCTTCCGACGGCTGGTCAGACAAGAATTGGCTTCAGGAGAATTTATGTGACTCTGTAAGAATTCTGCAAACGAATGCAGACTATGAGAACCAAGGGATTCTCCCACGGACATGTACCTGTGACAGCATTAGAGGTGCGAGGGAAGGGGAAGAGGTCATATGCATTCTCAAAAGATTTTGAAGATAAATCAGTATGAAGACATTGACCTCATAACGCGAAGACATTCACTTATTTGTTGAGCGTTGGTTTCATATTTGTATGAATCCAGGAATAAGTACAAGTGAGGAATCAAACTTGTAGAAAAGCATAAGTGAACAGACTAGGCATAATATGAGATGCAGAACTGGACAGATTCAATTTGGAAGTATAGAAACCACTTTTGGTAATGAAGGATGAATCTATCAGATCAAAAAGATGGTAAAAAGTAAGTTTTAATTACCACACGAAGAACTGCTAGACGGAACAAAGTTGGAGGCCGAGCAGTTTGATCTCCCGTGCCCTAACTTGGCGACGGAAGACACCTACGGCGGCGGCGAAGAAGACAAGGTCCGCGGCCGGCGTGAGAACGGCGTCGAAGAAGTTGCGGCAACTAAGCGCTTCGTCGCCGGCGTCGTCGAGAGCTAGCGGAGGCGCTAGGATTTGTGAGAGGTGGCGAGGTGGAAGAAGGATTTTTGACTGTGATGTGATGGGTATTTATAAGGAAAGGGACGACACAGCGCAATTACGCAGGTGCCCCTGGCGATTCACATCTGAAGGGCACGTGGCAAGCATGCAAAACCTTGGAAGTTGTTCCATGTTCCCACGCACGCCTGGATTGTCGGGGTGGTCGTTCCGAATTCTCCGGCTTTCAGGCACTAAAGATATAGCATTAAAAGCAGATATAAATGTTTGTCAGATTGACTTCAGCTGACAAGGTCTCAGTTAAGACAATCGACAGTTTTCAATAGAATGCATATGATTTGGACAGATAGAGTTGAGATAGAAGCATAGATAGGTTAGGGTCCGATCACATTCACTTAGATCAAAAGATTCAGCACGAAGCCATAGCTATAAGTGAATGTTGTAGAGGACAGAACACAAGAATGTATATAACTAGTATACGACCAAATCAACAAGATGAAGATAGATATGAACTTAAGTCAAGGATGAAGATAAATCAAATACGAAGACTTTGCAAACATAACGCCAAGGGAAACACTTCAAACAAAAGTTTGGTGGTGGCGTTACTGTAAGTGCATCTAGTGCCACCCCTAGTTGGTTTTGGAGTATTGACGACAAAGTTGGTTGAGGGACTAATGCGTTTGTAAGAATTGCAGGATAACGCAGGTAGTGTCCCTCATTGATTCGGTTTACCTACCGGAGATGACCCCTAAAAATGTATGAAGACATTGAAGACAATGGTGGTATGAGAAGATATTCATATTGAAAACTATGACATGAGAAGACATTACATGAAGACTATGGAGCGCGAAGACTGTGTGGTTTCGTTGTTTCCTTTTCTTCTTTGTTGAGTCATAGGAACCACCGTACTGTTAAGTGGGGTCCAAGTGAACTAAGTCAGAGTGACTGAAGTGATGCTCAACCCAAACCCTATGTCTTTGAGCGAAGACAATGAGAGAAAATCTTATCCAGAGCTGGATGAGTCAGCTTTGCTTGTAGCCCAAGTAAAGTTGCCGCGTGTGTTTGAAATCTGACCGTTGGAATACGTGTCAGTTCCTTAGTGACCCAGGGTCATTTTGGACGAATCAGGTCGGGTTGCCTTGTGGCTATAAATAGCCCACCCCCTACACCATAAATTGGTGGCTGCTCAGAGTGAGTGCACGGCTTTTGTTGTTTGAGAGCAACCCACCTCGAAGCATTTGAGAGAGAGAAATCCTTGCGAGGACAAAGCCCAAACACCCAGAGCCAAAGAGTGTTAGGCATCACTGAAGTCTTTCTGTCTATGTGACCTGAAGACTTATTACACTTGAGGACTGTGAATCCTCCAGCCGGTTAGGCGTCGCGTTCTAAGCATCCAAGAGTCATTGTGGATTGCCGGTGAACGAAGTCTGTGACGGTTTGGAAGTCTACCTTGAAGACTTACCAGAGTGATTGGGCGAGGACTGGATGTCCTTAGCTCAAGGGGAATAAGGTGAAGACACGGTCTTCTAAGTTAAATCTCAGCCTCCCTAACCAGACGTACAGTTGTCACAGCAACTGGAACTGGTCCAACAAATCCTGTGTCTTCAACAAGCGACTGGTTCTATCCCTTTCCATCCTTTACTTAAGTTTGTCTTCGTGAAGTCATTGTCTATCTATGTATCTGTTTGACTTCATTGCTTGACTACTACTGTTGATTGGCTTCATACTATCTTCCATCGTGATCCTTACTACTTAGCTGCTATTAGTCCTATACTTTCACATCATTGCATACTTGACTATGGCTTGCTTATGGTAGTTTATCTTCTGCTGCATATCAACTAGGTCATTTCTGTTGTTTGTCTTTGAAACTTCCAAGTTTTGAAGACTTTCATAAAAATCGCCTATTCACCCCCCTCTAGTCGATACTAGCACTTTCAATTGGTATCAGAGCAAGGTACTCCCTTGTTCTGTGTGATTCGGTTTAACCACCTGGAGTTTTAGCTATGTCGACTACAGGATTGAGGAACATATCTTGTCCCACCTTTGACGGTCATGAGTATCCTCGATGGAAGGCCATGATGAAGAAGCGACTCATGTCCATGGATAGCGAACTGTGGACCGTCACTGAGATTGGCCTCACTGATCTATGCAAGATGGCTGAGGCTGATGACATTCTCAAGTACACCCTACTGAACCTTATGGCGAAGGATGTCATCTGCTCTCATCTGTCCCGAAATCAGTTCAGGAATGTTATGCACCTCAATCATGCGAAGCTAATCTGGGACCGGCTTTCTGAGGTCTGTGAAGGTCATCGAACTCGTAATGATCCTTGGTTTGAGGACTACAAGGAGTCTCTTAGAGAGATGACTTTTGCACCTGAATCGTCATCATCTTCACCATGCCTCATGGCAAGGGGTGATAAGGTAACTGAATGCTATCTCTCCGAATCTAGCGATGATGAATCAGGTGATGAATTTGGCCCCAGTTATGACAAGCTTGCTTCCCTTGCGACTAAACAACAAAGAATCTTGGAAAAGGTTCAAGACATGCTTAGTAAGAGTGATGATATGCTGGGTGAAGAAATGGACCAGTCAAAAGCTTTGGCTGATAGTCTTCAGAGACTTCATGCCAAGTTTGACGCCCTTCAAGATCAACATAATGCTCTCTTGTCTGATCACGAGAAGCTTTCTTCTGAATGTCTTCAAAGAAAGCTAGACCTTGAAAAGATAAGAGTGGATTATGAAGATCTTAAGAAGGAGCGCGATTCATTACTTGCTCAACAGATCAGTCCCGCTCAGGATGGATTTGAACCGCCATGTCTAAAATGCATTGAGCGTGATAACGCTACATCTGTTGCTGAATGTTCCACTGCTGCTACTGTTTCATTGTCTTCACCTACTGATGTGGTTACTAACCCTCTGCAGAGGATACTACTGCTATTGATGAAAATGCTATGTTGAAGACATTGCTTTAAATAGGGATGTACAAAAGTTTGAAGGGACATCAGACTCTCTGCGATGTCCTCAAAAAGCAGATTCTGAACCGAAACCCTAGGAAAGAGGGTGTTGGGTTCGAGAGGAAAATGAATGTTGATGGCTCGTACTGGAAGCCTGAGCAGTACCCCAAAACCACATGGGTTGCTGCAAAGGAACCTTCAGTAGATCCATCCACTTTATCTGGCTTTACTTGTGCTAATCCTATTATCATTGATGAATCCTTTGATGCAAACTATAAGCTGTTCAAGAATCAGAATGGTGAAGTGTTTGCCAGGTACATTGGTACTAACTGCAGGAATGGACCACCTATGAAGAAGATCTGGGTACCTAAGCAGTACCTTGAGAATCTTCCTGTGAATGTCGTCATGACATCACCAAGGAAGAAGACAAACCCCAGACCTATAGCTTCATTTGGCCCAAAGGCTTCATACAGATACAAGACTCACTTGATTCACCCTAACGCCAATGTTTTGCAGGGAAATCATGCTCAGACTTATGAATATGAGCGTGTATCTTCGAAGCGCTATGTTCATAGGACTAAGAATTTTTCTGCTTATTCATATGAGTATCATTCATCTCCTGCAAGGCTATTTGCTAGGGCTTCAAAGCCAAAATTCTCAGATGCTGCACTTGGACTCATTGCTTCTAAGCCACCCCTGAAGATGTGGGTGGCAAATAAGAACTAACTCTCTTTTGCAGAAAACGGTCTCCAGCCAGCAATCAATGGCGTCCGATACTATTGCTGGGGACCTAAAACACATTAAGGACGCATGATAAAATGTCATTCTATATACTTCACATCTAAATCGCTTATCAGTCATACTATATGTCCTAACTTTGATATAAGCTGTGACAATCCCTATATGTGTCAAATGCTTATGCTTCACAACACTCTTGTGAAGCCTATCCTCCTAACTGCACTGTAGGGTACATCACCAAAAGCTTCAGAATGGATTATGGACAGTGGATGCACAAATCATATGACTGGTGATCGAAGTCTTCTCATGGACTCAACCTTACGTCCATCCGACAAGAGTCACATCACATTTGCTGACACTGGTAAAAGCAAGGTATTGGGTCTAGGTAGAGTTGCAATCTCAAAGGATCAACACATGGATAAAGTGATGCTTGTTGAATCCCTTGGTTTCAACTTAATGTCTATCTCAATGCTTTGTGACTTGAACATGATTATGCTATTTGGAAAATATCGCTGCCTTGTACTAATGGAATCTGACAAATCTCTAGTCTTTGAAGGGTATCGAAAAGATGATCTATACATGGTAGATTTCTCAGCAGGTCCACAGCTTGCCGTATGTCTTCTCACAAAAGCTTCAGAATGTTGGCTCTGGCATCGAAGGCTAGGACATGCTGGCATGAGGAACTTACACTCACTCGTTAAGAAGAAGCATGTCATTGGCATCGAGGATGTCAAGTTCAAGAAGGATCATCTGTGTGGTGCCTGTGAAGCTGGAAAGATGACAAGGGCAAAGCACCCCTCGAAGACAATCATGACAACATCTCAACCCTTCGAGCTGTTACACATGGACTTATTTGGACCTACTCACTACTCCACCCTCACAACAACTGCCTGTCTCTATGGCTTCGTCATTGTTGATGACTACTCAAGATACACATGGGTTCATATAATTCTTTACAAGACTGAAGTGCAAGATGTCTTCAGGCGCTTCACCAATCAAGCAATGAACAATTATGGCGTGAAGATCAAGCACATCAGAAGTGACAATGGCACTGAATTCAAGAACACAGGACTTGATCTGTATCTGGATACAATGGGAATCACTCATGAGTTCTCTGCTCCATACACACCATAGCAAAATGGCATCGTTGAGCGCAAAAACAGAACCCTCATTGGGATGGCTCGAACAATGCTAGATGAATACAAGTCACCAAGAAAGTTCTGGCCTGAAGCTATTGATACAGCCTGTCACATCATCAACCGTGTGTACATCCATAAGCTTCTGAACAAAACATCCTATGAGCTCCTTACTGGCAAGAAGCCAAACGTCAGTTACTTCAGAGTATTTGGAGCTAGATGCTGGATCAAGGATCCCCATCACAAGTCAAAATTTGCACCTAAGGCTCACGAAGGCTTCATGCTTGGCTATGGAAAGGACTCACACTCCTACAGAGTCTTCAACCTGTATCTCTACAAAATTGTCGAAACTGTGGATGTGAAATTTGATGAAACCAATGGTTCACAGAGAGAGATTCTGCCAAGTACACTAGACGAAGCTCCGCCCAACGAATCTATCAAACTGATGGGAACTGGTGAAATCATGCCCTCTGAAGGACAGCCTGAAGAGGAACTTATCATCTCAGCTCCTAATCAACCTGAAGACAATGCTCAGACCGAAGACAATCCTCCCAATAATGATAATGATCAGCAAGAGCAAAGTCTTCATCCTGTTCATCCTCGTGTTGCAAATGAAGTTCAAATTGAGAAGATAATTGACAGCATCAATGCGCCCGGTCCACTCACTCGCTCAAGAGCAACACAGCTAGCAAACTTCTGTGGGCACTTTTCATTTGTGTCAATATCAGAACCCAAGAAAGTTGCTGAAGCTTTTATGGAACCTGAATGGATTCAAGCCATGCAAGAAGAACTTCAACAGTTCAAGCTGAATAATGTTTGGGAACTTGTCAAGCGACCTGACCCTCGCAAGCATAACATTATTGGTACAAAATGGATATATCGAAACAAGCAAGATGAGCATGGTCAAGTCGTCAGGAACAAAGCACGTCTTGTGGCTCAAGGATATACTCAAGTTGAAGGAATTGACTTCGATGAAACATTTTCTCCTGTGGCTAGGCTTGAAGCTATTCACATACTGCTAGCCTATGCTAACCACCACAACATCTTGCTATATCAAATGGATGTGAAGAGTGCATTTCTCAATGGCAAGATTGAAGAAGAAGTATATGTCGCTCAACCACCTGGCTTTGAAGATCCAAAACATCCTGATATGGTGTACAAGCTAAACAAAGCACTGTATGGCCTCAAACAAGCTCCTCGCGCATGGTATGATACAATCAAAGACTTCCTGAAGAGCAAAGGCTTCAAACCTGGTGAAGGAAATATGCCCTAGAGGCAATAATAAAGTTATTATTTATTTCCTCATATCATGATAAATGTTTATTATTCATGCTAGAATTGTATTAACCGAAAACATGATACATGTGTGAATACATAGACAAAACTGTAGTCACTAGTATGCCTCTACTTGACTAGCTCATTAATCAAAGATGGTTATGTTTCCTAACCATAGACATGTGTTGTCATTTGATTAGTGGGATCACATCATTAGAAGAATGATGTGATTGACATGACCCATCCCGTTAGCCTAGCACTTGATTGTTTAGTATTCTGCTATTGCTATCTTCATGACTTATACATGTTCCTGTAACTATGAGAATTATGCAACTCCCGTTTACCGGAGGAACACTTTGGGTACTACCAAACGTCACAACGTAACTGGGTGATTATAAAGGAGTACTACAGGTGTCTCGGAAGGTACATTTTGAGTTGGCGTATTTCGAGATTAGGTTTTGTCACTCCGATTGTCGGAGAGGTATCTCTGGGCCCTCTCGGTAATGCACATCACTATAAGCCTTGCAAGCAATGTAGCTAATGAGTTAGTTACGGAATGATGTATTACGTAACGAGTAAAGAGACTTGCCGGTAACGAGATTGAACTAGGTATTGGATACCGACGATCGAATCTCGGGCAAGTAACATGCCGATGACAAAGGGAACAACGTATGTTGTTATGCGGTTTGACCGATAAAGATATTCGTAGAATATGTAGGAACCAATATGGGCATCCAGGTCCCGCTATTGGTTATTGACCGAGAATGGTTATAGGTCATGTCTACATAGTTCTCGAACCCGTAGGGTCCGCACGCTTAACGTTTCGATGACAGTTTTATTATGAGTTTATAAGTTTTGATGTACCGAAGTTTGTTCGGAGTCCCGGATGTGATCACGGACATGACGAGGAGTCTCGAAATGGTCGAGACATAAAGATTGATATATTGGAAGCCTATATTTGGACATCGGAATGGTTCCGGGTGAAATCGGGATTTTACCGGAACACCGGGGGGTTACCGGAACCCTCCCGGGGGATATTGGGCCTTAGTGGGCCAAGAGGGAGAAGAGGAGGGCCGGCCAGGGCAGGCCGCGCGCCCCCTCCCCTCCTAGTCCGAATAGGACAAGGAAGGGGGGGCGGCGCCCCCCTTTCCTCTTTCCCCTCCCCCCTTTCCTTCTCCACCAAGGCAAGAGGGGGGAGTTCTACTCCCGGTGGGAGTAGGACTCCTCCAGGCGCACCCCTAGGGGGCCGGCCGCACCTCCCCCCTCCCTCCTTTATATACGGGGGCGGGGGGCACCCCATAGACACACAAGTTGATCTTCGTGATTGTTCCTTAGCCGTGTGCGGTGCCCCCTTCCACCATATTCCACCTCGGTCATATCGTCGCGGAGTTTAGGCGAAGCCCTGCGCCGGTAGAACATCATCATCGTCACCACGCCGTCGTGCTGACGGAACTCATCTCCGAAGCTCGGCTGGATCGGAGGCCGGAGATCGTCATCGAGCTGAACGTGTGCTAAACTCGGAGGCTCCGTACGTTCGGTGCTTGGATCGGTCGGATCGTGAAGACGTACGACTACATCAACCGCGTTGTGCTAACGCTTCCGCTTACGGTCTACGAGGGTACGTGGACGAACACCCTCCCCTCTCGTTGCTATATCATCACCATGATCTTGCGTGTGCGTAGGAAATTTTTTGAAATTACTACGTTCCCCAACACCCGGATCCCTCGATCCCACACTCTTCACGAAGACATATGATGGTGAACTGTTTGTGTGCCAAATATATGTGGATGACATAATCTTCGGCTGCACCAACCAGAAGTATAGTGATGAGTTTGGGTAGATGATGCAAGAGCAATACCAGATGTCCATGATGGGTGAGCTGAAGTTCTTCCTTGGTCTTCAAATTTGACAGCAAAGAAATGGCATCTTCATATCTCAAGAAAAATACCTCAAAGATTGTCTGAAGAAGTTTGGAATGGAAGACTGCAAAGGCTACACGACGCCAATGCCAGCCAAACACCATCTTGGTCCCAATGACAATGGTAAAGAGTTCGATCAAAAGGTATACCGCTCCATGATTGGTTCTTTACTTTATCTATGTGCATCTAGGCCAGATATTATACTTACTGTTTGCATGTGTGCTCGATTCCAAGCGGCACCAAAGGAATCGCATCACATAGCTGTGAAGCGAATTCTTAGATATTTGGCTTACACCCCAACACTCGGATTATGGTATCCAAAGGGCTCAAAATTTGATTTGGTTGGATTCTCGGATGCTGATTATGCTGGTGACAAGGTGGATCGCAAGTCTACAACAGGCACATGTCATTTTCTTGGTCGATCACTTGTCTGTTGGTCTTCAAAGAAGCAGAATTGTGTATCACTCTCAACTGTTGAATTTGAATACATTGCTGCTGGATCGTGTTGTGCTCAGCTTCTATGGATGAAGCAAACTCTCAAGGACTATGGCATCAACCTGAAACAAGTACCTCTCTTCTGCGACAACGAGAGTGCCATCAAGATAGCCAACAATCCAGTCCAGCACTCGAAGATAAAGCACATTGAAATTAGTCATCACTTTCTGAGAGATCATGTCATGAAGAAAGATATTGATATCATTCGCGTCAACACTGAAGAGCAACTGGCAGATATCTTCACAAAGCCCTTGGATGAAGGTTTTGCAAGTTACGGTGTGAGCTAAATATCTTGGAATCCTCTAATGTCCTGTAATCAGGCACACATCCTAACACTTATGCATGTTGATGACTTAGATGTGCAACACACAAAGTAATGTATATCTTCAATCGATGAAGATTTACACTCTGAGTGTGAATACATTAACATGGAATTTGACTTCGGAGCGCCATGATAATTGTGCGCCGTGTCTGGGTCTAATACTTCCTATACGGTGGGTAACGCCACCACCAAATTTCTCTGTTTGAAGTGTTTCACTCATAGTGTTATTTTTGCAAAGACTTCGTATTTGGTTTGTCTTCAGTTTCAATTTATCTTCATGATTTTCTGCACTATGATGATTTGATTGCTTTCTGATATATATATATATATATATATATATATATATATATATATATATATATATATATATATACTAGTGTTCTGTCCTTTACAGCATTCACTTATAGCTATGTCTTCAAGTTGGATCTTTTGAACTAAGTGAATGTGATCGGACCCTAACCTATCTATGCTTTCTATCTCAAACTCTATCTGTCCAAATCATATGCATTCTATTGAAACTGTCGAATGTCTTCTCTGCGTCCTTGTCAGTAGAAGGCAAAGAGACAAACATTATATCTGTTTTGAATGACTTATCTTTATTGTTGAAATCCGGAGAAGCCGGAACAACTCTCCGACATGCCTGGCGGGCGTGGGAACATGGGACAACTCTGAGTATGTTGCATGCGTGCCACGTGCCCCTCAGATGTGAACCGCCAGGGGCACCAGCGTAATTGCGCTGTGCCACTCACCTACTTATAAATACTTGTCCCCTGCGGTAAAGAAATCCTTCTTCCACCTCTCCACCTCCGTCAAAACCCTAGCGCCACCGCTAGCTCTCGACGACGCCGACGACGAAGCGCTTAGCTGTCGCGACTTCTCTGACGCCGTCCTCACGCCGGCCGCGGACATCGTCCTCTCCGCCGTCGCATAGGTGTCCTCCGTCGCCAAGTTAGGGCACGGTGGGCTGAACTGCTCGGTCTCCTATTCATCCCATCTAGCAGTTCTTCGTGCGGTAATTGTAACTCTATTTTACCACCTTTTTGATCTTCAAGATTCATCCTGTTTACCGAAAGTGGTTTCTGCCTATTCAATGTTAGATCTATCATGTCTGCATCTCATATTGCCTTGTCAATTCACTTAGATTTCCTGTCTAGTTTGATTCCTCACTTGTACTTATTTACGGATTGGTACAAATCTGGAACCAACTAACCTATATAAGTGAATGTCTTCGCATCATGAGGTCAATGTCTTCAAACTGATTTATCTTCAAAATCTTCTGAGAATGCATATGACCTCTTCCCCTTCCCTCACATCTCTAATGCTGTCACAGGTACATGTCCGTGGGAGAATCCCTTGGTTCTCATAGTCTGCATTCGTTTGCAGAATACTTATAGCATCATATCAATTCTCCTGAAGCCAGTTCCTACTTGACCAGCAAGCGTAAGTCTCTGAAGCCTTTGAACGTATTGAAGCCATTCAGTTTGAAGTTCATGGCTGCAGAAAAATCAGCAAGGAAGGGTGGCTGACAGCGCAGAGAAGGAACATCCAAAGATCTGCCTAATGACCTAGCAGAACTCTACAAGACAGATCCCGAAGAGAATTATCATCAGCGAAAGACACGAATCCAATGGATTCGACGCTATTGGGCTGAAGAATGGTTCAAGTACAAGTTTGTGACGAAGGAATATGCAGAGAAGAATGCTATCAAGAGACCTTGGGGTGATATTCTCTATCGAGGACTTCAACCCAAGAACAGAGCTGAAGCTATTGCGCAAGGCTTCTATCCTTGCATGGTCCATGGACCTCAGCCTGAGAACGCTGATCCCACATCATTACTCTGGTGTCGTGACGACGCTCTCTTCAAGCGCAACCTTCAATTCGCTCAGGCTTTGGCCAAGAAAAACAAGAAGTCTTTGGGATTGGACTTCAACCCTGGTCCCTCTGCTCCTCGTGCTGATGGCTCCCGTGATGCGGAACCCAATGTCATCGGCCCCTTCTCCAATCTTGACGGCCTCATCACCTACATCTTGGTCCAGGGAGCCAGAGTTGATCATTCTGATAATGATGCTGATACTGATGAAGCTCCAGCTCCTCCTCCGAAGCCACAGAAGCAAAAGAAGCCAAAGGCTTCAAGATCAGCTGCACCTCCAAAAACTTCTCGTGCGAAGCCATTGGCCACTACACCTCTTGAAGACAGTGTGCAGTCTGAAGATCATTCCCGTATCTTCAAGAAGACGGAGAAGAACAAGCAACTTGTCAGGCATACTGATCAAGCCTTGTCTCCTGCTGCCATTCTGCGTGAAGAACCCATTGATCTGTCAAGTGATGAAGATCTTGCTGATGATGCCCTTGAGCAACTGATAAAGAGCAAGGAAGAAGCAGAAATCTTCAACAATTTGCCTCTCTTTGATGTGGCAATCATCCACAACTTCATTGATGAGTGGTTCGACACCCCCAATCTCAGCTTTGAAGATTTGCAGCTTCCCATTGGCCTCAGTGTCGCCTTCAATGGCGCCATAGCTTCTGAGCTAGCTCTCGCTTAGCGCATCGTTGAGCTGAAGAACAAGATTGATTATGAGAAGGCTCAATTCAAGAAGCATGCGGCCAAGCTAAGTGTTCAAGACGTCAGAAACTTCAAGGTCATGCTGCATGAGCTTAAAGAATCTTTTCTTAAGAAGCGTGAAGAAGCTCAGGGCTCTCGTGAGTGCATGAAGAGTTTGGCTGATAAGTGTGTGCTTGCCTACAATGAGGCTGAGAAGCGCAAGTCACTTGGCCGTCCTGGAATTGACCCCAGGATGGCTGCAAAGAAAAAGAAGAAGCTTCCTGCTGACCAGCCTGCACCTTCAAGCCAAGAAGCCCCTCGCATTATCTTCCCAAGCAGCATGACTGGCTCGAAGCCAAAGGTCACCACAACCGCTTCAGAACAGAAGAAGACAAGTGCTGCCGAGGCTGAAGCCAGAAAGAGGAAAAATACTGAAGCCTCTGATGCCGCTCCCTCCAAGAAGAAGAGCAAGACCAAGAAGACTAGGGCTGCTCCCACAGAGCCCTTAGTTGTTGAACCCATTTCAGTGGTTCGCCCTACGTCAGAACATCAAGAAAGAAGGATGATAGTCCATGAGCCTGCTTCCACAGAGGCTCATGAAGCTGAAGATATTCCAGCAGTTGAACCCACCGCTGCTAAAGACATTTGTCATTATGACAATGTTGAAGATGATGAAGAGTCTTCCTCAGATTGAACACAATGTGGTATCATCGCCTGTTCTTACGAACAGAGAACTCATCAGCATTGGTCGTCCTCTGATGCCAATTGCTCAAGATGCATCGTGGGCTGATCACCCACAGCAACAAGACTCCCCCAGTACTCCCCAACAACCACAACAAGCTACACCTCCCGTGCAAGAAGAAGATGAAGATTTTGAGGCCCAGCCAACTCCATCTCCGAAGGCGTTGCCAGCATTTCGCAGGCTTCGCAAAGGACAAAGGCCTCAAGTCCCTCTGTCGAGTGTTCCAGAAGGAGAAGTGTAACGTCCACCTGTTGCTCGTCAAGTCTTTTCTGAACCCACTCCAACTATGAATGTCTCCAAGTCTGAAGCACAAGCTGCTGAAGACATTCTGGCTGCATCAGCCGAGGAAAATCAAGAAGACGTACGTGTCCCTACTCCCCCAGTGATTGAAGAAGTTGTTCCTGATGTGAACGTGCCCGTGCCCGACCCTCCTGTTCATTAAGAGGAGGTTGAAAATGTTGAAGCTGCCACCAATGCCAATGAAGCCAATGACGTAGTCATGGCTGACGCTAATGTGGAGCCTGCACCTACCAGTGTGCCTGAAGCCAATGAGGCCACTGTGCCTGAAGCCAATGAGGCCACTGCACCTGAAGCTAATGAGACAACTGCTCCTGAAGCACCTGTTGTGCAGCCTGAAGCCTCAGCTGTTGCCCCTTCTCCTGTTCCGCCACCAAGGCCCCATACAATTGAGCAAGCATACAGTCATGGTTAGCTAACCACTGTCCGATGGCCCATTCTGGTACCTCCGCCTACTGCCTCTGGACCTCAATTTGATTATCATGTTGAGCATAGGCCTCAGGTCCAGAAGCCAAAGCCAAGACTGCCAAGGTTTCTAGGTACTGCAAACTCACCAGGGTCCTTCAATGCAAATGGCTTCAAGAGCCACAATACCTTCTTTGACAGCGCCAAGAACCCCTACTCAAGGCCAAAGATATCATCAGATCGTTTCTAGAGTTATCAATAGCAAAGCTATTACTCCTGCGTTCTGTATGATCAAGGGCACATTTTCCCTCATATGTGCCTTGACACTGAAGCCATTGCTGGACTGCCGTGCTTAGAAGAAGCACTTGATTGCTTTCGTGATGCTGGTCTGCTCAACTTTGTGACAGACAAAGAACACTGGAATGAAGAGCTATTGCTTCAATTCTATGCTACTCTACACATTCACGGCTACTACAGAGATATCAAGACATGGGTCCTCGAGTGGATGACCGGAAATGTTCATCATGAAGCCAAAGCTCTTGACATCATCGAGCTTATAGGGCTAGCCACTCCAGGAGAGCTATATGAACCTGATTGTCAGCTACACCGCAATGCATTGGAGAGCATCTTCCATAATCCCGAACCCAACATGAGCCAGATGTTGAGCATGATGAATCCATTGCCATCTGACACTGAATATCCAACAGAGTTCTTTGTTGAAGACCTTGAGTATCTGCCATGCACAATATATCATATTATCAGGCGAACTCTATGGCCTATCAAAGGACATTCATCAGCGGCCAAGCTTGAAGGAGCTATGAAGACTTTGGTCTTTTACATTCTCAATGGCATCAACTTCAATACTCAAGAATTCTTCATCAGGCAACTTGCTACTTCTGGATCTGACCTTTTTGGTCTGAAGTTTTATGCTCCCTGGGTCATGCGCCTCATCAAGCGACACTCATCTGTCAACTATCAGCCCTCTACTCGCAATCATCTGATCTTTTTGCCAGAGGTTGATATGTCAGTTGAAGCCATATACTCTGACCCTGCCAAGAAGCCTCTTTGTCTTCAGAATGTCGAGCACCAAAGCTTCACTCAACCCATTGAAGGTGTTCAAGCAGCAACACGAATCTATCCATTGGCTGGAAATACTCGTCTGCCTCATCGCGCACCTACTGAAGCCACTGAAAGCACCATTGCCCAAAGGCCTCGGAAGCGTTCTCGCGTTCTCAATGACCGAGAACTTCTTGTGGCCCTTCATCAGAAACAGGATAAGCATCACTATTGGCTCAAGAGACAGATGCAAAGCCTCTTGGTGGATGTCAATCGCATTCACAACCTTGCCACCAAGAATGCTTTGTTGCTCATGAGACTTGCCGGCGATCATGGAAGAATTTGACCCTGCTTAGTGCTGAAGCAGATCTTCAAGACGATGGCTTCAATGAAAGATTCCAGTTTGACTCCACTCCTCCACGGACTGCTGTCCTACGTCGCACTCCATCTCTTGAAGATTCTGAATATTCTTCCTCCGCGGAAACTGTCAATGCCAGAGTGATCGATGATGAAGATGATGCTACTTCACCACCTCCTACTACTACACGCATCGACATTGCACCAAGTTCGTCTGCACCGCCAACCAACGTCGACAACCCTGCTGCTTCACCTACTCATGAGAACGAGTAGATGCTCTATGTCTTCAAACCTTTTTGGTCCTTACTGACAAAAGGTGGAGAAGCGTATGAGTTGATAGTCTTCAAGCGGGTTCATATGGGCGGTTGCATTATATTTTGCCTCGTGCTTACTACTCTTGCGTTTGAAACATTTGCTTCTTTGAGTTGTAACACTTAAACCTGATGGTCGTCTGCTACTTATTTGCTTTACTGTGATGCGATGATAAATTCCGCATGTGCGATGATAACTTCCGCACTTAGATCATTCTGTAGACGTCCATTTTTCATTATGCATGTCATCCTACTTACTACATCATTGCATGCATGATGAATTATCTTCATGAGTTGAAGAGGATCTCCACAAGTACAACCTGCCATGTGCATTTGCATTCCAAAAGCAAATTACTTATATGCACATCTTCAGGGGGAGCCCTTGCTACTTATGAAGACAATTCCCTATCCTTACAATTTCACATACTTTATCCCCGTTGAAAACTTTCACCCAGTTTGTCATCAATCACCAAAAAGGGGGAGATTGTAAGTGCATCTAGTGCCACCCCTAGTTGGTTTTGGAGTATTGATGACAAAGTTGGTTGAGGGACTAATGCGTTTGTGAGAATTGCAGGATAACGTAGGTAGTGTCCCTCATTGATTCAGTTTACCTACCGGAGATGACCCCTAAAAATGTATGAAGACATTGAAGACAATGGTGGTATGAGAAGATATTCATATTGAAGACTATGACATGAGAAGACATTACGTGAAGACTATGGAGCGCGAAGACTGTGTGGTTTCGTTGTTTCCTTTTCTTCTTTGTTGAGTCATAGGAACCACCGTACTGTTAAGTGGGGTCCAAGTGAACTAAGTCAGAGTGACTGAAGTGATGCTCAACCCAAATCCTATGTCTTCGAGCGAAGACAATGAGAGCAAATCTTATCCAGAGCTGGATGAGTCAGCTTTGCTTGTAGCCCAAGTAAAGTTGCCACGTGTGTTTGAAATCTGACCGTTGGAACACGTGTCAGTTCCTTAGTGACCCAGGGTCATTTTGGACAAATTAGGTCGGGTTGCCTTGTGGCTATAAATAGCCCACCCCCTACACCATAAATTGGTGGTTGCTCAGAGTGAGTTCACGGCTTTTGTTGTTTGAGAGCAACCCACCTCGAAGCATTTGAGAGAGAGAAATCCTTGCGAGGACAAAGCCCAAACACCCAGAGCCAAAGAGTGTTAGGCATCACTGAAGTCTTTCTGTCTGTGTGACCTGAAGACTTATTACACTTGAGGACTGTGAATCCTCCAGCAGGTTAGGCGTCGCGTTCTGAGCATCCAAGAGTCATTGTGGATTGCCGGTGAACGAAGTATGTGAAGGTTTGGAAGTCTACCTTGAAGACTTACCAGAGTGATTGGGCGAGGACTGGGTGTCCTTAGCTCAAGGGGAATAAGGTGAAGACACGGTCTTCTGAGTTAAATCTCAGCCTCCCTAACCAGATGTACAGTTGTCACAGCAACTGGAACTGGTCCAACAAATCCTGTGTCTTCAACAAGCGACTGGTTCTATCCCTTTCCATCCTTTACTTAAGTTTGTCTTCGTGAAGTCATTGTCTATCTATGTATCTGTTTGACTTCATTGCTTGACTACTACTGTTGATTGGCTTCATACTATCTTCCATCCTGATCCTTACTACTTAGCTGCTATTAGTCCTGTACTTTCACATCATTGTATACTTGACTATGGCTTGCTTATGGTAGTTTATCTTCCGCTGCATATCAACTAGGTCATTTCTGTTGTTTTTCTTTGAAACTTCCAAGTTTTGAAGACTTTCATAAAAATCGCCTATTCACCCCCCATCTAGTCGATACTAGCACTTTCAGTTATCCATCGTATAGGAAGTATTAGACCCAGACACAACGCACAATTATCGTGGCGCTCCGAAGTCAAATTCCGCATTAATGTATTCACACTTAAGGTGTATGTATTCATTGATTGAAGATATACATTACTTCGTTTGTTGCACATCTAAGTCATCAAAATGCATAAGTGTTAGGATGTGTGCCTAATCGCAAGACATTTGAGGATTCCAAGATATTTAGCTCACACCGCAACTTGCAAAACCTTTTCTCATCCAAGGGCTTTGTGAATATATCAGCCAATTGCTCTTCAGTGTTGACGTGAATGA
Source organism: Triticum timopheevii (assembly GCA_963921465.1). Taxonomy (NCBI): domain Eukaryota; kingdom Viridiplantae; phylum Streptophyta; class Magnoliopsida; order Poales; family Poaceae; genus Triticum; species Triticum timopheevii. The sequence goes on from OY997264.1 coordinate 570,375,032, forward strand.
TATCAATATCTTCCTTCATAACATGATCTCTGAGAAAGTGATGACGAATTTCAATGTGCTTTATCTTCAAGTGCTGAACTGGGTTGTTGGCAATCTTGATGGCACTCTCATTGTCGCAGTAGAGTGGCACATTCTTCAGGTGAATACCATAGTCCTTGAGAGTTTGCTTCATCCATAGAAGCTGTGCACAGCAAGATCCAGCAACAATGTATTCAGATTCAGCAGTGTAGAGAGATACATATTTCTGCTTCTTTGAAGACAAACAGACAAGAGATCGTCCCAGAAAGTGACATATGCCAGATGTGGACTTGCGATCAACCTTGTCACCAGCATAATCAGCATCTGAGAATCCAACTAGATCAAACTCTGAGCCCTTTGGATACCATAATCTTAGTGTTGGGGTGTAAGCCAAATATCGAAGAATTCGCTTCACAGCTAAGTGATGCGATTCCTTTGGTGTCGCTTGGAATCGGGCACACATGCAAACACTAAGCATTATACTGGCCTAGATGCACATAAATAAAGCAAAGAACCAATCATGGAGCGGTATACCTTTTGACCGAACTCTTTACCATTGGCGTCGGGACCCAGATGACTTTTGGTTGGTGAGGGAGTCCTGGACTAGGGGGTGTCCGGACAGCCGGACTATCATCGTCCGGCGGACTCCAAGACTACAAAGATACAAGATTGAAGACTCCGTCCCGTGTCCGGATGGGACTTTCCTTGGCGTGGAAGGCAAGCTTGGTGATACGGATATGTAGATCTCCTACCATTGTAACCGACTCTGTGTAACCCTAGCCCTCTCCGGTGTCTATATAAACTGGAGGGTTTTAGTCCGTAGGACACAACATCCATTACAACAATCATACCATAGGCTAGCTTCTAGGGTTTAGCCTCCTTGATCTCGTGGTAGATCCACTCTTGTAATACACATCATCAATATTAATCCAGCAGGACGTAGGGTTTTACCTCCATCAAGAGGGCCTGAACCTGGGTAAAATATCGTGTCCCTTGTCTCCTGTTACCATCGGCCTAGACGCACAGTTCGGGACCCCCTACCCGAGATCCGCCGGTTTGGCACCGACATTGGTGCTTTCATTGAGAGTTCCTCTGTGTCGTCGCCGATAGGAAGGATGCCTCCACCCGTCTTCAAGGACGGAATTTCCGCCAAAGGGGCCTTGGCCGCCAGCCAAACTATCTGGCTAGGTGGTTTTCTTATGACCACCTATCCGGCCACCGCTTCGACAATGACTTCTCAAGTCGTCAAAAGCAATCTTCACGTCAGCTCGGAATTTGCCGAGCGACTGGATCCGATTGAGCTTTCGTCTGTCAACGAGCTCTTGGATCGCATCGCCGCCCTGGGAGTCACTACGAACTACAATCAGATTGGGCTTAAAACCGATCTGAGAGAGATTAACTCTCCCCAGGTCACCCACCACGTCGCAGTGGTAGAGGAACAATGCGGCGACTCTTCTCCTGTATTGAAAACTAGTCATGTCCGGGCTCCCGAACCCTCCATGCCAGATTCCCGCAGAGGGACGGACTTCGGTCAAGCACTGAACTTAAAGTCAGGCATCGGACCGGACTCGTTGGACAACGTCCAGCAATCCAAGCTTCCAAATTTGGAAACTTCACGGCCTTCAAGCCTTGAGATGGGTAGGGTTCCGGACTTTATTCCACCCACCCGCCCAGACATATGCGATCTATCTCTAATACGGCAAGAACCCACTGAAACAGTACATCACTACTGGGCCAGATTCCTCCTGGTTATGGACAGGATAAAGGACTGCCGAGAGGAAAACGCAATCTCAATTTTTTGCAATAATTGCACGGACAAGGGAATACTGAACGCCATCAGCCGTCGTGAAATTACACGCTTCGCCGACCTGGCGTCCATAGTACGAAAGTACTGTGCGATGGAGAGTTTCCGGAAAACCGAAAACCAGTTTTGGGACAATCCGGCCCCGAATACAACCCTAGTCCGCAACAAAAGGGTGCATTACACTCAGGCCCCAGATACAAAAACCAAAAAGCAAAAACCCCATAGAGGGCACGGAACCGTACTGGAGGGATGGCTTAGCGGACCCTGTAAAATTCACAGTACAGAGGGCGCCGTCCCAACACATAGCCTTAGAGCATGTTGGATATTACGGCAGGTGGCCAAAAGTGGCGAGGAGCTTCTAGCCCCGGAAAACCACTCCAACAATACCGGTACGGTATCAACAGTCTTCGAGACCTTCGCATCAAATAATATGCGGAAACGAACAATCCGCGGCCTCGCCGAAGTCTACCAAGTAGCAACAACAAATCCATGGAGCAACATAGCCATCACCTTCAACGCCAGCGACAAACCCAAATTCCGAACAGCCCGAGCACCAGCCGCACTGGTGCTTAGTCCAATAGTGGACGGCTTTCGACTTACAAAGGTCTTCATGGATGGCGGCAGCGGACTAAACCTCATTTACGAGGAAACCCTTCAAAAAATGGAAATAGACTGGAGCCGCATTGAGCGAAGCAGCACAACCTTCAGAGGAATAATCCCTAGCCGGGAAGCGCGCTGCACCGGAAAAATCACACTCGATGTGGTGTTCGGCTCACAGGACAATTACAGATCCGAAGGAGTCACGTTTCAAGTGGCCCCATTCAACAGCGGATATCACGCTATCTTAGGACGAGAGGCATTCACAATTTTTCAAGCCGTACCCCATTACGGGTACATGAAGCTCAAGATGCCTGGGCCCAGCGGAATAATCACTCTCGCTAGTGATCCGGACATAGCACTCCGCGCCGAAAACAAGACAGCCGCATTAGCCCTGGAGGCACTATCCGAAGCCCTAGTGGCAGAAGAACTTACCGCGCTGCGCTCTACGGTGAATAGGGACAATGTGATACTTGATAAGAGATCCAAGTCCACCTCCTTTAAACCAGCAGATGAAATAATAAAATTCCAGGTCCATCCAACGGACCCGACAAAGACGACTTCCATCGGGGCACAGTTGAACCCTGATGTAGACGCCGCACTTCGAGATTTCCTTCGGGAAAATTGGGACATTTTCGCCTGGCACCCTTCGGATATGCCCAGAATCCCACGCAGATTGGCAGAACACAGCCTAAACATCCTAAAAGGATTCAAGCCAGTCAAACAGGCTCTTCGACGATTTTCCGAACCTAAAAGACAGGCAATGGGAGAAGAGCTAGCCAAACTATTGGAAGCCGGATTCATCAGAGATATCAAACATCCGGATTGGCTAGCAAACTTGGTAATGGTACCAAAGAAGGACAAATCCTGGCGCCTATGTGTCGATTTTAAAGACCTCAACAAGGCCTGCCCAAAGGATCCCTTCCCCCTCCCCCGCATCGACCAGATAATCGATGCTACCGCAGGACACGATTCACTGTGCTTCCTCGACGCATACTCCGGCTACCATCAAATCAAGATGGCGGAAGCAGACCAAGCCGCAACGGCATTCATCACTCCATATGGACCATTCTGCTTCAACACGATGCCCTTCGGACTTAAAAATGTCGGTGCAACATATCAGCACATGATTCAAACATGTCTGGCTACCCAGATCGGCAAAACAGTAGAGGCATACGTAGACGACGTAGTCGTCAAAACCAAACACGTCGAAACTCTAGTAGACGACTTGAGGCTCACATTCGACAACCTCAGAGCATATGACATCAAGCTGAATCCAGAAAAATGCGTTTTCGGCGTACCAGCCGGAAAGCTGTTGGGCTTCATTGTATCCGGTAGAGGAATTGAAGCAAACCCGGCCAAGATCCGAGCTCTGTCACAGCTGGATATTCCAAAAGACCTCAAACAGATACAAAAATTGACTGGATGCGTGGCGGCTTTAAGCCACTTTATCTCCCGCTTGGGAGAAAAGGCACTGCCCCTCTATCGCCTCCTTAGGCGCAACGAACACTTCGAGTGGACAGATGCTGCCACTGCCGGACTCGAAGAAATAAAGGCCATATTGGCAACAAATCCGGTCCTGGCTGCGCCCAACCTGGGCGAACCAATGCTGTTATACATCGCGGCAACACATCAAGTTGTAAGCGCGGTACTCGTCGTCGAACGAGAGACAGAAGGGCATAAATTCCCTCTTCAAAAACCAGTGTACTATGTCTCCACTGTGTTAACCCCCTGCAAGTCCCGTTACCCGCACTATCAAAAGATAGCGTACGCGGTGTTCATGGCATCCCGGAAGCTCCGACACTACTTTCAAGAGTGTTCGATAACAGTGGCCTCCGAAGTACCACTCAACGACATTATAAACAACCGCGACGCGACGGGCAGGATTGCGAAATGGGCCATTGAGCTCTTACCATTCGATATAACTTACAAACCTCGGCGAGCTATAAAGTCACAAGTTTTGGCTGACTTTGTCGCTGAATGGACCGAAGCCAACCTCCCTAAAGAGTACGGCGCATACTCCAACTGGATTATGCACTTCGACGGCTCTAAAATGTTGGCCGGATTGGGGGCTGGCGTCGTATTGACGTCCCCAACCGGGGACATAGTCCAATACGTACTTCAGATAATGTACACGGACTCCAACAACGCAGCCGAATACGAGGCCCTTTTACACGGCCTTCGGATGGCAATCTCCATGGGCATTCAACGCCTAGAGGTACGCGAGGATTCAAACCTTGCAATATCCCAAATAAATGGAGACTTTGGCGCCAAGGATCCGAAAATGGCAGCATATCGCAATGCTGTCCTAAAAATGTCAGCTCGGTTTGAAGGACTTGAATTCCATCACGTAGCCCGAGATAATAACCAAGCAGCCGACGTACTGGCACGCATCGGCGCAAAACGTGATGTTGTCCCTCCAAACATCTTCCTGGAACGGCTCTTTAAGCCATCCGTACTATGGGAAGAGGAGTCCGGAAATGACAAACCGGAAAAAACCGCGCCAACCGGCGATTCAGCCGATGACATAACACCTTCAGCCCACGACATAATGGCAGTAATCGCCCCGTGGACAGAACCATTCCTAGCCTACTTGCTTAGGCAGGAACTTCCCGAAGATCAAAATGAGGCCCGCTGCATAGTCCGGCGATCTAAAGCCTACAAGGTCCATGAGGGAGAACTTTATAAGAAAAGCACAACCGGAGTCCTTCAAAGGTGTATCTCCGAAGAGGAAGGGCGAAACCTTCTGGCTGAAATTCATGCCGGACTAGGCGGACACCACGCAGCAGCTCAGGCCCTTGTAGGAAAGGCATTCCGTACAGGATTTTATTGGCCGACGGCCCGGGCAGATGCTCAGGACTTAGTCCAAAGATGCGTCGGTTGTCAGCTCTTTGCTAAACAGAGCCATATGCCACCCACCGCCCTCAAAACTATACCCATTACCTGGCCGTTTGCGGTCTGGGGGCTTGACATGGTTGGACCCCTTAAAGGGGGAACCCACAATCAAAGGTACCTATTGGTCATAATGGACAAATTCACCAAATGGATAGAGGCCAAGCCAGTTAAAACGGCAGAGTCCGGACCAGTGATAGACTTTATATCCGGGGTAGTACACCGTTATGGTGTCCCCCACAGCATCATCACCGATAACGGCACGAACTTCATGGCCGAAGAAGTTAAGTCATGATGCAAAAACATGGGCATTAAGCTCGATTACGCTTCAGTCTATCACCCTCAAACCAACGCTCAAGTGAAACGAGCAAACGGTCTAATAATGAGCGGCATCAAACTCAGACTAGTGCGGTCACTTACGAAATCTGACACGCACTGGGTAGAGGAGCTCGACTCCGTACTCTGGGGGCTGCGGACAACGCCCAACCGTACTACCGGATTCACACCATTTTTTATGGTATACGGCATAGAGGCAGTTCTGCCCTGCGACATCATTCATGACTCACCTCGAGTGCGCATGTACGAAGAAAGAGAAGCCGAGCTGGATCGGTAGGACAGCTTGGACGCATTGGAGGAAGAACGCGACGTCGCCAAGGCTCGTTCCGCATTCTATCAGCAGCAGGCTCGAAGATATCAAAGCAGAGAAGTACGGGCCAAGACTTACAACGTCGGCGAACTAGTTCTACGCCTGCCGGACAAGAAAAAGGACAAGCTCAAGCCCAAATGGGAGGGCCCCTTCATCATCGATCAAGTACTGACCGGCGGAGCGTACCGTGTACGAAATGCGTCGGACAACCGACTCGAGCCGAACCCATGGAACGCAGCCCGCCTCCAAAGATTCTATGCCTAGCGCTGGACTAAGAGTTCGTCCCCTTCCCCCGTCCAAATTTTTACACTTCAGCTGTCTTTTGTTTCTATTTCTTCTCTTACCCCTTTTTCTAAAAAAGCCCTTAAGGGCCTACTTGCGCATTGTTCGCACATATTTGATGTGCCATCCGCACTCATTATACCTGGGGGCTTCTTTACCAGAAGCTCAATTATGGGGGATTTATGCCCAGCACATGTGTCAAGCTTCCACATGTACCTTTTGCTCACCATTATATGCATTGATATGACTTAAGTTTTGGCCAAGCTGGGTTGCCTGGCTCCTGTGCTTACCCCTACGTTCCCGATTGTTCGGCTAGGAGGTAAAGGGAGCACCTCTGTGATTGTTACTGCCGGGTCAGCCGGATGTTTACCTCAGATTGGGTGAAGCTGAAAGCTAGCGTTCTTAAGGGAATATTCGGTCGGTGACTTGAAAGATGATTTTTAACCTACTTATTTACCCGCCCCCAGATGTTTTTCTGCTTTTTTCGCAGTCCTGACATGCACTTTAGGGCATGCCTCCCAGGGAAAGGAACCCTTAACGAAACTATTCTCCCTGGAAGATGTTTCTTACTAACCATGTAATATAACATAACTAGTTGGGCACTTGTCTGATAAAGCACTAATGACCCCTACGCCTGGTCTCCATGCATACCCCGGTTGTTTCTCAACCGAGAAGGTATTCGGACACACTCCGGACTCTAGGGTTCCGAGGTTGAAGCAAAAAGGTCGGCAAAGACAAACGATCTACAATCCGGCTAGAAGGCATTTCACATGTCATTTTAAAATACATTGTCAAATTTACTGACTGTATTCCTCCTCAATCCCGTCTAACAGGCTGTCTAATTTACAGTCCCATTGGGAAAATTTAGCGGCCAACTCTACCTGGCCTTATACTAAACTCACAGGGATCTCCTTCCCGTCGGGCCCCATAGGTCCGACCTCGGCCATATGGTTGGGGTCCGCCTTCTTGTACCGCGTCTTCACCATGGCCCAGGCCTCCCTGGCACCTTGGCGGCAGGCCGAAATCTTCCATAAACGGAAGCGCTGCCGCATTCCCTGAAGCTTCTCCGTAAGCTTCCCAAGGCCTTCGGGCAGGGAAAGGGCCGGCCATAAAGCCTGAACGGCGCCGCTCATCGCCTGCCGAACTCGTTCGAGCAGCTGCAACAGTTCGGGAAGCTGATCACCCGTCGATACGGGCATCTCCTCTGCAGGGCGACCTGTGAGTATACCTACAGACATATTTTGTCAATTGACTTCCTCGCCGAACTCTTCTTTTCAAAGGAGTTCGCTTAAGCACTTACTATAGATGCCGCGACGAAGTCGCTGATTCTCCTTAACGGAGCCAGACAGCTCGGCCCGAACACCTTTCAGCTCTTCTCCGAGCTGGGCGTGGGCATCCTAGAGCTTGTTCTTCTCCTGCTGCACTCTGTTCAGCACCCTCTCGCCGGCCTTCAGCTGGCGCAGTAGTTCTTGCCTGTCTGAATCTTGTCCGGCAGCACCTGCAATGTCATCATTAGACTTGCGCGCACGCCGCACAGCGCTTATATTTTTTTAAAAAAAATGTGTTACCAGGAAGGGTCTCTGTGTTTCCTCCTGCGGCAGCAAGTGCGGCCTCAAGTTGGGCCTTGCACTCTTGCAGCTCCTGAGACAGTTGGGTATTCTTCTCGGTAAGATCCTGTGTTTCAAATGATCCTTAAATCAGTTAACATAACTACTTTAAGTCTCGGGGGCTACTGGCATATATAACTGTTAAATTCTCTTACCCGTATGTCTTTTACATACTGCTCCGTGGCTCTGGTAAAACCATCTTGAGCAGCACGGAGGTGCGCGTCCCCGCGTTAAAGGCATTCAACGCCTCAGGGGAGAAGCACGCGTCACAAAATACTGTCCGGCGGCGCCTATGGTTCATGGCGCTCTCCACCTCAGACTTGGTGGCGGACAGTCTGTCGGCATCCTCCGTTGGAGGAGTGTCCGGCTCGCGCCTTGCGCTCGCCTCCCCCTCCAGATCAGGTGCTGGAGCCTGGCTGGTAGAAGTTGGATTGGCAACCTCCACGCCCGCAGTCTGGCGGGCGCTTTTTCTCCTACAAAAGTCATGAACACTCAAACGCTTCCTCGGAACGTTGCTCCAAATAATTAACTGCGAGCTATACCTTTGCGGCGATGTTTCAGTCCGCGCCGTGCTCCTCTTCCGCCTACTGGTCTGGACTGGCCTTTGTTGGTCAGCCGCCGCGGGCTCGGCTTCCCGCCGTGAAGGCGCTTCCTGCAAAACACCATCGTATGCGAAGGTCAGAAATGAGCAAGGAAGAGATAATGGTGTCGGGACTTCGGTCACAATCACCTGGGAAGCCGAATATAGTCCGGGGTAGTCAGCCGTAATGGCGACTAAAGCATTATCCATGCTGAGCTGGTGGAACACCCCATCGATTAGCTCCACCTTTATGTCCGGATCCTCTTCAGAGGCCGGATCCTGGGATCTCTCTGGATCCTCGGGTTGCGGAGCTGGACTTATCATGTCCTCCACAATCTGGCGCAGTTCCTGCGTCGAAGACATAATGTAAGAAGCTTAAACTTTGAAAGCATGGGTCGGGCCCTTAAAGTGTTCGCTTACCCAATGACGGGCGTTATTCATGGAGAACCCATTCAACGGGTTCGTCTGAAGGAAGTCCTCCTTCTCCCCCTTGTACAGGCCGGACAGGATCTGCACCAGATCCTCGGCCGAATCCGGTCCTTTGCGGCCATGACGGGTGGCATCGTCTTCCCCGTTGAAATCCCACATGGGGTGGCCCCTGTATTGCAGTGGCTGCACCCCCCGCGTAATGCATATTGCCATGACTCCAATCATGGTCAACCAGGAATGGGCCAGCAATCTTATTCGGCCCATTAGATAATGGACGCTCTTGTCTTCCTCCAGTTGGGGGCTCCGCGGGCGCCAACTAAGGCGTTTCTTCAGGGGAGCAGTACTGAACTCCGGGAGGCCGATCCGAACAGGGTCTGGCAGCAGAGCGTCTTCCATGTAAAACCATTCCGAAGGCCAGTCTTCGGACACCTTCTTAGGGGTTCCGGATGGATATCCGGTCCCGGCAATGCGCCATATTTCAGCGCCGCCCACTTGATATATGGACCCCTCGTGAGAACGGGGTACGAGGCAGAACAACCTCTTCCACAGTGCAAAATGGGGCTCGATGCCCAGAAATAGCTCGCAAAGAGCTACATAACCCGTGATATGCAGGATAGAGGCGGGCGTAAGGTGATGGAGCTGGAGTCCGTAGAACTCCAGGAGCCCGCGGAGGAATAGATGTATAGGAAATCCGAGTCCCCTTATCAGATAGGGGACGAAGCATACCCGCTCCCCTTTGTTGGGACTTGGGGTAGCCTCCGCTTGCTTCCCACCTTGGTAGGTGGCCAACCCGGCTCGAACCGGGACCATGAAGGCCGGAGGGAGATATCCCTTCGCTTGGAGCGCCACCAGCTCGTTGTGCGGGACAAAACATCTCCGCCAGTCTCCTGGCAGTGGGCTGGGAGCGCGAGAGGAGGAGCCGCGTCGACGATCCATGAATGGATTTTTCGGTCGAAGGCGTCCCGATGAGTACTCGCGGAAGGAAGATAGTGTGATTTGGATCTGGATTCTTGCCTCTCTTATAGGCAGATTATTTGCACAGCTAGGGGGTAAAACATAAAAGGTACCCTGGCTTTTCGCATTCGTGTGACACGTGGAAGAAGGCCATTATTGGGCATGGAAGCCAAGAAGCGCAACATTGATAAGGAAGCCGGACACTGTTCGGTAGGTACATGGAACTTAAAAGGAGAACCCGCCTTGCAACGCCGAAGACTATATACGCGCTGGACTTATCGTCATTGAAGCCTGGTTCAGGGGATACTGAGGGAGTCCTGGACTAGGGGGTGTCCGGACAGCCGGACTATCATTGTCCGCCGGACTCCAAGACTACGAAGATACAAGATTGAAGACTCCGTCCCGTGTCCGGATGGGACTTTCCTTGGCGTGGAAGGCAAGCTTGGCGATATGGATATGTTGATCTCCTACCATTGTAACCGACTCTGTGTAACCCTAGCCCTCTCTGGTGTCTATATAAACCGGAGGGTTCCGTAGGACACAACATCCATTACAACAATCATACCATAGGCTAGCTTTTAGGGTTTAGCCTCCTTGATCTCGTGGTAGATCCACTCTTGTAATACACATCATCAATATTAATCGAGCAGGACGTAGGGTTTTACCTCCATCAAGAGGGCCCGAACCTAGGTAAAACATCGTGTCCCTTGTCTCCTGTTACCATCCGCCTAGACGCACAGTTCGGGACCCCCTACCCGAGATCCGCCGGTTTTGACACCGACAGTTGGCATTGGCGTCGTGTATCCTTTGCAGTCTTGCATTCCAAACTTCTTCAGGCAATCTTTGAGGTATTTTTCTTGAGATATGAAGATGTCGTTGTGTTGCTGATGGATTTGGAGACCCAGAAAGAACTTCAGCTCGCCCATCATGGACATCTGATATTGCTCTTGCATCATGTGACCAAACTCATCACTGTATTTCTTGTTGGTGTAGCCGAAGATAATGTCATCCACATAGATTTGGCACACAAACAGTTCACCATCGTATGTCTTCGTGAAGACTGTAGGATCTAGTGAACCAGGTTTGAGGCCTTTGCTCTGCAGGAAGTCTTTGAGCGTGTCATACCAAGCACGAGGGCCTTGTTTGAGGCCATACAATGCCTTGTTGAGCTTGTATACCATATCAGGATGTTTTGGATCTTCAAAGCCAGGAGGTTGTGCAACATATACTTCTTCTTCTATCTTTCCATTAAGAAAAGCACTCTTCACATCCATTTGATACAGAAGGATGTTGTGATTATTTGCATAGGCTAGCAGTATGCAAATGGCTTCAAGCCTTGCCACCGGAGCAAATGTTTCATCGAAGTCAATTCCTTCCACTTGAGTGTAACCTTGTGCAACGAGACGAGCCTTGTTTCTGACGACTCGTCCATGCTCATCTTGCTTGTTGCGATATATCCATTTGGTGCCAATGATATTGTGCTTCCGAGGATCAGGAGGCTTGACCAATTCCCACACATTATTCAGCTCGAACTGTTGAAGCTCTTCTTGCATAGCTTGAATCCATTCAGGTTCGATGAAGGCTTCATCGACTTTCTTGGGTTCTGAGATTGAGACGAATGCAAAATGCCCACAGAAATTGGTTAGCTGTGTTGCTCTTTGAGTAGCTCTTGAACGAGTGAGTGGACCAGGTGCATTGATGTTGTCGATTATCTTCTCAATTTGTACTTCATTTGCAACTCGAGGATGAACAGGACGAAGATTTTGCTCATGCTGATCAATGTCATTATATGGGGGATTGTCTTCAGGCTGAGCATTGTCTTCAGGTTGATTAGGTGCAGAAACAATCAGTTCTTCTTTAGTCTGATTCTCAGATGGTATGATTTCTCCAATTCCCATTTGCCTGATTGACTCACTAGGGGGTAATTCATCTAGCACATTTGGCAGGTGCTCACTTTGCGAGCTGTTAGTCTCATCGAACTGCACATCCACAGTTTCAACCACTTTATAGTGAAAGAGGTTGAAGACTCTGTAGGAGTGCGAATCCTTTCTGTAACCAAGCATAAAACCTTCATGTGCTTTTGATGCAAATTTTGAAGGGTGATGTGGATCCCTGATCCAGCACCTAGCACCAAATACTCTGAGGTAACTTACATTTGGCTTCTTACCAGTTAGGAGCTCATAGGATGTTTTCTTCAGAAGCTTGTGAAGATAAACACGGTTGATGACATGGCATGCAGTGTCAATGGCTTTAGGCCAAAACTTACGTGGAGTCTTGTACTCATCAAGCATCGTTCGGGCCATCTCAATAAGAGTTATGTTCTTGCGCTCCGCGATGCCATTCTCCTGAGGTGTGTAAGGAGCAGAGAACTCATGAGTAATACCCAAAGTATCCAGATAAAGGTCGAGGCCGGTGTTCTTGAACTCAGTGCCGTTGTCGCTTCTGATGTGCTTGATCTTGACGCCATAGTTTGTCATGGCACGAGTGGCAAAGCGCCTGAAGACATCCTGCACTTTAGTCTTGTAGAGGATTATATGCACCCAAGTATATCTAGAGTAATCATCAACAATGACAAAGCCATAGAGGCAAGCAGTAGCATTGAGAGTAGAGTAGTGAGTAGGGCCAAATAAGTCCATGTGTAGCAGCTCGAAGGGTTGAGATGTAGTCATGATTGTCTTCGAGGGATGCTTGGCCCTGGTCATCTTTCCAGCTTCGCAGGTGCCACACAGATGATCCTTCTTGAACTTGACGCGTTCGATGCTCACGACATGCTTCTTCTTCGCGAGAGTGTGCAAGTTCCTCATGCCAGCATGTCCTAGCCTTCGATGCCAAAGCCAGCACTCTGAAGCTTTTGCTAGAAGACATACAACCATTTGTGGTCCTGCTGAGAAATCTACCATATACAGATCATCTTTCTGATACCCTTCAAAGACTAGAGACTTGTCAGATTCCATTTGCACAAGGCATCGATATTTTCCAAATAGCACAATCATGTTTAAGTCACAAAGCATTGAGACAGACATTAAGTTGAAACCAAGGGATTCAACAAGCATCACTTTATCCATGTGCTAATCCCTTGATATTGCAACTCTACCTAGATCCAATACCTTGCTTTTACCAGTGTCCGCAAATGTGATGTGACTCTTGTCTGATGGATGTAGGGATGAATCCATCAGAAGACTTCGATCGCCAGTCATGTGGTTAGTGCATACACTGTCCATAATCCATTCTGAAGTACGAGGTGTCATAGCCTACAATGCAGTTTGGGGGATAGGCTTCACCAAGCGAGTTGTGAAGCATAAACATTTGACGAACAAGTGGAACATGGAAATTCAGATCTTGGTTAGGATAGATAGGATGAGTGTCAAGGAATCCCGAAACGAAATACAAAGTAAGACCATTTGGGCATTTTATCTTGCGCCCCACAACATGTTTAAGGTCCCCAGCATTAGCATTGGACGCCTTAGATTTCCGGCTGGAGACCTTTCCCTGCAAAAGAGAGTTAAGTTTCTTAACCACCCACATTTTCAGGGGTGGCTTAGAAGCAATGAGTCTAAGTGCAGCATCTGAGAACTTCGGCTTTGGAGCCCTAGTAAATAGCCTTGCATGAGGTGAATAATACTCATAGGAATAAGTAGAAAAGTTCTAGTTCTATGAACATAGCGGTTTGAGGAAACACGCTCATATTCATGGGTCTGAGTATGATTTTCCTGCAAAACATTGACGTTAGGGTGACTCAGATGGGTCCTCGGTCTGTATGAAGCTTTAGGACCATATGAAGCCTTTGGTATGGGGTTTGTCTTCTTCACAGGTGGTGTCAAGATGACATTCACTGGAAGATTCTCAAGACAACTTTTGGGTACCCATATCTTCTTCATAGGTGGCCCATTCCTGCAGTTAGTACCAATGTACCTGGCAAACACTTTGTCATTCTGATTCTTAAACAATTTATAGTTTGCATCAAAGGATTCATCAATGATAATAGGGTTAGCACAAGTGAAACCAGATAAGGTGGATGGATCTACTGAAGGTTCCTTTGCAGCAACCCATGTGGTTTTGGGGTACTACTCAGGCTTCCACTACGACCCATCAACATTCATTTTCCTCTCAAACCCAACACCCTCTTTCCTAGGGTTTCGGTTCAGAATCTGCTTTTCGAGGGCATCACATAATGTCTGATACCCTTTGAGACTTTTGTACATCCCTGTCTCAAGCAGTGTCTTCAACCTGGCATTCTCATCAGCAATAGTAGTGGTATCCTCAGCAGAGGGGTTAGTTACCACATCAGCAGTTGAAAATATTGCAACAGCAGTAGAACATTCAGCAACAAAGGCAGCGTTATCACGCTCAATCCATTTTAGACATGGTGGTTCAAATTCTTCCTGAGCGGAACTGATCTGTTGAGCGCGAAGTGACTCGTTCTCCTTTTGAAGATCTTCATGAGCCGATCTCAATTTCTCAAGTTCCTGCTTCCTTTGAAGATAATCATAGGAAAGTTTTTCATGAGAAGTTGAGAGCGATTCATGTCGACCTTCAAGTTCCTGGTACTTAACATGAAGATTTTTTATGTCTTCAATTAAGGACTGAGACTTGGTCATTTCCGCGTCCAACAGGTCATCGCTTTTGTCTAACAGTTTTTGAGTGTGTTCCATAGCTTTCTGTTGTTCAGTTGCAATTTTAGCAAGTGTTTTGTAACTAGGTTTGGATTCACCATCAGAGTCATCTTCACTTGATGTCTGAAAGTAAGCATCACGTGAGTTTACCTTGGCACCACGTGCCATGAAGCAGTAGGTGGGAGCCGAGTCGTCCTTGTCATTATCATCAGCGTTGGTGACGGAGCCATTGTCTTCAATGTTGAAGATGGACTTGGCGACGTAGGTTGTAGCTAGAGCCAGACTCGCAACACCAGAGTCGGACTCCTCCTCAGACTCAACCTGCGCCTCCTCAGAAGCAGACTCCTCTGAATCCATTTCCTTGCCAACAAAAGCACGAGCCTTGCCAGATGAGCTCTTCTTGTGTGATGAAGACTTGGAAGAAGATTTGGAAGAAGACTTTGAGGATTTCTTCTTCTTCTTGTCATCAGAATCATATTCTTTGCTCTTCTTCTTCTTCTTCTCATTGTCCCACTGTGGACACTCAGAGATGTAGTGACCAGGTTTCTTGCACTTGTGGCAGGTTCTCTTCTTGTGGTCATGGGTGGACGCTTCATCATTCCTTGAGCTAGATCGTGAAGACTTTCTGAAGCTTTTCTTCTTGGTGAATTTCTAGAACTTCTTCACAAGCATAGCAAGATACTTTCCAATGTCTTCAGGATCACCAGAACTACAGTCAGATTCTTCTTCAGATGAGGAAGCAACAGCCTTTGCCTTCAAAGCACGAGTTCGGCCATAGTTGGGGCCATAGATATCTCGTTTCTCAGATAGCTGGTACTCATGTGTGTTGAGCCTCTCAAGTATGTCAGACGGATCGAGAGTCTTGAAGTCAGGGCATTCTTGTATCATCAGGGCTAAGGTGTCAAATGAGCTGTCAAGAGATCTCAGTAGTGTCTTCACTATTTCATGCTTCGTAATCTCAGTGGCGCCGAGTGCTTGGAGCTCATTTGTGATATCAGTGAGGCGATCAAATGTGAGCTGGATGTTCTCATTGTCGTCTCTCTTGAAACGGTTGAAGAGGTTGCGAAGAGTACTGATCCGTTGATATTGCTGAGTTGAGACGCCTTCATTGACCTTGGAGAGCCAGTCCCAGACTAGCTTTGATGTTTCCAGAGCACTCACACGGCCATACTGTCCTTTGGTCAGATGACCATAGATGATGTTCTTGGCGGTAGAGTCTAGTTGAACAAACTTCTTGACATCAGCAGGGGTGACACCTTCACCAGTCTTGGGAACGCCGTTCCTGACGACATACCATAGATCGACATCAATGGCTTCAAGATGCATGCGCATTCTATTCTTCCAGTAAGGATATTCAGTGCCATCAAAGATGGGGTACACAGTGGAGACTTTGATTATCCCTGCAGTCGACATAGCTAAAACTCCAGGTGGTTAAACCGAATCACACAGAACAAGGGAGTACCTTGCTCTAATACCAATTGAAAGGGCTAGTTATCGACTAGAGGGGGGTGAATAGGCGATTTTTTTGAAAGTCTTCAAAACATGGGAGTTTCGAAGACAGACAATAAAAATGACACTATTCGTATGCAGTGGAAGGTAGACTACACTAGACAAGCCATAGTCAAGTATTCAATGAAGTGAAAGCACGAAGACTATTAGCAGCTAGGTAGTAAAGATCGGGATGGAAGATAGTATGAAGCCAATCAGGACAAGTAGTCACACAGTGAAGTCAAACAGATAATGCAAGCAGGCAATGACTTCACGAAGACAAACTGTAAGTAAAGATAAGTGAGAGATAGAACCAGTAGCTTCGGGAGGATAGAGATTTGTTTGACCAGTTCCAGTTGCTGTGACAACTGTACGTCTGGTTAGGGAGGCTGAGATTCAACTCAGAAGACCGTGTCTTCACCTTATTCCCCTTGAGCTAAGGACACCTAGTCCCCGCCCAATCACTCAGGTAAGTCTTCAAGGTAGACTTCCAAACCTTCACAGACTTCGTTCACAGGCAATCCACAATGAATCTTGGATGCTCAGAACGCGATGCCTAACAGGCTGGAGGATTCATAGTCCTCAAGTGTAACAAGTCTTCAGATCACGCGGACAGAAAGACTTCAGTGATGCCAAACACTCTTTGGGCTCTGGGTGGTTTGGGCTTTGTCCTCGCAAGGATTCTCTCTCAAAAAGCTTCGGAGGTGGGTTGCTCTCAAATGACAAAAGCCGTGTACTAACTCTGAGCAGCCACCAATTTATGGTGTAGGGGGTGGGCTATTTATAGCCACAGGGCAACCCAACCTGATTTGTCCGAAATGACCCTGGGTCACTAAGGAACTGACAGTGTCTCAACGGTCAGATTTCAAACACACGCGGCAGCTTGACTTGGGATACAAGTAAAGCTGACTCATCCGACTCTGGATAAGATTTGCTCTCATTGTCTTCGCTCGAAGACATAGAATTTGGTTGAGCATCACTACAGTCACTCTGACTTTGTGCACTTGGACCCCACTTAACAGTACGGTGGTTCCTATGACTCAACAAAGCAGAAAAGGAAACAACGAAACAACTAAGTCTTCGCGCTCCATAGTCTTCACGCGATGTCTTCTCATGTCATAGTCTTCAACGTGAATAGCCTCACAGACCACCATTGTCTTCAATGTCTTCACACATTTTTAGGGGTCATCTTTGGTAGGTAAACCGAATCAATGAGGGACTACTACCTGTGTTATCCTGCAATTCTCACAAACACATTAGTCCCTTAACCAGGTTTGTCGTTAATACTCCAAACCAACTAGGGGTGGCACTAGATGCACTTACAGAAACCCCTGGAGGATTTTTTTGGGCTAGAAGACATCTAGTGGACCAATAAAGCACCTGGGGGTGGCTTGAGGGGAGCAACACCCACCAGGGTGCGCCAGGAGGCCCAGGGCGCCCTGGTGGGTTGTGCCCACCTCGGGTGCCCCCTGGACCGCCTCTTTGCTCTATAAATACCCCAATATTCTATAAACCCTAGGGGAGTCGACGGAAATCAATTCCAGCCGCCGCAGAGTCCAGAACCACCAGATCCAATCTAGACATCATCGGGTTCACCACTTCCATTGGTGCCTCTCCGATGATGCGTGAGTAGTTCTTTGTAGACCTACGGGTTCGTAGTTAGTAGCTAGATGGCTTCCTCTCTCTCTCTTGATTATCAATACAATGGTCTCTTGGAGATCCATATGATGTAAGCCTTTTTGCGGTGTGTTTGTTGGGATCCGATGAACTTTGAGTTTATGATCAGATCTATGTTTTTATCCATGAAAGTTATTTGAGTCTTCTTTGATCTCTTATATGCATGATTGCTTATAGCCTCGTATTTCTTCTCCCATATTTGAGTTTTGTTTGGCAAACTTGATGTATTTACCTTGCAATGGGAAGAGGTGCTTTGTAGTGGGTCCGATCTTACGGTGCTTCATCCCAGTGACAGAAGGGGAACCGACACTAATGTATCGTTGTTACTAAGGATAACAAGATGGGATCTATATCTAAGCAAATAGATAAATGGATCTTGTGTACATCATGTCATCATTCTTATTGCATTACTCTGTTTTCCATGAACTTAATACACTAGATGCATGCTGGATAGCGGTCGATGTGTGGAGTAATAATAGTAGATGCAGGCAAGAGTCGGTCTACTAATCTTGGACGTGATGCCTATAAAATGATCATTGCCTCAATATCGTCATGATTATTTGAAGTTCTATCAATTGCCCAACGGTAATTGTTTTTACCACTATTTGCTATTCTTCTCAAGAGAAGCCACTAGTGAAACCTGGGTCTCTTTTCATCATATTTGCCTTTGCATTTATTTTCAGATCTATTAAACCAAAAACACAAAAATACCTTGCTGCAATTTATTTGTTCCGTGATCTATTTATCCTATCTACCACTTTTATCTCACGTTATTTGCCTATCTTGAGGCGCCGTACCCGAAAGGGATTGACAACCCCTTTAACATGTCGGGTTACGAGTATTTGTTATTTGTGTGCAGGTTCTGTTTACGTGGTGTGAGGAGGTTCTCCTACTGGTTCGATAACCTTGGTCTCATCACTGAGGTAAATACCTACCGCCGCTATACTGCATCATCCCTTCCTCTTTGGGGAAATACCGACGTAGTTCTAGCAGACATCACTCCCTTCGCCTGAACCCGTGGATATCTGATGCTTCTCCACCCACACGCACCCTTGCTCGAGCTAGGTCGCTCCGTTGTCGCCGCCCTACCTCCCAACATGAGGTATCTGATGCATTGGAGTTGTTGGCCTTGTCATTGTCGTTAAAGCCATCCCTCCTCCATGAGAACCGACTGTCGCCGCGGTCAGATCTACCCACGCCACGGTTAAAGCGGCCAGCACCCCGGCCCACTTTCCCAGGGCGGAAGCCCTCACGATGGTCGCCACGAAATCTCTGCCCCGCCTTGTCTACCATGGGATTTGGGGGTCATGGAGGAGACGCATCGATCTCGACGAAAGATCTATAGTCGCTGCCAATTTTCCCCCGCCACCGGGAGAAGGAGGTGGGAGGATTGGATCTAGGGTTGCGTGGCGCAGCCCACAGGTGGGAGAAAGCGATGTCTAGGTCAAGAGGGGAATGGGATTTGGTTTTTGTACCCCCGCTTAGGCCGTCACGAAGCGCATGGTGGCCAGGATCGTCGTCCACGTGGGCGGCATCCGCCATTGGTGGTGCATCCCCCACCCTAGGTCCCAGGCGCAAGGGGTCGGGCGAAGCGGAGTGGTGGAGCGCTAAAAATTCATGGATGCCGCCTAGAGGGGGTGAATAGGCGCTTAACAATAATTACAGTATAGGCTTGAACAAATGTGGAATAAAACTAGCATTTAATTTGTCAAGCACAAACCCTAAAACAATGATGCCCGCCTATGTGCACCAACGACAACTTATGCTAAGCAAGATAAACAACTAAGTGATAGCAAGATATATAACATGAAGCACTATGGCTATCACAAAGTAAAGGGCTCGGGTAAGAGATAACTGAGGCGCGCGGAGACGATGATGTATCCCGAAGTTCACACCCTTGGGGATGCTAATTTCCGTTTGGAGTGGTGTGGAGGCACAATGCTCCCCGAAATGCCACTAGGGCCACCGTAATCTCCTCGTGCCCTCGCACAATGCAAGATGTCCTGATTCCAGGACCCTTGAGGGCGGTCACCGAACTCGTACAAATTGCAACCCTTTGGGGTGGTCACCAAACCCGTACACTTTGGCAACCCTTGGGGGCTGTCACAGAACCCATACAAATTGCTCGGGGCGATCTCCACAACCTAATTGAAGATCCTGACGCTTGCCCAGAGCTTTACACCACAATGATTGAGCTCCGAACGCACCTACAGTCTAGGACACCAAAGCACCCAAGAGGAACAAGCTCTAGGGTGCCTAAACGCCCAAGAGTAATAAGCTTATCAACTTTCACTTCCACATATCACCATGGAGAACTTAAATCGATGCACCAAATGCAAGGTAAGGGCACACAAAGTGCCCAAGCCATTCTCTCCCAAATCCCACCAAAGCAACTAATACTAGGGAGGAAAATGAGAGGAAGAACGAAGAAGAGAACACAAAGAACTCCAAGATCTAGATCCAAGGGGTTCCCCTAACAAAGATGAGAAAATGATTGGTGGAAACGTAGATCTAGATCTCCTCTCTCTTTTCCCTCAATAACTAGCAAGAATCATTGGATGGTTGAGAGATAGAAAGCTCGAAGAAGGTCAACAATGGGGGCAAAACACGAGCTCAAGGGATGAGGTTCATTGGGGAAAAAGACCCTCTTTTATAGGGCACCCTAAATCCAACCGCTATGTGCACAGGTCGTGCACAAGCGGTACTACCGCTCCTAGATGAGGTTCATTGGGAAAGAAGACCCCCTTTTATAGGCCCCCCAAAATCCAACCGTTATGTGCACACACCATACACAAGCGTTACTACCGCTCCTAGGAGCGGTACTACCGCTACAGGCAAGTAGTACAAAGAAACAACGGTATTAGGAGGCGACAGAGCGGCAATACCGCACAGAGCGGTACTACCATGCCCTACAACCGCCCTAGTGCCGTGAGAGCAGAAAAGACTACATCAACCCAAAAATAACCGGTAGTGGCAACGGCAGTAGACTTACGGTAGTACGACGCGGGCGGTACTACCGCCCCCTACTACCGTGCTACTGCCGATGCCGCCCATTTACAGGAGCGCGAAAACAAGCGGAAGAGAGTGTGTTAGCTCATACTGGAAGTACTATATGAGCGGTACTACCATGGAGCGGAGCGGTACAAGCGCCTAGGAGCTGAAAACTACCCAAGAGAAACAGATGCAGTCAAGAAGATCGAAACTGCGATAACTACTGCAAACGAACTCCGTTCAGCAAACTCAAGCTTTTTGGATGGATGACGACGAGTACTATCCTATATTAAGAACTAGCAAAGGAGAAGAAATGCCAATAGGATAAGAAAGAGGACCTTCCCACAATATGAACCGGCAAACTCTCCAACATCGAGAACCTACTAGATGAAGCAAACGGATTCCGCTCTCGATGAACTTGAGCTTGTCATGAAGGTGACCATAGCTCAAAGACTCAAAGCAAAAAGGCCAAACAAGAACCAAGAAAGATGATGTCGAGAATGCAATGGTTTGAGCTCTCTATAAATGATACGATCAAGCTACTCACTCGAGAGCCCCCCCTTGATAGAACGACTATCAATCCTATAACCCCAGTCTTCCGACTAACCATGAGACCAGTAAAATAGAAAATTATCAAGGTCAAACATTTGCCTTGCATATAGTCCACTTGAGCTAGATGATGATGATCTTGATTTCCTCAAGTTGCACCACCTTTCTTGATTGTGTTGGCTTGATAAAGACTAGTTGATTGCTCCTCCATACTCCACTATGGGTGAGCCACTCTTCGGCACATCATCACAAGTCCATTGTCCCTACGCAGGAGAAGCTCGCCGTCGTCGAGGTTGACGGTGCGAACGACCGCCAGGTCCGACGCGTATCGCACACGCCAGCGAAGTCCATCCTGCCAATCAAGGATCAGTTGGACTGTGCTAACCATAACAATCAGTATGTTTGCTATTGCCATGTGCTTGTAATCAAGGATCGAGGATCGAATTTCCTCGTGTGGACATTTCTTGTACCCAACTTTTTGCCAATCGTCGTGCTGCTGTCTCTGCAAGAGACGATCAAATCCTATTTCACGCCTTCACGTCAAATAGAAGGCCTGACGCCTACACCGATGGAAATTGGACCAGCCCAGTCTGACCTTTCAGTTTTCTTTCCCCCAGATGGGCCGATCGAGCCGCATAGGATGCCATGGCCTGTTTTGTTTTTTTTTCCTATTTTCTGTTCTCATTTGCAAGTCTTTGAAATTTCTTGAATAATTATTAAAAAAATGTTCAACCAGTATTTGAAATTTTTTGAACAAGTTTGAATAATATTGAAAAAGTATTAAAAATGTTAAACAATTATTTGAAAAATATGAATATGTATTAATATTTTTCAATGAGTACTTAAAAAATGTGGAACAAATATTAAAATGTTGAACAAGTATTTAAAAAATGCTGAATAAGCGTTCGGACAAAGTTGAACACTTATTAGAAAAATGTTCTTGATATATACTAAAAATGTTGATCGCTTATTAGAAAAATGTTCTTGATATATACAAAAATGTAGAGTGAAAAAAAACAAACATAAGAAAAACAAGAAATGGAGAAGAAAAAAGAAAAAAATGGAGAAGAAAAAAGAAAACAAAATAATAAAAATAAACGGCTTGACTCGCTTCAAGCAGGACGCGCCCTACCTATTGTTCATGAAGTTGACGTTGACGCAGTAGTTAGCAATGCATCGACGAAAAAGGAGAACCCAAGATTAAGCCCTCGCGAGCGCACTAATTTTACTCCGGCCCGTTAATGTAGTCGGTCGCTGCGAGAGATCCCGTACGCTTAATGCGAGGAATAGCACTCACGGTTTCCTTTCACTGAGCTGTTGTGCCGTTCACTTTGCTAGTTTTTTTATATTTTATCTCTTTTAGTTTTCTAAAATTTTATTTTAGTTTATTATTATTTTTAAATACATGGTGTTCACATTACACATTTTTCTACTGTCATTTATAAATATATTTTTGATCCATGAATATTAGGGCATTTTTAGACATCAATATTTATAAGATATACTGTGATTTTTTAATAAACAATTCAACGCATAATGACCACTTTTATACACAGTGAGTACTTTTTTCGAATTTATGATAATTTTTTTAATATATGGTTAACATTTAATAAATGCATAATGAACTTTAGAAAATTCCCATGCCTTTTATATATTCTATAAAAAATATATAACTATGTCTTGTTAAAAATGTGTGTTTGTTTTTAAGAAAACCAGGCAAACTGAGAAAAAAATCAGTAAAACTGAATCCGAAGTTTTTTTTTAGCACAACCAGATCCGAAGTACATCGCTCGTTCTGGGTTTTGGGAGAGAATGCGAACTCGAGGAATAGCACGAGTCAAATCGATTATCGGTCGCTCGGCCCTTAACTCCCTCTGTGCGTAGCCTCAACTATATGATACTTAAGGTGTCATATAGGAGGATTACAAGCGACGGTCCCGTACACTTCCGTTATTCTAGTTGCTTGGGAGCTTTGGAAGCAACGAAATGCGCGCGTGTTCAACATGACGAATGAACAGAGGACCCCGTTGGTGTTGGCCGACAACATCTTGAGAGAAGCACAGCAATGGAGGAGGGCCGGTGTGGGCGTTGGTGGTTTTATATGTTTTGTGAGAGAGTAGCTTTAGTTTAGCCTTGTGTTGGTTGTAATGTGTTGTGGCCGAGGGTGGATGTACGCATCTATCTCGAGGCTTCTTGTACATCGTTCTCCTATCTTCTACAAAAATACGATACGTCTTTGACGTACTCTAAAAAAAACTCTGTGGACGTGCGCTGCCGTGCGAAAGGTGAAGGTCGTGTCAGTTTTTGCCGCTTATGCCTCGTTTAGCCTTGACATTCATGAATGGTGAATCTTATTTTTTTAATGTTGGCACTAGAACTGTCAATCCATTGATTAGAAGAAGCAGGGTACAGGTCAAAACTCCAAAGGGGGTCAGGCACATAGCAGAACTAGTGTGGAAAAGAAAAGGGAATCAAACATGAGAACGAAAGAACAATTTCAGAGACTGAAGGGATAGAGGCCTCGGCAATGTTCCACATTGCGATCTCATCGCATAACAGCCTCTTGAAGCCTGCGGGCGTCAATTCTAACTAGAGATCTGTAATTATTTCGGGTGGAAGTTGCATGAACGACATGGTAGTCTGTCATGTTAAACAAGAAACGAAGAGCTTACGAATTTGGATTAAGGCGAAGCGAAGTAAGAAAACAATCCTGGATGGGCACATAATTGCAAGAAAATGACAACTTGGCATCGTTCACAGCAAAGGTGTCGAATCCTGGATGGGTACATATTCTTTGCTTGAATCTGCGTCGTAGTGTTGGAAGCCCGGAACAGAGAAATACTATGACCATTCAGAGACTGCAGTCGCAGGGAGGTGGGCAGAACAATTTGGATCTCCACATTACAACGTCTGTCTTCTGACAGATGTGCAAATTGCAACACCCCAAATTTGTCTACGCATTCTTCGTCAGGAACTCTTGGTAGTCAGAATCACTTGATCATGGTGTTGGTGTAGCCGTGTCAACAGTGTAGCTGTTGTTCTTGCGGCTTTGTAACTGATACTGCAGAACTCTTCTGATACACCGCTCGGCGTAATCCAGTCTAGAATAACAACGAGAATCACTTGCTCAGCTGATGGCATTAACTGAGAGCTGACTAAGGTGTGCTGTGTACTAATTTCATGTAAACCTGCAGACTGTATGTTAAATCCGCATCTAAAAGATTCTGTGGGCGAGATGCATGATTTTGTTCTGCGTGCAACTGCAATGTGGAGAGCTAGAAGTTGCGGTGTCGGTCCTTGTTTTTTACTACTCTTGAGAGGGAGTGTTGTTAATTGTCATGTTATGGGGTGGACAAAAGAGGGCAGCGTGTCCTCATCACCTGATGCGTGATGCCTAGTTATTAAGTTGTGATCGAGCAGCAGGACATGAGGGTTGCCGCGTCCATGTGTTGATGATCTGGAGCTCACTCAGCACACTTGGCGACCCCGACGAGTCAAGACGGTGATGCAACAAGAGTCAAACAGGTGGTGTTTGAGTCCAGTTCGTCTAATCAAATAGTAATATGATCCATTAAGTATTTAAGCCGGCCGTCTCAAACCCGCCTCAAACGTCCAGGTGGACGGACCGGTCATTGATAGTCACAAAAACCGATTCACCCGGACGCCTCAAACCAACCTCAAACGTCCGGGCTGTCTGGCGCCACTCATATCAAGCTCAAATGTAGGACGGATATGAGGGTGGCCCGGGTGCGTCTGTCACGTCGAACTCGACAGACCCGGCCCACTACCGGCCCCACGGCTTCCCACAAAAAAACCCCAATCGGGCTTCTCGCTCCGAACCCTAGCTCACTCACTCCGCTCTCTCGCTGCGTCCTCTCCTCTTCCCTCTCCGATTTTGATCCAATCCGGCGCAATGGCGAGCTCCGACAGCCACTCCGGCTCCGACCTCGACGTCGAGGAGCTGGCCCTCCGCATTGCCTTGGAGCGGTCCAAGGTGGACACCCGGGGCAGCTCAGGATCTGCGCCGTCTCTCCCTCATCGGCGCAGCATGGACGCCGGAGCTGGCCCCTCCTGGCCGTGCGCAGCTCTGCTAGGGCAGCACATTCCGTTTCGCCCCGACGCCGTCCCCTTCCCCTGTCGGCAGCTGCTCCGCCAGCCCGGACGCGCACTCCGAAACCGGAGGCACGCAACGCCCGCCGCGAGAGGCAGCGGGCAAGGGAGAGGGACACAGCGAAGCAGTCCATGCGCCGCAGCCACCGCAGGGTGTCGGCGGAGCCCGGCGAGGACGAGCGGCTCCTCGCTTGGGTCTACCACCGGTCGCTAACGACGGCGGAGATGGACGGACGCTCGCCGCCTACGGCGGAAGAACGCAAAGGTGCTCCGACTTGCCATAGAGTAGTCGGAGCACGAGGCGAAAGAAGCAGCGGCGGAGGCGGCTCGGGTGGCCAAGTTGAATCTGCAGCAGGACAGGGTCGTCCACTGGATGAAGGGGCTAGTCGTCCTCTCCGACTCCTCGTCCGACAACGGCAACGACCACAGCTCCACCTCCTCTGACGACGACCAAGATCCTCCACCAGTCGCGGACACCTACAACTATGCCGGTGACCGGAAGGGCAAAGGCCCGACCAGAAAGTGGTGAGGACACTCCTCCTCCTATGTTTACTAGTAATTTGTACGTGCTTTGCACATTAGATTTTTTAAGTGATCAAAATACTAAATTATATAAACTAAAAGTAAATATCCTATGTTATAACAAAATGATCATGTTATTTTCAAAAGTACATTTGTGTTTTCTGTTGGGAACCATGCAATATTTTGTACTATTCGTATCAAATCACGGCAGCACAACAAATTTCTATACGAAGAATGCATTAGAAAAACCATATACCTTTATTCCAAAAGAAAATGTTACCGACGTGTTTGTGAAATCTTTTCGTTTTCTCAAATTCAAACTTCAAATATACACCAAACCTTTAAGTCAGTGTTTTCTTATAAATTCTATTTTATTTGTGCGTTCTCGACCGCACAACGTTTTAAATAACTTAATGCCCCATTAAGAAAAATAAAGTAAAATATAAGTCTCAATTTTCTACTGGTTGTTTGAATATTTCTCTCCACGAACAGCACTGTTGCCATTCGTACACTTTTTTTCGAGGGTGAACTAATTATTTTGAGAAAAATAAGAAATGCTTTCATCACTCGCAAGTCAGCCTCCTTGGACGTAGAGCTTCGCCTGCTCTGCCTTCATCACTCGCAGGTCAGCCTCCTTGGACGCGTGAGCCTGCGACGTGGCAACGCCCGTCTGGAGGAAGAGCCGCTCGTACTCGAGCTCGCGCCGGATGCGCTCTTCCATCTCCTCCTGCTCCCTCGCCGACCGCTCGAGGACGACGCGCTCGAGGAGCTCCTCCTGCCCCGGGGGGAGGTAGTCCTCGGGCCCGATGACGCCTTGGCGCGGCGGCGCGAGGCGATAGCTCCTCCCCCAGCTCACTCTTCACCGGAATGAGCCGCGAGCTTTATGCGCCCGCAGATGAGCTCCCCGCGGACCAGTTGCCGGAGGAGGCGTGGCGGCGGCGAGCGAGCTCGCGGTCGAAGTCCTCAAGCTCGCAGCGGTCGAACGCCTGCGGCGGCCGGTTACCGCGGTTCAGCCACCGACGCGCCACCCGCTTGCGTGCGGCGTCAGATCTGGCGCGGCGGCGGCGCTCCGCCTCATCCCCAGAGCCGTCCATGGATATCGCAGGCTTGCCGGCGATGAGAAATCGAGTGGTGCGGTGGGGAATCGGGGGGGGGGGGGGGGGGGGGGAGGGGGGGAGGGGGACGCGACGGCGGGGGGATAGGGTTTCGACCCGCATCTGCCCCGCAAACCCGCGGTTATACTGCTTCGGGGGTAACGTTTGTGGGCTGCGGCAAAAAAATTTACGGGCCGGACGAGTATACGGGCTCTGCTCTGGCCAGAAAATTGGTCCGAGCCCGTATACTCGCCGGAATTATGCTGGTTCGCGCGTTATGCGGGGTATGTTAAGAGTTGCTCTAACAGGGCCAGTTCACAACATAAAGCTGCTCCTCACGTGGAAATTCTCTGCCATGTGTGGACGCGTGGTTAACTCTAGAAAGATCCCCTGAGCTCGTTTTGGCGCCCGGCCGTGCCCAGCGAATCCAACAAACCTTGACCGTTCGATCAGTTGGGTTCAACATTGATAAATGGCAACGATTCACTTGTGAAAGAAATCAACGGCTAGCAAATGCTTCTACTTCACCGTGGGTGGCTAATCCAGGTTTGAAAATTTGTGTACTATGGTAGTAGTGTTTATTATTGTTAAACCGTATATTGTTAGTATATAGGAGTCGGTTTATATCTGTACTTATCTCCTGTAACTACCTGTATATTGTGCCCTATCTGCACCCTATAAATACATCCCAAGGCCACCATGTTGGGTGCGCCGATCCAATCTTCTTCTTCTCTTGTTTCACATGGTATCAGGCCTACCCGCGTGATTGCATCATGGGCTCTCCTACGACTTCCGCTTCCTCCTCCGCCGCCCTCACCACGCTCTCCCTGCCCGCCGCCTTCAATGGGCCGCCGGCCTCTGCCGTCCCCTCTCCCTCCGCCAGCCTCATCACCGCAAAGCTAACCACCTCCAACTTTCTCATCTGGAAGGCGCAAGTTCTTCCTCCTCTCCGCATCCCTGGCGCCACGGGTTACGTCGATGGCACCATGCCACCTCCCTCCAAGCTCCTGGATCCCGATGACAAGGGAGTGCGCGCCCCCAATCCGGAGTATGCCACCTGGTTCCGCCAGGATCAGATCGTCCTCAGCTACCTCCTCGCTTCTATTTCTGACGAGGTACTGCAGCAAGTACATCAGTTGGAGACCTCTCGTGCCATCTGGTCACACGTCGAGGAGATGTACACCATCCATTGCCGCGCCAGCATCGTCCAGATCAAGATGGACATGGCGGTCTTCAGGAAAGGAACCCTCTCCATGGCGGACTACTTCGCCAAGATCCGCGCCAACGCCGACCAGCTTGCAGCCGTCGGCCGCCCCATGCGTGACGAGGACATCATCACCGCCGTCATCACGGGCCTCGACAACGACTACGAGCCCCTCATCACCGCGTACACCACCCGTCCCGAGGGCATGACGCTTGGTGAGTTCTACTCCCACGCGATCTCCTTCGACCGGCGCCGCGAATACAACGCGGCTCGTCTTCATCTGCAGCATGGCGGCTCCTCCGTCAACTATGTCGCCCGTGACTCCGCCGGCAACACCAACAACTCCAATCGCGGCAAGGGCAACTACCGCGGCAAGGGCCGCGGCAACTCTGGAGATCGCGGTGGCTACAACAACAACTCTCGTGGCGGCGATCGTGGGAACCGCGGTGGCGGCGGCTCGCACCAACAAGGCGATTTCGGTGGCAATCGCGGTGGTGATCGTGGTGACTACGGCGACCGTGGCGATCACCGTGTTCAGTGCCAGCTCTGCCGTGGTCCGGGGCACTATGCTTGGGAGTGTGGTCAGCGCTATAACCATGTGTTCCAGCCGTCACAGTCCAAGATGGCTGGCCTCGCCGCTGCGTCACCTCCCTCCATCCTCGGCGACCCGGCCTGGTTCACTGACACCGGGGCTACGGACCACATCACGGGCGATCTGGATCGCCTGACGGTTCGGGAGAAGTACCCAGGACGAGACCGCATCCACACAGCAGACGGCTCAGGTTTGCACATAGCTCATCGTGGTCATGCAATTCTTCCTACTCCTTCTGCACATCTTAAACTTCGCAATATCTTACATGTTCCCAACGCTGACAAAAACCTTCTATCTGTCAATCGCCTTGCTATTGATAATCATGCATATCTAAAGTATTATCCTACTCATTTTCTTATGAAGGATTTGACCACAAAGAAGGTTCTACTTCAAGGCAGATGTGAAAATGGGCTTTACCCCATTCGGCCATCAACTCATCATGCACTGTCTTCGTTTAGGTTGTCAGCTGAGGATTGGCACGCAAGGCTCGGTCATCCATCCACCCAAGTCGTTCAACACGTTTTATCTTCCAATAAACTAGCTTCGTCTAGTCGGTCTATGACCCATGTGTGTAATGCATGTCAACAAGGCAAAGCACACCAGCTTCCGTTTCCTAGATCTTCAAGTGTTTCCTCCTACCCATTAGAACTTGTTTTTTCGGATGTGTGGGGACCTGCCAAAACATCATCTGGTGGGTTCCAGTACTATGTCTCCTTTATTGATGATTATAGTAAATTTGTGTGGATTTACCTTCTCAAGAGAAAATGTGATGTGTTTGATGTTTTTCGTGACTTCCTTGCTCATGTTGAACGCCTTTTATCTCGCAAGATTTTATGTTTTCAATCTGATTGGGGTGGGGAATACGAGAAACTTAGCAACACATTTTTTCGACAACTTGGCATCATGCATCATGTTTCTTGTCCACACACACATCAACAAAACGGTTCCGCCGAACCGTCACATTGTTGACATGGGACTTTCTTTATTATCACATGTGTCTATGCCACTACGCTTTTGGGATGAGGCCTATCTTTCAGCATGCTATCTCATTAATCGACTCCCTAGTCGTGTCATTGGCAATCTTAGTCCTATGGAAAAATTGTTCACCACCAAACCTGACTACACGTCGCTTCGCACGTTTGGATGTGCCTGCTGGCCAAACATGCGCCCCTACAACACACACAAACTTGCTTTTCGATCTCATCAATGTGTTTTTGTTGGCTATAGCATCCGCCACAAAGGATATAAATGTCTTCATCTTCCTACAGCACGTGTTTATATCTCTCGAGATGTCACGTTTGATGAAAAGGTTTTCCCTTTTGCCAGCCCCTCTGCCTCTCCCATACCACCTCGCGTTGCAGAACATACCATACTTCTTTTTCCGCATGACCAAATGAACTATGCTGCACCTGTTCTGCCTTCTAATCTGGATGCAGGGATCCCCTTGGCGCAGAAGATCCCAGGTGCGACAGGGGCGGCGTCCCAGGAAGATCTGGGCACTGGATCCGGAGCAGATCCGGCCTCGGATCGCGGGAACTCTGCTGTCAGCGACGCGCCAGGCGCGCGTGGGGTGGCCAGTCCCCGATTGGGCCACTCGGCGGCGGCGGAAGGCCCGGTCGGTCCGTCGCCCGCCCCGTCCCCCTCAACAGCGGGGCCCGCCACTGGCCCGGCTCCCTCCCAACCCGACCCGCAGCCGGCTGCTACCCACGTGTCGCCTCGCCAGTCCATGGGCCGGCCTTCCCCTGCGACAGGCGCGTCGGCGCTGCCCGGTCCTTCCTCGGGATCGCAGCTGGATTCTCCTGCTGGCGGCATGGGATCCCAGGAGGATCTGCTTTCCTCCCCATCTCCCGCGTCCGGATCTTCTGCGCCTAAGACTCCTGCACCTCCTGCGCATACAATGGTGACACGCACACGTGATCACACACGCAAACTTTTGCAACGTACAGATGGTACTGTCAACTACGATCCGTCCAAGCGTGCTTTTCTGGCTTCTCGGGAACCCAGTGATCTTCGTGAAGCGATGGCCTCTCCTGCGTGGCGTCGTGCTATGGAGTTTGAACTTGATGCCCTTCGCCACAATGGTACATGGACTCTTGTTCCACCACCACCTCATGCCAACGTGATTGACTGCAAATGGGTTTTTAAGGTTAAATACAAGGCTGATGGCACTGTTGATCGTCACAAAGCTCGTCTGGTTGCCAAAGGGTTCAAGCAACGCTACGGTCTCGATTATGATGACACATTCAGCCCGGTTGTTAAACCAGTTACGGTCAGACTGGTTCTCTCCATTGCTGTTTCTCGAGGTTGGTGTTTGCGCCAGTTGGATGTCCAAAATGATTTTCTTCATGGAGTTCTTCAAGAACAGGTGTATATGCGACAACCGCCAGGATTTGTAGATGCCTCTGCTCCTCGATATTTGTGCAAACTCAGGAAGGCCATCTATGGACTCAAACAGGCTCCCAGGGCCTGGTATTCTCGGTTAAGCTCTCGCCTGCTTCAACTTGGTTTTGTGGCGTCCAAAGCAGACACCTCTTTGTTTATCTTCCATCGTGGCGGTGTCACTATGTTTATGTTAGTTTATGTCGATGACATCATCATTGCCAGTTCGTCACCGACTGCCACGACTAAGTTGCTTGCTGATCTTCATGCCACATTTGCTCTCAAGGATCTGGGTCCTCTGCATTTCTTTCTTGGTGTTGAGGTGAAGTCGTCGCCCGAGGGGATTGTGCTCTCTCAGCAGAAGTACATTGGCGACATTCTTCATCGTGCCAACATGGAACATTGTAATGTGTCCACTACTCCCATGTCCTCGAGTGAGAAGATCAGCAAGGAAAGTGGGGCACCTCTCTCTCAGGATGACAGTACCAAATATCGAAGCCTAGTCGGAGCACTTCAGTACTTGCCGCTGACTAGGCCGGATATTTCCTTTGCTGTGAATCGCGTTTGCCAGTTTCTGCATGCACCAACAACTGCACATTTTTCAGCAGCCAAAAGGATACTACGGTATCTCAAGTATACTCGTGGTATGAGTCTGTCGATTCGTAAGTCACCTTCAATGGTACTGAGTTGCTTCTCTGATGCGGACTGGGCTGGGTGCAGTGATGATCGTCGCTCTACAGGAGGCTTTACAGTTTTTCTTGGTCCCAATCTGGTCTCCTGGAGCTCCAGAAAGCAGGCCACCGTCTCGAGATCTAGTACAGAATCTGAATACAAGGCCATTGCCAATGGCACAGCTGAGATAATCTGGATTCAGTCTGTTCTTGGAGAACTTGGAGTCTTTATGTCTCGCCCTCCAGGATTGTGGTGTGACAACCTGGGTGCCACTTACTTGTCTGCGAATCTAGTGTTTCATGCCAGGACCAAGCATATAGAGGTGGATTTCCACTTTGTTCGAGAAAGGGTTGCAGCCAAGGCATTAGATGTGAGGTTCATCTCTTCCAAGGAGCAAGTTGCTGACATCTTCACCAAACCACTTGCTGAGGTGTCCTTTGTCTCGAATAGATACAATCTAAACCTTCTTGAAGGACGTTCAGATTGAGGAGGGATGTTAAACCGTATATTGTTAGTATATAGGAGTCGGTTTATATCTGTACTTATCTCCTGTAACTACCTGTATATTGTGCCCTAGCTGCACCCTATAAATACATCCCAAGGCCACCATGTTCGGTGTGCCGATCCAATCTTCTTCTTCTCTTGTTTCACAATTATCGCTTTTTAGTTATTAAGGTTAAGAACTTGCTTGGCGATGAACTCCGATAATCTTTTGGATGATGTATAGTTCGTTTATGTGTACTTGGTAGTTCATTTGATGCCAATTTCGTTGTCCGTTGTTTAATCACGCAGAGTAGCTCATCACATTGCATGCGTAGTATGGATATCAGATGCCGGGTATGAGGTACGCGGATGTCGAGAGGGAAATTTGAGGCGTGATTGGTCAGTGCCCGCGGATATCGGGTAGGGGTCCCGAGCTATGGATTTTGGATCAATGAGTAACAGAGACAGTATTTATCCAGGTTCGGACCCTCTCGAAGAGGTAAAACTCTACGTCCTGCTTGATTGTATTGATGTGTGTATGATGATTACAGAGTTGATCTATCACAAAATCGGATAAACTAAACCCTAGATTAGTAGGATGATGGTTCTGGCCTCTACGGACTAAACCCTCTAGTTTATATAGACACCAGGGGTACCTAGGGTTACATATGTCAGTTACCACCAAGGGATGGGCACATGAGTTATTCCAAACAAGACTTGGAGTATACGTCAAGTCTTCGGAGGTTTCCTTCTAGAGCACGGGGGATGGCGTTGGGTATCCATTACCCACGTGCCCTGCGGGTAAAAACCCTATTAGGGTAAGGGTATGGGACAAAAAATTATCCATGCGTATATGAATAGGGAAATGTTAAACCCATCGGGTAGAGTGGGTACGGGTATGGGATCATGTAACCCATACCCAGATACTCATGTACCCATATAAAATCTATATGAACTAAAAATTATCTCTACACTTTATCATGAATTTGTGAACTCAAAATATATGACTGTGTGATGATGTTCTGATGTGTTGTTGTTTACGAGAAAGTGATGTTGTTTATGATGTGTTGTTGTTTAAAAGTGTGTCTTTTTTGTTATAATCTATTGGTGTTTATAGATTATAATTACATCATCACACAGTCATATGGGAAAAAGTAGTTCAAGCTGACTATGAGTAGTTCAAACTGATGCTTTGCAAACATGGGTAATTTTACCCATGGGTACCCATGTACCCTGTCGGGTAACGGGTATGGGAAAAAGTATACCCATTGATGGGTATGGGTAAGGGTGATGGCTAAGCTCAGAGGGGATGGGTAAGGGTACGGGGTGGCTCCACCCGTACCCAAACCCTGCGGGTGCCGTCTCTAACGGAATTGTCCGAAGTCCAGCCTTCTCCTGTCGATCAATAAGCAGCCCATCAGTCCGACCCACGAGAAACAGGCCGGCAGCCCGAGGACCCCTTAGTCCAGGACTCCCTCGCCCGAGCGCGTCCGCGGGCGATTGAGGGGCTGGATTTGCCAAGTTCGGATTGTGGTGTCCGGACCATTTGTGTCAACTTTTGTCATCGAATGGAAATTCCCATCGGTCCGTGAAGTGGTCCAGATGTCTGTTTTTCGGCAAATCCGAGAAAACTTGGGGGAGCTATGCCGGAGTCCGGACATGCAACTAACCAACCAAAAAAACCCACCTGGTCCTCCTCTACTCTCTCTCTCCTCCACGTGCATGGCCAACTATACTCTCCCTCTCCTCACATCCGGTAGACCCCTCGGTAGACTTAAGGTGTCTTTGAACAATGGCAACAGGGACACAGAGTTTACCCAGGTTCAGTTCCTCCTGAGGAGATAAAATCCTGCGTCATTCTTGTGCTTATTGTGTTGGAGTGTATATATTGAGAGTACAAAGTATCGAGAGATTGTATGATATATTTATGAGCCTAGCCCCTTAGTTTATGTAGGAACCGGAGGTTCTAGGTTACATGGATCCTAGTCGGCTATGTACAAGGAGGTAGATTTCTCCACAAATCCAACATCTTCTCTTGTACGATAAATCTTCTAGAATCTTTCTTGTGTGCGTCATGAGCTGTCCAAAGTGACCCAGGATAGAACTGACAAGGGGTCCTCAGCCTGGCACACCAGGTCAAGATTTGACGTAGTGAGAGTCCCCTTGACCAGGACACCGTTAGTAGCCCTGAACTGGTCTTTAAGATGTCAACACCTCGGTTCCTTCGAGCTGCTTGTCTACTTCGGTCGCTGCTCTTGAAACTGGTTCAACAAAACGTCTTCCAAATAGTGCCTTCATGTGTCCAAGCTCCAAGTCAGAAAGCATCCGAGGTGATATAAGCCAGCTCAACCTCGAAAATGTTGAAGGAGTGGAGTCGAGCTGCGCAACGGAGAAGTTCTTCGTGAGCAACATCCCTTTATAAATGATGTCCTTTTATCCCATACTTATGAAGGTGGGTAAGTGTGTTGACTTCTTTGGGGCTTAAATTACCTGGAAGGGTGATAAAGATAAAAAACATTTCATTAGGTGGGCTGATGTTTGTCAGCCAAAAAAAACAAGGTGGCTTGGGTATTCTTAATTTGGATCTTATGAACAAAAAGCCCTCCTAGCTAATTGGTGGTGGACATTAGGTATAAAAGAGGGGCTATGGAAATCTATTTTGCACAGAAATAGTTGTCTAAAACATAAAGCGGGGGATTCCCAAATTTGGGTTGTGCTCCTTTCCATGAGAGATATTTTCTTTAGATATGTTAAGATGAAAGTTGGTGATGGTTGAAAAACAAAATTCTTGGAAGTCTAGTGGCTGGATGATAAACCACTAAAACAACTATGCCTAGAATATATGACCTTTGTTTTACATAAAATATTCCCTCCACCCAGAATTACTTATCGCGGAAATGGACATCCATTTCTACCATTTTTACGACAAGTAATTCGGGACGGAGGTGTTGGGAAACGTTGCATGGAAAAAAATAATCTGCGCACACGCAAGATCTATCCATGGAGACGCATAGCTACGAGAGGGGGAGATCATCTACATACCCTTGTATATCGCTAAGCGGAAGAGCTTATCAACGCGATTGATGTAGTCGTACACCTTCATGACCTGTTCCGATCAAGCACCAAACATACGTCGCCGCCACGTTCAGCACACGTTCAGCTCGATGACGCCTCGCCTTCTTGATCCAGCAAGAGGGGCGAAGTAGTAGATGAGTTCCGGCAGCACGACGGTGTGGTGACGGAGGTGGTGAAACTAATTCCGAAGGGCTTCGCCAAGCACAACGGATTTAGAGCAGATGATGAACTAGATGGATAGGGCCGCCGGCATACGACTTGGTGAATCGTGGTGTGTTCTAGGGGCTAGCCCTGCCCCTCTGTTTATATGATGAGCCCTGGGGTTGTTACTTTGAGAGAGGGCCTCCCCAAAGTTGGTTTGGGACTCAAGGAAGAGTCCTTCTTAGATTCCAGCGCTAGATGCCACGGTCCTCGGCGTCTCGTGCAAACGCCATGGTCCTCGGTGTCTGGCCGACGCCAGGGTCCCTGGCGCCTGGTCCCCGACCTCCGCAAAACTTCCTTTTGCACCGACCTAAAGCCCCGTGGGCCTTACCCCTTGGCCCAACCAAAGTGTCCTCGCACAAGAACATTTCTAGAAACATTCGAAACCCTTCCGATGAATTCCGGAACCCTTTTGGAGACCAAACACTATCATCCTATATATCAATCTTTACCTCCGGACCATTCCGGAGCTCCTCGTCAGGTCCATGATCTCATCCGATACTCAGAACAACATTTGTTCACCAACATACATAACTCATATAATACTATATCGTAACGAATGTTAAGCGTGCAGACCCTACGGGTTCGAGAATGATGTAGACATGACCGAGACGCTTCTTTGGTCAATAACCAATAGCAGGACCTGGATGCCCATATTGGTTCCTACATATTCTACGAAGAACTTTATCGGTCGAACCTTTATGACAACATACGTAGTTCCCTTTGTCTGTCGATATGTTACTTGCCCGAGATTCGATCGTTGGTATCTCCATATCTAGTTCAATGTCGTTACCGGCAAGTCTCTTTACTTGTTCTGTAATACATCATCTTGTAACTAACTCCTTAGTCACTTTGCTTGCAAGCTTCTCGTGATGTTGTATTACTGAGAGGGCCCAAAGATACCTCTCCGTCATATGGAGTGACAAATCCCAATCTTGATTCACGCCAACTCAATAGTCACCTTCAGAGATACCTGTAGAGCACCTTTATGATCACCCAGTTACGAGGTGACGTTTGATAGCACAGAAGGTATACCTCCGGTATCCGAGAGTTACATAATCTCATGGTTGAAGGAACATGTATTTGATATTAAGAAAGCAGTAGCAATAAACTGAACGATCATATGCTATGCTAAGGGATGAGTCTTGTCCATCACATCATTCTCCTAATGATATGATCACGTTATAAAATGACAACTCGTGTCTATGGCCAGGAAACTTTAACCATCTTTTGATCAACTAGCTGGTCTAGTAGTGGTTACTAGGGACTTGGTATTTGTTTATGTACCCACACATGTATTTAAGTTCCCGGTCAATACAATTATAGCATGAATAATAAACCTTTATCATGATTAAGAAAATATAATAATAACCACTTTATTATTGCCTCTAGGGCATATTTCCAACAGGAGGGAGTATTACTTTGATTGATGTGTTCGAAAAAAATATGAGATCATTTTTCTTGTACAAGAACCCTGGGGGATACTATACTTCAGTGGAATTAAATTAGAGATGATTTTTCATATATTTCTTTAAAGGAATACAAGGATTTTGTAGCTTGGACTTTATCTACCGATGAAAATACATTGTCAAGTCTTTTTTTTATAATTAGTTGATTCTCAATAATATTCAACTTTCATTCAATTTGTTGTGGAAGGTTAAAATCCCACCTAAATTGCCAGGGCGGCGTTTACATGGTCGCCGAGGGCATTGGGGCCCCGCTTCCCAGACTCCGCCCTGCACCACGTCTGTCGCCTGCATGTCCACCGTCTCCGCCTCTGCCGGCCTTCTGCTTCTTGACCACCGTCGCCTGTGCCTTCACTTTGAGGTGGCAATTTTGTCGTGTCTTCGAGTTGATTTTCAGGACGAGCGTGATCACCGGCTCCTCCTCCATTGCCGTCTCCGGCAGCTTCTCGTATGTGTCCATGCGTCGGCGGCGGCGAAAAAGGATGGGAATTGGAGAAGTGCGGAGGATTTTAGAGCAGAACCAATGCAATCAGCTAGAAAATTGCGAGCTCTGACTTGGTTTTGGATGGGAAAGTCCTACGTGGCTGGTGTCCAAACTCCCGCAAAGTTCCCCTAATTTGGTTCGGGTTTATGAAAACACGGCAGTCCAGACTTGCTCCGTGGACTGACAGGATCACCGTTGGATGGCCTGCGGGGTCCTAACAGCCGCATCTGAACGGATACGGCCGTTTTGTGTGTCGGCGTTGGAGACGTCCTTACCTCTCAAGAGGTAATACCACATACGAGCCATTGGATTGGCCGATTGGGGCCAAATTAACGACTCAGATTAACTTGGACCATCTTAAAATTTTCCGTTTTGCGTTTTAGCCGTCACATCCGGGAGGCTGGATCCTGGGTCCTAGTCTCCTAGACCTGAAGCGCGATTTCGCACCGGAATTCGGTGTGGTCGCTACCGTATCAATGTGAACACGCACCACCACCGCCGGGAGCCGGGATGGAGATCGTTCGGCGCTGATTGTTTATCACTTATCAATTTCATTTCGAATGAAATGAAACTGGGAACTCTGCTCCTCAATTTTTTTAAAAAAAAAACTGGCGTGGAGATCATCGGAGCTCTTTTTTTTTTTACCTGAAGATCATAGGAGCTCTCGTTGGTACCGTTGAGTTTGACCAAACTTCTCTCGCGTCTTCTTTTGAGCCGTAGCAGGAGTAAGACGGACTGATGTGCACGGTGCGGTGAAAGGTGATCACGTGAGCCTTAATTTGACGCCACACTCGTACCGTGTAAACTACGACCGGTCAACTGCCCCGCGCATGGTTGAAGTCTCGAACCGGATCCATCCAGAGAGTCGGCCTAGTAGAACTCAAACTGCATCCTGGGCCACGAGGTGCGATTCATTTCCCAGCAACCAACATGCTAGTAGTATTTGGCTAGTGATCGTGGCGACGATGATGATGAGTTGCTGTCAGTCACTGAAGCCGACGCATGCGGCATGGACCAGACGACACGGACGGGTGCTAGCTGCCGAAGCTTCGCCGCTGTGTGTACTCTTGAGTCGGAGGTGCAGGTGCAGGAAGTTAGGCCAAGTTCGTTCCAGCCGTCACGTCCGGGATCCGGCCGGCGTCCTGGACCCGAGACGCGACACCGCACCCAACTCCGGTGCCGGTGCGTTCCTCACCGTACGTGTCCTTCCTCGTGGACACGCACCACCGCTCCGTTCGATGGCATTGGCATGCACCGTTGAGTTGACCAAACCTCTTGTCTACTTAATTTGCTTGGCTGGGTCGGTCCAGACCAAATCGAGCTAGAGGTTAAACAAAGATGAGCAGCCTGGGTTAGAAAAATGTTGGGCGGGCAGGCAACCACGATGCGATCTGCTTGCAAGTGCATGCACAGCACAGCACGGTCTACGTCTGGGCAAGAAAGATTCCCGGAAACCAGACGCCCGGTAGAGGTAGAGGTGGACTATTCAAGTATACGTAGCTAGCTCGGGAAGGTTAGGTCCAATCTCAATCTCAGTCTCAATCCCACACGCGGCGCAAGTGTTGACCCGGCCTGGATCCGCCAATCAGCGCCTGCTCACTCGCTTGCCCTAATCACACTAGAGATTTTCTTACGAGAAGTATACAATTTAACAACGGCAATGATAAATCCCGAACGTTTAACAAACCTCTGCTGTTTGCTAGTGGAGTACTGACGTTCGGTTCGATCCGCCGCCTGGAGCGGTGTAATGCAGACACGGTAGGAGTACTGCTGCCTTCTCTATTTACATTTTTATACATGAATCCTTTTCAGTGCATGTATTCTAAGCATGATTTATAAGTACTACTACTAGTATTTACGTAATGGCACTGTCCTTTTCTTGTGGGGAGACTCCACTAATTTGGCCGACGTTACAGCACACACGCATGACACATTGGCATTTGGCTGTGGCTGGGCTGGTGAGGACAGCAGACCCCGCGGCGTACAAGGGAGCGAAAGCGGCCTCCAAACGCATGACCGACACGACATGGCGCCGGGGAAAGCTTTGACCCGCACCAATGGTGGCTGGCTTTCACGCGGCCAAGCCATCCAGCCAGGCAGTGAACAAACCCAAAACCAGCGTACGAAGGGCACTAGCTACAGCTTTACTTCAGCCGTTTAGCGGGACTGCTGCCACTTTGCTTGATTTTTACAACCAATCCAACTACTGTACGTGCTGCCAAAGACAACCATGTACTAGTGTAGTATCGCAGGAATCCGGTGTAGGCGACCAGCACAGCACCGCAACCATGTGACACATCTTAGTTGAAAAAGAAAAAACTTCAGTTCGGTCCGTGTCGTCA
This sequence comes from Triticum timopheevii, assembly GCA_963921465.1. NCBI lineage: Eukaryota > Viridiplantae > Streptophyta > Magnoliopsida > Poales > Poaceae > Triticum > Triticum timopheevii. The sequence goes on from OY997264.1 coordinate 570,414,783, forward strand.
ACCTGAAAGTGTGCGCATGTCTCGTGTACACATCCAAGTTTGTGCTTCTTTCTAGCACACATTTTAAAAAAATGTGCGCTAGAAAAGAAGCACACATGTTTGCTTCTTACGACATCTGGCTTCCAGCACTACGCAGCTGCCATGCTACTATATTCTTTACAACACCATGACTAGTTAGGGTTAGTCTAAAAATGGGGTGGAGCTTTGAACGTAGAGTAGGAGTATACATCTCTATGTTCATGTGTATTTTTTCAGATTTTTTTTGAAACTTCAAAATTGTGATTTCCATTTTTTTCTCAAAAAAAACTCAATGGAGCTTGAGCTCGGAAAATCCACGCTCATGGTAATACGATGCAACATATTTGATCGGAGGATACATGTTAACCACGCAATAACTATACAGCCCACATGATTCAAACTCGAGTCTGTCGAGGGACACCACCGCGTTCTCGGCACTTGGCTAGGAGCCCATCCACTTAATCGGCAGTATGTGTAGGTGTTGCTTAGAGTGTGCTTCTGGCGGTCTTTTAACACGAAAACTTGAATGGAACATGATCATCCGCGAGATAGTTGACCCTAGGGTTGCGTCTGTCCCAACATTGTCTCCCTCTTTCTCATCTCTTTGGTCCAAACTTCCATTGCCAACGCTCTACCCTTTCGTCACAACCTTGTTTCACTTCCACCGCTTCGTCTCCTCTCGTCCTACACCAATGTCACCATCAAACGTCGGTAATCATCTATCTGCGTCAGTGGCCGAGCTTAGTACAAGTTTGAGGGGGCATTCCCCCCTCCCCGCCCCAGTCTTAGGCAAAAACTATGAAGAAAGATCATTATGCGGGGATTAGATTAGGAAAAAAGCAAGATCTTGGCCCGTCCAACAATTCATATTTTTTGCTTTGCCCCCGCTGAGATTCCTGTCTAGCTCTGCCATTGACATGCATACCTCTGAAAAAAATGTCGTCCAACCGCCTTGCCGGTATCACCCACCGGGTATATACCGCCACCCCCTCACCTATGGGGCGGTTCGACACTATTTGATGTCCATCCCTTTTGTATGTCCAACCATGATAAGTCGATGTCGCTACCCCCTCCCTCCTCGCGCCATTCCTCCCGCTCCATGTACCCCCCCCCCCCCCCCCCCCCCCCGGAAGTGGATCCTCTAACATGAAAGAGAGAATTCACCTAAGCTACACTATCCTAACTTCCCTCCTTCACATCCATATGATTAAGGCTAAAATATTTTGAATTAATTTGCAAATTACAAATCTACTGTATACATTTACAAAAATTACATACAAACAAAATTATGGTGCAATAAAATTAATTTTAAATTTATTTATATCAACAGTAACTGTGTACAATACCTGCTACGGTAGATAAATACAATGTTCGCTACAGCGCCCGTGACTTTCCTTCTCTGTTTTACACTAGCTTGCACTGTAGGCATAACGTTGCATCCCACGGTCACGAGCACTTTACCCGTTAAAACCGGGGATGAACGTTCGTTACCTAGATCTTCCATTTAAACAATTGCCTCCAACTAAAATACAACCGGTCTACAGAAAAGAACCGTATTTAAATACGCGGGAATCCAGCCAGCGAGCGAGCCATACGCAGAAGATTCCTATAAATCGGCGCAGGCTTTATGACTCGGTAAATAGAAACTCCCCGACGACTTGCTCCTCCTCCCCCTCACTTCCCTCCCCCGGCCTTCCCCCATCTTGGACCGTTGCACACCGATCTCGCCCGGCGCCCAAATCGCCGGCGAAGCCCGCCTCCGTCCCCCGCCGCGCCGATCTGCTCGCAAGGTGAGTTCCCTGGCTCAGTTCCTGTCTCCTCTCTTCTCTCTCTCTCCGGTCAAGGATTTGGGTTCCTGCCACCATGCTTTCCTCGCCTTCCCCTGTTCCCCGCCTTGCTTTCCGTGTGATTTATTTCGTCAGCGAGCTGCGCTGCAGCTGTTTTAGAGTTCCTCTTCTTGAAGCCAATTTGAAGATGTTTCTGTTCTTTGTTCTTGCGAATAATCGTGCGTGACCCTGTTGCCGGTGCAGATTCGTAGGCCGGAGGAGGAGGAGGTGGGGAGGAAGTTGAGTTCTTGTTGGTTTCTTCCGCGGGAGCCGACCGCACATGCCAACAACCCCCCGGAGCAGAAGCCAAGCTAGGACCACCAGGTCTTGGATCTTGTCAGGTACAACATCATTTCTTCCTCAGTTCATGGTTTTCTGCTAGTACTTTTATTTTCACTTTACCTTTTTTGCGCCTGTTTTCATTGACCCGGTTACCACCAGGGAATGAAACTTGAATGGCATAGTCATATAGACCAAATGTTTGACCTTGATAGTTATTGCAAGCTGCAACACGAAAGTGTCTGTTCATGGTCAAATGTTGTACATACATGTCATTAATATCATAGGAGCTTCTGATTATGTGATTGTACTTCTGCGAAGTACAGACCGTTCAAATTTACTGTAACCTATGAGTGCGAGAACATGTAGTTGGGCCGGGACACTATGACTTTGCTGGCACAACTTTGAATTTGGCACATCATTTTTGCAGGCATGGACTTCGGCGACACGAGACGCAAGCCTAATTTCGCCGGAAAGATCGCGGTGGCTGCTGCCCTCACTGTCATGTGCATACTTGTGCTGAAACAGTCTCCTGGTTTTGGCGGTACTAGCGTGGTATGTGCTAACCTCTCACCAACTGGCCTATGTCACTGTCACTTGATGATGGGTTGGCATTGTCCTGATTCCTTCTTTCTGGCTTGATTTTAATGTTGTCACTCAAGTTCCACATGGAGCACTAGTATACTGATTCCATGACAAAAAGGGCCAGTAAGGCAGCTAGAAGGAACATGTCATTCTGCATCTAATTTGATGGAACAGTTCATTCTTCTTCGTTCAGCTGAGGTTATCGTAGGAATGCTATGTCGCTCTCACTTGCTGATGAGTTGGCACTGTCATGATTCCTTTTTTCTGGCTTAATTTTAATGTTATCATTCAAGTTCCACATGGAGCACTAATATACTGATTCCATGACAAAAAATGCCAGTAAGGCAATTTGATGGAACATTTCATTCTGCCATCTGATTTGACGAACAGTCCATTATTCTTCTTCGAGCTGAGATTATTTTAGAATACTTTGTTGCATCATCTGTTCTAGATAAACTATAGTCATTATTCCATCAGATGCAAGCAATTTCGTACAGTCATTTCAGATTGCCATCTAATCTACTCCCCCTGTCCCAAAATATAAGAACGTTTTCACTAGTGTCAAAAACGTTCTTATATTATGGGACGGAGGGAGTAGTAGTTTACAGTTATTTACTCCTGCAACTCCACTCTTTCAAACTGGAGTTGATGCATTGACATGTGCTGCAGTTCTCTCGCCATGAAACTGGGGTGACTCATGTGCTGGTGACTGGAGGTGCTGGATACATTGGCTCACATGCTACTCTTCGCCTCCTTACGGACAACTACCGAGTTACCATTGTGGTAAATTTCTTATTTCCTGTTTATATTTTTAGCTCCTATGTTGTAAGAACTTTGGTAGCGAGGAATTTATGCCATCTGAACTTCACAGGATAACCTTTCGAGAGGGAACATGGGAGCTGTCAGAGCTCTTCAGAGGTTGTTTCCAGAGCCTGGGAGGCTTCAGTTTATATACACTGATTTAGGCGATCCGAAAGCTGTATCCTTTGTCCTTACAAAATTAACTTAGATCGCCATATGTATCTTCCGTACATCTATGCATTTGCGAAATGTGTTTTGCACTTAACCGACAATCAGGTGAACAAAATGTTTTCCGAGAACGCGTTTGATGCTGTTATGCACTTCGCTGCTGTTGCTTATGTTGGTGAGAGCACGCAAGAGCCACTAAGGTACAGTTTTTATTTTAGGCATGTGGTGTGTCACTGTCCTCATATTGCTCGAACTATGTAGAAAGCTAAGCACTAAATAGCTCTATGTAAATACAGGTCATTGACACTGTGTATCTCCTGTGTAATATGTAGGCTGCAAATTACCTGTGCTCTCCATACAAACTGCCAAATATGGCAATCTGTAATACTATAATAGCATTAAATAAAAATAAATTAGAATAAAGCTCATCCATTTTTTCCATTCTTGATAGCTCATCGTTAAGTATTGAATGCTAATATTGACAGTCTGATATAACAGGTACTACCACAACATAACATCAAATACGTTGACAGTGCTTGAGGCAATGGCAGCACATAATGTAAAAACTCTGATTTACTCGAGTACTTGTGCAACGTATGGTGAACCTGACACAATGCCTATTGTAGAAACAACTCCTCAGGTTGGTCCTTGGTGCCTGAACTTCTCTTTTTTGACAGTTTACTTTAGGTTAATGATCTGATAGTAAATAACTTGTGTTGCCACACAGATACCTATCAATCCATATGGGAAGGCAAAGAAGATGTCCGAGGACATCATTCTAGATTTCTCGAAGAAATCGAACATGGCTGTGATGATCTTAAGGTTTGTCTCTCCTACCCGAGGCTAAAAATATAATCCTTAGGGAACCCACTTATGGTTTGTTTTGAATCAGATACTTCAATGTGATTGGATCTGACCCTGAGGGACGCCTTGGGGAGGCTCCAAGGCCTGAATTGCGTGAGCATGGAAGGATTTCTGGTGCTTGTTTTGACGCAGCATCAGGAATCATTCCAGGGCTAAAGGTACTCATATTGACATGCTCATTCTAGCATCCATCACTTTGACATTACATAATAATCACGGTATATGACTTTCTATCTGCCCACTTTAGGTTCGAGGAACAGACTACCCTACCGCTGATGGAACTTGCGTAAGAGACTACATCGATGTCACAGATCTTGTTGATGCTCATGTCAAAGCTCTTGGTAAAGCTGAGCCTAACAAAGTTGGTATCTACAATGTCGGCACAGGGAAAGGTTGTTGAAAGTTTTATAATCATGCCGTGCGGACAACTGCACATGAATACCTTAAAATCTATTTAAAACCACACACTCGCTTGTTTCTGAACTTGTATCCTGTTGATGTTTTCATCAGGTAGGTCAGTGAAGGAGTTTGTAGAAGCATGCAAGAAGGCAACCGGAGCGACCATCAAGGTGGACTACCTCGACCGGAGACCCGGGGATTACGCCGAAGTATACAGCAACCCGGCCAAGATCCGCGACGAGCTGAACTGGACAGCCCAGCACACGGACCTCCGCGAGAGCCTTGCAACGGCCTGGAAATGGCAGAAGGCGCACCCGGGCGGATACGGGTCGGCCTGATCCCATGCTCGGTACGTTCAACAGAAGTTCGCCAACACAGACCCACGGGTCCATGTGCAGTGATATAGCCTTGAGAACACTGGTCCTTCGCCGTAGACACGTAGCAGGCAGCCACAGGAGGATAGTGATGTTATTTCGCAGCACCTGGAAGAAGATACAGAGAATGGCCTGCCTGGCTTAGAAGAAACCGTCATATATATTATAGGTTTTTCCTTTTCGTCGTTGACATTTAATTTATTCTGCTGTTCGTTGGCCGAGGCATAATATATGACACAAATACGGAGCAGTGCTGTAGACACGTAGATGGATCTCATGTACGTGGTACGATGTGAAGTTATGAGCCATCACGGTGGATGGATGGAATGATATGAATAAGTAGTTATTTGAACAAGCTTTCTGTGGTCAATCTCTAACCAAGCAGTATAATCGCTGCTCAGTTCACTTGAATAGGCCAGCGAGGAGACAGGTGCTACTGGTTTTGCATTTTTTTCCCTGCAGTGTTCAACATTTGTCCTCTACATTGTTGCGTGTTCAAATAATTTTCGGAGCTTCAATAATTCCGAGCGGGTAAGCCACTTGGTTCGTATGTTCAACGACCTTCCAAAAGAAAAAAAAGATGTTAAAAAAAAACAAAACATGGGAAGACAGTTGAAGCTGAAGACAACTGCAGAAACTCCTATAACTTTGCAGACGTTGGGAGCGTGGATGCACCATATCGCGGTGTTCCGTGAAGGTATTACCCAGGCCATGCACAACAACACAAGCTGTTGTTTTGCGTCTGCCTGAATTTGACCAAATGCAGAAAGGAACTCTGGGAGCAAGCTATTCCGTATTTCGCTTCCAAATGGCAAGAGAAATTTCGCAAGTCATAAGACGGATATTTGGTACTGTTGCATTGACGAACTTTAATAAAGGTGTGAATGAGTAGAATTGTAGTTGGACAGTTTGCCTCAACTTGGTTTTTGGGTGACAATTTGGACACTTTGCCTCACCTGAATTTTGGACAGTTTGCCTCAACCTGAATTTTGGACAGTTTGCCTCAACTTGGCTTGCAAGTCTATCCAAATTACACATGACTTGATACGCAAACTTAATCAGCGCTGTGGCCTATTTTATTTACTATGCAAATGTTCAAAACAAAAGATACAAAAAGAAGTCTGTGTGGCTTATAACCATGCAAATGTTTAAAACAAAATTACTCGAAAAAAAGATGTCCGACCTGCCGGATTCGAACCAGCGACCTAAGGATTTATCTGCGAATACTACAGTCCTCCGCTCTACCAACTGAGCTAAGGTCAGCTTGTGATTGCAAGCGCAACTAAAGCCTATATATCCTATACCTAGGCATACTTTTCTTTTTAATTTTTTTTTCCCAATCTGGTTGAGTAAAGGATATATAGAGTACTACCGGCCGGGTCCAGTGCCGGGGGTAGCCGCCGCAAGGTTGCGCAACACGTCGGCCACGAAGAAGACAAAGGAAGCCATCCGCCCCATTCCTCGCTCCACCGACGTGCACATGCCATGCATGCGTCGTCTTATCTCCCCGGCCGCCCGTGATCGACCCGGTGACCGTCGTCTCACGGGCGCCGCCGCGTACCACACCGCCTTCGCCTCGCGCCGCCACCTATGTGCTTCTCGATCCTGAGTTCCTGACACGTAAGTACCTGTTACCCCGACACGCCGCTCGCTCCACGCCCAGGCGAACAACCGTCGCAGACTCCGGCAGCTCGCCTATAAAAGGCAGCTCATGCAAAGTCGCAGACACAGTCACACAGCTACCATAGCGCATCCCAAAGGCCCAAGAATATCTCCAGTCTGTTCACAAAGGTTCTTGATTAGCAAAACGCAGGTAGGAATGGCGAAGCGTCTGGCCGTCGCGCTCCTCCTGCTGCTGCTGGTGCTCGCGTCCTGCGACGGGAGGGAGCTGAAAGGGAAGGGCGGCGCTGGCGGCGCCGTGGACGGGGTGAAGGACCTGCTGCCCGGCTTGCCGGTGCCGCTGCCGCCTCTGGTGCCCAACCTGCCGGTGGCGCTGCCGCCTCTGGTCCCTGGGACCCCTCCCGCTGCTCGCGGCTCCACCAGCAACAACAAGTCTCCATGATCATCACGCCGATCGAGTTCACGCGCCTCTGCTTAATGTTTACAAGCTGCATCCGCGGCTCAAATTGTGGTTTTAGACGTTTAACTAGCTAGCACCACGTCCGTGTGCCTTGATCTGCAGTACCAAGTAGCAACTAGCAACTATATGTCCGCCATGTTTCCTCTCAGTTCATGTTCATGTTTTGTTCCTACTTCGTCATCAATGTAACCCTTGTCAATGTGCCTTTATGAATAGACTTATCAATAATAATTCGTCAACGATGACATACTTTGTCACTGTGGCCACAAGTCCCAGCCCCGGCCGGGGAGTTTGTTCTGTCAAATGGAAAAAAATTCCAGAGTTGTGGAATCCATTTGTGCTTCAACATTATGTTGGTATACACAGATCATGAAGCACCGGGGAGGTAAGCAAACCAAACCAAGATGATAATATTTCGCAGAATCAAGCGAGCAGGTACAGATGTAGCCATGCAGGGTATCTGAAACAACGGAGACAACGAAAATTCCTTGATACAGATGCAGCTCAAGAGTTTCTTTGCAATTCAGAGTGTATTTTTACAGTCTGAACACTGAACTCAGTTAATTGTTTCCTCGGTATCTCTCCTCCAAGGCTCTGATTTTATCAAGGTCACACAAATGAGCCTCGGAACTAATGATCATCAGAACGAATTGAATTACCTGGCACCCTCCGCAATAGCATCAGAGGCAGCTTGTGATCTCGCACATTCACGGTAAAATTTCTGATGCTCTGCGACAAAAGTCTGAAACTTCATTTCAGAGTCCAGGCTGGTTTGCTAAAGCACCCGCAGACTGTGTATGCTTAGCAGCATCCAGGGTCTACTGAACTAGGTGAGGGTACATCCGGTGACTGTTCACGATGTGAAAATACAATAGATGTGGATAAATTTATGAACTATACGATGAGATGATCTCTTTTCCTTTCGAAGCCGTCTCAAATGCATCATCTGCCTTTCTCACCGTCTTTCCTGAACCTGAAAGCAATTGCTTAAAAGTGGGGATGAAATTCCATTACATGCACCGCATGGAGCAAATAGTCAATGAGGGTACACGAAGATGGCAATGGCATAAACATCACCGACCAGCTTGGTCATACAAGGCGTAAGAGCATTGCCCCAGACGCATCCGGACGGGTCATTGACAGGTCACAAAAATCGATCCATCCGGACGCCTCAAACCGGCCTCAATAGCACGGGTTATCCGGCGCCCCTCGTATCCAGCCCAAATCTAGGGCGGATATGGGGCACGCCTAGGTGCGTCCGCCTGACAGGCCCGCTCCACCATTGACCCCACAACGTCCCACAAAATCCCTAATTTGGCTTCCAGCTCTCTCTCGCTCCGTCATGTCCTCTCCCCTCCCGCATTCCGATCCAATCCGGTGCAATATCAAGCTCTAGCAGCCACTCGGGCTCCGACCTCGACTACGATGAGGAGCTAGCCCTCTGCATTGCCTTGGAGCGGTCCAAGGTGGACACTGGGGGCAGCTCCAGATCTGCAGCATCGCCGCAGCTCCCGCGCCGATGTAACGTGGAGCAAAAAAAGAAACGCGGAGGCCGGAGCTGGACTCTCCCGGCTCGTGCTCAGCTCTGGCAGGACAACGCGGTCCACACGGCCCCTATGCCGTCCCCTTCCCCCGCCGGCCGCTCCTCTGTGCGGGTAGCGATGGGTGCTGGTGCCCGCGCAGCAGGCCTGCATGCGCACTCCGGAATCGGAAGCGCGCTCCGCCCGTCGCGAGAGGCAGCGGGCAAGGAAGAGGGAGGTGGTGGAGCGGTCCGTGCGCCGTCGGGATGCCGGCGGAGCCCGACGAGGACGAGCGGCTCCTCGCATGGGTCTAGTGCCGGTCACTCACGACGGCGGAGACGGACGCTCGCCGCCTCCGACGGAAGAACGCAAAGGCGCTCCAACTAGCCATAGAGCAGTCGGAGCGGGAGGCGAAGGAGGCAGTGGCGGAGGCGGCTTGGCTCGCCAAGTTAAAGCGGCAGCAGGACAAGGCCGTCCGCCGGATGAAGGGGCTGGTTGTCCTGTCTGTCTCCAACTCCGACGACGACGACGACAACTCCACCTCCTCCTCCGACAACCAAGATCCTCCACCAGCCGCGGACGCCTACAGCTGCGCCAGTGGCCGGAAGGGCAAAGGCCCGGCACGGAAGTGATGATCCCCGCTCCTCCTCCTATGTTTATATCGCTTTTAGTTGTTGATGTTGAAGAACGTGTCCGACGACGAACTCAGATGATCTTTTGGATGATGTCAAGTTCGCTTATGTCCGTCTACAACCGATTTTGTTGCTCTCAAATAGAGTAGCTCACGTTGCATGTATAGTATGGATATAGGGTGTCAGACATGAGATACGCGGATGTGGAGAGAAAAATATGATGCATGTCCGGTCAGTGCCCACAGACGTGCCCGAACGTGTCCGCATGCGTTAAGGGGCTGAATTAGCACATCACGGCTGTAGATGCTCTAAGCGGTAGCACTTTTCCAATCAACATTCGACCTTGTAAACTTCGGTTTTGTTCTGCTAACAGATATTCATACTTATTTGGCACGTACGTATTTTATGATGAAGTGGATATAACAGGAAATTCTTTAGATGACACTGATCTTTTTTTTAAACGGAGGCAGATAACACTGATATGACGAGGTACCAACCACAAAAATAGTGGAATAAGACTAGTCAGCAATTAAACAATAACAAGCGGTCAGCTTGGTAAGCCACCAACAAAAAATTGCAAGCAATTAAACATAAAAATGTCAACATATCTTGTTATAAGTAGCTGAAATTAATTGTTATTCAATTGAGAACAAGAATTAAACTTAAAATAACTTAAATTACCAGTAATTTAAAGATTGTGTAAGAGGTGTAAACTAAGTTCCCCTGTTTTGATTGTTTATGGACCTCTGGTCTGTAATGTTGCTGAACGTGCTTTGCATGGTGTCTGGTCTGTTACTCTGGTTTCACCGAATTATATGGAGCCGAGGGGCTTAGCCCCCCCTGATTATCTAAAAGGTGTAAACTTCAGTCAGGTGGATCTTCATCACATCCGGTGTGGAAAAGATTATGGAACCCCAAGCTACGAGGGAAGATCAAAAATTTTCTATGGAGGTGTTTGCACAATGCTATCCCATGTCTTTGTGTCCTTGCAAACCGCCATATTGGCAGTATGTTCTTCGGGAGCAGAAGACATAATGCATGCCCATTTTAAATGCCCCCGAGTAATGCAAATTTGGGAAGCTTTTGGAATAGCAAAGGAGTTAGCGGATGCAACGCTAGTGGATCATGCTGGTTCAACATTGATTGAATTTATGCTATGTGATCAAGCCTTGCAGCGCATGTATATGGATCCAGTTGAACTACCAGAGTTGTTTGCAACGGCATGTTGGTACGTATGGTGGCAACACAGGCAATTGGTCCGGGGTGAACAAGTTCACTGTCCAGTTCGGACTGCTCCAGCAATATACGCTTTAACCTTGAATTTTGTTAGAGCAAGAGGGATTTTGACCCAAGTTCCACGTACAAACAGATGGTCTCCTGGCATGACGGGACAACAAATAATGCATGTCGACGCATCCTACTCAGAAGACGATTTCACAGGAGCTTGTGGAGCTGTGCTTCGCGATAACAGAGGAGGCTTCATCAGGGCAGCTACGGCGAGCCTTGACCACGTCCCAGATGTGGTTTCAGCAGAAGCAGCAGCGCTGTTGGAGGGACTAAAACTAGCATAGAGCGTTGGATGCAACAATTTTTTAGTACGTATGGATAACCTGATAGTGGTGCAGGCGCTACATAATAATGAAGGACACTCGATGGTGTCGGCTCCTATTTTGCAAGATTGTCGAGTGATGTTGAGAGAATTCGGGAAGGCTGTGATAGAACATTGTATTAGAGAGTCTAATATGGTTGCGCATGAGCTAGCTCAGTGGGGTGGTGCCAATACCCCTACCTTTTGGGTGGAGGCTCCGCCGGAGTTCCTCTTTAAATTTTTAGCTGATGATGTAAGTGTCATTTGAGTTTTAATAAAGCTAGCCATGGTGGCCTTACCGTCAAAAAAAAGTGTACACTACAGTAAGTTAAATGAACCCATTCATTGAGGAACAGCTGGGTCATTTGGGGCGACTTGTGTGAAACTCTGAAACCCAATGGCCCAAGCAGCCAAGCTTATCGCCAACCTACTCACAGGTCACAGCACATATCCAGGAGCGTCCCTCCCATCCTTGATCGGGAAAAGAAAAAGATCTACTGAAGAAACGCAAACCAATTCGACTGCGATGAGATCAGTCGGCACGGATTCACAGCCAGGGGAAGGCATCCGCCCCCCATTCCAAATTCCAATGCACCGATGTTGACACGCCGCCCATACATGCATATGCCTCTCTCCCAGCCCTTGACCGTGTGCTCGAGCAGGAGGGACCCGCGTCTCGCACCTCTACCCATCCTACCCTCCCCTCCCCGCGCCGACGACGAACGGCACCCCGCCTCAACACCCCCGCCACCCCGTGCAGCTCGCCTATAAGAAGCAACGTACACGATGCTTAGAAATTACTTCCTCAAACACAGCCGCGCAATCTAGACTGTCTCCTGTCCTCAGTAGTCAGTAGTACTCTACATCAGAAGCTCAGAACCTCCCAGTCAGCAATGGCAAAGTGCCTCGCCATCGCGCTCCTGCTGCTGGTGGTGCTCGCGTCCTGCGAAGGGAGGTTGCTGAGCCAGAAGGACGGTGCACCTGGAGCGGAACGCGGTGCCGGCGCCGGCGGTGGCGTCGCCGAGTCCAAGGCTTCTTCGGGTTCGGGGCTGCCAGACTTGCCTGTGGTGGGAACCGGTACCGGAACCAGTACCATTAACGGCCCGCTGGTGGTGGTTCCTGGGGTCCCTGTCCATCCATGAACCATGATCATCTCTAGTTCATGAGCTGACTTACATACATACGAGCTGAAGCTGAACTTGTGGGTTTTAGACTTCTATAGCTGGCATCGCCCGGAAGAAAAACACCGGCGTCTCGCTCATGTCCACGTTCCTAAATAAGTGTCTGTATCTGTATTTCCTTTCAGTTCATGTTTGTATTTTTCGTTCCTTGGTGTGCTACATGTACGTATCATCAACGTAATACATAATACTTTGTCAGTATGATCGCCTTCTTGAATAAGCATATACTATCAACGGGTTCTATCATCGATCGTACTACTCTCTAATCACAAAGTACCACGTCCAAAGTCGTTCTGTTAAAAGAACCAGCAAGTTTTTCTTTTTTGAATGCATGGTTATCTCTCATCAACTCTTTCGGATTTGGAGTTTTCTTTGTCTGCGTGGATGGAGCTTCAGGACATTATGGTGAGCAATCAGTGTGCATGTACATTATGGTAGAGAAATTCTCAGGTCTTTTTACAATTAATTACCTGCAATTTCTTAAATTTATGCATACCATATGATATATGTAAACCCTAAACCAAATTTTAACAGTTTATTCGGGTTTGGGAACTTCACATTTATATCAATTAATTATATTAAATTCTGTTGGGTTGGATTGTGGGTTAGCTTGGTTGATGCCCTTGTAGCTCGACATGTTAGAGCATCTGCAGCCGAACTTGGCAAATCCGGCTTCACAAACCCCCGCGAACGCGACCGGGCAATGCCCACGGGCGCATTCAGATGGGCACTCATATTTCCGGGCATTCACATATATCAAATCCGGACTCTCAAATCCATGCAAATACATGCACGTCCATCATGCAACACAATGTCACACGTAAATAGCAATTGTTGGTATCAAGCATAGATAGCGATTACATGAAATTTATTTAAAGTGCCAAACTCAAGCATTGCCTTCTTGGTTGCCATTGTGGATCCACATGTACTCCACAAGATCATTGAGTAGCTGCGTGTGCACTTGCTGATCTCGAAGATTCTGATGCATCTGTAGAAAGTTCATAGGCCGAGCCGCATCTTGATCTTCCGGGATTTCAACTTCTTCTCCAGGTGTTTCGAAATCATGGGTTTGGGCTACACCATAACCCTCGTCCTCGATAATCATATTGTGCAGAATCACACAACATGTCATCAGCTGCCACAAAGTTTCTGATTTCCACATCATTGCAGTGCTCCACACACTTCTCCAACGAGCCTGAAGCACACCAAATGCCCTCTCCACGTCCTTCCTAGCGGCTTACTGCATTGTTGCAAAGTGGTTATATTTATTGCCACACGGCTCGGATATGGTCTTCACAAACGCCACCCACTGAGGATAGATACCATCGGGCAAGATAGTACCCCATGTTGTAGTCTCGGCCATTGACGGTGTAGTTTGCACGGCGGTGTTCCCCATTGCAAAGCCTCCTGAACACCGAGATTGTTGAAGCACGTTGATGTCGTTGTGAGAACCAGGCATTTCAAAGAAAGCATGCCAAATCCATAAGTCGTGTGATGCCACCGCTTCTAGTATGATGGCGGCCTATCTGGTGTAACCTTGATACATTCCCCGCAGACCTTTGGGGCAGTTCCTCCATTGCCAATGCATGCAATCAATTGATCCGAGCATTCCTGGAAACCCCCTTGCCTCTCCAATAGCCAACAACTTCTCTGTGTCTTGCGCATTTGGTTCTCTGAGAATACTCAGATCCAAACACCTCCACCAAGGTGCGCGCAAACTTGACAGTAGTCTTCAGGCATGTGCCCCCCCATCCTGACCATCTCACCAATGGCGTCTACAGCAGTACCAAGTGCAAGCATGCTCAGAGCAGCCGTGCACTTCTGCTTGGTCGAGAAAGAGAGATGGCCGCAGCAATCCCTTCTGAGATTGAAGTAGTCGTCGTGTGCCTCCACTCCCTCCACAATGCGCCAAAACAATGGTTCCCGCATGCAAAAACGGTGACGAAACCATGGATCATCCGGGAAAGCACGGTTGGGAGAAAAGTACTCATTATGCAGTAGCTTTGCTTCGGACACCCTGTCTCGGTTGATCACTCTTCTCCCTTTGATTGGGCCCTTGAAGTTGAGAATATGCTCCACTTGCCGGCCCATTTCCTCTTGCATGCGCATGAGCGTGATCATGTCCACTTCTTCATCCGGATCCGATGAAGCGAAGAACTCATCTTGAATCATTTGGTCAAGCTCCGTCATTCCATACTCCTCGTCCATCGAAGCATCGTAATCCATCATTTACCTAACAAAATCACAAAAAATCCGGTCGGACAATGTGTCAAACACATCAAGCGCAAGGCGGAGCCGGAGAGTTGCCGGGCGTACCACGGTGGTGTCCGGGCCGGCGACGACATCCCCCGTGGTGAGGACAGGAGGGCTCTTCCGGAGCTGGTTCCAGAGCGGGGCGACGGTGGGGCGCGATACGGACGGAGCGGAGGAGGAAGAAGAGATGAGATAGCAAATGGATCCGGTGGTCTTCAGGGTGGATTTGGTGCAATTTGGGGTAGGGTCAGGATGTCGGGTCCGACGTGGCGGGTGTGCCTGATACGTCTCCGTCGTATCTATAATTTTTGATTGTTCCATGCCAATATTATTCAACTTTCATATACTTTTGGCAACTTTTTATATTATTTTTGGGGCTAACATATTGATCCAGTGCCCAGTGCCAGTTCCTGTTTGTTGCATGTTTTATGTTTCGCAGAAACCCAATATCAAACAGAGTCCAAACGGGATAAAAACGGACGGAGAATATTTTTGGAATATTTATGATTTTTGGGAAGAAAAATCAACGCGAGACGGTGCCCGAGGGGGCCACGAGGCAGGGGGCACCCCCCAGGGGGGCAGGCGCGCCCCTGACCCTCGTGGGCACCCCGTAAGGCGGTTGACACTCTACTTTTGCCGCATGAAAGCTAATTTTCAAAGAAAAATCTGGGCGAAGGTTTCAATCCAATCGGAGTTACGGATCTCCGGATATATAAGAAACGGTGAAAGGGCAGGATCTGGGAACGCAGAAACAGAGAGAGACAGAGAGAAAGATCCAATCTCGGAGGTTCTCTCGCCCCTCCCATGCCATGGAGACCATGGACCAGAGGGGAAACCCATCTCCCATCTAGGGAGAAGGTCAAGGAAGAAGAAGAAGAAGAAAGGGGGGCTCTCTCCCCCTTGCTTCCGGTGGCGCCGGAACGCTGCCGGGGGCCATCATAATCACCGCGATCTACACCAACACCTCCGCCATCTTCACCAACATCTCCATCACCTTCCCCCATCTATATTTAGCGGTCCACTCTCCTGCAACCCTCTGTACCCTCTACTTGAACATGGTGCTTTATGCTTCATATTACTATCCAATGATGTGTTGCCATCCTAGCTATGATGTCTGAGTAGATTTCCGTTGTCCTATCGGTGATTGGTGAATTGTTGTGATTGGTTTAATTTGCTTGTGGTTATATTGTTGTCCTATTGTGCACTCCGTGTCACGCAAGCGTGAGGGATTCCCGCTGTAGGGTGTTGCAATATGTTCATGATTCACTTATAGTGGGTTGCTTGAGTGACAGAAGCATAAACCCGAGTAAGGGGGTTGTGGCGTATGGGATAAAGGGGACTTGATGCTTTAACGCTATGGTTGGGTTTTACCTTAATGATCTTTAGTAGTTGTGGATGCTTGCTAGAGTTCCAATCATAAGTGCATATGATCCAAGAAGAGAAAGTATGTTAGCTTATGCCTCTCCCACATACAACTTGCTATCGGATTAGTAAAGTAGTTAATTGCTTAGGGACATTTTCACAACTCCTACCACCACTTTTCCACACTCGCTATATTTACTTTATTGTTTCTTTATCTAAACAGCCCCTACTTTTTATTTAGGTGTTCTTTATTATCTTGCAAACCTATCCTGTCACACCTTCAAAGTCCTTCTAGTTTCATACTTGTTGTAGGTAAAGCGAACGTCAAGCGTGCATAGAGTTGTATCGGTGGTCGATAGAACTTGAGGGAATATTTGTTCTACCTTTAGCTCCTCGTTGGGTTCAACACTCTTACTTATCGAAAGAGGCTACAATTGATCCCCTACACTTGTGGGTTATCAAGACCTTTTTCTGGCGCCGTTGCCGGGGAGTCATAGCGTGGGGTGAATATTCTCGTGTTTGCTTGTTTGCTTTATCACTAAGTAATTTTTATTTGTTGTTCTAAGTTGTTCTCTATCTTTAGTTATGGATATGGAACACGAAATACCAAAAAAATTAGGTTTACTTGCTACTCATGGAGATGGGGAACCTCCTAAAACCCACGATGCTGGTTATGTGAAAATTATTATGTACTACTTTGATAATCCTGAGAAAACCCCATTCAATTATGTTATGGGAGACATGTTGGATCAACGTGAATACTTTAGGGATTATCGCTTGACACAAAAAGGGAAACTATTATGGGATCAAATTCATATGTTGCATTGGTATGCTCGGGAACTATGCTTGAGATATGATTATACTTGTTGCTCTAGGATGAAGGCTCCACACCTTCCCTTTTCATGCAAATTCAATGATGATAAAACCTTGGCTTCTTATGCTAATGGTATATATGATTACTATGATGTGGAACAAATAGAAGAATTTGTTGCTTTTATGGGTGCTTATGAGATTGCATCTTTGTTTAAAGAGTATGAAAATCTTGATGATGCTGTTTACAGACCTGAAAATTTTGCTATACTTAAATATTGCTATGAGAATTATGAATTCAATTCCGATATTGATGCATTTATTGAGGAAGTCTCCGCTGTCCAAGAAGAGACTAATATTTTGCAGGAGTCTATGGAAGAAGAAATTGATGAAACTGTGAGCTCATTGGATGAAAAAGATGATGAGGAGAGCGAAGAACAAAAGGAGGAAGAGCAGATTAGCTACCCTTGCCCACCTTCTAATGAGATTAACTCATCAACTCATACATTGTTTAATTCCCCTTCATACTTACCGAAAGATGATTGCTATGATGATTGTCATGATCCCGTTGATTCTCTTGAAATATCCCTTTTGATGAACTTGATGCTTGCTATGCTTGTGGCCAAGATGCCAATATGAATGATGCTTATGGAGATGAACTTGCTAGAGTTCCTTATGTTAAACATGAAATTGTTGCTATTGCACCCACGCATGATAGTCCTATTATCTTTTTGAATTTCGCGAGATACACTATATCGGTGAATTTTGTGCTTATTAAGGATTATATTGATGGGTTGCCTTTTACCATTGCACATGATAATTTTGGTGAATGTGATATGCATGTGCTTGCTGCTCCTACTTGCAATTATTATGAGAGAGGAACTATATCTCTGATGGGGAACTTAGTAATTTCAAAAAAAATCCTACGCACACGCAAGATCATTGTGATGCGTAGCAACGAGAGGGGGAGTGTATCTTCATACCCTTGAAGATCGCTAAGCAGAAGCATTTATCAACGCGGTTGATGTAGTCGTACGTCTTCACGATCCTGGAGATCCAAGTACGTCTGCACACATTTAGCTCGATGACGTCCTCGCCTTCTTGATCCAGCAAGACGGGCGAAGTAGTAGATGAGTTCCGCCAGCACGACGGCATGGTGACGGTGTTGGTGAAGAACAATCTCCGCAGGGCTTCACCTAAGCACTACGGAAACTATGACGGAGGATAAACTAGAGGGTACGGGGTTGCCGGCACACAGCTTGGTGTTTCTTGATGTGTCTTTGGTGCTAGCCCTGCCCCTCTATTTATATGTTGAGCCTTGGGGGTCGAAACTTGGACTAAAAGCCTCCACAAAGTCGGTTTCACCCGAAAGGCAAGAGTCCTTCTCGGACTCCAGGGCCAGACGCCAGGGTTCCCGGCGTCTGGACCCAGACGCCAGGGACCATGGCGTCTGGCCCCTAGATTCCGCAAAACTTCCTTTTTCGCTTTCCAAAAACCTTGTGGGCTTTCCCCTTTGGCCCAAATAAAGTGTTCTCGTACCCAAACATTTCGAAAAACATCTAGAACCCCTTCCAGTGAATTCCGGAACCCTTCCGGAGACCAAACACTATCATCCCATATATCAATCTTTATCTTCGGACCATTCCGGAGTTCCTCGTCATGTCCATGATCATATCCGGGACTCCGAACAACATTCGGTCATCAACATACATAACTCATATAATACTATATCGTCAACGAACATTAAGCGCGTGGACCCTACGGGTTCGAGAACTATGTAGACATGACCGAGACACTTCTCTGGTCAATAACCAATAGCAGAACCTGGATGCCCATATTGGCTCTTACATATTCTACGAAGATCTTTATCGGTCGAACCGCATAACAACATACGTTGTTCCCTTTGTCATCGGTATGTTACTTGCCTGATATTTGATCGTCGGTATCACCATACCTAGTTCAATCTCATTACCGGCAAGTCTCTTTACTCGTTCCGTAATGCATCATCCCGCAACTAACTCATTAGTTACATTGCTTGCAAGGCTTATAGTGATGTGCATTACTGAGAGGGCCCGGAGATACCTCTCCGACAATCGGAGTGACAAATCCTAATATCAAAATAGGCCAACTCAACAAGTACCTTCGGAGACACCTGTAGAGCACCTTTATAATCACCCAGTTACGTTGTGACGTTTGGTAGCACACAAAGTGTTCCTCCGGTAAACGGGAGTTGCATAATCTCATAGTCATAGGAACATGTATAAGTCATGAAGAAAGCAATAGCAACATACTAAACGATCAAGTGCTAAGCTAACGGAATGGGTCAAGTCAATCACATCATTCTCTAATGATGTGATCCCGTTAATCAAATGACAACTCATGTCTATGGCTAGGAAACTTAACCATCTTTGATTCAACGAGCTAGTCAAGAAGAGGCATACTAGTGACATTATGTTTGTCTATGTATTCACACATGTACTAAGTTTCCGGTTAACACAATTCTAGCATGAATAATAAACATTTATCATGAAATAAGGAAATAAATAATAACTTTATTATTGCCTCTAGGGCATATTTCCTTCAGTCTCCCACTTGCACTAGAGCCAATAATCTAGTTCACATCACCATGTGATTTAACACCAATATTCACATCTGTATGTGATTAATACCCATAGTTCACATCGTCATGTGATCAATGATACGTCTCCAACGTATCTATAATTTATGAAGTATTCATGCTATTATACTATCCATCTATGATGTTTTATAAGCATTTATATGCCATTTTACATGATTTTTGGGACTAACCTATTAACCTAGAGCCCAGTGCCAGTTTCTGTTTTCTCCTTGTTTTTGTATTTTATAGAAAAGGGATACCAAACGGAGTCCAATTGACGTGCCAATTTTTGAGGATTTTTTCTGGACCAAAAGAAGACCACGGAGCATCGGAGTTGGGCCAGGGGAGTCCCGGGCTGCCCACGAGACAGGGGGCGCCACCTAGGGCGCGGCCCCATCTCTCGTGGACAGCCCGGAGGCCCCCTTGACGTGAAACCAACGCCAAAAATTCCTATAAATACTGAAACCTTCGGGAATTAACCTGGATCAGAAGTTCCGCCGGTAGCCACGAGAAATCAATATAGTCCCTCTCCGGCACCCTGCCGGAGGGGGCCATCATCACCGGAGGCCATGGAGGTGGATCTAGGAGGGGCCATCATCGCCATGAAGGCCAGGGACCAGAGGAGGAAAGCCATGGAGGAGGAAGCACAAGGGGGAGAACCTCTCCTCCTCTCTCTTGGTGGCACCGGAGTGCCATCAGGAGGGGAATCATCGCCGCGGTGATCGTCTTCATCAACATCACCATCATCATCACCATCCTCATCTCTTTTACGCGGTCCACTCTCCCGCACCCTGCTGTAATCCCTACTTGAACATGGTGCTTTATGCTACATATTATGATCCAATGATGTGTTGCCATCCTATGATGTTTTGAGTAGATATCTTTTGTCTTTGAGTTGATTGTTGATCTAGATTGGTACGAGTTGTATGTTTTATTTTGGTGCTGTCCTATGGTGCCCTCCGTGTCGCACAAGCGTGAGGGATTCCCGCTGTAGGGTGTTGCAATACGTTCATGATTCACTTATAGTGGGTTGCTAGAGTGACAGAAGCTTAAACCCGAGTAAGGGGGTTGTTGCGTAGGGGATAAAAGGGGACTTGATTCTTTAATGCTATGGTTGGGTTTTACCTTAATGAATCTTCTAGTATTTGCGGATGCTTGCTAGAGTTTCCAATCATAAGATGCATATGATCCAAGTAGGAAAAGTATGTTAGTTTATGCCTCTCCCTCATATGAAATTGCAATGACGATTATCGATCTTGTTAACAATTGCTTAGGACAATTCCGCACACCGATCCACCATTATTCCACACTCGCTATTTATATTATTTAGTAATATATTCTAACTTTATGATAACAACACCTACTTTTATGTTTTAGCTCTCCGATATCATACAAAGTTATCCTCCTTATACCCACAACACAGTTTTATTTCTTGTTTCTAGTTGGAAGCAAACATTCGGTGCACGTAGAGTCATATTAGTGGCAGATAGGGCTTGAGAGAATATTGATCTTACCTTTGGCTCCTTGTGGGTTCGACACTCCATACTTATCACTTCCACCTTTGGGAATTGCTATGATGATTCCCTGCACTTGGGGATTATCAAGCTCTTTTCTGGCGCCGTTGCTGGGGAGCAATAGCGTGGGGTTGATATTTTCGGGTGTGCTTGTTTGCCTCCTTCACTTAGTAGATTTTGTTTTTCCTTTTTGTTTCTGTTTAGTTGTGGGTGAAACATAATTTTTTTTCAAAAGAATGAAAATACCAAAAAAATATTTACTTGCCTCTCATGCCTAAAAAAGTTTTTCAAAAAGAGAAGTGATTGGAAAGTTATGCATTGAAGAAGTGAGGGTCGACCTTGAGCACTTGTGTTCATGCTCACGGAAACAATGTAAAAATTTTCATGGAAGTTTCTCTGTAAATAATTATCCCCTTGTATATAACAATTGTATTATAAAAATATTGTGCCAAGTTTTGGTTTTAGTATGATAAGATTGCTTGCTTACTATGTGCAGAACAAAAACAGAAACTTTGGCTGTAGTGCATGAATTTACATGTTTTTTACTGGAAAGTCAAATGGGTCTGAAACTTTTTGCACATTACTTCTGTACAAATTGTTAAAATTTTCAAATTTATTTCATAATTTTTGGAGTTACAGAAGTTTACTAAACTTCCAGATTACTACAGACTGTCCTGTTCTTGACAGATTCTGTTTTTCGTGTGTTGTTTGCTTATTTTGATGCATCTATGGCTAGTATGTGGAGGTATGAACCATAGAGAAGTTGGAATACAGTAGTTTTAACACCAATATAAACAAAGAATGAGTTAATTATAGTACCTTGAAGTGGTAGTTTGCTTTATTACACTAACGGATCTCACAAGTTTTTGTTGAAGTTTTTGTGAATGAAGTATTTGAAGAACGAGGAGTTACCGATGTGAGAAGAATAAAGAGA
This sequence comes from Triticum timopheevii, assembly GCA_963921465.1. Lineage (NCBI taxonomy): Eukaryota > Viridiplantae > Streptophyta > Magnoliopsida > Poales > Poaceae > Triticum > Triticum timopheevii. Next base: position 570,436,588 of record OY997264.1, read on the forward strand.
GACAAGAGTTCAAGCTTGGGGATGCCCAAGGCACACGAAGTAAATATTTCAAAGGATACTCAAGCATCTAAGCATGGCGATGCCCCGGTTGGCATCCCATCTTTCTTCTTCAACAAATATTGGTATACCTCGGTTTTTGTTTTGTTCACATGATTTGTGTCCTTTGTGTTTTTGTTTCTTCTTCTTTAAGAATCATGATAGTATGAGATAGATCTTCATTGATTTATAGAATACTTCATGTGCTTCACTTATATCTTTTAAGTATGATCTTATAGAATTGCTCTTTGTGCTTCACTTAAATCGTTTGAGTATGGTTCTATAGAATGCTTCATGCGCTTCACTTATATATTTTGAGCTTGGACATTGGTTAGCCTATATTAATTGTAGAATGCTCCATGAACTTCACTTATATCTTTTGGAATATGAATAGTACTATAATTTAAAGTGGGTTTGGAAGAGTGTCAACTTTAGGAATTAGCGATCCCACTATCTTGGAGGATGTTGAATCTTCGTACGATATTTATGAAAGTGGGTTTGGAAGAGTGTCAACTTTAGTTAGTATTCCACTATTTCGGAAGAGGTTCCAATTGAGTATGAGAACAAAGTTGCTATCTATGATGCTACTGGAAATTATTATGAGGGAGGAATATGTGCTTGTAGGAGTTGCAATAATATCAAGTTTCCTCTCTATGTGCTTAAAGTTTTGAAGTTATACATGTTTTGCCCTCCTATGCTAGTTGACTTTTGTTCCTATAAATTGTGTGCTCACAAAATCCCTAGGCATAGGAAGTGAGTTGGATTTAAATGTGGTAGTCATATTCTTCATGATGCTCTTTTTATGTTTCAACTCCTATCCTTTATGCGAGCATCATTGAAATCATCATGCCTAGCTAAAAGGCATTAAAGAAAAGAGCTTGTTGGGAGACAACCCAATATTTACCTTTACTATTTTTGTGTGTCCACATGATTAAGCTACTTTAGTAATCATGTTTTATGCTTTTTGTTTCAATAAAGTGCCAAGTAAGACCTTTGGGAAGACTTGGGTGAAAGTTAATGTGATCTTGCTGTAAAAAACAGAAACTTTGCGCTCATGAGATTAGCTGTCATTATTTACAGAAGAGTGATTTTGAGTTGATTCTTTTTGCAGAAGATTAATATACAAATTCATCACGTCTACCAATTTATTTAATAATTTTTGGAGTAGAAGAAGTACGGTTATTGTTCAGATCATTACAGACTGTTCTGTTTCTGACAGATTCTGTTTTCATTGCATAGTTTGCTTGTTTTCTAGTTTCTATGGCTTATATTTCTCAATATAAATTGTAGAAATGATATGGTACAGTAATCATTATGTGAAAACAATTATGAACCTTGTCTTTTATAGTACCAAAGTGCATGGTTTACTCTTTATCATACTAACCTATCTCACGAAGTTCCATTAAGTTTTGTGTGATTGAAGTTTTCAAGTTTTGGGTGAGATATCGATATGAGGAGAATAAGGAGTGGAAAGACCCTAAGCTTGGGGATTCCCAAGGCACCCCAAGGTAATATTCAAGGAAGACTCAAGCGCCTAAGCTTGGGGATGCCCCGGAAGGCATCCCCTCTTTCGTCTTCAAAACTATCGGTACATCTTACTTGGAGCTATATTTTTATTCGTCACATGATATATGTTTTTCTTGGAGCGTCATTTTATTTTGTTAGTATTAGCTTGCTTATATTTAGAATAGTGTTTTGCATCTTTATTTTCAATAAAAATGTCAAGGATAGCCTTTACCATGCTTATTTTGCTAGTATACATGTTGCTGTTTGAAAACAGAAAGTTTACCGCTGTTGCAAAAATTCCCTAGAAAAGTCAGAGAATGATATAATGTTGAAACTTTTTGCATAATGAGCTCTGATAAATATACTACAGTGTGAATTTTCTCTCATAATTTTTGGAGTTAGGGAAGTATTGACACTCTTGCATTCTTTACAGGCTGTACTGTTTTTACAGATTGCTGTTATGTTTGCATTATTTGCATATGTTTGCTTGTTTAATGATTCAATTTGAGGATAGGAGTATTAAATATGCAGAGGCATTTAGTATGCAATGTTGAATAATAATTCTAGTTATTTGTTACAGTAGAAAATGATAAGGTTTTGCATTGGTTTATACTAACCTATCTCACGAGTTCTTGTTGAGTTTGGTGTGAATGAAGCTTTTGATAAAAAGAGAAACCATGATATGAGAAGAATTAAGGAGACATAAAAGTTCAAGCTTGGGGATGCCCAAGGCACCCCAAGATAATATTCCAAGAAGTCTCAAGCATCTAAGCTTGGGGATGCCCCGTTAGGTATCCCACCTTTCTTCTTCAACAACTATCGGTTAGTATCGGTTAAGCCTAAGGTTTTGCTTCTTCACATGAGTTGTGCTATCCTTGCAATGTCATTTTATTTTGTTTTACTTGCTGTTTGAATAAAATCTTTGGATCTGAATTATTGAATAAAAAGGGGGAACCCTCCCATGGCTAGTTAATTATTTGACTACTCGGTGTCCTTCACTCATATCTTTTAGAGTAGTTTGTCATTTACTCATGTGCTTCATGTATATCCTATGAGTAAATGGGGGAAATGAATTGAATGTCATAAATCTGAATTTATATATGTTTCATATGCTTATAACATGGTTAGTGATGACTTCACACATAGAAAGTATGAGGCATAAAAGTTGTTGAGAGTTGGCAAACGTAGTTTTGGTCATCGTTGCAATTAATAGGAAGTAATAAGGAAAGAGAGGTTCACATACAAATATATTATCTTGGACATCTTTTATGATTGTGAAGCACTCATTAAGTATGACATGCTAAAAGAGTTGACGTTGGACAAGGAAGACAACGTAATGGTTTATGTTTTCCGACATCTCAGTTAAAGTATATTGTCATTAACCTTCCAAACATGTTGAGCTTGCCTTTCTCCCTCATGCTAGCCAAATACCTTGCACCAAGTAGAGATACTACTTGTGCTTCCAAATACCCTTAAACCCAGTTTTGCCATGAGAGTCCACCATACCTACCTATGGATTGAGTAAGATCCTTCAAGTAAGTTGTCATCGGTGCAAGCAATAAAAATTGCTCTCTAAATATGTATGACTTATTAGTGCGGAGAAAATAAGCTTTGTACGAACTTGTTGTGGAAGTAATAAAAGCGACGGACTGCATAATAAAGGTCCACATAGAAGGGGCAATATAAAGTGACGTTCTTTTGCATTAAGATTTTGTGCATCAACCCTAAACGCGCATGACAACCTCTGCTTCCCTCTGCGAAGGGCCTATCTTTTACTTTATGTTTTTACTTTATGCTTGAGTCAAGGTGATCCTCACCTTTCCCTTTTTTGTTTTATCCTTTGGCAAGCTCCTCGTGTTAGAAAGATCATGATATATATATCCAATTGGATGTAAGTTAGCATGGGCTATTATTGTTGACATCATCTAAAGTGAACACGTTGGGAGGAAACACAATAAGCCCCTATCTTTCTCAATGTCCGGCTGAAACTCCATAACCACAAGTATTGCGTGAGTGTTAGCAATTGTAGAAGACTATATGATAGTTGAGTATGTGAACTTGCTGAAAAGCTCTATTCTTGATTCTTTCTAATGTTATGATAAATTGCAATTGCTTCAGTGACTGAGATTATAGTTTGTTAGTTCTCAATGAAGTTTCTGAACCACGCTTGACATTGTGAATAGATTGTTACTTGATCATGAAAAGTTTTATGGGATAAGCTACTATTATGACACCGTTTGATGCTAGAAAGGTGATTGAAATTATCATTGATCAAACTTTTTCACCTGCTAGCATTCACACTTCATAAATTATTTCTTTTATCATTTACCTACTCGAGGACGAGCAGGAATTAAGCTTGGGGATGCTGATACGTCTCCAACGTATCTATAATTTATGAAGTATTCATGCTATTATACTATCCATCTATGATGTTTTATAAGCATTTATATGTCATTTTATATGATTTTTGGGACTAACCTATTAACCTAGAGCCTAGTGCTAGTTTTTGTTTCTCCTTGTTTTTGTATTTTACAGAAAAGGGATACCAAACAGAGTCCAATTGACGTGCCAATTTTTGAGGATTTTTTCTGGACCAAAAGAAGACCACAGAGCATCTGAGTTGGGCCAGGGGAGTCCCGGGCTGCCCACGAGACAGGGGGTGTGCCCCCTAGGGCGTGGCCCCCTCTCTCGTGGACAGCGCGGAGGCCCCCTTGACGTGAAACCAACGCCAAAAATTCCTATAAATACTGAAACCTTCGGGAATTAACCTAGATCAGAAGTTCCGCCACCGCAAGCCTCTGTAGCCACGAGAAATCAATCTAGGCCCTCTCCGGCACCCTGCCGGAGGGGGCCATCATCACCGGAGGCCATGGAGGAGGATCTCGGAGGGGCCATCATCGCCATGAAGGCCAAGGACCAGAGGGGGAAAGCCATGGAGGAGGAAGCACAAGGGGGAGAACCTCTCCTGCTCTCTCTTGGTGGCACCAGAGTGCCATCGGGAGGGGAATCATCGCCGCGGTGATCGTCTTCATCAACATCACCATCATCATCACCATCCTCATCTCTTTTACGCGGTCCACTCTCCCGCACCTCGCTATAATCCCTACTTGAACATGGTGCTTTATGCTACATATTATGATCCAATGATGTGTTGCCATCCTATGATGTTTTGAGTAGATATCTTTTGTCTTTGAGTTGATTGATGATCTAGATTGGTACGAGTTGTATGTTTTATTTTGGTGCTGTCCTATGGTGCCCTCCGAGTCACGCAAGCGTGAGGGATTCTTTCTATAGGGTGTTGCAGTACGTTCATGATTCGCTTATAGTGGGTTGCTAGAGTGACAGAAGCTTAGAACCGAGTAAGGGGGTTGTTGCGTAGGGGATAAAAGGGGACTTGATTCTTTAATGCTATGGTTGGGTTTTACCTTAATGAATCTTCTAGTATTTGCGGATGCTTGCTAGAGTTGCCAATCATAAGATGCATATGATCCAAGTAGGAAAAGTATGTTAGTTTATGCCTCTCCCTCATATGAAATTGCAATGACGACTATCGATCTTGTTAACAATTGCTTAGGACAATTCCGCACACCGATCCACCATTATTCCACACTCGCTATTTATATTATTTAGTAATATATTATAACTTTATGATAACAACACCTACTTTTATGTTTTAGCTCTCCTATATCATACAAAGTTATCCTCCTTATACCCACAACACAGTTTTATTTCTTGTTTCTAGTTGGAAGCAAATGTTCGGTGCACGTAGAGTCGTATCAGTGGCAGATAGGGCTTGAGAGAATATTGATCTTACCTTTGGCTCCTTGTGAGTTCGACACTCCATACTTATCACTTCCACCTTTGGGAATTGCTATGATGATTCCCTGCACTTGGGTATTATCAATCAACACCCAAAGGGTTTACTAGAGTCAATAATCTAGTTCACATTGCTATGTGATTAACACCGAAAGAGTACTAAGGTATGATCATGTTTTGCTTGTGAGAGAAGTTTAGTCAACGGGTCCGTCACATTCAGAGCTGTATGTATTTTGCAAATATTCTATGTCTACAATGCTCTGCACGGAGCTACTATAGCTAATTGCTCCCACTTTCAATATGTATCCAGATTGAGACTTAGAGTCATCTGGATTGGTGTAAAAGCTTGCACCGATGTAACTCTTTACGACGAACTCTTTTATCACCACCATAATCGAGAAACATTTCCTTAGTCCTTACTAAGGATATTCTTGACTGCTGTCCAGTGATCTACTCTTAGATCAAAATTGTATTTTCTTTCCAAACTCAGAGCAAGTTATACAATAGGTCTGGTACACAGCATAACATACTTTATAGAACCTATGACTGGGGCATAGGGAATGACTTTTCATTCTCTTTCTATTTTCTGCCATAGTCGGGTTTTGAGTCTTACTCAAGTTCACACCTTGCAACAAAGGCAAGAACTCCTTCTTTGACTGTTCCATTTTGAACTACTTCAAAATCTTATCAAGGTATGTACTCATTGAAAAATCTTATCAAGCGTCTTGATCTATCTCTATAGATCCTGATGCTCAATGTGTAAGCAGCTTCACCGAGGTATTTCTCTGAAAAACTCTTATTCAAGTATCCTTTTATGCTATCCAGAATTTCTATATCATTTCCAATCAACAATATGTCATCTACATATAGTTTTAGAAATGCTACAGAGCTCCCACTCACTTTCTTGTAAATACAGGCTTCTCCAAAAGTCTGTATAAAACCATATGCTTTGATCACATTATCAAAGCGTTTATTCCAACTCCGAGATGCTTGCACCAGTCCATACATGGATCGCTGGAGCTTGCACACTTTGTTAGCACCTTTAGGATCGACAAAACCTTTTGGTTGCATCATATACAACTCTTCTTCCAGAAATCCATTCAGGAATACAGTTTTGACATCCATTTGCTAGATTTCATAAAATGTGGCAATTGCTAACATGATTCAGACAGACTTAAGCATCAATACGAGTGAGAAAATCTCATCATATTCAACACCTTGAACTTGTCGAAAAACTTTTTATGGCAAGTCGAGCTTTGTAGATAGTAACACTACTATCAACGTCTGTCTTCCTCTTGAAGATCCATTTATACAATATGGCTTGCCGATCATCGGGTAACTCCACCAAAGTCCACACTTTGTTCTTATACATGGATCACATCTCAGATTTCATGGCCTCAAGCCATTTCGCAGAATCTGGGCTCATCATCGCTTCCTAATAGTTCATAGGTTTATCATGGTCTATTAACATGACTTCTAGAATAGGATTACCGTACCACACTGGTGCGGACCGTACTCTGGAAGACCTACGAGGTTCTGTAGTAACTTAATTTGAAGTTTCATGATCATCATCATTAGCTTCCTCACTAATTGGTGTAGCAATCACTGGAACTAACTTCTGTGATGAACTACTTTCCAATTCGGGAGAAGGTACAATAACGTTATCAAGCTCTACTTTCCTCCCACTCACTTCTTTCGAGAGAAACTCCTTCTCTAGAAAGGATCCATCTTAGCAACGAATAACTTGCCTTCGGATCTGTGATAGAAGGTGTACCCAATAGTTTCCTTTGGGTATTCTATGAAGACGCACTTCTCCGATTTGGGTTCGAGCTTATCAGGTTGAAACTTTTCCACATATGCATCGCAGCCCCAAACTTTAAGAAATGACAACTTTGGTTTCTTGCCAAACCACAGTTCATAAGGCATCGTCTCAATGGATTTTGATGGTGCCCTATTTAAAGTGAATGCAGTTGTCTCTAATGCATAACCCCAAAACGATAGTGGTAAATCGGTAAGATACATCATATATCGCACCATATCCAATAAAGTGCGGTTACGACGTTTGGACACACCATTACGCTGTGGTGTTCCGTGTGGCGTGAGCTGTGAAACTATTCCACATTGTTTTAAAATGAAGGCCAAACTCGTAACTCAAATATTCTCCTCTACGATCAGATTGTAGAAACTTAATTTTCTTATTACGATGATTCTCCACTTCACTCTGAAATTCTTTGAACTTTTCAAATGTTTCAGACTTTTGCTTCATTAAGTAGATATACTCACATCTGCTCAAATCATCTGTGAAGGTCAGAAAATAACGATACCCGCCACGAGCATCAACACTCATTGGACCGCATACATCGGTATCTATTATTTCCAACAAGTCAGTAGCTCGTTCCATTGTTCCGGAGAACGGAGTTTTAGTCATCTTGCCCAAAAGGCACGGTTCGCAAGCATCAAATGATTCATAACCAAGTGATTCCAAAAATCCATCTTTATGGAGTTTCTTCATGCGCTTTACACCGATATGATCCAAACGGCAGTGCCATAAATAAGTTGCACTATCATTATCAACTTTGCATCTTTTGGTATCAATATTATGAATATGTGTATCACTACAATCGAGATCCAACAAACTATCTTCATTGGGTGTATGACCATCGAAGGTTTTATTCATGTAAACAGAACAACAATTATTCTTTGACTTTAAATTAATAACCGTATTGCAATAAACATGATCAAATCATATTCATGCTCAACGCAAATGCCAAATAACTTTTATTTAGGTTCAACACTATCCCGAAAGTATAGGGAGTGTGCGATGATGATCATATCAATCTTGGAACCACTTCCAACACACATCGTCACTTCACCCTCAACTAGTCTCTGTTTATTCTGTAACTCCTGTTTCAAGTTACTAATATTAGCAACCGAACAAGTATCAAATACCCAAGGGCTACTATAAACACTAGTAAGGTACACATCAATAACATGTATATCAAATATACCCATGTTCACTTTGCCATCCTTCTTATCCACCAAATTTTCAGGGCATTTCCATTTCCAGTGACCATTTCCTTTGCAGTAGAAGCACTCGGTTTCAGGCTTTGGTCCAGCTTTGGGTTTCTTTGCGGGAGTGACAACTTGCTTGTCATTCTACATGAAGTTCCCTTTCTTTCCTTTTGCCCTTTTCTTGAAACTAGTGGTCTTGTCAGTCATCAACACTTGATGCTCTTTCTTGATTTCTACCCTTCGTCGACGTCAACATCACGAAGAGCTCGGGAATCGTTTTCATCATCCCTTGCATACTATAGTTCATCACAAAGTTCTAGTAACTTGGTGATGGTGACTAGAGAACTCTGTCAATCACTATCTTATCTGGAAGATTAACTCCCACTTGATTCAAGCGATTGTAGTACCCAGAAAATCTGAGCACATGCTCACTAGTTGAGCAATTCTCCTCCATCTTTTAGCTATAGAACTTGTTGGAGACTTCATATCTCTCAATTCGGGTATTGCTTGAAATATTAACTTCAACTCCTGGAACATCTAATATGGTCCATGACGTTCAAAACGTCTTTGAAGTCCCGATTCTAAGACGTTAAGCATGGTGCACTAAACTATCAAGTAGTCATCATATTGAGCTAGCCAAACGTTCATAACGTCTGCATCTGCTCCTGCAATAGGTATGTCACCTAGCGGTACATTAAGGACATAATTCTTCTGTGCAGCAATGAGGATAAACCTCAGATCACGGACCCAGTCCGCATCATTGCTACTATCATCTTTCAACTTAGTTTTCTCTAGGAACACATATAAAACATAGGGAAGCAACAACGCGAGCTATTGATCTACAACATAATTTGCAAAATACTATCAGGACTAAGTTCATGATAAACTAAAGTTCAACTAATCATATTACTTAAGAACTCCCACTTAGACATACATCTCTCTAATCATCTAAGTGATCACGTGATCCAAATCAACTAAACCATAACCGATCATCACGTGAGATGGAGTAGTTTTCAATGGTGAACATCACTATGTTGATCATATCTACTATATGATTCACGCTCGACCTTTCGGTCTCCAGTGTTCCGAGGCCATATCTGCATATGCTAGGCTCGTCAAGTTTAACCCGAGTATTCTACGTGTGAAAAACTGGCTTGCACCCATTGTAGATGGACATAGAGCTTATCACACCCGATCATCACGTGGTGTCTGGGCATGACGAACTTTGGCAATGGTTCATACTCAGGGAGAACACTTTTATCTTGAAATTTAGTGAGAGATCATCTTATAATGCTACCGTCAATCAAAGCAAGATAAGATGCATAAAAGATAAACATCACATGCAATCAATATAAGTGATATGATATGGCCATCATCATCGTGTGCTTGTGGTCTCCATCTCCGAAGCACCGTCATGATCACCATCGTCACCGGCGCGACATCTCGATCTCCATCATAGCATCATTGTCGTCTCGCCAACTATTTCTTCTATGACTATCGCTACCGCTTAGTGATAAAGTAAAGCAATTACAGGGCGATTGCATTGCATACAATAAAGCGACAACCATATGGCTCCTGCCAGTTGCCGATAACTCGGTTACAAAACATGTTCATCTCATACAATAAAATATAGCATCATGCCTTGACCATATCACATCACAACATGCCCTGCAAAAACAAGTTAGATGTCCTCTACTTTGTTGTTGCAAGTTTTACGTGGCTGCTACGGGCTGAGCAAGAACCATTCTTACCTACGCATCAAAACCACACCGATAGTTCGTCAAGTTAGTGATGTTTTAACCTTCTCAAGGACCGGGCGTAGCCACACTCGGTTCAACTAAAGTTGGAGAAACTGACACCCGCTAGTCACCTGTGTGCAAAGCACAGCGGTAAAACCAGTCTCGCGTAAGCGTACACGTAATGTCGGTCCGGGCCGCTTCATCCAACAATACCGCTGAACCAAAGTATGACATACTGGTAAGAAGTATGACTTGCATCTCCCACAACTCACTTATGTTCTACTCGTGCATATAACATCTACGCATAAAACCTGGCTCTGATGCCACTTATGGGGAACGTAGTAATTTCAAAAAAAATTCCTACGCAAACGCAAGATCATGGTGATGCATAGCAACAAGAGGGGGAGTGTATCTTCATACCCTTGAAGATCGCTAAGCGGAAGCGTTTATCAACGCGGTTGATGTAGTCGTACGTCTTCACGATTCGAACGGATGCAAGTTCCGAACGCACGGCACCTCCGAGTTCTGCACACGTTCAGCTCGTTGACGTCCTCGCCTTCTTGATCTAGCAAGACGGGCGAAGTAGTAGATGAGTTCCGGCAGTGATGTCTACTACACAACTTTATTGTAGACGTTGTTGGGCCTGCAAGTGTACAGGTTTGTAGGACAGTAGTAAATTTCCCTCAAGTGGATGACCTAAGGTTTATCAATCCGTAGGAGGCGTAGGATGAAGATGGTCTCTCTCAAGCAACCCTGCAACCAAATAACAAAAAGTCTCTTGTGTCCCCAACACACCCAATACAATGGTAAATTGTATAGGTGCACTAGTTCGGCGAAGAGATGAAGATACAAGTGCAAAATAGATAGTAGATATAGGTTTTTGTAATCTGAAATAATAAAAACAGCAAGGTAGCGAGCGGTAAAAGTGAGCGTAAACGGTATTGCAATGGTAGGAAACAAGGCCTAGGGTTCATACTTTCACTAGTGCAAGTTCTCTCAACAATTATAACATAGATAGATATTATAACAAGCCCTCAACATGCAACAAAGAGTCACTCCAAAGCCACTAATAGCAGAGAACAAACATAGAGATTATGGTCGGGTATGAAACCACCCCAAAGCTATTCTTTCGGATCAATCTATAAAAGAGTTCGTACTAGAATAACACCTTAAGACACAAATCAACCAAAACCCTAATGTCACCTAGATACTCCATTGTCACCTCAAGTATCCGTGGGCATGATTATACGATATGCATCACAAAATCTCAGATTCATCCAACCAACATAAAAGTACTTCAAAGAGTGCCCCAAAGTTTCTACCAGAGAGTCAAGAACGTGTGCCAACCACTATGCATAGGTTCCCAAGTGTCACGAAACCCGCAAGTTGATCACCAAAACATACATCAAGTGGCACATGATATCCCATTGTCACCACAGATAATCACGGCAAGACATACATCAAGTGTTCTCATAAAGACTCAAGCCGATAAGATAACTTCAAAAAGGGGAAACTCAATTCATCACAAGAGAGTAGAGGGGGAGAAACATCATAAGATCCAACTACAATAGCAAAGCTCGGGATACATCAAGATTGTGCCATAGATGGAACACGAGAGAGAACACGAGAGAGAGAGAGAGAGAGAGAGAGAGAGAGAGAGAGAGAGAGAGATCAAACACATAGCTACTGGTACATACCCTTAGCCCCGAGGGTGAACTACTCCCTCCTCATCATGGATAGCGCCGGGATGATGAAGATGGCCTCCGGTGATGGGATCCCCCTCCGGCAGGGTGCCGGAACAGGGTCCCGATTGGTTTTTGGTGGCTACAGAGGCTTGCGGCGGCGGAACTCCCGATCTATCTTCTGTTCTGGAAGTTTTAGGGTATGTAGGTATATATGGGTGCAGGGGGTACGTCGGTGGACCTCCGGGCTGCTCACGAGGTAGGGGGCGCGCCCTCCACCCTCGTGGGCAGCCCGGGACTCCCCTGGCGTGCACTCCAAGCCCATCTGGTTGGTTTCCTTCCAAAATTAACTTCTCCAGTTGATTTCGTTCCGTTATGACTCCGTGTGATATTCCTTTTTCCTCGAAATACTGAAATAGGCATAAAACAGCAAATCTGGGCTGGGCCTCCGGTTAATAGGTTAGTCCCAAAAATAATATAAAAGTGGATAATAAAGCCAAATATTGCCTAAAACAGTATATAAAGTAGCATGGAGCAATCAAAAATTATAGATACGCTGGAGACGTATCAGGCAGCACGACGGTGTGGTGATGGTGTTGGTGAAGAACAATCTCCGCAGGGCTTCGCCTAAGCACTACGGAAACTATGACGGAGGATAAACTAGAGGGGACGGGGTTGCCGGCACACGGCTTGGCGTTTCTTGATGTGTCTTTGGTGCTAGCCCTGCCCCTCTATTTATATGTTGAGCCTTGGGGTCGAAACTTGGAGTAAAAGCCTCCACAAAGCCGGTTTCACACGAAAGGCAAGAGTGCTTCTCGGACTCCAGGGTCCCGGCGTCTGGACCCAGACGCCAGGGACCCTGGCGTCTGGCCCCTGGACTCCGCAAAACTTCCTTTTGCGCTTTCCAAAAACCTTGTGGGCTTTCCCCTTTGGCCCAAATAAAGTGTTCTCGTACCCAAACATTTCGGGAAACATCCGGAACCCCTTCTGGTGAATTCCGGAACCCTTCCGGAGACCAAACACTATTATCCAATATATCAATCTTTATCTCCGGACCATTCCGGAGTTCCTCGTCATGTCCATGATCATATCCGGGACTCCGAACAACATTCGGTCATCAACATACATAACTCATATAATACTATACCGTCAACGAACGTTAAGCGTGTGGACCCTACGGGTTCGAGAACTATGTAGACATGACGGAGACACTTCTCTGGTCAATAACCAATAGCGGAACCTGGATGCCCATATTGGCTCCTACATATTCTACGAAGATCTTTATCGGTCGAACCGCATAACAACATACGTTGTTCCCTTTGTCATCGGTATGTTACTTGCCCGAGATTTGATCATCGGTATCACCATACCTAGTTCAATCTCATTACTGGCAAGTCTCTTTAATCGTTCCATAATGCATCATCCCGCAACTAACTCATTAGTTACATTGCTTGCAAGACTTATAGTGATGTGCATTACCGAGAGGGCCCAGAGATACCTCTTCTACAATCGGAGTGACAAATCCTAATCTCGAAATACGCTAACTCAACAAGTACCTTCGGAGACACCTATAGAGCACCTTTATAATCACCCAGTTACGTTGTGACGTTTGGTAGCACACAAAGTGTTCCTCCGGTAAACGGGAGTTGCATAATCTCATAGTCATAGGAACATGTATAAGTCATGAAGAAAGCAATAGCAACATACTAAACGGTCAAGTGCTAAGCTAATGGAATGGGTCAAGTCAATCACATCATTCTCTAATGATGTGATCCCATTAATCAAATGACAACTCATGTCTATGCCTAGGAAACTTAACCATCTTTGATTCAACGAGCTAGTCAAGAAGAGGCATACTAGTGACATTATGTTTGTCTATGTATTCACACATGTACTAAGTTTCCGGTTAATACAATTCTAGCATGAATAATAAACATTTATCATGAAATAAGGAAATAAATAATAACTTTATTATTGCCTCTAGGGCATAGCATATTTCCTTCAATCTCCACCTCTCTATGTTTCCAATATGATAAAATTGCAAGAAACTGCTTATACTATGCATTGGCCGATGCATAGGAAGAGAGTTAGACTTCGTTGTTGCATGATATATGTTACTTTGTGCTCACTACTAAATTACAAATCATTGTTAATTAAAATTGGCTTTGATATACCTTGGGATCCGGGTGGATCCATTACTTGAGCACTATATGCCTAGCTTATTGGCTTTAAAGAAAGCGCTGCCAGGGAGATAACCCGGAAGTTTTAGAGAGCCATTTATTTCTGTTGAGTGCTTTTATATAGTTTAAAAACAAAAAAATAAATAAAGGGGGGAACCCAAAACTTTTCAAAAAGGAAAGTGAAAGTGAGAGATACAAGCATTGTTGAAAGTGGGAGAGATCCTTGAACTTTGTTCATGCTCACGGAAACTTTGTGAATCTTAATTACAGAAAATTTTCATCAAAAATAATTATCCCCTTGTAAAATTCCATTGTATTATAAAAATAATGTGCCAAGGTTTTCCTTTAGGATGTTTACAATGCTTGTTGGTTTGTGCGGTGCAGGACAGAAACTTTGGCTGTAGTGCGCGATTTTACATTTTTTTTACTAGGACGCCAAACGGTTCTGAAACTTTTTGCACTGTTTTGCTGTATAAATTGTTTATTTTTCCTAATTTTGGTAGAATTTTTGGGGTACCATAAGTATGGTGAATGTTCATATTGCTACAGACTGTTGTTTTTTTGACAGATTCTGTTTTTGATGCATAGTTTACTTGTTTTGATGAAACTATCAATTTCTATCAGTGGATTAAGCCATGAAAAAGTTATATTACAGTATACACAACACAAAAACAAAATATGAATTGGTTTGCAATAGTACTTAGAGTAGTGATTTGCTTTATTATACTAACGGATCTTACTGAGTTTTCTGTTGAAGTTTTGTGTGGATGAAGTGTTTGATCGAGGAGGTCTCGATATGAGGAAATGGAAGAGAGGCAAGAGCTCAAGATTGGGGATGCCCAAGGTACCCCAAGTAAATATTTATGGAGACTCAAGCGTCTAAGCTTGTGGATGCCCCGGAAGGCATCCCCTCTTTCTTCAAAAAGTATCGGTATGTTTTCGGATGTTCATGCGATATGTGCAAGTCTTGGAGCGTTTTTTGCATTTAGTTTTCACTTTTCTTTTATGCACCATGCTGGTATGAGATAGTCCATGGTTGATTTATATAATGCTCATTGCACTTCACTTAAATCTTTTGAGTATGGCTTTATAGAATGCTTCATGTGCTTCACTTATATCTTTTGAAGTTTGGATTGCCTGTTTCTCTTCACATAGAAAACCACCATTTGTAGAATGCTCTTTGGCTTCACTTATATTTGTTAGAGCGTGGGCATATCTTTTGTAGAAAGAATTAAACTCTCTTGCTTCACTTATATCTATTTAGAGAGTTGACAGGAATTGGTCATTCACATGGTTAGTCATAAAATCCTACATAAACTTGTAGATCACTGAATATGATATGTTTGATTCCTTGCAATAGTTTTGCGATATAAAGGTGGTGATATTAGAGTCATGCTAGTGAGTAGTTGTGGATTATTATAAATACTTGTGTTGAGGTTTGTGATTCCCGAAGCATGCACGTATGGTGAACCGTTATGTGATGAAGTCGGAGCATGATTTATTTATTGATTGTCTTCCTTATGAGTGGAGGTCGGGGACGAGCGATGGTATTTTCCTACCAATCTATCCCCCTAGGAGCATTCACGTAGTACTTTGTTTTGATGACTAATAGATTTTTGCAATAAGTATGTGAGTTCTTTATGACTAATGTTGAGTCCATGGAATATACGCACTCTCACCCTTCCATCATTGCTAGCCTCTTTGGTACCGTGCATTGCCCTTTCTCACCTCGAGAGTCGGTGCAAACTTCGCCGGTGCATCCAAACCCCGTGATATGATACGCTCTGTCACACATAAGACTCCTTATATCTTCCTCAAAACAGCCACCATACCTACCTATTATGGCATTTCCATAGCCATTCCGAGATATATTGCCATGCAACTTCCATCACCATCATATACATGACTTGAGCATTCATTGTCATATTGCTTTGCATGATCGTAAGATAGCTAGCATGATGTTTTCATGGCTTATCCGTTTTTTGATATCTTTGCTATGCTAGATCATTGCACATCCCGGTACACCGCCGGAGGCATTCATATAGAGTCATATCTTTGTTCTAGTATCGAGTTGTAATATTGAGTTGTAAGTAAATAAAAGTGTGATCATCATTATTAGAGCATTGCCCCAGTGAGGAAAGGATGATGGAGACTATGATTCCCCCACAAGTCGGGATGAGGCTCCGGACTTTATTAAAAAAAGAGAAAATAAAAAAAATGAGAGAAAAAGAGAGAAGGGGCAATGTTACTATCCTTTTACCACACTTGTGCTTCAGAGTAACACCATGTTCTTCATATAGAGAGTCTTCATGAGCAAGCAAGTTGGATGCACACCCACTTAGTTTCCAGTTTGAGCTTTCATACACTTATAGCTCTTAGTGCATCCATTGCATGGCAATCCCTACTCCTCTCATTTACATCAACTAATGGGCATCTCCATAGCCCGTTGATTAGCCGCGTCGATGTGAGACTTTCTCCCTTTTTGTCTTCTCCACACAACCTCCACGATCATATTCTATTCCACCTATAGTGCTATGTCCATGGCTCACGCTCATGTATTGCGTGAAAGTTGAAAAGGTTTGAGAACGTCAAAAGTATGAAACAATTGCTTGGCTTGTCATCGGGGTTATGCATGATTTGAATATTTTGTGTGGTGAAGATGGAGCATAGCCAGACTATATGATTTTGTAGGGATAACTTTCTTTGGCCATGTTGTTTTGAAAAGACATGATTGCTTTATTAGTACGCTTGAAGTATTATCGTTTTTATGTCAAATGATAGACTATTGCTTTCAATCACTCGTGTCTTAATATTCATGCCATGGTTAGATATATGATTAAGATTATGCTAGGTAGCATTCCACATCAAAAATTATCTTTTTATCATTTACCTACTTGAGGACGAGCAGGAATTAAGCTCGGGGATGCTGATACGTCTCCGTCGTATCTATAATTTTTGATTTTTCCATGCCAATATTATTCAACTTTCATATACTTTTGGCAACTTTTTATACTATTTTTCGGACTAACATATTGATCCAGTGCCCTGTGCCAGTTCCTGTTTGTTGCTTGTTTTATGTTTCGCAGAAACCCAGTATCAAACGGAGTCCAAATGGGATAAAAACGGATGGAGAATATTTTTGGAATATTTATGATTTTTGGGAAGAAATATCAACGCGAGACGGTGCCCGAGGGGGCCACGAGGCAGGGGCGCCCCCCAGGGGGGGCAGGCGCGCCCCTGACCCTCGTGGGCACCCCGTAAGGCGGTTGTCGCTCTTCTTTTGCCGCAAGAAAGCTAATTTTCGGAGAAAAATCTGGGCGAAGGTTTCAATCCAATCGAAGTTACGGATCTCCGGATATATAAGAAACAGTGAAAGGGCAGGATCTGGGAACGCAGAAACAGAGAGAGACAGAGAGACATATCCAATCTCGGAGGGGCTCTCGCCCCTCCCACGCCATGGATACCATGGACCAGAGGGGAAACCCTTCTCCCATCTAGGGAGAAGGTCAAGGAAGAAGAAGAAGAAGGGGGGCTCTCTCCCCCTTGCTTCCGGTGGCGCCGGAACGCTGCCGGGGGCCATCCTCATCACCGCGATCTACACCAACACCTCCGCCATCTTCACCAACATCTCCATCACCTTCCCCCATCTATATTCAGCGGTCCACTCTCCCGCAACCCGCTGTACCCTCTACTTGAACATGGTGCTTTATGCTTCATATTATTATCCAATGATGTGTTGCCATCCTATGATGTCTGAGTAGATTTTCGTTGTCCTATCGGTGATTGGTGATTGCTATGATTGGTTTAATTTACTTGTGGTTATGTTGTTGTCCTATTGTGCCCTCCGTGTCGCGCAAGCGTGAGGGATTCCCGCTGTAGGGTGTTGCAATATGTTCATGATTCGCTTATAGTGGGTTGCTTGAGTGATAGGAGCATAAACCCGAGTAAGGGGGTTGTGGCGTATGGGATAAAGGGGACTTGATGCTTTAATGCTATGGTTGAGTTTTACCTTAATGATCTTTAGTAGTTGATGGATGCTTTCTAGAGTTCCAATCATAAGTGCATATGATCCAAGAAGAGGAAGTATGTTAGCTTATGCCTCTCCCACATAAAACTTGCTATCGGTCTAGTAAAGTAGTCAATTGCTTAGGGACAATTTCACAACTCCTACCACCACTTTTCCACACTCGCTATATTTACTTTATTGTTTCTTTATCTAAACAAACCCTACTTTTTATTTAGGTGTTCTTTATTATCTTGCCAACCTATCCTATCACACCTACAAAGTCCTTCTAGTTTCATACTTGTTCTAGGTAAAGCGAACGTCAACCGTGCGTAGAGTTGTATCGGTGGTCGATAGAACTTGAGGGAATATTTGTTCTACCTTTAGCTCCTCGTTGGGTTCGACACTCTTACTTATCGAAAGAGGCTACAATTGATCCCCTACACTTGTGGGTTATCAGTGCCTAGGCGCCCACATATCCGCCCCATATTTGGGCTGGATATGGGGCGCGTCGGTTAGCCCGAGCTTTTGAGGGACCCGTCGGGGTAAAAAAATCGTGACCGGACAGTGACCGGGCGGCCCACTCGGGCGTATGAGGCAGGTTTGAGAGGTCTAGCTGTAGATGCTCTTACCGAGGAAAAATGAATCAATGTCAATGAAAGTCCTCTTCTGCTCCCGAGCTCAAGTGAGCTCAGAATGAACAGTAAAAAATTGAAACAATATGATTTTTTGGCAAACTTGACAAATGTTTAGTGTGCTTGAAAAGTTTCCTCATGAAATGACATTCGTGGAAGTCATGGCAAAAAATAATCATCACTCCAAATGCTTTTAAAAGAATAGCATTTTTGGAGCATCATTTATTTGCCATGACTTCCACGAATGTCCTTTCTTGACAAAATTTTACAAGCACAAAAAACATTTGTCAAATTTTGCCAAAAGAGAGTTTTTGAACTCTTTGTTTTACGATATACTGTTCATGAGGGAGCATTTGAGCTCAGGAGCAGATACTCCACATCCCAATGTCATCACAATTTTTGTACAACATATTTCACATTTTATAGTTCTTAGCAACATAATCATATACTTGTAGACAAAATAAAGGTCATGTTGCAATTTCAACAAAGTATTCCTGTCTAAACCATCATGTATTTTACAACGAAGAGGGTAAATGGGAGGAAGTCTGCATAACTACAAGAATAAGTACCACGGTCAACCCTCCTAAGGTGATGCCCTCACATTTACAAAGCTAGTTTGTGATCTGGCATTGTGGGGTTATGATAAATAGCTACCATTGGTGTATCCAATCATATTGGAGAACATATATCTCTAGAATTATTGGTAGAATAGGTCAAGTTCTTTGGTGCATTGGAGATATCACACGATATTATTGAATCCCGTCCAATGTCATTTGGTAGGAGCAACGCTATGTCTAGCTAGAAGATCCACTGCAGCGCTACATGCAGTGGGGCTGCTAATATAACATGACGAAACATGTTTTGCGTTTAAAGCTGACGGTTGCTTCTAATTCGTGGCGAAACATGTTTTGCGTTTTGCTCTGTCCAACACGTGACATTGCGTGCTCTGATCATGTGGCCGTGTTCTCAAAGGATCTCCGGATTAGGGCAGAGTAGGACCTCAATCTCGGAGGTATGAGGTGTTTTGGGAGAGGGATGCAGCTCTACCCGACATGATCAAAGAGGCCTGAGACTCTACAGGCAGCTGTTCTCGTGCTTGCAGGGTTACCTTTGGCTCTCTAGCGCAGCGACTCACCTATAATCAATGACATGGACTGCTTAGTCGCTGGACCTTGACAAATCGATCTATTATGCTCTTGTGAAGGAACTCGGACATCTCAGGCCTCCCCGTGAATCTTGTATTACTCATGTTAGTTGTCACCTACAATAAAGCTAGGGATTGTTTAGCTTAGTTTGCTTGATTGGAAGGTAGAACCATGACTTGGCTAGATGTTGTTGAGCTAGCTTTGGCTGATTGTAACAACATTATGATTGATTGAGTAATACAAGTTTGTCATTCTAAAAAAAGATACTCCATCTGGATGCACCCCTCTAACCTCTTTCTTCTTGCGCCTCGCGCCATACTTAAATGAATATGAACCGATTTTTTATATGTATAATCAATGTACACAAGGTCCTACTTGTCATAACAATTTGGCACCACATAAGCTTCCGAAAGATCGTAAATTTGACACCGATGCCAAGCATAATTTTTACATCGCCAATTTGGTATTTGGCAAGCTGTGGGTGCCCTTCTCGGCAGGCAAACTGAGTGCAGAGTACTTGTCAGAAATGGACAAAGATGAAACGAAACGTACCAGTCACAGCTTTGGGGATAACAAAGATCCTAAAACCATCGACACAAAATTGGAAGGGAAAAACTAGATCTTGCATCTGTGTTGAGCAGCTCACATTTCCCATCCTTGATCGGGACAGGAAATATCTAATCTACCGAAGAAAAGTAAACCAATTGACTCACCTCGACTAGCTAGTTGGCCTTCTCGACTGCGATGAAAAGAGGCAAGACGGATTCGCGGACAATAATTCCATCCGCCCTGTTCCAATCCACCGACGTTGACATGCCGCCATACCTGAATGCCTCTCTGCCGCTCGTGACCTGAGAGAAGGACGGGCCAGCAATTTTGCATGTCGCACTCTACCTATTCTATCCTCCCCTCCTTCGCCGACGACGCACGGCCACCCCGCCACCGAGTGCAGCGCGCCTATAAGAGGCAGCGTACACAATGCTAAGCCTAACCTCGCTCCAACACAGCCACACAACACTATCTCCTCAGTAGTATTACCAGAGCCTCCCAGTTAGCAATGGCGAAGTGTCTCGCCGCCGCGCTCCTGCTACTGGTGGTGCTCGCGTCCTGCGACGGGAGGGAGCTGAACGAGAAGGTTGCAGCGGCACGCGGTGCTGGCGTCGGCGAGTCCAAGGCGATGGGGTTGCCGGACTTGCCAGCTGTGACGCTCCCCACGGCCCCGACGCTCCCGACGCTCCCCACGGCCCCGACGCTCCCCACACTCCCGACGCTCCCGACGCTCCCCACACTCCCGACGCTCCCGCTGGTGGGAGCCATTACCGGTACCAGTACAATTACCGGCCCGGTGGTGGCGCTTCCGGCGACCCCTGCTCACCCTTGATTATCTCTACCTGTACGCACTGTCCGGCCGGAGGGAAAAACATCGGCGTTGCGCTCATGTCCATGCTCCTTCCTTGATGAGCGTCTGTATTTGTCTCCAGTTCATTTTCTTGTATTTTTCGTTCCTGGATGTGCTACATGTACCATGGATGTAATAAATACTACTCCCTTCGTTCTAAAATAGATGACCCAACTTTCTACTAAAATTAGTATAAAGTTGAATCATCTATTTTGGAACGGAGGGAGTAGTACTTTGACAGCGTGGTCGCCTTCTTGGATAGACACATGAACAGGGGGAGAATAACATGATACCACCATTTAGTGATACCATGATACCAGTTTCAAAAATGTGATTTTAGATGTGTCAAAAAAAATTAAAAAAATTGTGAATGTTCATCACATATATGTCTATCTCCCCTAAAAAAATTCAGATCAAAATGTGAAATACACAAAGAGAAACAAAAAAGACAAATCTAGATGTGAATAGTGGTATCACGTGATATTCTCCCCATGAACAGGTTGCAGCATCGGCATACTATTACTTTGTCACTCTAATCTTTTTTAGAGAAAACACATCAACCGAGCCCGAGATGGGGTCGAGCCTAGCTCGACTTTGAATTAACAAAGCCATCAACCGGCCGGATTACAAGCACACGCCCTCAGGCAAAGAGAAAGAAATACACGGCAAAAGGATACACAAACGGTGGACAGCATCAAACTCAGCCTCACACGCTACAATTACGAAGATAACCAATATAGAATGAGCCGTAGACGCTGAGGTCCTCAACCGAGAATGTTGCACCAGGTCGCATTGGCTCGAAGGAGAGAGGGTCCGACACCAGCGGGGCATGTCGTCGCCATGCACCTACGGGCGCCGGCACGGCACATCCAACATTCCATCTTCGAAGAAGGCCACTACCTCCTCGCCTGGATAAAAGGCGCCACACCATCGCAAGATGGGATGGATGCCGCCGGAAGATGGCCACATAGAGAGGGTCAGCGCATCCCCAACTAGCCGCCGGAGGCTCTCCTTGAGAAGAACATCGCCACTGCACACATCCAACACCGGAAAAGGGGAATTATCACTCTAGAACGAAGAAGCCACACCACTGCCGTCACCGACCACCCACAAGCGCCCACCAACCACAAGGCTCCCAAAGCAGCGCCTTTAAGAAGGGAACGACGCTGGGAGTGCCGCCACCGCGCAACAAAGTTACGGCTTTCTCCCGGGAGCCTAGGGGAAGGGGAAGTGGGAGGGGGGATCAATCCATACCGACGCCTCCAAGGAGGGGAACGGTGCCCTCAAGCGTCGCCGTCGATGAGGCCAGCCAAGGATTTCGCTCGGACTGCGTCCCCGCCACCAGCCACCCCCCGTCCAGGAACTGGTGACCCGAGGAAGCATAGCCCGACCAGGGGGACTTGCATGCCGAGCAGGGGAGGGGGGAAAGCACCAGATCTCGCGTCGCCAGCCGCCCTCGTCCACTGTAGATTGTACACTATTTTTATGTTTGTAAATTTACTTAACATAATTTTTTATGGTGATTATATATTTTCTTACGTTCTCTTTTTACATCTGAAATAAAATAAATTTACGGAACATAAAATTACGGTGCATCAATGTTAAAATAGAGGGGGGGGGGGGGGGGGGGGGATTACTATTCCTTACCCCAAGGTGACGAATAGTCAATATATATACTATTCATCACCAAGCTGCATAATTAGTTATTTTTCACCCGAGATAATCTTACGATTGTTCCATAAATAAATTACATTCCAAATACAAATAGTTACATTCATATTGATTCACCATGTAAAATTTCGCATAAAGAAAACTAAAATACCAGTCATAAGTACAGCAAAATCGTATTTTATGTATATTTTACATTATGTTTTTATGTTCATAATTTACATAACATAAAATATTTTTTAAGGTGATTATATATTTTCTTAAATTTTCTTTTTATGTCCAAAATAAGGCAAAATTTTGGGAACATAAAATTACTCTGCATTGATGTTACAATAGAAGTGAGGTGACGGATAACTATTCCTTGCCTAGGATAACGGATAGTCAATCCCTTTCAGTAATACTATTCATCACATATATATTACAAAAAACACTCTACACAAAACATTTGAAAAATGTAGAACAAGTATTTGAAAAATGCTGAACAACCATTCTGAAAAATGTTGAATGTGTATACAAAATTTATTGGTCATGTATTAAAAAATGATGATATTTTTATCATGTGCATAAAAATGTTAATCAAGTATTTTAAAAAAACAATGTTGAACAATATTTTTAAAATGTTAATCAAGCATTTGGGAAATGTTAGATGTGTATAGAAAAATTATTGACCGTGTACTAAAAAAATAATGAAAAAAATTAAACATGTATACAAAATGTTAATCAAGCATTTGGAAAATTATTGAACAAGTAGTTGAAGAATGTTAATCAAGTGTTTGAAAAATGTTAAATTTGTATAAAAAATGTTGACCATGTATTAAAATAATGATGAATTTTTTATCATATATATTAAAATCTTAATTAAGAATTTTAAAAAATGTTGAACAAGTGTTTCAAAATGTTAAATCAAGAGTTTGAAAAATGTTGAATGTGTATATAAAAAATCTTGACCATGTAGTCATAAAATGTGAATCTTTTTATTTGAAAACTACTAACCAAGCATTAACAAAAATAGAAATGTATAGAAAAAATGTTGACCAAGTACTAAAAAACTAATCTTGTATTTGAAAAGTGTTCAAATTGAGTATTGAAAAAATGTTAACCATGTATTACAAAAGTGCTTAATCTATATTGGAAAAATGTTAGACTTGTATTAGAAAGATGTTGTTGATTTAAACGAAAAATGTAGAATTATAATCAAAAGAACAAAGAAAACCAAAAAAAGAAGAAAAAAACAAGATAAAAATAAAAATAAAACCAAAGAAACAAAATGAAAAAAAATTAAATAAAGGAGAAGAAAAGAAACAAAAGAAAAAAAAACCCAAAGAAAACCGTCTCTAATCGCCTCAAGTAGGACGCGCCCCTACTACTTATCACGAATGTGACTTGGGCGGAGTGGCTTGCAGCACCCGCGATCTCCCTGGAGACCAATCCTTGCTTCTCCCCTTTCCTTTGCTCTTTTCACTTCCTATGCACGTGCGAATGGGCCGGCCCAATACAACGCGGGGGTGCCGGGGGGGGGGGGGGGGGGGGGGCCTTCAGCGAGAGCTGCTACCGTCTCGCTTAATGCGAGACATAGCACTTGCGTGGGAGGGGGGGGGGGGGGGGACCGGGTTCGTCGCAGCAAGTGGACCGGACAAGCCGGTCTGCATCGGCAGTGGCCCACTCGGAGATCTGCTTCGGCAAAGGCCCACCTTTTTCTTTCCGTTTTTTTGTACACATGTCTTAATTTTTTTTTTCGAAACGGACACATGTCTTAATTTTCAGTGCATCGTCAGAGACTCACTTGGGACGCAGGTTCCTTTGAAGTCGGCACGCAGCTGGAACACGAGGTTCAGGTGTCACCTGATTGGAGAGGAGGCGCTCTCTCGCTGCTGGAAGTGGCTGGATAATTATTAGCACCACTACTCTGGGTTACCTCTGCATCACTTGATTGCTCACCACATGACTATCGATCAGCAGGGTGCAGCAGTGCAAATACGTACAATATTATCCTGTACTACCATACAACAGCTGACAAGATCCAACTAGTTGTGCGTCATGTCGTATCATGTAGAGATCTGTATCATGATGTACTCAACTCCATCATGCAGCACGCACGCCGGTCAGTGTCGCGTACTCGCATTCTCTTGGTTCGTGTAGTGTCTACAGTCTACCGACCTTGCCCGCTGGACTGGTTGGCTTACATGCATGAACAGAGGCAGAACAGTGAATACATACAGTATACGCATTATCGCACAACAGAAAACCCACTACAGATGGTTGATGGACACTGTGTGTGCTCACGTGTAGTAGTACTACATGGATGAGGAGCATCCCCTGACGTGGGAGTTCATATATGCGCGGAAGCTGGCTAAATTTCGTGTTTTGACCTTTTTCTGAAACCTATTCAAGATTTGACCCTAGTTTGAAATTTTTTTGAGATCTGACCCTTTTGCTACCGCCAGAGTCCATGACGGTAGGGTCTAACAGCCTACCGACAGGAACCTTGGCGGTAGGGTTGCATGCCCTACCGCCAAAAATCTCTAAGTATTGAACACAGTGCGTGCTCGTGCCTACCGCCAAGCACCTTGGCGGTAGGGTTGTGCAGGCTACCGCCAGCCCGTTTGGCGGTAGCGATGTTTCCTACCGCCAAAGTCCCTGGCGGTAGGCTGTTAGACCCTACCGCCATGGACTCTGGCGGTAGCAAAAGGGTCAGATCTCGAATTTTTTTCAAACTAGGGTCAAATCTCGAATGAGAACGGTTTTTCCTAGCTCGGCCTACGTGCTAACCCATATCACAACCATCCATTCTGACCTCTGAGTTCATTTGGATGTGTGTACCCCATGTGCCCTCGGTTGGTTTGCAGCCAGCCTGAACTCATTTAGCAGCTTTTGACTCCTTAGTAATTAGATGGGGTAGGCCCTGGCGAGGCTACTCTGCACGGGTGTAGCTTGCTTTTGCATATTCTGGCACTGTTCCTTGGCAGTTTGTGCTACTGTTTCATGAGAGGTACGGTGTGTGAGAGAGAAAGATCAGAGAAAAACGTAGTTTCTCTGGTAAGTTTTTTCTGTCATTTAAGTGAGAGAGACAGAAAGGTTAGAACAGAGAAAGAGAGAGAGAGAGGGTGAACAGAGAGAAATAATTTTCTGTACGTGAGAGAGGTGCTGTCAGAGAGATACTATAACATGCAGAACATTTCAGAACTT
The DNA here is from genome assembly GCA_963921465.1 of Triticum timopheevii. Lineage (NCBI taxonomy): Eukaryota > Viridiplantae > Streptophyta > Magnoliopsida > Poales > Poaceae > Triticum > Triticum timopheevii. Next base: position 570,462,595 of record OY997264.1, read on the forward strand.
GCAAGCAAAATGTCAAGACGAAATAGAGCTGGCTGCCCCGTGCAAAGTTTTCCAACAGATTTTTTTGAGAGGTTTTCTTACAAGCTGAATGCATGTTAAATGAGAGAAAGAGAGAGCATGCAAAGTTTTAGGAAAGAGAGAGACGCTGAGCTTAGAATTCTAGAGTTGACAGGTGAGGGGATTGGCCTGACGCCCATGTCGGCAACAGTAGCCTGCTACCTACGCACTGTAGATAGCAGAAAGTATTCGCTAGCACGTGAGGGTCAAATCACTCTGCTAAATAGCACTCTAACCTCTGCTGCGGCACTGCTAGTGGCACACATCTCGTAGAAGATGAACGGCTAAGATAGTGGGTACCGTGTAGCTCGTCCTCCACAACAACTTTCCGATCTCGAATAGGTTTTAGAAAAAGGTTAAAACACGAAATTTTGCCGCGGAAGCTTGGCATGCGGTGTCAGCCACACGACACGAGGAAGCAACGCAAGCTCATGCTGCCCAGAGAGAGGAGGTTTCGTCTCCATGCATGATGCATGATGTCAGCTCAGTAGCGCACTGTTTGTTGGCTGGTTTGATCGACCGGCCAGCCTGCCAAGAAACTTCTCGGCGGACGTACGCTCTGGACCTCAAAGGGCAGGGGACCCTGCCCTCGACGCGCGACGCGTGGGCACCGGCGGGAGCAGACCTGGCAGAGCGTCTCGCCTAACAGCGGCAGGGGAGGATGCATGGGCGGGCCTGCCAGTGCCGGGGGTCGAAGGAAGCTTGTGCCAAAGCTGTTGGGGGTGGGGGGAGGAAGACGAGGCGAGAGAGAAGGGCAATCAGGGACAATCTCGTGCGGCTGCCACCGCATGCAGCGTGCACTGTGCTGTGCAATTTGATTGGTCAATAGGGAGAGCAGCCCACCCCTTAAAAATCAAAAGGAAGGGGTAAGTTTGTGATTGGTTAACAAACAAATACGTAAGTTTACAAGCTCTTTGTATCTATTTTGTGATTGGTAAACAAACAAATACATAAGTTTACAAACTCTTTATATCTACTCTCTCCGTTCCAAAATAGATGACTCAACTTTGTACTAACTTAGGTATAAAGTTGAGTCATCTATTTTGGAACGGAGGGAGTATTAATCAATTACAAACTTGCCTCCCCTAATTTTCAAGGGGTGGTCCGTCTCCCCACCTATTGACCAATCAAGTTAACCCTTTTTGTAAAACCCTATAACTCATTTGTATGTGTAGCAATACTGTGCAGATGAGAGATGGTGATGGTTACATTTTGAGCGGTGAGATGGTGATGGTTACTACCTAGCTAGGCAGCCACGTGACAGAAAGAAGTGCTAGCTACTGTGCCATGATGTCCGGAAGTTCTTTCGTGGCTGGTACATGTACCAGCTCAACTTGTTCAGCCCACCCTTCTTTGTACTCCTACAGTTCGTCGCGTGCTAACACTGGTGAAGATATTATTATATTTTAAAAGAAACGTATGTCCAGAAGAACTATGTCATTGATATTTGTCCAAACTAGAAATAATATACCCTGCACGTTGCTGCGGAGTTGGTTGCAATTATTCAATGAGAATTGGTTATATGAAACATTATTATTTACACTAACAATGTCTGAATTGAAACTAAAATGCATATACTGTGTTTTGATTAGTCTATTTTGTAGAATTTTTCTTGATCTGAGTAGATTGCATATTGAATGTTGATATAGGTATTTTTCCTTGCACGGTCGCATGGCTAGGTGACATAGTTGCATGTTAAGAGAATTGAAGTTAGTGGGTCACTAGTAGAAAACAGGGTACTAGTCCCGGTTTTAGAGGGTCTTTAGTCCCGGCTCTGAAACAGGGACAAAACAAACGGGACTTAGTCCCGAATGTTGATATTTTTTCCTACGAAGCTAGTTAAACTTTATAAAGTTTGACTTTGATCAAATCTTATATGCGAACTAAAAAAAACGAAGGTAGTATCTTTGTATTAAACCAATTTGTCCACTAAAAATTAGTATATAGTGACTGTGTCCCCCCCCCCCCCCCCCCCCCCCCCCCCCCCCGCCACTGGGCATGCCTACGGATATCCATGTCACTAGTAACATGGTCTGAGCACGGCTCTTGGGCTTCACTTTTAGTGGTCTATAACTTTATGCTTGTAATTAGTGCAGTCTCGGCACGCCACATATATAGTTTTCAAGCTTTTTAAAAAAATCCTACACGTACATACATGTGCCTACGAGTCGGGTGCCGTCAAGCATTTTCTGGGACGACATTTAGGCATGACATCTGTGAATGGGGATTGGCCGGTGCAGCCATGTCATCTCTTCACCGATGTCATACCGAGAGGGAGACCCATGCATTTGTGTGGCACGCGCCGCATGCACAGGTCGACCGCCGACAAGAGGAGAGGAGTGCGAGGTTGCACCGGCCGCCAGCTAGCTAGTTCAGTGGGCGAAGGCACGTCTGAGCACCGCGAGGAATTGGAGAGGCGAGAGGGGGATACCAAATGACGGGTGCTTCGAGAAGTGGAATGAGCGTAAGAGTTGCCGGCGTACAAACGGCAAAAATATATAGCTGGAGTACTCATATTAGGCTGGCCATAGTGGGGGTAACATAACTAGTATCATATACTTGAGACTCGCAAACATGCTTATGTGGCAGACAATTCCACAAGAGAGAGAGGATAGTAGTAACATAGGTAGATACCGTAACATAATAAATGTTATGCTACTATGTGTCATGCATGGCAATAAATGAGACCATCTATGATACTACTTTATGATACTATGCACTATAGATGTAGTATCATACACTAGTATCATATGCATGATACTAGTATATGTTACTCTCCACTATGACCAGCCTTAGTGTCGTGCCATTATGATTAGCACACCACTGGTTACAGGATTAGTAGTGGTCTGGTTGTCAGTGTGGCACGCCACTAATAACGAGTTACTAGTGTGGCTGCGGGACCACACGCCACTAGTAATCTCCTCAATATAAAAGGCCCGCCGTTTGGACTTGATGGAAACGAATCCCAATTGTCCTATGCGCCGCCCAACCCAATCTCTCTACCCACATGCCCTTTGCCTTCATCATCGTCTCTAGCGACCACCTTCCTAGTCAGACGTGCTCTTCCCTACACGTATCTTGGCGACACAAGGTACACTCCCCCTCTTGATGCATGTGGTTGGTAGTTGGCCCCATTAGAGGGAGAGCTCGGTGAATTGCCTTGCACAAAGGAGACCTCGGGTTCGCATAAACTGTCGCCGAGAGAGAGCAACTTGCCTATCAAGTTGAAGACATGAGGACCGAGGAAGATTGTAGACTCTAGTTTCGAAGACCACTTCAGGGGCTACTGACGGTGTCCTGGACTAAGGGGTACCAACCTAGTTGGCCCACGGTCCATGGGCCGAGCTTATGGCCCACCGATCTCATAAGGAAGGACTCCGGAAGTCTCAAACCCTGGCTTGATTAAGATGGACTTTGTCGAAGACTTGACGTGTACCCTAAGGATTGCTTCGGCTATCAGCATGTGTTTCCCTAGTAGGCAACTGACCATGTATAACCCTAGATACCCCTAGCACCTATATAAGCTGAGGGGTTTAGTCTGTAAAGACACAATCGCAATTACTCAACTTAGGGTTAGAACACAACATACGATCTCGAGGTAGATCAAGCATGTACTCGATACATCATCATCAATACAATCAAAGCAGGACGTAGGGTTCTACCTCTTTGAGAGGCCCAAACCTGGGTAACCATTATCTCCTTCGTCTCTTGATACCCATCGATCCGAGATCCACAACTCGGGGTCCCTACCTGAGATCCGCCAGTTCTAGTACCGACGGTGGGGCTGATCGTCTTACTGGTTATGTTCATTCTGTCCTTTGTGCTTCAGCTGGTGCATACAGTCTGAACCTTTCCTAGAATGGTTCTGAATCGACACCGAAATCAACAAGTATGATGGTACCGTCAAGCCCGACACTTGGCTTTCCAATTACCATGCGGTATGCGACATTAGTGAAGGCAATGAACGAGTTTCCATCTGCAACATTCCCTAATGTTGGAGGAATCGGCGCATGCATGGATACATTTTTCGGCCGAGGCAAACATTCATGACTGGGATAATCTGCATGATGTGTACCATAAAAATTTGAGGGAACATATGTCAAACCCGGTAACGCACATGACTTGTGGAACTGTGTCCAGAAGGAAGGAGAGTTAGTCCATGAGTACATCAATCACTGGACTCAGCTTCAAAACTCCATCGAGAATGTGATGGGCCTCATGTCATCTAGGCTTTCAATAGGGGGATCAATTATGAGCTCCTGAGGCAGAAGCTTGGTTGCACAAAATTGTTGACCATTTGTACACTCATGGAGATCGCCAATATGTATGCCTTTGGCAAAGAAACCACTCCACCTCAAGGTTCGGTTGCTCGAGACAAAGGCAAGCCCAACGCCAAGTCCTCTTAGCAGAAGAATTGCCCCAACTCACAAGAAGAACAACCACAATTAGAAGCAAAATGGGAGAGGTGGTGATGACATCAATGGGACAATGTTGGTTGCGGCCGCGGAGCATGATTAGTCATGCGGTAACAATCAATAACCAAATTGCTGATGGCATCAGTGCAAGTATCATAGTTGTTACTTGACAAATCCTTGATCAGCCCTACAAACTTCATAGCACAAGGGAAGGCCATCCACTCATTCCACCAGGGATTACAGTATAGTGAAGCATCTTCAATCAAGAAATCCGGCCACCGATGACGACGAAGACGACAACAACAATGATAGGAACAATAGCAACCTGCAGACGGTGGCACATCACCATGCCCCTAGCAGAAAGGAGTTTTGATATCTTTCAAGGGCAGGATACCAAGCGGAATCACAAGCTTTGCGCTTGTGAGGTGAACTGGCCATGCTAGCCATCCCGTGGTGGCTGATTGTCGGAGGTACCATTCGGCTTCGATTGCACCGATCATCCGGCTTACATTTTGCGCCTATGCAAGCATGCCTTGGAGTGGATCCGCAACTTGGTGGATTCTGACTGTGGAAGGTGCTCATTGATGGGGTCAGCATCTTCAACATCCTCTATGCTAAGACACTCAAGTGCATGGGCATCCCTGAGTCCGAGCTGTCACTAGCAATATACAGTTCCATGGAAGCGCGTCGACCAAGCAGTTGCTCAATCAATGGGTCAAATCTCCCTGGAGGTTGTCTTCGGTAAGAATAATAACTTCCGGTTCGAGACCCTAAGCCTTTGAGGTTGTCAACTTTCAGAGTGGCTATCAAGCCATCCTAGGACTCCCAGCCTAAGTTCATGGCTCTGCCCTGGTACATCTACCTCAAACTCAAGATGTTGGGCCCCAACAGGACGACCCTAAGCACTCTAGCGAGTGCGTCGATGCCAATGCGGCCATTGCCAGGACCCTGATTGTGACTACGGAGCTAGCTGAGATCTAGAAGAAGGTTAATGTCGAGCAAATGCCAGCCGGCAAAAAGCCTATGTAGGCATCATCTATATCCATACTACATGTCCTATATAGGACTTACTTATACTCCAATCTCTAAGCCATAAGTCCTAATCTTATGAGTGCTCGCTACCTTTCTAGTCTCACAGTAGAACCATCACCTTCCTCTTCTTTCTTCCTCCCCGCTCTTCTCCCTTTCCTTGTGCAACCTTTTTATCCTTCACAAGCAGTTTTTCCATTGCCTACTTACTCTCGCCATTTTGAGTAATAGGCTTCACGATGCCACTATTATAAGGAAAAACTTACAATAGAAAATGGTAAATTTAAATAAGACATTCGCGAGAGGGGCGATAAATGCCTTCATAAAATAAGGGGGGTGGCATCACAAACCCTTGACGCGGCTTGTGACCCACCTTTTTTCCTTCTAAAAGGAGGTTCAAACCACTGTCCTCCATATCACTGTGATACACACAACTATTCTTATTAATTATTAATCATGGTATGGAGCAAGTGGAATCACTAGATTACAAGATATGAAAATAACACCTACAATTAAGAGCATCTCCAGCCGGTCGCCCCCCAGGGGGCTTGAAATAACGTCGCCTGGGGGCGAACCGATGCTAAAATCGGCGTGGCGGCGATTGAGTTCCCAGCCGCCGCCCCCAGGCGCCGATTTCAGCCCAATTTTGGCACAAACGTGCCCACTTTCAGCGCAAAATTGGCCCATTATCGGCGCAAATTGACTAATGTCGGCCCATATTCGCCGTGCTTTGGCACAAATTCAACAGAAGCTATTTTTTATCACATAATTCATCACAGAAAATCAATAAAAATCAAATACTTCAATACAAATTATATAGTTCAACAAATAAAAACTCATATTTCATCACATGTCGAGATAGGCATTGCCCTTGAGCCTTCATAGGTGCTCCACCAGATCCTGCTGCAGTTGTTGATGCACCAGTGGGTCTCGGATCTCCTGGCGCATATTGAGGAAGGGCGTCCAGGTTGCCGGTAGGTGGTGATCAACTTGGGCAAGAGGACCCTGCTTGTAATATGGTTCAATGTCAAACACTGGCTCCTCCTGCTCGCTCTCAATGATCATATTGTGCAAGATGACACAACAAATCATGATCTCCCACATTTGATCTTTTGACCAGGCCTGAACGGGGTACCGGACAACAGCAAATTGAGATTGGAGCACACCAAATGCCCACTCGACATCCTTCGTGCAAATCTCCTGAACCTTCGCAAAGTGGGAGTACTTGCCTCCTGGCACAGGGTTTGAGATAGTCTTCACAAATGTGAACCATCTCGGATAGATGCCATCTGCTAGGTAGTATCCCTTGTTGTAGTGTCGCCCATTGACCTCGAAGTTCAACGGAGGAGAATGACCTTCAACAAGCTTGGCAAAGACAGGGGAGCACTGCAATATGTTGATGTCATTGTGAGTTCCTGGCATACCAAAGGAGTGCCAAATCTAGAGGTCGTGTGTGGCCACTGCCTCAAGTACCACACTGCAACCGCCTTTGGTGCCTTTGTACATCCCCTGCCAAGCAAATGGACAGTATTTCCATTTCCAATGCATGCAGTGAATGCTTCCAAGAATCCCAGGAAATCCACTCACTACTAGGAAAAAGCTTATAAACAATCAATTACCAGTAGCGCGCTATATTGACCCACGCTACTGCTATTTAGTAGTAGCGTGTGGCCAAAAATACCATGCTATTAGTAAATATTCTCGACCGTGCCACGCATACGGACCATAGTAATAGTGTGGGTTTTAAACCCATGCTACTGCTAAATGGATAGCTGTAGCGCATGTGAGACACCTGCGCTACCGCTAGCCTAATCCCACGCCGGACCACAGCCCCGATCCATTCCCACACCCCACCAACCATCCCAGTCCACTCCCACACCCCACCCATCCCCGATCCAGATTCCCTCCACCTCCTCTCCTCTCCTCTGTCGGCCTCCCTTCCACCACCTATCCTCACCTCTGCTACCGGGATCCCCTCCCCGTTCTTCTCCGATTGCTGGCATCCCCGTCTCTCCCTCTCTCTGATCCATGGCGGGATCCACCACTCGGCCGATGGCGGCTAGCCTGGGCTGCTCCTCACCACGGCGTGGAGGCGGGGCGGCGACCCCGAGGGCGAGCCTAGTGGCAGCACGGACAGCGACTGAGGAGGCAGTGAACGAGGTGGTACTGCGACAGGCCGCGCTGGTGGAGGACCTGCAGGGGCGCCCGGTGGCACGGGAGGCTCAGGCGGGCGGGACGAGCAGCTGGAGCAGGAGGGCAACGTCGAGCTCGGCTGGGGCCTCCTCGGTGATGCCTACGACCGCTGCAGCGAGGTCTCCGCCGAGTACGCCAAGACCTTCTACCTCGCTGAGCCCCTCACTCGTCACTCACTACTCTGTAACTCTGATGATGCTAATCTGTAGTAGTTAAGCCATCTGTCTCGGCACATTCAGTCCAAATTCTGGCCAATCTCAGGGTATCTAGCCATCCTTGCCTGCTCCAACAATTTTTGTTTGCTTCAGTCCCCAATATGGTTCGTAGTAGACAAACAGGTAGTAGAATTTTTCCATGGGATAATTTATGATCCCTCAGAATTGTTGTTTTTTCCCTTGCCATACATACATCACCCTTTATTTCTGAAACCAAAAGTCCTATTTCTCGGATTTATAATTTTCGGAGCTTGCAGATAGTTAATTGAAGTACAACAATTGGTTGTAATTTTGGTTCATGACCTGCACCATCTGCAAATACACATCTAGTATCCAAGAAAGTTTCTGTTCTGTCACTCAGGGTCATACTCACTGCAGCTAGTAGATATACCTTCTGTTGGATTTGAAATAAACTAAAAAAGTAACATGATTTTTCTTATCTTGTACGTCATTAGGAGCCATGAAAATTAACTAAAAAAGTAAAAACAGAGGAGAGGGTCCAGTGAGTAGCTGGGTCCCTAGCAACCAAAAGAAAAAAGAGAAAAACAGAGACCAATTACTTACTATTAATTGTCTTATCTTGTGTTGTGCGCCATGCAATTTTCTGTTCAGCTAACTGCATGACCAATATTAACTATTCAGTAGGCTATATTAGTAATTTGATTTTTCTTGTTTTGTGCAGTTTGGAGAAATTCATGGTTATTTCCCGTTATGTTTACCTTTCACACTAATAGCGATTGATTTGCACCATCCAGGGAGGCATGCATTATGCAAAATGTCTATATCAGCTAGAGAAGTAGTGGAAATCAGTAAACATTATTATTCTTATGCCTTATCTGAATAGCTTGGGAAATTCCTTACATGGAATACATGATATATTTATCTGTGGTTAATGATGAGGATACAGACCTGGGGTAGGGTCATAGGCCTGACCTATACGCCCTACCCAAGGTCACTACCCTAGAAGATAAGAAGTCCAAGAGGCAACGAAGAAGCCTCAGTCAAAGGTGTCGAGTGCAATCCACTCGACCAATCATATCACTCGGATACCCCTCCTACTTGTTGTCACTCGACCATACAAGGAATCACTCGACCTGCCGAAGATCAGGAGTCACTCAGCATTGCAACGGTCAGGCGTTCACTCCGTAGTCTTTAAGGTCATTAATAGCACTTAAGACTAGCATTATCAGTAACGCCCATACTTTATGTACATTAAGCCTCTTGTAATGGAGGATGGTTGGGGTCCTGGCGCACTCTATATAAGCCACCCCCCTTCTCTGGGACAAGGGTTCACACCCCCTGTAACATCACACACACATAATCCAGTCGACCGCCTCCGGGCACCGAGACGTAGGGCTATTACTTCCTCTGCAAAGGGCCTGAACTCGTAAATCCTGTGCGTACACCTTCGCCATAGCTGAGATGTTGCCTCTCCATACCTACCCCCCCCTCTCTACTGTCAGTCTTAGAACCACGACAGTTGGCACCCACCGTGGGGCAGGTGCCTTAGCGACTTGTTGGTGAAGTTGTAATTTTTCCGATCCTCATCATCATGGTTTCCGGTGGCGGATTGGCTGAGGGCCGCGAGATCCGTCTCGGCACGCTCGTTTTCATCGCCGACGACTCCGATTGGCTTCAGGAAACTCCCCTGGACGTCGAGGCGCTCCCCGTCCGAGGGGCGACGCACTTTCGCGCGTGCGTTCGGGCGTCCTTCTCCGACAGCCGTCGACCTAGTATCGGTCGGCTCCGATGGTGTCTTCTCTCCCCGCTGTTCGCCACCGCAAGTGATTCGGTCGGTCGTGGCTTCAGCGATGGGTGAAACATGCGGTGGCTTGATATTCGGCCACCCATCAAGTCGGTGCAATCGAGCCCGACAAAACTTTCCACGGCCTGTTCGATCTGTCGACTGGCTCCGCAGAGACCGCATCCGAGTGCGATAGCAGCGACCCTGCGGCTGAAGTCTTGATGGTCGATGGACCACATAGTCCGCCTGGCTTCCGCCGTGAAGACGGCAGGGATGGTGGCAGCGATCCATGATAACCCACAAGTATAGGGGATCACAACAGTTTTCGAGGGTAGAGTATTCAATCCAAATTTGTTGATTCGACACAAGGGGAGCCAAAGAATATTCTCAAGTATTAGCAGCTGAGTTGTCAATTCAACCACACCTGGAAACTTAGTATCTGCAGCAAAGTGTTTAGTAGCAAAGTAATATGATAGTGGTGGTAACGGTAACAAAAGTAAAGACAGTAAAAGTAATGTTTTTGGTATTTTGTAGTGATTGTAACAGTAGCAACGGAAAAGTAAATAAGCGTAAACTAGTATATGGAAAACTCGTAGGCACCGGATTAGCGATGGATAATTATGCCGGATGTGGTTCATCATGTAACAGTCATAACATAGGGTGACACAGAACCAGCTCCAGTTCATCAATGTAATGTAGGCATGTATTCCGTATATAGTCATACGTGCTTATGGAAAAGAACTTGCATGACATCTTTTGTCCTACCCTCCCGTGGCAGCGGGGTCCTATTGGAAACTAAGGGATATTAAGGCCTCCTTTTAATAGAGAACCGGAACAAAGCATTAGCACATAGTGAATACATGAACTCCTCAAACTACGGTCATCACCGGGAGTGGTCCCGATTATTGTCACTTCGGGGTTGCCGGATCATAACACATAGTAGGTGACTATAGACTTGCAAGATAGGATCTAGAACACACACATATTCATGAAAACATAATAGGTTCAGATCTGAAATCATGGCACTCGGGCCCTAGTGACAAGCATTAAGCATAGCAAAGTCATAGCAACATCAATCTCAGAACATAGTGGATACTAGGGATCAAACCCTAACAAAACTAACTCGATTACATGATAAATCTCATCCAACCCATCACCGTCCAGCAAGCCTACGATGCAATTACTCACGCACGGCGGTGAGCATCATCAAATTGGTGATGGAGGATGGTTGATGATGATGACGGCGACGAATCCCCCTCTCCGGAGCCCCGAACGGACTCCAGATCAGCCCTCCCGAGAGAGATTAGGGCTTGGCGGTGGCTCCGTATCGTAAAACGCGATGAAACTTTCTCTCTAATTTTTTTCTCCCCGAAAGCCAATATATGGAGTTGGAGTTGGCGTCGGAGGGCCACCAGGGGGCCCACAAGGTAGGGGGGCGCGCCCAGGGGGGAGGGGCGCGTCCCCCACCCTCGTGAACAGGGTGTGGGCCCCCTGGCCTTCATATTTGGCGAGGATTTTTTATTATTTATTCTAAGATATTCCGTAGAGTTTCAGGTCATTCCGAGAACTTTTGTTTTCTGCACATAAAACAACACCATGGCAATTCTGCTGAAAACAGCGTCAGTCCGGGTTAGTTCCATTCAAATCATACAAGTTAGAGTCCAAAACAAGGGCAAAAGTGTTTGGAAAAGTAGATACGACGGAGACGTATCAACTCCCCCAAGCTTAAACCCTTGCTTGTCCTCAAGCAATTCAGTTGACAAACTGAAAGAGAAAAAGAAAAACTTTTACAAAATCTGTTTGCTCTTGTTGTTGTAAACATGAAAAGCCAACATTCAAGTTTCAGCAATTATTATGAACTAACCACACTCACAATAACACGTAGGTCTCACAATTACTCATATCAATAGCATAATTAGCTAGCGAGCCATAATAATAAAACTCGGATGACAACACTTCCTCAAAATAATCATAACATGATATAACAAAATGGTATCTCGCTAGCCCTTTCTGAGACCGCAAAACATAAATGCAGAGCACCTTTAAAGATCAAGGACTGACTAAACATTGTAATTCATGGTAAAAGAGATCCAGTCAAGTCATACCCAATATAAACCAATAATAATGAATGCAAACGACAGTGTGCTCTCCAGCGGGTGCTTTTTAATAAGAAGGGTGATGACTCAACATAAAAGTAAATAGATAGGCCCTTCGCAGAGGGAAGCAGGGATTTGTAGAGGTGCCAGAGCTCGGTTTTGAAATAGAGATAAATTATATTTTGAGCGGCATACTTTCATTGTTAACATAACAACTAAAAGACGACGATATCTTCCATGCTAAACAGATTATAGGCGGTTCCCAAACAGAATGGTAAAGTTTATACTCCCCCTCCTCCACAACCATCAATCCATGGCTTGCTCCAAACAACGAGTGCCTCCAACATTCAACGGGTCCCAAGGGGAGTTTTGTTTGCAGTTATTTTGATTTAGCTTTGATCTTTTTGGATCATGGGACTGGGCATCCCGAATACCAGCCATTTTCTCGTGAATGAGGAGCGGAGTCCACTCATCTTGAGAATAACCCGCCTAACACGAAAGATAAGGGCAGCTCTAGTTGACATATGAGCTATTTGAGCATGCAAAACAGAATGTTTATTTGAAGGTTTAGAGTTTGGCACATACAAATTTACTTGGAACAGCAGGTAAATACCGCATATAGGAAGGTATAGTGGACTCATATGGCATAACTTTGGGGTTCAAGGAGTTTGGATGCACAAGCAGTATTCCCGCTTAGTACAGGTGAAGGCTAGCAAAAGACTGGGAAGTGACCAACTGAGAGGGCGACAACAGTCGTAAACATGCATTAAAATTAATTCACACCGAGTACAAGCATGAGTAGGATATAATCCACCATGAACATAAATATCATGAAGGCTATGTTGATTGGATTCAACTACATGCGTGAACATGTGCCAAGTCAAGTCACTCAATTCATTTAAAGGAGGATACCACCCCATCATACCACATCATAATCATTCTAATAGCATGTTGGCACGCAAGGTAAACCATTATAACTCATAGCTAATCAAGCATGGCACAAGCAACTATAATCTCTAAATGTCATTGCAAATATGTTTACTTCATAATAGCTGAATCAGGAACGATGAATCATCATATTTACAAAAACAAGAGAGGTTGAGTTCGTACCAGCTTTTCTCTTCTCAATAAGTCCATCATATATCATCATTATTGCCTTCCACTTGCACGACCGAATGGTGTGTATAATAATAAGAGTGCACGTCCATTGGACTAAGCTGGAATCTGCAAGCATTCAACTCAAGAGAGAAGACAAGTAATATGGGCTCTAGGTATAAATAATCAATCATGCATAAAAGAGCCACTAAGCATTTTCAATATGGTCTTCTCGACCCCCAAAGAAAGAAAAAGAAATAAAAACTATTTACACGGGAAAGCTCCCAACAAGCAAAAGAAGAACGGGAAATATTTTGGGTTTTCTTTTTAATTCTACTACAAGCATGGAAAGTAAACTAACTATTTTTTTTTGTTTTTCTTAAAGTTTAACAAACACACAAGAAGAAAGCAGGAAAAAGAAATTTAAACTAGCATGGATATTACAGTGAAAAAGTATGAGCACTGACATCTAGCAATGAGTGTGTGTGAACATAAATGTAATGTCGGTGGGAAATACGTACTCCCCCAAGCTTAGGCTTTTGGCCTAAGTTGGTCTATTGCCAGGGATGGCCTGGCGGATATCCGTAGGTGAAGCTGGGGTCGTATCGTGACGCAGCGGCTATTGCCGCCTGAGCTGTAGTGTGGAGTCGAGCAGCCTCCACTCCCCTTTCGTACTCATCTTCCTCCTCTCTGGTAATAATATATCTTCCTCTCGCCTAAAAATCAAAGAAGGTAGGAGCAGGAAGAGCAACACGGACCACATGCCGTCTGTCAAAGATTAGTCGATACTGGTAAGGTGGTCCAGTCCTCTCAATGAACTGGTGTGAAAACATAGAATCAAGATCTAAATAAGAAGAGGGTAACTCCATATCACCCTCACGAATGTCTACATCAAGAAAATTAGCTAAACAGGTTGCATATATTCCTCCAAAGAAATCTCCGCTATGCCTATTCTGATGCAACCTACGAGCTACAATGGCGCCCGAATGATAAGATTGGTCTCCTAACACAGCACTTCTAAGAATGCTGAGATCAGGGGCACACATGTGACAAGCTTCATCCTTAGCAGTTATACATTTACCAATGAAGAGAGCAAAATAATGTATAGCAGGAAATTGAATGCTCCCTATAGTGGCCTGCGCTATATCTCTAGATTCCCCCACAGTTATTCTAGCAAGAAAGTCTCTATATTCAGATTTAGGGGGATCCCGCATACTACCCCAAGATGGAAGTTTGCATGCAAGAGTGAAATCCTCTAAGTCCATTGTATAAGATTTGTCATAAAGGTCAAACATGACTGAAGGAGAATTACGCAAAGTTGTAAAATCAAACCTCCCCACAAATGAACTTGTGAGGTAACGATACTGTGGGTATTTATCAGCTTCAAAGGCCTCAAGACCGGCATTATGCACATATGCGTAGAATTCTTCTTTAATTCCTACTTGATTCATAAAATTTTCTGAGGGCCATTGACAGGGCCTCACGAGTGCGTCTCTTGGTGGTTCCTCGTCAGCATCACGTATTGAAGCCTGGGACCTTGCTTCCTTGAAGGACCACCTTGGAACATCCTCCTAAGCATATTGTTTCCTCTGAAAAATTTCTGAAATTTTTAGTAACTTCAAATAAAAGTGAACCAACTTCAATAAAATTGATAGCAACAACTCCCACAAGTGCCTAGGACCTATATCAAGCATTAGAACTACTTGGAACCATATAAATTTGACGTGCAAGCTCAAGAACATGGTCACCTATGCAGCACAAATTTGCAATGGATAAAGAACTAGAACAAAAACTAATTGGACCAATGGAGGAGTCACATACCAAGGAACAATCTCCCCAAGCAGTTTTGCAAGAGGGGCTTTGAGCAAGGAGATCGAAAATCACAGCAACAGGGGCTGGAACTCGTGCCTGAGTTGGTTTTTCGTGTTTGTGTGAGGCAGAGGAAGGAGATGGGTGCAGGAATAAGTGGAGGAGGGCCACCATGGGCCCACGAGACAGGGGGCGCGCCTAGGGGGGTAGGGCGCGCCCTCCACCCTCGTGGCCAGGTGGCAGCTCCCCCCGTGGTAATTTTTGCACAGTAAATTCTCAAATATTCCCGAAAAAATCATATTAAATTGGCATGGCATTCTGAGGACTTTTATTTTCGGGATATTTTTATATTGCACGGATAAGTCAGGAAACAGACAGAAAAATACTATTTTACTTTATTTCTACTAAATAACAGAAAATATAAAGAGGGTACAGAAGGTTGTGCTTCTAGTTTCATCCATCTCGTGATAATCAAAATGAACCCACTAACAAGGTTGATCAAGTCTTGTTAACAAACTCATTCCGAATAATCACGGAACCGGAGAAATTTTGAATGACACTAAGTTACCTCAATGGGGATATGAAAATCCCCAACAATAAGAATATCGTACTTTTTCTTGACAGTAGGGAGAGGAAATTCAAAACCTCCAAATATAATCGATGGAACTTTTCCAATAGAGTTGCTACTATAAACTTGAGGTTGTTTCCTCGGAAAATGTACCGTATGCTCATTACCATTAACATGAAAAGTGACATTGCCTTTGGTGCAATCAATAACAGCCCCTGCAGTATTAAGGAAAGGTCTTCCAAGAATAATAGACATACTATCATCCTCGGGAATATCAAGAATAACAAAGTCCGTTAAAATAGTAACATTCGCAACTACAACAGGCACATCCTCACAAATACCGACAGGTATAGCAGTTGATTTATCAGCCATTTGCAAAGATATTTCAGTAGGTGTCAACTTATTCAAGTCAAGTCTATGATATAAAGAGAGAGGCATAACACTGACACCGGCTCCAAGATCACATAAAGCAGTTTTAACATAATTTCTCTTAATGGAGCATGGTATAGTAGGCACTCCGGGATCTTCAAGTTTCTTTGGTATTCCACCCTTAAAAGTATAATTAGCAAGCATGGTGGAAATTTCAGCTTCAGGCATCTTTCTGTTATTAGTAATAATATCCTTCATATACTTAGCATAAGGATTTGTTTTGAGCACATCAGTTAATCGCATACGCAAGAAGATGGGTCTAATCATTTCAGCAAAGCGCTCATAATCCTCATCATCCTTTTCCTTGGATGGTTTGGGAGGAAAAGGCATGGGTTTCTGAACCCATGGTTCTCTTTCCTTACCATGTTTCCTAGCAACAAAGTCTCTTTTATCATAATGTTGATCCTTTGATTGTGGGTTATCAAGATCAACAGCAGGTTCAACTTCTACATCATTATCATTACTAGGTTGAGCATCAACATGAACATTATCATTAACATTATCACTAGGTTCATGTTCATCACCTGATTGTGTTTCAGCATCAGACATAGAGATATCATTTGGATTATCAGGTGGTTCAGCAATAGGTTCACTAGAAGTTTGCACAGTCCTATCCTTTTTCTTTTTCTTCCTCTTAGAAGAACTAGGTATATCAATATTATTTCTCTGAGAATCTTGCTCGATTCTCTTAGGGTGGCCTTCAGGATACAAAGGTTCCTGAGTCATTCTACCAGTTCTAGTAGCCACTCTAACAGCATAATCATTTTTCTTACTATTCATTTCATCAAGCACTTCTTTCTGAGCTTTAAGTACTTGTTCTACTTGAGTGGTAACCATAGAAGCATGCTTGCTAACAAGTTTAAGTTCTCCTCTAATATCAGCCATATAATCACTCAAGCGTTTAATCATAAAGGAATTCTGTTTTAATTGTCTACCATAATAAGCATTAAAGTCATCTTGCTTAAACATAAAGTCATCAAACTCATCCAAGCACTGACTAGCAATTTTAGTAGGAGGAACTTCAGCTTTATCATATCTATAGAGAGAATTTACCTTTACTACCTGTGTCGGGATATCGGGAGGTTCTTCAGTAAATAAGTAATTGAGATCATATACTTCTTCAACAGGCGGTAAATTAAGACCATGTATTTCTTCAATAGGAGGTAAATTCTTAACATCTTCAGCTTTAATACCTTTTTCTTTCATAGATTTCTTTGCCTCTTGCATATCTTCGGGACTGAGAAATAGAACACCTCTCTTCTTCGGAGTTGGTTTAGGAATAGGTTCAGTAATAGGCTCAGGAGCTGGCTCAGGAGTTGGCTCAAGAGTTGGCTCAGGAGGTGCCCAATTATTTTCATTAGCCAACATATTATTCAATGGAAGTTCAACGTCATCCGGTGTTCTTTCCCTGAAAACAGAACCAGCACAACTATCCAGGTAATCTCTGGAAGCATCGGTTAGTCCATTATAAAAGATATCAAATATTTCAGGTTTCTTAAGAGGATGATCAGGCAAAGCATTAAGTAACTTGAGAAGCCTCCCCCAAGCTTGTGGGAGACTCTCTTCTTCAATTTGCACAAAATTGTATATTTCCCTCAAAGCAGCTTGTTTCTTATGAGCAGGGAAATATTTAGCAGAGAAGTAATAAACCATATCTTGGGGACTTTGCACACAAGCAGGATCAAGGGAATTAAACCATTTCTTAGCATCACCCTTTAATGAGAATGGAAATATTTTGTGTATATAAAAGTAGCGCGATCTCAGGTTATTAGTAAACAGGGCAGCTATATCATTTAACTTAGCAAGATGTGCCACAACAGTTTTAGATTCATAGCCATAAAAAGGATCAGATTCAACCAAAGTAATTATATCTGGATTGACAAGAATATCATAATAATCATAATCAGGAACACAGATAGGTGAAGTAGCAAAAGCAGGGTCGGGTCTCATCCTACCTCTAAAAGATTCTTTACTCCAGTTAGTTAGCAACCTCTTACGTTCAAAACTATCCTGGCAAGCAACAATAGCTTCAAAAGATTCAGCACTAAAAAGATAACCCTCAAGAATAGAAGGCATAGGCCCATCATCACTAACATCATCGTGTTCAGGTTCATTAATTTCTCTTTCTCTAGACCTAGCAATTTGCTCATCAAGAAATTCACCGAGTGGCACAGTAGTATCAAGCATAGAAGTAGTTTCATCTTAAGTATCGTGCATAGCAGAAGTGGCATTATCAATAACATGCGACATATCAGAATTAATAGCAGTAGTAGGTTTAGGTGTCGCAAACTTATTCATAACAGAAGGAGAATCTAGTGCAGAGCTAGATGGCAGTTCCTTACCTCCCCTCGTACTTGAGGGCAAAATCTTGGTTTTAGCGTCTTTCAAGTTCTTCATAGTGATCAAAAGATATAAATACCAAGTGACTCAGAGAATAGAGCTATGCTCCCCGGCAACGGCGCCAGAAAAAGGTCTTGATAACCCACAAGTATAGGGGATCGCAACAGTTTTCGAGGGTAGAGTATTCAACCCAAATTTGTTGATTCGACACAAGGGGAGCCAAAGAATATTCTCAAGTATTAGAAGCTGAGTTGTCAATTCAACCACACCTAGAAACTTAGTATCTGCAGCAAAGTGTTTAGTAGCAAAGTAATATGATAGTGGTGGTAACGGTAACAAAAGTAAAGACAGTAAAAGTAATGTTTTTGGTGTTTTGTAGTGATTGTAACAGTAGCAACAGAAAAGTAAATAAGCGTAAACCAGTATATGGAAAACTCGTAGGCACCGGATTAGCGATGGATAATTATGCCGGATGTGGTTCATCATGTAACAGTCATAACATAGGGTGACACAGAACCAGCTCCAGTTCATCAATGTAATGTAGGCATGTATTCCGTATATAGTCATACGTGCTTATGGAAAAGAACTTGCATGACATCTTTTGTCCTACCCTCTCGTGGCAGCGGGGTCCTATTGGAAACTAAGGGATATTAAGGCCTCCTTTTAATAGAGAACCGGAACAAAGCATTAGCACATAGTGAATACATGAACTCCTCAAACTACGGTCATCACCGGGAGTGGTCCCGATTATTGTCACTTCGGGGTTGCCGGATCATAACACATAGTAGGTGACTATAGACTTGCAATATAGGATCTAGAACACACATATATTCATGAAAACATAATAGGTTCAGATCTGAAATCATGGCACTCGGGCCCTAGTGACAAGCATTAAGCATAGCAAAGTCATAGCAACATCAATCTCAGAACATAGTGGATACTAGGGATCAAACCCTAACAAAACTAACTCGATTACATGATAAATCTCATCCAACCCATCACCGTCCAGCAAGCCTACGATGCAATTACTCACACACGGCGGTGAGCATCATGAAATTGGCGATGGAGGATGGTTGATGATGATGACGGCGACGAATCCCCCTCTCCGGAGCCCCGAACGGACTCCAGATCAGCCCTCCCGAGAGAGATTAGGGCTTGGCGGCGGCTCCGTATCGTAAAACGCGATGAAACTTTCTCTCGGATTTTTTTCTCCCCGAAAGCCAATATATGGAGTTGGAGTTGGTGTCGGAGGGCCACCAGGGGGCCGACGAGGTAGGGGGGCGCGCCCAGGGGGGAGGGGCGCGCCCCCTGGCCTTCATCTTTGGCGAGGATTTATTATTATTTATTCTAAGATATTTCGTGGAGTTTCAGGTCATTCCGAGAACTTTTGTTTTCTGCAAATAAAACAACACCATGGCAATTCTGCTGAAAACAGCGTCAGTCCGGGTTAGTTCCATTCAAATCATACAAGTTAGAGTCCAAAACAAGGGCAAAAGTGTTTGGAAAAGTTGATACGACGGAGACGTATCAATCCATCGCGCGTCCACGAGGAGTACCACCCCGAACCCCTCTCTTCGCAGCAGAGGGAAGAACTTCGTCGCCGCAACATGGATGCACTCCACACGCCCATCGTTGGAGAAACCCCCAAGGCTCGGGCCTTGGAAGAGGTGCGCTTGGCTAATTTGGCTGAGCACACTCGACTGGAGAACCTCCAACGCGCTCACGAGCGTGCTTGGGAATGGATCCCTGAGTGCAGTCGACGACAGCTTTTCCCGCCTCCACCTAAGGTATACCGCACTCCGATTCAAAATCTCACAGCTGCGGCCCGAATAGCAGACTCAATTAAACCTTCCCAGTCGAAGGCTGGAAGAGGTTTGATGCAGATCCGGGCCTTACTCCGGACAGTAGGAGAATAGAACACAGCAGTGTCTCAATCGCGGAATAGGATTCATAGCAGATCCGTGGTAGCGGATACAGTTCAGTTGGCCCACAGCCCAAGATCGCCCCTGCGGCGTGAAGGCCATGGACAGTATGATCGCTGACTCGACCGCGATAATCGTCGTTGAGTGCCCACACCTCCTCCGAGGAGTGCATCATATGTGCCTCGGCAGTACGATGACAGACACCATCACAGTGGCAAGCGCAGAGCACCAGTCGACCCAAGAGAGCCAGGCTTTGATGCAAGATCTATCCTCGTTCAAGGTCTAGTCGACCGGAATAGAGCGCATAGAGAAGACCCTAGCAGAGATCGTCCAACTGGCAGCAGAGTTCATGTTTCGGGTCCAGAGTGTTTCAGCAGAGTCATCAGAGCTGCAGTGATTCCTCCCAACTTCAGGTAGGCGACTGGAGTTAGCAAGTTCACTGGAGAGTCCAAGCCTAAAACTTGGCTTGAGGATTACCGAGTGGCTGTACAGATCGGTGGCGGTAATGATGAAGTGGCAATCAAGCATCTTCCTCTGATGTTAAAAGGGTCGGCCAGAGCGTGGTTGACTCAGTTAGCCCCAGGTAGTATATACAGTTGGGAAGAGCTTGCTCGAGTGTTCGTCAGAACTTTTGAGGGCACTTGCAAGCGGCCAGCAGGGTTGACAGAGTTGCAGCATTGTGTACAGAAATCGAATGAGACTCTAAGAGATTTCATTCAGAGATGGACCACTTTGCATCACACCGTGGAAAATGTATCAGAGCATCAAGAAGTGTGTGCCTTCAAGGAAGGCGTTAAATACCAAGAGCTGGTCCTGAAGTTCGGTCGGACTGGAGATATGACTCTGACTCGGATGATGGAAATAGCCACCCGGTACGCTAACGGAGAAGAAGAGGATCGACTCCGCAGCAGAAAGGGTAAACCAGTCGGCCAAGATGCCGGTGGCGGTAATTCCAATCGGAAACAGAAACGTAAGGTCGAGTCTACAGCACCCGGTGAGATCGTGGCAGTGGTTCAAGGAAAGTTTCAAGGAAAACCTAAGGGGCCCTGGACCCCTAAGAAGGTAAAGGACCAAGCAGGAAATTATGTGTTGGATTTACCATGTCACACCCATACGAAGAAAGATGAAGAGGGTAACCTGATTTACCCTAAGCACACCACTCGACAATGTCGACTCCTGATCCAGCAGTTCCGAGAGAAACAACCCAGTGAGAAGGATAAGGAGTCGGACAAAGATAAGGGCAAAGAGGAAGACGATGGTTATCCCAAAGTCAATTCCACCCTGATGATTTTTGTAGATGTTGAGAGCAAGAGTCGGTTGAAAGTTATCAACAGAGAAGTGAATATGGTTGCCCCGACAACGACAACCACATACCTTAAATGGTCTCAAACAGCCATCACATTCGACCAGTCTGATCACCCTGCGCGTATAGCCACCCCTGGGAGGCAAGCGTTGGTTGTCGACTCGGTGGTCGAAGGCACTAGACTGACCAAAGTGCTAATGGATGGTGGTAGCAGCCTCAATATCCCTTATGCTGAAACCTTGAAGGGGATGGGCATTCCGATGTCCAAACTTAGCAAGAGCAATATGAGTTTCCATGGCGTTATCCCTAGAAAGAAAGCCGAATCACTCGGCCAGATCGCCCTTGACGTGGTTTTCGGTGATCCAAGAATTACCATAAGGAGAAGTTGACATTTGAAGTCGTGGATTTCCAGAGTGCTTATCATGCCATTCTGGGTAGGCCTGCCTACGCACGTTTTATGGCTCGACCATGTTACTTGTACCTCAAGTTGAAGATGCCTGGCCCCAGAGGTGTGATCACAGTTACTGGCAATCGGCAGAAAGCGAAGGAATGCTTCCAGAAGGGTTCCAAAATTGCTGGTGCACAAATGGCAGCAGTTGAATTTCAAGAATATCAGAAGAATGTAGATCCGAGTGATTTGCTCCCAGCTAAGAAGCCCGCAACATATTCTGCATTTCAGTCGTCTGGTGAAACAAAGCCGATTCATATTCACCCGACCGATCCCATTGCCGCACCGACTCATATCTCAACGACACTCAACAGCAAATAGGAAGAAGTGCTCATCCAGTTCCTTCGTGAGAACTGGGACATCTTTGCATGGAAACCTTCTGACATGCCGGGTGTACCCAGAGAACTGGCTGAGCACCGTTTGCGTGTCGATCCCAAGGTAAAACCCGTCAAAGAGCATCTTCAGCGGGCCGCCGTGCAGAAGAGAAAGGCAATTGGCAAGGAAGTGGCTCGGCTCCTAGCAGCAGAATTCATCCGAGAGATCTACCACTCCGAGTGGCTTGCCAATGTAGTCATGGTCCCTAAGAAGGATGATTCACTTCGTATGTGCATCGATTTCAAGCATATCAATCGGGCCTGCCCGAAAGATCATTTCCCTCTCCCCCGCATCGATCAGATTGTGGACTTGACTGCGGGGTGTGAGCGCTTGTCTTTTTTAGATGCATATTTCGAGTATCATCAGATCTTACTGTATGGTCCTGATGAAATAAAAATAGCCTTCATCACCCCATTCGGGTGCTTTTGCTATGTCACCATGCCATTTGGTCTCAAAAATGCTGGAGCCACATTCATGAGGATGATTCAGAAGTGCCTACTCACTCAAATCAGTCGGAATGTGGAAGCATACATGGACGACATTGTGGTCAAGTCACGTAAAGGTTCGACCTACTGACTGACCTCGCAGAAACCTTTGCCAACCTAAGAAGGTATGATATCAAGCTTAATCCTTCAAAATGCACATTCGGAGTTCCAGGTGGAAAGTTACTCAGTTTCCTTGTTTCCGAATGGGGGATCGACGCAAATCCAGAAAAAGTTGATACCATCCTCCGAATGAAACGCCATGTGCATGTGCATGACGTTCAGAAGCTTACTGGTTGTTTGGCCGCCTTGAGTCGATTCATTTCTCGTCTCGGTGAAAAGGCCTTGCCTCTTTACCGATTGATGAAGAAATCTGATAAATTCGAGTGGACTGACGAAGCTGATGCAGCGTTTGCAGAGCTCAAAACCCCGTTTTCCACCCAGCCGGTGCTTGCTGCACCAATCGGCAAAGAGCCTTTACTGCTTTATATTGCAGCCACTGGACAAGTTGTCAGTACAGTACTCACGGTCGAGCGGTAAGAAGAAGGAAAGGCTTACAAAGTTCAGGGCTCAGAGTATTATCTTTCTGAAGTTTTGACTCCATCCAAGCAACGATATACACATTATCAGAAGCTTGTTTATGGAATCTACATGACCATGAAGAAGGTTGCACACTATTTCCCTAATCACTCCATTACAGTCGTCAGCGACGCACCATTATCTGAAATTCTGAACAACAGAGATGCAACTAGTCGAGTGGCAAAATGGGCGATTGAACTCCTTCCATTGGATATGAAGTTTGAGGCATCAAGTCCCAAGCAATCGCATATTTCCTTGCCGAGTGGATTGAACAGCAACTGCCGACTCAAATTCACTCGGAGCATTGGACCATGTTCTTCGATGGCTCCAAGATGCTGAATGGTTCTGGAGCTGGGGTAGTGTTGGTATCCCCCATGGAGACAGGCTTAGTTATGTTCTCCAAATTCATTTTGACTCTTCCAACAATGAGGCTGAATATGAAGCACTTTTGTACAGGTTGCGTATGGCCATTTCACTCGGCGTCCGTTGCCTCATGGTCTACGGTGACTCGGATTTGGTGGTTAATCAAGTGATGAAATAATGGGATGTCAGTACCCAAGCCATGACTGGTTATTGCAATGCAGTAAGAAAGCTGGAAAAGAAGTTTGAAGGGTTGGAGCTTCACCATATACCCCGTCTGAAAAATCAAGCCGCAGATGAATTGGCAAAGATAGGATCTAAGAGAGAGGCCATTCCCAGCAATGTGTTTTTGGAGCATATTCATTCACCTTCAGTTCAGGAAGATCCTTTCACTGAAGAGTCCCCACAGCCTAAGAGCGCCACAGACCCGACTGAAGTCAAAATCCTAGCCGTGGTCGACTTAGTCATGGAGGTTTTGGTCGTCATTCCCGACTGGACAGTGCCATACGTCGCATACATTCTTAGGAAAGAACTTCCAGAGGATGATGAAGAGGCTCGACAGATCGCCCGATGATCTAAAGCCTTTACTGTGATAAAAGGTCAGTTGTTCAGAGAAAGTGTAACTGGAGTCTGCCAGAAATGCATCACGCCAGAAGAAGGCCGAATGATCCTCAATGATATTCACTCGGGGACCTGTGGTCACCATGCGTCCTCTCGGACCATCGTGGCCAAAGCATACCGAGCTGGATTTTACTGGCCAGATGCCAACGAGATGGATTTTACTGTGATAAAAGGTCAGTTGTTCAGAGAAAGTGTAACTGGAGTCTGCCAGAAATGCATCACGCCAGAAGAAGGCCGAATGATCCTCAATGATATTCACTCGGGGACCTGTGGTCACCATGCGTCCTCTCGGACCATCGTGGCCAAAGCATACCGAGCTGGATTTTACTGGCCAGATGCCAACGAGATGGCGAAAGAAATAGTAGACAAATGTTTGTCAGTTTTACTCCAACATGTCCCATAAGCCTGCGTCAGCTCTGAAGACTATTCCACTCGTCTAGCCTTTCACTGTCTGGGGATTGGATATGGTTGGACGTTTGAGGACTGGCAGGAGTCAATTTACCCATGTGCTGGTAGCAGTCGACAAGTTTACCAAATGGATCAAAGCCAAGCCCATTAAAAACCTTGAAGCAAGTACAACTATAAGTTTCATCAGAGAATTGATATTCAGATATGGCGCCCCGCACAGCATCATCACGGATAACGGGTCGAACTTCAAATCTGACAAGTTTAGAGCCTTTTGTGCTTCCCAAGGCACGAGGGTCGATTATGCTTCAGTCGCCCATTCTTAGTCGAATGGACAGGCCGAAAGAGCAAATGGATTGATTCTCAAAGGACTGAAACCCCGATTGATGCATGACCTCAAGCATGCAGCAGGTGCCTGGGTCGATGAACTTCCATCAGTACTTTGGGGATTGAGGCCAACTCCTAATCGGTCGACTGGACGAACTCCATTCTTCTTAGTCTATGGAGCTGAAGCCGTACTCCCGAATGATCTGCTCCACAATGCGCCCCGAGTCGAGCTCTTCTCAGAAGAAGAAGCGGAACAGGCTCGGCAAGATGCAGTCGATCTCCTGGAAGAAGAAAGAGAGATGGCCTTGATCTGATCGACCATCTATCAACAAGACCTGCGTCGATTCCATGCCAGAAATGTAAGGGGTCGGGCATTTCAGGAGGGAGATTTGGTTCTTTGAGTGGACCAGCAGAAACCACACAAGCTCTCTCCTGCTTGGGAAGGCCCCTTTGTTGTCACCAAAGTGCTCCACAACGGAGCATATCGTCTTTTCAACGTCGAGCACAATAAAGATGAGCCACGCGCTTGGAATGCGGAACTGCTCCGCCCCTTTTACTCTTAAGCATTCAGACTATTGAGATGTAATAAGAAATACCTTTTAGTTATCAAAGGCATGATTTTACAGTCTTTCGAATGATTGTTGTTCATTTTTTGCATGTTCTAAAATCCCCCAGTGGGTGCCTTAGCTGCGAATCCGTTTCGCCTAAGTTGAAAAGAAAAATCTTACCGAGTGGTGAGCCAGCCTCTCACTCAGGGGCTTAGCTGCGAATCCGTTTTGCCTAAGTTTGAAAAATCCTACCGAGTGGTGATCCAGACTCTCACTCGTAGGCTTAGATGCGAATCCGTTTCACCTAAGTTTGAAAAATCCTACCGAGTGGTGAGCCAGCCTCTCACTCGGAGGCTTAGCTGCAGTCCAGTACTCGCCTAAGTGTTAAAAATCCCTATCGAGTGATGAGCCAGCCTCTCACTCGGAGGCTTAGCTGCAGTCTAGTACTCGCCTAAGTGTTAAAAATCCTACCGAGTGGTGAGCCAGCCTCTCACTCGGAGGCTTAGCTGTAGTCCAGTACTCGCGTAAGTTTGAAAGATCCTACCAAATGGTATGGGTAGGCCACGACCCCTCCCCCCGGGGTTGCATCGTCAAGAAGAAGGACGAGATTGTGCACACTGCTCCTACCGAGTGGCGAGCAATCCTCTCACTCGGGGGCTTAGCTGCAGTCCAGTACTCGCCTAAGTATAAAAAATCCTACCGAGTGACGAGCAATCCTCTCACTCGGGGGCTTAGCTGCAGTCCAGTACTTGCCTAAGTATAAAAATCCTATCGAGTGGCGAGCAATCCTCTCACTCGGGGGCTTAGCTGCAGTCCAGCACTCGCCTAAGTATAAAAAATCCTACCGAGTGGCGAGCAATCCTCTCACTCGGGGGCTTAGCTGCAGTCTAGTACTCGCCTAAGTATAAAAAATCCTACCGAGTGGCGAGCAATCCTCTCACTTGGGGGATAAGCTGCAGTCCAGTACTCGCCTAAGTTTGAAAAACCCAGCCGAATGGTACAGGTCGACTGCGACCCCTCCCCCAGGGCTGCACCGTCAAGAAGAAGGACGAGATTGTGTGCACTGCCAAAGGCTCATCCAATAGCTGACGCCAAAGCGAGCTGCTTTCAGGAACGTCAAGACCATTGCTGAACGCCTCGCTGATGAGCTAATCAATGCTGCCAAAGGCTCATTCAATAGTTAGTGCCAAGGCGAACTGCTTTCAGGAACGTCAAGGCCATTGCTGACTGCCTCGCTGATGAGCTGATCAATGCTGCTCAAGGCTCGTCCAACAGGTCGACTGCGGCCTCTTCCTCAAAAACTGCATCGAGAGTACAAAAACCGATCCGAGGGAAGAATGAGTTCCACTCGAAGACAAACACAATGTATTCAAAGATAAACCAAGTTCAGATAAATCCAAAGGTTTCTAACCGCGGATTAAAGTACTCGGGCGTCAAGCCCGAAGGAGTTTCAACGATTACAAAATCACTTGGCATTCCGAGGCAAATGAGGGTGAAGCGTAATGTTTTTTCGATCACTCGGCAGGAGAAGGGCTGGCTGGATCACAGAAGCTGTCAAGGTCAATGCTGTCAGCAATATGAGTGGCTGCCTCAAGGAAGGTGTCCATGAAGGACTAGAAGGTGTGCTTCTTAGTATTCACAACCCTGAGGGCCGCCAGCTTGTCTTCTCTGGCCTCCTTGCAGTGCACTCGAACCAATGACAGGGTGATGTCAGCGCCACAACGAGCAGCTGACTTTTTCCACTCTTGCACTCGACCAGGAATCTGATTGAGTCGAGTCATCAGCGACTCGAGGTCTAGAGAAAGTTCCGCCTGAGGCTAGAGTTTAGCATCCACCCGGGTCATCGCCGCCTTCAGCCGAGCCAGATAGGCAACGACGCCGTCCAAACGTGATTCCAACCGCATCAAGTTCATCGCAATGTCATCTTTCACAAGGCAATTGTTGGGGTCGAGACCTGTCTCGACCCGTCCGGTTTTAGCTTCAAAATCCTGACAAAATTCTGCTCCATCATGAAAAATAGTTAGTCGACAATATTACAACATACTTCAATCGATGACAATTAACCAGTCGAGCGGCTATACCTTCAAGCTTCAGAACTAGTTTCGCGGCAAGTTGTCCCAGATAGGACTCTAGCTTGCCTGTCTTGGCTCTGAGGCCTCCAACTTCAGTGGTCAGGTTCTCTTTGTCCTTCTTCAGTTGCTCGACTTCCCGATTGGCTTCTGAGATGGCAGTCTTCAGCTTCGTGTTCTCCTTTTCCAACTTGCCGACTGAAGCTAGCTTCTTGTCCGCAAGCGTTGTCTTCTCACGTGCTTCCTTCTGAGCGGCAGCAAGGTCCTGGTCCTTCTTCTCCAATGCTTCCTTCATTCTCTCTAAAGAAACAACACTCTTCAGACGAGCCTGAAGTTGACGGTTTTCACTATGCACATCTGCTCGTGTGAAGTCACTCGGTTCAAAGAGACTGAAAGAAAAAGCAGTGAAAGACACGAGCTACTAGGTGGGCAACAGTCGATTGGTTACCTCCCATGATGGCCGTTTCTTCTTGAGCAGTCTTGAGGTTCTTCTTTGCGAGTTCAAGATCAAGTTCAACACTGATATGCTTCTTCTTTAACTCGGAAAGCCGAGCTCCAAGATCACAAGTCCTCTGCAGTCAGCGAGAGAGATATATCAGTCGACAGAAATAAGAGATAATGACAGTGAAAAGTTACTCTAAGACTACTACCGAATCAAATATTCAACAGTAGTCTCGGGGACTACACCTAGTGGGTGCACTTAGCATGCCCCCACTGGTTCAGATCAACACTCAGCATGGTCTACCCAACGTGAGTCCAAAAAAAGAAGAAGAGAAGATTCTAAGACCTCAGCCGACTGCCAGCAGTCGACCGTGGTCTCGTGGAATACACCCAGTGGGTGCACTCGGTATGCCCCCACTGGTGAAGTGCCTCCCTGGCAGCACATGGCGAATCGTCTGGGGCTTGATATGCAGCGAAGAGCGATGGCTCCAAGGCGGCCGAAGAAGCTACTGGGTCAGACGAGTGGAGTTGCACAGGAGTGGCAGTAACCGGAGCAGTTGACCCTGGCGGACGATCAGTCGTCAACGAGCTGGCAAATGTGACGTTGGTCCGAACCGGATCTCCGGAATGCTCGACCACTGCCTCAAGCGCCGGCGTCGACTGAGGGACTTGAACTTCAAGCTTTCTCTTGCTCGAGCCCCCACCTTTCCTCCTCCTCTCCTGTAGAGTCACTCTTCTTCATCATCGTCAAGAAGCACGATGACTTCTTGCGAAACTGCAGAGAGAGAGAGAGAGAAACATTGGAAATTCAGCCGACTGACAACCCACTCGACTAAATGAAGCCTGGTCGAACAGACTTATCAACTCGGGAAGTGGTCACATCATCGGTCTCCTTGTCTCCTGGAGCTTTTTCGATATCCATGTCAGTGGCAGCAGAGGTTGGACTGGAAAGATACATGATCCGTTTGGTCAGAACAAAAACTTCAGTCGGCCTAGATAAATGAAAGCAAGATACTCACGCTGAAGCAACAGGGACGTCCATCTTGATCCACGGCAAAGTCTTCCGAGTCTTTGGAGGAGCAACCTTGGGCTGCTTGGTGACCTTCTCTGTCGGCTCCGGGTCGACATCCGAGTGCGCTTCTGCGTGTGGGTACTTGGAGCCACGTTCTTTCCGCGCCCTCCCGCTGGGTCATGGTGTTGCTTGGATCGGCGTTCGGAGCGCGGCGGCGAGTCGACTTCTTCCTCGTCGTCTGACTCCTCGCTCTCCTCCTCCACATCTTCATCCGAAGATTCCCATTCACCACTCTCCTCCGCGCTGGCCTCTCCTTCCTGGTCCTGCTCCAGAGCTTGCTCACCGTTGCTCACAGAAAGTCGAGTAAAAGTCAGTCGAGATCAAGTACAGTCGGAATGTGTATGCAAAGACAGTCAGAATAAAGAGCATACCTTGTCGGGCTGATTGTTGTCACTAAAGGGGATGACTCGCCTGGCTCCTCTGGGGTTGTCCTGGTTGCCTGTAATGCTCTTCAACCACATGGCCACGATCTTGGGTGGCACTTCCTCTGGATGAACCCGAGCGGTGTCGTCGGACCCAGAATACAGCCACATGGGATGGTCACGGGCCTGAAGAGGCTGGATGCATCGACTGAGGAATACTTCCAGCAGGTCCATGCCAGTGACACCCTCATTAATTAGTTAGACCACTTTCTCAACCAACATCTTCGTCTCCACGTTCTCAGCAGTAGTCACTTTCTGTCGGAGTAATGGGCCACGGGTAGGCTAACTCGAGTCCCAGGACCTTTCAAGACATCGGGGCAGGCCGCGCCCCTCAGGATGAGTCCCAGGGGCCGACTCCAAGACAAGCCGAGTCCCAGACGACGGCTCCAAGACAAGCCGAGTCCCAGACGGCGGCTCCGACATAAGCCGACTCCAAGCTGGCAACCTCCAGAGAGGCCGACTATGGAGAGTCGGCCCATGACTCCTCCCTCATCTCGAAGTACGATGCTGGGTACGGTCACGGCGTGGCCGTTCCCCCTGCTTACGAAGGACCGGCATGGCTACAGTGAGCCGTATCGCTGGAAGATCTCCGGTGAGGCGCGACACTGTTGCCATGCCTGCCCTGACCTCATCCACAGTGCGCAACACACTATGCCCACGACGCCGGCCTGTACGACCCGAAGACTGCGGGGCCGTCTGTCAGTGGGTGGACCGAAGGCGGCCTGGGCGTCCCGAAGACGGACCTGTGGGAGTCGGCCTCCCTGGAGTCGGCCAACTCCTCCCCAGGGCCCCACGAGCCATTAACCAGCTAGGATGGGGAATGGCGACAGTGATCGCCCGATAGACGGCGGCACTGTTGCCACGACCCAATGACCAAGCCTGCGTCATCAGGAGTGCCGCTACAGTATCAAGCCTGTCCGCGGGACCCACCAGTCGGCGGGCCCTAGAAGCCGGCGGGAAGGACGGCGGTCTGAGAGACAGACGGCTGGGACCCGCGCCCAGCCGGATTACCATTGTACCCCCGGGGGGTAGGCCTATATAAACCCCCCGAGGCACCCATGCAAAGGGTTCGGACCTTGATAGAGATAGGCCAGATAGCGTAGGGAGGAGAGAGCTAGCCTTGCCCTCTCCTACCTCCTGATACAGCTCCAGGAGCACCATTGTAGTCACTTTGCCTTAGTGATCATGCGGAGACCCCGCAGAGCAGCAGTAGGGGTGTTATCTCCTAGGAGAGCCCTGAAGCTGGGTAAGTTCCGCCGGCGTGCATGTCTTCGCCTCATCCCGCTTCCAGGCATCGGCGACGTTCTACTCGCTCCCACCATGATAAGCCATCCTTTGGCATATGTCGCACCCAACCCCCGACATTTGGCGCCCACCGTGGGGCAGGGTGCACCGTCGTCCGGAGATCTGTTCTGGACGGGAACCCTCTTCCTCCCTGGCGAGCGCAGCCAGCCAGGCTCGCTAGATGGAGTCTGCATCGACGCGCTGTGCGACGCTGAGGCCGCCTGTGTAGCGAGCAGCCTCGCCGAACTTGTCGGCGAGGTGCGCCTCTCCGACGAGCCTGCATCCGACGCAGGCACGGGTGGCCCCGAGAGTATTCTCGCGGGCCTCCTCGACCAACTCCACGTCACCGGCGAGCCTGCCGTGGACTTGGAGTCTGTAGGCTCCACCGACCCGATGCTGGTCGACTCCGATGCTGTGTCGCTTGACACTTTCCCCACCAACATGGTGGTCTACGACGAGCCGCTTCCTCACAAGGAGAGTGGCGGAAGCGCCGTCACGGAGGTGCTCGTCATCAGTCACGATGAGCGCTCCGGCGAAGAAGCTCAGGACCCGCTTGCTGCGGCCCTGCAAGACCTAACGGCGCCCATTCTAGAGGACGCAGACGCCGAGACACTGGAGACACGCCGCCTTTAGATCATTGAAGGCACCAAGAGGCTGGCGAGCATGAGGCGCCTGTCAGAAGCATACTAGCGCGAGATGGATCGCGCCGTGGGCGGCTCGCCGGCTCCAACTGGGCCGAGCCGCCTAGGCGCGGTCCGGCAGCGCGGCGCGACCATCACCGACTTGTTTGGGGCCAAACGCCCCGTATACGCCACCCCTGCGGAGAACATCCGCGCTGCCCAAGCGGCGACTGACGAGTTGAAGAACTTCGAGGGCGAAGAGCGCCGCATGATGACAGAGCGAGTCCAGCAGCTCCTCGACGCGGTTGCTGCGCAGAACGCGGCCGGCGGCCGCGCGGATGCGTTGCAACAACCGAACGACAACTTGCCTCCCCGCTGAGATCAAGGCGCGACATCTCGGACGCTGACTGGCAGAGTTCGCGGAAGGAAAGAGAAGGAGCCGGCTGTCAGTCGCAGTCGGACTCACATCACCATTGAGCGCGACCAAGACGGCCGTCCGAGAGCAGTAGAGCGGCGGGATGACTACCTGCCTCCCCCACCAAGAAGAGAACGGCGAGTTTCCCCGCCGCCTGTTGAGCATCCGACTCTCGGCGGCTGCCTCGGCCGTCGAGAAGGAGTCGGAGAGAACGACTCCCGCCATCGGATTGATAGACTCCACCGATCCCTGGCGCTGGAAGAAGAAGACGAGCTGGGTCCGCCTTGCTTCGGGCCCCGCATCCGAGACGAGCCCTTCCCCAAAGGGTTCTCGCTCCCCCGAGACACACCCAAGTACACCGGCTCTGTGAAGCCGGAAGATTGGTTGATAGATTACTCCACGGCCGTCAGCATAGCGAACGGCAACAAGCGGCTAGCCGTGAAGTACGTTCCACTCATGCTCCAGGGCACGGCCCGGACATGGTTGAACAGTCTGAAGCCCCGCAGCATCAACAGCTGGGTCGACTTCACCGAAGCCTTCATTCGCAACTTCACGAGCACGTACAAGCGACCTCCCAAGCCGCGCCAGCTTTCCTTGTGCGTGCAAGGCCCTGATGAGTCAACACGCGACTACTTCACGCGCTGGGGCGAGCTTCAGAACTCCTGCGAGGGCGTGCACAAGGTGCAGGCCATCGAGTACTTCACTGCCGGGTGCCGAGAAGGCACCCTCCTCAAGCACAGGCTCCTCTGTGACGAGCCAGAAACCCTTGACGAACTGCTAGTCATAGAAGACAAGTACTCCACGGCCGACTCCTCCATGAAGACAGAGATTCAAGTCAATGCAGCTGGCAAGGTGGCCCCTCAGGCTCCCAGAACTCCAGCTGGAGACACCAGTTGGCGCCAACAACAGAACGACAACAAGCACAAGGCCCAACCGCCGACTTCCAACAGTCGGCAGGTTGCGACAGTCGAAGATCAACAGCCGGAAGGGCAGCCTCCGGCGAGACGGCAGAAAGGAGGCAAATCCAATTGGTTGCCGGCTTTTTCCTATGAGCAGACTTTGGATGGACCCTGCAAGTTCCACAGTGGCGCGAAGCCGTCGAACCATACCACCTGAAAGTGCCACTGGCTCACCAGAATCGCCAAGGGAGACGGCCTCCTTCCTCCGCCGCCTGCTGGGCCGCCGCCTCCGCCGCCACCCCAGCAGCCGGCAGCTCGGCCAGTCGGCGCAGTGCAAGACGAGTTCCCGGATGAGCATGGAGCCTATGTGGTGTTCACCAGTGTAGCAGATGACCGGCGTAGCAGGCGCCAACAGCAGCAAGAAGTAAATGCAGTAGGAGCAAATACTCCAGAGTTCATGCATTGGTCCGAGAGGCCTATCAATTGGAGTAGAGCGGATCACCTAGAGGTGATACCGAATCCGGGTTCCTATGCCCTGGTACTAGGTGCCACCTTGGCCACTGATAGGCGGGCCGCCCGTTTCTCGCGAGTACTGATAGACGGAGGCAGCAGTATCAACATCCTGTACAAGGATACGATGGAGAAATTAGGAATCAAGCGAAGACAGCTTCAGAGAAGCCGGATCGTGTTCCATGGTATTGTACCCGGCCTTTCCTGCTCACCAATCGGCAAGATCCTGATAGACGTCCTCTTCAGAGACAAAGATCATTTCCGCCGAGAGCCAGTCTGGTTTGAAGTAGTGGACCTGGAAAGCCCATTCCACACACTGCTTGGCCGACCTGCCTTGACCAAGTTCATGGCGGTTCCTCACTACGCCTACCTCAAGATGAAGATGCCGAGTTCCAAGGGAATTTTGACCGTAGCCGGCGACTATAGGAAGTCGTCCGCCTGCGCGGCCGAGAGCAGCCGGCTGGCCGAGTCCCTGGTGATCGCAGCTGAGAAGCGGCTCCTTGACCGAGTCGTGGCGATGGCCGGAAAGCAGCCAGAGATGTCGCCCGACCCCAAGGAGTCAGAAGTTGAGGGTTCGATTAAGCCAGCCAAAGAGACCAAGAAGATACCCTTGGACCCGGAGCACCCGGAGAGGTATGCTGTCATGGGCGCAGGCCTTGACAGCAAATAGGAAGGCGAGCTCGTCGATTTTCTCCGTGAGAATCGCGACATCTTCGCATGGTCCCCCAAGGACATGCCTGGTGTCCCGACGGAATTCGCCGAGCACAAATTACACATCCGATCTGATATGAAGCCCGTTAGGCAGCCCTTGCGCCGCCTGTCAGAAGAAAAAAGAAGAATTGTTGGAGAAGAAATAGCCCGGCTCCTGGCCGCCGGCTTCATCATGGAAGTATTTTTTTCCAGAGTGGCTGGCAAACCCGGTTTTGGTACTGAAGAAAAACAAGCAGTGGCGGATGTGCATTGACTACACAAGACTCAACAAAGCCTGCCCAAAGGATCCGTTTGCCCTGCCAAGCATCGATCAGGTGATAGACTCCATAGCCGGATGCAAGCTGCTGAGTTTCTTAGATGCATATTCAGGATATTACCAGATCAAGCTGAACCCGGCAGACAGACTGAAGACCGCCTTCATCACACCATTCGAAGCCTTCTGCTACCTGACGATGATGTTTGGCTTGAGGAATGCCGACGCCACCTTTCAGCGTTGCATGCAGAAGTGCCTTCGCAAGCAACTCGGCAGGAACGCCCACGTCTACGTGGATGATGTGGTGGTGAAGACGTAGAAGCATGGGACGCTGCTAGAAGACCTCAAGGAGACCTTTGAGAACCTGCGCCGATTCCAGATCAAGCTCAACCCAGAGAAGTGCCTTTTTGGAGTACCAGCCGGCCAGCTCGTCGGTTTCCTGGTCTCCGAACGCGGCATAGAGTGCAATCCTGTGAAGATCAAGGCCATCGAGAGGATGGAGGCGCCCAGACGACTGTTAGATGTGTAGAAGTTCACCGGCTGTTTGGCATCCATCAGCCGATTCATCAGTCGGCTGGGCGAGAAGGCTCTCCCCTTGTATCAGCTCATGAAGAAGACGACCTTCTTTGAGTGGACTCCCAAGGCGGACGAGGCTTTTCTTCAACAAAAAAAGATGTTGACTACTCCCCCTGTGCTGGCGGCTCCGACTCCCAAAGAGCCTATGCTCCTATACATTGCCGCCACCAGCCGAGTAGTCAGCACAGTCATTGTAGTCGAGCGCAAGGAGGAAGGCAAGGCGCTACCTGTCCAGAGACCAGTATATTACTTGAGCGAGGTACTGTCGGCCTCCAAGCAGAACTACCCCCATTACCAGAAGATGTGCTACAGCATGCATTTTGCCGCCAAGAAGCTGAAGCCTTACTTTCAAGAGCATCCAATCACTGTGGTTTGCACCGCTCCACTAGCCGAGATCATCGGAAGCCGTGATGCTTCCGGCCGAGTGGCCAAGTGGGCCATAGATCTGGCTCCCTATGCCATCTACTACGAGCCCCGCACCGCCATCAAGTCGCAAGCACTGGCCGACTTCCTCGTCGACTGGGCCGAGACCCAGTATCTACCGCCAGCGCCCGACTCCACCCATTGGCGAATGCATTTCGACGGCTCCAAGATGCGCACCGGCTTGGGAGCCGGCGTCGTCCTCACTTCCCCCAAGGGCGACAAGCTCAGATATGCGCTACAGATCCACTTCGCCGCCTCCAACAACTTGGCCGAGTACGAGGCACTCATCCACGGGCTCCGGCTTGCCAAAGAACTCGGCATCCGTCGGATCCTGTGTTATGGCGACTCTGACTTGGTGGTCCAGCAATCATCCAGCGATTGGGACGCCAAGGACGCAAATATGGCGAGCTACCGTTTCCTCGTCCAGCAACTCAGGGGATACTTCGAGGGGTGCGAGTTCCTCCACGTGCCAAGGAACGACAACGACCAAGCAGATGCCTTGGCGCGAATCGGCTCCACCCGCCAAGCAATACCATCTGTGTGTCACCCTCCGGCGCCTCCTCAAGCCTTCTATCAAGCCGTCACCAGAATCAGATTCAATCTTTGTGCCGGCTCCGCCTGAGGAGGACGGATCCGACTCCAAGAAGCGCACAGTCGAAGCCGGCCCGGGGACTTCAGAGCCTGGCCCGGAGACTGCAGTGGCAAGATCGAAGACCCCAGAGCTCGGCCCGGGGACTGCTCCAGTCGGCCCCGGGACTTTGTCAAATCAGCAACGGCTGCGGACTCCAACCCGCCGCCTCCCAGCCCGTCCGCCCTTGTCCAAGTCGCACTAGTGGCAGTTGAAGAAATAGCAGCACCTTCATGGGCCCAGCCCATCCTCAGGTTCTTAGTAAACAAAGAGCTGCCAACTGATGAAATCTTGGCTCGGCAAGTGCAACGCCGAGCAGCAGCCTACACCATAGTCAACAGAGAGCTGGTCAGACGCAGCGTTACCGGCGTCTTCCAACGCTGTGTCGAGGCAGAATAAGGCCAAGCAATCCTCAGAGACATCCATGCAGGCGAGTGCGGTCACCACGCGGCCTCCAGGGCACTCGTCGCCAAAGCCTTCCGGCATGGTTTCTTCTGGCCAACCGCCCTGGAAGAGGCCAAAGAGTTAGTACAAAAGTGCAAGGGGTGCCAGATTTTCCGTTCTAAGTCACTTCAGCCAGCTTCCGCACTCAAGACTATCCCCATCGCCTGGCCCTTTGCAGTCTGGGGCCTGGACATGGTGGGACCATTCAAGACGGCACGAGGTGGCTTGACTCACCTACTCGTCGCAGTGGACATGTTCACCAAGTGGGTGGAGGTGAAACCCATCAAGAAGTTGAATGGTCCGACTGCAGTGTCCTTCATCGCTGACATCACAACTCGGTACGGCATCCCACACAGCATCATCACCGACAATGGCACGAATTTTGCCAAAGGCACCTTGCCCCGTTTCTACACGACGCAGGGCATCCGACTGGACTTAGCGTCCGTTGCCCATCCGCAGTCAAACGGCCAGGTGAAGCGAGCGAACGGCCTCATCTTATCCAGCATCAAGCCTCAACTCGTCATACCACTGGAGTGATCTGCCGACTGTTGGCTTGAGGAGCTGCCAACTGTCCTCTGGAGTCTGCGCACGACTCCAAACAAGTCAACCGGCTTCACACCCTTCTTCCTCGTCTATGGTGCCGAAGCCGTCATCCCAACGGACATAGAGTTCGACTCCCCGCGAGTCACCATGTACACTGAGGAAGAAGCAGAAGAAGCATGTCAAGATGGTGTCGATCTGCTGGAAGAGGGCCAGCTGTTGGCTCTCAGCCGGTCCAGCATCTACCAGCAGAGTCTACGTTGATACTACAACAAGAAGGTCAGGCCAAGATCTTTCCAAGAAGGCGACCTTGTGCTCCGGCTGATCCAGCAAACAGCCGGCCAGCACAAGCTGTCAGCACCTTGGGAAGGCCCCTTTATCATCAGCAAGGTGCTAGGGAACGACGCCTACTATCTGATTGACGCTCAGAAGCCCCGAGCGCGCAAGAGGGACGACTCCGGCAAAGAAACAGAGCGCCCGTGGAATGCAAACCTTCTTCGAAGATTTTACAGTTGATGCAG
Source organism: Triticum timopheevii (assembly GCA_963921465.1). Lineage (NCBI taxonomy): Eukaryota > Viridiplantae > Streptophyta > Magnoliopsida > Poales > Poaceae > Triticum > Triticum timopheevii. The sequence goes on from OY997264.1 coordinate 570,499,783, forward strand.
TATGTATCACACTACCCCCTTTGTAATTAAAGTACTAAGACCTTGGGCCCCCCGAGTCGAGCTCAGGGACTGCCCTTTTTTGTTATCTGTATGATAAGAATTATGCCTTCGAGTACGTTACTTTCATTACAAGCCGCTTGGCACCGGGCCAGACTAGTCGGCCCGGGGACTCGCCGCCTTGCGCTATGAGGAGCTTCCTGCAGTCAGACAAGTAGTGCGCGGTGCCCAATCCGCCTCCTGCCAAAGCTGCAGCTCGCAGAGCGACTGTAAGGCGGGCAAGAGTGAGGAAGAATGGGCGCCCACACGAAAATGGCTAAGGACCTAAAGCACGAACATAGCGTAAGACGGCCTCCAGCATTTCTGAAGCAGAAAGCCGACTCATGAGTAGTCGGCTCGCCGTCTTAGCCTCTATCAGGGTCGGCCGATTCTTGGGTAGTCGGCCTGTCGCTTTCTAGCCGACTTGCTAAAGAAACTCTAAATGGCCAAGTACTTGCCTTCCCGAAGTAGCCAAGCACTTGACCCAGCGACAGTCCACAGAGCGGCTGTCCAACTGGCAAAACAGCAACTAAAGGAAGGCGGCAAAGGGAAAAGCCTAAAGAGCAGTAAGCAAGGAAAGACGGAAATCGGATAAATATTTACATAGGCCCTTGGCCGAATCTTCGAATAGAAGTTCAAGATACACCCCGCGGGTGGAACTGTTCAAATTTTATAAAGTTTTCAAAAGATTACTAAGACAGACAAACAGAGGCGGAAAAGGCAGCCTAGGAGGCAACATCTGGGATCGGAGGATCGGAGGAGACGGCGGTGTCAGGCGCCGGGGCAGTCGGCTGGGCGGTCTTGGTTTGGTCGCCTCCGGCGGCAGTCGCCTTCTCTCGACGTGGCTCGTTGCTGGAGGCGCGGTCGAGCTGAGGCTGGCCGCCTGCTCCGTCTTCTGACACCTCCGCCCCGCCTCCATCCTCCGCCTCGTCCTCCTCCTCGGTGCTGGAGTCGATCACCTCCGCCGAGTCCTCGCCATACTCCGGGTTCATCCCGAACCACTCTGGCGGCACTTCCTCGCTGCCTTCAGCCCGCTCGGGCACGAAGACACTGGTGTCCGTGTACTCAGTGATGGCCGCCGCACGCTCGATAAGGGCGCCCTCCACGGCCTCCAGCTCGGCCTGGGCTTCTGACCGGAACATGGCCAGACGGTCCAGGTCCAGCCCTGGATATCACACCTTGACGAACTCCAAGGCCCAGCGCGCTCCGGCCCGGGCCGAGGAGCCCTTCCAAGCCTCAAGACGGCCGGCGGCGACTTCCAGCCAGTCGGCGGTCTGACTGGCGGTGAGCAGAGCTGGCATGTCTGGCCACAGGGCGGCAACCGCCTGGGCACCGGCACGCTGAAGCCGGCGCAACAGCCAGTGAGCCGGACGAAGACGGGCTTCAATGCTTAGAAGCTGCTCATCGATGGTTCGGGGGGCATTAGCGGCGATCTCCTCACCGTTTGCCCTCCGCGCCTCTCGAGCAGCCTCGATGGCCAGAGGGACTGCCTGCGAGTGACCAGGGAAGAAGTCTGCCAAGACAAAAAAGAAGCAAGTCGAGAAATCAGAAGTCGGCCTGACGCATAGTCGGAAGCCCGAAGAAACGAAAGAAACTTACCATCAACGATATCCTCGATCTCGTGGAAGCCAGAGGTCAGCACCGCCTCCCTGTCAGTCCAGGACGAGCGCTCGCTCTCAAACTCGGCCATGAGAGCGGTCTCCCTCTTCTCGGCCTCGTCCTGCGCCTTCTTGAGCAGCTCCTTCTGGTCGGCCAGCTGCGCCGCCAGCAGGTCGCGCTCCGCGGCAAGCTTGCCGCACTCCTCCTCCTTGGCACGCCGGGCGGTATTGGCCTCACCTAGCTGCTCCTGAAGAGTGGCGTTGGTGCCTGAAGAACGAAAGAATAGACGAATAAGTCATCAGCAAAGTAGATCACCGGGAAGATCCGGCCCGACTGCTCAGCAGTCGGCCCGAATCTCGGGGACTACAGCCGCGGGTGCGCCAGCGCGCCCCTACGAAGAAAAGGAAAAAGAGCTTACTCCGGCTTTCTGTCAAGTCGGCAGCCCGCTTGTTCAACTCCTCAGCATTGCGGTTGAAGGCCGCGGCGCGGAGGTTATGATACTCCTGCAATAAGTCAATGGAGACAAAGTTAGTATTTGGAGCTCGCCAGAGGGAGTTCCGAACCGCCTGCTCAGCAGCCGGCCCAGAAATCGGGGACTACACCAAGTGGGTGCGCTGGCACGCCCCCACAGAGAAAAACAAGAATAAAAAAGAAGAGGGAAACGTACTCGGACGGACGTCCGCGCGGCCAGATGCGCCCTGGTGCAAGTTTGAAGGGCGTCCCCTTCAGCGCGCAGCTTCGCCTGAACGTCCAGGAGCGCTTGGTTCAGCGGCCCGGTGCCGCCTCCGCGCAACCACCCGGTGGGCGCGGTGCTTGTGGCCTCGGTGTCTAGGGTTGCCGAGCTGGCAGCGCCGGTCTCCCGAGGTTGCGGCGCCGAGGTCGCCCTCTCAAGATGGCGGCGCACCGGCGAGGTGACTTGAAGAAGTAGCCGCGCCTCGGCCTCGTCCGCGATCGGCGGCTCCGACTGACCACCAGCTGTTTGCCGTGCGGTCTCCCAGACGACGGCGGAGGCGGCGGTGGCGGCACGAGAGTGTCCGACATAGAAGCCTCGCCGCTCTCCTTCTCCACGACGGGATTCTCGGTGCCGGCCTCTCCGGTCTGCCCTGTGAACTCCGGAGGTGGCGGCGCAGACGACAATGGGGGGACGAGCATCGCCGATCGGCGACGCGCGGCCTCCTCGGCACGCCGTTTCACCACAAGGGCGGCTTCGGCATCCTCCAGCCTCTTCTGGGCGTTGGCGGCCGCCTTCTCAGCCTCCGCCTTCTCCAGACGGTCGGCCTCCTCCTTGTCGCGCTTCTCCCACGCATTTCGCTCCGTCGCCTCCCGGAGGTCGGCGGCGGGATCGGCCCGCCGAGTACTGGCGGACGTCTCTGCCGACCCCATGACGAAAGGGTCGGCGACTCTCTCAAGGGAAAGAGGGGCCCTGAAGAAGAACTGAGGGAGAATAAAATAAGACTCGGACAAGATTCAATGAAGGAAAATAAAAGAGCATAAAGACTTACGCAGAGACTAGCGGCGGCCTTCTCACTTCCCTTCGGAAGCGGTTGGGCTTCGCGGCTGCCTCCTCCCGTTTGGTCGCGGCGGCCGCCCTCTTGAGCTTCTTCAATTTGCCGTCGGGCGCACTCGGCCCGGCGTGACGCCTCTTCGCGCCGCCTTGGCCAGCCAGGCCGGCGGAGGCGCCGGCGCCCGACAAGCCGGCCCTCAGCTGGTGGCGCGGGGCGACTTCCCCTTCGGCGTCGTCGTCAGGCCAGTCGGCGAAGGTGGCCGAGGGCCTGAAGCCGCCGTCCGTTCCTTCTCCCCTGCCTTCGGCATCGGCTTCCATCGCCGTCGCCCCCAAGTCGGGGTCGTCGACGTCGCTGTCCGTACGATCGGGAACATACTCGCGGGGCTGTCTCGTGGCGCCGGCTGCAGGCTGCATGAGGGGGTTCTTGCTCAGAAGAAACCGACAAGAGTCAGAAGCCGGAGTTGGCCGCAAAGAAGACAAAACAATAGGGGACGTGACTTACCACATGTGGGGGGTTGTCGCACGAGTACGGCTCCTTGCCGAACTGCCAGTCCTCCTCGAACTCATAGTGCCCAATATGGTTCACCAAGTTCGCCACCTCCTTGCAGGGCATCTCCTTGGTGCTCATCCGACTTGGGTCTCGGAGGCTGCTCATCTGACAGATCAGGTGAGGCCGGCCTTGGAGCGGGAGAACTCGGTGCGCCACAAAGGCGGCCAGCAAGCCAGCCCCGACGAGACCCTCCGACTGCGTCAAGACTCGGAGTTGCTCTATGGCGGCGGCTCCGGCGGGAGTCAGCGTCTTGACTCGGTGAGACTAGCTGGGGAGCCTCCCAGTTAGGGGGCAGCATTGTAAGGTGGCAGGTTGACCCAGTCGCCGTCGGAGGAGAGGTTCTTCACGTAGAAATATGAGCACTGCCACATCTTCACCGACTTGATCAGCACAATGGGAGGAAAAGGGTTGTCGGCTGTCGAGCGCCGCACCGCGATGTAGGTGCCGCACTGAGCCGGTATGCCGGCGACTTGCGTGCCGAGCTTAGAAGAGAAGAATTCTCCCCACAGCTCGAGGGTGGGGAGAACGCCGAGGAAACCTTCGCACAGAGTGGCGAAGGTGGAGAGCAACACAACCGTATTCGGAGTGAGGTGGTGCGGTTGAAGGCTGTGGAACTCCAAGAACGAGCGGAAGAAGCCGCTCGCCGGCAGCCCCACGCCATGCATGAGGTGCGAGGGAAGATGACCCGCTCGCCCTCCTCCGGCGCCGGCCGGGTCTCCCCCTCCAGCGCGGGGCGGGCGCGCACGAGGTCCGCGCTGGGGAGACGGCGTGTCTGGCGGAGGAACTCGATGTGTTCCTCTTCTACCTCCGAGCCGTCCCACACGCCGGAGCGCACGGCGGGGGCCGCGGCGGAGGAAGAGCTCATCGCCGTGGTGTGGAGTGCTCTCGCTCAACAGCAGAGGCAGGAGGGAGAGAAGGCAAGATGAGGCGGGGGAACGGGGGAGAAGGGCGCGCGTGCGGTGCCGCTCCGCTCCCCCCGCCTACTTATAGCCCTATGGGCTGAGAAGCCGAGGGGGCGGGCGTGGGATTAACTGCGTGCGATGCCCCACGCCGCACCACAATTTACCCCACGAAGTTACTGCGCACAGTAACAACGTGGGAAAACCAACCATCCCCGGCCGCAACGAATCCGTTCATATGCCGAGGCACGGTAGTGGCGGGCCCCGCCTGACGGCCCGTCCCGTCGCGCACGTGGGCGGGCAGACTGTCCTCTCCACGTGGCGCCATGCGATAGGACTGCCCCGGTGGCAGCAGGGAAGCGTATCAGGCACGCCTCCTGGTTTCCCGCCGCGACTTTCAAGCTACGGCTCCTTGCTAGAAAACATCAGACTCTCAGCAGTCGGCCCAAGGAAAGACGGCAGCCGAGTTCCAGAGTCTGCTCCGGGGAGGTTGAAACTGTTGAAGCCCCACAATGCAGCGTCCGCAGGGCTTCACCAGCTTCGGGGACTACTGTCGGAGTAATGGGCCACGGGTAGGCTAACCCGAGTCCCAGGACCTTTCAAGACATCGGGGCAGGCCGCGCCCCTCAGGCCGAGTCCCAGGGGCCAACTCCAAGACAAGCCGAGTCCAAGACGGCGGCTCCAAGACAAGCCGAGTCCCAGACGGCGGCTCCGACATAAGCCGACTCCAAGCTGGCGACCTCCAGAGAGGCTGACTATGGAGAGTCGGCCCATGACTCCTTCCTCATCTCGAAGTACGATGCGGGGTACGGTCACGGCGTGGCCGTTCCCCCTGCTTACAAAGGACCGGCATGTCTACAGTGAGCCGTATCGCTGGAAGATCTCCGGCGAGGCACCGCACTGTTGCCATGCCTGCCCTGACCTCAGCCACAGTGCGCAACGCACTGTGCCCACGACGCCGGCCTGAATGACCCGAAGACCGCGGGGCCGCCTGTCAGTGGGTGGACCGAAGGCGGCCTGGGCGCCCCGAAGACGGACCTGTGGGAGTCGGCCTCCCTGGAGTCGGCTAACTCCTCCCCAGGGCCCCACGAGCCATTAACCAGATAGGATGGGGAATGGCGACAGTGATCGCCCGATAGACGGCGGCACTGTTGCCACGACCCAATGACCAAGCCTGCGTCATCAGGAGTGCCGCTACAGTATCAAGCCTATCCGCGGGACCCACCAGTCGGCGGGCCCCAGAAGCCGGCTGGAAGGACGGCGGTCTGAGAGACAGACGGCTGGGACCCGCGCCCAGCCGGATTACCATTGTACCCCCGGGGGGTAGGCCTATATAAACCCCCCAGGGCACCCATGCAAAGGGTCCGGACCTTGATAGAGATAGGCCAGATAGCGTAGGGAGGAGAGAGCTAGCCTTGCCCTCTCTTGCCTCCCGATACAGCTCCAGGAGCACCATTGTAGTCACTTTGCCTTAGTGATCATGCGGAGACCCCGCAGAGCAGCAGTAGGGGTGTTATCTCCTAGGAGAGCCCTGAAGCTGGGTAAGTTCTGCCGGCGTGCATGTCTTCGCCTCATCCTGCTTCCAGGCACCGGCGAAGTTCTACTCGCTCCCACCATGATAAGCCATCCTTTGGCATATGTCGCACCCAACCCCCGACACTTTCAGTGGAGGAGTCTGGACACGGTCAAAAGTGAAGTGGGGAAGGCCAGTCGACTGGCCTGGAGTTGGGACGTCCTGGCAGTAGAACCAGGTTGACTGCCAACCTCTAACCGATTCAGGGAGAGTCATGGCAGGGAAAGAACTCCTCTGCCTCTTTTGGATACCCAAACCCCCACACATCTAGATGACATGGGTCTTTGACTCACTCGTTTTCGCTTTCTTCACCGACTGGGAACGGATGGTGAAGATATGTTTGAAAAGGCCCAGTGAGGTCGACACCCCAAAAAGTTTTCACACATCGACACGAACGCGGCAAGGTACGTGATGGTATTGGGAGAAAAATGGTGGAGTTGGGCACCGAAGAAGTTTAGGAAGCCCCGGAAGAAGGGGTGCGGAGGGAGCGAAAAACCCCGGTCGACGTGGGTGGCGAGTAGTACACACTCACCCGGTCGAGGCCGCGGCTCCGTCTCCCCCTCATGCAGCGTTGCTGCACCCTTGGTGATCAGCCCGGACTCCGCTAGCTCGTCCAGATCTTCTTGCCGGAGCGAAGACCGGATCCAATCGCCCTGGATCCAGCCTGGCGGTAGCCCCAGGCGCGATGATGAACCGCGGTTCTGCTTCTTGCCTTTCGCCTACCCCGTCGCCTTCTTCATGCACTCCAGCATCGCCGTCTGGTCCTTCACCATGGAGGCAGAGCGGCAACATCGAGAGCAGAAGAACTAGATGTGGTGGAGAAGCAGAGGAAGAAGAAAGAGAAACGGGTGTGCAAAGTGCACACGCCTCGGCCCCATCGCCTTATAAAGGGCTGCTTCCGAGTGTTAGACGCATGAGACCAAGCGGTCCTGTCAAATCCCGCAACAGTCGCGCGCAACATACGTGGCAAAAAGGTGGAGCGGAAATCAAGGCACTACTGTTTATCCGCCCCGCTTACTTTGGCGTGCCCCGTCCCGCGCGCTTCCCCGAAATTTCGTATCCCGTGAAATCCGGGATACACTGCAATCAATCGCGCCAAAGATTCTGCACCCCAAGACAGCACTCGGTAGATGATGCTACAAGTTCAGTTGGCAACTTTCTGAATGGATCAAGGCGACTAAATCAACGCTGAAGTACCAACGTGAGTCTTTCATCCTGCGAAAAACACTCGTGAGGTGCAAAGCTCAGAACAAGTTCAACTTCAACCTACTTTCCACTCAAACCTTAATCCATTCGGGGGCTACTGATGAGGATACAGACCTAGGGTAGGGTCATAGGCCTGACCTATACGCCCTACCCAAGGTCACTACCCTAGAAGATAAGAAGTCCAAGAGGAAACGAAGAACCCCCAGTCAAAGGTGTCGAGTGCAATCCACTCGACCAATCATATCACTCGGATACCCCTCCTACTTGTTGTCACTCGACCATACAAGGAATCACTCGACCTACCGAAGATCAGGAGTCACTCAGCATTGCAACGGTCAGGCGTTCACTCCGTAGTCTTTAAGGTCATTAATAGCAGTTAAGACTGGCATTATCAGTAACGCCCCTACTTTATGTACATTAAGCCTCTTGTAATGGAGGATGGCTGGGGTCCTGGCGCACTCTATATAAGCCGCCCCCTCCTCTGGGACAAGGGTTCGCACCCCCTGTAACATCACACACACATAATCCAGTCGACCGCCTCCGGGCACCGAGACGTAGGGCTATTACTTCCTCCGCGAAGGGCCTGAACTCGTAAATCCTGTGTGTACACCTTCGCCATAGCTGAGATCTTGCCTCTCCATACCTACCCGCCTCTCTACTGTCAGTCTTAGAACCACGACAGTTAATCCTTCCTTATTTAAAACATTTGTTCGTTAAATGTTGGTGGGCAGGGCATATATACTTGATTGGGTATACGGAATCTGAATGTCGGCGCACATGATCTTACTAGCTTCTAAATCCGCCAATGATGGTGTGTTTTCTACTCACACATTTTATCCAAAGGATCCTTATGTCAAAACGATGGCCACTTCTAGGTTGCTGGTATGTATTTTCACACCATATGTATGCTTGTGCTTACCCCCATCTGTCTCGGCACATTCAACCCAAATTTGACCAAATACTGAATATGGTGCACTTGTGGGTGCTACGTGCCATGAATCTTGGCCAATCTCAAGGAAATAATCAGTAAAGGCAGCAGTGTTTAGTCGTCCTCCACAGAGAATCCTCGGTGATATTAATTAGTATATCTGTAAGTGCATCTAGTGCCCCTTAGTGATTTTGGTGTATTGAAGACTTATAGGTTTAGGGACTAATGTGTTTGTGAGTGTACACATGCTCAATAATTCGATGAGGAGTTTGATATTTGCGATGAAAGTCGACCCCTAAAGATGTATGTCTTCAGCTGAAGACTTCAGTTCTCCTAAAGATTTTGAAAGTGATGAAATTGGTGTGACCTTGAAGACTTGGATATTCATGCGAGGATTATGAAGCATGAAGACTTTTGTTTTTGTGGTTTCATTTTCTCTTTCTTGAGTCATAGGAAACACCGTACTGTTAAAGGGGGTCGAGGTAATACTAAGGAAAGTGATTTCCAAGTGATGCTCATCTCAAAATCCTACACCTACCAAATCCTTTCAAGTGAAGCCATTGAAAATCTCATATCAGTTCAGTCAATTTCTTCAGTGAAAGAGACGAAGCTCTTCTGGTCTCTGACGAATTTGTTCTGACTGAGGAGTTAGGAATTCACTAGTGCGAATTGCCTACACAATGAGGAACATGATAGCCCCGAGGAATTTGAACCTGAAATATCCAATCATTGTTGTGCTATGCGCCAGCTGTCCCAAAATATATACCCACCTAACGGTCATATCATTGAACGGAATTTATGTCTTATCATGTCGGGCTGCTCCCTAGGCTATAAATAGCTGCACCCTACAACCACTTGCCAGTTGGCTGCTCCGAGAGAAACTGACACTTGTCACTGGGAGCATCACATCCTCCAAGGACTTCGAGCGAAAATAATCAAGTGAGGAAAACCCAAACCCCAACCCCTACAAACCCAAAGTGATTGAGCATCACTGAAGAGATTGTTCCTATGTGGAACCGATGCTTGTTACCTTTGAGGACTGTGTATCCTCCAGACGGTTAGGCGTCATGGTCTGAGCATCCAAGAGGAATTGTGGATCGCTGAGTGACCAAGTCTGTGAAGATTTGGAAGTCACCTGAAGACTTACCACGAGTGATTGGGCGAGGTCTGTGTGACTTTAGTTCAAGGAGAATACGGTGAGGACTGTGTGTCTTGGACTATGTGTCATCGGGTTTAAATACCCAGCCGCTCCAACCAGACGTACAACTGTCACAGCAGTTGGAACTGGTCTACCAAATCATTGTCTTCACCAAGCCAACTGGTCCTATTTCCTCAACCCTTCCATTTCCTCATTCATGTGTTGATGAACCTGATCATTACTATTTGAAGACTTTGACTGAAGACTTTCTATATTTCCTCAATCCTAATTCTTCAGTCACATGGTCTTGAGCCTGCTTATCATGTTTTCACGCTATCTGTACTCTGTGCTTGTTTTCATTTCATCATGATGACTATGTTGTTTCTCTGTTATGTTTATACCTTAGTACTTATTCCGCTGCTAGTGTGTCGTTTCTTAGGAATTTCTTCACCTAGAAATTCCTTAGTGACGAATTTGTAAAAATCGTCTATTCACCCCCCTCTGGTCAATATAACGCACTTTCAATTGGTATCAGAGCAAGGTACTTCCTTGTTCTGTATGATTTTGGTTTAACCACATGGAGTTTTAATTATGTAGATTGCAGGAATGATCAAGGTCTCGGCTAGGTGTCCTGCTACCTCTTGAGCTTGCGTTGGTTTTCCCTTGAAGAGGAAAGGGTGATGCAGCAGAGTAGCATAAGTATTTCCCTCAGTTTTGAAAACCAAGGTATCAATCCAGTAGGAGACAACACACAAGTCACCAAATACCTGCAGAAACAATCAAGAACTTGCAACCAATACGATAAAGGGGTTGTCAACCCCTTCACGGTCACTCAGAAAAGTGAGATCTGATAGAGATAGATAAACGGTAAAGTAAATATTTTTGGTATTTTTGGTTGTATAGATTGGAAAGTAAAGATTGCAAAATAGTAGATTGAAAACTAGCAAGATGTAAATGAGATTCAATAATATGGAAAAGAGACACGGGGCCATAGGTTTCACTAGTGACTTCTCTCGAGATAGCATATATTACGGTGGGTGAACAAATTACTGCCGAGCAATTGATAGAAAAGCGCATAATTATGATGACATCTAAGGCATTGATCATGAACATAGGCATCACGTCTGTGTCAAGTAGACCGACTCCTACCTGCATCTACTACTATTACTCCACACATCGACCGCTATCTAGCATGCATCTAGAGTATTAAGTTCATAAAGAACAGAGTAACGCATTAAGCAAGATGACATGATGTAGAGGAGTTAACTCAAGCAATATGATGAAATCCCCATCTTGTTATCCTCGATGGCAACAATACAATACATGCCTTGCTACCCATACTATCACTGGGAAAGGACACTGCTGGATTGAACCCAAAGCTAAGCACTTCTCCCATGGCAAGAAAGATCAATCTAGTAGGCCAAACTAAACCAAAAATTCCAAGAGACTTGCAAAGATATCAAATGATGCATATAAGAATTCAGAGAAGAACCAAATAATATTCATAGATAATCTTGATCATAAATCCACAATTCATCGGATCTCGGCAAACACACCGCAAAAGAGTATTACATTGAATAGGTCCCCAAGAACATCGAGGAGAACTTTGTATTGAGAATCAAAGAGAGAGAAGAAACCATCTAGCTAATAACTGTGGACCCGAAGCTATGTGGTAAACTACTCACGCTTCATCAGAGAGGTAATGGTGTTGATGTAGAAGCCCTCCATGATCGAATCCCCCTCTGGCAGATCGCCAGAAAAGGCCCCAAGATGGGATCTCACGAGTACAAAAGGTTGCGGCAGTGAAAAAGTGGTTTCGTGGCTCCCCCTGATGTTTTTAGGGTATAAGAGTATCTATAGGCAAAGGAACTAGGTCAGGGGAGCTACGAGGGGCCCACGAGGGTGGGGGCGCACCTACCCCCAGGCGCGCCCTCCTGCCTCGTGGCCGCCTCGTTGCCTCTCCGACTTCATATCCAAGTCTTCTGGTTTGCTTTCAGTCCAAGAAAGATCATCGCGAAGGTTTCATTCCGTTTGGACTTCGTTTGGTATTACTTTTCTGCAAAACTCTAAAATAGGCAAAAACAACAAAAACTGGCACTGGGCCCTCGGTTAATAGGTTAGTCCCAAAAATAATATAAAAGAGAATATTAAAGACCATTAAATATCCAAAATAGATAATATAATAGCACGGAACAATCAAAAATTATAGACACGTTGGAGATGTATCAAGCATCCCCAAGCTTAATTCTTGCTCGTCCTCGAGTAGGTAAATGATAAAAACAGAATTTTTGATGTGGAATGCTACCTAACATATTTATTCATGTAATTTTTCTTTATTGTGTCATGAATGTTCAGATCCAAAAGATTCAAGAAAATAGTTTAATATTGACATAAAAATAATAATACTTCAAGCATACTAAAAAAGCAATCATGTCTTCTCAAAATAACATGGCCAAAGAAAGCTATACCTACAAAATCATATAGTATGGCTATCTCTATCTTCATCACACAAAGTATTTAATCATGCACAACCCCGATGACAAGCCAAGCAATTGTTTCATACTTTTGATTTTCTCAAAATTTTCAATCTTCACGCGATACATGAGCGTGAGCCATGGATATAGCACTATATATGGAATAGAATGGTGGTTGTGGAGAAGACAAAAAGGAGAAGATAGTCTCACATCAACTAGGCATATCAACGGGCTATGGAGATGCCCATCAATAGATATCAATGTGAGTGAGTAGGGATTGCAATGCAACAGATGCACTAGAGCTATAAGTGTATGAAAGCTCAAAAAGAAACTAAGTGGGTGTGCATCCAACTTGCTTGCTCACGAAGACCTAGGGAATTTTGAGGAAGCCCATCACTGGAATATACAAGCCAAGTTCTATAATGAAAATTCCCACTAGTATATGAAAGTGACAACATAGGAGACTCTCTATCATGAAGATCATGGCGCTACTTTGAAGCACAAGTGTGGAAAAAGGATAGTAGCATTGTCCCTTCTCTCTATTTCTCTCTCTTTTTTGGGGGCCTTCTCTTTTTTTATGGCCTCTTTTTTTATTTTTTTTATTTTTTATTTTTCGTCCGAAGTCTCATCCCGACTTGTGGGGGAATCATAGTCTCCATCATCCTTTCCTCACATGGGACAATGCTCTAATAATGAAGATCATCACACTTTTATTTACTTACAACTCAAGAATTACAATTTGATACTTAGAACAAAATATGACTCTATATGAATGCCTCCGGCGGTGTACCGGGATGTGCAATGATTCAAGAGTGACATGTATGAAAAAATTATGAATGGTGGCTTTGCCACAAATACGATGTCAACTACATGATCATGCAAAACAATATGACAATGATGGATCGTGTCATAATAAACGGAACGGTGGAAAGTTGCATGGCAATATATCTCTGAATGGCTATGGAAATGCCATAATAGGTATGTATGGTGGCTGTTTTGAGGAAGGTATATGGTACTGGCGAAAGTTGCGTGGTACTAGAGAGGCTAGCAATGGTGGAAGGGTGAGAGTGCGTATAATCCATGGACTCAATATTAGTCGTAAAGAACTCACATACTTATTACAAAAATTTATTAGTTATCGAAACGAAGTACTACACGCATGCTCCTAGGGGGAAAAGACCATCGCTCGTCCCCGATCGCCACTCATTAGGAAGATGCTATCTCTTGAGCACTGCGTTGGTTTTCCCTTGAAGAGGAAAGGGTGATGCAGCAAAGTAGCGTAAGTATTTCCCTTAGTTTTTGAAAACCAAGGTATCAATCTAGTAGGATGCTCCTCAAAAGTCCCACGCACCTACACAAACAAACAAGAACCTCGCAACCAATGCGATAAAGGGGTTGTCAATCCCTTCACGGTAACTTGCATAAGTGAGATCTGATAGAGATAATAAGACAAGATAAATATTTTTGATATTTTTATGATATAGATTGGAAAGTAAAAGATGCAAATAAAAGTAGATGGAAAACTTATATGATAAAAGATAGACCCGGGGCCATAGGTTTCACTAGTGGCTTCTCTCAAGATAGCATAAGTATTACGGTTTGTGAACAAATTACTGTCAAGCAATTGATAGAAAAGTGCATAGTTATGAGAATATCTAGGCATGATCATGTATATAGGCATCACGTCCATAACAAGTAGATCGAAACGATTCTGCATCTACTACTATTTCTCCACACATCGACCGACTCCTGCCTGCGTCTAGAGTATTAAGTTCATAAGAACAGAGTAACGCATTAAGAAAGATGACATGATGTAGAGGGATAAACTCAAGTAATATGATATAAACCCCATCTTTTTATCCTCGATGGCAACAATACAATGCGTGCCTTGCTGCCCCTGCTGTCACTGGGAAAGGACACCGCAAGATTGAACCCAAAGCTAAGCACTTCTCCTATTGCAAGAAAGATCAATCTAGTAGGCCAAACCAAACTGATAGTTCGAAGAGACTTGCAAAGATAACAAATCATACATAAAAGAATTCAGAGGAGATTCAAATACTTCTCATAGATAAACTTGATCATAAACCCGCAATTCATCGGATCTCGACAAACACACCGCAAAAAGAGTTACATAGAATAGATCTCCAAGAAGATCGAGGAGAACTTTGTATTGAGATTCAAAGAGAGAGAACAAGCCATCTAGCTAATAACTATGGACCCGAAGGTCTGTGGTAAACTACTCACAACTCATCGGAGAGGCCTTGGAGATGATGTACAGGCCCTCCATGGTCGATTCCCCCTCCGGTGGAGCACCGACAAAGGCTCCAAGATGGGATCTCGTGCATACATAAGGTTGCGGTGGTGGAAATAGTTTTTTGTGGTGCTCCTGGATTTTTTCAGGGTACGTGGATATATATAGGAGGAAGAAGTAGGTCGGTGGAGCAACGAGGGGTTCACGAGGGTGGGGGGCGCGCCCACCCCTTAGGGCATGCCGGGCACCCTCGTGGCCGCCTCGTTTGCTGCTTGACGTCCACTCCAAGTCTCTTGGATTGCGTTTGTTCTGAAAAGATCGCTCCCAAAGGTTTCATTCCGTTTGGACTCTGTTTGATATTCCTTTTCTTCGAAACACTAAAATAGGCAAAAAAAAAACCCAGCAATTCAGGCTAGGCCTCCTGTTAGTAGGTTAGCCAAAAATGATATAAAAGTGTAAAGTAAAGCCCATAAACATCCAAAATGGGTAATATAATAGCATGGAACAATAAAAAATTATAGATACGTTGGAGACGTATCAAGCATCCCCAAGCTTAATTCCTGCTCGTCCTCGAGTAGGTAAATGATAAAAACAGAATTTTGATGTGGAATGCTACCTAGCATAATTCTCAATGTAATTTTCTTTATTGTGGCATGAATGTTCAGATCCAAATGATTTAAAATAAAAGTTCGTATTGACGTAAGAAATAGTAATACTTCAAGCATACTAACAAGGTAATCATGTCTTCTCAAAATAACATGGCTTTAGAAGGTTCATCCCTACAAAATCATATAGTTAGGCTATGCTTCATTTTCATTACACAAAATACTCCCATCAAGAACAACCCCGGTTTCAGCCAAGCAATTGGTTCATACTTTTTAACGCGCTTCATCTTTTTTTCAACTCTCACTCAATACATGAGCGTGAGCCATCGATATAACACTATGGGTGGAACAGAATATGATGATGGAGGTTGTGTGGAGAAGACAAAAAAGGAGAAAGTCTCACAATTACGAGGCTAATCAACGGGCTATGGAGATGCCCATCAATTGATGTCAACATGAGGAGTAGTGATTGCCATGCAACGGATGCACTAGAGCTATAAATGTATGAAAGCTCAACAAATGAAACTAGTGGGTGTGCATCCAACTTGCTTGCTCACGAAGACCTAGGGCATTTTGAGGAAGCCCATCGTTGGAATATACAAGCCAAGTTCTATAATGAAAAATTCCCACTAGTATATGAAAGTGACTAAATATGAGACTCTCTATATGAAGAACATGGTGGTACTTTGAAGCACAAGTGTGGAAAAGGATAGTAACATTGTCCCCTTTTATTTATTTTATTTTCTTTTTTTGGGCCTTTCTTTTTTTTATTTGGCCTTTCTTTCTTTTTTTTTTCTTTGGCCTTTCTTTTTTTTCCTTTTTGGCCTTTCTTTTGTTTATAAGGGACAATGCTCTAATAATGATGATCATCACGCTTCTATTTATTTACAACTCATGAATTACAACTCGAAACTGGAACAAGATATGACTCTATGAATGCCTCCAGCGGTGTACCGGGATGGGCAATGAATCAAGAGTGACATGTATGAAAAATTATGAAGGTGGCTTTGACAAAAATAAGATGTCAACTACATGATCATGCAAGGCAATATGACAATGATGATGCGTGTCATGATAAATAGAACGGTGGAAAGTTGCATGGCAATATATCTCGGAATGGCTATGGAAGTGCCATAATACGTAGGTATGGTGGCTGTTTTGAGGAAGATATAAGGAGGTTTATGTGTGATAGAGCGTATCGTATCACGGGGTTTGGATGCACCGGCAAAGTTTGCACCAACTCTCAAGGTGAGAAAGGGCAATGCACGGTACCGAAGAGGCTAGCAATGATGAAAGGTAAGAGTGCGTATAATCCATGGACTCACACTAGTCATAAAGAAATCATATACTTATTGCAAAAGTTTTATTAGCCCTTGAGGCAAAGTACTACTACGCATGCTCCTAGGGGAAGGGTTGGTAGGAGTTAACCATCGCGCGATCCCGGCCTCCACTCATAAGGAAGACAATCAAAAGAGCATCCCATGCAACAAATTTGTTACACAACTTTTACCATACGTGCATGCTACGGGACTTGGCAACTTCAATACAAGTATTCTTTAAATTCACAATTACCCAACTAGCATGACTCTAATATCACCACCCCTATATCTCAAAATAATTATCAAGCATCAAATTGATCATAGCATCCAATTCACTTCCTATGATAGTTTTTATTATACCCAACTTGGATGCCCATCATTCTAGGACCAATTTTATAACCATAGAAAATAACACGCTGTTCTAAAAGACTCTCAAAATAATATAAGTGAAGCATGAGAGATCAACAATTTCTACAAAATTAAACCACCGCCGTGCTCTAAAAGATATAAGTGAAGTACTAGAGCAAAATTATCTAGCTCAAAAGATATAAGTGAAGCATATAGAGTATTCTAATAAATTCCAAATCATGTGGGTTTCTCCCAAAAGGTGTGTACATCAAGGATTATTGTGGTAATCTAAAAAGCAAAGACTCATATCATACAAGACGCTCCAAGCAAAACACAAATCATGTAGCGAATAAAAATATAGCTCCAAGTAAAGTTACCGATAGACAAAGACGAAAGAGGGGATGCCTTCCGGGGCATCCCCAAGCTTAGGCTTTTGGTTATCCTTGGATTATATTGGGGTGCCATGGGCATCCCCAAGCTTAGGCTCTTGCCTCTCCTTATTTCCATAGTCCATCAAATCTTTACCCAAAACTTGAGAACTTCACAACACAAAACTCAACAGGGAATCTCATAAGCTCCGTTAGTGCAAGAAAGAAAAACCACCACATAAGGTACTGTAATGAACTCATTCTTTATTTATATTTGTGATAAACCTACTGTATTCCAACTTCTTTATGGTTCACACCCCCCGATACTAGCCATAGATGCATCAAAATAAGCAAACAACACACGAAAAACAGAATCTGTCAAAAACAGAACAGTCTGTAGCAATCTGTAACTTTCGAATACTTCTGGAACTCTAAAACTACTAGCAAAATAGAAAGTCTTGGGAAATTTGTCTATTGATCTACTTCAAAAAGAATAAACGCAAAATCACGTTTCTGTGATCTACTAAAACTATTTCCGTGCGCACAAAAGTTTCTGTTTTTCAGCAGAATCAAATTAACTATCACCGTAGGTTATCCTATAGGTTCTACTTGGCAAAAACACTAATTAAAACATAAAAACCACATCTAAACAGAGTCTATATGAAATTTTTATTACTAAACTGAAACAAAAATCAAGAAACAAAAATAAAATTGGGTTTCCTCCCAACTAGCGCTATCGTTTAACGCCCCTAGCTAGGCATAAAAGCGAGAATAGATCTAAGTAGTGCCATGTTTGGCATTCAATTCATAAGTGGCATGCATAATGGATTCATAAGGTAATTTAAATTTCTTTCTAGGGATGTTTTCCATGCCTTTCCTTAATGGAAATTGGAATGTGATAGTCCCTTCCTTCATACAAATAATTGCACCAATCGTTCTAAGGAAAGGTCTACCAAGAATAATAGGACATGAAAGATTGCAATCTATATCAAGAACGATGAAATCTACGTGCACATAATTCCTATTTGCAACAATAAGAACATCATTGATCCTTCCCATAGGTTTCTTAATGGTAGAATCCGCAAGGTGCAAGTTTAAAGAGCAATCATAAAAATCATGGAAACCTAGCACATCACATAAAGTTTTTGGAATCGTGGAAACACTAGCACCCAAATCACATAAAACATAGCATTCATGATCTTTAATTTTAATTTTAATAGTAGGTTCCCACTCATCATAAATTTTTCTAGGTATAGAAACTTCCAATTCAAGTTTTTCCTCATAAGATTGCATCAAGGCATCAACAATATGTTTGGTAAAAGCTTTATTTTGACTATAAGCATGAGGAGAATTCAACACGGATTGCAACAAGGAAATACAATCTACTAAAGAACAATTATCATAATTAAATTCCTCGAAATCCATAATAGTGGGTTCAATGCTATGTAAAATTTTGACCTCTCCAATCCCACTTTTACCAAATTTAGCATCAAGATCTAAAAACTCCGAATCATTGGGACGCCTTTTAACTAAAGTTGACTCATCTCCAGTCCCATCATTACCAAGATTCATATTGCAAAACAAAGATTTAATAGGGGACACATCAATAACTTTTAGATCTTCATCATTATTTTCATGGAAACTAGAAGAACACACTTTTACAAAGCAATCTTTCTTAGCACGCATCCTAGCGGTTCTTTCTTTGCACTCATCAATGGAAATTCTCATGGCTTTGAGAGACTCATTGGTATCATGCTTAGGTGGAATAGATCTAAGTTTCAAAGAATTAACATCAAGAGAGAGTCTATCAACATTCCTAGCCAATTCATCAACTTTAAGCAATTTTTCTTCAAGCAAAGCATTGAAATTCTTTTGAAAGATCATAAATTATTTAACACTATTCTCAAAATCAGAGGGCATCTTATTAAAATTTCCATAAGATTTGTTGTAGGAATTACCATAATTATTATAGGAATTACTAGGAAACGGTCTAGGATTAAAGTTTCCTCTGTAAGCATTGTTACCAAAATTATTCCTACCAACAAAATTCACATCCATAGATTCATTATTATTCTCAATCAAAGTAAACAAAGGCATATCATTGGTATCAATAGGAGCACTCTTCGTAGCAAACAATTTCATAAGTTCATCCATCTTTCCACTCAAAACATTAATCTCTTCTATAGCATGCACTTTTTTACTAGTAGATCTTTCGGTGTGCCATTGAGAATAATTAACCATAATGTTATCAAGGAGTTTAGTAGCTTCTCCTAATGTGATTTCCATATAAGTGCCTCCCACGGCTGAATCTAAAAGATTTCTAGAAGCAAAATTCAATCCGGCATAGAAATTTTGTATGGTCATCCATAAAAACAAACCATGAGTAGGGCAATTGTGAATCATTAATTTCATTCTTTCCCAAGATTGTGCAACATGCTCACGATCAAGTTGTTTAAAATTCATCATATCGTTTCTAAGAGAGATGATCTTAGCGGGAGGAAAATACTTAGAGATGAAAGCATCTTAATTTGCACTTATTCCATGAATCAATACTATTTTTAGGGAAGACGAAAACCAAGTTTTAGCATGATCTCTAAGTGAAAACAGAAATAACTTCAATTTAACAATATCATTATCCGTATCTTTCTTCTTTTGCATATCACACAAATCAACAAAGTTGTTTAGATGAGTAGCGTCATCTTCACTAGGAAGGCCAGAGAATTGATCTTTCATAACAAGATTCAACAAAGCAACATTGATTTCACAAGATTCAGCATCATTAAGAGGAGCAATCGGAGTGCTAAGGAAATCATTATTATTGGTATTGGAAAAGTCACATAATTTGGTATTATCTTGAGCCATCGTGACAAGAAATCCAACACACAAGCACACAAAAAGGCAACCGAGAGAGAGAGGTGAACGGGAAAGAGAGGGCGAATAAAACGACAAGGGTGAAGTGGGGGAGAGGAAAACGAGAGGCAAATGGCAAATAATGTAATGCGAGGGAGATGAATTTGTGATGGGTACTTGTTATGTCTTAACTTGAGCAAAGACCTCCCCGGAAACGGCACCAGAAATCCTTCTTGTTACCTCTTGAGCACTGCGTTGGTTTTCCCTTGAAGAGGAAAGGGTGATGCAGCAAAGTAGCGTAAGTATTTCCCTCAGTTTTTGAGAACCAAGGTATCAATCCAGTAGGAGGCTCCTCAAAAGTCCCACGCACCTACACAAACAAACAAGAACCTCGCAACCAACGCGATAAAGGAGTTGTCAATCCCTTCACGGTAACTTGCAAAAGTCAGTTCTGATAGAGATAATAAGATAAGATAAATATTTTTGTATTTTTATGATATAGATTGGAAAGTAAAATATGCAAATAAAAGTAGATGGAAAACTTATATGATAAAAGATAGACCCGGGGGCCATAGGTTTCACTACTGGCTTCTCTCAAGATAGCATAAGTATTACGGTGGGTGAACAAATTATTGTCGAGCAATTGATAGAAAAGTGCATAGTTATGAGAATATCTAGGCATGATCATGTATATAGGTATCACGTCCATAACAAGTAGATCGAAATGATTTTGCATCTACTACTATTACTCCACACATCGACCGACTCCTGCCTTCATCTAGAGTATTAAGTTCATAAGAATAGAGTAACGCATTAAGAAAGATGACATGATGTAGAGGGATAAACTCAAGAATTATGATATAAACCCCATCTTTTTATCCTCGATGGCAACAATACAATGCGTGCCTTGCTGCCCCTGCTGTCACTGGGAAAGGACACCGCAAGGTTGAACCCAAAGCTAAGCACTTCTCCTATTGCAAGAAAGATCAATCTAGTAGGCCAAACCAAACTGATAATTCGAAGGGACTTGCAAAGATAACCAATCATACATCAAAGAATTCAGGGGAGATTCAAATACTTCTCATAGATAAACTTGATCATAAACCCACAATTCATCGGATCTCGACAAACACACCGCAAAAGGAGTTACATCGAATAGATCTCCAAGAAGATCGAGGAGAACTTTGTATTGAGATTCAAAGAGAGAGAAGAGGCCATCTAGCTAATAACTATGGACCCGAAGGTCTGTGGTAAACTACTCACAACTCATCGGAGAGGCCATGGAGATGATGTTGAGGCCCTCCGTGGTCGATTCCCCCTCCGGTGGAGTGCCGGCGAAGGCTCCAAGATGGGATCTCATGGATACAGAAGGTTGCGGCGGTGGAAATAGTTTTTCGTGGTGCTCCTGGATGTTTTCAGGGTACGTGGATATATATAGGAGGAAGAAGTAGGTCGGTTGAGCCACGAGGGGCCCATGAGGGTGGGGGGCGCGCCGGGCACCCTCGTGGCCGCCTCGTTTGCTGCTTGACGTCCACTCCAAGTCTCTTGGATAGCGTTAATTTGTTCCAAAAAGATCGCTCCCAAAGGTTTCATTCCGTTTGGACTCCGTTTGATATTCCTTTTCTTCGAAACACTGAAATAGGCAAAAAACTGCAATTTGGGTTGGGTCTCCGGTTAGTAGGTTAGTCCCAAAAATGATATAAAAGTGTAAAGTAAAGCCCATAAACATCCAAAATGGGTAATATAATAGCATGGAATAATCAAAAATTATAGATACGTTGGAGACGTATCAGAAGACAATCAATAAATAAATCATGCTCCAACTTCATCACATAACGGTTCACCATACGTGCATGCCACGGGAATCACAAACTTTAACACAAGTATCTCTCAAATCCACAACTACTCTACTAGCATGACTCTAATATCACCACCTTCATATCTCAAAACAATCATAAAGAATCAAACTTCTCATAGTATTCAATGCACTTCATATGAAAGTTTTTATTATACCCATCTTGGATGCCCATCATATTAGGACTAATTTTATAACCAAAGAAATTAGCATGTTGTTATAAAAGACTCTCAAAATAATATAAGTGAAGCATGAGAGATCAAAAATTTCTATAAAATAAAACCACAACCATGCTCTAAAAAGATATAAGTGAAGCACTAGAGAAATATTGTCTAGCTCAAAAGATATAAGTGAAGCACATAGAATATTCTAATGAATCACGATTCATGCATGTCTCTCAAAAAAGGTGTGTACAGCAAGGATGATTGTGGTAAACCAAAAACCAAAGACTCAAATCATACAAGACGCTCCAAGCAAAACACATATCATATGGTGAATAAAAATATAGCCTCAAGTAAAGTTACCGATAGACGAAGATGAAAGAGGGGATGCCTTCCGGGGCAGCCCCAAGCTTAGGCTTTTGGTTGTCCTTGAATTTTACCTTGGGGTGCATTGGGAATCCCCAAGCTTATTCTCTTGCCACTCCTTATTCCAAAGTCCATCAAATCCTTACCCAAAACTTGAAAACTTCACAACACAAAACTACAACAGAAAATCTCATCAGCTTCGTTAGTATAAGAAAATAAATCACCACTTTAAGGTAATGTTGTGAACTCATTATTTATTTATATTTTTGTAAAACCTAATGTATTCCAACTTCTCTATGGTTCATACCCCCGATACTACTCATAGGTTCACCAAAATAAGCAAACAACACGCGAAAAACAGAATCTGTCAAAAACAGAACAGTTTGTAGCAATCTGTATCTTTTGAATACTTCTGTAACTCAAAAAATTCTGAAATAAATTGGTGGACATGAGGAATTTTTCTATTAATCTTGTACAAAAATAATAAACCTAAAAGCACTCTTCTGTAAGAAATGACAGCTATTCTCATGAGCACAGAAGTTTCTGTTTTTTACAGCAAGATCGCAATGACTTGACCCAAGTCTTCCCAAAGGTTCTACTTGGCACAAACACTAATTAAAACATAAAACCACATCTAACCAGAGGCTAGATGAATTATTTGTTACTAAACAGGAGCAAAAACTAAAGAACAAAAATAAAATTGGGTTGCCTCCCAACAAGCGGTATCGTTTAACGCCCGTAGCTAGGCATAAAAACAAGAATAGATCTAGGTATTGCCATCTTCGGCATGCAATTCTTTCCTCATTAAATCCTCCAAAACTCATATTAACAAATCTATTCTTTCCCTTATTTACCTTTTAGAAGAAGAACTTAAATCATGGAAAGGGCTTTGATTTGTAATTTTAACATTCATAAACACATACTCGGGATCATCACCATCTATATCATCATATAAAATGCGTAGTTCATTTCTAACGGGTTCCTTCATCATTTTATTCAACCAATCCCTATTGAATCCTACATAAATTCCTCTAGTAATCCAGTCAAACTCCTCAAAAGCCTCAAGGTACAAAGATTGAGATATTTCAGAATGGGGAACTCTCTCCCTAAGATTTTCACTATAAGATTGATAATCTCTAGCTTCCAAACTACGCATGGTTTCTTTATCGTAAAAATGTCTATAATCAAAGGGTGTTCAACACATTTTTTGTAGAAAGAAAAAATATCCCTAGCTTCTTGTATTATAAAATCGAATTCGCGCATAAGGATAATACTGGCAATCTTTTTAGCTATAGGGTGATTAATATTGGGAAGTTCATAAAACACATTTTGCAAAGCAGGATGGATATGCACAATTTTCTTTCTAATTTCTCAACAAGCATAACAACGGCATCAGCGTAATAGTTGGTATCAAGAAGAATAAACTTTTTATTAATAGGCATGGATCCTGTGCAATCAAAGAATTCTTGGATAATACTTTTCCAATAATATTACCATCCCCCACACGGAAGTTTCTTGTTTTGTAATTAGGTGGAGTTTCAGTTTCATGATTCAAAGAACAAGACTCAAGTGCTTCTTCAAGATTTTCAACGATAACCTCCCTAGTTTCATACATGATGGCAACAAACCGCACTAACAAACGAGCGCACAAGAAGCAAGCGAAAAGAGACGAACGGAAGAGGGGCGAAGAAAAGGCAAAGGTTTTCAAAAATTGTTTAGAAGTGGGGGAGAGGAAAACGAGAGCTGAATGGTGAATAATGTAATGCAAGGGATAAGAGTTTATGATGGGTACTTGGTATGGCATGACTTGGTGTAGATCTCCCCGGCAACGGCGCCATAAATCCTTCTTTCTACCTCTTGAGCCTGCGGTGGTTTTCCCTTGAAGAGGAAAGGGGGATGCAGCAAAGTAGCGTAAGTATTTCCCTCAGTTTTGAGAACCAAGGAATCAATCCAGTAGGAGACGACACACAAGTCACCGAATACCTACACAAACAGTCAAGAACTTGCAACCAACACGATAAAGGGGTTGTCAATCCCTTCACGGTCACTCGCAAAATTGAGATCTGATAGAGATAAATAAACGGTAAAGTAAATATTTTTGGTATTTTTGGTTGTATAGATTGTAAGGTAAAGATTGCAAAATAGTAGATCAAAAACTAGCAAGATGTAAACGAGATTCAATAATATGGAAAAGAGACCCGGGGGCCATAGTTTTCACTAGTGACTTCTCTCGAGATAGCATATTACGGTGGGTGAACAAATTACTGCCGAGCAATTGATAGAAAAGCTCATAATTATGATGACATCTAAGGCAATGGTCATGAACATAGGCATCACATCTATCTCAAGTAGACCGACTCCTGCCTGCATCTACTACTATTACTCTACACATCGACCGCTATCCAGCACGCATCTAGAGTATTAAGTTCATAAAGAACGGAGTAACGCATTAAGCAAGATGACATGATGTAGAGGAATTAACTCAAGCAATATGATGAAAACCCCATCTTGTTATCCTCGATGGCAACAATACAATGCGTGCCTTGCTGCCCCTACTTACACTGGGAAAGGACACCGCAGGATTGAACCCAAAGCGAAGCACTTCTCCCATGGAAAGCAAGATCAATCTAGTAGGCCAAACTAAACCGAAAATTCGAAGAGACTTGCAAAGATATCAAATCATGAATATAAGAATTCAGAGAGGAACCAAATAATATTCATAGATAATCTTGATCATAAATCTACAATTCATCAGATCTCGGCAAACACACTGCAAAAGAGTATTACATCGAATAGATCTCCAAGAACATCGAGGAGAACTTTGTATTGAGAATAAAAGAGAGAGAAGAAGTCATCTACTAATAACTATGGACCTGAAGGTCTGTGGTAAACTACTCACGCTTCATCGGAGAGGTAATGGTGTTGATGTAGAAGCCCTCTGTGATCGAATCCCCCTCCGGCAGATCGCCGGAAAAGGCCCCAAGATGGGATCTCACGGGTACAAAAGGTTGCGACGGTGGAAAAGTGGTTTCATGGCCCCCCTGATGTTTTTAGGGTATAAGAGTATGTATAGGCGAAGGAACTAGGTCAGGGGAACTACGAGGGGCCCACGAGGGTGGGGGCGCGCCTACCCCCCTGGGCGCGCCCTCCTGCCTTGTGGCCGCCTCGTTGCCTCTCCGACTTCATCTCCAAGTCTTCTGGTTTGCTTTCGGTCCAAGAAAGATCATCGCGAAGGTTTCATTCTATTTGGACTCCATTTGGTATTCCTTTTCTGCAAAACTCTAAAATAGGCAAAAAAACAGAAACTGGCACTGAGCCTCGGTTAATAGGTTAGTCCCAAAAATAATATAAAAGAGCATATTAAAGCCCATTAAACATCCAAAACATATAATATAATAGCATGGAACAATCAAAAATTATAGATACGTTGGAGACGTATCATGTCCTACCTTCGATGGGATGGACTACCCCTAATGGAAGAACAAGATGCACATTCATCCTGAGGCAATTGATAATGATCTCTGGTATGTTGTGGAAAATGGTGTTCCCGGTATCACTCCGCCTGTGAATGCTGTTGATGTGAAGAGATTCAAGCAACTCGACTCTCAAGCGAAGAATATCATATGTGGTCATCTGAGCAAAGGACAGTACGGCAGAGTGAGTGCTTTGGAAACAGCAAAGCTGATTTGGGACAGGATATCCAAGGTGAACGAAGGAGTCTCCACTCAACGTGACTCCCGAGTTGATGTTCTTCGCAATCTCTTCAACTGCTTCAAAAGACTCGACAACGAAAATGTTCAGCAAACCTTTGATTGCCTCAGTCACATGTCAAATGAGCTTCAAGCACTTGGTGCCACTGACATCACCGACCGTGAGGTGGTGAAGAAATTGCTAAGATCACTTGATTCCTCATTCGATACTCTTGCACTGATGATTCAAGAGCGAGGAGACTACAGGTCACTAGATCCCGCTGATATCCTCGAGAGGCTAAATACTCAAGAGTTCTAGCTTGCTGAGAAGAGAGACCTCTATGGGCCGAGCTATGGAATATCACGTGCACTGAAGGCCAAGGCAGTCTCTAAATCTGAATGTGAAGATTCTGGTAGCAGCCTTAGTGATCCTGAAGAACTGAGCCAGGAGCTAGCAATGCTCGTGAAGAAATTCCAGAAGTTCTCTCGCCGTGGTCACTTTGGAAAGTCTTCAAGAAGTGATGATTCCTCATCCCGTGTCTACAAAAAGAGGACTTTCCACAAATGCAAGAAACCTAGTCACTACATGTCTGATTGTCCTTAGTGGGAAAAGGAATCAAATAAGACGAAGTACAAAGTGTGACACCCCAAAATTTTTAACCTTGTTTTGTTAATTAAAATTTTACCAGGAAATTAAAACTTTTATTTTCTGGACTCACTTTTGATTTTTGAAACATTTCCTTTCTTATTATCATGGAGTTTTTACCTCAAGTGAAATACTTCCCAAATTTATTGGACTTTCTTCCCTCTCAAAACTTTTTCCCCTTGGCAAGGATTTTATTTTGGTATCTTCATCAACACTGGTGTTTGGTTATTAAAAACCTTTCTTCTGTTTGTCCCCTTCTCAAATTTAATTTTTGGGATTTATTTTCTTTAAGAGAAAACCCTAGGAGTTTTGGGACTTATCTTATATTGAAACCACCCGTGGTTTTACCATGCCTCATGTGGTAAAACCTCCCAAAACCCTCCTTCCACTTTGGGGCAATCCATATATTCTATCCCAACAAGTCCAACTCATTTTTGGATTTTATTTCATTTATTTCTTTCCCCAAAACAATTCTGTCCATTATTTTGAACCTAATTGATTTGCAAAGCAAGTACCTAAATGCCTTTGAGTTTTGACCTCAAACCAACTCCTCTGGATGGTCCTTGGTAACCACAACCTAGAACCATCAAGATCCACTCTCCTTATTTTCAAATTTTTCAAATTTCAGTCTCTGCAAGTTTGGACCAGATTTGTAAAATTTGGTGAAATTCATATCTCCTCTTCTCCAAAAATTCCACCAAAATTCAGGCAGCCCCCAGATGCAATGAGAGGCCACCCCACCAAAGATCAGCTCAAGGAGAACCTCTCACATACCAAAATCATTTCATCGAACACTTGGCCGACACTGTTTCTATGCACTTTCACAGAAATTCAGAGTTTCAGTAGATTCAGTGTCGTTTCTTCGTCAGTGTTCTGTCACATGTCAACTATGCACCTGGCGCGTTGCGCGTGGCCCCTCCCTGTCCAGAGCGCCGCACGCGCACTTGGCTGGTTCCTGGCATCGGTGGCACCCTAGCCCGCCTGCGCTGGCGTCTTCCGCGGCGGCCGAATCTCCCGTGGCAACCAACAGGAGACACCCTGCGGCACAACACCGTTCGGCACCGCCCAAGCCACCTGGGAGCTCCGCGTGGCCGTCTCCCTTGCCAGCGCACTCATGCAGCACCGTCGCTGTGGCCTGGCACGCGTAGGGCGCGCTCCCTGCCGCCGACAGGCCGCACAGCCGTTCTGTTGGGGACAGGCCGTAACCGCCCCTGCCTTGCGGAGTTATGCACCGGATGGAACCATTACCCCGTCTAGTCGACGCTCGAGCCCCTAAACCGACTGTCCAGCCCAGCGCCGCTGTAATCGCTCGCCGGACTTATCCCGTTCGCGGCAACCACCTCGGGCCGGCTATAAATAGCGCCTCCGAGCTCGCTCTCGCCCCCGCACACTTCCACCACCTCACCAGGCCCCGCCCAGCCACTGGAAGAGCCTCGAGGGGCTCTTCTTCCTCAACTCCGGCTACCTCCGTATGCCTCGAGCTCCGGCAGCGTTCTCGCTGGTGAGAGCTCCTCCACCGCCCTAGATTTGCCCGTAGCCTCATGGCACCTCCAGGAGGCTAACCCCCACGCCAATTTGACCCCAGCAGCTCTCTCCGACGAGGCCCACGACTTCCCGAGCCGTCGTCCGCCGAAGCAAGGGCCGCCGTCGACGTGGTACTCGCAGGCGACCACCACCACCACCCACCGACGCGGAATGACGCACTGAGCATGGAGGTACCACCCGATTCCCCTGCCTCGCCGTGGATCGCCGCCGGCGACCACCGCAGCTCTCGGGCACCGATGAGCTCTGTCTCCCCGTTTGAATTTTCAAACCTGACAGGTGGGACCCGCCTGTCAGCCTCTCTTTTTCTTTTAAACAAACCGTTTTCTGAAAGCGTATTCTGGCAAATGCGCTTTCCAAACTGAATCGTTTTCTGCATTTTTCTGTTCTGCCCCCTGAGATTTTTCTATTTCATTACAGAAAGGTCCCTGGATTAAAACCCTTATAACTTTTATACAGAGAAGGATTTTTTATTGATTCTTTTTCTGTTCTCTTTAAAATTTTGTCTAGTTTATTTTAAGATTTATTCCAAAAATTTCAGACAACATTTTGGTACTGTTTTTGAAACTATATATTGATTCAAAAATATTTTTAAATAGGATTATGGAGAGAGGAGAAAGACTTTCAAAAGTTTTAGGATGCACCTCACCACCACACAACTTGAAGGCAAGCATTCTGAACCCCGGCATAATATTTTTGGTGTGTTTGTTGACACATTTATAACACCACCTCATTTTGAAGGACTTGTTATTTCATGTGATATGATCATTTGCATGGATGCATATTAGTGATTTCCATGCTGTTGGAAATGAGTATACTTGTAATGGTAATCATCCTCATGTACCTTGCATGCATGCCGGAAAGGAATCCGGGAAAGCCTCTGCCTTGGGTAGGTGTGAGCTTGTCGCCGGTCTCCGTCGGGACAGTTATGTCCGGTATGGCATAGTAAGGTATAATGAGTGTTGATTGTGATGGTTGAAATACAATTGTTATACATGTCATGCAGGAAATTCAATAAACCTCCAGAGTCGACCATAGATCGAGTCTTGTTCCAGTAACCCCCATACTTGTTTCGTACTACCACTTGTCCCTACCGCAGGTAGGGTACGGTTCAGTAAGTCGTCAACCCCTTTCTAGCACACACCGTACAGAGAGGCCATGGTGGAAGATATCGGTTGTAGCCGATAGGCAGGCCACCTGGTCCGGGGGCATGGGTGTTTCCGGTTGGGACCGAGAGGGGAGGCCACCCCTTAGAGCGCGCGATATAAATTTGATCCCATGCTACGTGAGGTTGTAGCCTCCCCACTTAGAGTTTTGCTTGACAGGTGTCGTGGGTGATTCTAGACACCGGTGAGTTAAGATGGTGTGTGCAAGTTAGGTGTGTTTTCAACAAAAAGGCCGTAGACGGAATTAGTCTTCATGGACTAAAGGAATCCGTTGCTCGTGGGTAAAGAGTACACCCTCAGCAGAGAATAAATCTATTCGAATAGCCGTGTCCATGGTTAAGGACTACAGTCTGGGACGGGTCAAGTGTCGGTCTTAGTGTCGGTCTTCGGAGGAGAAATTGTTAAACCAGAACTTGGATTGTGACTTGTGACTTGTGATAATTATGTTTATGTTTATTATGGACTAACCCATCATATCATTGATTATCCCTGGGACGGTTCTACCTCCTGGATATTCATTGTGATTATCTATTTTATAAGCCCTTTATGTGGTGTCGCTGAGACGCCCGACTGTGGCATTGCTTGTTATTATTTACTTTATAAGCCCTTTATGTGGCGTCGCATAGATGCCCGACTGTGGCATTGCTTGTTATTATTTACCTTATAAGCCCTTTATGTGGTGTCGCTGAGACGCCCAACTGTGGCATTGCTTGTTATTATTTACTTTACAAGCCCTTTATGTGGCATCGCACAGACGCCCGACTGTGGCATGCTTGTTATTTATTTACTTTATAAGCCCTTTATGTGGTGTCGCTGAGACGCCCGACTGTGGCATTGCTTGTTATTATTTACTTTACAAGCCCTTTATGTGGCGTCGCATAGATGCCCGACTGTGGCATGCTTGTTATTTATTTACTTTATAAGCCCTTTATGTGGTGTCGCTGAGACGCCCGACTGTGGCATTGCTTGTTATTTATTTACCTTACAAGCCCTTTATGTGGTGTCGCACAGACGCCCGACTGCGGCATTTTATTTTCCATTCCCTTATTGCTTATTCGTGTTGCATATAAATAACCTGCTTGCATGCACAAAAGATTTTATTTATGACTGACGATGTGATCATAGAATATTTCAGCGCATGATTATCAATTATATTATACCCGTGTTCGTAATGTTTGCGAGTACATTCAAAGTACTCACTGGCTTGTCCCTGGCTATTGTCTTGGCCAGATTTCTTGCACGGAGAGGAGCGACGCGATGACAGCCCCGGAACCTAAGCAACGGTGATAGCAGCCTCGTGAAGATAGGAGTTAACCTGGTCAGCTGTTCCTGTTGGGAAATGGAGTCCCATAGACACTGATGATCCACAAACCGCTTCCGCCCTCAACCACTAGAAACCATTTGTTGTACTCACAGGCCAGAATGGTCTTGTACTACATATTTTGTATCTTGCTTGGAAATTCTGTATCAAGTTGATACCTCATCAGCTAACAGTAATCCTGGGGCTGATGAGCACGACGGTCTTTTTCTAGAAATTGATACCCAGAAAAAACGGTCGTGACAGAGTTGGTATCAGATCAGGCTGACCATTGGCTAATCCTATCTTAGCCAGGTCAATAAACTTAGGCAAACCAACCCACCAGACCTTAACCAAACCCCGGCCAAGCTTCTCGTGCAAGATAGCCACACAGTGACCCCGACACTTTTGGCAGTCGGTGCCCAACCTATCAACCTACCCCGTCGATCACGCACCAGTGACCAGCACCCAAGGTGTCTCATTCGCAAGCGTGCAAAGGAAGACTCCGTCCCCTTTTGCTATAAAAAGGGCACGCTAGCCCCAAACCATCATAGCACGGCCTCTACCCCAAACCGAGCCACAATGCCTGGTCCCGTCGTGCACAACGAGACCACAGCAACCAACCTTGGAGGCTTTGTGACCATACTCGCCAACCTCGCACGTCGTGCCTATGCGTTAGAAGAGCCACCAAAATATGTTGTGTACCAAGGACCCATGAGCGGTGAGGACCGTCAATTATGGGCCACTGTACACATCTACGGTAGGGGTCTAGCGCTCGAACGCCCCTACAGGTTCACCGGAAGGACAACTTCCTTTGAGCCACAAGCCGTCCAGCTAGCGGCGCGAGAGGCTATAGTTCAACTCCGGCACTTGTCGCCCAGAGTTAACTGTCGCTCATTCCACTACTACCCCAGACGTGAAGGGTATGGCAGACCACCCCAAGTTGCCAACAGAGATCACGAGACGGATCCTGCATTGCAGCACCTAGTGCGCTATGTAGGTGCACTAGAGGAACTGTTCGATCAAATCACTATTGATCTGATCGCTGCTCGTGGAGAGCTGGTTCGTCGAGCCCCGGCGAGAGAAGAAAACGAGCCCAACGCCGACAACCCAGTCGTGCTGTTCGGACACCCGATCAAGACCCTGAGGTCAGCCCCATCCGTCAACCAAGGTGCTTTGATGACCCCAGAAGTACTTCGTCGTCTTTTGGGAGCACACTCCAATGGGATTGTGGCCAACAATCCCCGCAATGGTCATCATCGCTATCCCAAGCCTGCAACCCCTCAACCCTCTCCAACTAATTTCGACGGTGAGACCCGTGGAGAAGCCTCGACATCCACAAGGCACGCACGCTTGGATGTAAACGAGGTAGAATAAGTCACTCGAGTAGTGTCGAGTCCCAGTGTATCCTTGCTTTGTAATCGTGTGACCTTGTAAATAAACGCAGCCTGTCGTCGTGCCTCTATTTTAAATAGTAGCCTTGCATGGATATATTAGCATGCAGTGTGATTTTTCTATCCCAGGCACAGCTACCAAAACCACCTCGACAACCCCCACAGTGATACGTCACTTTGGTGAGATGTGTATCTGTGGCTTCGACCCTGACCCTTGGAGCGGAACTGACAAAATTCTTTACCTTTCACCACGGTAAAGTGATCCAGCTCTGGTGCTATAAAAAGGCCACCGTGTGACCTTGCCAAGCACCCCTCACCTTGTGCACCACCCTCACAACCATTTCTTGCCATGCCGAGCCCTAGTATTTATCTGAGAACTCCAGATGCAACCCTGGGTAGTTTTATCAAAATATTGTGGGATTTTACCTGCAGTACCATGGGCGCTACCCAGCCACCCCAGTACGAGCTGTTCAAATCGAGAATCACCCCTTCCACCTCGAGATACTGGGCAGCAGTGCACATGCCTCCTGTAACCCAAACCAAGACCCAACGGAGGTCTCCTTCGTGGGGAAATCTATGCCAACCCCACATATGGCCATAGAAGCTGTTGCGTACGAAGCACTTGCTCGCCTTCGATTCGCGGTACCCTATGCCAGCGAACAAGGGTATTATTACTTTCCGAGCCGTGCAGCACCCGTAGGAATAACATCTTTTCCCGGTGGACGAATTGAGAGAGACCCAGTCCTGGCCAACCTTGTCCAGTACGTCATCGCTCAAGAGCGTTTAACCCAGCACGTGATGGGTTATCTCCAGAGTCTCGCGGATTTAAATCCTCAGATCGCCATCGGCAGATCACTGAGGCCTGACCAGGAGAGACACATTCATCGTCTGGTCAATCCACTTTCCCCGATAGAAGAGGAGTGTATCCCAGTGCCAGAGACATTTTCTCAGGACCCCGTCCAGTTACCGTTTACAATTTAGACGTCACTGCTATATTTATTATCGCAACTTTTATTTATGTGTTGTAACTTATGCGTGGTACCCCGAGTTTGCGCGGCAAGTAAATCATTTAGTTTCTACTATTGTGAGTAGCTCTGTTGCGGTTTGACTCTAATGTATTACTGTTTTCTCTCGCGAAAAATCCTGGAGTGAGATTTTTCTTCCCTAAATTGCTGCATCATACATCTTCTCACGACATGGATTATTTTTATTTCCCGCAGCACCCCAGCAGCAGACTCACAACCATAATCAATCGAGCACATACAGTGCTTGCAAAACCTTGCAACGGTGTTGCATCTAACTGAGCACCTCCCGACAGCAGTCAGCACCCGACACACCCCACCTACTCCTCGTGATCACCACCACCACGGAGAGCCAACACCCGAGCAGCAGCATCACGACGATCATCGAGGATCATCGCGCACAGGAGCACGTAGAGCCCCAGCACCGCTGCCAGCCCTTCGCACAACAGGATCACGTACCAGTCCGGCACCACCGCCGCCATTAGAGCCTCGCCTCGAGCTTCAGCAAACGGAAACAGAGGAAAAGGAAAGAGGAGGAGAAGCAAGGCCAGGTGTGAGAAGAAGAGAAGAACACCTCGGCCGTTTTATAGCTCGAGCTCGGTGTGCGGTGGGCGAGGTCCACCAGCACCGCTCGTCGCCCGATCGCCGGTGTTCGGAGGCGAATCCTCGAGCAGTGCCGACAGCGCACTGGCCCGCGAAGTGAGTGCACGCTGCACTGGCAGCTAGCACGCCGCGCACTACCACGGTACGGCCTAGATGCCCTACGCGCTAGGCGTCGCCGATGAGAAAGCGCGGGAAAGCACGCGGGAGAGAGGAAGAAGAAAGAGCCAAAGGAAGAAGAAGAGGATGACAGTGGGCCCCGGGTCCACTTGTCAGCCAGAGGGAGCACTGTGCTCTCGGGTACGACCAGCGTATTCTAAGATTTAGAATTTATTCTAAATTTATATTCAGTGTAGAAATCCCTCATTTTCTTCCCAAAACCGTAGATTTTTCCATGCAGCGCCAGTGCCCCACACTGTATTTTTGCACCACTTATTGCCCTCTCACTGTAGCCATTTTTGTTCCAATGCATATTTTTTTATTAAAACAGCTTTTAGCAAATCTCGAGGACGAGATTTTTCTTAAGGGGGGTAGTGTTGTGACACCCCAAAATTGTTAACCTTGTTTTGTTAATTAAAATTTTACCAGGAAATTAAAACTTTTATTTTCTGGACTCACTTTTGATTTTTGAAACATTTCCTTTCTTATTATCATGGAGTTTTTACCTCAAGTGAAATACTTCACAAATTTATTGGACTTTCTTCCCTCTCAAAACTTTTTCCCCTTGGCAAGGATTTTATTTTGGTATCTTCATTAACACTGGTGTTTGGTTATTAAAAACCTTTCTTCTGTTTGTCCCCTTCTCAAATTTAATTTTTGGGATTTATTTTCTTTAAGAGAAAACCCTAGGAGTTTTGGGACTTATCTTATATTGAAACCACCCATGGTTTTACCATGCCTCATGTGGTAAAACCTCCCAAAACCCTCCTTCCACTTTGGGGCAATCCATATATTCTATCCCAACAAGTCCAACTCATTTTTGGATTTTATTTCATTTCTTTCTTTCCCCAAAACAATTCTGTCCATTATTTTGAACCTAGGTGATTTGCAAAGCAAGTACCTAAATGCCTTTGAGTTTTGACCTCAAACCAACTCCTCTGGATGTTCCTTGGTAACCACAACCTAGAACCATCAAGATCCACTCTCCTTCTTTTCAAATTTTTCAAATTTCAGTCTCTGCAAGTTTGGACCAGATTTGTCAAATTTGGTGAAATTCATATCTCCTCTTCTCTAAAAATTCCACCAAAATTCAGGCAGCCCCCAGATGCAATGAGAGGCCACCCCACCAAAGATCAGCTCAAGGAGAACCTCTCACATACCAAAATCATTTCGTCGAACACTTGGCCGACACTGTTTCTATGCACTTTCAGAGAAATTCAGAGTTTCAGTAGATTCAGTGTCGTTTCTTCGTCAGTGTTCTGTCACATGTCAACTGTGCACCTGGCGCGTTGCGCACGGCCCTTCCTCCCTGTCCAGAGCGCCGCACGCGCACTTGGCTGGTTCCTGGCGTCGGTGGCACCCTGGCCCGCCTGCGCCAGCGTCTTCTGCGGCGGTCGAATCTCCCGTGGCGACCAACAGGAGACACCCTGCGGCACAACGCCGTTCGGCACCGCCCAAGCCACCTGGGAGCTCCGCGTGGCCGTCTCCCTTGCCAGCGCACTCATGCAGCACCGTCGCCGTGGCCTGGCACATGCAGGGCGCGCTCCCTGCCGCCGACGGGCCGCACGGCCGTTCTGTTGGGGACAGGCTGTAACCGCCCCTGCCTTGCGGAGTTATGCACCGGATGGAACCATTACCCCGTCTAGTCGATGCTCGAGCCCCTAAACCGACTGTCCAGCCACAGCGCCGCTGTAATCGCTCGCCGGACTTATCCCGTTCGCGGCAACCACCTCGGGCCGGCTATAAATAGCGCCTCCGAGCTCGCTCTCGCCCCCGCAGACTTCCACCACCTCACCAGACCCCGCCCAGCCACTGGAAGGGCCTCGAGGGCCCTTCTTCCTCAACTCCGGCTACCTCCGTCTGCCTCGGGCTCCGGCAGCGTTCTCGCTGGTGAGAGCACCTCCACCGCCCTAGATTTGCCCGTAGCCTCATGGCACCTCTAGGAGGCTAACCCCCACGCCAATTTGACCCCAGCAGCTCTCTCCGACGAGGCCCACGACTTCCCGAGCCGCCGTCCGCCGGAGCAAGGGCCGCCGTCGACGTGGTACTCGCCGGCGACCACCACCACCACCCACCGATGCGGAATGACGCACTGAGCACGGAGGTACCACCCGATCCCCCTGCCTCGCCGTGGATCGCCGCCGCCGACCACCGCAGCTCTCGGGCGCCGACGAGCTCTGTCTCCCCGTTTGAATTTTCAAACCTGACGGGTGGGACCCACCTGTCAGCCTCTCTTTTTCTTTTAAACGAACTGTTTTCTGAAAGCGTATTCTGGCAAATGAGCTTTCCAAACTGAATCGTTTTCTACACTTTTCTGTTCTGGCCCCTGAGAGTTTTCTGTTTCATTAGAGAAAGATCCCTGGATTAAAACCCTTATAACTTTTAAACAGAGAACGATTTTTGATTGATTCTTTTTCCGTTCTCTTTAAAATTTTGTCTAGTTTATTTTAAGATTTAATTCAAAAAAATTCAGACAACTTTTTGGTACTATTTTTGAAACTATATATGATTCAAAAATATTTTTTAATAGGATTTTGGAGAGAGGAGAAAGACATTCAAAAGTTTTAGGATGCACCTCACCACCACACAACTTGAAGGCAAGCATTCTGAACCCCGGCATAATATTTTTGGTGTGTTTGTTGACACGTTTATAACACCACCTCATTTCGAAGGACTTGTTATTTCATGTGATATGATCATTTGCATGGATGCATATTAGTGATTTCCATGCTGTTGGAAATGAGTATACTTGTGATGGTAATCATCCTCATGTACCTTGCATGCATGACAGAAAGGAATCCGAGAAAGCCTCTGCCTTGGGTAGATGTGAGCTTGTCGCCGGTCTCCATCGGGACGGTTATGTCCGGTATGGCATAGTAAGGTATAATGAGTGTTGATTGTGATGGTTGAAATACAATTATTATACATGTCATGCAGGAAATTCAATAAACCTCCTGAGTCGACCATAGATCGAGTCTTGTTCCAGTAACCCCCATACTTGTCTCGTACTACCACTTGCCCTACCGCAGGTAGGGTACGGTTCAGTAAGTCGTCAACCCCTTTCTAGCACACACCGTACAGAGAGGCCATGGTGGAAGATATCGGTTGTAGCCGGTAGGCAGGCCACCTGGTCTGGGGGCATGGGTGTTTCCGGTTGGGACTGAGAGGGGAGGCCACCCCTTAGAGCGCGCGATATTAATTTGATCCCATGCTACGCAAGGTTGTAGCCTCCCCACTTAGAGGTTTGCTTGACAGGTGTCGTGGGTGATTCTAGACACCGGTGAGTTAAGCTGGTGTGTGCAAGTTAGGTGTGTTTTCAACTAAAAGGCCGTAGACGGAATTAGTCTTGATGGACTAAAGGAATTTGTTGCTCGTGGGTAAAGAGTACACCCTCTGTAGAGAATAAATCTATTCGAATAGCCGTGTCCATGGTTAAGGACTACAGTCTGGGACGGGTCAAATGTCGGTCTGAGTGTCGGTCTTCGGAGGAGAAATTGTTAAACCAGAACTTGGATTGTGACTTGTGACTTGTGATAATTATGTTTATGCTTATTATGGACTAACCCATTATATCATTGAGTATCCCTGGGACGGTTCTACCTCCTGGATTTTCATTGTGATTATCTATTTTATAAGCCCTTTATGTGGTGTCGCTGAGACGCCTGACTGTGGCATTGCTTGTTATTATTTACTTTATAAGCCCTTTATGTGGCGTCGCACAGACGCCCGACTGTGGCATTGCTTGTTATTATTTACCTTATAAGCCCTTTATGTGGTGTCGCTGAGACGCCCGACTGTGGCATTGCTTGTTATTATTTACTTTACAAGCCCTTTATGTGGCGTCGCACAGACGCCTGACTGTGGCATGCTTGTTATTTATTTACTTTATAAGCCCTTTATGTGGTGTCGCTGAGACGCCCGACTGTGGCATTGCTTGTTATTATTTACTTTACAAGCCCTTTATGTGGCATTGCACAGACGCCGACTGTGGCATGCTTGTTATTTATTTACTTTATAAGCCCTTTATGTGGTGTCGCTGAGACGCCCGACTGTGGCATTGCTTGTTATTTATTTACCTTACAAGCCCTTTATGTGGTGTCGCACAGACGCCCGACTGCGGCATTTTATTTTCCATTCCCTTATTGCTTATTCGTGTTGCATATAAATAACCTTCTTGCATGCACAAAAGATTTTATTTATGACTGATGATGTGATCATATAATATTTCAGCGCATGATTATCAATTATATTATACCCGTGTTCAGAATGCTTGCGAGTACACTCAAAGTACTCACTGGCTTGTCCCTGGCTATTGTCTTGGCCAGATTTCTTGCACGGAGAGGAGCGACGCGATGACAGCCCCGGAACCTAAGCAACGGTGATAGCAGCCTCGTGAAGATAGGAGTTAACCTAGTCAGCTATTCCTGTTGGGAAATGGAGTCCCATAGACACTGATGATCCACAAACCGCTTCCGCCCTCAACCACTAGAAACCATTTGTTGTACTCACAGGCCAGAATGGTCTTGTACTACATATTTTGTATCTTGCTTAGAAATTCTGTATCAAGTTGATACCTCATCAGCTAACAGTAATCCTGGGGCTGATGAGCACGACGGTCTTTTTATGGAAATTGATACCCGAAAAAAAGGTCATGACACAAAGATGATGATTCTGATGACTAAAGAAGAAGAAATCTTCAAAGTCTTCATCTCACAAGAAGAGCGGGTCCAAGAAGGCTCGGGCATTTATTGGCAAGGAAATGGACTCTGAAGCTAAATCTGAGGAAAATGTGGAAGAGGAGGAATCTGAGGAGCGTGACTCTGGTGTGGCAAGCCTAGCCCTTGCTACTGCTTACGTCAGCAAGTCCATCTTCAACACTTAAGAAAATGACCTCCCCAACTCTGCTGACAAGAGCGTCAATGACTATGCTCCCACCTATTGTTTCATGGCAAAAGGTGCCAAGGTACTCAAACATTCCCCCTCTGAATCTAGTGAGGATGAATCTGATGACAATCTCAAACCTAGCTATTCCAAACTTGCTAAGATTGTTGTTAAACAGCAAAAGGCTTTGGAAAAGGTTCAAAGTCTGCTAGACAAAAACGATGACCTGTTGGGTGAGGAGTTGAATCAAACTAAGACTTTGACTGATAATCTTCAGAGACTTCAGTTTAAGTTTGAAAATCTTCAGGGCCATCGTAACTCTCTCTTAGCTGATCATGAGAAGCTTTCTTATGAATTTCTTCAGAGAATGCAAGATCTTGAGAAGTTAAAAGTGAGTTATGAAGACCTTCGGAAGGAAAATGATTCATTGCTTGCTCAACAGATCAGTTTCGCTCAGGAAGAATTTATGTTTGAAATGCATTGAGCGTGAATCTGCTAATTCTTCTCCTGAATATTCAAATGCTTCTATTGCTGCAAATTCTTCAACTGTCTCCGTGGTTACAAATTCCTCATCTGAGGATACCACAAGTATCACTGACGATAATGCAGGTTGAAGGAATTGTATGTGACAGGCATATACAAAAGCCTCAAAGGGCATCAAACTCTTTGTGATGTGCTCAAAAAGCAGATCTACAACAGGAACCCTAGGAAAGAGGGTATTTCCTTTGAGAGGAAACTCAATGCTGATGTGACCTACTGGAAACCTGAGCAGTACCCCAAAACCTCATAGGTTGCTGCAAAAGGACCTCCTACAGATCCATGCACTTTATCTGGCTTTACTTGTGAATCTGCATATTCCTCTGATGAGTCATTTGACTCCAACTATAAACTGTTCAAGAATCAGAATGGTGAAGTATTTGCTCGATATGTTGGAACTAACTACAGGAACTGTCCCCCTATAAAGAAAATCTGGGTTCCCAAAAGGTGCCTTGAAAATCTTCAGGTGAATGTCATCATGACACCACCTATGAATAATAGGAACCCCAGATCAAATCCCTCATATGGACCAAATTCTTCATCTGGATCAAATTCCTCACGTGGACCCAAATCCTCATATGAACATCATCGTGCTAACACTTCTATTTCACAGGGAAAGTCTAAAGGCTATGAATATGTGCATTATTCTTCAAACCATTATGTTCATAAGTCCTAGAAGAATTTCTCTGCTTATTCATATGCTTACCCTAACCCCTCTTATGTGAAAAGAAGTGCACTAGCTTCTATGCCATCTTTCTCTTATGGAGCTCGCAGAATGATGAACTCTTTGCCATCCCTCCAAATGTGGGTGGTGAAGAAAAAGAACTAATCTCTTATGTAGGGTCGGGTCTCCAGACGAACTTAATCGTCTGAAGAATTTACTGGAGACCTGAATATGCTTGAATGGATGCAAGCTAATCATGAAGAAATGAATTATTCACTTCTCACGTCCTCATATTACAATATCTGTTATACTGTTGATGAAATTCAATCTGATGAAGTTGATGTCATATTCTTCACTGATGAAGTATATGGGTTCGTAAGTTGCACTAATTCATCTGCAGGATGAACAACCCAAAGCTACTGAGTGGGTCCTCGACAGTGGATGTACAAATCACATGACCGGTGATAGGAACTTATTGATGGACACTACTTTATCTCCATCTGATCTGAAGCATATCACCTACGCTGACAAAGGCAAAAGAAAGGTATTCGATCTAGGTAGGGTTGCAATCTCAAA
Organism: Triticum timopheevii; assembly: GCA_963921465.1. Classification (NCBI taxonomy): domain Eukaryota; kingdom Viridiplantae; phylum Streptophyta; class Magnoliopsida; order Poales; family Poaceae; genus Triticum; species Triticum timopheevii. Next base: position 570,539,986 of record OY997264.1, read on the forward strand.
GGATAGACACATGGACAAAGTCATGCTTGTCGAGTCCTTAGGATTCAACCTCATGTTTGTCTCAATGCTTTGTGATCTTGATATGGTTGTCGTCTTTGGCAAATATCATTGCATTGTGCTAATGGAATCTGACAATTCCAAAGTCTTCGAAGGCTTTAGGAGAGGAGACTTGTATATTGTTGATTTCTCTGCAGGACCACAGCCTGCCACATGTCTACTTGCAAAAGCTTTAGACGGCTGGTTATGGCATCGACGACTTGGTCATGCTGGGATGAGGAACTTGCATACACTCGCGAATAAGAAGCATATCATTGGTATCGAGGGTGTCAAATTCCTCAAAGATCATCTTTGTGGGGCTTGTGAGGCTGGAAAGATCACCAGAGCCAAGCATCCCTCGAAGACTATGATGACCACTTCTCATCCCTTCGAATTACTTCACATGGATCTCTTTGGCCCTACTCATTATACCACATTCAATAATGTTGCATCTTTATATGGCTTTGTCATTGTTGATGGTTATTCTCGTTACATATGGGTGCATATCATCACTTACAAACATGACGTGCAGGAAGTCTTCAAACGATTTTCCTCAAGTGCATCTACGAACTTCGATGTGAAGATCAAGCATATCAGGAGTGATAGTGGGACTGAGTTCAAGAACACTGGTCTTGATGACTATCTTGATGAACTTGGTATCACTCACGAGTTATCTGCTCCCTGTACTCCTCAGCAGAATGGCGTCGTGGAGCGCAAGAACATGACTCTTGTTGAGATGGCTTGCACTATGCTTGATGAATACAAGACTCCACCTCATTTCCAGCCTGATGCTTTTGATACTGCATGCCACATCATCAATAGGGTATATCTTCACAAATTCTTCAAAAAGACCTCATATGAACTCCTCACTGACAAGAAACCCAATGTAAGTTATTTCAAAGTCTTCGGTGCTAAATGCTGGATTAGAGATCCTCATCACAACTCTAAATTTGCACCAAAAGCACATGAGGGTTTTATGCTTGGTTATGGAAAGGACTCGCACACCTATAGAGTCTTCAACACCTACCATCACAAGGTTGTCGAAACTGTAGATGTGCGGTTCGATGAGACTAATGGCTCGCAAAGAGAGCACCTACCTCCTGTGCTGGATGAAATGTCACCTGAGGAATCCATCAAGTTCAAAGCTACTGAGGATGTCATCCCTACCGAAGAATCTGCTAAAGAAGTCATTCCAGAACGTGAAGAAAATCATGCTGGTGCTACTGAAGAAAATGGCCCTGAAGAAAATGTTGTGCCAAATCAAAATTGTCAACCTGCTCATCCTTGCATTGCAAATGAAGTGCAGATTGAGAGAATCATCAACGACATCAATGCACCAGGTCCTCTCACGTGCTCAAAAGCTTCACATTTGTCTAAATTTTGTGGGCATTTTGCGTTTGTCTCTATCACAGAGCCCACCAAAGTTGATGAAGCATTCATGGAGCTTGAGTGGATTCAAGCTACACAAGATGAATTGCATCAATTAGAGCTCAGTAATGTGTGGGAGCTTGCCAAGCGACCAGACCCACACAAGCACAATATCATCGGCACCAAATGGATCTACTGCAACAAGCAAGATGAAAATGGCCTTGTGGTGAGGAATAAGGCTCGTCTTGTAGCTCAAGGCTACACACAGGTTGAAGGAATTGATTTCGATGAAACTTTTGCACCTGTTGCTAGACTTGAGGATATTCGCATATTTCTTGCTTATGCTAACCATCATAATATCATCTTACATCAAATGGATGTGAAAAGTGCATTCCTCAATGGTAAGCTTGAGGAAGAAGTATATGTTGCTCAACCACTAGGTTTTGAGGATCCAAAACTTCCAGATCACGTCTTCAGACTCAACAAGGCCCTCTATGGCCTCAAGAAAGCACCTCGGGCGTGGTATGATACGTTGAAGGAATTCCTCATGAAGAAAGGCTTCAAACCCGGTTCACTTGACCCAGCTCTTTTCACCAAATCATATGATGATGAATTATTCATGTGCCAAATATATGTTGATGATATTATCTTTGGCTGTACTAATCAACGTTACAGTGACGAATTTGCCTTTATGATGAGTGAGGAATATCAAATGTCTATGATGGGAGAGTTGAAATTCTTCTTAGGTCTTCAAATTCGTCAACAACATAATGGCATATTCATATCCCAGGAGAAATACCTCAAGGATGTGTTGAGGAAATTCGGCATGCAAAATTGCAAATGCGTCAAAATCCCTATGCCCACAAATGGCCAGCTATGCACCGGTGAAAATGGTAAAGACTTTGATCAAAAGGTATACCGCTCCATGATTGGCTCTTTATTGTATCTATGTGCATCTAGGCCGGATATTATGCTTAATGTTTGCATGTGTGCCCGATTTCAAGCTACACCGAAGGAATTACACCATAAGGCTGTGAAGCATATTCTTCGATATCTAGCTAACAATCTGACACTTGGATTATGGTATCCCAAGGGCTCGACTTTTGATCTCATTGGATATTCTGGCTCTGACTATGCTGGTGATCAAGTGGATCGCAAGTCAACATCAGGCACATGTCATTTCCTCGGACGATCCTTGGTATGTTGGTCCTCGAAGAAGCAGAACTGCGTATCACTCTCTATTGCTGAAGCTGAGTACATTGCTGCTGGATTGTGCTCAATTGCTATGGATGAAGCAAACCCTTAAGGACTATGGCATCAATGTGAAGAATGTGCCACTCTACTGCAACAATGAGAGTGCTATCAAGATTGCTCACAACCCAGTTTAGCACTCAAAGACAAAGCACATCCAAATTCGTCATAATTTTCTTCGTGACCATGTGTTGAAGGGCGACATCTCCATCGACCACGTGAATACTGAAGATCAGCTGGCAGATATCTTCACTAAGCCCTTGGATGAGAAGAGATTTAGCAAGATGCGGTGTGAGCTAAATATCTTGGAATCTTCGAACGTTCTTTGAAAAGGACTCACATCCTATACGGTGGTGTCTGAAATCATCATTCTTATACGGTGGGTTACGCCACCAACCAAAGTTGAAAATCTTCAATTTGAGTTTTTTTTTGCAATTTCTTAAATTTTCAAATTATTCAACTTTTCAATTTCCTCAGTCCTTCCGCATCCCACGACAGGATTAAGCTACTCACCCACGATCTCACACGATCTCCACCTCTCAGTATGTGGGTGACACATGTCGCTAGAATAGCAAGGGTCAGGGGCACGTTCGTCCAATTTCCTCAGACGAGCGGTTTTTCACTTAGGCTATAAATACCCCTCCCCTTCCTTTGAGCTCATTTACTTTGCTCAATCTCTCTCCCTCGCTCGAGCTCTTTGATCTAGCGCCGCCGCTACATTCCATCGTTGCCGGTGAGGAAGAGCTTCGCTGCCTCGACCTCGTTGTCGCCGTACTCGCGCCGGCCGCGGAAACCTGCACCTCCACCGCCATCGTAGCCGACTTCCTCCGGCAAGTTAGGGCATGGAAGATCTGAACGTATGAACTTCCACTGTTCATCTCACAGTTCATCGTGTTCTTCGTGAAGGGTAAATAAAACTCACTTTTACTGCCCTTGTTGATTTTGATGATTTACACAAAATCTTCAAAAGGTGTTTATTCTTCAACTTTCATATCCTTACACACCAAAGTTGCTTCTGTTCTTGATCTATTTCTCTAAGATGTATTTTTCTTCAAGATTCCTCAATTGTGTGGATTTCCAATCTATACAACTCTAGAATCTAAGACAAGAACTCTTAGTGAAATTCCTCAAAACTCCCCTGGTCAAATTCCTCAAACTTGATTCTTTTTTTAAAAAAAATCTAAGAACGCATAGGACCTCTCCAAATTCTTCGCACCTATACTCTGTTCACAGGTACACAGTCTGCTGCTGAATCACTAGGTTCTCATCAACTTAACTCATTTGCAGCGTTCCTCGAAGAAAAATTGCATACTTCCTCAGGGACATCTATTGTTCAGAATCCTCAGGTGAAGAATATGACTGATGAAAAGCATCCTCAGAAGGGAGGAAAAAAGGCCTGAAACTAACACTGCCTTTGAAATCCCTGAAGAAATCTATGAAGAATATTGTACTCCTGATGAAGCCACGCATGCAAGGAGAACAAAAATCAGCGCAAGGTGCGCATTCAGAGGATCAAACGCAGATGGGCAAGAGAATGGAGAGAATATCGCTATGTCACTCCAAAGTATATGAAGAAATTTGCAGCCTCAATGCCCAAGACCTCCATTGGTTCCAGGCCAAGAAGCTGATCCCACTAGCATTAGAAGAGGTGAGGAATTTCCCAAGGAGTGGGCCAAGCGCCAAAGAAAATTGGCTAAGGTAGCAAAAGAAGTAGTGAAGAAATTCAATGAAGATTCTGCTGCTGCTGAAGCCTCTGCTAGCCAGCCCAAGAAGACTACGAAGAAGAAATCTGCTGCGAAGCCACCCTCTTCTTCTGCAATGCCCTCACGGCCCAGCTCCTCAAAGCCCTCACGGCCACCTGCTCAAGCAAAATCTTCAGCTGCACCTGCAAAGTCCTCAGCACCTGTGCACCTTGCCACGTGCCAAAGGACGATAGGCTTCTCAATTGCTTCAGGAGCTTCAGCTAGTTTCTCAGCTCAGCCTCAGTTGCTGAAGAAAAAGGCTGCTGCTGGATGTGGCACGAGGCCAAGTCCTCACAAGAAGCAGGTTGCTTTTGAAGTTCCGTCGTCTAAAGATGAAGCTGATGATGATGAACTTTTTGAAATCATCAGAGATCGACAACACCGGGCCACTAGCGCCAAAGGCAGTGTTGTGCCACTTCTGGTGGATTCGGAGAAGATCCTTGATTTCATCGATCTATGGCACAAAGATCCCAACACACCTCTACCTGATCTGAACCTCTCACCTAGAGAAAGTCACATGTTGACTTGCTTTATCGCTAAAGAAAAATGGAAATTCAATAAGGCCAGATCAGTTAAGAAAGATCAATACAATAAGGAGCATTTTCTGAAGAAAAATGTTGTGAACATGTCCACTGAAGAACTTGTGACTATTCAGTCTGAAATCAAAGCTCTGAGTGATGAATTTGACGCATACCGTGCTAATTGGCTAAGCGCCAAAGTCAGATTCGTCAAGCTGGCAAAAAGCCTCAAGACCAATGTTGCTACTGAAGCGCAACAAGAAATTCCTCAGGGTGAAGCGTCTGCTCATCCCACTAAAGAACATGCCAGCACAACTGATGAAAATCAGGCTGCTGATGACACTAAGAGTGCCAGGGCTGATGATGAAATTCCAGCTCCTGATGAAACTGCCAGGGCAACCAATGCTGCGCCTGAAGAAACTGAACCCGCCAAGGGAACTGCAACAGTTGTGCCTGAAGAAACTGTGCCTCTTTCATCTACTCCTCCTTCAAAGTCATCACAGATAAAGAGCACCCACCTTCCTTCTGCATCAGAAGCGAAGAAGACAAAGGCTACAGAAAGGCAGCTATGAAGAAGAGGAAAGCATCTGACGCCTCAGAGTCTTCAGCTCCGAAGAAAGTGAAGACTTTGACAAGCTCTTTCAAAAATGCGATAGATGTTGTTCCTCTGTCAGTCGTGCCATCAAAGGAGATTACTCCCTTTGGTGAGGAATATGTCATCGCTGATGACATTGATGAAGAAAATCCCTCTGCTGCTATGTTAGAGCAGTTGGATGATGAAATTGAAGTGGATGCAATCCCTTCACACTACAGGTATCATCGCCCGTGCCTCAGTTCACTGCTGAAGAGGAAGGTGTTGAAGAACTTGACGCTGAAGATGAGGATGTGGACATCGGGTCTACGACTCATGTGCTAAATGATGATTATTGGGAAAGTCAGTATCCCAATTCTCCTCTGACCACTCCTCTGCAGCAAATTCCTCAGTCCCCCGTGCAAACTGAAGAAATTCATACGGGTTCTGATGAAGGTCAAGATTCACTTCATTCTATTCCTGAAGAAGTTCCAACACTAGTGCTGATGAAATGGAGAACAAGACCGCAGAAGAAACTACTCCTGAAATTCCTCAGCTTGAGGCTCCAGAGGCTGTGCATCAAGAGGCTGTGAAGAGTTCCACTGCAAATCTTCAGCCCAAGCCACAGAATCCTCACACCAAGAAGTAGGAGTTCAAGACTATTGACTTCTTTGCTGAGACTCATTTCTTCTCTGATTTCAATCCATACGACTCTGCTCGACTTCGTCGCAAGCGTTTTTGGACTGCCACTCAGATGAATTTCTATTCCTCATTGCTGTTTGATAAGGACAAAGTGTTTGACCATGAGCATCTTCCTCGTGTGGATATGGAGTCCCTTTCGTGTTTCACCCCAATCCTCAGTGTTCTTCATGACGCTGGTCTGCTTAACTACTGCATCGACATCTATGATTGGAATGAAGAACTTATTCTTCAGTTCTATGCCACTTTGCATCTCACAGGCAATGTTGATGATGTGAATTCATGGGTACTGGACTGGATGACTGAAAACACTCATTACAAAGCTCCGGCCTCTGAATTGCTTCATGCCGTCCCAGTCAGTCCTCAGTCAACTACCACGATCTTATAATAACGCTCGCTCCTCCATCGACATCATGATGATATTCTTCAGGGGAGTTAGTCCTCATTTTTCGTCCCTTTTGGTCATTTGATGACAAAGGGGGAGAAATTTGAGTTAGTCTTCAAGCGGGTCTATTATATGGGCGTTTTTTTGCTAAGTTACAACTCTTGTTCTTCTGAAGTGTTTGATTCGCCGAGTTGTAAACTTAAGTCCTATGGTGGTCTGATACTTTTGACTACTTTCCGCATGCTTAATTCCTCAAGTACTTAATGCACGCATGCTGAATTTGTCAGACACCATATTTCATCATGCATTTCAAATTCTTCATATTATATGTCAAATGCGTGTATGAATTACAAGATATAGGAGGAGATCTCCATGATATTACTCTACACTGTGCATCTGCTATCTAAAGCAAATTCCTCAAATATGCACAACTTCAGGGGGAGTTCTTCTATATCTTGTTATCAAAATCCTCAATTTTTTAGCATTTTCAATTGGTATGTTTATCCCCGTTGAAAACGTAACCTATTTGTCATCAATCACCAAAAAGGGGGAGATTGTAAGTGCATCTAGTGCCCCTTAGTGATTTGTGGTGTATTGAAGACTTATAGGTTAAGGGACTAATGTGTTTGTGAGTGTACACAAGCTCTATAAGTCGATGAGGAGTTTGATATTTACGATGAAAGTCGACCCCTAAAGATGTATGTCTTCAGCTGAAGACTTTGGTTCTCCTGAAGATTTTGAAAGTGATGAAATTGGTGTGACCTTGAAGACTTGGATATTCATGCGAGGATTATGAAGCATAAAGACTTTTGTTTTTGTAGTTTCATTTTCTCTTTCTTGAGTCATAGGAAACATCGTACTGTTAAAGGGGGTCGAGGTAATACTAAGGAAAGTGATTTCCAAGTGATGCTCATCTCAAAATCCTACACCTACCCAATCCTTTCGAGTGAAGCCATTGGAAATCTCATATCAGTTCAGTCAATTTCTTCAGTGATAGAGACAAAGATCTTCTGGTCTCTGAGGAATTTGTTCTGACTGAGGAGTTAGGAATTCGCCAGTGCGGATTGCCTACACAGTGAGGAACATGATAGCCCCGAGGAATTTGAACCTCAAATATCCGACCGTTGCTGTGCTATGAGCCAACTGTCCCAAGATATCTACCCACCTCACGGTCATATCATTGGAGGGCATTTATGTCTTATCATGGCGGCTGCTTCCTAGGCTATAAATAGCCGCCCCTACAACCACTAGCTGGTTGGCTGCTCCGAGAGAAACTGACACTTGTCATTGAGAGCATCCCATCCTCCGAGGACTTTGAGCGAAAATCAAGTGAGGAAAACCCAAACCCAAACACCTACAAACCGAAAGTGATTGAGCATCATTGAAGAGATTGTTCCTGTGTGGAACCGACGCTTATTACCTTTGAGGACTGTGTATCCTCCAAATGGTTCGACGTCATGGTTTGAGCATCCAAAGAGGAATTGTGGATCGCCGAATGACCAAGCCTGTGAAGGTTTGGAAGTCACCTGAAGACTTACCATGGGTGATTGGGGGAGGTCTGTGTGATTTTAGCTCAAGGAGAATACAGTGAGGATTGTGCGGGTTTAAATACCCAGCCGCTCCAACCAGACGTACAACTGTCACAGTAGTTGGAACTGGTCTACCAAATCATTGTCTTCACCAAGCCAACTGGTTCTATTTCCTCAACCCTTTCATTTCCTCATTCATGTAATGATGAACCTGATCATTACTGTTTAAAGACTTTGACTGAAGACTGTCTATATTTCCACAATCCTAATTCTTCAGTCACATAGTCTTCATCCTGCTTATCATGTTTTCACGCTATATGTACTCTGTGCTTGTTTTCATTTCATCATGATGACTACTCCCTCCTTTCCGGTTTATAGGGCTCAATTCAAAAATCTCACCAACCAAGGTAGATGGTGAGTGGTGGAATACTTTTTGTAGTTTGCAAAAGCACCCAATTAATGCTCTTGTTTTCTAAAAATTATGTTTACCAATGCATTAATTGCAATGCATGCATGCATAAAGTACATGCATTGGTCAATTTTCTCTTAACACTTGCATGCAATGATTTAATGCACCTTGAAATCTGAACATGTGATGAGGAACAACCAAATTGAGCCTTATAAAATGGGAAAACTAAAATTTTGAGATAAGCCCTATAAACCGGAAAGGAGGGAGTATGTTGTTGCTCTGTTATGCTTATACATGAGTACTTATTCCGCTGCTAGTGTGTCGTTGCTTAGGAATTTCTTCACCTAGAAATTCCACAGTGACGAATTTGTAAAAATCGTCTATTCACCCCCCCCCCCCCTCTAATCAATATAACACACTTTCAATATCTCGGCCCATTGTTCTTGCTAATGAAGATTGTTACCAACATTATCCTTTCCTATGTCTCAAAACTGTCAACCTGACTCATAGAATGATCTTTTTCTTTAGGATTCATGCTTTTTTTCTTGTTATTATACATTACAATGAGTTCACTTTATTCAGTTTCTTTACAACTTCATGCACCTGAGCTATTTGCATAAGGAGGGGAGCTGGCCTTCTTCACGTCTCGGTGCAGTGCCTTCCTTGGGTTCAACAAGGAGGGGACCCGGCCTTCTTCATGTCTCATGCAACAAGTATGGAAAAGCCTCTGGTTGTTTCTATTGATTCATGTGCATGTGCTAAAAAGAAAGAAAATACCCTACTGGATTTGAACGAGGACGTGAACTAATAAGTTTTTACTTTCCCGATGTGGGCGCAGGGGTGATCGACGCGGACTACCACAACCCGGTGGGTATCGTGCTCTTCGACCACTCGGAGGCGGACTTCACCGTGTTAGCTCGGAGACTGCATCGCGCAGATGATTGTCCAGGTGATTGCGACGCCAGAGGTCGCCAAGGTGGAGGACCTCGACGCCACCATCCGGCGGAGGGAGGATTCGTGTCCAGCGGCGTGTAAACTTCGAGCCTTGGTAGATACATTTAGAGAAGTGGTCTGTTTAGGTTGGTGGTAGACCATAGGGAAGGTACCCACCTTACGATGATGGTTGTGTGTGTCTGATGTTAAATGGAATCCTGAGATGGTTATGTGTGTGTGTGTCTGATGTTAAATGGAATCTTGAGATGGTTATGTGACGTTGCACTGGACGTATTACCATTCATGAATACTACATCTAATTTTTATTTTTTAAAATTCCTAAATTGTTAATAGTAGCGTCGGGTAAAAGTGAGGGCTACTAGTAGTTAGGTTAGTAGTAGCACAGGTTTTAGGTTAGTAGTAGCGTGGGTGCACACGCGTTACTACTAACTTTTTAGTAGTAGGGCGTGTGCACCCGCGCTACTACTAACTTTTTAGTTGTAGCGCGATACTAGTTGCGCATGTACCCGCGCTACTAGTAGCCATTTTACCCACGCTACTAGTAGCCTTTTTCCTAGTAGTGTCTTGCTGCATTCTGTGCTAGGATCCGAGCAGTGTCTTCAGCATTGGGTGACCGCAAGTATTGCGGTCCAAACACTGCCACCACTGCCCTGCAGAACTTGTAGAAACACTCAATGGTCGTGAACTCGGCCATGCGCCCATAGTCTTCAAGTGAATCACCGGGAGCTCCGTATGCAAGCATCCTCATAGCTGTCGTGCACTTCTGGAGTGAGGTGAATCCAAGTGTGCCGGTGCAATCCTTCTTGCATTTGAAGTAGCTGACCAGATGGAATTCACAATCCTGAGGAAGAGCTTTCAGCTCATCCGATAACGACGCTGAAATACTTTGTCACCGTGCAGTGGAGCGTCGACGAAGTAGTCGGAGTAGAGCAAGCAATAGCCTTCCAGTCGATGCCTCTGCTTCGCCTTCAGTCGGCCCGGCGCCGAGCCACCTCATCGAGGCTTTGCATTGCTCGTGAGCAGGCTGGCCAGGGCAGCGACGACCATGACTCTTCGTCCTGGGTGTCGGCATCGGCTTCCTCCTCCAGCAGCGCCTCCTGATCGTCGGAGTCCATCGCCGAGCAGACAAATCGCCGAACACCTGACGGGCATGGTAGGCGCGCAGCCGCCAGTATCCCGCCCTGCGCGGCCGGAGCGCCGGAAAGCTCGCCCACGAACGGGGTGGAGGATGCCGCGGCGGAACCCTCTCTCTTTTCCGGCAGGGGAATGCCCTATCTAGCGGTGGTGGGGGGGGGGGGTCGGCGCCGGGATCGACAAGGCGGCGAGAGGGCGTGCGCGCAGGGGGGAGGGGGAATCTGAACGTGCAAAGATGTGTTTTTGCATGACAGTGGTGGCCCAGACGCTCTTTTCCCTTCCGCCGAAGCCCCCAAATGCCCCCAGTGCGCTGGGTTCGGCCTTGGATCACCGGGCCCAAACATTGACCGGGCCAGCGGATTTCGGTGTCTTGGGGCGCAACTGGGGTTTTGTTTCGGCACCGGCGCGAAAAAAGTCGCCCCTGAGAGCCTGTTGGGGGCGCGGCTGGAGATGCTCTAAGTCTACTTCCGCAAGAACACCTTCATGGAAGCATAAATGTCCTCACCTCTTCGTCGCCACGCCCGACCGAAGACGGCCTAAACAATGATTACCATCATGGTTGCCAAGCCTACTCAATAAATACCAGCACAACAACAAGTTGACAACATCTTCAACAAGGTAACAATGCAAATACACCGCCGCGCCTGATCAATAAATAACATGACAAGAGTTCTCACTCTAACATGAAGAGGTGTTTCTCTCAGCATCTTGATGATAATTCCTTGGCTGATAATAGTATGTAGAAATAGAATGCATGGGCTAATCTCGTTTGTGAATGTATTTCTCTTGCAATTTCCTCACGACAGCTATATTCTTCACCGGTAGGGGAGTCTGGGTTAATCAGTTGTTCCAACTATTCAGTTGTATGAGTAATCAGGAACCCTTGCTTCCACTTTGTCTCCCTTCAGTAAAGAACAACTTTATGCTGGCCGAAAGCGACCACCAGCATGCATGACACCGTGCAGGCCCTGCGAGGGTGAAAAGGTATCTGAAAGCATACCAGTTTCTCACATCTCTCCCCCCTCTGTCCATCATCTCATCTCTCTTCTCCTGGCCTGACCAGGCCTCCTCTCTATCACGTCAGTCTTCAGTGCGCACGGGAAGAATCCAATCTCAGAGATCGGCTGAGCCTGCACCTCTCCTTTACGCATACCCACGGCACATACAGAGATCTGCTCAAAAGATATCGAATTTAGTTCGCACCTGGTACAGAAATTTAGGCAGGGTTACACAAACAACTGCAGGATAATAGTAGTGCTAGTTGTTCTACACACATGGTCCCAGCCAAACCATCCGCTCTTTTTTTTCCTTTCTTTGAGGCGGAGCCGAACCATCAGCTATTCTAGTTAACTTGTGCAATCTCACGAAACAAGTTCAAGAACGCTTTTCCTAAGTCCATAACATATCCAGATAATGGAACAGATTCCTCCAATTAGAACGAAGTGAATCTAGAAAAAGGCTTGAAGTCATAACGACTTCTTTTCCAGATTCTTGCAAAACGCTGGTTTCTTATTTGGAACGCATAACGACTTCCCGAATCATGCACAAAACATCCATCGATTATCTTTTTAATTTGCACGCATGAATCTTTAAATGCACCCACAAGATTCTGAGAGAATAAGTGAATGCAAGACACATAATCATCAAACATGCATTGGGTCTAACTGCTTGCTATGAATTTTATGAAAAAAGGCTGGAGGAAAGCACTCCGTGGGAAGTTTGGGTGTCCTAATTCCTCCTTTTTTTTGTGGGGTCCTAATTGTTTCAATCCTGATGTCTCTGTAGCAAAATTTTCGAAGGATTTGTCTACAAAAATTGGTGTGGGTTAAAGCCTACAAAATTTATATGGAAAATCAAATCCCAGTATCAAGCGAACCTCCTTGGTAATTAGTTCAGGTTCAGGGCTTGCGTGTGTATTTGTAATGAGGAATATACGTACGTAAGTACAAGCCGTCGTACAGATATAGATTGAAGTTCGTACGATCTGATCTTAAAATAATCTTACCATCCTGAAGACGTGCCGTAGCATATGCTTCCCACGTCCATCGATCATGCTGAGGGCTCCCAGTCCCAGCCACATCTGCATGAACCTGGCGAAACATACGTGGCCTCGTAGAAAAGGAGGCACGGGATCGAATAACATAACGAGGGGCATTAGCATGTGTGTCCCCTTATCTCCAGTGATCCCATATTCAATTCCACGAGATGTACACCGGCTCGCTCATCTCATGTGGCCGGAGGAAACCAAACCTGCCTGCCTGCCTGCCTGCATTATCAGAAAGATCGGGCAGGGCAGGTGAGCTGCATGATTGAGCCATGGGAAATTAAGAACCTAGGCTGCGTGGCTCCCTCCTCGTGGCCGGGTTTAAATTATGCTACACTTGGGCACAGCTCGCAAGTCGCAACCAACCAGTGCATGCATGCATGCATGTTGCAGAAGGGTACCAGTTGGAGCTAAATTAATCATGCGTTCTTTCATAGCCCAAGAGATGCTAAGCAATAGAGTTAGGTCTAGTTTAATCGAGGTACATGTGTGCAGTGAAGTGGACGATTATAGCATATATAAAACGATTCTGCAGTGCATGTAGCTAGCCATCTTTACTGTTACTGGGTAGTATCTTTATGTGCATGCATGCGCAGAGAAAACTGCATCAGAACAGTTCCTAGGGATTAGCAGGAAACAGGAGGAACTACTACTAACAAGGATCAGGTGGTCTTACAGAGCAATGGGGAAGGAATTGGGGTCACAAAAATCTGATTCATCTCATTCACGAGCTTGTTGGAAATTCTAGGAGGGAGGATCCGCGCGCAGGTCCAGTCTTGATCCTATTTCCAATCTAGTGTTAGAATATTCTGGCGTTTGGGAACTTGGAGCTCTCCAGCTGCATAGAGCAGCAGGCAGCCAGGCAGGAAGAAAAATGCCATCGCCACGTGAGATTACAACCAAGTGTGGCACTGCATGCGAACAGCAATAAGATCATATAAGTAATCAACTTTGAAGAATAATAAATAAGATAATAAGAGATCTAATGCTAGGAATTAAGAAGCAACTGATGCAACGAACGGGGCGATTAATAATGAGATCCGTTAAATCACCGTTATGATTTGATTCTGGACAGGACCTGGTGACACAGCAATCGCCCCCTCTTGGTCCCTCCGGTTTCTCCACAGGCTGACAAACTGAATAACAATGTTAGTTGACATAATCACACATTAATTAGTGAGCACACACCCACACACAATGAATCTAGCCATTCAAAACAATGTGAGCGAACGCCTGTCTCTGAAGGAGCAAGCAAAGCGACATTGATGGTTTTATCGCCGATAGTTTACTGAATCTGATACAGATCTGCCCCCAAAGTTATAAGAAAACAGGTCATCTTAATGCTCTGTGCTCCAATCCTGCAACAGCAGGAGGTGCTTCCCATATGCGTAATGCATGATACAGAAGCACTAATCTCCAAAGGACATCATCCAACACAAGGAGCAGAGCGGTGCCCAGTCGCTCGCTTTACCCCCACACAAGCTGCCCACTGTGCCCTGACCAGACCAGGGCAGGTTGTCCTACGCCAAAGGTTTGAATAGAAATAATGTATCTCACAGCCAGCCACAGCTCAAATAAATCCAATTCAATTCAATTCATTGTGTGAGTGAATCCAACCAAAACCAGCTTGGTTTCTTTGCTTGGAGGTCTTGTCCTCTTAAGAGGTGGTCAGCCAGCCATGCCATTCAATGAGACAGGCCTGACAAAACCTTGATTGTGTTGAATCTGATGTCAAGAAAATAGCTGGTGCTAGTGTACTCCATAGTGAATGATAATAAGAGCACACAGCCCATACACCTCACATGTCATATCTCAAAAGACCCCTACTGGCTACTGCCCTGAACAAGTTATTGCCTACCAGCTACCCCAGGTGGACAACAGGTATAAGAAATACTAGTACCAATCTATATCATCGGTCCCTAGGGAACCTCCATGTCTATACAAGTTACAAATGGGATGGACTCTTGTTGGAAATTGAGTTTTTGAATAAACCAGCCACGACTTTCTTGCACCCTCCCAAGGCCAGATAGAAATTGGGTGTCCAACATGAACACAGCACTGCAGTACCAGAAACCTGGACCTCTATATAGTAGGTAGGTTAAAATGAGAAGTTAAGGTCAGTGGTCATACTACTCGATCATACTGCATAGGCCCCAACCACCCAGGCACATGGAAAGCAATGGTGAGGCCTACCCACTGCACCGGCCTGGATGGCTGTGATTAGGCCACAATGGCCAGGCACCAACTTTTAAGTACCACCACCTGATCATTCCTCATCAGCTACACTGGAGCCATATATTCTAACCTTGGCACCTTTGAAGCCCTTTCACTTTGATTCTTCTTGTCTACCTAGGTTAAAATACCAGTACCACCCACTTCAAGATCAAATGCACCAAGTCCTCCTTAAGTAAATATCAACTCATTATGTGTAGACACTAGCTAGACACCCACAAGCTGTGTAAAGTTCAACTTGGGAGGCTATAAATGCCTAGCTATGACATATGCATGGTTCTCTACAAAACACACGCCACCACCCTATTCCTGCCTCTCCACTCCTCTCCTCTCCCCTCCTCTTCTCTTCTCTCCACTGCCCAACTTTTGCTATAGACAAGAAAGAACCTAAGCTAGGTAGCTTTCCTCCAGAGCAGAGCAATGGCCATGCATCCTCTTGCCCAGGGGCACCCGCAGGCCTGGCCATGGGGGGTAGCCATGTACACGAACCTACACTACCACCACCAGTACGAGAGAGAGCACCTGTTCGAGAAATCCTTGACGCCCAGTGACGTGGGCAAGCTCAACAGGCTGGTGATCCCCAAGCAGCACGCGGAGAGGTACTTCCCCCTCAACGGCGGAGACTCCCCCGGCGACAAGGACCTGCTCCTGTCTTTCGAGGACGAGGCCGGCAAGCCGTGGCGGTTCCGGTACTCGTACTGGACGAGCAGCCAGAGCTACGTGCTCACCAAGGGCTGGAGTAAGTACGTCAAGGAGAAGCAGCTTGACGCCGGAGACATCGTGCACTTCGAGAGGGCGCGCGGCCTTGGCACAGGCGACCGGCTCTTCATCCACTGCAGGCGCCGTGGCGAGAGCGCGCCGCCACCACCTGTCCGCGTACCTCCACCTGCTCTGAACGCCGGAGAGCAGCAGCATTGGAGCCCGATGTGCTATAGCACGTCAGGATCATACCCTACCAGCCCTGTCAACTCCCACGTCTATCGCCACTCCGTGGAGCAAGATCACAGCGACATGGTGCATGCAGGTATATACATATACAGCACTCAAGAACAAAGCACTTGATAACATGCAACATGACTTAGATGCAGGTACTGAAAATCACATCTCTTACACCATTCTCCGGTGAATTCTTGCAGGTGACTCGCCGAGAGAGGCAGACACCAAGAGCAGCACGGCATCGGGGCCGCCGTCGAGACGTCTCCGGCTGTTTGGCGTCAACCTCGACTGCGGTCCGGAGCCAGAGGCAGAGGCAGAGGCAGCAACGCCAATGTACGGCTACACCCACCAGAGCCCCTACGCTGCAGCAGTGGCCACGGTGCCAACTTACTGGTGAGTACTGTAAACATCACCAAGTTCCAGTTGCATTCATACAAATCTGTAGATATTCAGTAGGACATATATATAACCAAATTTCTCAAAATTTAAAACAAATTGTTTTTTCACAACAGGGGCAGTTCATAAGATGGTGAGGTCTGAAGCCATGCTCGAGTATCCTAACAACCAGCAGTGAAACTAATTACTACTCCCACCAGCCAGCCTACTAGGCTACTCTGGACTGAGTGACAGGCTTGAATTGACCCCTGGAAGAGGAAGTGGAAGTGGAAGATCCCTTGTTTCCCGGGCAATCTTCCTTCCATCCACAGAGTGCCCCTTTTTTTCTGTTTTCTTTCTTCTGGTCTTCCAGAGACCCTACTCGATCACAGTACTGGGCCCTTAGCAGGTGGCAGGTTTCAGGAAACGTCAGGTTGAAGAGAGGGAGTGGGAGAGATAGAGGGATGGTGACACACATGAAAAACAAAAGGGCATGCTTAGCAAGCATGCATGCATGTATGTATGTGTCATCTGTATGTACTGGGTCCAAGAACAGACTATGAAGTTGATGTATCCTCTCCAGCCTCCTCAAGAAACAAAGTCATATCCCCCATGGGCCATGGCCATGGGGATTTTGTTCTCTCCCTTCTTGCCTCTTCCAGTACTAGTGTTCTACACCTCACGCAATCAATTGGTTTAATGTTTTCAAGTCAAATTCAATGCATTCACCTTAACTTCTCAAAAAATTCAATGCATTCACCTTAACTTCTCAAAAAATTCAATGCATTCACCTTAACTTCTCAAAAAATCCAATGCATTCACCTTACCTTCTCAAAAAAAAGGAAAAACTCAATGCATTCATACACCTAAGATAAGCAATCAGCGAGTGTACGTGCAATGCAATGCAGTTCTCACCGTCTCTAAACAATGGGAAGGGTAACGTTATGGCCAAGATTGACAGATGCCAAAGGATCATTAAAGAAGTGATGTGCCATAGGTGATGCCGACACCTGGGGATGTCCATGTCCTGATCTTTTACTATTCTATTAATAGCAGGTATCAAACCTTTTTGTTCCCTCGGGAAGGAAAGGCCCGGCAGAAGTTTGAGGTGTGCAAGTGGTCTCAATCTGCCCTAATAGGATGCAAAGAAAAAGGATGGCTAAGATGATGATGGCCTGAGAGGCAAGTTCCAGACACAAAAGGCCACTAGGCTCCAATAATCAACAAGATTCCCGGCAACACGTATCAAAAGGAAAATCGGAGATCTGTCTCCTGCTTTTGTTGCCTATGTTAGAAAGGCTTGTACGTACGAGGCAAACTAGAGATTATTGTTCCGGCCGGCCGGCCCTGCCAATTATTGGAAGTAGAAGATGCCTGGAGAAACATGGCCTAACTCAACAGACGTGGCGCTATCAGCTCTTAATTAGGGTCAAACAGTAGCTAGCTGTAAAACAATATTTGGACTCGTGTCCAGCTGTGGAACACACCAAAGCTAAAAAAAAGATAGCTAAAGAACCTAGAGTAAATAAACCCTGTGTTACCAGGCTCACCTAATTTGGTGCAAGAGCACATCTTCTTAGTATGCGGACTGCGCAACTGCAAGTTGCCTGGGAGATACATGTAAATAATTACTGAATGCAGTACGGATAGAGAGAGTATTGAACGCGGTGCTAGAATACTGACCTGGTTCGGTCAAAAAAATGAGTGAGATGCAGGCATCAGATTCATCTGAATGTAAACGATCGTTTCAACACCGAGATTTCCTGGCTGCTAGCAACAGCAGGAGTCATGTCCTAATACAAAATGACACACACTTTGGTGTGTGTTCGAGAAAAAAGAACAGGAGCCATGTGCAGCGGGGCTTTCCCTGATGGCAATGAACCTTATCTGGGCACTCCAGGGCTGCATGATTAACGCCTTTGAACACCAAATAGCTTATTTTAACATTAGTACAAAAGAGCCATGTGAGTGCCATAATGGTAAAGTGGACCCTTACTTTGTCTACTTCACGCATACCAAGAAAAAGAGATTGCCTTTTTAATTTAAAAAATAATGGAATTGTCAAAGGAAGTAATTAATCAGTACAAACTAATCACGTTACCCATGTAAAATTGTAAAGATAAGGGCCTGTTTGAAACAATACCACCACTCCAAAGAACAACGATGCCCACACAAAAAATATCACCATTCCAAACAAGCCCTATAGCTGAAGTTTCATTTCGATGTAGGAGGGTTTGGCCTGTTTGGTTTGTGCCTAACATAGAATCAAAATCAAGTCAAATCTAGGTGCACAAATTGGATATCCAGTTTAGTTCAAAAAATAAATCAAACAGACTAAAGAATATTCTTAACAAAATCACAGTACCGAATTAAGCATGGGCAATTCTAATCAAAGTTATTTTGGTAAGAACGTTGGCTCCCAAGAGCCTGAGACAAAACAGCCATAACCAAGAATACATATGACAACCCAATGACAGTAAATTGGCAGGCGAGCAATGGAAACCACCAGCAGATTAGACAACCACTAGATAGGAATGGATTACCAATTCGAAAGCGGCAGACAAACCAGCATAATAAATAACCTCTTTGAAGCCAAATAAGGTTTAAACCATGTACATCTAAGTAACTAATCATGCATATATACACATAGATATAAGGATGTAATTATTATGAACTACAATAAATTGCAATTGCACATTAACTGACATATAAAGGAAAACTTGCTGAGATCATACATTCGGTGGGTCATTTGGAATAATAATTTATTTCCAAACCTAGGCAAAATACATATCTTTCACAGAAATCATAGAAAACAATATCACATCAACTAATTCCCCTATTCATGATTACATAAATAAAAAATGGATCACACCAATATCACAGCCGGGATAAGATATTCACTCTGCTAGAAGCTACATAACACATATTCTTACTAATATTACTGCAAGCACATAAAAAACACATGATATGCAGACAACGCCGTCAGGCTACACCATATGTGCAAAGAACATATCCAGGTAACAAATTAGAACCTAAAGCAGGAAAAATGATTATGGCTTCAGAAGAAAAACAAGATATATATGTGAATTGTGTGCTCAAGGTAAATCCCTAGTTGAGCTACCACCCAAAGGGGTTAGTGCAGTCTCCTGCAACTGCAACAAAGACAACAACAGCTGACTCTAGCCGACCTAGAAAGTTTAAGCTATATCCGTTGAATCGCAAAGCGGTCCTGCTCCAGAGAGTAATCCTAATCATACAATAGCTGCAATCACAAAAAGAAGGGGAAATAACTACAGAGGCCCCAAAGGACAGAACAGAGTGAAGGCAATTTAAAATAGACAAATAAAAAAAAGTAGTGTCAGTGAGTAGTATATGTATATTGAGCAAAGGAACATATCTCTCACTTTGAAATTGGCAACATTAGAGATGCCAGGTCTTACCAAATCATGTTTAATTATGTAGCAGTAATTATTCGCAAATGAAGCGTGCATTGGACTAAAATAATGCTATTGTCATTACCTGAAGAAGGGTTACTTTGTTTTTGCAAGAACAGGCTCACACCACACTTAAAGAGTTTAGTATATTCATTTGAAATTGGGCATTACAATCAGTGTCAATTTCATGGGCTATTATGTCCGGGAAAACAGAATCACAAATACCAACAACTCCTGTTTGGCAAACAATGGCCGCTGTCTCATGAGCTGCTCGATTTTGCTCTCTTTTGGCTACCATGAACTTGAAGTCAGTTAATGTTTCAGCCTCTCTGAATTTCACTGAATATAGCACCCAGTCTACAAATGCAATGCACAGTCTAGAAATGCAATGCTCATTGCCTGCTAAGGCCTGAATGACAGAGGCACAATCGCTGACCATGATAACAGGTAGTCGCGACCAGACCGCATCGAGACGAATCCCCTCCAGGATGCTGTCACATCCGTGCATACATAAATGAAGATATACGACATACCTTGTCAGCCTCCTCTGGAGTCATATTTCTGTCCTACAATGGAGAACATGCAATACAATTAAACAAAGATTATGTCCAGTTTTCAGCAAATACCTACAACTGAAAGAACTAAGCATATTCTACTATTTCATTCTCTACTTTGAAACCAAACAAAACAGGATCTTATCGTTTCAACAGACAAAAATAATAATGCAAGCCTGTCTTGCTTCAGAAAAATTTCATTTCAGAGAACCTGTGCAGTCCTCAAATGCAGACACAAAAGCATTAGCTCGCAATCTCTAAGTTCAGATAAATAAGCACATCCTTTTCAAGTAAAGCAGAGCAGCAAGGCTTGTATCCAAGACCCAAGTTATACATATGTGAGTATATCTTTCTATGCACTAGTCACCAACAGAGAGGTCACTTGCCTACGTTTGTTTATATTTACATGGTCACCCAAAGCACACATAAAAAAAACTTTGCATATAGGTAAAAACTCTAGAGATCGAACTGGATGTAAAAATTAGCAACGGTAAATACAGTAAAGGAAAAAATGGCTCGGCAAAAGCAATTAATACAACAAAACAACACTTTACTCCATGCTTTCCATAAAGTGCAGTTTGCTCCATGCTAATTTATGAGACATTGTCGTGCTTCCATGCTACCTAGTACATAAACAGTGAGAAAAATGTGCCATCCATATATATTAGAGAATTTCAAGGATGAAATTCATGGAGATTTCTAATAGTAGCCGCTGCTTTTTTTAGCTTTAAATGACAGTAGGTGAGCCTCTCAATGACTTCTTTACCAACCACATATTTACACAGGAAGGGGTGGGGTCAAGGCCCCCAGCCAAAATAAAAACAGAGCAAAACCTAATGTAAAAGGAAGTGGGGGGAGAAAACAAAAGGCTCAAATGGAATCAACAAAAGAGGTGATGAAAGGCACAAGGCTCTGCTTGCTTCTATGCTGCTACTTTCAAGCAGTATTTATTTCCCTAAGCTGGTAGGATGAAAACCGAAAGAGATGTATTTAGAATCTTTTCAAGTTGATGCTCACAGGCATTTCAATCTCTTGAGAAAATATTTTATCATGAATTCTGACTCTTGTAAATACCTTCTTAAGCTGATGCTCGGAGATGTGTCCACCGTAAGCACATTGGCAACAAAAGATTCTTCAATGAATAATTTCCAAGGCCAAATACCAATGGTAGCTTGTACGCCAAAACCTCGCTTATGTAGCATGTACAGTTATCCCTACACGACAGAACCACCAGATTTGTGATCTCTGTCAAGCAATAAAGGGAACAACACAGAAACAACCCTTGACGTCATTGCAAATGCTGCCATTAAATCACGTGTAGGCATCCCTATCCAACTTAATGTGGTACTCCCTCCGATTCATATTAATTGTCGCTGATTGTACTAAATCAGCTACAATTAATATGGATCGGAAGGAGTAGTTCTTTGGAGGAAGCTCTTAGCAGATTTACTGCTCTCTTCTATAAGTTACAAAACCTGAACTTGTAACAATGTACAGGACCCAGTAGTCATCACACAAACTCTGGAAGTCAATCAATCACAAAATGATATATCAATTACTTACAAAGTAGGGACCATAAAATATCTACATTAACTTGTTTGTTGTCCTTACATTTTATTAGCATGGGTTAGATATAATGCAAATAAGAAATAGAGTGCTAGGTCAGAAGCCTCTGAATCAGCATCGAACAGGACATCAAATGGATTTAGTGATATTTGATAACCCGAAATATGCCTGGTGTAAATCAAAGGTCATGTAACAGACCTCAAATCACATCAGAGAGGACAAAGGACAGACCCAGTGCATAGAAGCTCCCACACAAGATGGGGTCTGGGGAGGGATTATAGGAACCTAGTCATACCCCTGCAAAGTGCAATGCAGAGAGGCTGGTTCGAACCCAGGACCTCTTGGCACATGTGGGGAGGACTTTTTTTTTCGAGAAAACGCAAGACTTTGCGTTTCATTTCATTGAACAGGAAGACATCAGGGGTACAACCTCCAGAAAGGAGGGACACACACACACACACACACACACACACACAAATACACGACCGTCCTCACCAAGCGACTACAACTAGGTGAGGAGGTGCCCTCAACTACAGACACGCAACGACATTAGGCCTCGCCCAGCAGGGCAGCGTCACTGCCATTGCCAGACAGCTCCAGGGACGATTGCAGCTCCAGGACTGCCCAGGCCAACGTACCTCTCACCCATGTGCCTAGAGAGTCGGCGGGTGAAGGGCAGGGCTCAACAGGAACTGGTGTAGCAACCGTTGGAGAAGCGCGGGCGCTGGCATACATTGCGATCCGCTCCCTGTGTAGCAGTCTACGCCAGAGCGATGCATCATCAGCCTCCATCTGCCGCATCAAACTCCACTTGCAGCCAAAGCAGTGCCTACAAGAGGGGAACGACGCTGAGACGCCGCCGCTGCCCGGTCCGGGAGGCCGGACCTGGGATTTCTCCCGGTGCTCGAGGAGATCTGGTCAGGGTCATGCCAACGCCTCCAAGGAGGTAACGGCACCCTCGGGCGTCGCCGTTGACAGCGCAGGCCGTCGCCGCGCGGGGATTTCACCCCGACCCATGAACAAGGACCTCAGATGCAATGGCAGACCGGACTTGGAGAAGAACGTCGGAGAAGACCAGCACGCATGGAGGGATGCCTAGGAACGTTGTAGTCGCAGGAGGAGCACCGACCGGCGCAGCGCCAGCAGGCCGGCCACCGCCGGGAGTGCGACGAGCAGGCGACAACAGCCACCTGCACCGCGCCGCCGCCGCGCCGGCCCGCAGCCTCCACCGCCAGGAACCGCCGGGGCACAGCAGAGCAGCAGCCGTCAAGGACTGCCGCGCGCGTGCTCACCCGCCCAGCGGCTACCACCGACGGCGGCCGGGAGGGGTGGAAGGAGGGGGACGGGTGGGTTGGGGCAGAAACGCGCAGCCCAGATCTGGGCGCCCTCATCTCTGCAGCTCGCAGCAGCGGCCGGCCGCTGCCACAGCAGCGCCACCGCGCATGCGTTCCACACCATCACGGCCTCCCCTGAGCGCAGACGACCGCCTGCCTCGCCACCGCGCGCTCCCACCGCTCCAGCGCACAAACAGCAGCGCGCGAGCCCACGGACAAGGGCCCCGCCGCCGCCGTCCACCGGCGAGGGCTTCGCCCGCCGGTATCCTCCGGCTACGGCGAGGGGAGGGAGGGGAGGAGGGGAGTTTGAGGTGGCGGCTAGGGTTTCGCCACCCGAGTCGCCCCCTGGGAGCGACGCAGGGGCCGGGCCGGTATGAAATTGTCAATGTATCCATGTGGGGAGGACTTCACCACTGCGCCAGGCCCGAGGAACATTACAAAATAATATACTCCCTCTGTAAATGAATATAAGACGTTTTAGGGCGTTTTAGAATACCCTAAAACGTCTTAGATTAGTTTACAGAGGAATACCAAATGGAGAACAAAATACTTAAGCCATATAGCTGTGAAGGAGCAGGATGTGTTATAAATAACTATTCTAGTTTGTCATGGAGGAGCCCTGAATGGTCATATATAAAAATTTACACATATAAACAACAGTTCTAGTTTTTCATGGAGGAACCCTGAATGGCCATATAAAAGCATATCAAGCATTTCAGTGTCCATTACTACAGCAAACAGAAGGTAGACTCAACAGGGCGTACTTTGTATCCTCATTGAACAAATGAGAAGAACAAATGATGAGAAAACTATTCAATGACCAGTTTGACCATGACTGCACACATCTACATGACAACATGTTTTGAAGTTGTGTGCAGTACATGACAACATATTTTTAAAACATTCCCGCAAAAAAAAACATGTTTTCAAAACATATCCTAAAGGGAAAATGGATAAAATGACAAGATTCGTCAAAAGTACAGGAAGTATCAGACAGACACAGTTTTTTTTAGTGCTGCACAGAACAAACCTCAGGTTATTTGGTAATAAAAATGGGGACCAGTGTGTTGGCGTTATTTGTAAAATATCAAATGCTGTCGTCCTTGTCATGCTGGAGCAAAGCCTAGAATGGAAGATTACTATAACTTGTGAGTTGAAAGCTTACAAAAGAGTATAATTGTCCTAATATAGGAGCAAAGCTCCAGGGAAACTTAATTTTCAATATTGAAGCTATAACAGAACATTTGCTATGGCGAATTGAAAGAAATATGAATGATTGTGTTTAAAGCCTGCAAGGGTAGGTTTTACCCATGAATTGCTAGTACAATTTATGTTCAAATGCAAGATATTTTAAATAAAGTATAGGGGATGGACTGTTCCAGAACACTTTCCAGGGTTCCTCACTGTTGGAGTGGAAAGAATGACAAGATTCGAGCATAAGGAGCTGGAACCACAATGTGCATCAGCTGGTACAGTTCTCAATAATTACACTGGTAGTACGAAGTAAGAGTGGCGTAGCAGACTTCTTCACGCATTGAATTCAGCAAGTGTTGAGATGAGAAGAAATCCACTTCCCATGTCTATTTCTGTAAGAACAAATCTTGTATCCACTTCCTATGTATATCTTTGGTGGACCACAGAAAAATATGTGGCTCGTCATCTACAATATACAGCTTTGTTGGTGACGCAGTCTATTCAGTTAACCAAGGACTTGCATCTGCTTCCAATTCTTATGCACATATCAGATGGTAGTGTTGATATTACATTCAATGGAGCCAGCAGCATGACATTATTGACTTGAATGGCAAAGCTATCAAGATCAGTCTTGACATAGATCTTTAGTGTTGCAGTGCCACTACTGACAAGCAATAATTTGCTACATGAATAGAATACCACTGGTAGATGACTACCATTCTCCAATTCAGCCCTACATCACCAAAAGTCCCCACAAGAACATGAGCCATCCTTAAAATGGTGAAATCTATTGGCATCTCTGACAATGAATAGACGTTCAGTAATATGGGCTGCAACCTTCATGAATGAATGACAGTCCCCACATATCCTAAGGTTCTTGTGTATTATAATTGGTATATTAGGAGGCAAGCTGATTAACCCAAAAGCAAGAGCTAACTTCTCACTATGGTGTTTAAGCAGCTCCTCTTTTTGGTCGTCATGAACATCATGCAGATCACATTCTATTTTGGTCATGTGAGCAAATTTTCTCACATCGTGATAAATTTCCTCCAACTTATTGTAGATATCAGTGATTGCTGGGTGCTTTCTCTCTCCAACAACAAAGACATGGATTTTGCCCTTTGCTTCAATCCAACTCTTGCCTATTTCTTTCTTTGCACCACTATCCTTCAAATATTTCCTTGCCATTAGAACATTCTCCCAGTTCCCACTGGCAGCATATACATTTGAGAGCAAAACATGGTTCCCTCCATTGTCAGGCTCAAGTTGGAAAAGGTGTTCCGCAGCTATTCTGGCTAAGCCACTATTGTTGTGGTTCCTGCATGACCCTAGCAAAGATCCCCACATAGAAGCAGTTGGTTCAAATGGCATTTTGTGAATCAATTCCCAGGCCTCATCAGTCTTCCCAGATCGACCCAGAACATCAACCATGCAAGAATAGTGAAGGACATTAGGTTCAACAGTCCGATCAGACATTAGCAGGTTAAAGTAGTGGCGACCCTCTTCAACTAAACCTGCATGACTGCACACTGACAACATGGAGAGATAGGTAACTTCGTTCGGAAAAATACCTAACTGGTGCATTTTCTCAAAGAGAATCATAGCTTCCCAAGAATGGGCATGCCTCGAAAAACCAGCAATCATTGCATTCCATATGACAACATTCTTCTGTTCCATATAAGCAAACAGTGCATAAGATTTTTCAATCTGGCCACACCTTGCATACATATCCACAAGAGATGCTGCCACAAAGAAGTTCCCATGAAAACCACATTTCACAATAACTGCATGCAGTTGTGTCCCTTCAATTTTCAATGCTAGGCTTGCACATGCGCTAATGATAGCAGAAAGAGTGAATTCAGTCAATTTTACTCCTTCCCTTTGGGCATTCCGAAATAAACATAATGCTTCTTCGTGAAGGCCATTCTGCACATATCCTGCAAACAATGAACTCCATGTAACTAAAGTTTTATCAGGCATCTTCTCAAAAACCCAGCAGGCATCCATAATCATATTACATTTTGCATAAACATCTAGAATTGCTGTCCCAACAAAGCTGTTTGAGTCCAATGCAAGCTTGAATGCAGTAGCGTGTAATTGCTTGCATTCATTGATGGCATATTTTGCAGCACATGCACAGATTGTGCTGGATAAAGTAAATTTAGTCAGCTGTCTCCCTTCTCGGTGCATCCTTTGAAAAAGCTTCAGCGCTTGTAGATCCTCTCCACTCTGAGTATATCCAGCAATCATGGTATTCCATGAGACTATGCTTCGGGCAAGCATTGCATCAAAAACATGACGAGCGCAATCATTCCGACCACATTTTGTGTACAAGTTGATTAGAATATTGCACGTGACAGTATCTGTCACCAGACCAAAATGAATGGCTAGCCCATGGCAGCTTTTCCCAGCCAGGAGGGACCTCCTCTTTGCACATAGTTGCAGAAGCTCATGGAGCGCAAACATGTTAATCAAACTCCGGTCAATCCGACCATGCCTATTATCCTTTAGGGAATTGTTCAGACCATACCACACTTAGACACTTCATGCTCTGATTTATGACAGGGTAGTTAAACGGAATGCCCATCCATGGAAGACAGCTACTGATGCATGCAGAATATGACTGAAAGGGAGAACTTCGCCAACAAATTTGCACTGCTTTCTGATGACTCGTAGAAAGGGACAACTTATCTGAAATATGTTTAGATGCCGTCAAGAGCACATAACTTTTCTGTGGGATGGCATGACAACTTCTATTATTAGTCCACCTTTAAAAATTCATGATATTAGAATCTCTGGAACAAAAGCAAGTCAGTCACAACTAAATGATCCTCATCACACTTTGATGCATCTTCAGAAAGTAGATACAGTTCTGTAAATAAAATCCAGACAGGTAAAAGAATATAAATTTTTATGGCAAGGGCATAAGGAAATGTGATGGGTTCTACTAAAGCACATGCTAATATGTCTAAAAATAAAAATATTTGATTCAAATGACAAGAAGAACCAGGAACTAGCGCCAAGTGAGCTTCTTGCTTTTCAACCAATCGAATGTGGGCGGGAGGTGGTACAGTAATGGCCCTAGGAAGTAGGAAGTGAACGATGGTGCTTTGGTGGTAGTAGAAGTTGAGAGCTAACTTAAAATTCAGGGTTCCTTTCAAGTTTTCAGCACCAGGGCTGTGTTCCATACTTAACGCATCACGAGCACAGGACATAAGCAAACAGAAAAACATTTCACTACTAATGGAGTGATCACACCTTATTGTGAATAACCCTACTTTAATAATCATAACAAAAATTACATCAATATCAGGTACCATTGATGCACTACACCCCTCCCACGAGCTTGACCCTAAGCAGCAACTCAGTAGAAATCCTTATTGCACTGACCTATAAGATAGGACAGTGAGCAACTACAGTGAAGGCACTACACAGATATGCCACATTGCCACTAGTGCAGCATCAGCATCAGTGCCGGATCTAGGATTTGGAAACTTGGTGGTCCACTAAAAATTGACAACAAATATGACATGTGCACGTTCTAACTAATTACCAATAGTCCAATACCACATAGAAATAGATCAATATGGTCTTACAAACATACTAAAATTCACAGTTAAGTCTCAGTTTTGCGTAAGCCTGCATACTGCATACCTTGAGAAATTCAACAAATATGTAAATGTGTTCATGTACTGTACTGGATAGCAATTAGCAGACAACTGAAGCATGCTTATTATGTTGCTTCTCCTGCTTATTATTCATTATTTGTACAAGCTGGGAAGATTCATCATTTGTGCACTGGATAGCGCTCTAGCAAACAACGAACATGTACTGTACTGGATGGAAATTTGCACTGGATAGCTCTCAATCTTACCTTTCGGCTCTGTACAGCTGCTCAGCTCCTAGCTGCTAGCCTTCTATGCTGCACGTATCCTGGCCCCAGGGCTAGGATGCACGCCTGCACACCGCCGGCCCCGAGGAGACTGCTGCCGCTGGCCGCTGGCGACTGGGCGCGGTGGTCGGCACCGGCGCGGAAGCAGCAGGGCGCAGGCGCGCAGCCACTGGTAGGAAGGGCGGCTAGAGTTGGCAGCCTGCCGGGAAAGGGCGCGGCGTCCGGCGGGAGGCGGGAGGCGGCTGGCGGCGGGTGCGGTTTGGAGTGGGTCGGGGATGGGAGCAATGCGGGGTGACACATGGGCCAGTACCTCCTATGGGCCACCACCTAGCGAACTCCTGGCGCGAGCGATACATGGGCCGGCCCATTAGGCCTCCCTCGGCTGCGCTCGCACGCTCACCAGCCACCTCGTTCCCCTTATAATAACTGACGATGAAGAACGACCCGTTCCGGCGACGGGGAAATATCAGGTGCTACCATTCATACAGACTCTTGAGAGCCGTTGGATCTCAGATGCGACAGCACCTGCACAATTTTGAGACTCTCGAATGGTTTTTCTGTAAAATATTTAAGAAGTCTCGTTACTGTCGGATCTGAGATCCGACGACCCAGAAGCCCGTATCACGGTATCACCTAAGAGCCGGTAGCACCTGATATTTCCCCATAGCATATAAATAAATCAACTAAATGATTAAGGTCATTTTTAAGGTCGAAGCTCATTTCGCCTTTATATGTTCGGGCGGGTTTGGACGTCAAACAGCACGCTTCCTAAAATTCAACTGTCTAGATAGTCCGGGCTCCCTAAATCTATCATGTATATGAGGGAGAAATGCGAATAGTCCCGACTTCTATCTTCTGTGTGAATGAATGATGTAAATTTAGATTTCTTCAAGCCTCCCTGAGAACTCTGGCAAGGCGATTCCCTAAGCCCATTTCTTTTACTTTTGGTGGCAGAAGTGCTATCTCATGTCATGAATAAGAAACTTATGCAGCCGACCCTGACTCCGCTTAAGATTGCTTAAAAAGCCATGGTATTCCACATCTTTTATTTGTCGATAACGGTTTGTTATTTTTCAAAGCTTCAATAGAGGAGGCAAGGAATGTGGTGCAAGATCTAAATTTTTATTAGAGTGGCAGAAATCAACTTCTAAGTACAAGAAAGTGCTCGATCTGAGAAGTCTTAGGAGATCCAAGTGAGTATGAAACAAGTCCTTGGTGTTACAAACACAACTTTTGAAGAACAATATTTTGGATTACCTATGATACGAAAACAGTAATGTACCTTGATATATGATCTTATAAGAATACGTCTTTAGTTGGCTTATAGTAAAATGAATAAACCAATGACAATAATAAAAAAGTCAATACGCAATATCACACGAGCACCAAAAACACATTGTGGTTTTAGACTCTAAGATAGCAGTGACCAAGCAAAATGTTGATCAGTGTTCTGCTCATGTCTACGTGCTTTCATTTGTGTCACATTATCCATGTATATTTTTAGTGCACTTTCAAGTTTATCACCATCATACTTTGTTATTGTGTTTGCCTTTATGACACTACATGAAATATGACAATTTATGACAAAATATAAAGATAGTAGCCGAATTGGTCATACATCAATGGCAAAAAACTTACATGATGGTTACTGATTGTCCAAACCATAGAAGTTTATAGCAATACGTGCTAAAAGGTCGTAATTTCATTGCACGAAATGGCCACAAAAAATATCTAGCATTGTTTATGATCTTTTTTTGGCCCACTGTAACCAAATCGTATCATCCTAAAGTATATACCGTATATGTGGCATGTCTACATACTAGGCACACACCTCATCAATTTAGCCTCTGTGTCGTATCTTTGCGTCGATTTCACTTGGGTACCCATAACCTACTAAGTGTAAGATACATCGATGGGTGGGACCCACCAACTGACTGGAGTGACCCACATGTCCAGTGGCTATGTGGGATCCACAATGATGTAGGGACAACCAACAAGTGGGACCCACTCACTAGATCTAATTATCTTTTCTAGAACCCATAAAGTGTATAACAAACTAACAGATGGGACCTAACAACCCATCCGTGGTGTGGGTTCAACACCCTCAATGACGCAGGAGACAACGAACGTGTGGGATCAACTCGTCGAGCATATGTAGCATATGTTGTGTTTTGCGTTCCGATGTTGTCCATGTATCTGAAACTGACTAAGTGTAAAATACACTAATTAGCAAAACCAACCTACTACCTGGTAAGAACCCATATGATGTGTGGGTTCAACGGCTTTTATGTGACCCAATGCATATGACAACCAACAAGTGGGATCCACTCGTTGTTGAGGGTCGTTTTAGCTCTGGGAACATATGCTCCTGGATGAGTAGTGAATTCAAAATAAATAGTAAATATAATTTAAAATTTTGTTTTTTGTAGACATTTATGTTAGTGTAGCAAGTGTGCTTGACAATTTCCATGTAAAACAGGATAGCAATGCTTTGTTAGTAAAAAAACAAATTAAGTGTAACATTTTGAGGTAACATTTGGTGTTTGACTTGATTTTCATTTTCCACGGGTCAAAATGATTAATATTTTCCCCTAAAATTTGCAGGTAGCATTTGGATGTCATCATGAACATGTCTAGTTTTTTTCACATATTTTGACATTCAAAAAATATTTTTGGCACGCGGATAGCAATGCTTTGTTAGTGAAAAAAACAAATTAAGTGTAACAATTGTAAGTTTGTAAGTTTGTAACAAAAGAAGTTCTAAGTGCCTTAGTAGGAGCTAACAAATCCACCAGGATGGCTAATAGGCGGTCATCCACACCCTTGGCCATGCTCGGTTGTTGTTTTTTATTCGGGAAAATCCCTTTTTGGCACTTTCCTTTTTGGCAACTTCCCAATATTACAGTACCAACTTTTCAAAATTCTAGGCATGTCTTTCTGAATTTGAAACTTTTGTAATTTGTTGAAGCTTTCAAAGTTTTGAACTTCCAAAAAATAAACTTCTATGAACATTACTAATTTGAATTGGAACTTTCAAGTTCAAAATTATGGGCTTTTAAAAAATCAAGTCTCAAAAGTTTAGGATTTTAGAATTTTAAAATGTTTGCAGGAAAAATCATGTGTGCCCCCCCCCCCCCCCCCCCAATAACATGAAAGAGAAGAGATGAAAGATACAGGAAAAAGTCATGTGCACCCCCTTCCAAACCCATGGCGTGCAAATAGGAAAAAGCGAGACGTGTGGTCATCTCGTGCTCGCAGTGACAGTGTATGTGATCACCCGCAAAAGGAGTATGTTTGTAATACAAGATGAAATTATTGTATTCTATATTCAGGCGTCTATCAAAATATACCAGGCCCATCTTGTCTTCCCATTGGTTATCAACTAATTTAATCACTTATAGCCCATGGCCTAATAAGCCACCGAGTCAGTCAGCCAGAAGCTAGAGCTAAGTGGACCTAGAAGAGAGAGAGGGAGAGAGAGAGAGAGAGAGAGAGAGAGAGAGAGGAATTCAGCACAAAAATCTCGAGATGATTTCCAATAAATAAATTAAAAAATGATATTAGATGATGTAGACAGAAAAGACATGTGAAATAATAATAATAATTAAATTAAATTCTAATGAATACAAAAAAAATATTTCAGTGAACATAGTACATACTTCCTTGAAATTAATATATTTATGAGGATGAATTATTTCTCAATAATGGTTTCTCCTAAATTTTAAGTTCGTACTTTTAATTTAATTTATGGATACAAGCCAAAATGTACCTAAATGTGATGTTCTAAAAATAGAGGTTTATTTGAGATGCATGTATTTCACATTTTAATTGTATATAATAGATGGATAGAGAATCATTAAATACCTAAATAAATGGTGAATAATTTCAAATAGATTCCTAACTTTTAAATTCGCAACATAATAGTACTATGTTACTTGTAGAGAAAAATTGGCATATTCTGAATAAATATTTTTGAAAAAATATTGCACAAGATATGTTAAATTGGAGTTAAAATAGAAAAGGAATATTACACAACATGATTGAACATGAAGGTATGTTGGTAAATCCTAATAAAATGAAGTTGTAGTTTAAATTCGAAGTAAAAATAAGGATATTTTGTGGAGTACAAACTTCATAGTTTCCCTTGAAGGACATGCATCATCTTAGTTATAAAGTAATGTACACCAAGTTTTGTCAAATCTTTGAAAAGTTTGAAAGCAAATTTATGAGGCCACAACACGAGCCGACGCTAATTTTCATATAATTTGTGGACAACTCATATATTTCATATATAAAAAACAATAAGGTGCAATTAAGGGTTTAAATTTTCCCAAGGAATTATTTGATTTTTTAAAGTTTCTAGATAGAAGATTAAGTTTTACAAAATTACTTAAATATGTATTTGTTTGATTATAGAGACCTTGTTGGAGCTACATGTAGTTCAAAGTTGAATTATATAAAAAACTAAAAATTCATTTAATTCCATAAAATGTCTCATTTTAAAATTTCAAAATCTGGGCATGCACATTAAAATGTTTTATGTTTCTTGTAGATATTTTTTTAGTATTGTACTGTTGTATATAAATACTGATGTTTGAAGTTATACCTGTAAATGCCTTGTGTGTACCATATCCATGGATTCTTGGTTTTGTCTCCACCTAATTTACTAATTTCAGTGAAATTTTGCAAGTGAACTCATAATGTGATTCTCCACAAGTACACTTGTTTTCCACTCCATGAGATGTTGACAACATTGCATCTATTCCTGATGAGGACATCAATACCATTGTTACACCCACAGCCCCTGCTGCTATACATGTTGGACCAATTACTAGAGCTCGCGCACGCCAACTAAATTACCAGGTACTTTCGTTTCTTGGTAATGATTCTAATGTTCATGAGAATATGATGTTGCCTAAATTGGATACATTTGTTTTGCTTACAAATGAAGGGCCTAGCTTGGAGAAGGATGAACATTGGAGCAAGAACAAGCATGGAGATGATGGCATGCGCAAGGGGAACAAGAACGGAGTTACAAGTGATGATTTCAGGACTTTGAAGCCACCATAATGAGTGCATGAAGCCTTGGACGAAATATACAAGATGCCACTTCATAAATTTCGTCCAGATGCTATTCTAGGTGCTGCGTCACCTTATTATTGGGCCAGGCCCATGTAATTTCGAAATACATAAGTATAGGCTATTTTTAGAGTCCGTATGTGTGGGGAAACAAGAGATAGAGTTAGTTTCGGACCCCTCCACCAAGGGCCACGAAATTCACCCCCTCTTCCTCCATATATACAGCCCTTAGGGCACCGTTTAGACTTTGGATTTTGTTTAGATTAAAGTTCGCCATAGCTGCAACTTCGCGTACTTCATTTGTGTTCAACGACCATACAAAGGCGTCACAGAACCCCACCTTGATCAATAAATCTTTCATCTTATATTCGCAATATCCAGATTGCAATCTCAGTTTCTTGCTTGTTCTTTGTTTGCTCGCAGGAAACAGACCCTCGTGGTCAGGTTGATCGTGCTCCGGCGTGGTCAATAACCTCTCGGAGTTGGTTTAGCGATTGCTAAGGCGCGACGTCCTCGCACGTTCGTAGTCGGATATTCAAAGTCGACTTCCACCAAAGCGAAATTCACCATCTCATCGAAAGACGGGACACCTTTGCCTCTATCAATTCCTAGCTGAAGTTGCTGAACCAAGCCTTGAACAGAATGCAACGTAATCCGAGTACATGTCAGAGATGGCCAAATGTGCAACAAAATGCACCCGATGCTTGGAGCAACCATATACAACATTTTGATTTTGCTAAAGTTGATCTAAGATGAAACCATAAATTTTTAACATATTTTGATCTAAGATGAAACCGTAAATGGTTTTTATAAGAATATTCTTAGTTTTTACTACATACTGTTTCTACATTGCGTAGTAATTAAGTACAAAACCTCTGAATAACCAAGCACATTTTTTTCTTTCGAGAAAATGCAAAACAATGGCACAATACATTGATAGAAATTGTAGCATCTAGACCGAACAACTACCTACTAGACAAGATCATGACCAACAATCACGAGACAACAATACAACTGATGCAACCACACAAACCCTGGCTTAGATGTCATCAACACATATACATATGACACACTGAACTCACCAAATCCCCATCACGAAATAGAGAATCCAACCAGGGGCAATGTTGTGCCCCTTTCGCGCTCACAACCGCCAAGCGTCACCCACGTCATGAATGATGGACCACCACCCAATGGCACAATTTTTGTATGCCACCACATTTTTTTCTTCTGAAAAGGAGGATTGCCCCTGGCCTTTGCATCAAAATGATGCATGCAACCATATTATTAACCAAAATATGTAGTTCAATACAAGATCTCAAAATAGGTTGAAAAAAATAATCACCATAGCCGGCATAAATATGACTAGATGGCTATACACCTATTCTATTGTTGGACCGCCATCCAAACCGGTTGTAGGTATCCCGTGCTACCAACCCCAACGGTTACACCCATAAGCCATATGCTCCTTGACTTCCGCACGGCTGAGTAACGGCCACCTATGAATCAAGTCGGTTGCTCTATAGATGACCTGCAAAAAATTTGTGATGTTTTTGATAGTTTCATATAACCCAA
This sequence comes from Triticum timopheevii, assembly GCA_963921465.1. Classification (NCBI taxonomy): domain Eukaryota; kingdom Viridiplantae; phylum Streptophyta; class Magnoliopsida; order Poales; family Poaceae; genus Triticum; species Triticum timopheevii. The sequence goes on from OY997264.1 coordinate 570,574,794, forward strand.
AGTAATGCACACACTTCGACTCAAATATGCGTCCCTATTTTACGCTCTACCCTATTTGGCCACGTCCCAAATAAAGTAGCTATGGCATTAGAAGGACTGACATCAACAATATTCCAATACCTGTTGAGCCCCGCTCTCCCCATGTAACCAAGATGCCACGAGAGGAGTTCCTCCTAATCCAATACCCATATCACTGAAGCTAACCACATTAGCAGGATCTACTAGCTAGAGTCAAGACGTGTACACACGTCAACCTTGGGTCAGGCCTCCAAGCACCACGTGCACATTTTGATGTAACTAGGTAATTGCTCCATTACAACGAGTGCACACATATTGTGTACACAATCATCGTGATTTACCTGCCATGTTATTGTTAATGTGATTACGTATCAAAAATGGACTTTAATTGCCACTTGGATTAATACTTATCAGTTTAGCCAGATATGATATTATTTTGTAAGCCAATAAGACGTGATAGTTGAGGTGGTTTTCAACGAAAACTGGTTGGAAGAAATCCGCAAAACCAAAAATAGGGGATGTAGGATGGAGACGAAGTGAACAGAAAAGAGAGCGGCGTTTCGGCGCCCGAGCCCAGCTGCACCCGAAATCGCGCGCGTCAATACCTGGCTCGGGATGCGAACAATTCCAGCTGGAGCGTCCGACGCGAGCGGCAGTAATTCGGGCGTACGCGTGAATACGGTACGAAACAGTGGTGAGTGCGTGGGGCCGAAGCGTAGGGGAAGTGACGGAGGCTACGGGATGGCGCGCTGGGCCGTGGACCAGGACGTGAACCTTTTTGCCGAGCCAGGGATCGATAATGGTCTAGGTCGGAAGTCTCGCTTGTACGCTACCCCCGCTCTCGTTTCGTTCTGCGGCTGTTTGTTGCGGCGCCGTCGACGACGAGGGAATGGATGGGTCTGGCATGGAGTTCCTGCTGGACGCCGTTGACAGGTTAGTCCGTACAGATCTATGGAATTGCTTTTGGGATTTCCTGGGCGAAGCTGTATGTCACGTAGGATAACTCTGACGAGCTGGCCTTTTTGCCGGTGATTGCCGTTGTTTATTCAGGTTCCCGCTATAAGAGGAGTTGGCTGGCAACCTTGAGCAGCCAGATCCGGTTCCCCTCGTTCTCCTTTCAGACAACGGAGCCGGTCTTGCGGTTCCTGCTGATTCAAATGCTAGATCATGGCATGGCTGAAAAGGGATGCATCTCTGATGAGGTCGGCGCAGTCGATCAACAGAGTCAATCCAGAGGCCCTGGCTGGACTAAAAGGTGTGAAGTAAAATCCTCCTTGATTGTCAACTGTTTTTCTTCAACTACGTATGCCACTTATATGCAAAGTGCATTTTTCTTCAGAAAAGTGGTTTACCTTGTTATCATTTAGCTACAGAACCATTGGCATTATTCTACAAGATGCATCTGACATGGCTGTACTGAAAATGAGCATGTACGTTTTAAAAATTCGGGCTTTGTCTAGGGAGTGCGCCACCAGACCGGGCACCATGTCCTTCTCGGATGAGCGCTCTAAAGCAGTAGATTCGCAAGTATGCAGAGGAACCTGATAAGAGTGTAGTACGTCCTGAACTTGGCCTCAGCTTTGATTCGTTGGGCGAGGCCTACGATTTCATAATTTGTACTATTGGGAGATCGGATTTGAAATAAGGTACGCCGAGAGGACAAAGTGTACGCAGGAAATCATGTATGGTTGCTCGATGAGTACTGAAGTTGGTGCAAAATTTTAGAAGTTCACACTGAATAGAGGGGAGCGCCCAAGAAACCACAGAAGCAAGGAAAATGCTAGAACCGCGAGATAGAAGGGCACTGCAGGACACTTGCACAAGACCACTGGGTGTTGATGACAAATGAGTTATGAATTTTCAGTTTCTAATATGTGTTGTTGTTATTTCGGAGATTTTCTAGTGTGTTTCAGTTGGGCACTGCTCCACGCTTGTTCCTCACTCTACAAGGGCGTGCACATAGTGTATCGTAGCAAAAACTATGTTTATGATTGTCTGAACTCTGTTTGCTTAAGAGATTTGCTTACAAATTGCTTAAGTGGCGCCGGGACATACCGCAGGGTAGTATAAAGTGTACACAGCGAGGAGCTGCTTTCCTGCCTACCACCGTTGTTGTCCATTCAAAAATAATAATTTGAAGCTAGCGTTTGCATCTGCATCTGATGCGGCGGTCGTTTGCTGAATCCGCCATGAGTGGCACAGCCGGTGGGTTTAAGGTTCAGTTGCGGGTTTAGCTTGCTTTCCTCTAATGTGTTATGCATTATTTGGATCGATGCACGGTCTCTGATCTGCCGCTGGTTGCAGTCATCTGCCTCTTCATTCGTGGACTCTGCGCCGAACGCATGGAGACACAGCTGCCGGCTCAAGTCGACGGAGCATGGAGAGGTCAAAAGTGGAAATCATATTTGTCTGAAGGTGTGAAAATTTTGTACTGAAGCATCGCCGTGCATGAAAAAAGGAAGATCAAGAGAGATTAATCAGATCTGAGCTGAACCACGGCTCGTTAGCTGAGAATGTGGAAAGCAAAGAAAAAAAAATCAGATCTACTTATGCACTTGTAGCAAAGCTGACGAGCCTGCTGGCCAGACCTTGCAACGTTGGTCTCGGTTACCGCAGAGTGGACAATTTATGGCGTGTGACCCTGACGACGTTTGGAGGGATCGTGAGCCGATCATGGCTCGGGTCGGCTCAGAAACAGTACGGAGCCATCCTTCAACGATCCGTCCCGCAGCGACAGTGCGAAGCTCCGTCGCAATGAATGCAGCGCCGCGACGGATGAAAAATCAGCATATACGACCGGGGAATACAGTAAGGCGCACGGATCCACATACGAACCATTGGTCTTGATTTCGGGATCAGCTGGGCCTGGGCTCAGAAACAGATTTTCGGTATATTTTAAGACATTAAAACTAAGCACTAATGGAGCCCTCTCAGAGCATCTCCAACAGCCGCGCTATAGCGCCGCGCGCAAAAACTGATTTGGCGCGCGCCCAACGCCTGGTTTGGCGCGGCGCGCGGCGTTTGCTCCAGCAGCCGCGCTGTAAAGCCGCGCGCGCAGCTCCAGCAGGCGCTGTAAAAATACAGCGTGCGAACATTTTTTTCATAGATAAAAAAACGATGCAAGATATTTTACATATAGATAGATAGATAGTTCAACATACATAGATAGATAGTTTGACATATATAGATAGATAGGCACTACTACGGCATAGATAGATAGATAAAAACTACTCCAAGTCGCTACCATCATCATCATCACCATCATCATCCTCATCGGTGTCGTCCGAGGTTGACAGCCATATGTCCTCCCAACGGTCATCGTCGGGCGTGAAGAACGACCTCCCACCTGCTGAAACAATGTCGCACTGAGCGTTCGCCAATGCCTTCCGCTGACGCCGGTCAACCCGCTCCGCACGGCGCCTTGCCGTCCTCTCCGCCCAGTAGGCGTGCTCGTCGGCGACGTCCTCTGGGTGGCGACGGCGCCACTCCGCCATGGCTCGCTCGTCCTCCTCGGCGACGAGGAGGCGGCGCTGCCGCCGAGCATGGTCGGCACGGGCGAGGTCGGTGATGAGATGCGGCGGAGGGGCGACGCGCTGCGCCTGCTCGCGCGTGAAGACGTCCCGGAAGTTCATCTGCGACCGGGGCCTGTCCAAGCGCCACGTCGCCGTGTCGTACGCGCGGGCCGCCTCGTGCGCGCTCCGGAATGTCCCGAGGCCGAGCCGCACGTCGCCGGACCGTATCTCGGCGGAGAACCAGCCGTTGGGGCGCGCGCGGACGCCGCGATAGCCCGAAGCACCCCGACGGCGCGGCGGCATGGTGGCGCGGTGGTGGCGCGAAAAGCTGCGAAGCGGCGAGCGGCGAGCTTGCGAGGGGAGGGCGCGTGGGTGTGTGCGTGGCTGTGTGCGGTGCGCGTTGCGAGCGCGGCAATTTATAGGCGCGCGGTAAGCGGCGTGCCAAAACTACCGCGCCGCGTGCCGCTTTCTCCCGCGCGCGCGCAAGCGTTTCCCGCGCGCGGTAAGTTCCCGCCACCGCTGGAGCACGCGAAATCAGCCGGCACGCGCTAAATCGCGATTTTACCGCGCGGGCGCGCCTTTTGCCGCGCCTGTTGAAGATGCTCTCAGGCCATTCCCGTTTCAAACCATTGGATGCCCGTTGTAGATGTCCGTGGCCGTTAGATTTTCTCCTCAATGGGCCAGCTGTCCTAGAGGGACGCTACTCCGGTAGAAAAATCGACGTGTTCCTGTTGATTGGGCCTATGTAGGCCCCATGGCCAGTGAAGAACGGCCTTCAAAAGAAGAACGCCCTCTCTTGTGATCTCGTCTCTCGCCTCTCGCCCGACTCGCTCCTCCCAAACCCTAACCCAATCCCACCGCCGCCACCCACTTGACTCTCTCCCCCTCTCGATCTGCTCAAGCACTGGCCACTCCCGAGTATCGCCCTCTCCTTCCCCTCGTCTCTCCCTCTGTCATGGCGTGGACTAGCAGCGGTGCCAGGGAGACCGGTGAATATCTCCAAGAAGCAGGATGATGGGGTGGTGACCAACACGTGCGTCCCAAGGAGCCCTGCGTGGGGCAGTGCCTCTTCAAGTCCTCAACACCCTGCTCACCGGCGACAATGCACCCTGCGAGGTATGGCACATGGTTTTCACACCGGAGGTCCATGTCATGGCGGATAAGTTCGCTCATGACTTAGCTGAATCTCGGTGACTGAATTCATGGCGTTTGATCTACTTGCCAGGGAGGTGATGTACGACCAGGGTTAGCTGATTGGTGTGATCACGGGTGTTGTGGATAAGAATGGGAAGCTGCAGCACTATTCCATCCCCACCATGGCGTTGGGGGACTTGGTAAACTCCTGATGCGACCGCTTTCTCCATATCAGTGACATCTTTGAACCCTGCACCTTGGGCACGCCCCTCTTACAGTGCCACCGCCTCAACTTGATGATGCATGGAACCACGTACCCAGCGGCAATGACTTCAGTCTGGACATCCGCCTACTGGACCACCACAACTAACGACCATGATGCAGGGTGGCTGCGGTGCTCCATCAGGTCTCAGGTTTGGTCATCCTCTAGGTACTTCACTTCCACGGATGGAATTACTGGATGTTATAGAACTAATGGACTCCAGAACTTGACAATGAAGTAATGGAATTGCTGCATGCTAAAACTAATGAATGATTTCTGCATAAACCCTCGCCTTCCTCTTCTCTTTGTTACGCAGGAAAAAAACAAGAAAAAACTACAATCGATGCCTTCTCAGTTCTCCTCGATCTGGTAGAGGCAAGTTCAGTTCTGCAAACTCAACCATTTCGGCTGCTCATCGAATTGTTACGTGTTACACTGGAGAAAGCCGGAGAAGCCTCCTCTGCATCCTATTGCAGTTGGCATCTTCTTTGTGTTGCTTTGACCGGTGGAAATACAGAACAAGAAGCACATAGAAGATGATGCATCACTCGTGCTCTAGACACTTCAATTGACGTCATGTGTTGTTGTACAGAACCTACAATTTATGTACATAAAAAACATCAGGTCCTTCCTTTTCTTTGGACACTGATTTCTCTTCTCTAATTGAAGGAAAGCTATTATATTTACTCACTGGTTGAACTAACCACTGAGTCTTGCCGTGAATTTCACATCTCTTCTAAACTCTGTTTATATATTGTAGAATATGATTATCGAGAGATTATCTTTATTATAGAATTCAAACGGATGTTCAAATGCTAATCTAATCAAGTAATTATCTGAATTAACACATAAATATATAACTCCATCTATTATCATGTTTGTTGTACATGACTATATGCTCACACCTTTTATAAACAGATCTAGCATTGTGTATGGAAAAAAACATGGCTTCCAATTGTAAGTGTGTCTTCCTATAAAGAGATTTTTCATATGCAAATAAAAACATGTAACCCCACTCCCCAGTTAACAAAGTTTTGCTTCTGAAGTTATCAGTCAATAAACTAATAAAGCACACATAGATAATATAAAGAAAATGTTATGTAGGTAATGTTGTTATTATTTTCTCCTTCATCAATATACACCATGTTATTTACAGGGCAATTATTAACTGTTTTGCATTTATCCTTGCGACACTACTTATGTTGCTATTTTCTCAATTGATTTGCCTTTCTAAACAGATCTGACATTGTGTATGAAAAAAACATGGCTTCCAATTGTAAGTGTGTCTTCCTAAAAAGAGAATTTTCATGTGCAAATAATTAAACATGTAACCCCACTCCCCACTTAACAAAGTTTTGCTTCTGAAGTTGTTAGTCAATAAATTGGTAAAGCAAACATAGATAATATATAAAATGTTATGTAGGTAATGTTGTTATTATTTTCTCCTTCATCAATATACACCATGTTATTTACGGGGCAATTATTAACTGTTTTGCATTTATTGTTGCGACACTACTTATGTTGTTATTTTCTCAATTGATTTGACTTTCCAATAAGTATTTTGTTTGTACTTCAGTGCAAGCTATTGTAAGTTGGTTAAGATGTAACAGAACTTGAGTCATTGCTTCGCAACAACCCACTGACATTTGATATTGAGCTTAAGAAAACCTATGCTATTGTAAATCAGATGAAATTTTGTAACCTTATATCTGAGAAAGTACACATTGAGTCATCTATCCTGGTGCAATGCAAGAATATCTGTCCATTAGACTGATGCGTAATTGTTTTACTGGCCAAAACGCATTGAGATTATTCAGATGATAAGTATTCTCCAAAAGTTCTCAAATATTTGTACTGTCTATTTTTCTCTTTTTAACATTCCTCATGTCTCATGTCTTTCCTCAATATTTCTAATTTTCAGTTATCCTCACGTGAGCCTTTGCGGGAGTCATTTTAGGACCCAAAAAGATGTCACGATCCATATCAATCATCCTAATTCATATCTCTAAGGAAAAAACTCAAAATACTAATTTTTTTTGCAGATCAACCGGGCTGGATCTCTCTCTTGAGTTACATACCATTATATTCTTGATTTCTCTCTTTAGTTACATACCATTACGGAGGAGACAAACACAATATTTAAAAGCATTGCAAACAAATGTATACAAGTTACTACTTTTAATCCCTAACAACACAGAGCCAAAATAGACGGGCGCTGCAACGCGCGCCATCAATGATCTAGTATAGTATATGAGAAGAGACGAGAGATGTGAGAATATAAATTGCACATCCGAGTGCCTGTCAAACATGGCCAAATATGGAATGAAACGTACCCATCGGGGCTTACCTCCAGCAACCACTTGCAGATCACAAAGATCCTGCAGTCAGCCCCATCACCCGAAGATCAGGCACAGATCCATAGTCTCCGGTCCTCGATCGGGAAAAGATCTACGCATGCAGGAGAAAGCCAAACCAATAAGCTCTAGTTGAACAGCTGCACCTCGACTCGCTAGTTGGCCTTCTCGACTGCGATAAGTCGGCACGGATTCATGGACAGTAAGAATCCATCCCCCATTCCAATCAAGCAACGAGCACATGCAGCCTTGTTTGCCTCTGGCTCTCTCCCCGCATATCGCGCCCCTACCCCGTGCAGCTCGCCTATAAGAAGCAATGTACACGAAGCTAAGCCTAAGCCACACAACATACTATCACTCAAACACAGCCACACAAGCTAGACTATCTCAGTAGTATTACCAGAGCCTCCGAGCTAGCAATGGCAAAGTGCCTCGCTGTCGCGCTACTGCTACTGGTGGTGATCGCGCACTGCGACGGGAGGGAGCTGAACGAGAAGGACGGCGCACTTGCAGCGACACGCGGTGCCGGTGCTGGCGTCGGCGAGTCGAAGATTTTGGGGTTGCCAGACTTGCCGGTTGTGGGAACCGCTACTGGTACCAGTACCATTAACGGCCCGCTGGTGGTGATTCCAGGGATCCCTGCTCACCCATGATCCCTGCTAACATACATACAAGCTTCAGCCGAACTTGTGGCTTAAGACTTCTATAACTAGCACCACCCAGAAAAAAAAACATCGGCTTTTCGCTCATGTCCATGTTGCTTAATGAGCGTCGTATCTGTATTTCTTTTCAGTTTATGTTGGTTCCTTGGTGTGCTACATGCATCATCAACGTAATACATAATTACTTTGTCAGTCTGATCGCCTTCTTGTCTTCTTGAATAGACATATCAACAGGTTGCAAACGCCGACTTACTACTTCTTGACTCTCTAATCATAAACTCACAAGTTGTATGCAACAACAGTATGCAAGTCGAACATAGATTTGTATGGAAGTGGGACGTCACCTTGGTTTATCTGGTATATTGAAGTGGACTGTCATTTGTCCGACAAAGAGTAGCACATAAATTGCTAAACACGCATTTTGTATCCACATGTGATCAAGTTGGAGATGGATTTATAAAGCCAAGTTGTAGATGGATTTACAAAGCCAAGTCGCAGACAGATTTACACACAAGGTACCAAGAAGCTTTTTTGTGCAATCACATCCAAATAAGTTATGATTGAGAGGGGATGTTGCAATATCTGTGTTGTGTGTGTATTGTTTTGTTGTGGTGGTTCTTTTGAGTAATCTTTTTTTTGAGTAATCTGTTTTGTTGCAATGTCTGTGTTGTTGTGGTGGTTGTAATCCGGTTTGATTAGGATAAAAATGGATTCTCCCGCTTATATAGATATCTTGAGAATCAAGTCTAGATCCAACCAACCATACATGTAAATCAAATCTCTTATTCTTTTTTTCTGAAAAGGAGGATAACCCTCGGCCTCTGCATCGAGCAATGCACGCAGCCATGTATTATTTATTGTTCAAAAACCACCAGCCGAACAACATGAACCTGGAAAAAAAAACCGAGGCTGCATGTCTCACAATAGTAAGTCCACCAGACAACCACTAACCCTATGAAAAAAACAAACTAAAAAAATAATACGCAACTCCTAGGTTACGTCTTCAAGAAGGAATCGCCAAACGTGCGCCGATGATGATGAGTCTAACCCAAGGTAGACCTCGGGATTCTCATCCCCAAAGCCAAGCTTCGATCCACCACCTCTAACAAGGACACGACGCAGGTGCGTGTCGACATAGACTGATCAGAGATCTTATGTTTTATTCTATATAACACACATACATTGCTAGTTCCGAACATACATCAAACGAACTTCCACACATTTTCATAGATGACATTGCTCTTAGTGTCTTAGAGCACCAACAATGTGTGCCAATAACGTTGCCCAATGTGAAATTTGGCTTTGCCCCTGACGTGAGGCCGTTGCCAAATCTCAAAAATTGGGAAACTAGCAACTATTTACCTCAATGAAATTTCACCTACCAACAAAATACTCCATATGGATGTCACCCCACTATGCTTTTTCTTCAGGATGCGGGATGGTCGTGCGCGATCACCATGTCAGGTTCCTCGCAGGGGCTCGCAACCTTTCCCCTGTGGCTGGTGCTCCTGATTTGGCCTAGTTGAGTGTAGACGAGCAGTCCAGCTGTCTACTGAGGTGGGTGTGCAACAACTTGTTCTCGAGACTGATTGTCAAAAGGCAATGACAGCCTAGCCGCGGAGGAGATGGATCGTTCTACGCAATAGCTACTTGTCGAGGAGATCAAGACGATGCTGCGGGCATAGAATCTTTTTAAGGTTTGCTGGGATAGACGTACTGCTAATAAGGCATTGCACTGTCTAGCTAGGTGGTTGCTTGAATAAAAGTAGTAGGACATGGTTACATGTTGCTTCGGATTGTATTTTGGTTGTGTTAAACTCTGATTCTACCAATGCTTAACAGTTGAATAAAGAAAAATAAAATCCATAAAAAAGATATTCCACCCAGCAATAAAATACTACATCTCAATGCACCCCACTAAGCTCTTTCTTGGGGCGCCATACCTAATAAAAAAGAAGCAAAGTGATTTTTCTATTTGTAGTTTTGAAACGGAGGGAAAACTTTGCCTCGTGTCATTAATTGAAAACAAGAGTCGCCCGGTTATTAGGGAAAACCAGGAGTAAAACTGCTACAACAAGCCCACAGACTCACACACGCCATGGAAGAAATAAAAACCATTGAGCTTGTTTGCAAACCATCATTTGTCATCACCATCACTTCAACCTAAGCAAGCGACTCTGACTTCAATGAATCCAACAGAAGGCGAGGCTTGCCACGACGAGCACATGAAACCATGTCAGCCATGCCAAAAGTTCGGCCACACACACCAGTGGCAAGGAAGCTTCAAGCACGAAGCCAAGCTATCATAGAGAAATATGCAAATGTTAGCTTTGTGTGAAGGATCGATGAGCCGGACCACCACTTGCTGCTGGCCATCATAACCACACGGGGCTCGCTACCATAGGTTCGACTTCTCGCCAACAAATAGACCGCGACGACGCCACAGACACGCCGAAGCATCAACTACCACAATCTTTCCGTGACCCATACCTCGCTCGCACCATGGATGTTGCCACACCAACCGCAAACATCCAATCTCGAGCCATGTTTTTCTCCAGCCAAATCCATCTCCATGATGATGCCCCCAAGAGCAAAATGCGGCGCAAGCAACCTAATAGCATCGTCATAGCCCAATCCAGGAGAACAAAATCTAGGGTTTCCTCTATAGCATGTCAAGAGGGAAGGTGAGAACTGCTATGCCGACACCTCCAACAAGGGAATGTCACGTGCAAGCGTCATTGTCAACGACTCCGGCCACGGTTAAATAATGACTTTCGTTGGCAGCTTCACCCACCCAAACCAAAATAGGCCAGTCCACCTGGTCTACCACACCCCTATCTTCACCGCCACCCCACTTGTCATGCACACACCAGCGCCGACATTGTGCCTCTCAATGTCGGAAAACACCGAGGACGTCGCCAGGTAACCTCTATCACCCGCCGGTCAGATCTGGCCTGAGGCACCACGGGGGTAGGCTGCTAGAGCGCAAGCTCATTGGACTCAAAGCTCTGGCGCCCGTTCGCGTGGCCCCGACCAACACTCGTCGTGGAGACCTCGACTCAGCCTCCCACCACCCCCGCACACGCCCACACAGCAACTCCGCCACGCCTCCGGGACTACGCCACACCTCTGCACCACCATGCCATGCACAACACAATGTAACACACTGTGTGACTCCGCACGAGACTCAATGCCGCCACACATGACAGCTTCACCGCGCCGCTAGTACCAGCTCGAGCCACAATGCAACCAATCCCACATCCCGCGGCCCCGCGACCTAGCTGGCGTCGCCGTGGCGTGGGCTTTTCCTGCTGGTGCCCTATGGTGGCGGTTGGTCTCTTGCGACTAGGGTTCCGCCCGTGTTACTCCGTGTGGGAGCGATGCGGGGACGGGTGTATGGGTTTGATGATTGCTAAATCTATAAAGCGGGGCGAAAACATGTTTGGAGAGGTGCATGAGATAATGACCGCCCTCAAGAAGTTGTTTTTTATACGTATAATCAATGTGCACCAGGTCCTACTTGTCAAGACGATTTTCCACCACATAAGTTTATGGAAGATCGTAGATTTGACACCGATGCCAAGTATAATTTACATAGCCAATTTGGTATTTGGCACGCGGTGGATGGCCTTATCAGCAGATGAACCAAGTCTTAAATGGGGTGCAGAGTACTTGTGAGATATGGACAAACATGAAATTAAACGTACCTACCAGAGCTTCTCTCCGCCACCACTTGGAGATAACTAAGATCCAAAAATAATCGCACAAAATTCGGAGGGAAAAACTAGATCTTAGGAATTTTGTAATGGTGGTGGTGGTGGGGGGTGGGGGGGGGGGGGGGGGGAGTTCTACACTTGGGCTCTTATAGACTAATGAGCATCGGCCCAGCCATAAAACATTTAGATTGAAGAAGGCCTAAACTAAAATCATGTTTCCCTGATGTGAACCGTAGAAGAATACTCTCAAATTGTCCATGTTTGACATGACATATTCATGTTCTTGGTAAACTGTACTAACTAATAGATTCCAATCTAATTTTCGTGTCCAATAATCAGTGACCATTCAAGTTAGACATTAAAAATTAGAGATTGATGTTGATGAGAGAGGACGTACCATGAGAACGTCATGCATCGATCGATAGGTCGTGGTCTGGTGATGGTACCCCTAACCCCCTTTTGCTGGCTAACACAATGATCGATGGGGAGGTACAAAGCTTGGAGAATCGAAAGTTTTCTAATTAGTTTTCAATGTCTGCACTTATAGAATTACATTATAAGACACAAACTAATCTAACATTGAAAATAAACTAATCCCTCCGATTCAAATTAATCGACCCTAGCAGTAGCGTCAATTAATATGAATCGGAGGGAGTTCCTGCTTGGTCGCTCATCCATGCGGCCGGAATGCGCTGTGGATCGGTGTGACGACGCTTGTGTGCCTGTCCCTTTCCCTTCTCAACGGTAGACAATCTACTAGTGGCCGGGGGCAACGAGTAGGTTTTCCCGATCGCAAGACTAGGGTCGAGCAGATTGGAAACCAAGGTATTAGAGGAGACACAACTACCGTGTACGCTTTATTTTCTTCTGATATTTGGGCATTTGACCCGCTGCAGAAATCACATTTCCATTTTCCAGGAGACTCCCATCCTGGATCGGGAAAGGAAAAATCTACCGAAGAAACACAAACCAATTGACTCACCTCGACTGGTTGGCCTTCTCGATCGACTGCGTGCGATAAGAAAAGTCAGCACGGATTCAAGGACAATAATTCCATCCGCTCCATTCCAATCCACGCATCGACGTCGACATGCCGCCATACCTGCAGCATGCATCATTGCATCTCTCGCCCGCCCGTGACCTGAGAAGGACGGGCCAGCATGTCGCACCTCTACCTACTAGTACTATCCTCCTCGTCTGCGCGGACGAGGCACGAGCACGGCCACCCCGCCACCCCGTGCAACTCGCCTATAAAAGGCAGCGTACACGATGCTAAGCCCAAGCTCACTCAAACACAGCCACACAACACTATCTCCTACCAGAGACTCCCAGTTAGCAATATGGCGAAGTGTCTCGCCGTCGCGCTCCTGATGCTGGTGGTGCTCGCGTCCTGCGAAGGGAGGGAGCTGAATGAGAAGGTTGCAGCGACGCGTGGCGCAGGTGCGGGCGGTGGCGTCGGCGAGTCTAAGGCGTTGGACTTGCCTGTGCTCGGGGGAGTCGGTACGGGAACCAGCACCATTACCGGCCCGCTGGTGGTGGTTCCTGGGATCCCTGCTATTGGCCCATGATCATCTCTAGCTCATGTGCTGGCTTATAAGAAGCTAAAGCTCGCCTTGTCGCTTTAGATTCTATAGTTAGCACCACCGGGAAGAAAAAAGCCTGCGTTTCGCTCATGTCCATGTTTTCGGTAATGAGCGTCTGTATCAACTGTCATCTGTATCTATTTCCAGTTCATGTTCTCGTATTTGTCGTTCCTTGATGTGCTACATACATGTATCATCAATAAATAATAATTACTATGTTAGTGTGATCGTCTTCTGGGATGCAAATCTGAACTGGTTGCATCATCGATATCCTATTTCGTCACTCTAATCACCAAGTCCCAAGTTCAGAGTCGTTCATGTTCCGGGGTAGCAAATTTCGTTGCAGTAACTCCAATGCTTTGAAAGCGTTAATGTGATTGGATTAATAGGGATATGCATGGAGCATGGGTATCTCTTATCGAGTCTCTCCCGGATTTGGAGTTTTCTTTGTGTGTGGGTCGTGGAATTTTTTTTTTTTTGCGGGGTAAATTTTTTCATTCAATCAACTAGGAGCATTACAGTCCTTTGCCACGAGTCCAGCTATCTCGTCAGGCCCCTGCCTCAGCCATACAGCAGTCCTGGGGCCAGCGTGACCCATCTGCCCAAGAACATGGCTGACATTATTTTGGTCTCTACTCACATGCAATAACACATGCTCTCTACCTCCCTCCACCTAGGGACCAATCAGTGTACTGGCATCATGAAAAATTTAGCCACTCTTGCATTATGGATTATTTGTGGGTGAAATCAAAGAGGTCACAAAAAATATCACTCATCGAGTTCATTTTAACATGTAAAATTGGAAGGTGATTGTAGAGAAATTCATAAGCTATCCGTATGACCATACATGTAAACCCCAAAAAAGTTTGAATAGCTTATTCGGGTTTGGAGTCCTCAACTTTATAGCAATAAATAATATTAAATAATTTTGGGTTGGTTTGATTTTGTATTGAGAGAGATACATCATCGATGATAACATGAATACAACAAACTAACGATAATACTACATCTACGTAAGCTTACTAAACTCCTCATAAATTTCCATAACTAACTCTCTTCCCCCTTGATTTTCAAGGGGGTGCGCCTCTTCCTCCCCTATTCTCCATTACTAATCCCCCATCCGGCTGATTATGTTAAACACGTAACAAAATTTTTGTAGGTGTAGCATTACTCACTAACTAATAATATACAGTTTGGAAACAGAGGCAAAAACTTGCTTTTACATTAATTAAGAAGAATATAGTTGCCTGCTTAATTACAGGAAAATTGGGCGAAAACCGATAACATCGACGGTCAAACCCGTACACAGACTCAACAAGCCAACAAGGATACTGCAGATGGCATGCCACGAAAGCCACCGCGCGAACCATCTTGCATGCTACTCCCAAAAGAAAAAGAAGCGGAGAGGAAGGCACATACTAAGGGCTAACAAACAATGAAGGCACCAACCCAACCTTGTTGCCAATGTCATCAACACCTTGGTTCCCATCTTCTGCTAGCTAGCGTCAAACCATGAATGATGGCGTCAAAGGAGCAAGGTCCCATGCAAGGAGGCTGGGCTCAACTCATGCTCACCGTCGAACGCCTCCGACTGCTCCAAAAGATTGGTCACACGTGCCAACCACAGGGGGAAAGAGTCCTCCAGCTTGCGCAACGGGCGGAGTGTTAACTCCAGCAAGTTTTGAAGCTCATCCCCAAATGAGTCAAGCATAGCATCACTGGACTTTACCACACCATCATGATCAACACAACCTTCACTTGAAACTTCAAAAATCCTTGCAAACTCAGGAGCTTGGACACGCATTGTGGGAGAAACAACCGAAGCCCAAGAGCACCCCCTCCGAGGAAGGGTGAGGCAGAGCTGGGAGGGGGGGGGGGGGGTCACATGCACAATAACAACATCTCCGACGGAGGAGCGACGCAGAGAACAATCCTTCTCACGGTGCCTTGAGCGAAGACTAGTGAGGCATCTAAACGGGTCGCAACAGGAGCCAAGAAGTGGAAGCATCGACCATGAGTTCTCCTCTTGAATGTGTCAGCTTGCACATACCTCGCATCACGGAATATCGAGGACATGGAAGACTTGCCGAAGGCACATGACAACAAGGACGAGCCCTTCATCCCACGTATATCCAGGGACCCTCCCTTGATTATGCGACCACAGCCTTCGCCAGACCACAAGGATAGCAGCAAGCGGACGATGCGCTGTCAGCACCAGAAGAGGAGCCTTTGACAATAGTTGCCGTCTTTGGTGGCGCCAGGTCCCCTTTGCTAGAATCGCCATTGCCACGATGCGTGCCAGAAACTTGACCATCTGCATCGGCCAGAGATGACCATAGCCCAACATGAGCAACTTCGACCTCATCAGGGCACAAGGAATACGGTGATGACAAACAACAACAACAACAACAACAACAACAACAACAACAACAACAACAATGGAAATAATAATGATGATGATATTAATAATAGTAGTAGTGGTGGTGCTGGTGGTAGTGGTAGTAATTTTAACATCCTAGAGCTTATATAGCAAATAACTTGGTTGTACCTATGCTAGATTAGTCAATTAGATGAGCAACATAGATAGTCGAAGAGCTTATATAGCAAATAACTTGGTTGTACCTATGCTAGATTAGTCAATTAGATGAGCAACATAGATAGTCGAGATGTCAATTGGATTATACATGAGACTGTCCTATTTAGATTTACTATTTAATTAGAGGTAATAATTCGTGTTTGTATTGTGAGCTAAGAGAATTGTGAGATATAAAGATAAGGAGACCGAGTAACTTTTCATTTTCTTCAAATACGTAGGTTAATTCTAGTTCAGCCGCCGAACTAGATACTGGAAGTTATCTAATCCCTCTCGCGTTTTTTCACTTTTAGTATCTGCGGCCTCGAGAGAATCTATTCAAACTAACTTTCAGTTGACGAAAGCAACACTGGTGTTACTACCATAATTCTACTTTACATGCATTGAAGAAGGCTAGATGATTGTAGTATTTGAATTAATGCAAATGTGGTTAAAGCCACTTATGGGAAATGAAGTGAGTTGTCTCAAATGCTAGGCAGTAGCGATATCTCATTTAATCATGGACTATTGAATGTGGCGCAATCCAAGAAGGAACAGGTAGAAATCCATCTTCACAAATAAATCAATTTGTGTCAACCTAAAAGTAATTTCTAGAAATGGCAGACATAGATATCAATGGTGCATATGCCTAGGCAGTTCAAGTTATCAATGGTGCAAGCAGATATGATCATGTAAGCAGTGTAGCATGCATGGCGGAAAATAGCTCAAGAAATGATTGTCTTTTACCCGCAAAAACAAAACCATGGTCTTTAAGTAAGGAAATCAAATGACATACCACATGGTCGAGGTGATTAAGTAATGGCACTTGATTGAGTCAAGGAATAACTTACTCTGGGTAACATTTTCTAAGCTTGTTAAAAATCTTGATCATAAAGGTAGCTGATGGTTGCACCTATACTTTAGGTAGATGATGATTGCACCCATAATTTTTTACAGAAAGGCCAAGGTCCATGTATTAAGTATCACAAATCCTTACAAAATTGAAAACAAATACAACCAACTCCTTGGGGGGAGGGGGGGGGGGGGGGCGAAGTTTTCTTCTTACTGCATCCACCGGCAATGCAATGTGAGCAAAGCTCGCTGTGGTGTTTGGGCCTCCATCTTCTTGAGACCCATGCGCTTGTAGAAGCAGCGTTCAGGAAGTGATCGATGTAAACCAGAATATGTCGGCGACCACAATCTACATAGGAATCACCACCCCGGAGAAGAAAACATTGGAGAGTTCTGGGTAACACCTTGGGTCCAGCCAGAATGAGGCAGGGAAGACAACTCTCACACGCTCCCCAGCGAGACCAAGTTTCCAATCTTGGTCCGTCAGAACTGGACTAGTGGACTAAGACAGACTATTGCGACACCTGCTCCTCAGGACAATGCCATCAAGACAAACCTAGAGAAGAAAAACCAAAACTTGGAAACTCGTATCTAGGGACACAACACCCTCCAAACGCCCCCCAACAATGCCAAGAAGCAACATCAAAATGAGGATAAGGTGTGGAGGACTTATTCCCCGCCGAGGCAGCACCATCGCCTTACCACTGACGACTAGGGATCGAGACCTAAACTAGAAAATCTCACCCTACCACCACTGGTACTAGACAACGAGATGCCTGGCCTCGTCGTCTAAGAAGTCTATGGAGGGAGAGGGGGGCTTTGATCTCACCGAGGAGGAGGTAGATCGGTGCCACCACCCTAGCTCCAATGGTTTTGTAGGAGGGAGGAGGAAACACATGCTGTTGTTCGTGCATGATGATTGCACCCATATAACCCTGCACACATGGAATAACTTCTAAGATTTTTCTTGTAAAGGGAATAAACAAGTCAATACACTAAACAAGGAAAGTATGATATATTTTCCATTTTTGCACGTAAATGCTTTTCAGTGATAAGCTTGCATTTCTGCAAAAAAAAGGATACGTTTCCATGATCAGATAGCTAGCATGATACTCCCTCTGATCCATAATAAGTGTTGTGGTTTTAGTTCAAATCTGAATTAAAACCACGGCACTTATTCGAACTAAAACCATGACACTTATTTTGAATTAAACCACCACATTCATTATGGATCGGGAAGAGTATTATTTAATTAGAAAACTTAGTTGTGTTTTATCATAAAGCACAAAATATCTGAATAACTTAGTAAGCTCATTATTATTTGTAAAAATTGCCTTTTTTTTAACACTGTACATATGCAAGCGCTCATATACACGCGCATACACTCATCCATATGAAGGCACACATGCACACCCTACCCCTATGAGCACCTCCGAAACACTGAGCCGGCATATAATCTTTGAAATTTACAAAGTCAACATAGGCATCTCGTCCGGAAATCCTGAAATAATCCAGAAATAAATGCGAGCACCAAGACTTGAACCCTGGTGGGCTGGGGATACCACAGTTCCTCTAACCATCCAACCACAGGTTGGTTCGCTTATTTGTAAATATTGCTGTTGATGGCGCTACACGTCTGCACGTATATATCAGCAGCTGGCCCATGTCTTATATGGAATGCAGCGGCATCCTAGAGTACTTGTGTGTCAGAGATGGCCAAATATGTATGCAACGTAAATATCTCCAGCAAGCCAGCAATGTTCCACTTGGAGAGCACAAAGATCCTAAAATCAGCGTCGCAAATTTCAAGGAAAAAACAAGCAGCCCCGCCCCATCTAAAGATCAGGCACAGTTCCAGGAATCTCCAACCTTGATCGGGGAAAGATCTACTGAAGAAACGAAACCAATAATAGGCCCTAATTCGGCGGCGGCACCTTGACTAGCTTGCCATCTCGACTGCGATTAGTCGGCACGGATAGAGGACAATATAAATCCAGCATTCATCTTGACTAGCTTGCCATTCCAAGTTTCCAATCCAACGACCTTGACATGCCGCCATGCATTCATCCCCGCGCATTCTACCCACTCTACCCTCTTCCCCTGAAATTGAGGGGCGCCGCACATGTCGCACCTCTACCCATTCTATCCTCCGCCCATGTGCCGTACGACGCACGGCGCTGCCACCCCGCCAACCCGTGCTGCCGTGCAGCTCGCCTATAAGATGCAACGCGCACGATGCTCAGGCTAACCTCACTCAAACACAGCCACACAAGCTAGACTGTCTCAGTAGTATATCAAAACCTCCCAGTTAGTAGTAATGGCAAAGTGTTTCGCCGTCGCGCTCCTGCTACTGGTGGTGCTCGCGTCCTGCGAAGGGAGGGAGCTGAACGGGAAGGACAGCGCACTCGCAGCGACACGCGGTGCCGGTGCCGGTGCTGGTGGTGGCGTCGGCGAGTCGAAGATTTTGGGGTTGCCAGAATTGCCGCTGACCACGACCATTACCGGCCCGGTGGTGGTGCTGCCCGCCCTTCCTGGGATCCCTGCTCACCCATGATCATCTCCAGTTTATGTGCTGGCTGACAAGCTGAAGCTGACCGGCCGTCTGGCTTTAGACTTCTAGCTAGACCGCCGGAAGCAAAACACCGGCGTTGTATGCATTTCTTTTCAGTACACGTTCTACCATTTTACGTTCCTTGATGGGCTACATGTGCCGTCAACGTAATAAATACTACTATTTCACTCTGATCACAAAGTCTCAAGTCAAGCAACGTCATTTTAGAACCTTACAAATGTTTGAGTATGTGCATAGAAAAACAAAGAGATATTTGACGAGTATCAAGGTATAGATCATGTGGACAAGGGATTTTTATAGGTTCGCTCGTCCACGGTATAATAACTCTACTTTGGTACCACTCCCCTCCATGGAATGGCAATTGTGATGTATTATCTAAAGATAAGAGTGGCAAAAGTGAAATGTCAATAACTAGGGTGGCACAAGGAAATTGAAATGTCAAGAACCAGAGTGGCATAAGGAAATTGAAATGTCAAGACCTAGAGTGGCATAAAGAAATTGGGCAAAAACTAGAGTGGCTCCATCTACATACATGACATTAATTGACGTCCAATTCTGATTTAATAAACATGAATCAAAGATTAAGGATCATTTTCTAATAATTAGCACTACTGGAATTCTGGGCTACGCTGGGTGTAATGCTCTTCACCGAGTGCTAAAACACGGACGCTCGGCAAAGCTCTCGGCAAACCCACCTTCACGGCAAACTGCCATCTTTGCCATCACTGCCTCACGGCAAAGAGGCAGCGCATGGCAAACCCTGTAGACGCCGAGAGCAGCTCACGGCAAAGAGTAGCCACGTGGCATGCCCGTCCGCAACATACGGCTCCGTCAGTTAGTGCGTACTTTGCCGAGCGTCACTCTCGGCAAAGCATAACATCCTATATTTTTTTGTGTGTTCTTTCTAACTGCCATGTGGTCCCAATGGTCACATTTATCAGTAAATTTTTTAAATAACTTGCTAAATATTTTTGAAAAAAAATGACAAGAGTGAGGACAGCGTGGCCCACATGGGAGCTGACAGTTTACATAGCTTTGCCGAGAGCTAGTCTTGGCAATGCTCTCCTTCTTTTCCGAGAGCTGCTCTCGGAAAAGTTGTGGCACAACAGTAGTGTCCCAGACGACCGTATTTCCGAGAGGTGCTCTCGGTAGTCTATCTTTTTCCGAGTGTTGCTCTCGGAAATCTTTCCCATCCATTCTGCTGTGAAGCTCTTTCTTTTCTGATCCCTGCAGATAAAAACAATTACAGTGCAATTTGATCATATATAGGCATAATTTGATCTAGTCCACACATATATAGGCATAATTTGATCATATATAGGCATAATTTGATCTAGTCCACATATTGTCACACACAAGTCAAATGTACTATCCTAGTAGACGTCACACACAAGTCGCAAATTCATACATATTGTCACTACTTGCAAAACATGTGCACGTCACAATAGAAGTACACTTGTTCATATATAGATCATCTTGAGGAGGAGAAGCCATCGTGTTAACATTCCGAAGGAGGAGGAGGGGCATCACTTGCACTGCTTCGAGATTGCATAAGAACCTATAAGAGTAGAGTCACGTGAGGGTGGTTCGTCCCTATGTAATGAATCTTCTACTCTAGTTTAGATAATGTTCTACCTGAAGGAAATATTCCCTAGAGGCAATAATAAAGTTATTATTTATTTCCTCATATCATGATAAATGTTTATTATTCATGCTAGAATTGTATTACCCGGAAACATGATACATGTGTGAATACATAGACAAACATAACGTCACTAGTATGCCTCTACTTGACTAGCTCATTAATCAAAGATGGTTATGTTTCCTAACCATAGACATGTGTTGTCATTTGATTAACGGGATCACATCATTAGGAGAATGATGTGATTGACATGACCCATTCCGTTAGCCTAGCACTTGATCGTTTAGTATGTTGCTATTGATTTCTTCATGACTTATACAAAGTTCCTACAACTATGAGATTATGCAACTCCCGTTTACCGAAGGAACACTTTGTGTGCTACCAAACTTCACAACGTAACTGGGTGATTACAAAGGAGCTCTACAGGTGTCTTCAAAGGTACATGTTGAGTTGGCGTATTTCGAGATTAGGTTTTGTCACTCCGATTGTCGGAGAGGTATCTTTGGGCCCTCTCGGTAATGCACATCACTATAAGCCTTGCAAGCAATGTAGCTAGTGAGTTAGTTATGGAATGATGCATTACGTAACAAGTAAAGAGACTTGCCGGTAACGAGATTGAACTAGGTATTGGATACCGACGATCGAATCTTGGGCAAGTAACATACCGATGACAAAGGGAACAACGTATGTTGTTATGCGGTTTGACCGATAAAGATCTTCGTAGAATATGTAGGAGCCAATATGAACATCTAGGTTCCACTATTGGTTATTGACCGGGAACAGTTCTAGGTCATGTCTACGTAGTTCTCGAACCCGTAGGGTCCGCACGCTTAACGTTATGATGACAGTTTTATTATGAGTTTATAAGTTTTGATGTACCGAAGGTTGTTCGGAGTCCCGGATATGATCACGGACATGACGAGGAGTCTCGAAATGGTCGAGTCATAAAGATTGATATATTCGAAGCCTATATTTGGATATCGGAATTGTTCCGGGTGAAATCGGGATTTTACCGGAGTACCGGGGGGTTACCGGACCCCCCCGGGGATTAATGGGCCTACATTGGCCATGAGGGAGAAGAGGAGGGCCGGCCAGGGTAGGCCGCGTGCCCCCTCCCCCCTAGTCCGAATAGGACAAGGAAGGGGGGCGGCACCCCCCTTTCCTCTTTCCCCTCACCCTTTCCTTCTCCAACAAGGCAAGAGGAGGGAGTCCTACTCCCGGTGGGAGTAGGACTCCTCCAGGCGCACCCCTAGGGGCCGGCCGCACCTCCCCCTCCCTCCTTTATATACGGGGGCAGGGGGCACCCCAAGACACACAAGTTGATCATCGTGATCGTTCCTTAGCCGTGTGCGGTGCCCCCTCCACCATATTCCACCTCGGTCATATCGTTGCGGTGCTTAGGCGAAGCCCTGCGTCGGTAGAACATCATCATCATCACCACGCCGTCGTGCTGACAGAACTCATCCCTGACACCCTGCTGGATTGGAGTCCGAGGATCGTCATCGAGCTGAACGTGTGCTGAAATCGGATGTGCCGTACGTTCGGTGCTTGGATCGATCGGATCGTGAAGACGTACGACTACATAAACCACGTTATCATAACGCTTCTGCTTACGGTCTACGAGGGTTCATGGACAACACTCTCCCCTCTCGTTGCTATGCATCACCATGATCTTGCGTGTGCGTAGGAATTTTTCGAAATTACTACATTCCCTAACAGTGGCATCAGAGCCTGGTTTTATGCGTAGATGTCATATGCACGAGTAGAACACAAGTGAGTTGTGGGCGATACAAGTCATACTGCTTACCAGAATGTCATACTTTGGTTCAGCGGTATTGTGAGATGAAGCGGCCCGGACCGACATTACGCGTTCGCTTACGCGAGACTGGTTTCACCGTTACGAGCACTCGTGCTTAAAGGTGACTGGCGGGTGTCTGTCTCTCTCACTTTATTTGAACCGAGTGTGGCTACGCCCGGTCCTTGTGAAGATTAAAACAGCACTAACTTGACGAATTATCGTTGTGGTTTTGATGCGTAGGTAAGAACGGTTCTTGCTTAGCCCGTAGCAGCCACGTAAAATTTGCAACAACAAAGTAGAGGACGTCTAACTTGTTTTTGCAGGGCATGTTGTGATGTGATATGGTCAAGACGTGATGCTATATTTTATTGTATGAGATGATCATGTTTTGTAGCCAAAGTTATCGGCAACTGGCAGGATCCATATGGTTGTCGCTTTATTGTATGAAATGCAAACGCCCTGTAATTACTTTACTTTATCACTAAGCGGTAGCGATAGTCGTAGAAGCAATAGATGGCGTAACGACAACGATGCTACGATGGAGATCAAGGTGTTGCGCCGGTGACGATGGTGATCATGACGGTGCTTCGGAGATGGAGATCACAAGCACAAGATGATGATGGCCATATCATATCACTTATATTGATTGCATCTGATGTTTATCCTTTATACATCTTATCTTGCTTTGATTGACAGTAGCATTTTAAGATGATCTCTCACTAAATTATCAAGAAGTGTTCTCCCTGAGTATGCACCGTTGCGAAAGTTCTTCGTGCTGAGACACCACGTGATGATCGGGTGTGATAGGCTCTACGTTCAAATACAACGAGTGCAAAACAGTTGCACACGCGGAATACTTAGGTTAAACTTGACGAGCCTAGCATATACAGATATGGCCTCGGAACACGGAGAACGAAAGGTCGAACGTGAATCATATAGTAGATATGATCAACATAGAGATGTTCACCATTGAAACTACTCCATCTCACGTGATGATCGGACATGGTTTAGTTGATTTGGATCACGTGATCACTTAGATGACTAGAGAGATGTCTGTCTAAGTGGGAGTTCTTAAATAATATGATTAATTGAACTTAAATTTATCATGAACTTAGTACCTGATAGTATTTTGCTTGTCTATGTTTGTTGTAGATAGATGGCTCATGCTGTTGTTCCGTTGAATTTGAATGCGTTCCTTGAGAAAGCTAAGTTGAAAGATGATGGTAGCAATTACACGGACTGGATCTGTAACCTGAGGATTATCCTCATTGCTGCACAGAAGAATTACGTCCTGGAAGCACCGCTGGGTGCCAGGCTTGCTGCAGATGCAATTGACGACGTTAAGAACGTCTGGCAGAGCAAAGCTGATGACTACTCGATAGTTCAGTGTGCCACGCTTTACGGCTTGGAACCAGGTCTTCAACGACGTTTTGAACGTCATGGAGCATATGAGATGTTCCAGGAATTGAAGTTAATATTTCAAGCAAATGCCCGGATTGAGAGATATGAAGTCTCCAATAAGTTCTATAGCTGTAAGATGGAGGAGAATAGTTCTGTCAGTGAACACATACTCAAAATATCTGGGTATAATAATCACTTGATTCAACTGGGAGTTAATCTTCCTGATGATAGTGTCATTGACAGAATTCTTCAATCACTCCCACCAAGCTACAAGAGCTTCGTGATGAACTATAATATGCAAGGGATGGACAAGACTATTCCCGAGCTCTTCACAATGCTAAAGGCTGCGGAGGTAGAAATCAGGAAGGAGCATCAAGTGTTGATGGTCAATAAGACCACCAGTTTCAAGAAAAAGGGCAAAGGGAAGAAGAAGGGGAACTTCAAGAAGAACAACAAATAAGTTGCTGCTCAAGAGAAGAAACCCAAGTCTGGACCTAAGCCTGAGACTGAGTGCTTCTACTGCAAGCAGACTGGACACTGGAAGCGGAATTGCCCCAAGTATTTGGCGGATAAGAAGGATGGCAAAGTGAACAAAGGTATATGTGATATACATGTTATTGATGTGTACCTTACTAATGCTCGCAGTAGTACCTGGGTATTTGATACTGGTTCCGTTGCTAATATTTCCAACTCGAAACAGGGACTACAGATTAAGCGAAGATTGGCTAAGGACGAGGTGACGATGCGCGTGGGAAATGGTTCCAAAGTCGATGTGATCGCGGTCGGCACGCTACCTCTACATCTACCATCGGGATTAGTTTTAGACCTAAATAATTGTTATTTGGTGCCAGTGTTGAGCATGAACATTATATCTGGATCTTGTTTGATGCGAGACGGTTATTCATTTAAATCAGAGAATAATGGTTGTTCTATTTATATGAGTAATATCTTTTATGGTCTTGCACCCTTGAAGAGTGGTCTATTTTTATTGAATCTCGATAGTAGTGATACACATATTCATAATGTTGAAGCCAAAAGATGCAGAGTTGATAATGATAGTGCAACTTATTTGTGGTACTGCCGTTTAGGTCATATCGGTGTAAAGCGCATGAAGAAACTCCATACTGATGGACTTTTGGAATCACTTGATTATGAATCACTTGGTACTTGCGAACCGTGCCTCATGGGCAAGATGACTAAAACGCCGTTCTCCGGAACTATGGAGAGAGCAACTGATTTATTGGAAATCATAGATACTGATGTATGTGGTCCAATGAATATTGAGGCTCGCGGCGGGTATCGTTATTTTCTCACCTTCACAGATGATTTGAGTAGATATGGGTATATCTACTTGATGAAACACAAGTCTGAAACATTTGAAAAGTTCAAAGAATTTCAGAGTGAAGTGGAAAATCATCGTAACAAGAAAATAAAATTTCTACGATCTGATCGTGGAGGAGAATATTTGAGTTACGAGTTTGGTTTACATTTGAAACAATGCGGAATAGTTTCGCAACTCACGCCACCCGGAACACCACAAGGAAATGGTGTGTCCGAACGTCGTAATCGTACTTTACTAGATATGGTGAGATCTATAATGTCTCTTACTGATTTACCGCTATCATTTTGGGGTTATGCTTTAGAGACGGCTGCATTCACGTTAAATAGGGCACCATCAAAATCCGTTGAGACGAAGCCTTATGAACTATGGTTTGGCAAGAACCAAAGTTGTCGTTTCTTAAAGTTTGGGGCTGCGATGCTTATGTGAAGAAACTTCAACCAGATAAGCTCGAACCCAAGTCGGAGAAATGGTCTTCATAGGATACCCAAAAGAGACTATTGGGTACACCTTCTATCACAGATCTGAGGGCAAGATTTTCGTTGCTAAATTCGGATCCTTTCTAGAGAAGGAGTTTCTCTCGAAAGAAGTGAGTGGGAGGAAAGTAGAACTTGATGAGGTAACTGTACCTGCTCCCTTATTGGAAAGTAGTTCATCACAAGAACCGGTTCCTGTGACAACTACACCAATTAGTGAGGAAGCTAATGATATTGATCATGAAACTTCAGATCAATTTTCTACTGAACCTCATAGGTCTACCAGAGTAAGATCCGCACCAGAGTGGTACGGTAATCCTATTCTGGAAGTCATGTTACTTGACCATGACGAACCTACGAACTATGAGGAAGCGATGATGAGCCCAGATTCCACAAAATGGCTTGAAGCCATGAAATCTGAGATGGGATCCATGTATGAGAACAAAGTATGGACTTTGGTTGACTTGCCTGATGATCGGCAAGCCATTGAGAATAAATGGATCTTCAAGAAGAAGACTGACGCTGACGGTAATGTAACTGTCTACAAAGCTTGACTTGTTGCGAAAGGTTTTCGACAAGTTCAAGGAGTTTACTACGATGAGACTTTCTCACCCGTAGCGATGCTTAAGTCTGTCCGAATCATGTTGGCAATTGCCGCGTTTTATGATTATGAAATTTGGCAAATGGATGTCAAACCTGCATTCCTGAATGGATTTCTGGAAGAAGAGTTGTATATGATGCAACCAGAAGGTTTTGTCGATCCAAAAGGTGCTAACAAAGTGTGCAAGCTCTAGCGATCCATTTATGGACTGGTGCAAGCATCTCAGAGTTGGAACAACCGTTTTGATAGTGTGATCAAAGCATATGGTTTTATACAGACTTTTGGAGAAGCCTGTATTTACAAGAAAGTGAGTGGGAGCTCTGTAGCATTTCTGATATTATATGTAGATGACATATTGTTAATCGGAAATGATATAGAATTTCTGGATAGCATAAAGGGATACTTCAATAAAAGTTTTTCAATGAAAGACCTCGGTGAAGCTGCTTACATATTGGGCATCAAGATCTATAGAGATAGATCAAGACGCTTAATTGGACTTTCACAAAGTACATACCTTGATAAAGTTTTGAAAAAGTTAAAAATGGATCAGGCAAAGAAAGGGTTCTTGCCTGTATTACAAGGTGTGAAGTTGAGTCAGACTCAATGCCCGACCACAGCAGAAGATAGAGAGAAAATGAAAGATGTTCCCTATGCTTCAGCCATAGGCTCTATCATGTATGCAATGCTGTGTACCAGACCTGATGTATGCTTAGCAATAAGCTTGGCAGGAAGGTACCAAAGTAATCCAGGAGTGGATCACTGGACAGCGGTCAAGAACATCCTGAAATACCTGAAAAGGACCAAGGATATGTTTCTCGTTTATGGAGGTGACAAAGAGCTAGTCGTAAATGGTTACGTCGATGCAAGCTTTGACACTGATCCGGACAATTGTAAGTCGCAAACCGGATACGTGTTTTTATCAAACGGTGGAGCTGTTAGTTGGTGCAGTTCTAAACAAAGTGTCGTGGTGGGATCTACATGCGAAGCGGAGTACATAGCTGCTTTGGAAGCAGCAAATGAAGGAGTCTGGATGAAGGAGTTCATTTCCGATCTAGGTGTCATACCTGAATCGGGACCAATGAAGATCTTCTGTGACAATACTGGTGCAATTGCCTTGGCAAAGGAATCCAGATTTCACAAGAGGACCAAGCACATCAAGAGACGCTTCAATTCCATCCGGGACCAAGTCCAGGTGGGAGACATAGAGATTTGCAAGATACATACGGATCTGAATGTTGCAGACCCGTTGACTAAGCCTCTTCCACGAGCAAAACATGATCAGCACCAAGACTCCATGGGTGTTAAAATCATTACTGTGTAATCTAGATTATTGACTCTAGTGCAAGTGGGAGACTGAAGGAAATATGCCCTAGAGGCAATAATAAAGTTATTATTTATTTCCTCATATCATGATAAATGTTTATTATTCATGCTAGAATTGTATTACCCGGAAACATGATACATGTGTGAATACATAGACAAACATAACGTCACTAGTATGCCTCTACTTGACTAGCTCATTAATCAAAGATGGCTATGTTTCCTAACCATAGACATGTGTTGTCATTTGATTAACAGGATCACATCATTAGGAGAATGATGTGATTGACATGACTCATTCCGTTAGCCTAGCACTTGATCGTTTAGTATGTTGCTTTTGCTTTCTTCATGACTTATACA
Organism: Triticum timopheevii; assembly: GCA_963921465.1. Taxonomy (NCBI): domain Eukaryota; kingdom Viridiplantae; phylum Streptophyta; class Magnoliopsida; order Poales; family Poaceae; genus Triticum; species Triticum timopheevii. Next base: position 570,602,968 of record OY997264.1, read on the forward strand.
AAGTTCCTACAACTATGAGATTATGCAACTCCCGTTTACCGGAGGAACACTTTGTGTGCTACCAAACGTCACAACGTAACTGGGTAATTATAAAGGAGCTCTACAGGTGTCTCCGAAGGTACATGTTGAGTTGGCGTATTTTGAGATTAAGTTTTGTCACTCCGATTGTCGGAGAGGTATCTCTGGGCCCTCTCTTAATGCACATCACTATAAGCCTTGCAAGCAATGTAGCTAATGAGTTAGTTACGGAATGATGCATTACGTAACGAGTAAAGAGACTTGCCGGTAACGAGATTGAACTAGGTATTGGATACCGACGATCGAATCTCGGGCAAGTAACATACCGATGACAAAGGGAACAACGTATGTTGTTATGCGGTTTGACCGATAAAGATCTTCGTAGAATATGTAGGAGCCAATATGAGCATCCAGGTTCCGCTATTGGTTATTGACCGGGAACAGTTCTAGGTCATGTCTACATAGTTCTCGAACCCGTAGGGTCCGCACGCTTAACGTTATGATGATAATTAATTTATAAGTTTTGATGTACCGAAGGTTGTTCAGAGTCCCGGATATGATCACGGACATGACGAGGAGTCTCGAAATGGTCGAGACATAAAGATTGATATATTGGAAGCCTATATTTGGATATCGGATTCGTTCCGGGTGAAATCGGGATTTTACCGGAGGACCGGGGGGGGGGGGGGTTACCGGAACCCCCCGGGGGTTAATGGGCCTACATGGGCCATGAGGGAGAAGAGGAGGGCCGGCCAGGGCAGGCCGCGCGCCCCTCCCCCCTAGTCCGAATAGGACAAGGAAGGGGGGGGGGGGCGGCGCCCCCCTTTCCTCTTTCCCCTCCCCCCTTTCCTTCTCCAACAAGGCAAGAGGAGGGAGTCCTACTCCCGGTGGGAGTAGGACTCCTCCAGGCGCACCCGTAGGGGCCGGCCGCGCCTCCCCCTCCCTCCTTTATATACGGGGGCAGGGGGAACCCCAATACAAACAAGTTGATCATCGTGATCGTTCCTTAGCCGTGTGCGGTGCCCCCCTCCACCATATTCCACCTCGGTCATATTGTTGCGGTGCTTAGGCGAAGCCCTGCGTCGGTAGAACATCATCATTGTCACCACGCCGTCGTGCTGACGGAACTCATCCTTGACACCCTACTGGTGTTGGGGAACGTAGTAATTTCAAAAAATTTCCTACGCACACGCAAGATCATGGTGATGCATAGCAACGAGAGGGGAGAGTGTTGTCTACGTACCCTCGTAGACCGAAGCGGAAGCGTTGACGCAACATAGAGGAAGTAGTCGTACGTCTTCCCGGTCCAACCGATCCAAGCACCGTTACTCCAGCACCTCCGAGTTTTTGACACACGTACAGCTCGATGACGCACCCCGAACTCCGATCCAGCAGAGGTACGGGGTGGAGTTCCGTTAGCACGACGGCGTGGTGACAATCTTGATGTTCAACTGTCGCAGGGCTTCGCCTAAGCACTGATGGAGTCATGTACCTAGGGTAGGGTCATAGACCTGATCTAAGTACCCTGCCCAAGGACACCCTTAGAAGAGATCACCTTCCAGTCGACCTACGAGGAACTCACTCGACTGACTTGAAGGACTTGACCACGAAGACTCACTCGACCACCAGAAGGTCAAGAAGCACTCTGCACTGCAACGGTCTGTAATTAAGTAGACTTTATGATAGTTAAGACACTTTATGTGGGGCGTTACCAGTAACGCCTCGGACTTAATGTACCTTAAACCCTTCATTACGTGGGTTGGCTGGGGTCCTGGCGCACTCTATATAAGCCACCCCCCTCCACAGGCAGAAGGGTTCGCACTCCTGTAACTCATATACACATAATCCACTCGACCGCCTCCGGGCTCTGAGACGTAGGGCTTTTACTTCCTCCGAGAAGGGCCTGAACTCGTACATCTCTTGTGTTTACAACCTCTCCATAGCTAGGACCTTGCCTCTCCATACCTACCCCCCACTCTACTGTCAGACTTAGAACCACGACAGTTGGCACCCACCTTGGGGCAGGTGTTTTAGCGATTTTTTTTGGAGAAGTTGCGATTCTTCCTAGTATATTCATCATGATGACTGCTGGAGTTTTGGTCGAGGGTCGCGAGATCCGTCTCGGTGCTCTCACCTTCATCGCCGACGACTCCGCCTGGCTCCAGGAGGCTCCACTCGACGTTGATGCGCTCCCCGTCCGCGGTGCAACGCATTTTCGCGCATGTGTCCGCGGCGTCCTGCTGCGACAACCGTCGACCCCGTATCGGTCGACTCCCCTATCGACCACCCTCCCGGTCTCCCGCCAGCGCAAGCGCTCTGGTCGGTCAAGACTTCAGCGGTGGGTGAGACACGCGGTGGCTCGCCAGACGGCCACCACCCAAGTTGCGGCAATCGAGCCCGACGAATCTCTCTACGGCCTGTTCGATCTGTCGACTGGCTCCGTAGAGACTGCATCCGAATGCGATAGCAGTGATCCGGCGGCGGAAATCCTGATGGTCAACGGACCTCGCAGTCCCCCTGGCTTCGCCCATGAGGGTGGGGCAGGCGGCAGAGACGACCCCGCACGTGACCACGAAGAGTACCAGCCTGAGCCACTCGACTCTCAACAAAGAGAAGAACTTCGCCGTAGGAACATGGATGCCCTGCATACTCCCATCGCAGGAGAAACTCCCGAGGCTCGCGCCTTGGAGGAGGCACGTTTGGCCAATTTGGCCGAACGCGCTCGTCTGGAGATTCTTCAGCGAGCACTCGACGAGCGCGCGTGGCAACGAGTTCCTGACGCCAATCGACGTCAACTCTTCCCGCCGACTCAGGTATATCGAACCCCAATCCAGAATTTAGCAGCTGCAACCCGTATAGCAGAGTCCATCTAGCCCTCTCAGTCAGAAGCTGGGAGGGGCTTGATGCAGATCAGAGATTTGCTCCGGGCAGCAGGAGACCAGAATTCAGCCGTGTCGCAGTCGCGCAACAGAATTCACAGTCGATCCGTTGCTGCGAATACGGTTCAGTCGGCTCATAGTCCCAGATCGCCTCCGCGGCGTGAAGGGCGCGAGAATCAGCGAGACCAGTACGGAGACCGACACGACCGAGATGATAGGCGTCGAGTGCCCACTTCCCCTCCGAGTGGTGGGTCTTACGCTCCTCGGCAGCAAGATGAAAGGCGTCAACTCAGTGTGGGGCGAAGAGCTCCAGTCGACCTCAGGGAACCAGGCTTTGACGGCGATCCATTATCGTGCAAGGCTTAGTCGACCGGAACAGAGCCCATCGGGGCGGGCCCGATAGAGATGCGCCCACAAGCAGTCGAGTGCATGTTTCTGGTCCAGAATGTTTCAGCAGGGCTATCAGAGCCACAGTGATTCCCCCCAATTTCAGGTTGGCAACAGGAGTCAGCAAGTTCACTGGTGAGTCTAAGCCTGAAACTTGGCTTGAGGACTACCGAGTGGCGGTTCAGATTGGTGGTGGGAATGACGAGGTGGCCATGAAGCATTTGCCCCTCATGTTGGAAGGTTCTGCCAGAGCGTGGTTGAATCAGTTACCTCCTAGCAGCATTTACACTTGGGAAGATCTGTCCCGAGTGTTCGTCAGAACGTTTGAAGGAACTTGCAAGCGACCGGCTAGATTGACGGAGCTGCAAGTCTGTGTGCAGAAGACCAATGAGACTCTCAGGGAGTATATTCAGAGATGGATCACATTGCACCATACTGTGGAGAATGTGTCTGATCATCAGGCAGTCTGTGCCTTCAAGGATGGCGTCAAGAACAGAGAATTGAGTTTGAAATTTGGTCGAACCAGAGACATGACCCTGAGTCGGATGATGGAGATTGCTACCAAGTACGCCAACGGCGAAGAAGAAGACCAACTCCGAAGCGGCAAGTACAAGCCGAGTCAGTCGGAGAAGGGAAACACCAGTCGGAAACAGAAGCGGAAGGCTGAACCAGCAGCTCCTGGAGAGGCTCTGGCCGTGACTCAGGGAAAGTTCAAAGGGAAACCTAAAGGATCCTGGAACCCTAAGAAGGTAAAGGATAAAGAAGGAAATGACGTGATGGATATGCCGTGTCACATCCACACGAAGAAAGATGAAGAGGACAATATCATTTACCCAAAGCATACCACTCGCCAATGTCGACTCCTGATCCAGCAGTTTCAAGGAAAACAGTCTAAGGACAAGGAAAAGGAGTCAGACAAGGCCGAAGACAAGGATGATCTTCGCAGATGTGGAAAGCAAGAGCCGACTGAAGGTCATTAATCGTGAGGTGAACATGGTTGCCCCAGCAAAACCAAGTTATCTGAGATGGTCCAAACACCCATCACATTCGACCAATCTGATCACCCGACTCATATTGCCACCCCTGGGAGGCAAGCTTTGGTGGTCGATCCAGTTGTCGAAGGCACTCGACTGACAAAAGTGCTGATGGACGGTGGTAGTGGGCTGAATCTGTTGTATGCAGACACACTGAAAGGAATGGGCATTCCAATGTCCCGACTGAGCACCAGTAACATGAGCTTTCATGGAGTTATACCCGGAAAGAAAGCCGAGTCACTCGGCCAAATAGCTCTGGACGTGGTGTTTGGTGATTCAAAACATTTTCGCAAAGAGAAGTTGACGTTTGAGGTCATGGATTTTCAGAGTGCGTACCGCGCCATTTTGGGGAGGCCAGCTTACGCACGGTTCATGGCTCGACCATGTTACATGTACCTCAAACTGAAGATGCCCGGCCCCAAAGGAGTGATCACTGTCACCGGTGATCGGAAAAAGGTAGAAGAGTGCTTTCAGAAGGGCTCAAAGATTGCCGATTCCCAGGTGACAGCGGTCGAGTTTGAAGAATATAAACAAAGCGCAGATCCGAGTGATTTGCTGCGATCCAAGAAGCCCGCCACAGAATCTGCATTTCAGTCGTCCGGTGAGACTAAGCCTGTCCACATTCACCCGACCGATCCCAATGCAGCCCCGACCCACATCTCCACAACACTCAACCCGAAATAGGAAGAAGCGCTCATCCAGTTCCTCCGTGAGAATTGGGAAATTTTTGCATGGAAGCCAGCTGACATGCCAGGTGTTCCCAGGGGACTGGCTGAGCATCGCCTTAGAGTCGACTCATCAGCAAAACCAGTTAAAGAACATCTTCGGCGGTCCGCCGTCCAGAAGAGAAAGGCTATTGGTGAGGAAGTGGCTCGACTGTTGGCGGCAGGATTTATCCGAGAGATATACCACTCCGAGTGGCTTGCTAATGTCGTCATGGTTCCTAAGAAGGACAAATCGCTACGAATGTGCATTGATTTCAAGCACATCAACCGGGCCTGCCCGAAAGATCATTTTCCTCTCCCTCGCATAGATCAAATTGTTGACTCGACCGCGGGATGCGAGAGATTGTCTTTTCTGGACGCCTATTCCGGGTACCACCAGATCCGTCTGTATGGACCCGATGAGATAAAAACAGCTTTCATCACTCCATTCGGGTGCTTCTGCTATATCACCATGCCATTCGGCCTCAAGAATGCCGGAGCCACATTTATGCGAATGATTCAGAAGTGTCTGCTCACTCAAATCAGTCGGAATGTGGAAGCGTATATGGATGATATCGTCGTCAAGTCTCGAAAAGGTTCCGACCTGCTCGCTGACCTCGCCGAAACATTTGCCAACCTCAGAAGGTATGATATCAAGCTCAATCCATCAAAGTGCACATTCGGAGTTCCTGGTGGCAAGTTACTCGGTTTTCTCGTTTTCGAGCGAGGGATCGATGCTAATCCAGAGAAGATCGACACTATTCTCCGAATGAAACGCCCTGTGCGAGTGCACGATGTCTAGAAGCTTACTGGATGCTTGGCCGCATTAAGTCGATTCATCTCACGAAGTGAAAAGGCATTGCCTCTTTACCGACTGATGAAGAAGGCAGACAAGTTCGAGTGGACTCCAGAAGCTGATGCAGCGTTTGCCGAGCTAAAAGCTCTGCTTTCCACCCAGCCGGTGCTTGCTGCTCCAATCAGCAAAGAGCCTCTATTGCTTTATATCGCAGCCACAGGACAAGTCGTCAGTACAGTGCTTACGGTCGAGCGGGAAGAAGAAGGAAAAGCCTTCAAAGTTCAGCGCCCAGTGTATTATTTGTCTGAAGTCTTGACTCCATCCAAGCAGAGATATCCTCATTATCAGAAGCTTGTGTATGGAATATACATGACCACGAAGAAGGTTGCTCATTATTTCTCTGATCATTCCATCACAGTCGTCAGCGACGCTCCACTATCAGAGATTTTGCACAACAGAGATGCAACTGGTCGAGTGGCAAAATGGGCGATTGAACTTCTTCCCCTCGATATCAAGTTTGAGGCAAAGAAAGCCATTAAGTCCCAGGCAATAGCAGATTTCCTCGCCGAGTGGATTGAACAGCAGCAGCCGACTGAAGTTCACTCGGAGCATTGGACCATGTTCTTTGATGGCTCTAAGATGTTGAATGGTTCCGGTGCTGGGGTTGTCCTAGTTTCCCCCAGAGGAGATAAGCTCAGATATGTGCTCCAGATTCACTTTGATTCCTCCAACAATGAGGCAGAGTATGAGGCCCTCTTATACGGGTTGCGCATGGCCATCTCACTCGGCGTCCATCGCCTGATGGTCTATGGCGATTCAGATTTAGTGGTCAACCAAGTGATGAAGGAGTGGGACGTGAGAAGCCCAGCCATGACTGGATACTGCAATGCAGTGAGGAAGCTGGAAAAGAAGTTTGAGGGGTTAGAGCTCCATCATATACCCCGATTGAAAAATCAAGCAGCTGATGATCTAGCAAAGATTGGTTCCAAGAGAGAAGCCATTCTGAGTGGCGTGTTTTTGGAACATATTCATACACCGTCAGTTAAGGAAGACCCTTTCACTGAAGAAACCCCACAACCCAAGAGTGCCACGGATCCGACTGAGGTAGAAGTCCCAGCAGTGGTCGACTTGGTTATGGAGATCTTGGTAGTCACACCCGACTGGACAATTCCCTATATCGCGTATATCCTGAGAAAAGAGCTCCCAGAGGATGAGGAAGAGGCTCGACAGATCGTCCGTCGATCCAAGGCCTTTACCGTTATCAAAGGACAGTTGTATAGAGAGAGCGCGACTGGAGTTGGTCAAAAGTGCATAACGCCGGAGGAAGGTCGAATCATTCTCAATGATATCCACTCGGGGACCTGTGGTTATAATGCATCCTGTCGGACCATCGTGGCCAAAGCATACCGAGCCGGATTTTACTGGCCAAAGGTGAATGAGATGGCAAAGGAAATAGTGGACAAGTGCGAAGGATGTCAGTTCTACTCAAATATGTCACACAAGCCTGCGTCAGCTCTGAAGACCATTCCACTCGTCTGGCCTTTCGCAGTATGGGGGTTGGACATGGTCGGTCCCTTGAGAACAGGTCGAAGTGGCTTCACGCATGTACTGGTGGCAGTCGACAAGTTCACCAAGTGGATTGAGGCTAAACCAATCAAGAACCTTGACGCCGGTACTGCTGTTAGCTTCATCAGGGAACCGATATTCAGATATGGAGTCCCGCACAGCATCATTACAGATAATGGGTCGAACTTCGACTCGGAGGAATTTAAGGATTTCTACAACTCTCAAGGCACACGAGTCGACTACGCTTCAGTCGCCCATCCGCAGTCGAATGGACAAGCAGAGCGAGCCAATTTCCTGATCCTCAAGGGATTGAAACCCCGACTGATGCATGATCTCAAGCATGCGGCTGGAGCGTGGGTCGACGAACTTCCCTCGGTGCTTTGGGGACTGCGGACCACACCTAATCGGTCGACCGGAAGAACTCCATTCTTCTTGGTCTACGGAGCTGAAGCAGTCTTGCCGAGTGATCTTCTCCACAATGCTCCTCGAGTTGAACTCTACAACGAAGCAGAAGCTGAACAAGCGCGGCAGGACGCCGTCGACCTTTTAGAGGAAGAAAGGGAGATGGCTCTGATCCGATCGACCATCTACCAACAAGACTTGCGTCGTTTCCACGCCAGAAATGTGAGGGGTCGAGCCTTCCAGGAAGGGGATTTAGTTCTCCGAGTGGATCAGAAGAAACAACACAAGCTTGCTCCTTCTTGGGAAGGACCCTTCATCGTCACCAAAGTTCTCCACAACGGGGCGTACCGTCTTTACAACGTCGAACATAATATCGACGAACCCCGAGCTTGGAATGCGGAACTACTCCGCCCATTTTGCACTTAAGTTTATCACTCGGATGAGTTGTAATAAAGTACTTCTGTAGTTTATGGATTTCAAAATAATAGTGTCATAATTCCTCCATGATTTTTGTCACTTTTTATTTGTCCAATAAAATTTTCCCCTCAGTGGGTGACTTAGCCGCGAATCCGTTTCGCCTAAGTTTGTAAAAATCCTTACCGAGTGGTGAGCAAGACTCCCACTCGGGGGCTTAGCCGTGAATCCGTTTCGCCTAAGTTTGTAAAAATCCTACCGTGTGGTAAGCCAGACTTCCACTCGGAGGCTTAGCTGCAGTCCAAGTACTCGCCTAAGTTATAAAATCCTACCGAGTGGTAAGCCAGACTTCCACTCGGGGGCTTAGCTGCAGTCCAAGTACTCGCCTAAGTTATAAAAATCCTACCGAGTGGTAAGCCAGACTTCCACTCGGGGGCGTAGCTGCAGTCCAAGTACTCGCCTAAGTTATATAAATCCTACCGAGTGGCGAGCCAAACTCCCACTCGGGGGTCTTAGCTGCAGTTTAAACACTCGCCTAAGTACAATGTGCGCTCGCAAGGAGGACGAGGTGCAGGTCGACTGCGACCCTCTCCTCTGAGCTACGCCACAAATACAACGTACGCTCGAAAGGAGGACGAGGTGCAGGTCGACTGCGACCCTCTCCTCTGAGCTACGCCATAAGTACAATGTGCGCTCGTAAGGAGGACGAGGTGCAGGTCGACTGCGACCCTCTCCTCTGAGCTACGCCATAAGTACAATGTGCGCTCGTAAGGAGGATGAGGTGCAGGTCGACTGCGACCCTCTCCTTTGAGCTACGCCATAAGTACAATGTGCGCTCGTAAGGAGGACGAGGTGCAGGTCGACTGCGACCCTCTCCTCTGAGCTTTGCCACAAGTACAACGTGAAAATCCTACCGAGTGAAGAGCAAACCTCTCACTCGGGGGCTTAGCTGCAGCCCAGTGCTCGCCTAAGGTATAAAAATCCTACCGAGTGAAGAGCAAACCTCTCACTCGGGGGCTTAGCTGCAGCCCAGTGCTCGCCTAAGATATAAAAATCCTACCGTGTGAAGAGCAAACCTCTCACTCGGGGGCTTAGCTGCAGCCCAGTGCTCGCCTAAGATATAAAAATCCTACCGAGTGAAGAGCAAACCTCTCACTCGGGGGCTTAGCTGCAGCCCAGTGCTCGCCTAAGATATAAAAATCCTACCGAGTGAAGAGCAAACCTCTCACTCGGGGGCTTAGCTGCAGCCCAGTGCTCGCCTAAGATATAAAAATCCTACCGAGTGAAGAACAAACCTCTCACTCGGGGGCTTAGCTACAGCCCAGCGCTCGCCTAAGTGGATTAAGGAATAAGTTGACTGCAGTGAGCGTCTTGCTTCAAACCTGCAAAAGACATTTCGAGCCAAAAGCAATCATATTCAAACATCAAATCCAAGTTCGGATCGATACCTAAAGGAACCGAAAGTGCTCAGGCGCTAAGCCTGTTAAGGTTTATCGGTTACAACTCCACTCGGCATACCGAGGCAAATTTAAAGTGTCGAGCTAAAAAGAAGTTTTTTACCCCTCCTGTGGAGGGCTGGAAGGAGCAACGAACTCATCAAGATCAATTCCATCTGCGATCCGAGTGGCAGCAGCAATGAAGGTTTTCATGAAGGACCTGAAGTCGTGTTTCTTGGTGTTGGCCACCCGGAGAGCCGCCAGCTTGCCTTCTCGTTCATCTTTGCAGTGGACTCGGGCCAGACACAGAGCAACATCTGCACCGCACTGAGCCGAGGACTTTTTCCACTCCTGCACTCGACCAGGGACCGTGTTCAGGCGAGCCATCAGCGACTCGAGGTCGTTCTGGAGTGTCTCCCTGGGCCAGAGCGTTGAGTCGATGCGAGATGTGGCGACCTTCAGCCTTGCAAGATAGTCCACGACAGCTGCAACACGGGACTCCAGTCGGAAAACATTCATGGCAACTTCATCGTTCAACAGAGAATTGACGGGGTCAAGGTTTGGTTCCAGCCGGCTAGTCTCTTCTTCAAAGTTTTGACAAAACTCTACAAGGACAATCACCGAGTCAAGGCAATGGTCGAATGGAAAAATCACAGTTGAAAATGATTGATGAGCGTAAGGGGTTACCTTCAAGCATAAGGAACAACTTCTTGGCAAGTCCACTCAGGAAGGCCTCCAGATCATTTTTCTTCCCAGTCAACTGGCTGACTTTGTCGGTCAGGGCAGCTTTGTCAGTTTTCAGTCGACTGACTTCCTTGTTGGCGATCCCAAGAGCAGCTTTCAGATTGGTATTTTCTTGTTCAAGCTTGGTAACTGAAGCTAACTTCTCGTCAGCAAGCTTGATCTTCTCAGCTAGTTCAAGGTCTTTTTTCTATTGGGCCTCCTTCACCTTACCTGCAAGTTACAGCAAGATCAGATTTTGAAACAAATGAAGGAAAAAAGCAGTCGTCGAGGTCTCACCAAACATACCTTTGGTCTCCTCCTTTGCCTTCGTCAGATTCTCCTGAACCAGCTTCAAATCCAGCTCGAGCTGAATGTGCTTGTTTTCCAGCTCGGTGTAGCGAGCCGCAAGGTCACAGGATTTCTGCGAAGAACCAATCGACTAAATGTCAAAGATAATTCACTTCCGAGTGGAAAAGGAAAAATCATGCGGTTCTAAGACTACAGTCGAATACAAGCATTCGACCGTAGTCTCGGGGACTACACCCAGTGGGTGCACTCAGCGTGCCCCCACTAATCCTATTGAAGACAGAGTCGACCAGTCGACCTCAAAAAAAAAACAAGACATATTCTTTAAGACTGTAATCGACTGCAAGCAGTCGACCACAGTCTCGGGGACTACACCCAGTGGGTGCACTCAGCGTGCCCCCACCGGTTTGACAAATCCATTCGCCTCAGTCGAATGACGGAAATACTTTACTTATAAAGCCTAAGGCCGACTGCCAGCAGTCGACCTTAGCCTTGGGGACTACACCCAGCGGGTGCACTCAGCATGCCCCCGCTAACAAGGAGTTCAAATCGACACACCCAGTGGGTGACTGCTATAGATTCCGGAAAGAAAAGTTTTTGATAGCATATCCTAACAGAACAAGCGATGGTCGACTGACCTGAACATTGCTTTGAAGGGCAGAGCTGGCGTCATAAGCTGCTTGACTTGCTTCCCGGATGGCCTTCACCTGTTCCATCATGACCCCTGCTTGGCGTATGGCTTCCTTCGCAGCGCTGGCTTGGTCCTCTGGGACGTGGTGCGTCGTGAAGAGAGAAGGCTGTGCAGCACTCGACGAAGCAGGATGAGCACTCGTCAAGGGCACCGCGAAAGACACGGTGTGTCGAGTGGTGTTCTCCTCCTCCGTGATCAGAGTCTCGGGCACCGTCACATCCTGGGCCACCCTGCCGGCAGACGCTTTCCTGCTCCTCCTGTGCTTCAGTGGTTCCTCATCATCATCATCATCATCAGGAAGAGTGATAACGACATTGGATGGAGCTACAGAAAAGAATCAGAATTAGAGATCATGAGTCAATCGACTAAAAACGGAATTAAGAGTATAGTACCAAGGTTTGAGGTTGCTGCGTCCTCCATCTCATGGTCGTCAGCCCTGGCTGAGGTCTCAGAAGTAGCAGCACTGCAATTCCAAAGAATCAGTCGACTAACTCAAGCGTCAACCAGAGATAAAGCTCGCAGAAAACAAGAAGACTTAAGCAGCATGATTACCCTGATATGGTGGGGATGGACACCTTCATCTTCGGCAGGAGCTTGGTCGGCTTTGACGGGGCCGCCCTGGGCTGCTTCGACACCTTTTCAGTCGGCGCCGGAGAAGTGGTCCGAGGGCGCTTGGTCGACTGCGCAACAGTCGCAACCCCCTTGCCACGTTCAGTCACAGGGTCATGGACAAGCTTCGACCGCCTTTCCGAGCGCGGTGGTGCGACCTCCTCCTCCTCTTCTTCTTCGTCCTCCTCATCGTCATCATCATCATCATCGTCCTCAGCGGCATCCGAGTCCCACTCCTCCTGGCTCTCGCCCCCGCTCGCTTCTCCCTCTTCAGTCGGAGCCTGTGCTCCATTGGGCATTGAGTACAGCTCAGCGAGGGCCTGATAGACATCAAGACAAAGATCAATCGACCGATTTGCAGAGAAAACAGAAATAAATATGACAATAATACAATGGGAAGTGGAGCAGACATAACTTGTCTGGAACGCTGCGGTGGTCGAGTGGAGGAATCCTTCTGGCTCCACGAGGGTTATCCTTGTTCCCAGTAACAGCGGCCATCCACCTTTCCAGAGTGGCATCGTCGACTGCTTCTGGATTGATCCGAGTCTCATCTTCAGTCCCATGGTACAACCACATGCAATGGCTCCGGAACTGAAGAGGCTGGATACGTCGCCTAAGAAAAACCTCCAGGAGATCCATACCCGTCACTCCCTCCCGAACCAACTGAACTACGCGCTCCATCAGCATCTTCACGTCAGCTTTCTCCTCCGGAATCACCTTCAGAGAGGAGGGCTTGTTCACTCGGTCCATGGTGAACTGAGAGAGTCCACTCGACTGCCCCGGCGTCGGCTGATTCTGGCAGTAGAACCAGGTCGACTGCCAGCCTCTGACTGACTCGGGAAACGTCATGGCTGGGAAGGTGCTCTTGTTCCTCACCTGGATCCCCAGACCTCCACACATTTGGACAACTTGGGTTTTTTCGTCGCCTGGGCTCGCCTTCTTCACGGTCTAAGAGCGACACGTGAATATGTGCTTGAACAAGCCCCAATGCGGTCGACAACCCAGAAAATTCTCACACATGGACACAAACGCGGCAAGATAGGCGATAGAATTCGGGGTGAAGTGGTGGAGTTGCGCTCCAAAGAAGTTCAAGAAACCACGGAAGAAAACGCTCGGTGGCAAAGAAAACCCGCGGTCGACATGGATAGCCAGATGCACACACTCACCCTCTTCCGGCTGGGGCTTCCACTCTTTCCTCGGAAGCCTTGCGGCTCCGTGGGGGATCAGGCCGTCGTTGGCCATGTCGAGGAGATCCGTCTCCGTGATGGTCGACCGGATCCAATCTCCCTGGACCCAGCCTTTCGGCAGGCGAGATCTAGACGAAGGCCCGCCGCGACTGGTGGATCTCCCCTTCGCTTTCTCCGTCGCCGACGCCTTCTTCGCGCGTTCCAGCACCGCCGTCTTCTCCTTGACCATGGCTGCCGGCGAGACGCGCGAGGAGAAGTTGTGCGGAGGCGAGAGCGGGTGCGTTGGGCGGAGACGAAGAGAGCAGAGAGAGAATGCTGAGGCACTGTTCAAAAAACCCTCGCCGGGCGCATTTATAAGATCCCTTCCGAGTGGATGACAGGTGGGCCCGGTCGATCTAATCATATCCCGAAACAGTTGCGCGGACGCGATACATGGCGAAAAAAGCGGCGTGGGGATCGAGGCGTCTATGCCCTATCCCATCCGAGCGCCGCGGTCCGCCCCGCTTCACGCGCTTCCCCAAATTTCATATCCCGCGGAATCCGCGAACGGCAGATCGGTCTGTCAGACGCGGGATTTCCTGCGATCCGTCGCTCGGAAATCGGCAAAGTCCAAAAGATCACTCGACGAAAGAAAAGAATGGATCGAGTCGACTGAAGAAAAGTTGCTCACTATCAACAAAGAGATTTTTGGTTCAAAACAACACATGACCAGTATGCAAAGGCCAATCGGAAACAACATCAACTCCTTCATCACTCAAGCCTCAATCCATTTGGGGGCTAATGATGGAGTCATGTACCTAGGGTAGGGTCATAGACCTGATCTAAGTACCCTGCCCAAGGACACCCTTAGAAGAGATCACCTTCCAGTCGACCTACGAGGAACTCACTCGACTGACTTGAAGGACTCGACCACGAAGACTCACTCGACCACCAGAAGGTCAAGAAGCACTCTGCACTGCAACGGTCTGTAATTAAGTAGACTTTATGATAGTTAAGACACTTTATGTGGGGCGTTACCAGTAACGCCCCGGACTTAATGTACCTTAAACCCTTCACTACGTGGGTTGGCTGGGGTCCTGGCGCACTCTATATAAGCCACCCCCCTCCACAGGCAAAAGGGTTCGCACTCCTGTAACTCATATACACATAATCCACTCGACCGCCTCCGGGCTCTGAGACGTAGGGCTTTTACTTCCTCCGAGAAGGGCCTGAACTCGTACATCTCTTGTGTTTACAACCTCTCCATAGCTAGGACCTTGCCTCTCCATACCTACCCCCACTCTACTGTCAGACTTAGAACCACGACAAGCACCGCTACAATATAACCGAGGTGTAATATCGTGGAGGGGGGCACCGCACACGGCTAAGGAACGATCACGATGATCAACTTGTGTGTCTATGGGGTGCCCCTACCCCCGTATATAAAGGAGGAGAGGAGGAGGGGGCCGGCCAAGAGGGGAGGCGCACCCTAGGGGGGGGGGCAAACCTACTCCAAGTAGGTTTGGCCCCCCTTTCCTATTAGGAGTAGGAGAGGGAAGGAAGAGAGGGGAGGGAAGAAGGAAAGGGGGGGCCGGCCCCCTTCCCAATTCGGATTGGGCTTGGGGGGGGGGGGCTCCTTTGCTCCTTCTTCCTCCCTTCCACTAAGGCCCAATAAGGCCCATATACTTACCGGGGGGTTTCGGTAACCTCCCGGAACTCCGGTATAATCCCAATCTCATCCGGAACCTTTCCGGTGTCCAAATATATCCGTCCAATATATCAATCTTTATGTCTCTACCATTTCGAGACTCCTCGTCATGTCCGTGATCACATCCGGGACTCCGAACAACCTTCAGTACATCAAAATACATAAACTCATAATAAAACTGTCATCGAAACCTTAAGCGTGCGGACCCTATGGTTCGAGAACAATGTAGACATGACCGAGACACGTCTCCGGTCAATAACCAATAGCGGGACCTAGATGCCCATATTGTTTCCTACATATTCTACGAAGATCTTTATCGGTCAGACCGCATAACAACATACGTTGTTCCCTTTGTCATCAGTATGTTACTTGCCCGAGATTCGATCGTCGGTATCGAATACGTAGTTCAATCTCGTTACCGGCAAGTCTCTTTACTCGTTCCGTAATACATCATCTCGCAACTAACTCATTAGTTGCAATGCTTGCAAGGCTTAAGTGATGTGCATTACCGAGAGGGCCCAGAGATACCTCTCCGACATTCGGAGTGACAAATCCTAATCTCGAAATACGCCAACTCAACAAGTACCTTTGGAGACACCTGTAGAGCACCTTTATAATCACCCAGTTACGTTGTGACGTTTGGTAGCACACAAAGTGTTCCTCCGGTAAACGGGAGTTGCATAATCTCATAGTCATAGGAACATGTATAAGTCATGAAGGAAGCAATAGCAACATACTAAACGATCGGGTGCTAAGCTAACCGAATGGGTCATGTCAATCACATCATTCTCCTAATGATGTGATCCCGTTAATCAAATGACAACTCATGTCTATGGCTAGGAAACATAACCATCTTTGATTAACAAGCTAGTCAAGTAGAGGCATACTAGTGACACTCTGTTTGTCTATGTATTCACACATGTATCATGTTTCCGATTAATACAATTCTAGCATGAATAATAAACAATTATCATGAAATAAGGAAATAAATAATAAGTTTATTATTGCCTCTAGGGCATATTTCCTTCAGTCTCCCACTTGCACTAGAGTTAATAATCTAGATCACATCACAATGTGATTAACATCGATAGTTCACATCATCATGTGATTAACACCCATAGTTCACATCGCCATGTGACCAACACCCAAAGGGTTTACTAGATTCAGTAATCTAGTTCACATCGCTATGTGATTAACACCCAAAGAGTACTAAGGTGTGATTCATGTTTTGCTTGTGAGAGAATCTTAGTCAACGGGTCTTTCACATTTAGATCCGTTATGTATTTTGCAATTTTCTATGTCTACAATGCTCTGCACGGAGCTACTCTAGCTAATTGCTCCCACTTTCAATATGTATCTAGATCGAGACTTAGAGTCATCCAGATCGATGTCAAAACTTGCATCGACGTAACCCTTTACGACGAACCTTTTGTCACTTCCATAATCGAGAAACATATCCTTATTCCACTAAGGATAATTTTGACCGCTGTCCAGTGATCTACTCCTAGATCACTATTGTACTCCCATGCCAAACTCAGTGTAGGGTATACAATAGATCTAGTACACAGCATGGCATACTTTATAGAACCTATGGCCAAGGCATAGGGAATGACTTTCATTCTCTTTCTATCTTCTGCCGTGGTCGGGTTTTGAGTCTTACTCAATTTCACACCTTGTAACACAGGCAAGAACTCTTTCTTTGTCTGTTCCATTTTGAACTACTTCAAAATCTTGTCAAGGTATGTACTCATTGAAAAAACTTATCAAACGTCTTGATCTATTTCTATAGATCTTGATGCTCAATATGTAAGCAGCTTCACCGAGGTCTTTCTTTGAAAAACTCCTTTCAAATACTCCTTTATGCTTTGCAGAATAATTCTACATTATTTCCGATCTACAATATGTCATTCACATATACTTATCAGAAATGCTGTAGTGCTCCCACTCACTTTCTAGTAAATACAGGCTTCACCGCAAGTCTGTATAAAACTATATGCTTTGATCAACTTATCAAAGCGTATATTCCAACTCCGAGATGCTTGCACTAGTCCATAGATGGATCGCTGGAGCTTGCGTATTTTGTCAGCACCTTTAGGATTGAAAAAACCTTCTTTTTGCGTCATATACAACTCTTCTTTAAATCCATTAAGGAATGTAGTTTTGTTTATCCATTTGCCAGATTTCATAAAAATGCGGCAATTGCTAACATGATTTGGACAGACTTAAGCATCGCTACGAGTGAGAAAATTTCATCGTAGTCAACACCTTGAACTTTGTCAAAAACCTTTTTGACAAGTCTAGCTTTGTAGATAGTAACACTACTATCAACGTCCATCTTCCTCTTGAAGATCCATTTATACAATATGGCTTTCCGATCATCGGGCAACTCCACCAAAGTCCACACTTTGTTCTCATACATGGATCCCATCTCAGATTTCATGGCCCATCATCGCTTCCTCATAGTTCGTAGGTTTGTCATGGTCAAGTAACACGACCTCCAGAAAAGGATTACCGTACCACTCTGGTGCGGATCTCACTCTGTTTTACCTACGAGGTTCGGTAGTAACTTGATCTGAAGTTACATGATCATCATCATTAGCTTCCTCACTAATTGGTATAGTAGTCACAAGAACAGATTTCTGTGATGAACTACTTTCCAATAAGGGAACAGGTACAGTTACCTCATCAAGTTCTACTTTCCTCCCACTCACTTCTTTCGAGAGAAACTCCTTCTCTAGAAAGGATCCATTTTAAGCAACAAATATCTTGCCTTCGGATCTGTGATAGAAGGTGTACCCAACAATTTCCTTTCGGTATTCTATGAAGACGCACTTCTCTGATTTGGGTTTGAGCTTATCAGGATGAAACTTTTTCGCATAAGCATCGCAGCCCCAAACTTTAAGAAATGACAACTTTGGTTTCTTGCTAAACCACAGTTCATATAGTGTCGTCTCAACGGATTTAGATGGTGCCCTATTTAACATGAATGCAGTTGTCTCTAATGCATGATCCCAAAACGATATTGGTAAATCGGTAAGAAACATCATAGTTTGTACTATATCCAATAAAGTACGGTTATGACGTTCGGACACACCATTATGATGTGGTGTTCCAGGTGGCATGAATTTTTGAAACTATTCCACATTGTTTTAATTGAAGACCAAACTCGTAACTCAAATATTTGTCTCCGCGATCAGATCGTAGAAACTTTATTTTTCTTATTACAATGATTTTTCCACTTCACTCTGAAATTCTTTGAACCTTTCAACTATTTCAGACTTATGTTTCATCAAGTAGATATACCCATATCTGCTCAAATCATCTGTGAAGGTCAGAAAATAACGATACCCGCCGCGAGCGTTAACACTCATCAGATCGCATACATCAGTATGTATTATTTCCAATAAGTCAGTTGCTCGCTCCACTGTTCCGGAGAACGGAGTCTTAGTCATCTTGCCCATGAGGCATGGTTCGCAAGCATCAAGTGATTCATAATCAAGTGATTCCAAAATCCCATCAGCATGGAGTTTCTTCATGCGCTTTACACCAATATGACCTAAACGGCAGTGCCACAAATAAGTTGCACTATCATTATTAACTTTGCATCTTTTGGTTTCAATATTATGAATATGAGTATCACTATGATCGAGATCCAATGAACCATTTTCATTGGATGTGTAACCATATAAGGTTTTATTCATGTAAACAGAACAACAGTTTATTCTCTTACTTAAATGAATAACTGTATTGCAATAAATACGATCAAATCATATTCATGCTCAACGCAAACACCAAATAACATTTATTTAGGTTCAACACTAATCCCGAAAGTATAGGGAGTGTGCGATGATGATCATATCAATCTTGAAACTACTTTCAACACACATCGTCACTTCACCCTTAACTAGTTTCTGTTTATTCTGCAACTCCTGTTTCTAGTTACTACTCTTAGCAACTGAACCAGTACCAAATACCGAGGGGTTGCTATAAACACTAGTAAAGTACACATCAATAACATGTATATCAAATATACCTCTGTTCACTTTGCCATCCTTCTTATCCGCCAAATACTTAGGGTAGTTCTGCTTTCAGTGATCAGTCCCTTTGCAGTAGAAGCACTTAGTCTCAGGCTTAGGTCCAGACTTGGGCTTCTTCACTTGAGCAGCAACTTGCTTGCCATTCTTCTTGAAGTTCCCTTCTATCCCTTTGCCCTTTTCTTGAAACTAGTGGTCTTGTTAACCATCAACACTTGATGTTCTTTCTTGATTTCTACCTTCATCGATTTCATCATCATGAAAAACTCGGGAATCATTTTCATCATCCCTTGCATACTATAGTTCATCACGAAGTTCTACTAACTTGGTGATGGTGACTGGAGAATTCTGTCAATCACTATCTTATCTGGAAGATTAACTCCTACTTGATTCAAGCGATTGTAGTACCCAGACAATCTGAGCACATGCTCACTAGTTGAGCGATTCTCCTCCATCTTTTAGCTATAGAACTTGTTGGAGACTTCATATCTCTCAACTCGGGTATTTGCTTGAAATATTAACTTCAATTCCTGGAACATCTCATATGGTCCATGATGTTCAAAACATCTTTGAAGTCCCGATTCTAAGCCATAAAGCATGGTGCACAAAACTATCAAGTAGTCATCATATTGAGCTAGCCAAACATTCATAACGTCTGCATCTGCTCCTGCAATAGGTCTGTCACCTAGCGGTGCATTAAGGACATAATTTTTCTGTGCAGCAATGAGGATAAACCTCAGATCACGGCTCCAATCCGCATCATTGCTACTAACATTTTTCAACACAATTTTCTCTAGGAACATATCAAAATAAACATATGAAAGCAACAACACAAGCTATTGATCTTACAACATAATTTGCAAAATACTACCAGGACTAAGTTCATGATAAATTTAAGCTCAATTAATCATATTACTTAAGAACTCCCACTTAGACAGACATCTCTCTAGTCATCTAAGTGATCACGTGATCCAAATCAACTAAACCATAACCGATCATCACGTGAGATGGAGTAGTTTTCAATGGTGAACATCACTATGTTGATCATATCTACTATATGATTCACGCTCGACCTTTCGGTCTCCGTGTTCCGAGGCCATATCTGCATATGCTAGGCTCGTCAAGTTTAACCTGAGTATTCCGCATGTGCAAAACTAGCTTGCACCCGTTGTAGATGGACGTAGAGCTTATCAAACCCGATCATCACGTGGTGTCTGGGCACAACGAACTTTGGCAACGGTGCATACTCAGGGAGAACACTTCTTGATAATTTTTATTGAGAGATCATCTTAAAATGCTACCGTCAATCAAAGCAAGATAAGATGCATAAAGGATAAACATCACATGGAATCAATATAAGTGATATGATATGGCCATCATCATCTTGTGCTTTGTGATCTCCATCTCCGAAGCACCATCATGATCACCATTGTCACCGGCGCGACACCTTGATCTCCATCGTAGCATCGTTGTCGTTTACGCCATCTATTGCTTCTACGACTATCGCTACCGCTTAGTGATAAAATAAAGCAATTACAAGGCGTTTGCATTTCATACAATAAAGCGACAACCATATGGCTCCTGCCAGTTGCCGATAACTTCGGTTACAAAACATGATCATCTCATACAATAAAATATAGCATCACGTCTTGGCCATATCACATCACAACATGCCCTGCAAAAACAAGTTAGACGTCCTCTACTTTGTTGTTGCAAGTTTTACGTGGCTGCTACGGGCTTAAGCAAGAACCAATCTCACCTACGCATCAAACCACAATGATAGTTTGTCAAGTTGATGCTGTTTTAACCTTCGCAAGTCACCTGTGTGCAAAGCACGGCGGTAAAACCAGTCTCGCGTAAGCGTACGCGTAATGTCGGTCCGGGCCGCTTCATCCAACAATACCGCTGAACCAAAGTATGACATGCTGGTAAGCAGTATGACTTATATCGCCCACAACTCACTTGTGTTCTACTCATGCATATAACATCAAACCATAAAACCTAGGCTCAGATGCCACTATTGGGGAACGTAGTAATTTCAAAAAATTTCCTACGCACACGCAAGATCATGGTGATGCATAGCAACGAGAGGGGAGAGTGTTGTCTACGTACCCTCATAAACCGAAGCAGAAGTGTTGAAGCAACGTAGAGGAAGTAGTTGTATGTCTTCCCGGTCCAACCGATCCAAGCACCGTTACTCCGGCACCTCTGAGTTCTTGACACACGTACAACTCGATGACGCACCCCGAACTCCAATCCAGCAGAGGTACGGGGTGGAGTTCCGTCAGCACGACGGCGTGGTGACGATCTTGATGTTCAACTGTCGCAGGGCTTCGCCTAAGCACTGCTACAATATAACCGAGGTGTAATATCGTGGAGGGGGGCACCGCACACGGCTAAGGAACGATCACGATGATCAACTTGTGTGTCTATGGGGTGCCCCTACCCCCGTATATAAAGGAGGAGAGGAGGAGGGGGCCGGCCAAGAGGGTAGGCGCACCCTAGGGGGGGCAAACCTACTCCAAGTAGGTTTGGCCCCCCTTTCCTATTAGGAGTAGGAGAGGGAAGGTAGAGAGGGGAGGGAAGAAGGAAATGGGGGGCCGACCCCCTTCCCAATTCGGATTGGGCTTGGGGGGGCGCGCCCCCTCCTTTGCTCCTTCTTCCTCCCTTCCACTAAGGCCCAATAAGGCCCATATACTTACCGGGGGGTTCCGGTAACCTCCCGGAACTCCGGTATAATCCCAATCTCATCCGGAACCTTACCGGTGTCCAAATATATCCGTCCAATATATCAATCTTTATGTCTCAACCATTTCGAGACTCCTCGTCATGTCCGTGATCACATCCAGGACTCCGAACAACCTTCGGTACATCAAAATACATAAACTCATAATAAAACTGTCATCGAAACCTTAAGCATGCGGACCCTACGGTTCGAGATATACATGATCATTGCCTAGATATGCTCATAACTATGCTCAGTTCTGTCAATTGCTCAACAATAATTTTTTCACCCACCGTAGAATATCTATGCTCTTGAGAGAAGCCACTAGTGAAACCTATGGCCCCGGGTCTATTCTCATCATATCAATCTCTATCGCTTTATTTACTTGCTTTGTTTTTACTTTGCCTTTTACTTTTTACTTTGCATCTATCTATCAAAAATACCAAAAATATTATTTATCATCTCTATCATATCTCACTCTCGTAAGTGAGCGTGAAGGGATTGACAACCCCTAATCGCGTTAGTTGTTATTAGCTATAGTTTTGTGTAGGTACGAGGGACTTGTGCGTGGTCTCCTACTGGATTGATACCTTGGTTTTCAAAAACTGAGGGAAATACTTACTCTACTTTGCTGCATCATCCTCTCCTCTTCGGGGAAATCCAATGCAGTGCTCAAGAGGTAGCAGTAGCCTCTTTCGATAAGTAAGAGTGTCGAACCCAACGAGGAGCTAAAGGTAGAACAAATACTCTCTCAAGTCCTATCGGCCACTGATACGACTCTACGCACGCTTGACGTTCGCTTTACCTAGAACAAGTATAAAACTAGAAGTACTTTGTAGGTGTGAAAGGATAGGTTTGCAAGATAATAAAGAACACGTAAATAAAAACTAGGGGTTGTTTAGATAAAGATGCAACAAAGTAAATATAGCGAGTGTGGAAAAGTGGTGGTAGGAGTTGTGGAATTGTCCCTAAGCAATTGACTATGTTACTAGACCGGTAATCACTATTGCAATTCTATTTGAGGGAGAGGCATAAGCTAACATATCATCCCTTACTTGGAATTCTATGCACTTATGATTGGAACTCTAGAAAGCATCTGCAACTACTAAAGATTCATTAAGGTAAAACCCAACCATAGCATTAAAGCATCAAGTCCCCTTTTATCCCATACGCAAACAACCTACTTACTCGGGTTTGTGTTTCAGTCACTCACGCAACCCACCATAAGAAAATCATAAACATATTGCAAACCCTACAGCGGGAATCCCTCACGCTTGCGCGACATGGAGGGCACCATAGGACAGCACCAATAATAAAACATGCAACTCAAACCAATCATAGCATTTCATCAATCACCGATAGGACAATAGAAATCTACTCAGACATCATAGGATGGCAACACATCATTGGATAATAATATGAAGCATAAAGCACCATGTTCAAGTACAGGGTACAGCGGGTTGCGGGAGAGTGGACGGCTGAATATAGATGGGGGAAGGTGATGGAGATGTTGGTGAAGATGGCGGAGGTGTTGGTGAAGATGGCGGAGGTGTTGGTGAAGATCGCGGTGATGATGATGGCCCTCGGCGGCGTTCCGGCGCCACCGGAAGAAAGGGGGAGAGAGCCCCCCTTCTTCTTCTTCTTCCTTTACCTCCTCCCTAGATGGGAGAAGGGTTTCCACTCTAGTCCTTGGCTCCCATAGCTTGGGAGGGGCGAGAGCCCCTCCGAGATTAGATCTATCTCTCTGTTTCTGCGTTCTCCGATTCTACCCCTTCACCGTTTCCTTTATATCTGGAGATCCGTAACTCCGATTGGGGTGAATCTTTCACCCAGATCTTTCTCATAAAATTATCTTTCTTGCGCCAAAAGAAGAGCGTCAACCGCCTTACGAGTGGCCCACGAGAGCCCAGGCCGCGCCCAGGGGGGAGGGCGCGCGCCCCTGTCTCGTGGCCACCCCGTACACCGTTTCGCGTTGATTTTACTTCCCAAAACTCATAAATATTCCAAAAAAATCTCCGTCCATTTTTATCCCGTTTGGACTCCGCTTGATATTGGGTTTCTGCGAAACAAAAAACATGCAACAGACAGGAACTGGCACTGGGCACTGGATCAATATGTTAGTCTCAAAAAATAGTATAAAAAGTTGCCAAAAGTATATAAAAGTTGAATTATATTGGCATGGAACAATCAAAAATTATAGATACGACGGAGACGTATCAGTCGGCATAATTGTCATAAACAATAATTGAACCAAATAGTTATAAAGATAATATATACCACATCCGAATCATAGACAGGACGAGGGCCGACGGGGACGGATACCAAAACCATCACACTAAATAATAAGAAGAAATAATAAAAGTAAGAAAATTATACAAGTATCTATATAAACATACAAGTAAGAATTTTTTCCTTTCAGAAAGAAGATAAGGACAGGAGGCTCACCACGGTGGTGCCGGCGACGAGATCGGCGCGGGCGATCGACGACGGTGAAGACGGGGACGGGACATGACGGACCGCTAAACCTAGACAAATATTGAGGAAAATGGAGCTTGGAGGTCGAGCTTGGAGAGGAGAAAGCTTAAATAGTGTGGCTCGGGCATTCCATCAAACACCTCGTGTGCATAAGAGGTGAGCTAGAGCACTACAAAGCTCTCCCCTCGCCGGCTAGGAAAAACAGAGCAGTGAGAGTGCTCTGCTCGCGGGCGAGGGGTATATATAGGCAACTCATTGGTCCCGGTTCGTGGCACAAACCGGGACTAAAGGTCACCCTTTCATCCCGGTTCATGCCACAAACCGGGTCTAGTGGTGGTGGGCCAGGAGCGAGGACCATTGGTCCCGGTTCGTCCCACCAACCGGGACCAAAGGGCCCAGACGAACCGGGACCAATGCCCCCACGAGGCCCGGCAGGCCCTGGCCTCACGAACTGGGACCAATGGGCCCATGGGTACCGGTTCGTGACCGAACCGGGACTAATGGGCTTATCTGGCCCGGACGTATGCCCTGTTTTCTACTAGTGTACATTAATTAATAAGAATATAGTTGCATGGTTAGTTATAGGAAAATTGGGCGAAAACTGATACATCGAGGGTCAAACCCGCACACAGACTCAACAAGCCAACAAGGACACTATAGATGGCATGCCACAAAAGCCACCCCGCGAACCATCTTGCAGGCTACTCCCAAAAGAAAAAGCAGCGGAGAGGAAGGCACATACTAATGGTTAACAAACAATGAAGGCACCAACCCAACCTTGTTGCCAATGTCATCAACACCTTGGTTCCCATCTTTTGCTAGCGTCGAACCATGAATGACGGTGTCAAAGGAGAAAGGTCCCTGCAAGGAGGCCGAGCTCAACCCATGCTCACCATCGAATGCCTCTGACTGCTCCAAAAGGTTGGTCACACGTGCCAACCATAGGGGGAAAGAGTCCTCCAGCTTACGCAACGGGCGGAGTGCTAACTCCACCATGTTTTGAAGCTCATCACCAAATGATTCAAGCATAGCATCACCGGACTTTACCACACCATCATGATTAACACAACCTTCACTTGAATCTTAAAAAATCCTTGCAAACTCAGGAGCTTGGACACACTGTGGGAGAAACAACTGAAGCCCTAGATGGCGAGCCAGAGCTAGGAGGGGGGGTGTCACGTGCACAATAACGAACATCTCCGACGGAGGAGCGATGCAGAGAACAATCCCTCTCATGATGCCTTGAGCGAAGACTAGTGAGGCATCTAAACGGGTCGCAGCAGGAGCGAAGAAATGGAAGCATCGACCATGAGTTCTCCTCTTGAATGTGTCAGCTTGCACATACCACGCATCATGGAAGATCGATGACCACTAGTAGAAAACGGTCCTTTAGTCCTGGTTCCAGAGGGCCTTTAGTCCTGGTTCTGCAACCGGGACAAAATGATCGGGACTAATGCCCATTACTTTTAGTCCCGGTTGGTTTACGAACCGGGATGGGACTAAAGGATCTCCACGTGGCCGATGTCTAGAGCTCCACATTTAGTCCCGGTTGGTAGCACCAACCGGGACTAAAGGAATGTTTTTTGATTTTTTTTAATTTTTTTGATTTTTTTATTTATTTCTGATTTTCAAAATTTTGAATTATACGACAATTTAATCTCTAATCACCCCTCATCACAGCTCAAGTTTGGAGCACTCATTCTAAATCGTCTAACTTCCCGGCCGGTCACACATCCTCTCACTACTCCATCCTAATAAGCATGCTTAACTTCGAGTTCTATTCCCCCTAGTCATCAAGTTTGCACTTGTTGTTTTCCTGACAATAGTAAGCTATCAATCCTATTAACCCTTAGGAGTTGAACTTGAGCATGAAGTCACACGTTTCACCGTTTGACTTTTAAACTATTATTCTAAAAAAAAAATTATTTAGTAACACTAATATTTCTTGAATAAGTAGTTTGACCAGAGTTTGACCAAAAATTCAAAAAAACTTAAATTTGAGGATAACTTTTTTCCTTTCAGAATTTGAGGATTCTAAAAATTTGCAAAATGGCCTACGGCGGTCGAAATCGGAACCGGCTTTTCGTGCTGAACATTTTGATATATTACGATTTTTTCGACATCATATGCAAAAGTTATAGCCGTTTTACTTTTTCATAACACTTTTTTGCAGAACATGTCGAAATATATGTTTTTTAATTTTCCTAACTAGTAGATCGATATCTAGTAACATAGCTACATCTCGAAGGATATTTTTGAAGTTTTTATCATTTTCTTTTTTTTTAAACTGAAATGGCGATACAGGGGGTAGAGTTTGAA
Organism: Triticum timopheevii; assembly: GCA_963921465.1. Lineage (NCBI taxonomy): Eukaryota > Viridiplantae > Streptophyta > Magnoliopsida > Poales > Poaceae > Triticum > Triticum timopheevii. Next base: position 570,629,360 of record OY997264.1, read on the forward strand.
GATTGCAGAACCCTTTAGTCCGGGATGGTGTCCATCCAATCCTAGCGTCGACTACATCTGCTAGCACCGTCCCAGCCAGAGTCACAACTAAAGTTAACCAAGCCAGAGTCACGTTCTATTAAAGTGGAAAAAATAATGACTTTTTCATATAGCAAAACTAATTCTATCAACTATTATTAAAGGTTAAACAACTATTAATACAAAATAGTAGCAAAATAAATATTAATTAATTTTAAAAATTTATCTACTGTTGTCTAACACAAGAATACTACAACATGTTAAAATCTACAGAAAGAACTAAGTACAAATAATTGAAAACAACAATTAAAGGACTAAAACAACTATATAAGCAAAACAATATTGTTTCAATTAAAGTCCTAATTTAAAATGTTCTAAAAATAACCAAATAAATCTTACTGTGTCAACAATCTAACATGTGACTAGGAGCAAAAAGAATTAAATTTAAAACTATTTTTAAACTCAAATTATTCACAATCTAAGTTTTGAAGCAAATTTGAACAAATTTAAATTTAAATCATTCAAATTTGAAAATCTAATGGCACAAATAGAAACTAGACAAAATTTTGAATCTAATGCAAAAAGAATCACTTAAAAACATCAAATATCCTGAAAGATTAGGCAATTTAAAATAGAAACTAAAAACAAAAAACAAATGAAAAAAAAACAAATTTCAGAACCCCTTTAGTCCCGGTTGGTGGCTCCAACCAGGACTAAAGATCTAATCTTTAGTCCCGGTTGGAGACACCAACCGGGACTAATGGGCATCGCACCCCTTAGTCCTGGTTGGTGTCTCCAACCGGGACTAAAAGTCCCATTTGAATCGGGACTAATGCTTGCCCGGTGCCCTAGCCGCTCGAACCGGGACTAATGTGTAGATCGAGCTTGGACCAAAGCCTTGTTTTTTACTAGTGGACATGGAAGACTTGACGAAGGAACATGAAAACAAGGGCAAGCCCTTCATCCCACGTATATCTAGGGACCCTCCCTTGGTTATGCAACCACAACCTTCACGAGATCACAAGGATAACAACAAGCGGACGATGCATCGTCAACACCAAAAGAGGAGCCTTCGACAATAGTTGTCGTCTTTGGTGGCACACCAGGTCCCTTTTGCTAGAATCACCGTTGCCATGATCCGCGCCAGAAACTTGGCCATCTATGTCGGCCAGAGATGACCATAGCCCCACAGGAGCAACTTTGGCCTCATTAGGGCACAAGGAATATGGTGATGACAACTAACAACAACAACCATGCGGGCGGCCAAGCTTCATGACGTGAAGTTCACTACTGGTATGTCGGTTAATACATCTAACTCTATCTTGCATTTCACTAATGATGAGATTGTTAATAATGCAAACCAATTAGGAATTTCACTAGGTAGTAATGATAGTGAAATTTCAAATTCCGTTAATGATATCCTGGATTTAGAAGCTGAGCGGGCTTTAGAGTTGATTCGTAACTTAGCAGCGGTTAAACCCATGAATGACTCCGATACTGATGCTTTGGGGGTCAGGGTGCTTGATAATTTTTGTGCGGATCTTGCCACTACCCTCTCTGAGCCTGAGGAGGAGGATGAGGATGAGGATGTTGATAATGTTATAGTAAGACCTCTTGAACCTGGTTGTGAGGACCGGTTGGAGAGGGAGGCCATTCCTAAATGCAAATGGAAGCGGAAGATTTATCGACGTCCGCAGTGCGTAGGAGTGATAGGATCCGTACGGCTAAACAATTCCATCACGAGATATGAAAGGAATCTTCTAGAATAGCAGAGGTCTCAAAGACTTGGCTAAAAGAAGGTTTCTGGCAAAGGCGTCTATCGAGCATAGGTTGGACTTTATCGCATTGTCGGAAACTGGTAGAGATATTTTTTTTCCACAATTTATCAATACTTTATCGGGTGGTATTGATTTTGACTGGCATTGTCTGCCACCGCGAGGAAGATCGGGTGGGATCTTACTCGGGGTTAGATGCGATTCACTCGAAGTCTGCAGTGTGGTCATGGGAGATTTTGCTGTTAAATTTCGGGTGTGGTCGAAGGTTGATGGGTTTAATTGGGCTCTGGTGGCGGTATATGGTGCCGCACAGCCCGAACTCAAACCTGATTTCTTGGCTGATGTAGTTAGGATTTGCGGCTCTGAGCAGCTTCCAATCCTGGTGGGGGATGATTTTAACATCATTAGAAGGCGTGATGAGAAGAATAATCATAATTTTGACGGCAGATGGTCGTTCACGTTTAATACTATCATTGAAAGCTTGGATCTGAGAGAGATAGAGCTTTCGGGTAGAAATTTTACCTGGGCTAATGCGATGCCAAACCCAACGTTTGAGAAGTTGGATCGTGTACTGGCTAGTGTCGAATGGGAACAGAAATTTCCATTTGTAGCAGTTCAGGCACTTTCTTGTGGGATTTCTGACCACACGCCTTTATTTCTTGACTCTGGGGAGGCCACCCACCTGGGGAACAAAAATTTATTTTCATTCGAGCTCGCTTGGTTTGAAAGAGAAGGCTTCCTTGATCTCATAGCCAGAGAGTGGGCTAAGGATGTAGGAGGTAGGACTGCGCTTGAGCCTTGGCAGAATAAGATTAGGCACCTGAGAAGTTTCCTACATGGGTGGGCTAAGCATCTTAGTGGGATTTATAAGGTCGAAAAGGAAAGACTCCTTACCCTTATTCAGGCCCTAGATGTAACAGAAGAAACCACGGTTCTGCCGGCCTCAGAGCTTCATGCCAAGCTTGACGCAGAGATGAGGCTGAAAGAGCTTCTTCGTGAAGAAGAATTAAAATGGGCACTGTGAGCCAAGGTCCGAAGAGTAGCACAGGGGGACGCTAACACTCAATTCTTCCACATGATAGCTAATGGAAAGCACAGGAAGAAGAGGATCTTTCAGCTTGAACAAGATGAAGGAACGATTCTTGGTCAGGAGAACCTAAAATTATACATTACTGAGTATTACAAGCAGTTGTTCGGGCCTCCAGAGGATAACTGTGTGTCTCTGGATGAGTCTACGATTGAGGATGTGCCTCAACTTACTGCTGTTGAGAATGATATTTTAGGTGCTCCTTTTTGTGAGAAAGAAGTTTTTGAGGCCATATCATAGATGAAAAATAATAAGGCTCCCGGTCCGAATGGATTCCCGGCTGAGTTTTATAAGAAGTGCTGGCATATTATTAAAGCAGATTTGATGCAAATGTTCCATGATTTATTCTCTGGACAGCTTCAGCATTTTCAACTGAATTTTGGAACGATAACCCTGCTTCCTAAGAAAACAGAGGCTGTGAGAATCGAGCAATTCAGTCCCATCTGTCTTTTTAATGTTAGTTTCAAAAAATTTACCAAGGTAGGGACGATTAGGTTCACACAGATTACGCATGCTGTGGTGCAGCCTACTCAAACTGCTTTCATGCCGGACAGGAACATCCTAGAAGGGGTGGTGGTCCTTCATGAAACGCTCCATGAGATTCACATGAAAAAACTAGATGGTGTTGTTTTCAAGGTGGATTTCGAGAAAGCGTACGATAAAGTCAAATGGCCTTTCCTTCAACAGGAATTACGCATGAAGGGTTTTGATGAAGCTTGGCGACGCCAGGTAGAATCTTTCACGCAGAAAGGGAGTGTTGGAATTAAAGTGAATGACGACATAGGTCATTATTTCCAGACACACAAGGGCCTGAGACAAGGTGATCCAATGTCTCCTATTTTGTTCAACATTGTGGTGGACATGTTGGCAATCCTCATAGGTAGGGAAAAGGAGGACGGTCAGGTGGGTGGCTTGGTGTCTCATCTAGTTGATGGTGGTGTGTCCATCCCGCAGTATGCTGATGATACAATCATCTTTATGGAGCATGACTTGGCAAAAGCGAGAAATATGAAGCTGGTGTTATGCTTATTTGAACAATTGACCGGACTGAAAATTAACTTTCATAAAAATGAGTTGTTCTGTTTTGGTAGAGCCAATGAGGAACAAGAGGATTATAGGCAATTGTTTGGGTGTGAATTGGGGGCTTTACCCTTCATGTACCTAGGGATACCCATCCACCATCGTAAGCTGACAAACAGAGAATGGAAGTGTGTCAAGGATCGGTTTGAGAAGAAACTGAGTTGCTGGAAGGGCAAACTCATGTCATATGGAGGCCGACTGATTCTTATCAATTCGGTGCTCACGAGTATGCCCATGTTTCTCTTATCTTTCTTTGAAGTCCCAGTTGGGGTTAGGAAAAGGCTGGACTTCTATCGATCCCGATTCTTCTGGCAGAGTAATGAGCTAAAGAGAAAGTACCGACTCGCCAAATGGGATATCATCTGTCAACCTAAGGACCAGGGGGGCCTTGGTATTGAGAATCTTGAAGTCAAGAACAGATGTCTCCTCAGTAAGTGGCTGTATAAGTTGTCAGTTGAGACCGAGGCAACGTGGGTGCAGATTCTCCGTAGTAAGTATTTGCAGTCCAAGACTTTGTCCCAGGTGACAGTGAGACCGACTGACTCGCCGTTTTGGAAGGGGCTTATGAGAGTCAAAGCTACCTTCTTTAATAGAACAAAGTTTACTGTCGGTAATGGCAACACGACTCGCTTCTGGGAGGATACTTGGCTTGGTGAAACGCCGTTGGCGCTTCAGTATCCTTCCCTGTATCGTATTGTTCAGCGAAGTGATGCTCTTGTTGCAACGATCATGCAGTCCATTCCCCTTAATATTCAGTTTAGTAGGGTGCTTGTTGGCGAACGGTGGGAAGCATGGCTTCATTTGGTGAGTCGACTGATGGAGGTTCAGCTAACTCATCAGCCCGATCAGTTGTGTTGGAAGCTCACTAGGTCTGGAGAGTTCACAGTCAAGTCGATGTATATCGACGTCATTAACTCTAGTGTTATTCCTAGTTCCATACATGTTTGGAAAGTCAAAGTTCCTTTGAAAATTAAAGTGTTTATGTGGTTAAGCGCAACTGGACAGGATCTACTAGGTGTAGTTTTTGTGATCGGGACGAAACTATCAAGCACCCCTTCTTTGGTTGCCCGTTGGCGAGAGTTCTGTGGCACACGGTGCAAATTGCCTTTAACATTACTTCCCCGAATTCGGTCAGTATGTTATTTGGAACGTGGCTTGTTGGGATATAGTCCGCAACAGTTAGACACATCCGCGTCGGAGTATGTGCGTTGTTATGGGCAATTTGGAATTGCAGAAATGATTTGGCTTTTAACAGAACAACATCTATTCATTTTTTGTAGGTTTTATTCCGAGCTACCGCGCTGATCCGTATGTGGTCCTTACTCACTCCGACGGAGGCCAGGGAGCATTTGGTTATTGGATCTGTCCGATGGGAGATGGTAGCGTGGGATATCATCAACCGGTTTGGATGGCGGTCATGTAATAGGATAGGCGATTAGTTTACCTATCTTTGTTATGCCAGCCAGTTGTGGCTTTTTGGCCTTGTGGCTCTTTGTGAGCTTGCATTTATTTTGTTTTCAGACTTTAAAACCTTGTTGAACCTCTTCATTTATTTATAAATGTGGCCGTATGCATAGTTCTAATGCAGAGGCCGGGGAGTCCCCCCTTTTCGGAAAAAAAAACCATGAAAATAATAATGATGATGCTAATAATAATAATAGTAGTGGTGGTGGTAGTGGTAGTAATTTTAACATCCTAGAGTTTATATAGCAAATAACTTGGTTGTACCTATGCTAGATTAGTCAATTAGATGAGCAACATAGATAGTCGAGATGTCAATTGGATTATACACGAGACTGTCCTGTTTAGATTTATTATTTTATTAGAGGTAATAATCCGTGTTTGTATTGTGAGCTAAGAGAATTGTGAGATATAAAGATAAGGAGACAGAGTAACTTTTCATTTTCTTCAAATACATAGCTTAATTGTAGTTCGGCCGCCGAACTAGATACTAGAAGTTATATAATATCCCTCTCGCGTCGTTTCACTTTTAGTATCTGCGGCCTCGAGAGAATCTATTCAAACTAAGTTTCAGTTGATGAAAGCAACACTGGTGTTACTACCATAATTCTACTTTACATGCATTGAAGAAGGCTAGTTGATTGTAGTATTTGAATTGATGCAAATGTGGTTAAAGCCACTTATGAAGTGAGTAGTCTCTAATGCAAGGCAGTAGCGATATCTCATTTAATCATGGACTATTGAATGTGGCGCAATCCAAGAAGGAACATGTAGAAATCATTCATATTCACAAATAAATCAATTTGTGTCAACCTAAAAGTAATTTCTAGAAATGGCAGACATCGATATCAATGTTGTAGCCTTGCCACAAATAAAGAACACATATAATACAAGCAATCAGCATGATGATGATGATGATGCTAATAATAATGATGATGATAATAAATAATAATAATAATAATAATAATAATAATAATAATAATAATAATAGTATTAACAATAAATTTTCTAAATAGGGAATCGCTAGCTTTAAAATTTATATACGAATATTGTCGTTAGAATCATTGTAAAATTAATAGACAATTAATATGTTCCTTGCATATATAGGAGGGGCACAACGCTATTGTTACTTAAAAGGCACATCAGTACCATGTTACTCTATGATTCCTTGGCTATTAGTTCACCCTCCTAGGCATATGCATGCACCATCGTAGGTCTTCTGATATGATCATGCAAGCAGATATGATCATGCAAGCAGATATGATCATTTAAGAAGTGTAGCATGCATGGCAGAAAATAGCTCAAGAAATGGTGGTCTTTTACCCACAAAAAGAAAACCTTGGTCTTTAAGTAAGGAAATCAAATGACATACCACATGGTCGAGGTGATTAATGGCACTTGATTGAGCCAAGGAATAACTTACTTTGGGTAACATTTACTAAGCTTGTTAAAAATCTTGATCATAAACGTAGCTAATGGTTGCACCCATACTTTTGTTAGATGATGATTGCACCCATAATTTTTTGCAGAAAGGCCAAGGTCCATGTATTAAGAATCACAAATCCTTACAAAAATGAAAAAAATACAACCAACTCCTTTGGGGGGGGGGGTTCTTCTTACTGCATCTACCTGTTGGAAATATGCCCTAGAGGCAATAATAAAATGGTTATTATTATATTTCCTTGTTCATGATAATTGTCTATTGTTCATGCTATAATTGTATTAACTGGAAACCGTAATACATGTGTGAATACACAGACCACAACATGTCCCTAGTGAGCCTCTAGTTGACTAGCTCGTTGATCAATAGATGGTTATGGTTTCCTGACCATGGACATTGGATGTCATTGATAACGGGATCACATCATTAGTAGAATGATGTGATGGACAAGACCCAATCCTAAGCATAGCACAAGATCGTGTAGTTCGTTTGCTAAAAGCTTTTCTAATGTGAAGTATCATTTCCTTAGACCATGAGATTGTGCAACTCCAGGATACCGTAGGAATGCTTTGGGTGTGCCAAACATCACAACGTAACTGGGTGGCTATAAAGGTGCACTACGGGTATCTCCAAAAGTGTCTGTTGGGTTGGCACAAATCGAGACTGGGATTTGTCACTGCGTGTGACGGAGAGGTATCTCTGGGCCCACTCGGTAATGCATCATCATAATGAGCTCACTGTGACTAAGTAGTTAGTCACAGGATCATGCATTACGGAACGAGTAAAGTGACTTGCCGGTAATGAGATTGAACGAGGTATTGGGATACCGACGATCGAATCTCGGGCAAGTAACGTACCGATTGACAAAGGGAATTGTATATGGGATTGCTTGAATCCTTGACATCGTTGTTCATCCGATGAGATCATCGTGGAACATGTGGGAGCCAACATGGGTATCCAGATCCCGCTGTTGGTTATTGGCCAAAGAGCTGTCTCGGTCATGTCTGCATGATTCCCGAACCCGTAGGGTCTACACACTTAAGGTTCGGTGACGCTTGAGTTGTTATGGGAATTAGTGTGCAGTTACCGAATGTTGTTCGGAGTCCCGGATGAGATCCCGGACGTCACGAGAAGTTGCGGAATGGTATGGAGGTAAAGATTTATATATGGGAAGTCCTATTTTGGCCACCGAAAAATGTTCGGAATTTTTCGGTATTGTACCAGGAAGGTTCTAGAAGGTTCCAGAGTGGGGCCCGCCTGCATGGGGGGCCCACATGAACGTGGGTAGTGGGGGCAAGGCCCCACACCCCTGGTCAAGGCTCACCAAGATCCCCCTTAGAAGGAATAAGATCATATCCCGAAGGGATAAGATCAAGATCCCTAAAAGGGGGAGATAACAATCGGTGGGGAAGGAAATGATGGGATTTCTTTCCTCCCACCTTTGCTAACACCCCAATGGACTTGGAGGGCAAGAAACCAGCCCCCTCCACCCCTATATATAGTGGGGAGGCGCATGGGAGCCGCACCCCTTGCCCCTGGCGCAGCCCTCCCCCTCTCCAACTCCACCTCCTCCTCAGTAGTGCTTGGCGAAGACCTGCCGGAGAACTGCAAGCTCCACCACCACGCTGTCATTCTTCCGGAGCTCTCCCTCAACTTCTCCTCTCCCCTTGCTGGATCAAGAAGGAGGAGACGTCCCCGGGCTGTACGTGTGTTGAACGCGGAGGCGCCGTCCGTTCGGCGTTAGATCGGATCTTCCGCGATTTGAATCGCAGCGAGTACGACTCCCTCATCCGCGTTCTTGTAACGCTTCCACATCGCGATCTTCAAGGGTATGAAGATGCACTCCCCTCTCTCTCGTTGCTAGTCTCTCCATAGATTGATCTTGGTGATGCGTAGAATTCTTTTGAATTTCTACTACGTTCCCCAACACTACCGGCAATACAATGTGAGCAAAGCACGCTGTGGTGTTTGGGACTCCATCTCCTTGAGACCCATGAGCTTGTAGAAGCAGCATTCCGGAAGTGATCGATGTAAACCAAAATATGTCGGCGACCACAATCTACATAGGAATTACCACCCCTGAGAAGAAAACATTGGAGAGTTCTACATAACACCTTGGGTCCAGCCAGAATGAGTCGGGGAAGACAACTCTCACACGCTCCCCAATGAGACCAAGTTTCCAATCTTGGTCGATCAGAATTGGACTAAGACAGACAATCACGACACCCGCTCCTCAGGACAATGCCATCAAGACAAACCTAGAGAAGAAAAACTAGAACCTGGAAACTCGTATCTAGGGACACAACACCCTCCAAAAACCTCCCAACAATGCCAAGAAGCACCATCAAAATGAGGATAAGGTGTGGAGGACTTATTCCCCGCCGACGCAGCACCATCGCCTTACCACTGATGACTAGGGATCGAGACCTAAACAAAAAATCTCACCCTACCACCACTGGTACGAAACAACGAGATGTCTGACCTCGTTGTCTAAGAAGTCTACGAAGGGAGAGGGGGGCTTTGATCTGACCGAGGAGGAGGTAGATCGGTGCCACCACCCTAGCTCCAATGGTTTTGTAGGAGAGAGGAGGAAAGACATGTTGTTGTTCGTGCATGACGATTGCACCCATATAGCCCTGCACACATGGAATAACTTCTGAGATTTTTCTTGTAAAGGGAATAAACAAGTCTATATACTAAATAAGGAAAGTATGATATATTTTCCATTTTGCACGTAAACGATTTTTAGTGATAAGCTTCCATTTCCGCAGAAAAAAAGGGATAAGCTTCCGTGATCAGATAGCTAGCATGATACTCCCTTCGATCCATAATAAGTGTCGTGGTTTTAGTTCAAATCCGAACTAAAACCACAGCACTTGTTCGAACTAAAACTACGACACTCATTTTGAATTAAACCACGACATTCATTATACATCGGGAAGAGTATTATTTAATCAGAAAACTTAGTTGTGTTTTATAATAAAGCACAAAATATCTGAATAACTTAGTAAGCTCATTATTTGTAAATATTGTTGTTGATGGCACTGCACTCTGCACGTACTTCCTCTGTCCCATAATATAAGAGCGTTTTTAACACTACACTAGTGCCAAAAACGTTCTTATATTATGGGACGGTGGGAGTATATATCAGCAGCTGGCCCATGTCTTAAATGGAATGCAGCGGCATCCGAGAGTTCCTGTGTGTCAGAGGTGGCCAAATATGTATGCAACGTAAATATCTCCAGCAAGCCAGCAACGTTCCACTTGGAGAGCACAAAGATCCTAAAATCAGCGTCGCAAATTTCCATCAAAAAACAACTAGCCCCGCCCCATCTAAAGTCATGCACAGTTCTCGGAATCTCCAACCTTGATCGGCAAAAGATCTACTGAAGAAATGAAACTAATAAGAGGCCCTAATTCGACGGCGGCAGTGTCAGCACACCGGAGGATGATTCAGATAGCCAGGCGGCAGCGACAACGGGCGAAGGCACTGTTCCTCATCCGACAAGCAGCAATGAGGCCGGAAGGTTCAAGGGCCCTCGTGGGCCTGCGGCGCTGCCCACTCGGGTCAAGTCGAAGCCCAGGTGGCACGCCGGCCCGGATTGGATGTAGTTCAAATACCCCTTGTAACGTTCGAATGATTTGGCTTTGGACAGACGGCGGCTTCGGCCGATTGTAATGCTAGCGCAGTGAGGGAGGTTGGGAGGATAAACACGCTGCCTAAATTTTCCCCAATTCGCCATGAACCCTAGCTTCCACGCGTAGATCGAGCTCGGCCCTTACACTTGGTATCAGATTCGGCGGTCCTGGCACTTCCCCAACATCATCACGAGACGCGGTGGCGGGATCGGCGGCGAGCGGCGGCGATGGAGAAGCTGTCGGAGGATGGGTGTGGCGTCTACGAGCTTCTTCGGGTGGATCTCGCGGTCGACCTCGACAAGCGGTTCCGCGACCAAGGTGCGGATCTCCTCAAGGCCATGGAGAAGCTGATTTCGACAAATACTTCGACCCTCGACGGCCTGCTCTCTTCGCGCGTGGACGGGGTCCGCGACGAGTTGCTGATGGATATAGAGCAGATCCGGGGCGAGCCGTTGAAGGGGAGTACTCCTCCGCAGGAAGATCCGTCCCCGTCGCGTGTGGCTGGGAATGGTCGCGTTAGTGGCCCGACTGATTCCCTCGGCTTCGACAACGATTACCGGGGGAAGGCACATAATACTTATGTTCCTCCCCCGGTCAGAGGTGCGCGTGAGTCCAATTTTTCGTTCCGTCCTTCTCTGGACCGTGAGTCGAGTTCACATGATGCTGCTGATCCGTTTGCGTTTGGTGCTCGCTTTGAATTGCCGCGATTTGATGGCGCCAATCCGCGTCTGTGGCAAACGCGGTGTGAAGATCAGTTTAAGCTGTGGTGTACTCCGACTCATCGATGGATTTCTCTGGCAACGGCTCAATTTGAGGGTGCTGCTGCTCGTTGGTTGGAATCAATGCAACGTCGACAGCCACAGGCAAGTTGGTCTGAATTCTGTCAGAATCTGCAGAACCGCTTTGGGCGTAATCAACATCAGACATTGCTTCGTCAGTTGTTTCGCATAGCTCAGAAATCATCAGTGGCAGATTATGTGGAGCGTTTTGCTGATTTGTATGATCAATTGTCTGCGTATGAAGAGGCGCCCAATTCTCTGCATTACACAACTAGGTTTCTAGATGGACTGAAACCTGGTGTCCGTGTGGCTGTAGCTCTGTAGAAACCACGCGATTTGGATGCTGCATATGATCTAGCTTTGTTGCATGAGGAGTTGGGTGAAGGACTTACTCCACTTAACCATGTTCCTGCTGCTAGATCAGGGCCTATGCCATTGCCACTGCCACCGTATAAACATCGCAATTCTGATGAGAAAAGAAGTGTTGAAGTTCAGAAAACAAGTCAGTCTGAAGATAAATGGTCTGCTCTAAGAAATTATCGCAAGTCTAAGGGTCTGTGCTTTGTTTGTGGGGAGAAATGGTCTAAGGATCATATGTGCAAGTCGTCAGTCCAGTTGCATATAGTGCAGGAGCTTATTGATCACATTCAATCAGAAGACACATCCACTATTGATAGTAGTCCTCAGGACCAGATGTCTGTCTGTAGTATGCATCTGTCTGCTGCTGCTGTAGGGAAACAGTCTAGTGCACCTACCTTGTAGTTGCTGGTTGAGTTGCAGGGCATGGAACTTATCTTCCTTGTTGATTCAAGCAGTACACATTCTTTCATTGACAGTAGTTTGCAGAACAGGTTGACAAATATTCAAACACATGATCCAGTGTCAGTCTCTGTAGCTGGTGGAGGTACATTGCAATGCAGTTCTGTGTTGAAATCTTGTTCCTGGAGCTGTGATCAAGTAGAATTTGCTACCAGTTTTAGACTGCTCCCTCTACCCAGTTATGATGGAATTATAGGGATGGATTGGCTTGCTCAGCACAGTCATATGCAGGTTGATTGGGTTCAGAAGTGGATGTCCTTTTACTATCAAGGAGATACAGTTACATTGCAAGGGCTGTTGCCTGAAGATGTGGCAGTTACAGTGTTTTCTGTTGCCCTGATTAAACCTGTGGAGCAGAAATTGGTTCAGCCAGAGTTGAAAGTGTTGCTGGATAAGCATGCTGTAGTATTTGAAAATCCAACTTCTTTACCTCCTAGAAGACTTAAGGATCACACCATTCCCTTGATTCCTGGGGCCAGGCCAGTTTCTGTTAGACCCTATAGGATTGCTCCACATCTGAAGGATGAGTTGGAAAAACAGATTAAAGAGCTGCTGGACTCAGGAATGATTAGGCATAGTAACAGTGCTTTCTCTTCTCCTGTGTTGTTAGTTAAGAAGAAGGAAGAAGGGACTTGGAGAATGGTGGTCGATTATAGACAACTCAATGCTATCACAGAAAAAGGGAAATATCCAGTGCGTGTCATAGATGAACTTCTGGATGAACTTGCAGGAGCTTATTGGTTTTCTAAGTTGGATTTGAAAGCTGGTTATTATCAGATTAGGTTAGCACCAGGAGAGGAATACAAGACTGCATTCCAAACTCATAATGGTCATTATGAATTTAATGTGATGGGCATGGGACTGACAGCAGCACCTGGCACATTTCAAGGGTAAATGAATTTTGATCTCTCTCCTGTTTTGAGGAAGTTTGCTTTGGTTTTCTTTGAAGATATTCTGATATTCAGTAAGACTTTGGAAGAGCATTGGGGACATTTGGATGAGGTGCTGTCTATTTTGCATAAGGAACAATGGAAGGTTAAAATGTCTAAATGTGATTTTGCTCAGCCCAAGATAGCATATTTGGGGCATGTTATTTCTGCTGAAGGGGTTTCTACTGACCCTGATAAGATAGTGGCTGTTAAACAATGGCCTACCCCACAGAATGTGAAGGAAGTGAGGGGTTTCCTTGGGTTGAGTGGTTACTATAGAAAATTCATTAAACATTATGGAATTATTGCAAGGCCTTTGACTGATTTGCTTAAGAAAGGGGTTCCTTTTGTATGGACCAGCATTGCAGAGGAAGCTTTTATTACACTTAAGAATGCCCTGGTGTCTGCTCCTGTACTGGCTTTACCAGATTTTAGTAAGCCATTCATGATTGAGACTGATGCTTGTGACTATGGTATTGGTGCAGTGTTGATGCAACAAGGACACCCACTAGCATTTGTCAGTAAAACTCTGGGACCCAAAAATAGAGCTCTGTCAGTATATGAAAAGGAGTATTTGGCTATCTTGTTGGCAGTGGATAAACGAAGGCCTTATTTGCAAGTTCAGCAGTTCACTATTAAAACTGATCAAAGAAGTTTGGCTCATCTGCAAGATCAGAGATTGCATACAATTTGGCAACAGAAGTGTCTTACTAAACTTCTTGGATTAGATTATCAAATTCAGTACAAACAAGGTGTAGCAAACACTGCAGCTGATGCTTTATCTAGAAGACCTCCTGATGATTCTCAGTTGTTTGCCATTTACAGTAACCAACCCACTTGGTTAGTTGAGATTGTTGATAGTTATAAACATGATGAGAAAGCCATGGCAATTATGCAACAGTTGGCTGTGCAACCAGCTTCTAAACCACCTTACAGTCTGGTTAATGGTCTTCTGAGATATAAGCAGAGTATTTGGGTTGGCCCTGTTCCTGAATTACATCACAAAATTTTCTCTGCTTTTCATGATAGTCCCTTGGGAGGTCATTCAGGGTTTCCAGTGACATACAAGAGGATTCATGCTCTGTTTACTTGGAATGGAATGAAGAAGTTTATTTTACAACAGGTGCAATCTTGTTTGATATGTCAGAAAGCTAAACCTGAAAGAGTACCTTATCCTGGGGTGTTATCTCCTTTGCCAATTCCACATCAAGCATGGGATACTGTCTCTATGGATTTCATTAATGGACTTCCCCAATCGTCTCAGTACAACTGCATTTTAGTGGTGATTGACAAGTTTTCTAAATATGGTCATTTTATTCCTCTCAAACACCCTTTCAATGCTCAGAAGGTGGCTGAAGTTTTCTTGGACAATGTGTATAAATTACATGGTATGCCTAGTGTCATCATATCTGACAGAGATCCACTTTTTACTAGTCATTTTTGGAAACTGTTGGTTGCAAGAACAGGAACTCAATTGAATATGAGTACAGCAAATCATCCTGAAACAGATGGGCAGACTGAGAGGGTGAATCAGCAAGTGGAGTGTTATTTAAGATGCTTTATTAGTGCTCAACCTCATAAATGGAGTAAGTGGTTGCCCTTGTGTGAATTCTGGTATAACTCCAATTGGTATTCTGCATTAGGGAAGTCTCCTTTTGAAATCTTGTATGGTTACACTCCTAGATATTTTGGTCTCTCTGCAACTGACATAGTGGCTCCATTGGAAATGCAAGACTGGTTGCAATCTCGGCAAGCAGTTACAGAAACAGCTCGACAACACTTGTTGATAGCGCAACAGCGCATGAAACATCAAGCTGACAAGAAGAGAACTGAACGAGTTTTTGCAGTTGGGGATAGTGTTTTTCTCAAGCTGCAACCTTATGCTCAGTTATCATTGTATTCCAGAGCAAATCAGAAACTGGCTTTCAAGTATTATGGACCCTTTCCAGTTCTGGAGCGTATTGGGGATCGAGCTTATCGATTGGGTCTTCCTGATGACAATAGGCTACACCCTGTTTTTCATGTTTCTCAGCTCAAGAAGTTTTTGCCTCGTGAGATCATTCCCAGTCAGACGTTGCCTACAGTCAGGGCAGCTATACAAGTCCCTCTCCGTATACTGCAGAAGCGAGTGCGCTCTCAAGGTAACAAGACTATTGCCCAGGGTTTGGTTCATTGGTCTGAGTCTTCTCCTGCAGATGCTACTTGGGAGGATTTGGAGCATTTGAAGCAGCAGTTTCCCCGTGCTCCGGCTTGGGGTCAAGCCGGCTCTCAAGGAGGGAGGAATGTCAGCACACCGGAGGATGATTCAGATAGCCAGGCGGCAGCGACAACGGGCGAAGGCACTGTTCCTCATCCGACAAGCAGCGATGAGGCCGGAAGGTTCAAGGGCCCTCGTGGGCCTGCGGCGCGGCTCACTCGGGTCAAGTCGAAGCCCAGGTGGCACGCCAACTCGTATTGGATGTAGTTCAAATACCCCTTGTAACGTTCGAATGATTTGGCTTTGGACAGACGGCGGCTTCGGCCGATTGTAATGCTAGCGCAGTGAGGGAGGTTGGGGGGATAAATACGCTGCCTAAATTTTTCCCAATTCGCCATGAACCCTAGCTTCCACGCGTAGATCGAGCTTGGCCCTTACAGGCAGCTTGACTAGCTTGCCATCTCGACTGCGATTAGTCGGCAGGAATAGAGGGCAATATAAATCCAGCATTCATCTTGACTAGCTTGCCATCCCAAGTTTCCAATCCGCCGACCTTGACATGCCGCCATGCATTCATCTCCCCGCGCATTCTACCCATTATATCCTCCTCCCCTGAAATTGAGGGGCGCCGCACATGTCGCACCTCTACCCATTCTATCCTCCGCCCATGTGCCGTACGACGCACGGCGCTGCCACCCCGCCAACCCGTGCTGCCGTGCAGCTGGCCTATAAGATGCAACGTGCACGATGCTCAGGCTAACCTCACTCAAACACATCAGCCACACAAGCTAGACTGTTTCTTCAGTAGACCTCCCGGTTAGCAATGGCAAAGTGCCTCGCGGCTGCGCTCCTGCTACTGGTAGTGCTCGCGTCCAGCGAAGGGAGGGAGCTGAACGGGAAGGACAGCGCACTCTTAGCGACACGCGGTGCCGGTGCTGGTGGTGGCGTCGGCGAGTCGAAGATTTTGGGGTTGCCAGAATTGCCGCTGACCACGACCATTACCGGCCCGGTGGTGGTGCTGCCTGCCCTTCCTGGGATCCCTGCTCACCCATGATCATCTCCAGTTTATGTGCTGGCTGACAAGCTGAAGCTGACCGGCCGTGTGGCTTTAGACTTCTAGCTAGACCGCCGGAAGCAAAACACCGGCGTTGTATGCATTTCTTTTCAGTACAGGTTCTATCATTTTACGTTCCTTGATGGGCTACATGTAGGTGTATCATCAACGTAATAAATACTACTCTTTCACTCTGATCACAAAGTCTCAAGTCAAGCAACGTCATTTTTACAACCTTACAAATGTTGGAGTATGTGTATAGAAAAACAAAGAGATACTAGTATTTGACGAGTAAAGGTATACACCATGTGGACAAGGGATTTTGATAGGTTCGCTCGTCCACGGTATAATAACTCTACTTTGGTACCCCCTCCCCTTCATGGAATGGCAATTGTGCTGTATTATCTAAAGATAAAAGTGGCAAAAGTGAAATGTCAAGAAGCAGCGTGGCATAAGGAAATTGAAATGTCAAGACCTAGATTGGCATAAGGAAATTGGGCAAAAGCTAGAGTGGCTCCATCTCTTTAATTTTGAAAAGGAGGATAACCCCCGGCATCTGCATCAATCGATGCATGCAGCCATATTATTAAATAAAAAGGTAACAAAAGTCTCAAGGTCCAGCAAAGCTCATAGTCCGAGCTTAGAACGAAACACAAAGGAAAAAAGTGCCACATTCGGCCATAAAAAATAGACTACGATGCCCACACACCTAGCCTATTATTAGCACGCTATCCAAATCGGCTGAAGATAGGCCTACCATCTCTTAACGCTTGCACCCAATAGCCTAAAGCTCCCTGAAGTCCGCATGAGTGAGTAACGACCACATACGGATCCAAGTTGTAGCTTTGTAAATAACCTGCAAAAATTTAGTGAAGTTTGTTCCATAAAAAATCAAATCATTCCTAGTGTTCTATATAGCCCAAAATAAAGCACATATCCCTGTCCGAATATATTTGTCTATGTGACTGTCCACTCCATTATTAAGTTACGTCCCAAATAACGTGTTTATGCTCCATCTACATACATGACATCAATTGACGTCCAATTCTGATTTAATAAACATGAATCGAAGATTAAGGATAATTTTCAAATAATTAGAGAGAGAGAGAGAGAGAGAGAGAGAGAGAGAGATGCGAGATTCTGTTGATTTGTAGAGTCTAGCACTACTGAGAAAATGGTCATTACTGAGTTCTATCGTGTACGCCAAGTTTCATAATACGGGATGTCAACAAACACTATAGATGTCCAGTATGATTCTCGGTGAACACCAGGACACGACAAAGATGTGTTGTTGCCGACAGACCCACAAAAGAAACTCGGTAAACAACTAAACTTCAGATTATAGGGCATATGCCGAGATCACGGCACCCATCAAAAATGTACCACGTGGCATGGCCGTTTGCAGTTGACGGATCCGTGATGATGGGCATCTTATGCCAAGAGCCTGAGGACTAGAACTCAGCTAACCATCTTCTTTTTAAACCCCGCCAACCGCGTTTCGTCTAACCCTAGGCCAGCGCTCGCATTCTATTCTCCCATTGGCCGTTGTTGAAGGAAATATGCCCTAGAGGCAATAATAAAGTTATTATTTATTTCCTCATATCATGATAAATGTTTATTATTCATGCTAGAATTGTATTAACCGGAAACATGATACATGTGTGAATACATAGACAAACACATAGTCACTAGTATGCCTCTACTTGACTAGCTCATTAATCAAAGATGGTTATGTTTCCTGACCATAGACATGTGTTGTCATTTGATTAATGGGATCACATCATTAGGAGAATGATGTGATTGACATGACCCATTCCGTTAGCCTAGCACTTGATCGTTTAGTATACTGCTATTGCTTTCTTCATGACTTATACAAAGTTCCTACAACTATGAGATTGTGCAACTCCCGTTTACCGGAAGAACACTTTGTGTGCTACCAAACGTCACAACGTAACTGGGTGATTATAAAGGTGCTCTACAGGTGTTTCCGAAGGTACACGTTGGGTTGGCATAATTCGAGATTAGGATTTCTCACTCCGATTGTCGGAGAGGTATCTCTGGGCCCTCTCGGTAATACTCATCACCTAAGCCTTGCAAGCATGTAACTAATGAGTTAGTTATGAGATGACGTATTACGGAACGAGTAAAGAGACTTGCCGGTAACGAGATTGAACTAGGTATTGGATACCGACGATCAAATCTCGGGCAAGTAACATACCGATGACAAAGGGAACAAAGTATGTTGTTATGCGGTTTGACCGATAAAGATCTTCGTAGAATATGTAGGAACCAATATGGGCATCCAGGTCCCCCTATTGGTTATTGACCGAGAATGGTTTTAGGTCATGTCTACATAGTTCTCGAACCCGTAGGGTCCGCACGCTTAACGTTTCGATGACAGTTTTATTATGAGTTTATAAGTTTTGATGTACCGAAGTTTGTTCGGAGTCCCGGATGTGATCACGGACATGACGAGGAGTGTCGGAATGGTCGAGACATAAATATTGATATATTGGACGACTATATTCGGACACCGGAAAAGTTCCGGGTGATTTCGAAGAAAACCGGAGTGCCGGGGGGGTTACCGGAACCCCCCGGGAGAGTTAATGGGCCACATGGGCCTAGGTGGGAAGAGAGAGGGGCGGCCAGGGTGGGCCGCGCGCCCCCTCTCCCTATGGTCCGAATTGGACTAGGAGGGGGGGCGGTGCCCCCCTTTCCTTTCCCCCTCTCCCCCTTCCTTCCCCCTCCTAGTAGGAGTAGGAAAGGAGGAATCGTACTCCTACTAGGAGGAGGATTCCTCCTCCCTTGGCGCGCCCAAAGGGGCCGGCCGGCCTCCCCCCTCCCTCCTTTATATACGGGGGCAGGGGGCACCCCATAGACACACAAGTTGATCTACGGATCGTTCCTTAGCCGTGTGCGGTGCCCCCTTCCACCATATTCCACCTCGGTCATATCATCGCGGAGTTTAGGCGAAGCCCTGCGCCGGTAGAACATCATCATCGTCACCACGCCGTCGTGCTGACGGAACTCATCTCCAGAGCCTTTGCTGGATCGGAGGGCCGGAGATCGTCATCGAGTTGAACGTGTGCTGAACTCGAAGGCTCCGTACGTTCGGTGCTTGGATCGATCGGATCGTGAAGACGTACGACTACATCAACCACGTTGTGCTAACGCTTCCGCTTACGGTCTACGAGGGTACGTGGACGAACACTCTCCCCTCTCGTTGCTATGCCATCACCATGATATTGCGTGTGCGTAGGAAATATTTTGAAATTACTACGTTCCCCAACAGTCGTCGCTCGTCCCAGCTGGCCTGCCGCTGCCGCCGGTTCTCCCCACTGGCCCGGCGCCATCGATATGCCCCTAATCCGCCGCCGCCCTCCCCCTCCCCCCTCCCAGATCTGCCGCCGGTCGAATCCGCGCGTCACCTTTCTCCCCAAATCGATCTGCCAAGCCTTCATCTGCGTCTCACCAACCACGCCACTAGCCACCCCCAGCACCTCGACGCCGGTATCCCCCAACAACCCAAAGGTGAGCTAGGGGGCACTCATTTCTTTTCCTTTTTTGATATTTATTCGCAACATTTTTTACATGGAAAGTCAATATATGACATGATGATATGGATGATATGTGTTATGAAATTTGATATTATGTATGAATTATATGAATAATTTGGATAGATATGATAATATATTATTTTATATATGCATATTGGTATGAATATATGTTTTAAATTTTTGTTTTTAAATGGGTACATGTGTGTATGAGTTTGAGAGAATATGTATGTGTGATTGCTATGAAGATATGGATACGTAGGTCAATTCATGTGTACTAGCAAGCTATGGTTTAGCAACATGAAAAGAGAACGAAAATAAAAGGAAATTTAAAAAGAAAAAGTTACTACCAAAAATTTGATCTTTTGTTAATATGTGGATATGCGTGGAAATATTTGCAAATGCTATCTTTCATATGTGTGGTATACAATGCTGGCATATATGTTACATCGCACTTACCCTCCATTTTTTATTGATCGATGAATAATGAGTTAATGACATGTTCGTATAATTTGGTGCAGATGGCCGGTGGAAGTGCGGAATGGAAGGGCATGCTTGAGACATACGCGGGAGGCGATGCCATCAAGTTGGTGAAGATGGAAGAAATTTCTAGTTGCTATGGAGGTGTGAACGAAATATGTCATGGGGCGGGACGTGTGTACATACATGGTATGCTGGGGGAGAGAAAGCGTATGGTTCCCGCCGAGGGGACACCTCCCGTCGAAATCCTTATTTGGGCAATGGATGAGGCGGAATCCAAGGATCCGAAACAAAGAGAGCATTGGGCTAAGTACGACTCTCGCTTTTGTTTTGTGGAGGCTGGAGCGGTCAAGGAGGTGGCCTAGCTTGAGCCGAGAACGAGGCATGCCCTGGTTCTTTGGGACGACACTGCGGAGACTGATGTTGATGCGGTGGAGATGGAGCATGGCGATGCGGTGGAGATGGAGCTGGCCGATGAGGTGAAGATGATGGTTGATGCGCCTCGGGCTAGGCTGCAGGATCATGCCGCTAAAGGTTTATGACTATCACTATTGAAAAAAGGCTTATAGGTGGGTTCACATTAATGGCGGGCGAAGACTCAGAACCACCACTGCTATGTTGGCAAAGTACCAGTGGCGGGTAAAAAAATCCGCCAGCCACTGCAATGGGGATAGCAGTGGCGTGTTAAAAGACCACCCGCAACTTGTTTTTTTTTTTTACAAATTTAGCCGGGGAATAAAAGTAGCTGTGGCGGGCCTACAACTTGTGACCGCCACTGGTTTGTAACGCACCAGTGGCAGGCGGTAAGTTTGGTTGGCACCGCAATATTTCACTAACCCGCGCCAATTTTTTGTAAAGTTTTCAAAAGTTAGCCGTGGCAAGCAACGACGGACGCCGGCCACATATATGGTAGATAATGTAAGTCCATATTTTTTAGTGGACCCAGAATAATATAAAATTTGGGTGTGGCACCTGATTGCTGTGTATTAAACATAGAAAAGGTTTGAATGGGATTTTCCCCTTTATTTTCCAAAGACCATTTTTCCCTTTTTAGTGGCCAACAAATCATGTGTGGTATGCCACGATGTAAGGAAGTAGGCACCCTCCGAGGTATGCCACGGTGTACTGTTCCTCTGGTGTACCATCACATAGGCTAAACGATGGCTAACATTGTTGTTGGAGCGGATCCCATCTCACTGTTGTTTTGCTTCGTGGCTGCAATTTATCTGCGACCACATAGAGAGAGAGAGAGAGAGAGAGAGAGAGAGAGAGAGAGAGAGAGAGAGAGAGAGAGAGAGAGAGAGAGAGAGAGAGAGAGAGATGATGATGATGATGATGATGGCAACATCTTAGGCCCTGTTTGGTTCCAAATAAGTCACCAACTTATAAGTCGAAAAGTGAAAAAAGTGACTTATTTTGCCAAACAGACCCGACTTATACGCCACCCCAACTTATAAGTCATAAGTTGCTCCGCCCCAACTTAAAACTTATAAGTCACCCCCTTTTGCGTGGGTTCCACCACCTGCATGATGTTCATTGGTGTGGGAAGGTGTGTCAGGTGACTTATAAGTCAGGTGACATCCAAACATGCGTGACTTATAAGTCAGTGGTTTTAAGTCACATGCCTTATAAGTCAGGTGACTTATTGGAACCAAACAGGCCCTTACCTGTGCTATGCAAAGTGTCCTGCAAGTGGTGGTTGGCGGAATTAGTGGAGCCGCGGGGTCTCCTACCGAGCCAGCATGGGTGGGAGCTAGGGCTGAACCAAAAGCTCGTAGCTCGCGAGCTTAATGAGCGCTCGATAGTTCGGCTCGTTAAGCTCGTAGCTTGCTTCTTAATGAACAGAGCCAATCATTGATTTTAGCTCGTTCAGCTTAAAGAGCTTAACGAGCGAGCTAACGAGTTTCACGAGTATCTCGTTAAGCTCGTTAGTAACAACAGAACACATATTTTCATATTATGTGACAAACTTTTTGTATCATCTCAGCCCATCTATTTAATCTAATCGACATATGAGGCAACAAACTACTTTATTTCTTTTTGTAGTCACCATATTTCATCTTGAAAACCATACCTACACATTCATCATGTATATCATAACTCATTATAATCTATTAACGAGCGCTCGCGAGCGCTCATGAGCTTAACGAGCTTCAAACGAGCCGAGCCGAGCAGGGTTTTCTGCTCGTTAATCTTAACGAGCTTAACGAGCCGAGCCTTAACGAGCACGAGCTTAACGAGTACGAGCTTAACGAGCCGAGCTGCTCGTTAGTCCAGCCCTAGTGGGAGCTTCTACAGGTGAGTCGGGTTGATGCCACTTGTATCCATGTCGTGATGCTTTGGTGTGGCAATTACCCATGCTTTAGCTTATTAGTAATGTAATGGAGAATGTTGGTAAGTGTCATTCATATCTCTATAAGCGCCCTGTTTTTGTCTTTTGTGTTCACTTGCTCTAGTCGGGCCGGTGTTTGAAGGAGTGGATTGTTGTGTACTCTTATATACTACCCGGCGAAGTGCCCCCATAGCCACCAACCGTCCAGGGTTCACGACGGCAAGGGTTCTAGCAGGCAAAGCCCGAGGACAAGCACCGCGTAGCGCCCGGGCATGCAACATGTTGGCTAGGGCATACACAAACAAGCCCAACAACCCAAGATCCTCACAACCCCACACCGAAAAGCCGGGCATGCAACACGTGGAGTCAGGCCCACGTGTGCACAAGTCTCTCGGGACTGAACCAGCTCGGCAGGAGGCGAACCGGCTGCCATGCCGACCCAGACTCACATCACCGGTGCCAAACAACGCGCGAGACATAGCATCAAAGCGAGACGGGAATTCATGTCCGGATCCACATGCGATAAAGATCAGCAGCTGAGAAAGCTCGGGGGTAACCGATTTGTCGGTAGTATCAGGCCCATATGTGTGGTGGACTCGACGCAAAGGGAGGTGCCTCAACGGGGTGGCGCTAAGAGCATCTTCAACAGCTGCGCTATAGCGCCGCGCGCTAAAAACCTGTTAGGGCGCGCGCTGCGGCATGTTTTGCGCGCCCGCCTGCGCTGGCTCCAGCAGCCGCGCCATAATGCAGCGCGCGTGACTCGCCGGGCATTTTGCATATATGGATATTTTGGACAAAAATGAACATGTAAAAATTTGACACAAACAAGTTGATGAATAAAAGTTCATGCCCACAAGTTCATCAAAATCATGCCCACAAGTTCATCCAACCAAGTTCAAATGCAAACTAAAAGTTTAAGACATGAAAGACACATCAATCTTCATCTTCCTCTTCTTCGTCTTCGTCTTCATCTTCCGAAGACGACTCTTCCGCCTCCGAAGATGAACCTTCCTCCCTATCCTCATCACGCACCGCATCACGCACCGCATCATGTGAAGCTCCGACGGTGTTGGCAAGATCTTCAACGGCATCTTCATGGGAATGTGAGTGAGAAGCCATGGCGGCCGGAGGTGCACCCATACCTCCCATGAGAGAAGCAAAACTCATGCCTCCCATGGCGGCGATAGCGTCGGAGGGTGCTCCAAAGCCACCCATGCCTCCCATGGCGGCCGGAGGTGCACCCATGCCTCCCATGGCGGCCATAGCGTCGGAAGGTGCTCCAAAGCCACCCATGCCTCCCATGGCGGCCGGAGGTGCACCCATGCCTCCCATGCCTCCAAAGCCACCAATGCCTCCCATGGCGCCGAGGCCACCGCCACCCATGGCGCCGAGGCCACCCATGCCTCCCATGGCGCCGAGGCCACCGCCTCCCATGGCGCTGAAGCCACCCATGCCTCCCATGGCGCCGAGGCCATCGCCACCCATTGCACGAACCAAGGCTCTTTTTCGGATCAAGACTTCTTGTTGGGCAAGATTGACATACTCCTTTTGCGCCGCATTGAGGTTAGATGTGTCCATGAAGAACAAGTGCTTCTCCCATTCCA
Source organism: Triticum timopheevii (assembly GCA_963921465.1). Lineage (NCBI taxonomy): Eukaryota > Viridiplantae > Streptophyta > Magnoliopsida > Poales > Poaceae > Triticum > Triticum timopheevii. The sequence continues at coordinate 570,653,609 of OY997264.1, forward strand.
ACAACTTAGCTCGCTCCTCGTTGCTCACTTTCCTCTCCTCCAAAGTCACCTTTCTCTCCTCGGCCGCCACCCTTCTCTCCTCGGTCGCCAACCTCCTCTCCTCGGCCACGGCATCTTGGGTCCTTGCCATTTTCCTCACCTCATTCGCTTCGACCCTTGCCTTCACAATAGCTTCCATAGCATTTTTGAGCTCATCATCTCCTTTCTTCTTCTTCTTGTCGGTTTTGTCTTTCTTGCACCCATCCGGTCGTTTTGGCTTCGAGTATGAAACCGAGTTGGGTGTGGGGCTTCTCTTGCCGTCATCACTTGATGCATCATCCTCCTCATCATCATCATTCATCTCAATTGCCCGCTTCCGTTTGTTGCTCAAATGCAAATCCTCCAAACCATCACGCTTCTTCCATTTCTCATCATACTTTAACACTTCATAGCAATGAGGCAAGGTAAAGATCCTGCCTTTCTTGATCTTCCCCTTCTTGGTTGTCCTTGTCTCATTTTTGAACAAGTTTTGTGCAATGTTGAACTACAAGAAAAACAAAACAAGTTAGCACTTCGGTCACCAAAAACAAGTATGATGAACATATATGAGATGCCACTTACTTGATCATCCTCATTTGTGCCACTTGGGTTAATCTTGTCCACCGACTTTTGCGCGGCTGCCCACTTTTGACAATCCGAGTTGATTGTCGACCATCGGGACCGAAGTGATCTCTCGGAGCGGTAAATTCCACTCTTGTTGTGAGCATTATAGTGTTCTGTCATTCGCCCCCAATACGCGTCTCTACTTTGATCACCTCCAATGGATGGATCCTTGGAGACATGCAAATAAGTGTTGCATAGTAACTTGTCATCGGTGGTGGAGTAATTGCCCGCTCTTCCTCTCGGCGCCTCGACAATTCCCTCACCCTCCTCGTCCACCTCAAACTCATGGTCTTCGAAATAGATGTCATTGGTTTGAGACCAATGCGAATTGTTGGTGTCGTGGTTCTAAGTCTGACAGTAGAGTGGGGGGTAGGTATGGAGAGGCAAGGTCCTAGCTATGGAGAGGTTGTAAACACAAGCGATGTACGAGTTCAGGCCCTTCTCAGAGGAAGTAAAAGCCCTACGTCTCGGAGCCCTGAGGCGGTCGAGTGGATTATGTGTATAGGTGTTACAAGAGTGCGAACCCTTCTGCCTGTGGAGGGGGGTGGCTTATATAGAGTACGCCAGGACCCCTGCCAGCCCACGTAACGAAGGGTTTAAAGCATATTAAGTCTGGGGCGTTACTGGTAACGCCCCACATAAAGTGCCTTAACTATCATTAAGTCTATTCAATTACAGGCCGTTGCAGTGCAGAGTGCCCTCTGACCTTCTGGTGGTCGAGTGTATCTTCATGGTCGAGTGCATCTCCATGGTCGAGTCCTTCTGGTCAGTCGAGTGGGTTCCTCGTTGGTCGACTGGAAGGTGATCTCTTCTAAGGATGTCCCTGGGTAGGACATTTAGGTCAGGCCTATGACCCTACCCTAGGTACATGAATCCATCATTAGCCCCCGAATGGATTGAGGTTTGAATGAGGAAGGAGTTGATGCTGTTTCCGATTGACTTTTGCATACTGGCTATGTGTCGTTCTGGATTAAGATCTTTTTTGTTGATAACGAGCAACTTTTCTTCAGTCGACTCGATCCATTCTTGCCTTTCGTCGAGTGATCTTTTAGACTTTGCTGGTTCCCGAGCGACGGATCGCAGGAAATCTCGCGTCTGACAGACCGATCTGCCGTTCGCGGATTCCATGGGATACGAAATTTGGGGAAGCGCGCGAAGCGGAACGAACCGTGGCGCTCGGACGGGACGGGACATAGACGCCTCGATCTCCGCGCCGCTTTTCCGCCACGTATCGTGTCGATGCAACTGTTTCGGGATATGATTAGGTTGCCTGGGTCCACCTGTCATCCACTCGGAAGGGATGTTATAAACGCAACCAGCGAGGGTTTTCTGAACAGTACTCCATTCTTTCTCTTCTGCTCTCCTCGTCTCCGCCCAACGCGCTCGCTTTCGCCCCCGCAAAGCTCTTCCTCGCGCACCTCGCCGGCAGCCATGGTCAAGGAGAAGACGGCGGCGCTGGAGCGCGCAAAGAAGGCGTCGGCGACGGAGAAGGCGTCGGCGGCAGAGAAGGCGAAGGGGAGATCCACCAGCCGCAGTGGGTCTTCGTCGAGATCCCGCCTGCCGATGGGCTGGGTCCAGGGAGATTGGATCCAGTCGACCATCAGGGAGAAGGATCTCCTCGACATGGCCGACGATGGGCTGATCCCCCATGGCGCCGCAAGACTTCCAGGGAAAGAGTGGCAACCTCAGCCGGAAGAGGGTGAGTGTGTGCTCCTGGCCACTCATATTGATTGAGGATTTTCTTTGCCACCGAGCATTTTCTTTCGTGGTTTTTTGAACTTCTTTGGAGCCCAACTCCACCACTTTACTCCGAACTCCATCGCGTATCTTGCTGCATTCGTATCCATGTGCGAGAGTTTCCTGGGCTGTCGACCGCACTGGGGCTTGTTCAAGCACATCTTCACGTGTCGTTCTCAGACCGTGAAGAAGGCGAGTCCAGGCGATGAGAAGACCCAAGTTTTCCAAATGTGCGGGGGTCTGGGAATTCAAGTGAGGAACAAGAGCACCTTCCCAGCTATGACGTTTCCCGAGTCGGTCAGGGGCTGGCAGTCGACTTGGTTCTACTGCCAGAACGAGCTGACGCCGGGGCAGTCGAGTGGACTCCCCCCATTCACCATGAGTCGAGTGAACAAGCCCTCCACTCTGAAGGTGGTTCCGGAGGAGAGGGCTGATGTGAAGATGTTGATGGATCGCGTGGTGCAGTTGGTTCGGGACGGCGTGACTGGCATGGACCTTCTGGAGGTTTTCCTTCGGCGGCGAATCCAGCCTCTTCAGTTCCGGAGCCATGGCATGTGGTTGTACTGCGGGACTGAAGACGAGACTCGAGTCCACCCGGAAGCAGTCGACGACGCCACGGTGGAAAGATGGATGGCCGCGGTCACTGGGAACAAGGATAATCCCCGTGGATCCAGGAGGATTCCCCCACTCGACCATCACACCGTTCCAGATAAGGTATATTTGCTCTGCCTTCCATTGTGTATTTGTCAAATTTGTTTCTGTATGTTCTGCGACTTGGTCGACTGATCTCTGTCTTGACGTCTTCCAGGCCCTCACCGACCTGTATTCGATGCCCAATGGAGCTCAGGCTCCGACTGAGGAGGGAGAAGCCAGCGGGGGCGAGAGCCAGGAGGAGTGGGATTCAGACGCTGCCGAAGATGACGATGATGACGACGACGATGATGAGGACGAAGAGGAGGAGGAGGAGGAGGTTGCACCACCGCGCTCGGAAAGGCGGTCGAAGCTTGTTCATGACCCCGCGACTGAACGCGGTAAGGGGGTGGCGACTGCCTTGCAGTCGACCAAACGCCCTCGGACCGCTTCTCCGGTGCCGAGTGAAAGGGCTCTGAAACAGTCGAAGGTGGCTCCGCCGAAACCCACCAAGCTCCTGCCGAAGATGAAGGTGTCCATCCCCACCATATCCGGGTAAACATGTTACTTGAGTTCTCTTGTTTTGTATAAGCTTTATCTCTGGTTGATACTTGAGTTGGTCGACTGATTCTTTGGAACTTCAGTGCTGCAACTTCTGAGACCTCAGGCAAGGCTGACGACCATGAGATGGAGGACACAGCAACCTCAAATCCTGGTACTGTACTCTCAATTCTGTCCTTAGTCGACTGACTCATGATTTCTAACTTTGATTCCTTTTCTGAAGCTCCACCCCATGACATTATCACCCTTCCTGAGGATGATGATGATGAGGATGAAGAACCGCTGAGGCACAGGATGAGCAGGAAGGCGTCTACTGGTATGGCAACCCCGGATGCGACGGCGCCCGAGACTGTGGTCACGGAGGGGGAGAACCCCACTCGACACACCGTGTCTTCCGCGGTGCCGTTGACGAGTGCTCATCCCACTTCGTCGAGTGCTGCCCAACCCTCGCTCTTCACAACACATCACGTCCCAGAAGACCAGGCCAGCGCTGCTAAGGAGGCGATACGCCAAGCGGGGATTATGATGGAGCAGGTGAAGATCGTCCGGGATGCAAGCCAAGCAGCTTATGACGCTAGCTCCGCCCTTCAAAGCAATGTTCAGGTCAGTCAACCACCGCCTGTTCTGTTAGGATATGTTATCAAAACTTTTTCTTTCTGAAATCCATAGCAATCACCCACTGGATGTGTCGAGAAAAAACTCCGTGTTAGCGGGGGCACGCTGAGTGCACCCACTGGGTGTAGTCCCCAAGGCTAAGGTCGACTGCTGGCAGTCGGCTTTAGGCTTTATAAGTAAAGGTTGTTCATCATTCGACTTGATCGAATGGTTTCCGACTGGTCGACTCTATCTTGAACAGAACTAGTGGGGGCACGCTGAGTGCGCCCACTGGGTGTAGTCCCCGAGACTGTGGTCGACTGCTTGCAGTCGACTACAGTCTGAAGAGCACGTCTTTTTTTTTGGTCGACTAGTCGACTCTGTCTTGAACAGAACTAGTGGGGGCACGCTGAGTGCACCCACTAGGTGTAGTCCCCGAGACTACGGTTGAATGCTTGCATTCGACTGTAGTCTTAGAAACGTATGATTTTTCCCTATCCACTCGGAAGTGAATCATCTTTGATATTTTGTCGATTGGTTCTTCGTAGAAATCTTGTGACCTTGCGGCTCGCTATACGGAACTGGAGCAGAAGCACATTCAGCTCGAGCTGGATCTGAAGCTGGTGCAGGAGAATCTGACGAAGGCGAAGGAGGAGACCAAAGGTATGTTCGGTGAGACCTCGACGACTCCTTTTTCCTTCCATTTGTTTCAAAATCTGACTTTGCTGTAACTTGCAGGCAAGGTGAGGGAGGCCCAGAAGAAGATGGACCTTGAGCTAGCTGAGAAGATCAAGCTTGCTGACGAGAAGTTAGCTTCAGTCACCAAGCTTGAACAGGAAAATACCAATCTGAGAGCTGCTCTGGCGATTGCCTCCAAGGATGTTGACCGACTGAAAGCTGACAAGACTACCCTGACCGAGAAGATCAACCAATTGACTGGGAAGAAGAATGACCTGGAAGGCTTCCTGGGTGGTCTTGCCAAGAAATTGTTCCTTATGCTCGAAGGTAATCTTTTTCACTCGACCAACATTTTCAACTGTGATGCTTCCATTCGACCATTGTCTTGATTCGGCGTTTTGTCCTTGCAGAATTCTGTCGGAACTTTGAAGAAGAGACTAGCCAGTTGGAGCCGAACCTTGACCCTGTCAATTCTCCGATGAATGATGAAGTTGCTATGAATGTCTTCCGACTGGAGTCCCGCGTTGCAGCTGTTGTGGACTATCTTGCAAGGCTGAAGGTCGCCACTTCTCACATCGACTCGATGCTTTGGCCCGGGGCAACAATTCAGAATGACCTCGAGTCGTTGATGGCTCGACTAAACGCGGTCCCCGACCGTGTGCAAGAGTGGAAGAAGTCCTCGGCTCGGTGCGGCGCAGATGTTGCCCTGTGTCTGGCCCGAGTCCACTGCAAGGACGCGCGAGAAGAGAAGCTGGCGGCTCTCCGAGTGGCCAACACCAAGAAACACGACTTCAGGTCCTTCATGGAAACTTTCATCGCTGCTGCTACCCGGATCGCAGACGGGATCGACCTCGACGAGTTCGTTGCTCCTTCCAGCCCTCCACAGGAGGGGTAAAAAACTTTTCTTTAAGCCCGACCCTTTAAATTTGCCTCGGTATGCCGAGTGGAATTGTAACCGGTAAACCTTAACAGGCTTAGTGCCTGAGCACTCTCGGTTCCTTTAGGTATCGACCTAAACTTGGATTTGATATATGGATATGATTGCTCTTGGTTCGAATTGTCCTTTGCAGGTTCACAGCAGGATGCCCACTGCAGTCGACTTATTCCTTAGGCGAGCACTGGGCTGCAGCTAAGCCTCCGAGTGAGAGGTTTGCTCTTCACTCGGTAGTATTTTTATAACTTAGGCGAACGCTGGGCTGCAGCTAAGCCTCCGAGTGAGAGGTTTGCTCTTCACTCGGTAGGATTTTTTATAACTTAGGCGAGCGCTGGGCTGCAGCTAAGCCCCCGAGTGAGAGGTTTGCTCTTCACTCGGTAGGATTTTTTATAACTTAGGCGAGCGCTGGGCTGCAGCTAAGCCCCCGAGTGAGAGGTTTGCTCTTCACTTGGTAGGATTTTTATAACTTAGGCAAGCGCTGGGCTGCAGCTAAGCCCCCGAGTGAGAGGTTTACTCTTCACTCGGTACGATTTTCACGTTGTATTTGTGGCGAAGCTCGGAGGAGAGAGTCGCAGTCTATCTGCACCTCGTCCTCCTTGCGAGCCCACATTATACTTATGGCGTAGCTCAGAGGAGAGGGTCGCAGTCGACCTGCACCTCGTCCTCCTTGCAAGCGTATGTTGTACTTAGGCGAGCACTGGGCTGCAGCTAAGCCTCCGAGTGGAAGTCTGGCTTATCACTCGGTAGGATTTTTATAACTTAGGCGAGCACTGGGCTGCAGCTAAGCCCCCGAGTGGAAGTCTGGCTTACCACTCGGTAGGATTTTTATAACTTAGGCGAGCACTGGGCTGCAGCTAAGCCCCCGAGTGGAAGTCTGGCTTACCACTCGGTAGAATTTTTTATAACTTAGGCGAGCACTGGGCTGCAGCTAAGCCCCCGTGTGGAAGTCTGGCTTACCACTCGGTAGGATTTTTTATAACTTAGGCGAAACGGATTCGCGGCTAAGCCTCCGAGTGAAAGTCTGGCTTACCACTCGGTAGGATTTTTTATAACTTAGGCGAAACGGATTCGCGGCTAAGCCTCCGAGTGGAAGTCTGGCTTACCACTCGGTAGGATTTGTACAAACTTAGGCGAAACGGATTCGCGACTAAGCCACCCACTGGGGGAAAAAGTGACAAAAATTATGAAGGAATTATGGCACTATTATTTTGAAATCCATGAACTACAGAAGTATTTTATTACAACTCATCCGAGTGGAAAACTTTTAAGTGTAAAACGGGCGGAGCAGATCCGCATTCCAAGCTCGGGGCTCTTCGATATTGTGTTCGACGTTGTAGAGACGGTATGCCCCGTTGTGGAGAACTTTGGTGACGATGAAGGGTCCTTCCCAAGAAGGAGCGAGCTTATGCTATTTCTGCTGATCCACTCGGAGAACTAGATCTCCTTCTTGGAAGGCTCGACCCCTCACATTCCTGGCGTGGAAGCGACGCAGGTCCTGTTGATAGATGGTCGATCGGATCAGAGTCATCTCCCTTTCTTCCTCTAGAAGGTCGACTGCGTCCTAACGCGCTTGCTCAGCTTCTGCTTCGTTGTAGAGTTCAACTCGAGGAGCATTGTGAAGAATATCACTCGGCAAGACTGCTTCAGCTCCATAGACCAAAAAGAATGGAGTTCTTCCCGTCGACCGATTGGGTGTGGTCCGCAAACCCCAAAGCACCGAAGGAAGTTCGTCAACCCATGCTCCAGCCGCGTGCTTGAGATCACGCATCAGTCGGGGTTTTAAACCCTTGAGGATTAAGCCATTGGCTCGCTCCGCTTGTCCATTCGACTGGGGATGAGCGACTGAAGCGTAGTCGACTCGTGTGCCTTGAGCGTTGCAGAAATCCTTGAATTCTTCCGAGTCAAAGTTCGACCCATTATCCGTAATGATGTTGTGCGGGACCCCATATCTGAACGTCAACTCCCTGATGAAGGTAACTGCAGTACTGGCGTCAAGATTCTTGATTGGTTTAGCCTCAATCCACTTCGTGAACTTGTCGACTGCGACCAGTACGTGCGTGAAACCACTTCGACCTATTCTCAAGGGACCAACCATGTCCAACCCCCATACTGCGAACGGCCAAACGAGTGGAATGGTCTTCAGAGCTGACGCGGGCTTGTGTGACATATTGGAGTAGAACTGACATCCTTCGCACTTGTCCACTATTTCCTTTGCCATCTCATTCGCCCTTGGCCAGTAAAATCCAGCTCGGTATGCTTTGGCTACAATGGTCCGAGACGACGCATGGTGACCACAGGTCCCCGAGTGCATATCATCGAGAATGATTCGACCTTCTTCTGGCGTTATGCATTTTTGACCAACCCCAGTCGGGCTTTCTCTATACAGCTGTCCTTTGATAACGGTAAAGGCTTTGGATCGACGGACGATCTGCCGAGCCTCTTCCTCATCCTCTGGGAGCTCTTTTCTCAGGATATACGCGATATAGGGAATTGTCCAGTCGGGAGTGACCACTAAAACCTCCATGACCAAGTCGACCACTGCTGGGACCTCAACCTCAGTCGGATCTGTGGCACTCTTGGGTTGTGGAGCTTCCTCTGTGAAGGGATCTTCTTTAACTGACGGAGTGTGTATATGCTCCAAAAACACACCACTCAGAATGGCTTCTCTTTTGGAACCTATCTTTGCCAGATCATCTGCTGCTTGATTTTTCAGTCGGGGGATGTGATGGAGCTCCAACCCCTCGAACTTCTTTTCCAGCTTCCTCACTGCATTGCAGTATCCAGTCATGGCTGGGCTTCTCACGTCCCACTCCTTCATCACCTGGTTGACCACTAAATCTGAATCGCCATAAACCATCAGGCGACGGACGCCGAGTGAGATGGCCATGCGCAATCCATATAAAAGGGCCTCATACTCTGCCTCATTGTTGGAGGAGTCAAAGTGAATCTGGAGCACATATCTAAGCTTATCTCCTCTGGGGGAAACCAGAACAACCCCAGCACCAGAACCATTCAGCATCTTAGAGCCATCGAAGAACATGGTCCAATGCTCCGAGTGAACTTCAGTCGGCTGCTGTTGTTCAATCCACTCGGCGAGGAAATCTGCTATTGCCTGGGACTTAATGGCTTTCTTTGCCTCAAACTTGATATCAAGGGGAAGAAACTCGACCAGTTGCATCTCTGTTGTGCAGAATCTTTGATAGTGGGGCGTCGCTGACGACTGTGATAGAATGATCAGAGAAATAATGAGCAACTTTCTTTGTGGTCATGTATATTCCATACACAAGCTTCTGATAATGAGGATATCTCTGCTTGGATGGAGTCAAGACTTCAGACAAATAATACACCAGGCGCTGAACTTTGAAGGCTTTTCCTTCTTCTTCCCGCTCGACCGTAAGTACTGTACTGACGACTTGTCCTGTGGCTGCAATATAAAGCAACAAAGGCTCTTTGCTGATTGGAGCAGCAAGCACCGGCTAGGTGGAGAGCAGAGCTTTTAGCTCGGCAAACGCTGCATCAGCTTCTGGAGTCCACTCGAACTTGTCTGCCTTCTTCATCAGTCGGTAAAGAGGCAATGCCTTTTCACCGAGTCGTGAGATGAATCGACTTAATGCGGCCAAGCATCCAGTAAGCTTCTGGACATCGTGCACTCGCACAGGGCGTTTCATTCGGAGAATAGTGCCGATCTTCTCTGGATTAGCATCGATCCCTCGCTCGGAAACGAGAAAACCGAGTAACTTTCCACCAGGAACTCCGAATGTGCACTTTGATGGAGTGAGCTTGATATCGTACCTTCTGAGGTTGGCAAATGTTTCGGCGAGGTCAGCAAGCAGGTCGGAACCTTTTCGCGACTTAACGACGATATCATCCATATACACTTCCACATTTCGACTGATTTGAGTGAGAAGACACTTCTGAATCATACGCATAAATGTGGCTCCGGCATTCTTGAGGCCGAATGGCATGGTGATATAGCAGAAGCACCCGAATGGAGTGATGAAAGCTGTTTTTACTTCGTCGGGTCCATACAGACGGATCTGATGATACCCGGAATATGCGTCTAGAAAAGACAATCTCTCACATCCCGCGGTCGAGTCAACAATTTGATCTATGCGAGGGAGAGGAAAATGATCTTTCGGGCAGGCCCGATTGATGTGCTTGAAGTCAATGCACATGCGGAGTGATTTGTCCTTCTTGGGAACCATGACGACATTAGCGAGCCACTCGGAGTGGTATATCTCTCGGATAAATCCTGCCGCCAACAGTCGAGCCACTTCCTCACCAATAGCTTTTCTCTTCTGGACGGCGGACCGCCGAAGATGCTCTTTGACTGGTTTTGCTGATTTGTCGACTCTGAGGCGATGCTCAGCCAGTCCCCTGGGAACACCTGGCATGTCAGCTGGCTTCCATGCAAAAATGTCCCAGTTCTCACGGAGGAATTGGATGAGCGCTTCTTCCTATTTCGGGTCGAGTATCGTGGAGATGTGGGTCGGGGCTGCATTGGGGTCGGTCGGGTGAATGTGAACAGGCTTTGTCTCACCAGACGACTGAAATGCAGACTCTGTGGCTGGTTTCTTGGATCGCAACAAATCACTCGGATCTGCGTTTTGCTTGTATTCTTCGAACTCGACCGCTGTCACCTGGGAATCGGCAATCTTCGAGCCCTTTCTGAAAGCATTCTTCTGCCTTTTTCTGATCGCCAGTGACAGTGATCACCCCTTTGGGACCTGGCATTTTCAGTTTGAGGTACTCGTAACATGGTCGAGCCATGAACCGTGCGTAGGCGGGCCTCCCCAAAATGGCGTGGTACGCGCTCTGAAAATCCACAACCTCAAAGGTCAACTTTTCCTTGCGAAAATGTTTTGAGTCGCCAAAAACCACGTCCAGGGCTATTTGGCCGAGTGAGTTGGCTTTCTTCCCTGGTATGACTCCGTGGAAACTCATGTTGCTGGTGCTCAGTCGGGACATCGGGATGCCCATTCCCTTCAGTGTGTCAGCATACAACAAGTTCAGCCCACTGCCACCTTCCATCAGCACTTTCGTCAGTCGAGTGCCTTCGACAACTGGATCGACCACCAAAGCTTGCCTCCCAGGGGTGGCAATATGAGTCGGGTGATCAGATTGGTCGAATGTGATGGGTGTTTGGGACCATTTCAGATAACTTGGTTTTGCTGGGGCAACCATATTCACCCCACGGTTAATGACTTTCAGTCGACTCTTGCTTTCCACATCCGCGAAGATCATCAGAGTGGAGTTGATATGCGGATATTCTTCCTCACTGTCCTCTTTGTCTCCGGCCTTGTCTGACTCTTTCTCCTTGTCCTTAGACTGTTTTCCCTGAAACTGCTAGATCAGGAGTCGACACTGGCGAGTGGTGTGCTTTGGGTAAATAATGTTGCCCTCTTCATCTTTCTTCGTGTGGATGTGGCACGGCATATCCATCACGTCATTTCCTTCTTTATCCTTTACTTTCTTAGGATTCCAGGATCCTTTTGGCTTCCCTTTGAACTTTCCCTGAGTCACGGCCAGGGCCTCTCCAGGAGCTGCTGGCTCGGCTTTCCGCTTCTGTTTCCGACTGGAATTTCCCTTCTCCGACTGACTTGGCTTATACTTGCCGCTTCGGAGTCGGTCCTCTTCCTCGCCATTGGCGTACTTGGTAGCAATCTCCATCATCCGACTCAGGGTCATGTCCCCGGTTCGACCAAACTTCAGACTCAATTCCCTGTTCTTGACGCCATCTTTGAAGGCGCAGACTGCGTGATGATTAGACACATTTTCCATAGTATGGTGCAGAGTGATCCACCTCTGAATGTACTCTCTGAGAGTCTCATTGGTCTTCTGCACACAAACTTGCAGCTCTGTCAAACCAGCTGGTCGCTTGCAGGTTCCTTCAAAAGTTCTGACGAACACTCGGAACGTATCTTCCCAAGTGTAAATACTGCTAGGAGGTAACTGATTCAACCACGCTCTGGCTGAACCTTCCAGCATGAGGGGCAGATGCTTCATGGCCACCTCGTCATTCCCACCACCAATCTGAACAGCCACTCGGTAGTCCTCAAGCCAAGTTTCAGGCTTGGACTCCCCAGTGAATTTGCTGACTCCTGTCGCCAACCTGAAATTGGGGGGAATCACCGCGGCTCTGATAGCCCTGCTAAAACACTCTGGAACGGAAACATGCACTCGACTGCTCGTGGGTACATCTCTCTCGGGTCCACCTCGATGGGCTCTGTTCCGGTCGACCAAGCCTTGCACGATAATGGATCGCGCGTCGAAGCCTGGTTCCCTGGGGTCGACTAGAACTCTTCGTCCCGTACTGAACTGACGCCTGTCATCCTGTCGCCGAGGAGCGTAAGACCCTTCCCTCGGAGGGGAAATGGGCACTCGACGCCTGTCATCCTGGTCGAGTCGGTCTCCATACTGATCTCGCTGATTGTCGCGCCCTTCCCGCCGCGGAGGCGATCTGGGACTGTGAGCCGACTGAACCGTATTCGCAGCGACGGATCGACTGTGAATTCGGTTGCGTGACTGCGACACGGCTGAGTTCTGGTCCCCAGCTGCTCGGAGCAAATCTCTGATCTGCATCAAGCCTCTCCCAGCTTCCGACTGTGAAGGCTGGATGGACTCTGCTATACGGGTTGCAGCTGCTAAATTCTGAATTGGCGTGCGGTATACCTGAGTCGGCGGGAAGAGCCGACGTCGACTGGCTTCGGGGAGTCGTTGCCGCGCGCGCTCGTCGAGTGCTCGCTGAAGGTTCTCCAGACGAGCGCGTTCAGCCACATTGGCCAAACGTGCCTCCTCCAAGGCGCGAGCCTCGGGGGTTTCTCCCGTAATGGGAGTATGCAGGGCATCCATGTTCCTGCGGCGAAGCTCTTCTCTCTGCAGAGAGTCGAGTGCCTCGGGCTGGTACTCTTCGTGGTCCTGTGCGGGGCTACCTCCACCGCCCGCTCTACCGCCATGGGCGAAGCCAGGAGGACTGCGGGGCCCGTCGACCATGAGAATTTCCGTCGCTGGATCACTGCTATCGCATTCGGATGCAGTCTCTACGGAGCCAGTCGTCAGATCGAACAGGCCGTAGAGGGATTCGTCGGGCTCGATTGCCGCAACTTGCGCGATGGCCGTCTGGCGAGCCACCGCGTGCTTCACCCACCGCTGAAGCCTCGACCGACCAGAGCGCTTGCGCTGGTGGGAGACCGGACGGGTGGTCGATAAAGGAGTCGACCGATAGGGGGCCGACGGTTGCCGCAGCAGAACGCCGCGGACACATGCGCGAAAATGCGTCGCACCGCGGACGGGGAGCGCATCAACGTCAAGTGGAGCCTCCTGGAGCCACGCAGAGTCGTCGGCGACAAAGGTGAGAGCGCCAAGACGGATCTCGCGCCCTTCGACCAAAACTCCAGCAGTCATCATGATGAAAGTACTCGGAAATACTGCAACTTCTCCACAAAATCGCAAAAACACCTGCCCCACGGTGGGCGCCAACTGTCGTGGTTCTAAGTCTGACAGTAGAGTGGGGGGTAGGTATGGAGAGGCAAGGTCCTAGCTATGGAGAGGTTGTAAACACAAGCGATGTACGAGTTCAGGCCCTTCTCGGAGGAAGTAAAAGCCCTACGTCTCGGAGACCTGAGGCGGTCGAGTGGATTATGTGTATAGGTGTTACAAGAGTGCGAACCCTTCTGCCTGTGGAGGGGGGTGGCTTATATAGAGTACGCCAGGACCCCTGCCAGCCCACGTAACGGAGGGTTTAAAGCATATTAAGTCTGGGGCGTTACTGGTAACGCCCCACATAAAGTGCCTTAACTATCATTAAGTCTATTCAATTACAGGCCGTTGCAGTGCAGAGTGCCCTCTGACCTTCTGGTGGTCGAGTGTATCTTCATGGTCGAGTGCATCTCCATGGTCGAGTCCTTCTGGTCAGTCGAGTGGGTTCCTCGTTGGTCGACTGGAAGGTGATCTCTTCTAAGGATGTCCCTGGGTAGGACATTTAGGTCAGGCCTATGACCCTACCCTAGGTACATGAATCCATTAGTTAGACCCAACACCCATAGTGGACATGTATGCATCATCGTTGAGACTACAATTTTTTTGAACAATGCAAATAAGCTATCTATATGTAAAATGATGATGCATTGAAAAAATAAGAAGAAAAAAATACTTGGAAATTTTTTCACCTTGGGGGCATTTCGTCGAACACGTGGTGCGCGTCGGCGGCCGGCTCAACGAGTGAGCTCGCCGGCGCTTCGGTAGCCGCCACGGCCGTCGAACGCCCTGCAAGCTTCTTCCCCCTCGCCATGCCGGAGCCGTCCGCCGCCTTGTTCTTCTTCGCGGATGTTTTGCCCTTCTTCGGCCGCGCCGCATTGGGTACCTTCTTCGACGGTGCGGCGGCGGGATGGGATGGCGCCAGCGCGACGCCACCCGGCGCCAGCGCCGTACTCATCCGCGGCGGCAAGAAGAGGCTGCGCGCGAGGCCGACGCTCGGCGGAGCTCCGGCGGCGGCGACGCCCGCGCTCGCCGTGCTAGGATTTCCGGCGGGGCGGCGGCGGGGGGGGGGGGGGGGGGGGTCGCGGATGTACAGCGGGGTGAGCGGGGCGCCGGTGTGCGCGTCCATGGCGGGGGGCAGGGCGCCGGCGCCGGCGCGTACGGGGCGTAGGACAAGGAGAGGGAGAGAGTGCGGGCGCGAGCGCTCGAGTGTGCCGCGCGCTGTAGCTGGCGCTCCAAATACACCGCGCGGATAAGCGGTTTTGACCGCGCGCCCAACCCGTTATCGCGCACGCGCCGTTTTTGCGCGCCCGCTGGAGCGAGCCGCCGCGTAGCGCGCGCGCTAAAAAGGCCTTTTTTGCAGCGCGGCGCTAGTTTAGCGCGGCTGTTGGAGATGCTCTAACATTTCTTGCATTTGTTGCACCGCACTCTCCCGTCGCCGTCCAGACCAACGTTCATGCCTGGCCTTACCAACACCGAGGTCGTGTCGAAGTGTTGCGTGTACGAAAGCTTGCCATGATCTAGGGGTAGTTATGCCTGTTTGTTAGCCCTGTCCCTTGTTTTCTGGTGTTCCCGTATGTATTCTTATTCATGATAACACTCTTTGAGGGTAATTCATAAAATGAATGTTTGCTATATGTGTCGCCCACATCCGCTTAACTTCCTGACCGCAGTTGGTCTTTGCACCAATGGCGTAAATTTTCGGTTGTATTAGTTGCTTCGCTTCTTGTCTATAGTTGGTATTTGCACCGATGGCTACAATTGTTCTCTTCAAATAATTCACCTAACTTTCATTTTATGTTTCAAATAGTTTAATTAGCTTCGGCTCAGTTACTCTCTGTGTCAATGGTGCAACGGGTCATCTTGTGTTCCTAGTAAACCAAATGGTTCAGAGCAAACATGTTCCCCGGCTATGGAGAAAACATAATGAAGAGTACAAAGATAAAAATGCATGCAGATTTATCTGAGCAAGTCGCTCGGCTAAAGAAAAAACCATATGGTTTCGAGCCAACTAGTTGACGAAGGCTATCAAAGCTATGGAACAGGTAAAATGATAGGTCATAAGACAAAATCCCTACAAATCCATTGATGCAACTCCCTCATAATTAAGTACCAGACAATTTTCCAAACTAATTATTTTCAAAAGGGTTACACAACAGAAAGAGGAAAAGACGCATGTTGATTTTTGTGCTACATCGCATGAGATGCAAGATGTCTTGCATGGGAACTAACGATGCTCTTATCACCTCAAGGGTATACCCAACGCTGAGGAGGCCGCCATGGTCTTCCCTCCATGGGTGATGGGCACGTCGCGTCCAAGGTATGCCCAACGCCAAAAATAGCATCAAAGTTGTGCCCTAAGCGGTCGGCACACCACCGCAGAACTGGCTAGCAATGTTGGGCGCAAAAGGCCTACCAGTGGCAGGCGCGAAGGAAATGCCACCACTGGTAGGAAAAATACACCCGGCATGCGTGCCATTCAGCCCACCACCGATCTTGGCATTTACAATAATGCTATCTTAGGAGTACCACATAGGATAAATGATGAGTTGGAGGAAAGAGAACTCGTAAGAAAAGGTTTGTCTTCTCTTATGTAAGTGAAGACAAGAGATGATCTCTTAGCACAATATGTCTCACCACGTTTTTAGGGGGCAGTTAAGACCTGGCTATGGCGGCAGCTCAAGGCCTCCTACATTGGCCTCGCCTCTCTCGAGCGGTCCCTGGCAAGACAACGCGCGTGATTCAACTTCCTCAAAGGTGGCGACACAAACCCGGCATTCTTCCGCATCCACGCCGCGCACCGCTCCCGGAAAAACACGATCCATCAACTTCAGGTGGGCGGCACCACCGTCTCCGGCCATGCAGCCATCGCCGAGGCTGCGTACAACCACTACTCCGGCATCCTTGGTTCTGGCCGCGAAAGAACTTCCTCCATCGACTTGGACGGCCTCGACCCGCGTTCCTTCGACCTCCAAGACCTTGAGATCCCGTTTTCTGAGCAGGAAATTTGGAACGCCATCAAGTGCATGCCGAAAGGAAGAGCCCCCGGGCCCGACGGATTCACGTCCGAGTTCTTATGTGCATCTTGGCCTATGATCAAGGACGATTTTGTTGAGGCGTTCAACAAGCTCTACTCCCTCAACGGCCTCGGGTTTCAACGTCTGAATGAGGCCCTGCTCACTCTTATCCCAAAAAAGCCCGACGCCGCCGCACTCTCAGACTACCTCCCGATCAGCTTGATCCACCTATTCGCCAAGCTATTCACCAAGGTGCTCTCTCTCCACCTTGCGCCAAAGCTCAGTGACATGATCTCCACCAACCAGAGCGCATTCATCGCGGGCGGATGCATCCACGACAACTTTTTGCTGGTCCAGCAGACCACCCGGCAGCTCGACAACCTCAAGCAACCACGCGTCATGCTCAAGCTCGACATTGCCCGCGCGTTCGACTCCGTTTCGTGGGCTTTCCTCCTCGACACACTCCGCCACCTCGGCTTTGGCCGATGATGGTGCGAATGGGTTTGCATCCTGCTCGGCACGGCCAGCACACGCCTCCTCGTCAATGGAGTCCCAGCCCCCCCCCCCCCCCCATCCTTCATCGATGCGGCTTCCGCCAGGGCGACCCTCTGTCCCCCATGCTTTTCGTCATGGCCATCGGCACCCTCAACAACCTGCTTTGCCGTGCTGTGGCCAACGGCGTAATCCAGCGGCTCACCTCGCGACACATGGCTTCGAGCATCTCTCTCTATGCCGACGACGTCGTCATTTTCTGCCGACCGGACCTTCAGGACCTGTCCGCCGTCCGGCGTCTGCTCGACATCTTTGGGGCGGCCTCAGGGATGTATACCAACTTCGCCAAGTGTGCAGCCTCGCCCATTCGATGCTCACCAGACGACCGCGCCGCGATCACCTCCGGCTTCGCCTGCCCGTTAAAAGAGTTCCCGACGACATACCTCGGATTGCCTATGTCCATCCGCAAGACCAGCGCCAACTCCCTACAACCACTCCTCGACAAGCTCGAGCGCAGACTATCGCCATGGTAGGCGTCCCTGATGTCGCGTGGTGACCGGCTAGCCCTGTGCAGACACGTGCTCTCTGTGATGCCCGTGCACACACTGCTCGTGCTGGCCCTCAACAGCTCCGCCCTCAAGCAGGTTAATCGCCTACTCCGCAACTTCCTCTGGTACGGTCGCAAGGAGCGAGCAGCGGACACTGCCTCGTCAGTTGGCGTCGGGTCTGCCGGCCAATCTCCCTGGGCGGCCTAGGTATCCCCGACCTCCAGCGACTAGGCACCTCTCTCCGCACCCGATGGCTCTGGCTGCAGAAGACCGACACCTCGCGGCCCTGGCAGCACCTGCATCTCCCACACTGCCCCGACGTCCAAGCCATCTTCAGGGCGTCGACCTCCTGGACCATCGGCGATGGGTGGTCCTGCAAATTCTGGGAGGACCACTGGATTGATGGTCAGTCCATCGTCGAGATCGCGCCACTCGTCTATGCCAAGGTTCCCAAACGACGACGCAAGACACTCTACGTGCGTGACAGCCTCCACAACCGTGCTTGGGTCATGGACATCCAGGGCGCCCTGGGCATTGAGGTGGCGCTCCAGTACGTCTCTCTCTGTTAATGTAACTCTTGCTACCTTTCTACCTATCAATGCAATGATACGCGAGCCTTTTGCGTATTCGCGAAAAAAAAGACTAAGATATGATTCATTGTAGACACTTTTTTGTCATCTCTAAATTATATGCAAGATTTAAGATAAGACTATCTTATCGACCATTATCTAAAGGAATATCAATGTCTCCAGAAATTGAAAAAAAACAATTGTGGTGGTGCCGGAGAGGCTGCCACACGCGCACATCCGACGCTGCTGAGCAGAGGAGGCAACTGGGCGACGGCCACGCACGCGCCCGGCCATCTGTGGTGAGTAGAGGAAGCGCATGAGCTAGCGGTGGCCACATGCGCTCGAACGGTGGCGTCGAGCGAGGGAGGCAACCACTAGTGCAGAACCGGGCAATAGCACCGGTTCGTAAGGCCCTTTAGTGCCGGTTACATAACCGGCACTAAATTGTGGTCACTAAAGGGCCCCCCCTTTAGTACCGGTTCAGCATGAACCGGTGCTAAAGGGCAACCACGTGGCACGAGCCAGCTTCGGTGGCCTGGAGCCCTTTAGTACCGGTTGGTAACACCAACCGGTACTATAAGGTTTGGTGGGTTTTAGTTTTATGATTTATTTTCATTTAATTTTGTGTTTTCATTTTAATTCTTTTTCGTTTGCTGGTATTTTACGATACTACACATTGTACACGTTATGCATCATACATCATGCATGCATGCTTTGTTTATCAACGCTGCTGCTATGTTCATTGCACCCGCAGATATAACATGCTCATGCATGCTTTGCATCATTACATCATCATATATATATAATAGCAAGTCCTACTAATCATGCATCATCATACAACTTCTACTCGTTATTAATAATAAGTCATACGATCATCATCCTCATATATAGTCATCGAACCCAACCCTACATAATTGTTCTTAGCACATGATCATCAGTATCAGGTAAGACCTAAACACCCTTAAGGTAAAATAGCATAAAACAATATAGACCCTGACTCTCCATTATGAAGAATGGCGATCATCCTGTCTCCAATTCTTGCCTTTCGCTGCTTATTGCTTCCAAAAAGCTCCTTACGACTGTCCATACATTTTTTCCATTGTTTGATTGTTATGTCTCCACTTCTTTTAGAAACCCGGTATGGACAGTTAAGATTCGTCGGACGATCTGGTCGTATGTTCAAAACATGAAGGCTACCACGCGTATACATCAGATGAGGCACACAATCATTCGGGATTATCTGTTGAAAAACATAATAATAACTTTGTAGTTAGCAATGATGTACAAGTTTTAGAAGTGTGCAAAAAGATGCACGGATGTTGTAATAGCAAAAAATAATCTTACCAGGGTATCTCCATGGTAGTTACCGTAGTTCAACACGTGCACTAGTGGCACGTATTGACCATAATGTTGAGGAGTTTGATTGTAGATATTGTAATTCTCAAGATCAGTACAAAATCCGACCAGATGATTTTTCTCCTGATAAGTTAATTCGGAGCCTTCAGTGTAGTACGTTCTGTCTACCATCTTCCGCACATTCTTTGAAGAATGAAAATAAGCTATCAATGGAGATAAGTTGTCAACGTTATATTTTGAAATAAACAATATAAATTACTTAATAACTATGTTTAGCTCACATGAGGGAAGAACTGGAGGTGTATCCACAAAGACCCAAATCGAAGGTGTCTCTTACTCGATTGTAGGATCACCAAGATCCATGGTGACAAGCATACCCTCATCAAGACCATACATCTTGCAAAATGCATCCCAATTTTTGCAACTAAAATGGGTTACACTCTGAGCATTGTACAGCTTTACTTTAAAATCCACACCATGTTCGGTACTTAGGATAATTTTTTTGGTTTCGAAATTTTCATGGTCTTCAAAACTCATCCTCTCCAAGACATAGCGTCTTGCAAAGCATGGGATAAGCTAGTTAAATTGGAAAAGATAAAAAATACATGTTAAAATAGTTGAAGTCGTGCTTAATTACGAAAAAAACTATTGTCGTCGTTGCGTACCGTATGAACATCGCAGGTCTCCTCGAGCTTAATGCTGAAGCGCCGATCTTCGTCCAGCTCAATGAACCTGTCGCAGATACCTCGGTCGTCGTGGCACCAGTCGCACTCCCCCGGGCGGTTTTCGTCGTCCGATGAGTACGACATTTTCGGCCTACGTTCATAATTTAGTTTTATTAATTAAGTCAACTATCTAGTTCAACTACTAAACACTTACTATAAATAAATAAGTAGTACTTACTAAAAAAAACTACTTCTATATATAGTAAAATAGATTAGTTTATTAAATCAACTAGCTAGTTCAACTATATATAAACTACTTTTTTTTTCCTTTTTCTAAATACTATGAACAAAAAAATCATTAAAATTCTATGAACAAAATTAATTACACAACCTAAATATCACCCAAAAAATCTATTAACAATAATATCACCAAACATGCATATTCAATAATAATATCACCAAAAAAATCTATTAACAGAAAAAAATCTATTAACAGAAAAAAAATCTATTAACAGGAAAATCTATTAATTCAACTAGTTCAACTAAGTATTTACTAAAAATAAACTAGTTATATTAATTCAACTAGTTCAACTAATTAAGCATTTACTAAAAATAAACTAGTTCTATATATTAATTCAACAAGTTCAACTAAGCATCTTTTAAAAATAAACTAGTTCTATATATTAATTCAACTAGTTCAACTAATTAAGCATTATATATATTTACTAAAAATAAACAAGTTATTATATTAATTCATCGATGATAACATTTCTAACATTCTAAAAATAAACTAGATAGTTCTAATTCATCTAAACATTATATATAGAAAACAGAAAATAAGTAAAAAAATATGTGTGTGTGTGTGTGTATATACGTGTGTGTGTGTACGTGTGTGTGTGTGTTTGTGTGTACGTTTCTGTGTGCATGTGTGTGTGTATGCGTGTGTGTGTGTAGTGTGTGTATGTGTGTGTGTGTGTCTGTGTGTGTGTAATGTGTGTATGTGTGTGTGTGTGTATGTGTGTATATGTGTGTACGTATATAGGGCGCGTACGGGTGGCGCGGGGCAGCGACGACGGGCGGCGGGGGCCGGGGACGGCGACGAGACGGGCGGCGACGGCCGGGGACGGCCACGAGATCGCCGGCGGCGGCGATATGGCGACGACGACGGGCGGCGGCGATATGGCGACGAGACGGGCGGCAGGCCGGGGGCGCGCGGCGACGACGACGGGCGGCGGGGGCGGCGACGATGACGGGCGGCGGGGGCGCGCGGCGACGACGACGACGGGCGGCGGGGGCGGCGAGGGCGACGGCACGGCGGCGCGGCGGCGTCGGCGTCGTCGGAGATCGAGACTCGCGCGAGAAGTGGAACGAAAGTGGCGACGATAACTGATTTTTCGTACGTGCCATATATATTGGGGGAGCCTTTAGTACCGGTTGGAGCCACCAACCGGTACTAAAGGGAACACATTAGTACCGGTTGGAGCCACCAACCGGTACTAAAGGCCGTGCGCTGCCACCCGCGGTGCGCTATATTTAGTCCCACCTCGCCGAGCGAAGGGCAGCCGCACTGGTTTATAAACCCAGCCGCGGCTGCCCTTTCGAACTCCTCTATATAGCAGGCTTCTGGGCCTAACTAGGGCGCGCTGCCCGGTGAGCCTCCTGGACCTTCTGGGCCTATATTTGCACACCCTAGGTCTGGTAGGCCCACCGGGCAGCGCCCCAACATTTTTTTTAAATTTTTTTCTTTTCTGCATTATTTATTTTCTTCTATTTATTTTTGAGTAATTTTTTATATAGTTATTAATTTTCTGCTTTATTTTTTTCTTCTATTTATTTCCGAGTAGTTTTTGCCGTATTTAGTTTCTTTGTAAATATTTTTGCTTTATATAATTTTTTT
Source organism: Triticum timopheevii (assembly GCA_963921465.1). Taxonomy (NCBI): domain Eukaryota; kingdom Viridiplantae; phylum Streptophyta; class Magnoliopsida; order Poales; family Poaceae; genus Triticum; species Triticum timopheevii. Next base: position 570,675,405 of record OY997264.1, read on the forward strand.
TCTTTTCTGCATTATTTATTTTTTTCTATTTATTTTTGAGTAATTTTTTTATATAATTGATGGCATCGCTTTGAATGATGCATACTGAATGCACAAAAATTTCGTCAAAAACTTGAATACTTCGAAAGAGATTGTCCAGTTTGTAAACGAAGTGCATCCAGTTTTTGCCGTAACCCTCTCTACTTTTTTAAACAATCTATGTGGGTGAAATGATGATACCATGCCAAGTTTCAACTTTTTCAGAGTTCATTTGTAGTGCTTTTCAATTTCCAGGTCATTTAGTTCTCAAAACAAATCATTGAATGCCTGAAAAATAGCAAATGAAGGCAGAAATGGTTGAAAGTTGATGGCGTCGCTTTGAATGATGCATACTGAATGCACAAAAAGTCTGAAGTTGTAATAAGTTTTAAAAAATGAAATGCCTTTGTAACAGATGAGTTTAATTTTATCAGAAACCTGAATACTTCGAAAGAGATTGTCCAGTTTGTAAACGAAGTGCATCCAGTTTTTGCCGTAACCCTCTCTACTTTTTTGAACAATCTATGTGGGTGAAATGATGATACCATGCCAAGTTTCAACTTTTTCAAAGTTCATTTATAATGCTTTTCAATTTCCAGGTCATTTAGTTCTCAAAACAAATCATTGAATGCATGAAAAATAGCAAATGAAGGCAGAAATGTTTGAAAGTTGATTGCGTCGCTTTAAATGGTGCATACTGAATGCACAAAAAGTCTGGAGTTGTAATAAGTTTAAAAAATGAAATGCCTTTGTAACAGTTGAGTTTAATTTCGTCAGAAACCTGAATACTTCGAAAGAGATTGTCCAATTTGTAAATGAAGTGCATCCAGTTTTTGCCGTAACCCTCTCTATTTTTTTGAACAATCTATGTGGGTGAAATGATGATACCATGCCAAGTTTTAACTTTTTCAGAGTTCATTTGTAGTGCTTTTCAATTTTCAGGTCATTTAGTTCTCAAAACAAATCATTGAATGCATGAAAAATAGCAAATGAAGGCAGAAATGGTTGAAAGTTGATGGCGTCGCTTTGAATGGTGCATACTGAACGCAAAAAATATAAGAGCATTTACATCACGATCTTATATTTCTTTAGAGTCTAAACTGTCAATATGATCTTATAACATCAAAAATACTTTGATCATCAATGATCTTTGTGTGTACAATCTGAATTGTCAATATGAGTCATCAACGATTTATAAACCGATGAAGACTCATATTGCGGCCACAAATTCTACACATAGAGTTCAATGAAGACCAAGTGCTTGTGATAGTTTGAGAAATAACATATTTAAGGTGGTAAAAGGCTTGTTAGGGGAGCGAGCTGGGACTAAAAACAGCTTGCCATAACCTCATTAGTACCGGTTCGTGGTACGAACCGGCACTAAATGGTGATGGTGGGGCCATAGCCTGACCGCAGGCTGACACATCCCCTTTAGTACCGGTTCATGGCATGAACCGGTACTAAAGGTTCGCCACGAACCGGTGCTATTGATCGCCGCCACGAACCGGTGCTATTGTACACATTAGTGCCGGCTGAAATTCAAACCGGCACTATTGGGCTTCACGTTTGACCCTTTTTCTACTAGTGAATAGAGCAGTGGCTACGCGTGCATGCACTATGTCGTTGAGTAGACGAGCCATCGAAGCGGCATCCATGCGCGCGCTTGGCTAGGAGGCACCGGAGTGGCGGCCATGCATGTGTGCGTGAACGTCGGCGTCGAAGCGGGGGCAACACGCATGGAGAAAGCGGCAGAGCGGTAGCCACACATGCACGCCCGACGATGCCGAGTAGAGGAGGTGCGGCAAGGAGGTGTGCGCGCCTGGCGGCTTTGAGCAGAGGAGGTGCATATGTGGGAGGAGGGCAGTGGGAGACGCATTAGAGTGCGTCTACCATGAAATACGGGGCACAAAAAACACGATTACCTAGTTACCATGAAATACCGACCACATACGTGGCGGCTTTGATGGCGGCAGCGGCGAGGCACCGGCGAATAAAGGTGCCGCGACTCTCCCCATCTCAACGTCGCTGTCCAAGGCGGCGTCGAAGAGTCGTTGGCGTGCGTTCCTCATTGGTCTCTCGGATCGACGAGGTTAGTTTTCTTTGGTTTGGGCTGGCAGTTGCCGTCCTCTTTGACGGTTGCTGCGACGGCCTAAGCGGGATTGCAGATGGCTCGATGCTGGGCTTGTGGTCGACGGCAGGCAGCCCTTGTGTCTTTCTCCGACTTCATCGATTGAAGACGGTGGTGCTGGCGTCTAGTGGGAGGCACGGGGAAGTACCCCGGCCACGTGCCACATAGAAGATGGTTTTGTCGCTCGCGATGGACAATTTATCGGCTCACAAACCGATTTTTTGTCGCGATGGTGCTCCTCTGAACCATCGCTTGAAGGTTCTTCTCCTTCAATCCGGCTGCGCTTCAGCGACGACGGAGGTTGGCGATGGTTGATGGTTGTTTTTTGCAGAGTGACCCCCTAATAGTCGGTTGTATTTTCTATTTTAGTGGGGTCTTTTTTGCAATTGTATCGGGATATATATTCTCCTGCCTCTGTCTAGAATTGGGCTGCGTGTGGTGTTGTAATCATAATTTATTATAAACATGTGGTTTCTTTCACAAAAGAAATACCGACCGCATACTGTTCTAAATTTTCAAACTAAAATTGAATTCAAATACTTGGAACAAGTCAAATAGTCACAGAACTATTATTAGTCATATGCATCCTCATGATGCAATGGTTGTTCCTCCGCTTCTGCCTCAATGTGTCTGGCCCGAGTTTCATTTGTATTCGACTGTATACTGGTTGTTCAAATTCAAAAAAGAAAGTTTTTTTTTTCTCAGAACACCCTTTACCGAGGGGCACAGAACTGCTAGGTAACTCGAAATTTCGAGCCATAACCAAAACCCTATGGGCAAGAAAGTGCATCCGCCACTACTATCTTTTTGCAATTTTTTGTCGCATTTAATTAGTGTGTAAAACTTTATTATGCGACTTTCCCATTCTTCCCTGAATAACTAAGTAAGCACATTTTGGCGTCAATAAAAACTGAAAAGACGTCTTATATTTTGAGTCGGAGTACTCGCTTTGTTTGTTGATGATGGCACTGCACTTATCAGCAGTTGTACCGTATCGAAAAATGGAATGCAGCGGCATCCGAGAGTACCTGTCGGAGATGGCCAAATATGTATAGAGCTAAACGTACCGTCAGTCAAAGCTTATCTACAGCAAGGCAGCAACATTCCCACTTGCAGATTTTCACAATGATCGTAAACCAGCGCCGGAAATCTGCAGGGCAAAACAGCTAGGCTCGCCCCATATAGGATCAGGTACAGTTCCAGAAGCCCCTGATCATGATCGCGAAAAGATCTGCTGATGAAACGAAACCAATACAATAATGGGCTCTAATTGTAATTCGACAGCGGCGCCTTGACCAGCTGGCCTTCTCGACGGCGATGGGGACCAGTCGGCACGGATTCACGGACAATATAGATCCATCCGCCCCATTCCAATCCACCGATCGACGTGCACATGCATTCCGCCATACCCATACCATACATGCCTCTCTCTCCCTTGCCCGTGCCCGTCGCACCTCTACGTCTACCCATTCTATCCTAATCTCCTGGCGCCAACGACGCACGGCCACCCCGCCACCCCCTCCACCCCGTGCAGCGCCAGCGCGCCTATAAGAAGCAGCGTAGACGATGCTAAGCCCAGGCTCACTCGAACACAGCCACGCAACACTATCACTCAAACACAGCCGCACAAGCTAGATTATCTCCTCGGTTGTATTACCGGAGCCTCCCAGCTAGCAATATGGCAAAGTGCCTCGCCGTCGCGCTCCTCCTACTGGTGGCGCTCGCGTACTGCGACGGGAGGGAGCTGAACCAGAAGGACCAGGCACTTGCAACAGCACGCGGTGCCGGTGCGGCCGGTGGGGGCGTCGGCGAGGAGAAGATTTTGGGGTTGCCTGACCTGCCGCCTGTGGGAACCGTTACCGGTACCAGCACCACTAACGGCCCGCTGGTGGCGCTTCCTGCCCTTCCCGGGATCCCTGCTCACCCATGATCACCTCTAGTTCATGTGCTGGCTTACAAGATGAAGCTCACCTCGTGACTTTAGACTTGTATGCTCTAGCTTAACATCGCCCGGAAGGCAAACACCGGGCGTTTCGCTGATGTCCATGCATGTTCCTTAATGGGCGTCTGTATCAACTATCCTCTCTGTAATTCTTTTCAGTCCGCGTTCCTGTATTTTTCAATCCTTGATGTGCTACATGTATCGTCAACGTAATAATTACTACTTTCTTCAGTGTGTTCTCCTTCTCAGATATACATGTCAACAGGTTGCATCATCCACGTACAAGATACAACTTTGTCACTCTAACTAATCACAAACTCCCAAGTCCAGAGCACGTTCACTTACAATTACTTGATGACACCCAGCACGTTGTGCGAAAAATGTTTTCTAATACATTCCAACCCGATTTCATTGTAAGGGACATGAATATTTGAAGTAGCAATGTGAGAATTAAAACTGAAAATGCATACAATTTATTGTGTTTGATGATTGTAAGTTGTAAAATATCTTGTACAATGGAATGAAAATTCGCATGCATGCTTGGATGTTAAGGTGGTTTTCTTTGCGCATACGTGGTTGCGTGTTGTGGTAGAGATTCACGTGGTCTAACGAAAGGGAACGTCCTGTGATGACTAAGATTGATCGTGTGTTGGTCTCGGTGGATTGGGAGCTCAGCCACCCTGATGTTCTTCTCCAAGCCCTTTCAACCAACATCTCGGACCACGCCCCTCTACATCTTTCTACATCCGCTCCTTTCTACCACAAGAAACGTTTTCGCTTTGAGATGTTTTGGACCAAGTTGGAGGGATTTGAGCAAGCGGTTCGGGATGCATGGGTTTGTGATGCAAGCATTGTGGATCCTTTCAAGAGGATGGATGCCTTACTGAGGAACACCGTTGTTTCGCTGCAAGCTTGGGGGCAGAGGAAGACGGGGAACACCAAGGTTCAGATTGCTATTGCAAACTACATCATCCCGAGGTTTGATCGTGCCATGGAGATGCGTGATCTATCCCCTGTTGAGATTTGGCTTAGGAAGTCTATTAAACAGGCGCTATTGGGGCTCTCCTCATTGCAAAGAACCATTGAGCGCCAGTGCTCGAGGCTGAGGTGGATCGGTGAAGGCGATGCCAACACCAAGCTTTTCCAAGCTGTGGCAAGCGGACGTCGATCGAAAAACTTTATCCCTCACATCGGGCACAACAACGACCTCATCACGGATCAAGACAGGAAGGGAGAAATCTTCATGAATGCATATGAACAGCTGCTAGGTCATGCCACGGCGAGAAAGGCTGACCTTGACCTTAACTTTGTGGGGATGGAGACCCAAGATCTCCTCGAGCTAGATAATATCTTTACGGAGGAGGAAGTTTGGAATACCATCAAGGAGCTTCCGCCTGATCGTGCCCCTGGGCCGGATGGATTTGGTGCGGCTTTCTATCAGAGGGCGTGGCCCATCATCAAAAACGATGTCATGGCCATGATGATGAAGCTATATGTTGAGGATGGAAGAGGTTTTGGGAAGCTCAGCAAAGCTCACATTGTGATAATCCCTAAGAAGTCGGACGCGGAGGTGGTAGGGGATTTTAGGCCCATTAGCCTTACCCACAGCGCTGCAAAGTTGTTCGCAAAGATGCTTGCTAACCGGGTGAGAAGAAGAATGAAGGATATCCTCACGGCCAACCAATCTGCGTTTATATGCGGCAGGCACCTACACGATAACTTCCTTTTAGTGAGACAAGTGGCTAGGAAAATACATGCTCGGAAAGAAGCCAGGGTGTTTCTAAAGCTAGACATTTCGAGGGCGTTCGATTCTCTCGTGTGGCCCTTCTTGTTCGATGTTTTGAGGCGCAAAGATTTTGGGCAAAAATGGTTGGCTTGGATTGCTATCTTGCTGAGAACAGCTTCTACCAAAGTGATCGTCAATGGCATTCAAGGAAGAAGCTTCACTCTCGCTCAAGGCCTTAGACAAGGCGATCCCGTGTCCCCCCTCCTGTTCATCATAGCTATGGATTCATTATCTTGCATTATGGTCAAGGGCGCTGAGCTGGGTGTGTTACGGCCCTTCTCGGGCGTCAGGCCAAACCAAAGCGTCTTGATATATGCCGACGATGTGGCTCTGTTTGTTAGGCCAAATGAAGTGGACCTCGTGTTCGTTACCATGGCAGTAAAGGCCTTTGGTCATGCGTCGAGCTTGAAAGTGAACTATTGCAAGTCCTCTGCTATCCTCATTCATGGAGACGAGGAAGACTAGAGCTGGGTTGCTAATCTGCTGCAATATGAGTTGGGGAAGTTCCCCTGCAAATATCTTGGCGCGCAGCTCGCTATCCACCAGCTGAAGAGAACAGATTGGCAACCCTTGTTAGACAGAGCGAAGAAGTGTGCGCCCGGTTGGCAACGCGGCTTGTTGCAAAGATCTGGGCGCCTAGTGCTGGTCAAGTCCATTGTCGCGGCCAAGCCAATTCACCACTTCATGATCACTGATGCGCCGGACTGGGTTTTGAGGAGTTGGACAAATGGATGAGGGCATTCTTTTGGGCGGGTCAGGAGAAGGTCACGGGAGGCCAGCGCCTGGTGGCATGGAATGCGATATGCAAGCCAATGTGCTTTGGAGGGCTCGGCATTAGAAACCTCAAGTTGCAGGGTCTCGCGCTTCGGGTTCGGTGGGAGTGGTTGAAATGTACAGATCCTGAGAGACCTTGGCAGGGATTGTGCATGATCAAAGATGAGGAGGCTCGGGCAGTTTTTGATAGCCTAGTCAAGATAGAAGTGGGAGAGGGCACCAAGGTCCTTTTCTGGAGGGATCGGTGGATACACGGTTTCGCAGTGGTAGATATTGGTCCCATGATTCATGCGATGGTCGACACTCGTTCCAGAAACAAATGCACGGTCTGTGAAGGGATGGATAATGCAAGGTGGCTGCATGATCTTAATGGGGAGCTCAATTTTGTGGGTCACTTGCAGTTGGTGCACCTAAACCTGGCCATCAACACTGTGCAACGGGATACCAGCTCCCTGGATCGTTTCTCTTGGCCCGCTGATCCCTCTGGTCTGTACCCTGCCAGGTCGACCTACCATAGACTTTGCCTTGGCGACGAAAGGGCTCCTTACGCTACATGCATCTGGAAAAACTGGGCACTTCTAAACTGCAAGATCTTCATCTGGCTGGCCGTGCAACACCGCATTTGGACTTCTGACAGGAGGGCAAAGCATGGCCTGCAAGACAACCCATCTGTCTGTTATACTTGTCTGCAGGATGAAGACAACGCCGAACACATATTGGTCAGATGTGGGTATGCACGGCAAGTGTGGCATATTTGCTTCGACACGCTTAAGTTGGCCACCAGAGCTCCGGCGTTTGAAGATTCTTTCCTGGATTGGTGGATTGAGACTAGGACGGGTATGCCCAAGGGCCTCAAGCGAGGATACGACACCTTCGTCATCTTAGTTGGATGGGAGCTGTGGAAGCAACGGAACGCGAGGGTGTTTAACAGACTGCAGAAGCAGAGGACCCCGACGGAGCTGACGGACAGCATCTTTCGAGAAGTACAACAATGGAGACTAGCCGGCATTGGAGTTGGTGGTTTAACCCAATTTGTGAGAGAGTAGCCTAGTGTGTTGGGTTTGGGTGTAATGGGTGTAGGCCGGGCCTAGAGTTTTCTGGCCTGCGCCTATCTTGTACAAATTTTTCTCCTCCTTCTATAAAGATATGGTACGCCTTTGGCGTACTTTCGAAAAAAAAACTTTTTCTTATGCATGCAGATGTGAAAATAATATGATTTAAAACTTACTTAGAGTGCACTAATGCATGGTTCATGATAGAGGATTCTCATGCGTACATTGAATGGATGCTAATGGATCAAGCTAGTAAATTTTATGGCTACAACAATTTTGATGATGTGAAAGCACGCCTGCTGAGATAGCTAGATAATATTTCCATGATTTGATTATATGAAACGTGCATATAGTTGAATTAATAATATATGAACTAAAACTAAAACTAAATACATTAGTCCTTATTATATATTATATTTGTTAATGTCCAGTCGAAAATATTTGAATATAAGCAACATAATGTAATGAAAAACTTCTTACCATGCATGTTGAGTGGACTTTTGATGAGGTGACATATGTGGTGAGATAAAGAATGTGCATGAGATTAACTAGTAATAAAAACCTTTTTCTCATATGCATGTTGTGGTGTGCCTCTGATGACGGGGAATATCTGCATGTTAAAATAATAGAGATAGTGGGGATGAACTATTTAGGTCTATAGATAAGCCAGGAGCTTTGGACTATATTTGTACTTCGACGTTATATACAAATAGCGGAGCGCTGTCAAGGTAATCAAACCAGCAATAATATCTCAGTTTCAAAAAACGAGCAGTACATACGTAGTGTATTGCACAAATCCATGATACATGGTTTCTAAGTGATTTACAACATTTGTTTACAACCTTTCCTGTTCCTCAGTGGCAGCTCAAAAAATTCGAATTTAAACATCCAACTGATGTAAAATAGACCGAGTATATGTATCCCGCAGCCGGTGCGGTAGGGGTGACTCAAACCCGCGAGCTCGGGAACGAAGCAAGGTGAGCTGACCACTTGAACAGGTAGTACTTTGTGCGAAAATAGGATTGAATTTAATATATTTTGAAGCTAAATTTTTTTGAATGCAAAATTTGTTTGAAATTCGGACAAAAAAAAATCTGCAACTACCGATATTTTCCAAAACTGATTTTTCCAGTACCTAAAAAGGAAATCAAGAAAAAGAAAACTTGATTCCGAGTCACTCTATTGAGGTGTGTTACGTGTGTAGCGAGCAACCTGGCCCGATGGATCAGTCATCGATTGAGCAAGTGCAATGGGGTTAGGACATTGCAGAGCTCTCCGTCTGCGCTGCTGACCGGAACTTGACATGATTGCACGCGGAGGAAGGGAAACTAGCTGGGGAAGTTTCAATTTTTTTCCACCAATTTTCTTTTGCACAGGCCAAAATGTTTAACATTTTCACCTGAAATTTTGTAGGTAGATTTGAATGTGGCTATGAATACATAAAAAGTGTAGGAATTTTTTGACAATTTAAAAATCATTTTTGCTCACAGGAGCACGTCCTCCCGGGAGCCAAATTGGATTTCCGGTAAACATACTCCTTTTTTGTTTCTTCTCAAGTATTTATTCTATGATTACAAATTATCTTGGACTAAGACCGGGTACAACAACCATGTCATCCCAAAATAGCCACTTATCCCTTCACCCTTACATAGCCGTCACGCTTGCTTGAATTCGGGCCATCCCTCCCCCCCCCCAATCTTGCATCAGCTTCACGTCTTCGGCCCCACGCTTCTGTCTCGTCTCAACAAACTAGACATGCCCGAGCCCTTTGGTGACGATATTAGCCAATTGAAGGTCAGTGCCAACATGATGGACGTCCAGCTTCTCTGGTGCAATGCACTCCCGAATGAAGTGATAGCACACGTCAATGTGCTTGCTCCGCTCATGATATACTGGATTTTTACAACGTGCAATCGCCGATTTGTTGTCCACCAAAAGCATGAACTTCGCTGGATCTGTACCCTTCATTTCAGCGAGCAGATGACCGAGCCAAAATTTTGATAGATAGATGTTGCAGCTGTAACATACTTTACCTCGCAAGAAGAAAGCACCAGGATTTTCTTCTTCTGTGAGGCCTATGTGATGACCCTGGAGTCGAGGAAGAAGAGCATCCCCGTTGTGCTCCTGCGCTCATGGAGATCGCTGGTGTGATTACTGTCGGTGTAGCTGATCAACGTCGGTTCTGGCAATCCAGGACGGTAGACGCGCCCGTAGCCGATCATCGCGTGCACATAGCACCTAATTAGCTTCACCAATGCTCAGCGAGTCAATGTTGTACTCCTGGTGCTTCCATGTACCGGCTCGCAATCCCACCATGTATGCGATATACGTGCACAAATTGACCAGGTGTCACAGGCTCCCAATGACGTTGCGGTATTCAGTGGCATCAACAGTGTCGCCACCTTTGTGCTTCCCGAACTTGAGCCTCGTCTCTGCAGGCGTATGACATGGATTGCAACTAACCATGTCGGCGGTTTCAAAAAATATTCTCGTCATAGCTCTGATAGGTCACAAATGTATCTATAATTTTTCATTGATCCATGATATTATATCACTTCTGCATAATTTTCATTTGGACCGAAGAGTAGGGAAAGCAGCAAGAGAATCAAACAAAATAGATAAATGATGTTTGCAATGAAACTTCTCTAACTTTGACTGTGGACATGTTAATAAATACATATCTAACTATTACGAATGAAATATCATATCATACCATTCAATTGATGTTATGATTTTTATTTAAAAAGTACTGACACATTTTCATATAAACTAATTGCCAAAATTGTGTTATTGATTCACTTTATATGAAATTCATTTTTCTATTCCATTTGAAAGATCCTCTAAACATCATCTGGCTACATATTGGACCACATCATTTTTTGTTACTGTACATCTAATACCAATGACAGACAAACTAAAGGTTAACTACACAAGCCGATCTAACATCACATAAACTATATATCCGCTAACTCATAGCCAAAACTTTAAGTAGATCCATCGACATAGGATCACAGAAAGTAAATATTAACTACATATGTGATATTTTTTAACATATTTTTTCGTGAATACGCAAAGTTTGCGTATCATTTCATTGATAGAAAAAGTTAAGAGTACACGGGGGTGGTACAATGCATGACACAAACGCAGGAGGTGTGAATATGGCGACTGGAGCAGAGGGACATGGGATGCTCAACCCAAATAGAAAAGTAGCACGGCTAAACTCGCCACAATCGGACGCAGCCCAAACCAAACCAACAAGGCGACCAATATCATCAAAACTACCGCTGAGCACACCGCGAGCATACAAGACGATTCCTTCATGATGGAGATCGACGCCCGGGCACTGTCGCCGTCCGATCCACAAAACTGGACCTAGGGTTTCCTCTGATGCTAGAAGAGGGGCACAAAAAGCGTCCATGGAAGCGCCTCCAAGAAGGAAGTGGTACCCGCAGGTGTCGCTGCTGCCAGCATCGAAAGGTCGAGCAAGGATTTTGCCCTAACCGAGTTAGAGCAATCCCAAGCCGTTGGAGCAATAGTCGTGGTGGAGGAAGTCGAGTGGGTGGCCGGAATCACCATAGCAAGAAGGGGAGCAATGCCTGCCATCGAAGGAAGCATCCAGCATTGCCGGAAGAACGAGCTAGCGAACATGCGGAAGGGTGGACGGAGCACGGAGGTGGGAGGGTTTTGTAGTCGGGCGGAAAAACAACGCACGAGCAGGGGGTGCGATGGTGGCCGAAGTCCCGAGTGAGCGCAGATCTGGGCCAAAGGGACTGGAGCTGCAGGGACGCCCGACGAGCCGAAGGAGCTGGAAGGGGGCGCAACTACAAAGGCATGTCGTAGTCGAAGCCGCACCAGGGTGGATGCCGGCCAACCAAGGATGCATGCAGGGGTGTTTGCGGAGCTGACGAGACACCGACAAGCCGAATGGCCCAGAAGTAGATGCAGCTCGGTCGTGGGGAGCGTCAGATCTGGAGCCGCTCCGACCAACCATGGACACCAGAGGAGGGCATAGGTTCGTGGCTGCCGGGGCCGGAGCCACACCTGCAGGGTAGGAGCAAAGGGAGCTCGCAGGTGTGCCACACATCCGGCTAGCGTGCTGCAGGAGGCAGTCGCCGCTGGGCAACCACCGAGATGAACCGCCGCCCCGGAGCCATGGCCATAGCCCACTAGGGGGGAGGGGGAGAGCGCCTCCGCGGCGCCCCTAGGGCGGGCCAGTCCGGCCTAGAACCCCCGGCCCAACCTCCCGAGATCCGGCGTCGGCATTAGCAGGGGTGTTGGCGGCCACCATGGATCTAGCGCGGACGGGAGGACGTGCCGGCGAAGTCCAGGAGCAGCCGTAGCCCGACGGGGAGGGGGTGGGCGAGGGCCGGGGGGGAGCTGCGGGAGGCATGCCGGCGCCGGTGCGTGGCAGAAGCCGATGGGAAAGGAAGGGGGGAGGTGGCACGGAGCCAGGCCAACCGAGGCGCCCCACAGCCACCTTCCTGGTAGCCGGCGTGGCTTCACCGGCCACTCCTCCGGTGGCGGTGAGGAGGTGCGGCGGTGTGGGGAGGGGGCCGCGGCTAGGGTTCCCCCGCCGCCGGCAGGGAAGGCGACGCGGGGGTCGCCTAGGGCCACTTGATCTGCCTCCATATTTTTAGCATAGTATCTGTAGTATCTTTATAGACACGTTATTTTCTATGGCATAATAGAATGATCGGTGGAACATAGAGTTATTTGTATGTCACCCTTACATAATAAGGATCATTTGCTAGTTAAACTCCAAAAGTCGAAACACTGAACAAGCAAGCAAGGTCTAAGATATTTTCCATTTTGCAGGGATAAGCTTCACTCTGTGCATTCGGTTTATTCGGTTTACATGGTTCGGTTTATACGGTTTTTCGGTTTGTACGGTATTAATACTTCGGTAAATGCGGTATGAAATTAAAATACGGTTCGGTTTCGGTATATACCAAATTATTTCGGTATGGTTTCGGTATATACCATAATAACCAAAGTTGACGCGAATTTGAAAATGACGTAATAACAATTTACAAATTTATGACTCAAAACACATACTATTTTACACAAATAGTATATAACTATATATACAAGTATATATGCAGGAATGGATTTATCCCTTGATAGTTATGGACGTTCTTAGCATTTTTTAAAGAGAAAAATGACTATGTTACGAGAAAATGTACGTGCTTGGCAGTGAATTTGACTCATGTAGAAGAAAAATGATAATTTGTATGGTTGTTCGCCTCAAGAAATATAAATTTATTTTTTACTTCAGTTTATTTTGTTAACCATTCGCTTTTTCGGTATATACCATAAAAATCAAAGTTCAAAACGGTATGAAAATTTCATACCATATCAAAACCATAAATCATAAAAACCGTAAAATTGGTTCGGTTTGGTTTATTTTCGTATGGTTTTTCGGTTCGGTTTCAAAATGCACAGAGTGAGATAAGCTTTCAAAACGAGATAGCATGCTGTTAAGTACAGAATCTTTTAATAACTAAGTAAAGCACATTTTGCTGTAAACATTACCTTGCTTTTGCTGTTGATGGCACTGCACTTATCAGCAGTTGTACCGTGTCTCAAATTAATCACAGGGGCATTCAGGAGTACCTTTCAGAGATGGCCATTATATGGAACGAAACGTACCTGTCAGCCAAAGCTTATCTACAGCAAGGCAACGTTCTACTTGCAGATCACAAAGATCTTGAAACCAGCGCCGCAAATTTGCAGCAAAATAACCACTAGACCCGCCACATCTAAGATCAGGCACAGTGTCTCGGACCTTGATGGGAAAAGATCTGCTGATGAGCGGAGCCAATAATAGGCTCTAATTCGACAGTGGCACCTTGACTACTCGACGACGATAGGACCTGTCGGCACGGATTCACGGGCAATAAATCCATCCGCTCCCTTCCAATCCACCGACGTGCACATGCATTTCGCCATGCCCATACATGCCTCTCTCCCTTTGCCCGTGCATGTCGCACCTCTACCCATTCTATCCTCCTCTCCTGCACCGACGAGGCACGGCCACCCCGTACAGCTCGCCTATAAGATGCAGCGTACACGATGCTAAGCCTAAGCTCATTCAAACACAGCCACACAGCACTATCACTCAAACACAACCGCACAAGCTAGACTATCTCCTCAGTAGCACTACCGGAGCCTCCCAGTTAGCAATATGGCAAAGTGCCTCGCCGTCGCGCTCCTCCTACTGGTGGCGCTCGCGTACTGCGACGGGAGGGAGCTGAACCAGAAGGACCAGGCACTAGCAACGACTCGCGGGGCTGGTGCCGGTCGTGCCGTCGACGAGTCCAAGGCGCTAGGGCTGCCAGACCTGCCGCTCGTCGGAACCGTTACCGGTACCAGCACCATTACCGGCCCGCTGGTGGTGCTTCCTGGGATCCCTGCTCACCCATGATCATCTCGAGTTCATGTGCTTACAAGATGAAGCTCACCTTGTGGCTTTAGACTTTAGGCTCTCTAGCTAGCACCGTCCGGAGGAAAAATGCCGGTGTTTCGGTCATGTCCATGCTCCTTAATGGGCGTCTGTATCAACCAGCCTGTCATTTGTATTTCTTTGCAGTTCTTCGTTCCAGTAATTTTCGTTCCTTGATGTGCCACATGTATCATCAAAGTAATAAATAGTACTCCTTTGTCAGTCTGTTCGCCTTCTTGGATAGACATGTCAACAGGTTGCATCACCTACCTACAACCTTGTTACTCTAATCATGAAGTCCGGACTCTTATACAAGAATAAGTCCAGAGCCGTGGAATATGCTTGCACTTCAACGTTGTGCCGGACACCAACTGTTTCTTTTTTACTCAGTGTATAAGATTTGTTTTCATGTATACAATTTTTGCAGGTCTTATTCCGAGCTACGGCATTGATCCGTTCGTGGTCGCTACTCACTTAGACGGAGGCCAGGGAGCATTTGGTTACTGGGTCTTTCCGATGGGAGATGGTAGCTCGGGATATCTTCAACCGGTTTGGATGGCGGTCATGTAATAGGATAGGCATTTAGTATCCCTATCTAGTTTTAGCCGGCCGGTTGTGGCGTCTTTCTTTGGCTAGTTGGTGTTTCTAGCCCTTTTTGGCTTTGTGTGAGCTTTCTGTGTTTTTTATTATTACTTTTGGAGACCTTTGGAACCATGTTGGCACTACTTTATTTGGTTAATAAGATGGCCGTATGCATCGTTCTGATGCAGAGGCCGGGGAATCACCCCTTTTCCAAAAAAAAAAGATTTGTTTTAATTCACGCTTCTTAAAGTTTGACCCAACTTATATTACAAAATATAAACATCTATAATCGAAAGAAATATATAATATGCAAATTAATCCCATATGATGCACCTAGAGATATTAATTTAGTATTGTGAATGTTGATATTTTTTCATACAAACTTGGTCAACTTTTATGAAGTTTGACTTTAGATAACTCTTATATGCGGAGTAAAAATAATCAGAGGGAGTATATATATAGATAACGAGCTCTGTCAAGGTGACCAACCGAATAATAATATCTCAACTTCATCAAATGAACAGTATAGACATAGTGTACGTGCACAAATCCGAAACAACCGAAATAAGGGGAACTCCATGATACAAGTTTCTATGTAATTTACAACATGTTTACCGAAAAAGGCTTTCGTCCCGCTTTATAAATAAAGCAACCACCGAGCACAAAGTAACAAGGTTTCAACCACACAACACAAACACACACAAAGCCACCGCAGACAGGTCCGACGGACACAAACACAAACGAAACCCAGGTTCAGCTGTGGGCGCAGCGCAACAAGCCCAACGCAAGACACACACAACACACAACTGCGGTGGCGAGGTGTAGACGATCTAAACCGGCTCCGGCAGTGGAGGGGGAAGCGGAGGAGCCATCCGGAGAGCCATCGACCGAAGCTGGGTGATGATGGAGGTGGTGGCGTCTCTCTTCCGGGGACGGCTAAGCGGCCGCCAAAGCTGCAGGTAACTAGACCATTTGAACAGTGCGTCAGTAGCGCGACGAAGAGGAATGTGTTGAATCACAAGTTTATTTCTAACAGTCCACAGCGTCCAGGTTAGCACCCTGATGACCAGCCACCTAATGTGGCGAATTGGGGGAGCTAACGCCTGGAGTTCCGCGAAAAAAGCGGGGAAGTTGTTATGGTTCCAGCTTCCGCCCACTATTTCGCGGAAAAAACTCCACAGGAGCTGCGCGGACACGCAGGTGAAGAAGATATGGTTCGAATCCTCTTCAGGCCCGCAAAGCTGGCAGCGCCCATCCCTAGGGCCGTTGCGCTTCAGGACCTCCACGCCGGAAGGGAGGCGGACGCGAATCCATTGCCACAAGAAAATCCTAATCTTCAATGAGAGCCGAATCTCCCAGATGGAGGTGAGTGCCTCATGGCCTAGCGAAGGTGCGATGGCCTAGTAAAGAGATTTAGTGGAGAATTGCCCAAATGGCTCCAGTCGCCACCTGGCACGATCTTCTCCAACCTCAAGATCAGGCTCGTGCAGCACGATGCATTCTAGCAACTCATGCCGGTCCGCGTTCTCAGCCGGGCCAAACGCAGCAACATGTTTTTACAACCTTTCATGTTCGTCAAAGGTTTACAACCTTTCCTGTTCGTCAATGGTGTATTTTTTTAAACAGAGGCAAAAGATTTGTCCAATCGGTTAATTAAGAGAATTGTCATGTTAGTTAACAAAACACCGGATTAAAACCGATACAAACAGACCCAGTGTAGCTACCTTGGTTCAATGGATCGTTGAGTGATCAGATTTCAATGGGGTTAGGACATTGCAGAGCTCTCTGCATGTCTTGATGATTAGAACTTGACATGATTGCAGGCAGAGCCAGGGGCGAAGTAGCTGGCGAAGTTTCATTTTTTCCGGCCAATATCCTCAAGGCCTGGGTTAGCTGTGGACGATTTGTAAAATGAGTAATCATCGATCTTACAATAGTAGGAGTGTGTGTATAGAGAAATACTGAGGATAATAACCATATTCATGTATGTATTGCATGCATAATTTTGCTTTGGCACACCTCCTAAAATGATAAAGATCTTATTTCACACTTTATATAGGGTAATTATGTACTATATACCTGCATTGCTTGTTTCCGTCTGTGTTCCCTTCGTCATTCACGGCTCGTTATGACTGAAATGGGCCTTGAGACTAGTAGTAAAAAAACATTTTTTCACTACTAGAGGGGGGGCTCAAACCTGTTAAAGCCCCCCTAGTAGATTCGCCCTTGTGACCATAGACTCGAGGGTCAAGACCCATCGAGCTATGGCCATAGATTCATCAAACAAGATTGAAGGAGCTAGTAACCACTTACCAGTGGCGTGCTCTAAGCCCCAGTGCCCCACACGACATTAGTATGTCACCTGTGGCGTGACTTTGGTTCTATGTGTCACTAGTAATAATTGTTCCAGGATTTAAAAAATAGATCATATTTATAGTATATTAAATACATTCTATAATTTTAGTATTTTGGATCCTACAATGTCATTGAGATACGACTAGTTTATCTAGAGGGGGCGCGAGTGACGAATTTGAAAGGTTGCACATGAGAAACGGTATCTACCCAGGTTTTTGGGCCCTCCTTGAGGAGGTAACACCCTACTCCTTTTTTTTGCTTTGGATTGTCTTGTTTGAGTGGTCGGATCGAGAGGATCACCGGAGTTGTGTCTTCGGTTACAAGTTGTTGGTCGTCGCGGCGGCCATGGTAGAAAAGGGGTTTAGGTGAATACCCAAGCCCTAGATTGCTCTAGAAGGTATTGGGTGCCGCTCGAGAGGGCCCTATCTCGCCTTATATACCTGGTCAAGCTACGCTTACATGATACGGGTCGGACAAAAGGTCGTCTTGCATGGTTGGGTCAAGTCAGACCATCTCTTGCGCCTGTAGACTAACGTTGCCTTGCCTCCCAACATGGTACGACAGTCGGCTAGCTCTTTGACCTGAGTCCCTGCCTCGGTTTGCTCGGAGATGAGGTGGTCAACATTTTGCCTGCTTGGTAGTACCTGGGTGTCATATCCTCGTCAAACAAATTTAAACCTGCCCCCCCCCCCCCCCCTAGTGTGTTTTCATTATTAATTACAAATTAATTAAGGCACTAGTGCATTTACTGAGTATTCATGGATGTTACATCCCTAAAGATTTGGTTTAACCAAAGGATTTCAACCCCTAGAATGTTGAGGAAAACATTGAAGTCTTCGGTCTACCAGTGAAGAATCAGAAGTTGTGGAGTATAATTTCCTTTCTAGTTTCTCTAATTCTTCATTGAACCATAGGTCAAACCATAACATTAAGGGAGGTCAAAGTGTTTCTTAGGACCTTGATAAGTGCCACACGTGTGGCACGAAGCAATTTCGCCCTGACATTTTTTGATGGCAAATTTGTTATCCGAGGATGGCAGTTTTAGTTGTGAAGCATGCAAACTTTCTGTTTGTATGACAAGTTTCAATTTTTTTATTACAATTTTAGTTTCAAAAAGTCAGAGCGGTGTTAGTTTGCACCACATGTGTGGCACTTACCATTTGATGTTTTTATAAAGGAGGATAACCCGACCTTTGCATCAGAATGATACATGCAATCATATATTGTTAAGAGTACAAAATCCAGCGGCCGAACAATCTCGACTCAGAAATTACGCGAAAAACAAACCCTGAGGCCGTATACCTCAAGACAGTAACTCCGCCAGATAGCTACTAACCCTATGTTACAAGACAAATCAGAAACGAAAAATACACAACTCCTATGCTACGCCTTCAAGAAGGAATCGCCGCACGTGCGCTAATAATGGCGAGTCCACCACAAGGTTGAACTCAGGATTCTCATCCCCAAAGCCAAGTTTCAGTCCACTACCTTCAGCAAGGGCGCGTCTCGACATAGTCCGATCAGAGATCTTGTGTTTTCACCGGAGTGCATAAACTCATTGTTGAAGTGGTTTGTACCATCCACCCTTATCAGAAGTTGTGGAGTATAATTTCTTTTCTAGTTTCTCTAACTCTTCATTGAATCATAGGACAAATCCTAACATCAAGAGCGCTCAAAGTGTGAAGCAAGATTGTAAGTGCTCAATGTGCTTCGTCAGAACCCATTTTACTCGGAGAGTGAATGCTTTAAAAATGCCCTTCAAAGTGATCTTACTAGCTTGGGTGACTAAGTCGAACGCATCTGATGAATCAGTGCAGTTCTTTGATGTCTCTTAGGTTACTTTTCTTCCCTCAGAAGTTAGGGAAATCAATTTTTATATGAAAGAACGCATAATAGAAACATTACATTTTTTAAAAAGTAGGATGGTATATTAGTATTACCGAGCTTTATATTGAATGTAGTGGCATCCGAGATTCCGAGTACCAGTGAGAGATGGCCAAACATGGAATGAAACGTACCTGTTGGAGCTTATCTCCACAACCACTTGTTGATCACAAAGATCCTACAGTCAGCCCCATCATTCGAAGATCAGGCACGGATCCATAGTCTGCAGTCCTTGATCGGGAAAAGATCTATTCTGAAGAAACCAAACCAATACGCTCTAGTTCGACAGCGGCACCTCGACTAGTTGGCCTTCTCAACAGCAATAAGTCCGGCACGGATTCACGGACAGCAAGAATCCATCCGCCCTGGCCCAACCGACGTGCACAAGCCGCCATGCATGCATGCCTGTGGCTCTCTCCCCGCACGTCACACCTCTCTACCCATTCTCTATCCTCCTCTTCTGCGCCGAACGACGCACACCATGCTAAGCCTAATAGCATAATAGCATGTACAGCCGGGCACCTCAAACCCGATTCAATGTCCGTCACTAATCGGCCATAAGAATACAACACAGACGGGCACCTTAAACATGCATCAACCGTCCCGACTAACCGACACCCATCATATCCAATTCAAATATGAAGCGAATATGGGGCGCTCAGGCGCGGCCGCCACGTCGGACAAGACAGCTCTACCCTACCTGAAATTGCACCAACTCCACCCTCTCCACCTACCGGATCCATTTGCTCTCTCCTCTCTTCTTCCTCCTCCGCGACGTGCGTCTCGTAGCTCCGCCGCTGGACACGCTCCGCAGCCGTTCCGAGCCTGTGCGCCACCAGCACCGGCACAACACTCCTCTCTCCCATCCTCGCCATCGGGGACGTCGTCGCCGGCGAGGACACCACCGCGGTATGCCCGGCAACTCCTGAGCTCCTCCTTGCACTCTATGTGTTTGACAGATGCTAAGAATCTTCGATATTATTATGTGCACGCGCAGCTACTCAGTGATTCTTGTGGAGCATATGTGGACCACCAAAGAGATGATGTTTGAGCTGTGCATTTGAAATAAATTTTATGTAAGCACTATGTACTTTCGGTACCAATATCTATTATTTACGTGCGACATTGACGTATATGATCGGCGTGCATGGATTTGCATGATTTTGAGAGTCCAGATTTAAGATATGTGAATGCCAGGCATGAGATATGAGGGCCCGTCTGAATGCATATGTGAACCTGTTCAGACACACCCGCAGACGTATAGAAGACCGAATTTGTCATGTCCGACTGTTGATGCTTTAAGCTCACTCAAACAAGCCAGACTATGCCGCACAACTATCTGTTGTGCTGCACTCAAACAAGCGACGATGTTTGCATCACGCCTTTGGTTGCGAGCCGCAGGTGTGGCGTGCAAAACAATCTCCGGCAGCTGTTTTGCTTCCTGCCATGCTCTTTTGTACGCCATAGCAAAACTAACTCTGCACTTATTCGTGCCTAAGGGCAACTCCAACGCAGCTACTCATTTTGTCGTGCGTGTTCGTTTGGCTAAAACGGACTAAAGCGACCGCCAACGCACGGACCTAAACCTGAAACGTGTTCGTTCGGCGTTCGTTTGTACGCATTTCAGGCCCAAATTTACGCTTGTTTGCATCCACGCGGGGACGAAACAGACACGGCCCGCGCTCTCTCGGTGTCCGCCACGGTCCAATCTATAGGCCGCCCAACTACCGTCCATAGTCATATTAAACGCGACCACCTACCTCGAGCCCACCTGGCATTGGATGGAAGCGCCGCATGTCCGTCCTTTTTTAATACAAGCGTGGGGGGAGTGAGGGTCTCATCCATTTCCATCCCCCTTCCATATCTGGCCACGCTTGCTTCCTTATCGATAACAAGAAAATCTAGGGTGCCCGTCATGGGCTTCTTCAGCGGTAAGGGCAAGGGAACTTCAGCGCCGGCGCGGGCTTTTCCCCCGCACCTCCTCCTCCGTCGCCGCCGGCTCAACGCAGCGGGCCACCGTGGGAGCGGGAACAACTGTACATCCCAGTCCACCAGACACGGTTGCACTGACAGTATCATCGGCCCCTGCAATATCTAGATGCTAGCCTACCGCACGACTGGCATATGGACCCGCAGCGCATCCCCGTTCCGGTCGTGCCGCGCTTGCCGCGGGCACACGCGGAGGAGGTTTGCCGGCACCATGAGCTCCTAACACCGGAGAAGCGCGCGATGCGTGGCTACGCGCCAAACTCCCCCAATTGGGAGTGCTGGTTTGCGTTAGCGCATGAGGAGGAGAGCCGCCGCGGCTTCCACGTCGCCCCCCTGCCGCCCCAGAGGTCTTTCCGGAGGAGGAGGCAGAGGCCGCGTACCAAGCCGCGCTTGAGGCGGCCCTGCAGCACGCGGTCGAGGAGAGCCGACTGGAGGAGGACGTGCTGTGGGATGGCCTGGAGCAAGCCGTCGCCTTGTCGGCGATGGGAGACTCTGTCCATGCTTCCCTTTACGTCCCGCTACCGCCGCCTGTCGTCGAGCCCAAGGTCGAGCTCGAGCCCACTCCCACGCATAAGCGGTCGCCGCCGCCGCCTGCTTGGCCCGAGGAGTCCTACTCATGGACCGGCGAGCTCCGCGCGAGTGGGTGAGCGCACCTCCCGTCCACTATGCCGCAACACCTGAGGAGGAGGCGGCGCACTTCGAGCGCTGGAAGACGCACTGGCTCACGGAGGAGAAGGCTGACGGCGAGCGACAGATGCCCTGGGAGCATGAGGAGAAGGAGGGGCGGCGTGAGAACAAGGAGGGAGAGTGTGGCCGCCGGGCCACAATGCCGCCGCCGCCGCAGACGCCGGAGAAGGCTGCCTTGGCGGCGTGGCAGAGTACACTCTGGTGGGCTGGGCCGCTGCCTGCCTTCATCGACCTCACCGGTGACGACAAGGGCGAGGTCTAGGGCAGCATGCGGCCGCCAAGCCGTCTTTTAGAAAAAATATTTCATTAATGTTTAAATGGACTTTGGCCATCGGTTGATAGACCATTTATGTTTAATTATGTTTATTTTGTTGTGTGTTTTCAAAAAAGAAATTAACGTGAGTAAAAATAGATCTGACCTGCATTGGGTGCACCGACCGATTCAGATAAAAAAAGCAGATGCAACCGTCCGCTCGGCTGACCCAAACGGTCAAAAAATAGACAAAAGGCACGATCCGTTTGCATGACGGCCTTGGAGTTGCCCTAATGCCAACTCCAAAGCACGACCCCAAATGGTCCAGCCGCGTCCGTTTAAGGGTAAATGGGCATAACAGGGCACCCAACAAGCGGAAGCAAACGGACCGTCGTCTGATTTTTGTCCGCTTTCGATCCATTCCCGACCCAACTTTGGGCCGCGTTTGTGAACGAACGGACACGCGGACGGTGTATGGCGCGTGCCCATGTCCTCCTCGAACCTGCCTGTCGGGCACACGTGCGCCCCTTTTTCTATTCCCCTTCCATTCCCCGCCACCCACCCCCCCCCCCCCCCCGCCCCACCCTAGCCGCCACCAGTCCCGCCATTTTTTCTCGGTCATGTGTTGTCTAGCATGGCCGTGAAGCACGGCCCCACCCCTTTTGCAGCGCCCGTTTTCTCGACGCCCGAAGCTGTCCAAGCCCGGCCGCCTGATTTCAACGCATTCGGCGGGCGGATTTGAGCTCACCCCGGCTGTCGGAGGCCACGCCGTGCCATGCACAGGCCGGGTACCGGACCGCAAAGCCCCGGCATCGCCCCCGGGCCGCATGCAGGTACTGACTCTGCCTCTAGCCGCTCGGATCGACCCCATCGCCGATTCGCCGGCAAATACAACAACGGTCATCATCCGGGCTCGGTGCTGGCCCAAAGGCTCATCGGCGCATCTTTGCCGCTCATAAAGTGCGATGACTGTCCACAGAAGGTCTCGCGCCGCGTGTCTACGTCACCGGAACATCCGTGTTCGTCAAGTGCGCAAACGATGGGGTATGTGATAGTTTAGCTTCAGCTGTGCTTTCGGATTCAGCTCGTTTTGCTTACACTCAAATATTTATTGCGTAGGATGGATGCAACTTTTGGTATTGGGAAAAAGAATACATCGATCTATTGATAGAGCGCAATTCAATAGATGTTCGTGCACTTGTTGCTAGAATAGAGGTTAGAGATGAGACTAGATGCGAGGAAGCAACGTCTAATTCTTTAGACTCGAAGAAGAAAGAAGCACGTAAAATCGAAACTCCGCAGATCAACTATGAATGCATCGAGAAGGCAATAATCCAACTTACCGGAGCAGTCATGGAAGTTGGATATTTACTAAAATGTCTTCTTGTGGTTCTTGTTTTTTTTGTCTTGTTATATTCTAGTCATGATTTGGTAACGTGCTCTAATGTATCAAAATCAATGATGAAAATAATAAAGGTATGTGTTACAAAAATGTATGCAAACGAGATGCAGACAGACAAAATACAGCCATACGCCGCATCCATAAATCCAGACGAACACGACTTTATTGTCATCCTCAAATAACGAAGAGCGAACGAAACTAACATCCGTTAAGTACCGTGCGCGTTTGAGTTGTCCTAAGGTGTGGCGGACGAATCGTCCGCCTAACTTGCGGCAAGCCACAAGTTGGCGTGGCGGACTGAGGTACTGAACGAAACACGCTCGTACAAGTTGGAACTTGAACTCGTGCACCCAACATGGAGAATATAATGAATGTATGCCGTACTAGTACTGTAGTGCCGACCACCTATCAATTGTTGGGTGGATCACATCATACAGGAAAACGACACACGATCGAGAACATTTGCCAAACGCACGTCTTGTCTCACGGTCTCACGTAATAATAATCCAAAGTTTGGATTATTTCTCGTCTTGTCTCACGATCTCACGTCTCACGATCATATCAAACAGTTTTTATTCGCAAAAAGAAAAAATATCAAACAGTTTCGTTTTCTTTATCTCTCGACCTCTCAGGTTCTGTGATTCTGTCTCGGAGTCGGGACTAACTCGGAACTTTGGATTATTTCCAGCATGGAGGCCGACGACATATATAGGCGCTGCTCGACCTAGGTTTAGGGAACTGTTACTACGTACTAGGGGCCTGACCACCTGATCGAGCATCCATTGCAAGGTTGCTCTGCACGTATGGATTAAACGAGGTGAAATAAACAAGGCAGAGACCAGAAGAAATTGTGAAACCTTCCATATATGGCTCCGTGAGCAATTGTGAAACCTTCTTCGGCTCTTTCTTCGTCAATTGCTCACGGAGCCATGTAAATCACTCTGTCAATTAGTTAAACTCCAAACCAAAATCAACGGTTGCACGTCTTCTTCTCGCCGTCGACTGACGAGAAGCAGCAGGACTGCAGCCCGGTCTCGGACATGTTAATTGGTTTTTCACTTTCCTTTATGATGCTACTTGGCTGCTTCTAATTAAGTTACCATGTGACACATGTGCTAAGCAATTCAAACTAAAAAAAATGACTGCTCCTAAATTGTTTTTGCTGCAGGTGGTCTGATTTTCCTTCTGCACAATACATAGCACAGAAAAAGAATGATACGAACCATCTTTTTATTATCATATGAGGCTGAAGTCTTCAGCCTATGCATTATTGCAATACACACAGCCATACGAACAACTCAAATGGAAGCATAGGTCTGCGACGGCACACATGCGCCTGACTATACAGCGGCGATCGACGGCAGCTGCCCTCTCCTAACACGTACCTGCGCCGACGACGCACTGCCGTGCCGCCCAGTGCACCTACGTGCAAGTGCCACCAACCAAAAGTCGCCTATAAAAGGCGGCGTACACGCGATGCTAAGCCCAAGCTCACTCAAACGCAGCCACACAACTCTGTCTCGGTACATTAGAGCCTCCCAGTTAGCAATATGGCAAAGTGTCTCGCCGCCGCGCTCCTGCTACTGGTGGTGCTCGCGTACTGCGACGGGAGGGAGCTGAACCAGAAGGACCAGGCACTAGCAACGGCACGCGGTGCCGGTGCCGGTGGTGGCGTCGGCGAGGAGAAGGTTTTGGGGTTGCCAGAGTTGCCGCTTGTGGGAACCGTTACCGGTACCAGCACAGTTACCGGTCCGGTGGTGGTGGTTCCTGCCCTTCCCGGGATCCCTGCACACCCATGATCATCTCCACTTCATGTGCTGGCTTACAAGCTGAAGCTGAACTTGTAGGCTTATGACTTCTAGGTAGCACCGTCCGTAAGATAAACGCCGGCCTGACCGGCGTTTCGCTCATTTCCATGTTCCTTAATGAGCGTCTGTATCAACTACCCTATCGTCTGTATTTTCTTTCAGTTCATGTTCTAGTTTTTCTGTTCCTCTGGATTTTCTTTCAGTTCATGTTCTAGTATGATGTATTGTCAACCTAATAAGTACTACTTTGTCATCGTGAGTACCTTCTTGGATACATATCAGGAGCTTGTATCATCGATTTAGTACTTCATCACTTGATCACAAGGTCCCATCTCCGGAGCTTTTATTTCTTTTTTGATAAAGAGAGCTTCCTCTCCGATTTTCATCAACAGAAACCATAGTATCTTGTTATATAAACTACCAAGGGCAAGCAGAAATACTAGGAAACGACGACACATGATCTGAGGGAGCAAAATGAGATATACCCATCAGCCCCCAAAGACCACAAAGGCTATATCAGAAAGAACACCGATATCCTACAGCCCACCATACTCTGGAGTTGTTCTGGTAAAAGAAAATGTCTAAAGTTTTGGAATTCGTTTCTACTGGCATGCTATTTAATTTGAGGCGAGCTGGTATGGCTACATATAGGATATATCAAAGCGTTGTCAAGGTGATCAAACAAATAATAATATCCCAACAGCATCAAACGAGCAGTAAAGATGTAGGGCTTATGTGCACATATCCAAAACCACGAAAACAAGGGAAACTACTTGATACAGGTTCTATGAAATTTACGACGTGTTTTCACAACCTTTCATGTTCTTCAATGGTGTAGTTTGAGTCACTGAACCGATCGAGCGGTGTAGCAACCCAGGTCCGCTTGATCAATCATCCATTGATCAGAATAGAATTCGAGGCAGGCGATTTTTTTGGAAAAGGAGGTTAAGACCCCCAGCCTCTGCATCAATCGATACATATGGTCATCTTTATTTATTATTCAACAAAGGTCTAACAAAAGCATACATCAAGCCACCCGAAGCCACCAATCGCACCTACAAAAACTCGATAATGTGAAGTGCTCTCACTCCCCATATCTAAATCCGGTGTCGTCGCTGATCCATCCACATAACGTATCGGAACCAACAGTCGGTGCAGCAGACCTAAAACATACACCACATGCATAACGTTCTAGACGCCGCCATCTTCATCAGACCGCTAACCCATCTTTAGGAGAGAGATCCGCATCATCCTTGCCAATCCGTCCATCCGTCGACGCCGCCACGACGGCCAACGGTGCCACCGCCCCGCGCTCGTCCATCCAGATGCGGAGATTCTGAAAGATCTGTCGTGCGTAACACCTGCTGACCAGGCATGACACAACGTAGCACCTGTCGGCCAGGCATGACTTGACATCTCCACCGAAAGCTCCGTGCAGACGAAGCTGCTCCACCTCCTGCCTCTGACTTCTAGCGCTGCTACACAAACGATGCTCCCAAGAGAGAAAACGACACCGAAGTACCATCATCGTCCAATCTGGAAGACCAGATCATAGGGTCTTCCCGGAGCAGCACAAGTGGGTCGACAATAGTTACACGATGATGCCTTCATCAAGGTAACGACACAGAACGCCGTCATCGCCTGCCATCGGCTCAGTTTTCACCGACAACTATGTCTTCCCGACTCGCAGCCGGAGCTAGATGACGGATCTCAAGATCTGCCCATCCAGTGTCAGGCCGACCACCTCCGACGAAGGAGATGGCCACCACCACCGGTCCTACCACCTAGACTCGCAGCCATGGAACTCATACCGGTCAACCGCCCTGCAACCAAACAATAGACATCCAACAATGGTTGGTGACTCCAAGAGGATGCCTGTAAGGAGGTTACGATGTCAAGAACGCCGTCGTCATCCGATCTAGAAGCTAGATCTTAGGCTTTCGCCCAGAGATAGCACCGGTCAGGCGAGGTGGTGGAACTTCATGGTGGTGCCTCCAAAGAGGTGTTGGGGAATGTAGTAATTTCAAAAAATTTCCTACGCACACGCAAGATCATGGTGATGCATAGCAACGAGAGGGGAGAGTGTTGTCTACGTACCCTCGTAGACCGAAGCGGAAGCGTTGACGCAACGTAGAGGAAGTAGTCGTACGTCCTCCCGGTCCGACCGATCCAAGCACCGTTACTCCGGCACCTCTGAGTTCTTGACACGCGTGCAGCTCGATGGCGCACCCCGATCTCTGATCCAGCAGAGGCGCGGGGAGGAGTTCCGTCAGCACGACGGCGTGGTGACGATCTTGATGTTCTCCTGTCGCAGGGCTTCGCCTAAGCACCGCTACAATATGACCGAGGTGTAATATCCTGGAGGGGGGGGCACAGCACACGGCTAAGGAACGATCTCAATGATCAACTTGTGTCTAGGGTGCCCCCTACCCCCGTATATAAAGGAGGGAGGGAGGACGAGGCCGGCCCAAGGGGGAGGCGCGCCCTAGGGGGGCAAACCTACTCCAAGTAGGTTTGGCCCCCCCTTTCCTATTCGGAGTAGGAGAAGGAAGGAAGAGGGGGCAGGAGAGAAGGAAAGGGGGGGGGGGGGGCCGGCCCCCCTCCCAATTCGGATTGGGCTTGGGGGGGGGGGGGCGCCCCCTCCCTTGCTCCTTCTCCCTCCATCCCACTAAGGCCCAATAAGGCCCATATACTTTCCGGGGGGTTCCGGTAACCTCCCAGAGCTCCGGTATATTTCCAATCTCACCCGGAACCTTTCCGATGTCCAAATATATCCGTCCAATATATCAATATTTATGTCTCGACCATTTCGAGACTCCTCATCATGTCCGTGATCACATCCGGGACTCCGAACAACCTTCGGTACATCAAAATACATAAACTCATAATGAAACTGTCATCGAAACCTTAAGCGTGCGGACCCTACGGTTCGAGAACAATGTAGACATGACCGAGACATGTCTCCGGTCAATAACCAATAGCGGGACCTGGATTCCCATATTGGTTCCTACATATTCTACGAAGATCTTTATCGGTCAAACCGCATAACAACATACGTTGTTCCCTTTGTCA
Source organism: Triticum timopheevii (assembly GCA_963921465.1). Taxonomy (NCBI): domain Eukaryota; kingdom Viridiplantae; phylum Streptophyta; class Magnoliopsida; order Poales; family Poaceae; genus Triticum; species Triticum timopheevii. The sequence continues at coordinate 570,703,579 of OY997264.1, forward strand.
TCGGTATGTTACTTGCCCGAGATTCGATCGTCGGTATCCAATACTTAGTTCAATCTCGTTACCGGCAAGTCTCTTTACTCGTTTCGTAATACATCATCTCGCAACTAACTCATTAGTTGAAATGCTTGCAAGGCTTAAGTGATGTGCATTACCGAGAGGGCCCAGAGATACCTCTCCGACATTTGGAGTGACAAATCCTAATCTCGAAATACGCCAACTCAACAAGTACCTTCAGAGACACCTGTAGAGCACCTTTATAATCACCCAGTTACGATGTGACGTTTGGTAGCACACAGAGTGTTCCTCCAGTAAACGGGAGTTGCATAATCTCATAGTCATAGGAACATGTATAAGTCATGAAGGAAGCAATAGCAACATACTAAACGATCGTGTGCTAAGCTAACGGAATGGGTCATGTCAATCAGATCATTCAACTAATGATGTGACCTTGTTAATCAAATAACAACTCCTTGTTCATGGTTAGGAAACATAACCATCTTTGATTAACAAGCTAGTCATGTAGAGGCATACTAGTGACACTCTGTTTGTCTATATATTCACACATGTATTATGTTTCCGGTTAATACAATTCTAGCATGAATAATAAACATTTATCATGATATGAGGAAATAAATAGTAACTTTATTATTGCCTCTAGGGCATATTTCCTTCAGTCTCCCACTTGCACTAGAGTCAATATTCTAGATTACACAGTAATGATTCTAACACCCATGGAGTCTTGGTGTTGATCATGTTTTGCTCGTGGAAGAGGCTTAGTCAACGGGTCTGCAACATTCAGATCCGTATGTATCTTGCAAATCTCTATGTCTCCCACCTGGACTAGATCCCGGATGGAATTGAAGCGCCTCTTGATGTGCTTGGTTCTCTTGTGAAATCTGGATTCCTTCGCTAAGGCAATCGCTCCAGTATTGTCACAAAAGATTTTCATTGGACCCGACGCACTAGGTATGACACCTAGATCGGATATGAACTCCTTCATCCAGACTCCTTCATTAGCTGCTTCCAAAGCAGCTATGTATTTCGCTTCACACGTAGATCCCGCCACGACGCTTTGCTTTGAACTGCACCAACTGACAGCTCCACCGTTTAATGTAAACACGTATCCGGTTTGCGATTTAGAATCGTCCGGATCAGTGTCAAAGCTTGCATCAACGTAACCATTTACGATGAGCTCTTTGTCACCTCCATATACGAGAAACATATCCTTAGTCCTTTTCAGGTATTTCAGGATGTTCTTGACCGCTGTCCAGTGATCCACTCCTGGATTACTTTGATACCTCCCTGCTAGACTTATAGCAAGGCACACATCAGGTCTGGTACACAGCATTGCATACATGATAGAGCCTATGGCTGAAGCATAGGGGACATTTTTCATTTTCTCTCTATCTTCTGCAGTGGTCGGGCTTTGATTCTTACTCAACTTCACACCTTGCAATACAGGCAAGAACCCTTTCTTTGCTTGATCCATTTTGAACTTCTTCAAAACTTTGTCAAGGTATGTGCTTTGTGAAAGTCCAATTAAGCGTCTTGATCTATCTCTATAGATCTTAATGCCCAATATGTAAGCAGCTTCACCGAGGTCTTTCATTGAAAAACTTTTATTCTAGTATCCCTTTATGCTATCCAGAAATTCTATATCATTTCCAATCAATAATATGTCATCCACATATAATATTAGAAATGCTACAGAGCTCCCACTCACTTTCTTGTAAATACAGGCTTCTCCAAAAGTCTGTATAAAACCAAATGCTTTGATCACACTATCAAAACGTTTATTCCAACTCCGAGAGGCTTGCACCAGTCCATAAATGGATCGCTGGAGCTTGCACACTTTGTTAGCTCCCTTTGGATCGATAAAACCTTCTGGTTGCATCATATACAACTCTTCTTCCAGAAATCCGTTCAGGAATGCAGTTTTTACATCCATTTGCCAAATTTCATAATCATAAAATGCGGCAATTGCTAACATGATTCGGACAGACTTAAGCATCGCTACGGGTGAGAAGGTCTCATTGTAGTCAACCCCTTGAACTTGTCGAAAACCTTTTGCAACAAGTCGAGCTTTGTAGACAGTAACATTACCGTCAGCGTCAGTCTTCTTCTTGAAGATCCATTTATTCTCAATTGCTTGCCGACCATCGAGCAAGTCAACCAAAGTCCATACTTTGTTATCATACATGGATCCCATCTCAGATTTCATGGCTTCAAGCCATTTTGCGGAATCTGGGCTCACCATCGCTTCTTCATAGTTCGTAGGTTCATCATGATCTAGTAGCATGACTTCCAGAATAGGATTACCGTACCACTCTGGTGCGGATCTTACTCTGTTTGACCTACGAGGTTCTGTATTAACTTGATCTGAAGTTCTATGATCATCATCATCAACTTCCTCACTAGTTGGTTTTGACGTCACAGAAACTGGTTCCTGTGATGTATTATTTTCCAACAAGGGAGTAGGTACAGTTACCTCATCAAGTTCTACTTTCCTCCCACTCACTTCTTTCGAGAGAAACTCCTTCTCCAGAAAGGATCCATTCTTAGCAACAAATGTCTTGCCTTCGGATCTGTGATAGAAGGTGTACCCAACTGTCTCCTTTGGGTATCCTATGAAGACACATTTCTCTGATTTGGGTTCGAGCTTATCTGGTTGAAGCTTTTTCACATAAGCATCGCAGCCCCAAACTTTAAGAAACGACAACTTTGGTTTCTTGCCAAACCATAGTTCATAAGGTGTCGTCTCAACGGATTTCGACGGTGCCCTATTTAACGTGAATGTGGCCGTCTCTAAAGCATAACCCCAAAACGATAGCGGTAAATCTGTAAGAGACATCATAGATCCACCATATCAAGTAAAGTACGATTACGACGTTCGGACACACCATTACGCTGTGGTGTTCCGAGTGGCGTGAGTTGCGAAACTATTCCACATTGTTTTAAGTGTAGACCAAACTCGTAACTCAAATATTCTCCTCCACGATTAGATCGCAGAAACTTTATTTTCTTGTTACGATGATTTTCAACTTCACTCTGAAATTCTTTGAACTTTTCAAATGTTTCAGACTTATGCTTCATTAAGTAGATATACCCATATCTACTTAAATCATCTGTGAAGGTGAGAAAATAACGATATCCGCCACGAGCCTCAATATTCATCGGACCACATACATCTGTATGTATGATTTCCAACAAATCTGTTGCTCTCTCCATAGTACCGGAGAACGGCGTTTTGGTCATCTTGCCCATGAGGCACGGTTCGCAAGTACCAAGTGATTCATAATCAAGAGGTTCAAAAAGTCCATCAGTATGGAGTTTCTTCATGCCCTTTACACCGATATGAGCTAAACGGCAGTGCCACAAATAAGTTGCACTATCATTATCAACTCTGCATCTTTTGGTTTCAACACTATGAATATGTGTATCACTACTATCGAGATTCATCAAAAATAGACCACTCTTCAAGGGTGCATGACCATAAAAGATATTACTCATATAAATAGAACAACCATTATTCTCTGATTTAAATGAATAACCGTCTCGCATCAAAAAAGATCCACATATAATGTTCATGCTCAACGCTGGCACCAAATAACAATTATTTAGGTCTAATACTAATCCCGAAGGTAGATGTAGAGGTAGCGTGCCGACTGCGATCACATCGACTTTCGAACCATTTCCCACGCGCATCGTCACCTCGTCCTTTGCCAGTGTTCGCTTAATCTGTAGTCCCTGTTTCGAGTTGCAAATATTAGCAACAGAACCAGTATCAAATACCCAGGTGCTACTGCGAGCTCTAGTAAGGTACACATCAATAACATGTATATCACATATACCTTTGTTCGCCTTGCCATCCTTCTTATCTGCCAAATACTTGGGGAAGTTCCACTTCCAGTGACCAGTCTGCTTGCAGTAGAAGCACTCAGTTTCAGGCTTAGGTCCAGACTTGGGTTTCTTCTCTTGAGCAGCAACTTGTTTACTGTTCTTCTTGAAGTTCCCCTTCTTCTTCCCTTTGCCCTTTTTCTTGAAACTAGTGGTCTTGTTAACCATCAACACTTGATGCTCCTTCTTGATTTCTACCTCTGCAGCTTTTAGCATTGCGAAGAGCTCGGGAATCGTCTTATCCATCCCTTGCATATTATAGTTCATCACGAAGCTCTTGTAGCTTGGTGGAAGTGATTGGAGAATTCTGTCAATGACGCTATCATCCGGAAGTGTAACTCCCAGTTGAATCAAGTGATTACAATACCCAGACATCTTGAGTATATGCTCACTGACAGAACTATTCTCCTCCATCTTGCAGCTATAGAACTTATTGGAGACTTCATATCTCTCAATCCGGGCATTCTTCTTGAATATTAACTTCAACTCCTGGAATATCTCATATGCTCCATGACGTTCAAAACGTCGTTGAAGTCCCGGTTCTAAGCCGTAAAGCATGGCACATTGAACTATCGAGTAGTCATCAGCTTTGCTCTGCCAGACGTTCTTAACGTCGTCAGTTGCATCAGCAGCAGGCCTGGCACCCAGCGGTGCTTCCAGGACGTAATTTTTCTGTGCAGCAATGAGGATAATCCTCAAGTTACGGACCCAGTCCGCGTAGTTGCTACCATCATCTTTCAACTTAGCTTTCTCAAGGAACGCATTAAAATTCAACGGAACAACAGCACGGGCCATCTATCTACAATCAACATAGACAAGCAAGATACTATCAGGTACTAAGTTCATGATAAATTTAAGTTCAATTAATCATATTACTAAAGAACTCCCACTTAGACAGACATATCTCTAGTCATCTAAGTGATCACGTGATCCAAATCAACTAAACCATAACCGATCATCACGTGAGATGGAGTAGTTTTCAATGGTGAACATCTTATGTTGATCATATCTACTATATGATTCACGCTCGACCTTTCAGTCTCCGTGTTCCGAGGCCATATCTGCATATGCTAGGCTCGTCAAGTTTAACCTTAGTATTCTGCGTGTGCAAAACTGGCTTGCACCCGTTGTAGATGGACGTAGAGCTTATCACACCCGATCATCACGTGGTGTCTCGGCACGACGAACTTTGGCAACGGTGCATACTCAGGGAGAACACTACTTGATAATTTTTAGTGAGAGATCATCTTAAAATGCTACCGTCAATCAAAGCAAGATAAGATGCATAAAGGATAAACATCACATGCAATCAATATAAGTGATATGATATGGCCATCATCTTCTTGTGCTTGTGATCTCCATCTCCGAAGCACCATCATGGTCACCATCGTCACCGGCGCGACACCTTGATCTCCATCGTAGCATCGTTGTCGTTTACGCCATCTATTGCTTCTACGACTATCGCTACCGCTTAGTGATAAAGTAAAGCAATTACAGGGCGTTTGTATTTCATACAATAAAGCGACAACTATATGGCTCCTGCCAGTTGCCGATAACTTCGGTTACAAAACATGATCATCTCATACAATAAAATATAGCATCATGTCTTGGCCATATCACATCACAACATGCCCTGCAAAAACAAGTTAGACGTCCTCTACTTTGTTGTTGCAAGTTTTACGTGGCTGCTACGGGCTTAAGCAAGAACCAATCTCACCTACGCATCAAAACCACAACGATAGTTTGTCAAGTTGATGCTGTTTTAACCTTCGCAAGGACCAGGCGTAGCCACACTCGGTTCAACTAAAGTTGGAGAAACTGACACCCGCTAGTCACCTGTGTGCAAAGCACGGTAGTAAAACCAGTCTCGCGTAAGCGTACGCGTAATGTCGGTCCGGGCCGCTTCATCCAACAATACCGCCGAACCAAAGTATGACATGCTGGTAAGCAGTATGACTTATATCGCCCACAACTCACTTGTGTTCTACTCGTGCATATAACATCAAACCATAAAAACCTAGGCTCGGATGCCACTGTTGGGGAACGTAGTAATTTCAAAAAATTTCCTACACACACGCAAGATCATGGTGATGCATAGCAACAAGAGGGGAGAGTGTTGTCTATGTACCCTCGTAGACCGAAGCAGAAGCGTTGACGCAACGTAGAGGAAGTAGTCGTATGTCCTCCCGGTCCGACCGATCCAAGCACCGTTACTCCGGCACCTCCGAGTTCTTGACACGCGTACAACTCGATGACGCACCCCGATCTCCGATCCAGCAGAGGCGCGGGGAGGAGTTCCGTCAGCACGACGGCGTGGTGACGATCTTGATGTTCTCCTGTCGCAGGGCTTCGCCTAAGCACCGCTACAATATGACCGAGGTGTAATATCGTGGAGGGGGGGCACCGCACACGGCTAAGGAACGATCTCAATGATCAACTTGTGTCTAGGGTGCCCCCTACCCCCATATATAAAGGAGGGAGGGAGGAGGAGGCCGGCCCAAGGGGGAGGCGCCCCTAGGGGGGCAAACCTACTCCAAGTAGGTTTGGCCCCCCCCCCCCCTTTCCTATTCGGAGTAGGAGAAGGAAGGAAGAGGGGGCAGGAGAGAAGGAAAGGGGGGGCCGGCCACCCTCCCAATTTGGATTGGGCTTGGGGGGGGGGGGCGCCCCCTCCCTTGCACCTTCTCCCTCCATCCCACTAAGGCCCAATAAGGCCCATATACTTACCGGGGGGTTCCGGTAACCTCCCAGAGCTCCGGTATATTTCCAATCTCACCCGGAACCTTTCCGGTGTCCAAATATATCCGTCCAATATATCAATCTTTATGTCTCGACCATTTCGAGACTCCTCGTCATGTCCGTGATCACATCCGGGACTCCGAACAACCTTCGGTACATCAAAATACATAAACTCATAATGAAACTGTCATCGAAACCTTAAGCGTGCGGACCCTATGGTTCGAGAACAATGTAGACATGACCGAGACACATCTCCGGTCAATAACCAATAGTGGGACCTGGATGCCCATATTGGTTCCTACATATTCTACGAAGATCTTTATCGGTCAAACCGCATAACAACATACGTTGTTCCCTTTGTCATCGGTATGTTACTTGCCCGAGATTCAATCGTCGGTATCCAATACTTAGTTCAATCTCGTTACCGGCAAGTCTCTTTACTCGTTCTGTAATACATCATCTCGCAACTAACTCATTAGTTGAAATTCTTGCAAGGCTTAAGTGATGTGCATTACCGAGAGGGCCCAGAGATACCTCTCCGACATTCAGAGTGACAAATCCTAATCTCGAAATACGCCAACTCAACAAGTACCTTCGGAGACACCTATAGAGCACCTTTATAATCACCCAGTTACGTTGTGACGTTTGGTAGCACACAAAGTGTTCCTTCGGTAAACGGGAGTTGCATAATCTCATAGTCATAGGAACATGTATAAGTCATGAAGGAAGCAATAGCAACATACTAAACGATCGTGTGCTAAGCTAACGGAATGGGTCATGTCAATCAGATCATTCAACTAATGATGTGACCTTGTTAATCAAATAACAACTCCTTGTTCATGGTTAGGAAACATAACCATCTTTGATTAACAAGCTAGTCAAGTAGAGGCATACTAGTGACACTCTGTTTGTCTATATATTCACACATGTATTATGTTTCCGGTTAATACAATTCTAGCATGAATAATAAACATTTATCATGATATGAGGAAATAAATAATAACTTTATTATTGCCTCTAGGGCATTTTTCCTTCAAGAGGAACACGATGCCCGAAGGCGTCGTTATCATCGGCGTCGACCAAGCCGACCCAAGGTTTTTACCTGTAGCATCCCGCCTCACTGCCATCCATCCTGCTGCTATGTCTAATGCTACAGAGCTCGGGACCTCATCACCTGCCTCATTGGCATCACATGTCCCAGGCCGACCAGGGGCAGCCATGATGTTGGGAAACATAGCATGCAATTTCAAAAATTTCCTACGCTCACGCAAGATCTATCTAGGAGATGCATAGAAATGAGAGAGGGAGAGTGTGTCCACGTACCCTCGTAGACCAAAAGAGGAATCGTTTGTTAACACAGTAGATGTAGTCGAACTTCTTCTCGTTCCGACCGATCAAGCACCAAACGTACGGCACCTCCGAGTTCTACACACGTTCAGCTCGATGACATCCCTCGAACTCTTGATCCAGCAAAGTGTCGAGGGAGAGTTGCGTCGGCACGATGACGTGGTGACGGTGATGGTGAAGTGATCCGCGTAGGGCTTCGCCTAAGCACTACATGAATATGACCGGAGGCGTAAACTGTGGAGGGGCGCGCCACACACGGCTAACAATTGTTGGTGTGTGTTCTAGCGGTGCCCTCCCCCTCATATATATATAGGTGAGAGGGAGAGGGAGCAGCCAAGGGGGTGCCCAAGTAGGAGGAATCCTACTTGGGGCCCTAATCCTATTCGCCCCTACCCCCTACCATAATATCCGAAGGGCGAAGGAAGGAGGAGGAGGGAGAGAAGGAAGGGGGAGGCTGAATCCCTCCCCTTCCTCTCTATCTTCTCCTCTTTCCTTCCCCTCCAGGTTCGGCCTACATGGGGGCGCGTGATGTCTACTACACAACCTTCTTCTTGTAGAGGTTGTTGGGCCTCCAAGTGCACAGATTTGTAGGACAGTAGCAAATTTCCCTCAAGTGGATGACCTAAGGTTTATCAATCCGTGGGAGGCGTAGGATGAAGATGGTCTCTCTCAAGCAACCCTGCAACCAAATAACAAAGAGTCTCTTGTGTCCCCAACACACCCAATACAATGGCGAATTGTATAGGTGCACTAATTCGGCAAAGAGATGGTGATACAAGTACAATATGGATAGTAGATATAGGTATTTGTAATCTGAAATAATAAAAACAGCAAGGTAACTAATGATAAAAGTGAGCGTAAACGGTATTGCAATGATAGGAAACAAGGCCTAGGGTTCATACTTTCACTAGTACAAGTTCTCTCAACAATAATAACATAGATAGATCATATAACAATCCCTCAACATGCAACAAAGAGTCACTCCAAAGCCACTAATAGCCGAGAACAAACGTAGAGATTATGGTAGTGTATGAAACCACCTCAAAGTTATTCTTTCGGATCAATCTATAAAAGAGTTCATACTAGAATAACACCTTAAGAAACAAATCAACCAAAACCCTAATGTCACCTAGATACTCCATTGTCACTTCAAGTATCCATGGGTATGATTATACGATATGCATCACACAATCTCAGATTCATCCAACCAACACAAAGTACTTCAAAGAGTGCCCCAAAGTTTCTACCGGAGAGTCAAGAACGTGTGCCAACCCCTATGCATAGGTTCATGGGCGGAACCCGCAAGTTGGTTACCAAAACATACATCAAAAGGCACGTGATATCCCATTGTCACCACAGATAAACACGGCAAGACATACATCAAGTGTTCTCATAAAAGACTCAATCCGATAAGATAATTTCAAAGGGGAAACTCAATTCATCACAAGAGAGTAGAGGGGGAGAAACATCATAAGATCCAACTACAATAGCAAAGCTCGGGATACATCAAGATCGTGCCATAGAGGGAACACGAGAGAGAACACGAAAGAGAGAGAAACACATAGCTACTGGTACATACCCTCAGCCCCGAGGGTGAACTACTCCCTCCTCATCATGGATAGTGCCGGGATGATGAAGATGGCCACCGGTGAAGGATTCCCCCTCCGGCAGGGTGCCGGAACAGGCTCCCGAGAGGTTTTTGGTGGCTACAGAGGCTTGCGGCGGCGGAACTCCCGATCTATCTTGATATTCGATGGTTTTAGGGTACGTAGGGTTATATAGGTGAAAGAAGTCGGTCAGGGGGTGCTCGAGGGGTCCACGAGACTGGGGGCGCGCCCAGTAGGGGGGGGCGCTCTCCTATCTCGTGGCCTCCTTAAGGATCTTCTGACGTGAACTCCAAGTCTCCCGGATCATAATCTTCCAAAAAAACACGATGCCGAAGCTTTCATTCCGTTTGGACTCCGTTTGATATTCCTTTTCTTCGAAATACTGAAACAGGCAATAAAACAACAATATGGGCTGGGCCTCCGGTTAATAGGTTAGTCCCAAAAAATGATATAAATGTGTAAAATAAAGCCCATAAACATCCAAAAGGGGTAATATAATAGCATGGAACAATCAAAAATTATAGATACGTTGGAGACATATCAAGCATCCCCAAGCTTAATTCCTGCTTGTCCTCGAGTAGGTAAATGATAAAAACAGAATTTTTGATGTGGAATGCTTCCTAGCATAATTCTCAATGTATTTTTCTTTATTGTGGCATGAATGTTCATATCCAAATGATTCAAAATAAAAGTTCATATTGACATAAGAAATAGCAACACTTCAAGCATACTAATCAAAGTAATCATGTCTTCTCAAAATAACATGGCAAAAGAAAGTTCATCCCTACAAAATCATATAGTTAGGCTATGCTTCATTTTCGTCACACAAAGATGTTCCCAACTTCTATAGTCCAGGAGTCTTCAATCTTGTATCTTCATAGTCCAGGAGTCCGGCCAAACATGATAGTTCGGCTATCCGGACACCCCCTAATCCGGGACTCCCTTAGTAGCCCCCGAACCAGGCTTCAATGGCGATGAGTCCGGCGCGTAGATTGTCTTCGGCGTTGCAAGGCGGGTTCTTCTCCAAATCCTGTTTACCTGTTGAATAGCATCCGACTTCCTGTGAATATTGCGCTCCTTGGCTTCCACGCCCAATAATGGTCGTCTTCCACGTGTTGAACGAATGCGAAAAGTCAGGGTATTTTTACATTTACCCTCCTAGCTGCGCAAATGAGCTGTCTATAAAAGAGACGAGGATCTAGATCCGAATCACACCATCCTCCCTTTGCGAGCATTCATCAGAGCGCATCCGACAGAAATCCACTCCATCATGGACAGTCGACGCGGCTCCTCCTCTCGCCCTCCCAGCCCTCGGCCTGGAGATTGGGAGAGATGCTCCGTCCCGTACAGCGAGTTAGTGACGCTCCAAACCAAGGGATTTCTTCCCCCAGCCTTCATGGTTCCGGTTCGAGCCGGACTCGCCACCTATAAGGGCGGAAAGCAAGCGGAGAGCGTCCCCAACCCCTCCAAAGGAGAGCGGGTATGCCTTATCTCTTATTTGATAAGAGGGCTCGGATTTCCAATTCATCCGTTTCATCGTGGGCTCCTGGAGTTCTACGGCCTCCAGTTGCACAACCTTACGCCTGCCTCCATTTTGCATATTGCGGGCTTCGTGGCCCTTTGCGAGCTGTTTTTGGGAATCGAGGCTCATTTTGCGCCGTGGAAGAAGCTGTTCTGCCTTGTGCCCCGTTCTCAAGAGGGGTCAATATATCAAGTGGGCGGAGCCGAACTATGGCGCATCGCCGGGACCGGATATCTATCCGGAACCCCGAAGAAGGCGTCCGAAGACTGGCTTTCGGAATGGTTTTACATTGAGGATGTCCCCCTGCCGGACACTATTCGGATCGGCCTCCCTGAGTTCAATAATGCTCCTTTGAAGAAACGCCTAAGCTGGCGCCCACGGAGCCCTCAGAAGGAAAATGACAGGGACGTCCCTTACCTGATGAGCCGAATTAGGCTGTTAGCTCATTCCGGACTGACCTTGATCGGGGTCATGGCCACATGCATTATGCGGGGGGTGCAGCCTCTCCAGTATAGAGGCCACCCTCATACATTAGTGCCGGTTCCAACGGCTAGCCGGGCCGCTCTCATTAGTACCGGTTCGTGGCTAACCTTTAGCACCGGTTCGTGCCACGAACCGGTACTAATGAGGGTGGTGGCAGGATGTTGTCAGTCTGGGCCCCCTCCAGCACCTTTAGTACCGGTTCGTGCCACGAACCGGTACTATAGGTCCTCCTGCATATAAACCCTTCGTCCAGCTCGCTCTATTCTTCCCCTTTCCCCTCTCCTCTCCTCTCTATTCTTCCTCTTCCCCTCGAGTTCATCACACATTTTGCCCAAAATTTGTCAAGATTTGGAGGCCCCCATCCATTCAAGTGATCACAAAGGTTAGCAACTTTGTCCTTTCATCTCTCATTGCTAGATTAGCTCTTGCAATGCTTTATATAGTTACTAATTTGTGAGTTTAGTAATTTGGGAGGAAATATATATATGTGCTAGTATATGATTTATATGCAATTTGAGGTCAAAAATAACACTTAGTTTGCATATGTAGGTGTGGTTTACTTAGTGCCTTCTAAATCTCCGTCGTAACCACCGTCGATTGCCCGCACCGTCCCGTCGCCGGCACCACCTTGTGGTGAGCCTCTTGTTCATGAAATTTTATATAAAAAATTGATGTTTGTGTGATTTGGATATATAGTTAATCATGTAATAATTATCTTACCCGTACGTTGTTTGTTATACATAGTGCCATGGTTTTGATATCCGTCCCCGTCGACCCTCGTCCTTGTTGTGATTCGGATGTGGTATATTCTCTTTTAAAACTATTTGTTGCATTTCGTGTTTATGACAAATTATGCCCATCAAGTTGACATAGATATTTTTATCTGGGAGGTATGTGAACCGGAAATTCCAACAGACCCTATTGTCGAGAGGTTAAATTTAGTTGAAAGAGAAAACGAGTACTTGAAAGAAAAATTGAAAAGAATTGAGGGGGAGAAGATGGAATTGGAGTTGCATGTTGCCGATGTCGTCGATGATCACAAGATCAAGATGGAGAAAATGCACTTGAAGAATAGAAAGATTAGAAAATATGCCATCGATAGTGAGGCTTGGTATCATTATGCTGTTGGATCAATTGTTACCTTAGTTGCGATCTTGATCGCATTTGTTGTTGCATTTAAATGCTTTAGCTAGAGAGTTATTTATTTGTTGCATTTAAGGTGTTGTATGAACTTTATGTATGAACTTGTATTAATTTGGTCTATTCGGTGTTGTGTAATGAAGATGAGCCGGCAATGGATGTACGATGATCAATGCTCTCCCCGGTTCGTTGAGGGCGTGCATACTTTTCTGCTTGCGGCTGAGGCAAACAAGCGGGCGGATGGTTTTATGCCTTGTCCATGTGCTGGCTGTAAGAATGGTCACAATTACTCTATGTCAAGAACCATTCACGTCCACCTGTTTGAGTCCCGTTTCATGCCCCACTATAATGTTTGGACCAAGCACGGAGAAAGAGGGGTTATGATGGAAGACAATGAAGAAGAAGAGGACGACGACAGCTATCCTGGCCATGGGTTCCCTGAATACGATGATACAACAATGGGGGAAGAAGCTGAGCCGGTAATGCGGGAAGAAGCTGAGCCGGCAATGCGGGAAGAAGCTGAAGAAGAGGCATCAGATGAGCCCGTTGATGATCTAGGTCGGGCCATTGCTGATGCAAAGAGAAACTGCGCAAGTGATTTGGAGAAGAAGAAGTTGCAGCGCATGTTAGAGGATCACAAAAAATTGTTGTACCCGAATTGCGGAGGTGACAAGAAAAAGCTGGGCACCACACTGGAATTGCTGCAATGGAAGGCAGAGAATGGTGTATCTGACAAGGGATTTGGAAAGTTGCTGGTAATGATAAAGGATATGCTTCCAAAGGACAACGAATTGCCCGAGAGTACGTACGAAGCAAAGAAGGCTATCTGCCCTCTAGGGTTAGAGGTGCAGAAGATACATGCATGCCCTAATGATTGCATCCTCTACCGCGGTGAGTACGAGGATTTGAACGCTTGCCCGGCATGTGGTGCATTGCGCTATAAGATCAGCCGTGATAAGCCTAGTGATGTCGAGGGCGAGCGCCCCAGGAAGAAGATTCTGCCAAGGTGATGTGGTATTCTCCTATAATACCACGGTTGAAACATTTGTTCCAAAACAAAGAGCATGCCAAGGCGATGCGATGGCACAGAGAAGACCGTAAGAAAGACGGAAAGTTGAGAGTACCCGCTGACGGGTTGCAGTGGAGAAAAATCAAAAGAAAGTACGGGAAGGAGTTTGCAGATGACGCAAGGAGCGTATGGTTTGGTCTAAGCGCAGATGGCATTAATCCTTTTGGGGAGCATTGCAGCAACCATAGCACCTGGCCTCTGACTCTATGTTTGTATAACCTTCCTCCTTGGTTGTCCATGAAGCGGAAGTTCATTATGATGCCAGTGCTCATCCAAGGCCCTAAGCAACCTGGAAACGACATTGATCTGTACCTAAGGCCATTAGTTGAAGAACTCTTACAGCTGTGGAATGGAACATGTGTACGTGCGTGGGATGAGCACATGGGGGAAGAATTTGACCTAGAGGCGTTGCTGTTCGTGACCATCAATGATTGGCCTGCTCTCAGTAACCTTTCAGGATAGACAAACAAGGGATACCGCGGATGCACGCACTATTTGGATGATACCGACAGTATATATTTGAATAGTTGTAAGAAGAATGTGTACCTGGGACATCGTCTATTTCTTCCGAGCAGGCATCCCGTAAGAAAGAAAGGCAAGCATTTCAAAGGTGAGGCGGATCACCGGACGAAGCCTCGCCACCGTACTGGTGCTGATGTACATGATATGGTCAAGGATTTGAAGGTGATATTTGGAAAGGGTCCTGGCGGACAACCTGTTCCGAAGGACGCGGGCGGACGCGCACCCATGTGGAAGAAGAAATCTATATTTTGGGACCTGCCATATTGGAAAGACCTAGAGGTCCGCTCCGCAATCGACGTGATGCACGTGACGAAGATTCTTTGCATGACCCTGCTTGGCTTCTTGGGCGTGTATGGGAAGACAAAAGATACACCTGAGGCACGGGAGGACCAGTAACGTATGCACGGAGAAGACGACATACATCAGGGTCATGCAAGCTACGCTCTTACCAAAGAAGAGAAGGAAATCTTCTTTGAATGCCTGCTCAGTATTAAGGTACCGTCTGGCTTCTCGTCGAATATAAAGGGAATAATAAAATATGGCAGAGAAAAAGTTCCAGAACCTAAAGTCTCATGACTGCCACGTGATTATGACGCAACTGCTTCCGGTTGCATTGAGGGGGCTTCTACCGAAAAACGTTCGATTAGCCATTGTGAAGCTATGTGCATTTCTCAATGCAATCTCTCAGAAGGTAATCGATCCAGAAATCAGACCAAGGTTACAGAATGATTTGGTGCAATGTCTTGTCAGTTTCGAGTTGGTGTTCCCACCATCCTTCTTCAACATCATGACGCACGTCCTAGTTCACCTATGCGAAGAGATTAACGTTTTGGGTCCTGTATTTCTACACAATATGTTCCCCTTTGAGAGATTCATGGGAGTCTTAAAGAAATATGTTCATAACCGTGCTAGGCCAGAAGGAAGCATCTCCAAGGGCCATCAAAATGAGGAGGTCATTAAGTTTTGTATTGACTTTATTCCTGACCTTAAGCCGATTGATGTTCCTGAATCGCGGCATAAGGGCAGACTGGATGGAAAAGGCACGCTAGGAGGGGAACAAATAATATGTATGGACGGACATTCTCTCACTGAAGCACACTACACAGTTCTACAGAATTCCACCTTGGTGGCTCCGTATATGGATGAACACAAGAATTTGCTACGCTCCAAACACCCGGAGCGGTCTGATGACTGGATTACACGTGAACAAACCAGGAGTTTCGCCAACTGGTTGCAGACACGTACCATGCATGACACCTCTATTGAAGATGACCTGTACTTGCTGTCCCAGTTACCATCTGCGAATATAATGACTTTCAAAGGGTACGAGATAAATGGTAATACATTTTACACGATCGCCCAAGATAAGAAGAGCACCAACCAAAACAGTGGTGTCCGCTTTGATGCAGAAACCAAGACGGGAAAGGAAACATATTATGGTTATATACAGGACATATGGGAACTTGACTATCGACGTGGTTTAAAGGTCCCTTTGTTTCGGTGCAAATGGGTCAATATGACACGAGGTGGGGTAACGGAAGACCCATAGTACGGAATGACAACAGTGGATCTCAACAATCTTGCGTATGCAGACGAGCCATTCGTCCTAGCCAATGATGTGGCACAGGTTTTCTATGTGAAGGACATGTCTACCAAGCCAAGAAAAAGAAAAGATAAGGAAGCGAATGCATCGTACGATGAGCCAAAGCGGCACATAGTTCTTTCTGGGAAGAGAAACATCGTGGGAGTCGATGACAAGACAGACAAGTCAGAAAATTATGAAAAGTTTGATGAAATTGCTCCATTCACAGTGAATATTGACCCGAGCATCCCGTTAAATGATGAAGATTTTCCATGGTTACGGCGCAAAGGGACACACGCGAAGAAAAAGTTTCACACCCAAAGATCTGGGATGTGATCGGCTTCACTATCATCACTTTCTTCTGTGTTTCACACCCAGGAGGGAATGTCTGTAATAGTTAGGGTAGTTATGTGTTTTGGCATTTGAAACGCGAAGAAATTTTATGTGCAAACAAATTCTTTTCATGCATTTACTGATTTTTTTTCTAGCTAAATGACCCTGAAATTGAAAAGCAATTCAAATGAACTCAGAAAAGGTTGAAAGTTGGCATGGTAACATAATTTCATACAAATATCATGTGCAAGAAAGTAGAGAGGGTTACGGCAAAAACTGGATGCACTTCGTGTACAAAATGGACAATCTCTTTCGAAGTATCAGGGTTTCCGACGAAAACTGAACTGCTACAAAGGAATTTCATTTTTTAAATAACCTAAGCATTACTAAATTGAATATAATGATAAAACACACTAATATTAAACATAAGAAAAAAGAATCACTGAAAAACTATTTTCAAAGTTAAGTTATTCACAAACTAGTGATTCACACAAATTTCAAATAATTCAAAATTTAAACTATTCAAATTTGAAATCTACCGGCACTAACAGAAAGTTTGTAATTTTTTGTACCTAAAGCAAAAATATTCACAAAGAAACTCTAAATACAGCAAAAAAACAACTCAAAAATAAATAAAACAAAAAAATAAAGCCAAAAAAATTAAGAAAAAAAAGCCCTTCTACTGGGCCAAAGCGGCCTGCATACGACTAGCGACAAAACCTTTCGTTGGGCCAGGATGCAGGCCCGTGAAGGCCCAGTAGGCCCACTAGGCGAGGAGGACAGGTAGGCCCAGTAGGCCTGATTAGGAGAGGAGCTCGAGAGAGCTACCGCACTGGGGCTTATAAACCAGTGCGGTAGCCCCTCGAGCAGCGCACCCTCTTTAGTACCGGGTCGTGGCACAAACCGGTACTAAAGGGGGAGCCTTTAGTACCGGTTTGTGCCACCACCCGGTACTAAAGGGGGTCGCTTCCTGCCGCTTGGCCTGGCCAAAACAGGCCTTTAGTACCAGTTGGTGGCCCCAACCGGTACTAAAGGTGCCTTCTATATATGCTAGAGTGCGAAAATTTCAGTTTCCCTCTCTGTTCCGTCGTCTCCGTCGCCGTCGCCGCCGCCCTCGATCGTCTCCGTCGCCGCTCGTCTCCGTCGCCACCCCCGTCCCCGTCGCCGCCCTCGTCTCCGTCGCCGCCCCGGGCCCGTCCCCGTCGCGCCGTCCCCGTCCCCGTCGCGCCGTCGCCGCCCCGGCCGTCGCCTCGCCGTCGCCTCGCCTCGCCGTCGCCGTCGCCCGCTATGAGCCCTCCGGCCCCGAGCCCGTACACACACACACACAAGCATGTTTAATTAGTTTAGATAATTAGTCTTTAATTAGTTTAGATTATTTAGATTATTATTTTGTATGTTTAATTAGTTTAGATAATTAGTGTTTAATTAGTACACACACACGTATTTTGTATGTTTAATTAGTTTAGATTATTTAGATTATTATTTTTTCACTATTATATATGTATGAATGCATGTTAGATGGATATAATTAGTGCTTAATCAGTTAGAAATTAGTGTTATATAGAAATGTTAGAAATGTTAGAAATTTTAGTGTTATTTAGATTATTTAGATTAGCATAACTAGTGTTATATAGAAATGTTAGAAATTTTAGTTATCAAAATCCAATCATTAAAAAAATGTTACTGTTTGCGGGCATATAGCTAGTATTTGTTCTCGACGATGCCCGGCCAGCATCCTTGCCGTCGACCCATCCGCGATGACGTCCAGCCGACCCATGTCCGGGACTGGGCTCCGCCGGGCTGGCACTGGGAGGTGCTGCTTGGAGGGGCGCGCCGCTTGATGAGGAACCCGGCCACGGGTCCCGTCGTCGACCCTGATCTCGTTTGGTGGCGTTCGCGTGGGCCAGTTTCGGTGCGGAGGGACCCGGCCCCGCCGGAGGTGGTACGTCGCCGTGTCAGGGAGGAGGACGAGCACGTCTATCGCTACATGGTTGCGTTAGAGGGCGGCAGGTTCTCCAATACGTGGCAGTATCTTCGGGGATCTCACTTCAGCTATGATCTTGTGAGGGTTCCTTCTCCTTGGGTGTCCACCGCCTGCGCCGGAGGAACCGCGGGTGTCCTAGATTCTTCTGTAGTATTCGATCTTTATTAGCTAATAGCCAGTGATGTACTATTCAATATTATATATTATTCGAGACGATGTATTCGAGATTATATCTATTATTCTAGACGATGTATTCGAGATTATATCTATTATTCGAGACGATGTAATTTGAATATTAAATTATTTTATATTTCTTTTGGATTAGTTAAACAAAAGCTATGACAGACAATACCGACAGAGAGGGAGAACAGACCATGTTCAATATGATACGCGGGCCAGATGATAATCCGAATGAAGAAGATTATGACGGCTCCAAATTTCTAAACAACACCGGAGAGGGTGATATGATATTCGATCGCGACGACGAAATTGATGAAGTCATGAACTACGATTATGACGATCACGAAGAACATGTTGATCCTGAAACAACAAAGACCGGTGAGGTATATATATTTATATAAGCACGCATCTGGTGATCATCACATGTTTTAAATGACTTGAAGATATCTTAACGAATGTATCGAGCAAATCTTCAGGAAAAATGACGAAATGAGGCCCAAACAAAAAGTTGAAGCCGGGCATAAAGTACAATATCGAGGCATGCAGCCCTACTGGCAAACCATTAGCGCCTAAGAAGATTGCGGACAAGTTCGTTCGTCAGTGCGGAGTTCTTGTGAAGGACCAACTCCCGATCAAACTTCAAGAATGGAGAGAGCCAGCAAAGCCACGTCCAGATGTTACTTTTGTTGACAAGAATCAAAAAGATCTGCTTTGGGATACTCTCATGGAACATTTCACC
This sequence comes from Triticum timopheevii, assembly GCA_963921465.1. Classification (NCBI taxonomy): domain Eukaryota; kingdom Viridiplantae; phylum Streptophyta; class Magnoliopsida; order Poales; family Poaceae; genus Triticum; species Triticum timopheevii. The sequence goes on from OY997264.1 coordinate 570,722,720, forward strand.
CTACCAGATCATTTCACAGAAGCAGATGTGCAGAAAGTCAAGGAGGCTGCTCTTAGGATGATGGCGATTGCATTCAAGAACAACAAGAATCGTGAATGGAACAAGTACGTCAAGGGGGGAAGGAAGACTCCAGTATTCAAGGGAACACTGGAGAACCAACATGATCATTGGGACGATTTCGTGAAATTCAAGGATTCGGAATTAGCTAAGGAACGGTCGAGAATAAACAAGAAGAATGCCGAAAAAAGGATAAGTTCCATAAGCTGGGGCCAGGTGGCTATGCGGTGGCAATGCCTAAGTGGGATAAGACTGAGAAAGAGATGGAGGATGCAGGTGTCACTCCGGCTACTAAGAGCTGGCCCCTCAGGGTCAGGACTTGGTTCTATGCGCATGGGGGGGAGTTGGACCTGGAGACAGGCAATGTTTCGACGAGGGCAAGTCTGAAGGGAGCCGACGATGCGATACTTGTTGCAATAGAAGAGGCACGAACGGGGGTGTTCTAGCCCAACAGAGAGAATGACAAGCTTACGCGTGCCCTGTGAAATCCTGAACACCCAGGAAGAACACGAGGCAAGGGCGCTATTCCGTGGTATGAGGGGTTTTCAGACTGGAACAATGACTACAGAACCCGTGCGAGAAAGAAGATTGCGGAGGAGAAGAAGAGGAAGATGGAGGAGGAGCAGAGGAAGCGGGACTATGAACGCCTTCAAGGCCTAGAAGCAAGTCAAGCGGAATTGGCTGTCAAATTCCAGCGGCAGCAGGAGCAGATCGACTCACTTACCCATCAAAGGGGGTCTCAGCAGCTGCAGCAGCTAGCGAATGATCCAGCATTGGATAGCACCGGCCCATCCATGCCGAGAAGCAGCGTGGGTTCCGTCCTGGATGACGCAATGCTGGGTAGATACCCCGTGGATGACATCACGGAGAACACTAACTGCGAGCTACACGTCAAAATGAAGAACATATCCATGAAGGTGGCGGATGGCTGTGCTTTCACAAATCCCCCCGAGGCAACCTTCCATTGCAACCCGATTCTAGCGGGCTATGCTCATGTCTTGGTTGATGAGGTGGTGGACCCACCATATTCGGGGCTACAGCTTGACATTGCTGGAGGTGACGGCGAGCGCTTTCTCGGAGAGGCCAAACATCGTATCATCCTATGGAAAAAGGATTGCATCATCTTTCGAAGGCCACCGACACCGCGTCAACCGAGTCCTCGTCGAAGTCCGCCACCGAGTCAGCAGACTCCCGCTCCTGCAAGTCCACCAAGTCCGGCAAAGTGTCAGGCCACTCCTCCTCCTCCAAGTCCGGCAAAGTGTCAGGACAATCCTCCTCCTCCAAGTCTGCCACAGCATCAGATGTCCACTCCTCCTCCAAGTCCGGCACAACGTCAGGCCACTCCTCCTCGTCCAACTCAGCCCCGTCAGTCGTCTCTGCCGCCCCAGCAATCGCAGAAGAGACACCCCGCAGCTATGGTGCGTAGCGGTACGAGTCGAGGTAGTACAGGAAGTACAGGCGGAGGCAAGCGATATAAATATGGTCCAAGCCTCAAGCCTCTTCCGCAGAGGTCTTATGACAGGTCCGAGGAGGAAATCACAGCCATATCGAAGGCCGAGGTGGAAGCCCATTTTGCACCGAAACCGCCACCGCCGCCAAGGGAGAAAGTGCCTGAGGAAATGATTGACCACTTCATTCGTATGGCTCAACGACCAGCTCCCAAGCCTGTTGACACAGACTATGAGCGCCACATCAGGAAGTTAAATCAAGCACGTCTACATAGGAAGGTGAGCACGTCTACATCGGGATCGAGCAAACAAGAAGCAGCTGCCAAAAAATGCGGGAAAACCATTCCCCAGCTGGAGAACAGGCGGCGCAATCGACCACCTCGCTTGTTGTGCCAACAACAGGTGACAGTACGCGCACCCAATATTATTGTGGGCAAACAGTGCACGTTCCCGAGGTGGGCAATGTGGTAATAACGGAGGAGCATATAATGCAGGCTGAAGTTCTCAACATCACTGTTGGACAACTCCTCGAGATCGAGCCCATGCCTTTGCTTAGAGAGGATGAAGTAAAACGGAAATATGTCCGGGGCCAACCTTTGGTCACGCCAGACAAGGTCAAGAACCTCCCAACGAGAATGTATGAATTGCATCAATGGTACATGTGTTGGGGAACGTAGCAGAAATTCAAAATTTTCCTACATGTCACCAAGATCTATCTATGGAGAAACCAGCAACGAGGGGAAGGAGAGTGCATCTACATACCCTTGTAGATCGCTAAGCGGAAGCGTTCAAGAGAACGGGGTTGAAGGAGTCGTACTCGTCGTGATCCAAATCACCGGAGATCCTAGTGCCGAACGGACGGCACCTCCGCGTTCAACACACGTACAGCCCGGTGACGTCTCCCACGCCTTGATCCAGCAAGGAGAGAGGGAGAGATTGAGGAAGACTCCATCCAGCAGCAGCACAATGGCGTGGTGGTGATGGAGGAGTGTGGCTATCCCGCAGGGCTTCGCCAAGCACCACGGGAGAGGAGGAGGAGAGGCAGGGCTGCACCAATAGAGGGAGAAGATCTCGTGTCTTGGGCTGCTCCAATGCCTCCAATATATATAGGGGAGGGGGAGGGCTGCACCCCCCTCTAGGGTTCCCCCCCCCCAAGGGGTGCGGCCAGCCCTAGATGGCAAAGGGGGCGGCGGCCAAGAGGGGGAGGAGAGGGAGGCGCAGGGAGCATGGGCCTTAGGGCCCATCTGCCCTAGGGTTTGCCCCCTCCCACTCTCCCCTGCGCCTTGGGCCCCTTGTGGGGGGCGCACCAGCCTACCTGGGGCTGGTTCCCTCCCACACATGGCCCATGCAGCCCTCCGGGGTTGGTGGCCCCACTTGGTGGACCCCCGGGACCCTCCCGGTGGTCCCGGTACTTTTACCGATAAAACCCGAAACCTTTCCGGTGACCAAAACAGGACTTCCCATATATAAATCTTTACCTCCGGACCATTCCGGAACTCCTCGTGACATCCGGGATCTCATCCGGGACTCCGAACAACATTCGGTAACCACATACAAACTTCCTTTATAACCCTAGCGTCATCGAACCTTAAGTGTGTAGACCCTACGGGTTCGGGAGACATGCAGACATGACCGAGACGTTCTCCGGTCAATAACCAATAGCGGGATCTGGATACCCATGTTGGCTCCCACATGTTCCACGATGATCTCATCGGATGAACCACGATGTCAAGGACTTAATCAATCCTGCATGCAATTCCCTTTGTCTAGCGGTATTGTACTTGCCCGAGATTCGATCATCGGTATCCTTATACCTTGTTCAATCTCGTTACCGGCAAGTCTCTTTACTCGTTCCGTAACACATCATCCCGTGATCAACTCCTTGGTCACATTGCGCATATGATGATGTCCTACCGAGTGGGCCCAGAGATACCTCTCCGCTTACATGGAGTGACAAATCCCAGTCTCGATTCGTGCCAACCCAACAGATACTTTCGGAGATACCTGTAGTGCACCTTTATAGTCACCCAGTTACGTTGTGACGTTTGGTACACCCAAAGCATTCCTACGGTATCCGGGAGTTGCACAATCTCATGGTCTAAGGAAAAGATACTTGACATTAGAAAAGCTTTAGCATACGAACTACACGATCTTTGTGCTAGGCTTAGGATTGGGTCTTGTCCATCACATCATTCTCCTAATGATGTGATCCCGTTATCAACGACATCCAATGTCCATAGCCAGGAAACCATGACTATCTGTTGATCACAACGAGCTAGTCAACTAGAGGCTCACTAGGGACATATTGTGGTCTATGTATTCACACGTGTATTACGATTTCCGGATAATACAGTTATAGCATGAATAAAAGACAATTATCATGAACAGGGAAATATAATAATAACTAATTTATTATTGCCTCTAGGGCATATTTCCAACAGTCTCCCACTTGCACTAGAGTCAATAATCTAGTTCACATCGATATGTGATTAACACTCAAGGTCACATCCCCATGTGACTAACACCCAAAGAGTTTACTAGAGTCAATAATCTAGTTCACATTTACCATGTGATTAACACTCGATGAGTTCTGGGTTTGATCATGTTGCTTGTGAGAGAGGTTTTAGTCAACGGGTCTGAACCTTTCAGATCCGTGTGTGCTTTACAAATCTCTATGTCATCTCCTAGATGTAGCTACCACGCTCTATTTGGAGCTATTCCAAATAACTGTTCTACTTGGAGCTATTCTAAATTGTTGCTCCATTCTACGTATCCGGTATCTCTACTCAGAGCTATCCCGATAGGTGTTGAGCTTGTATCGACGTAACCCTTTACGACGAACTCTTTTACCACCTCCATAATCGAGAAAATTCCTTAGTCCACTAGTTATTAAGGATAACTTTGACCGCTGTCCTGTGATCCATTCTTGGATCACTCTTGTACCCCTTGACTGACTCATGGCAAGGCACACTTCAGGTGCGGTACTTAGCATAGCATACTATAGAGCCTACGTCTGGAGCATAGGGGACGGCCTTCGTCCTTTCTCTCTTTTCTGCCGTGGTCGAGCTTTAAGTCTTAACTTCGTACCTTACTACTCAGGCAAGAACTCCTTCTTTGACTGATCCATCTTGAACACCTTTCAAGATCATGTCAAGGTATGTGCTCATTTGAAAGTACCATTGAGCGTTTTTGATCTATCCTCATAGATCTTGATGCTCAATGTTCAGGTAGCTTAATCCAGGTTTTCTATTGAAAAACACTTTTCAAATAACCCTATATGCTTTCTAGAAATTCTACATCATTTCTGATCGACAATATGTCAACAACATATACTCATCAGAAATTCTATAGTGCTCCCACTCACTTCTTTGGAAATACAAGTTTCTCATAAACTTTGTATAAACCCAAAATCTTTGATCATCTCATCAAAGCGCACATTCCAACTCCGAGATGCTTACTCCAGTCCTTAGAAGGATCGCTGGAGCCAGCATACCTTTTAGCATCCTTAGGATCGACAAAACTTTTCTGATTGTATCACATACAACCTTTCCTTACGAAAACTGGTAAGGAAACTCGTTCTGACATCCATCTGCCAGATTTCATAAATGCAGCTAATGCTAACGTGATTGCGACGGACTTAAGCATCGCTACGGATGAGAAAATCTCATTGTAGTCAACTCCTTGAACTTGTGAAAAACTCTTCGCCACAAGTCGTGCTTCATAGACGGTGACATTACCGTCCACGTCCGTCTTCTTCTTAAAGATCCATTTATCTCAATGGCTTGCCTATCATTGGGCAAGTCCACCAAAGTCCATGCTTTGTTCTGATACATGGATACTATCTCGGATTTCATGGTTTCTTAACCATTTGTCGGAATTTGGGCCCACCATCGCTTCTCCATAGCTCGTAGGTTCATTGTTGTCTAGCAACATGACTTGCAAGACAGGATTACGTACCACTCTGAAGTAGTACGCATCCTTGTCATCCCACGAGGTTTGGTAGTGACTTGATCCGAAGTTTCATGATCAATATCATAAGCTTCCACTTCAATTGGTGTAGGTGCCACAGGAACAACTTCCTGTGCCCTGCCACACACTAGTTGAAGTGACGGTTCAATAACCTCATCAAGTCTCCACCATCCTCCCACTCGACTTTTCGAGAGAAACCTTTCCTCGAGAAAGGACCCGATTCAAGAAACAATCCATATTGCTTTCGGATCTGAATTAGGAGGTATACCCAACTGTTTTGGGTGTCCTATGAAGATGCATTTTATCCGCTTTGGGTTCGAGCTTATCAACTTGAAACTTTTTCACATAAGCGTCGCAGCCCCAAACTTTTAAGAAACGAAAACTTAGGTTTCTCTAAACCATAATTCATACGATGTCATCTCAACGGAATTACGTGGTGCCCTATTTAAAGGGAATGTGGTCATCTCTAATGCCTAACCCATGAACAATAGTGGTAATTCGATAAGAGACATCATGGTACGCTCCATATCCAATAGGGTGCAACTATGATGTTTGGACACACCATCACACTATGGTGTTCCAGGCAGTATTAATTGCGAAACAATTTCCACAATGTCTTAATTGTGTGCCAAAACTCATAACTCAGATATTCATCTTTATGATCATATCATAGACATTTTATCCTCTTGTCACAATGATCTTCTACTTCACTCTGAAATTACTTGAACCATTCAATAATTCAGACTTGTGTTTCATCAAGTAAATATTCTCAACATCTACTCGAATCATCTGTGAAGTAAGAACATAACGATATTCACTGCATGCCTCAGCACTCATTGGACTGCACACATCAAAATGTGTTACTTCCAACAAGTTGCTATCTTGTTCCATCTTACTGAAAACGAGGCTTTTCAGTCATCTTGCCCATGTGGTATGATTTGCATATCTCAAGTGATTCATAATCAAGTGAGTCCAAACGATCCATCTGCATGCATATACACCAATAGACATGGTTCGCATGTCTCAAACTTTTCAAAAACGAGTGAGTCCAAAGATCCATCAACATGGAGCTTCTTCATGCGTTTTACACCAATATGATTTACATGGCAGTGCCACAAGTAAGTGGTACTATCATTACTATCTTATATCTTTTTGGCATGAAAAAGTGTATCACTACGATCGAGATTCAATAAACCATTCCTTTAGGTGCAAGACCATTGAAGGTATTATTCAAATAAACAGAGTAACCAAATCTCGATGGTAGAGGGAGCGTGCGATGCTTGATCACATCAACCTTGGAAATACTTCCAACACATATAGTCAGCTCACCTTTAGCTAGTCTCCGTTTATTCCGTAGCTCTTTTATTTCGAGTTACTAACACTTAGCAACCGAACCGGTATCTAATACCCTGGTGCTACGAGGAGTACTAGTAAAGTACACATTAACATAATGTATACCCAATATACTTCTATCGACCTTGCCAGCCTTCTCATCTACCAAGTATCTAGGGTAATGCTACTCTAGTGGTTGTTCCCTTATTACAGAAGCACTTAGTCTCGGGTTTGGGTTCAACCTTGGGTTTCTTCACTAGAGCAGCAGCTGAATTGCCGTTTCATGAAGTATCCCTTCTTGCCCTTGCCCTTCTTGAAACTAGTGGTTTCACCAACCATCAACAATTGATGCTCTTTCTTGATTTCTACTTTCGCGGTGTCAAACATCACGAATACCTCAAGGATCATCATATCTATCCCTGATATGTTATAGCTCATCACGAAGCTCTAGCGGCTTGGTGGTAATGACTTTGGAGAACCATCACTATTTCATCTGGAAGATCAACTCCCACTCGATTCAAGCGATTGTTGTATTCAGACAATCTGAGCACAAGCACAACAATTGAGCTTTTCTCCTTAGTTTGCAGGCTAAGAAAATCGTCGGAGGTCTTATACCTCTTGACGTGGGCACGAGCCTGAAATCCCAATTTCAGCCCTCGAAACATCTCATATGTTCCGTGATGTCTCGAAAACGTCTTTGGTGCCTCAACTCTAAACCGTTTAACTGAACTATCACGTAGTTATCAAAACGTGTATGTCTGATGTTCGTAACATCCACAAACGACGTTTGGGGTTCAGCACACTGAGCGGTGCATTAAGGACATAAGCTTTCTACTGTCCGCATAATCGCTACTGTCAACTTTCAACTATATTTTCTCTAGGAACATAACTAAACAGTAGAAGTAAAGCGTGAGCTACGACATAATTTGCAAAAGGTCTTTTGACTATGTTCAAGATAATTAAGTTCATCTTATGAACTCCCACTCAGATAGACATCCCTCTGGTCATCTAAGTGATTACATGATCCGAGTCAACTAGGCTGTGTCCGATCATCACGTGAGACGGACTAGTCATCATCGGTGAACATCTTCATGTTGATCGTATCTACTATACGACTCATGCTCGACCTTTCGGTCTCCGTGTTCCGAGGCCATGTCTGTACATGCTAGGCTCGTCAAGTTAACCCTAAGTGTTTTAGCGTGTGTAAATCTGTCTTACACCCGTTGTATGTGAACGTAAGAATCCATCACACCCGATCATCACGTGGTGCTTAGAAGCGACGAACTGTAGCAACGGTGCACAGTTAGGGGAGAACACTTCTTGAAATTGTTGTAAGGGATCATCTTATTTACTACCATCATCCTAAGTAAACAAGATGCATAAACATGATAAACATCACATGCAATCAAATAGTGACATTATATGGCCAATATCATTTTGCTCCTTTTGATCTCCATCTTCGGGGCTCCATGATCATCATCGTCACCGGCATGACACCATGATCTCCATCATCATGATCTCCATCATCGTGTCTCCATGAAGTCGTCTCGCCAACTTATTACTTCTACTACTATGGCTACCGGTTAGCAATAAAGTAAAGTAATTACATGGCGTTGTTCAATGACACGCAGGTCATACAATAAATAAAGACAACTCCTATGGCTCCTGCCGGTTGTCATACTCATCGACATGCAAGTCGTGATTCCTATTACAAGAACATGATCAATCTCATACATCACATATCATTCATCACATTCTTCTTGGCCATATCACATCACATAGCATACCCTGCAAAAACAAGTTAGACGTCCTCTAATTGTTGTTGCATGTTTTACATGGCTGCTATGGGTTTCTAGCAAGAACGTTTCTTACCTACGCAAAACCACAACGTGATATGCCAATTGCTATTTACCCTTCATAAGGACCCTTTTCATAGAATCCGTTCCGACTAAAGTGGGAGAGACTGGCACCCGCTAGCCACTTTATGCACCAAGTGCATGTCAATCGGTGGAACCTGTCTCACGTAAGAGTACGTGTAAGGTCGGTTCGGGCCGCTTCATCCCACAATACCGTCAAAACAAGATTGGACTAGTAACGGTAAGCATATTGAACAAAATCAACGCCCACAACTACTTTGTGTTCTACTCGTGCAAAGAATCTACGCAATAGACCTAGCTCATGATGCCACTATTGGGGAACGTAGCAGAAATTCAAAATTTTCCTACGTGTCACCAAGATCTATCTATGGAGAAACCAGCAACGAGGGGAAGGAGAGTGCATCTACATACCCTTGTAGATCGCTAAGCGGAAGCGTTCAAGAGAACGGGGTTGAAGGAGTCGTACTCGTCGTGATCCAAATCACCGGAGATCCTAGTGCCGAACGGACGGCACCTCCGCGTTCAACACACGTACAGCCCGGTGACATCTCCCACGCCTTGATCCAGCAAGGAGAGAGGGAGAGGTTGAGGAAGACTCCATCCAGCAGCAGCACAATGGCGTGGTGGTGATGGAGGAGTGTGGCTATCCCGCAGGGCTTCGCCAAGCACCACGGGAGAGGAGGAGGAGAGGCAGGGCTGCACCAATAGAGGGAGAAGATCTCGTGTCTTGGGCTGCTCCAATGCCTCCAATATATATAGGGGAGGGGGAGGGCTGCGCCCCCCTCTAGGGTTTCCCCCCCCCCCCAAGGGGTGCGGCCAGCCCTAGATGGCAAAGGGGGCGGCGGCCAAGAGGGGGAGGAGAGGGAGGCGCAGGGAGCATGGGCCTTAGGGCCCATCTGCCCTAGGGTTTGCCCCCTCCCACTCTCCCCTGCGCCTTGGGCCCCTTGTGGGGGGTGCACCAGCCTACCTGGGGCTGGTTCCCTCCCACACATGGCCCATGCAGCCCTCCGGGGTTGGTGGCCCCACTTGGTGGACCCCCGGGACCCTCCCGGTGGTCCCGGTACTTTTACCGATAAAACCCGAAACCTTTCCGGTGACCAAAACAGGACTTCCCATATATAAATCTTTACCTCCGGACCATTCCGGAAGTCCTCGTGACATCCGGGATCTCATCCGGGACTCCGAACAACATTCGGTAACCACATACAAACTTCCTTTATAACCCTAGCGTCATCGAACCTTAAGTGTGTAGACCCTACGGGTTCGGGAGACATGCAGACATGAACGAGACGTTCTCCGGTCAATAACCAACAGCGGGATCTGGATACCCATGTTGGCTCCCACATGTTCCACGATGATCTCATCGGATGAACCACGATGTCAAGGACTTAATCAATCCCGCATGCAATTCCCTTTGTCTAGCGGTATTGTACTTGCCCGAGATTCGATCGTCGGTATCCTTATACCTTGTTCAATCTCGTTACCGGCAAGTCTCTTTACTCGTTCCATAACACATCATCCCGTGATCAACTCCTTGGTCACATTGCGCATATGATGATTTCCTACCGAGTGGGCCCAGAGATACCTCTCCGCTTACATGGAGTGACAAATCCCAGTCTCGATTCGTGCCAACCCAACAGATACTTTCGGAGATACCTGTAGTGCACCTTTATAGTCACCCAGTTACGTTGTGACGTTTGGTACACCCAAAGCATTCCTACGGTATCCGGGAGTTGCACAATCTCATGGTCTAAGGAAAAGATACTTGACATTAGAAAAGCTTTAGCATACGAACTACACGATCTTTGTGCTAGGCTTAGGATTGGGTCTTGTCCATCACATCATTCTCCTAATGATGTGATCCCGTTATCAACGACATCCAATGTCCATAGCCAGGAAACCATGACTATCTGTTGATCACAACGAGCTAGTCAACTAGAGGCTCACTAGGGACATATTGTGGTCTATGTATTCACACGTGTATTACGATTTCCGGATAATACAGTTATAGCATGAATAAAAGACAATTATCATGAACAGGGAAATATAATAATAACTAATTTATTATTGCCTCTAGGGCATATTTCCAACAACATGAACATTACCAAGATGTCAGATCAATTGTCCCTCATGGTGAATGTCAAGCAGGACCATTACTGCCATGAGAAAGTTGTGTCCGTTGAGTATTTAGAACTGTTTCAGTTATACAATCAAAACGCACTCGACAAATCTATCGTCAGTTGCTATTGTCTGTAAGTGATTTCTTTCTATAATTTAAGTCTCAAGCTAGCTGTAGTGATCCTTTTGATCAATCACTACCTGTAATTATCCTCACTATATTCTTTTCTGTGGTATTATGCAGGATGAAGATATATGAAATGAGAAAAGGTGGACGCTTTGGCATTGGGTTCATTGACCCAAACACCGTTAATGAATACACTTGGAAGATAAATGAACGTCAACAAAAGTACGTAGAGGACAGCATGCTAGAGTTCTTGAAGCGCCTCAAATACAATGAAGATATACTACTTCCTTACAACTTCCAGTGAGTCACACTGTCTTGTACTACAAATTCTCTGTTTTTGCCTACTAGCTAGCTACATGTTTTTACTTACATATTCCCGCTTAATTAAGACATGCAAACGTGTGTGCATGCAGATTTCACTGGGTCTTGTGTATCGTTGAAGTTGACGCTGGAACAATTGAAGTACTGGACTCACTAATCTCAGAAAAAACTGACTATAACATCTTGTATGGGATAGTCAACAGGTAATTTCAATCATTATTAACTATATATCTCGGCCTATTTAGTTCGTCATTTCATGATATGAACTATTTAATAACCCCTTTATTCATTTTCTTTGTCGGCGGGCAGGGCTTGGGCAAGGTTCATCGCCGTCACGCCCGGCGAATGGAAAAAAAAGCTTAAATGGTTTCGACCCAAGGTAAGCAATTAAGTAGTACTAGCTAGCTAGCTAGCTGCCATCTCTTTAATTATCATGCTTGATTAATTTTTTATCTAATCAAATTCCATTCTCATAAAGGCCCTGAAGCAGGCGCATGGGACTGATCTGTGTGCATTCTGCGTTTGCGAGAACATTCGCATGATGGCGTCCGAAAGGAGCAGATCTCAAAGACAGGAATGGGTACGCTTGTCAGAACACTATTCATAATTTTTACACCATTATCGATATCTAGTCACACAACTAATACACATGCATATTGATCTCCTTCTTAACAGTTCAAATAGGTGCGGGAGAAGCTCATAGAAACGGAGCGCGTAGAAGCACTTCAAGAGGAAATAGCGGGATTTTTGCTCGACCAGGTCATAAATCCGAAGGAAGAATTCTATTACCCGCTACCGCCCCCATGAAAACCACTTCCAATTGTCATCGTGCTCTGAAGGCAGCAATTAGGCTAATGCCACTGGCTCCGAAGGCAACATTCATATGTAGGAGAAATTTTATATAGCTATACATGTGTGTATGTGTGAATTAATTAATATGGTGGTTTGTGAGACATTGATGATATACATATGCATGATTGGTTCTACTAGAAATTCTATTAATTTATATATATATATATATTTATATATATATATATATATATATATATATATATATATATATATGCATAACGTGTACAATGTGTAGTATCGTAAAATACCAGCAAACGAAAAAGAATTAAAATGGAAACACAAAATTAAATGAAAAAGAAATCATAAAACTAAAAACCCCCAAACCTTATAGTACCGGTTGGTATTACCAACCGGTACTAAAGGGCTCCAGGCCCCCGGAGCTGGCTCATGCCACGTGGTTGCCCTTTAGCACCGGTTCGTGCTGAACCGGTACTAAAGGGTGGGGGCCTTTAGTGACCACAATTTAGTGCCGGTTATGTAACCGGCACTACAAGGCCTTACGAACCGGTGCTAATGCCCGGTTCTGCACTAGTGACCCCATGTGGGATTTCAACGGGGAGGATGATGCCACCCGCTGCGGCCGTAAGGGGCCGCGATCGGTCGCCGATCTGACGAAGATCTTGTCCGCATTGTACAAGGGAGAAGAGGAGGAATTTCTCCGCGTCAATCCGCAGGGCGGATTTTCTATGAACAATCCTCCAAGTTGGGTAAGCAGACATTTATTTTTGCCTATCCGATCCATACTCCCATAGTCAAGTATCTCATTGTGTGATTTCGGCGCAGGAATTGCGCCGGGCCGTAAAGGATATAAGCAGCCCGCCTCCACAACCCGAGGATCCGGAATGGTTCCTCGATCCGACCTCCCAAGAGGATCCAGACATATCGGTGGAGCTGATCGACAGGGTATTTCACCAACTGAGCATCGATAATGCCTTGGTCGGCATTATGGCCGATTACCTCGGAATACTTCCCGCCTCGCAGGTAACTGAGACCGAAGTCCCAATACTTTGAGAATGACCCATCCGTGCGTGTTTTTGATCACCGTATACCAATGGTGTCTCGCAGGGGGTGCCCTTGAGGCGGGAGGCCGAGCCCGCGGCGGCTAGCCAACAAAGGACAGCACGGCCCAGCAGTCTAAAAAGAAGTGTGGTCCGGATCGAAACGCCGGAGCAACGGTATGGCGTGTCACCATATTCCCAGGTTTGATTCCCGGAAGGCATACTAACGCTCGTGCTTTCTTCAGGAAAAAGAGCGCTCGCCGGACTATATCTGGAGAGGTTGCCAATCAATCCTCCGCTCGCCAGGCTACAAAGCCAGGTCCAGAAGCGGAGGCGAACACGAGGCGTGCGTCGGATGCTCCTCCGACAGAGGATGCCGACAGGTTATCTGCCACCAATTCCGAGGTGGAGAGTGCCATGAATCACAGGCGTCGCCGGACAGTTCTTCGTGACGCATGTTTCTCCCCAGAGGCATTGGATGCTTTCAATTCGGGAGATGCGCACCTCCATGCCGCTCAAAATGGTCTAGCCAGAGCCACGGAGCAGTATGTAAAAGACATATGGGTGAGAAAATTTGATAGTTATATATGCCAGTAGCCCCCGAGACTTGAAATAGTTAGAATAACTGATTTAAGGATCATTTATTGTGCAGGATCTTACGAAATACCCAACTATCCCAGGAGCTGGAGGAGTGCAAAGCCCAACTTGAGGCCGCACTAGCCGCAGTGGGGGAAGCCAAAGAGACCCCCTCTGGTAATATATGCTTCAGAAGATAAGTAATTTGATAAGTGCGGCGTGTGTATAAGTCTGACAATAATATTGCAGATGGCGCCGGGATAGATCCGGACAAGCAACAGCTCTTGCGCCGGTTAAAGGCCGGCGAGAATATGCTTACAAGGGTGAGGCAAGAGAAGAATAATCTCCAAGTTGCCAACACCCAGCTGGGTGAGGAACTAAAAGATGTTCGTGCCCATCTGTCTGACTCCGTTAAGGAGAATCGGCGGCTTCGACGCGGCATTTTTAGTAAGTGCTTGAACGAACTTTGAAAAAGAGTTCGGCGAGGAAGTCGACTAACAGAGTTATGTCTGTAGGTATGCTCAGAGGCCGTCCTGCAGAGGAAATTCCCGGTTCTACGGGTGACCTTCTTCCCGAGCTCTTGCAACTACATGAACGAGTTCGGCAGGCGATGAAAGGCGTCGCCCAGGCCTTGTGGCCATCTGTCTCCCTGCCCGAAGGCCTTGGAGGGCTTGCAGAGAGGCTTCAGGGAGCGCGGCAGCGCTTCCACTTATGGAAGATATCAGCCTGCCGTCAAGGCGCCAGGGAGGCTTGGGCCATGGTGAAGACGCGGTACACGAAGGCTGACCCAAACCACATGGCCGACGTCGGACCTGCGGGGCCTGACGGGAAGGAGATCCCTGTGAGCTTAGTGTACGGCCAAGTAGAATTGGCCGCAAAGTATTCCCAACGGGACTGTAAATTAGACAGCCTGCTGGATGGCATTGAAGAGGAATATGCCCAGTCAAGTTGACTATGTAATTTAAGATGACATGCAAAATGCCTTCTAGCCGGATTGTAGATCGTTTGTCATAGCGGACCTTTTCACTTCAACCTCGGGACCCAATAGTCCGGAGTGTGTCCGAATACCCTCGCGGTTATATAAGAACCGGGGCATGCGTGGAGACCAGGCGTAGGGGTCATTAGTGCTTTATCAGACAAGTGCCCAACTAGTTATGTTATATTACATGGTTAGTAAGAAACATCTTCCAGGGAGAATAGTTCTGTTAGGGGTTCCTTTCGCTGGGAGGCATGGTCTAAAGTGCATGTCCGGACTGCGAAAAAAGCAGAAAAACATCTGGGGGCAGATAAATAAATAGATAAGAAATTGTCTTTTAGTTCACCGACCGAATATTCCCTTAAGAACGCTAGCTTTAGGCTTCACCCAGTCTGAGGTACACATCCGGCTGACCTGGCAGTAACAATCGCAGAGGTGCTCCCTTTACCACCTAGCCGAACAATCGGGAATGTAGGGGTAAGCACAGGAGCCAGGCAACCCAGCTTGGCCAAAACTTAAGTCATATCGATGCATATAATGGTGAATAAAGGTACATGCGGAAGTGTGACACACGTGTTGGGCATGAAGCCCGTATAAATAAGCTTCTGTTAAAGAAGCCCCCAGGTATAATGAGCGCGGATAGCGCGTCAAGTGTGTGCGAACAATGCGCGAACAAGCTTTCAAAGGCTGTAATAGGAAAGGAGGGAGAAGGAGAAAAACAGAAGACAACTAATATGTAAAATATAGACGGATGAAGGAGACGAAGTTAGAATCCGGCGCTAGGCGTAGAATCTTCGGAGACGGGCTGCGTTCCATGGGTTCGGCTCGAGTCGGTTATCCGATGCATCTCACAGACGGTACGCTCCACCAGTCAGGACTTGGTCGATGATAAAGGGACCTTCCCATTTGGGCTTGAGTTTGTCCTTTTTCTTGTCCGGTAGGCGTAGAACTAACTCGCCAACGTTGTAAGTTTTGGCCCGTACTTCTCTGCTTTGATATCTTCGAGCTTGCTGTTGATAGAATGCGGAACGGGCTTTTGCCACGTCACGCTCCTCCTCCAATGCGTCCAAACTGTCCTGCCAGTCGAGCTCGGCTTCTCTTTCTCCGTACATGCGCACGCGAGGTGAGTCATGAATTATGTCACAGGGCAGAACTGCCTCTGCAACGTATACCATAAAGAATGGTGTGAATCCGGTAGTGCGATTCGGCGTGGTCCACAGCCCCCAGAGTACGGAGTCGAGCTCCTCTACCCAGTGTGTGTTAGATTCCTTGAGGGACCACACTAGTCTGGGTTTGATGCCGCTCATGATTAGACCATTTACTCACTCGACTTGACCGTTAGTTTGAGGGTGATAGACTGAAGCATAGTCGAGCTTGATGCCCATGTTTTTGCACTAGAGTTTAACCTCGTCGGCCATAAAGTTCGTGCCGTTATCAATGATGATGCTATGGGGGACGCCGTAATGGTGTACGACCCCTGATATGAAGTCTATCACCGGTCCGGATTCGGTCATCTTAACAGGTTTGGCCTCTATCCATTTGGTGAATTTATCCACCATGACCAGTAGGTATTTTTGCTTGTGGGTTCCTCCTTTAAGGGGTCCAACCATGTCAAGCCCCCAGACTGCGAAGGGCCAGGTTATGGGTATAGTTTTGAGGGCGGTGGGTGGCATGTGGCTTTGATTAGCAAAGAGCTGGCAACCGACACATCGTTGGACTAAGTCCTGAGCATCTGCCCAGACCGTCGGCCAATAAAATCCTTTATGGAAGGCCTTGCCTACAAGGGCCCGGGCTGCGGCATGGTGCCCGCCAAGTCCGGCATGAATTTCAGCCAGAAGGTTCCGCCCTTCCTCTTCGGAGATACACCTTTGAAGGACTCCGGTTGTGCTTTTCTTGTAAAGCTCTCCCTCATGGAGCTTATAGGCTTTGGATCGCCGTATTATGCAGCGGGCCTCGTTTTGGTCCTCGGGAAGTTCCTGTCTGGTTAGGTAGGCTAGGAATGGTTCCGTCCACGGGGCGATGACTGCCATTATTACGTGGGCTGAGGATGTTACTTTGTTGGCAGGACCACCAATTGTGTAAGAATGTTCGGTGTCGGGCAGTGCAGTTGGGTCCGGGTTGTTATTTCCGGACTCCCCCTCCCATAGTACGGATGGCTTGAATAGCCTCTCTAGGAAGATGTTGGGAGGGACGGCATCGCGCTTTGCGCCAATGCGTGCCAATACGTCTGCTGCCTGGTTGTTATCCCGGGCTATATGGTGAAATTCGAGCCCCTAAAACCGAGCTGACATTTTTAGTACGACGTTGCGATAAGCTGCCATTTTCGGATCCTTGGCATCGAAGTCTCCATTTATTTGGGATATCGCAAATCCCCGTGCACCTCTAGGCGTTGAATGCCCATGGAGACTGCCATCCGGAGGCCATGTAGAAGGGCCTCGTATTCGGCTACATTGTTGGAGTCCATATACATTATCTGGAGTACGTATTGAACTGTATCTCTGGTAGGGGACGTCAGAACGACGCCAGCCCCCAGTCCAGCCAACATTTTGGAGCCGTCGAAGTGCATGATCCAGTTGGAATATGCGCCGTACTCTTTAGGGAGTTCGGCTTCAGTCCATTCGGCGACGAAGTCGGCCAAAACTTGCGACTTAATAGCTCGCCGTGGCTTATAGGTTATGTCGAACGGGAGGAACTCAATGGCCCATTTAGCAATCCGTCCCATCGCGTCGCGGTTGTTTATAATGTCATTAAGAGGTACTTCGAGGCTACTATTATCGGACACTCTTGAAAGTAGTGTCGCAGCTTCCGGGATTCCATGAACACCGCGTACGCTATCTTTTCATAATGCGGGTACCGTGACTTGCCTGGAGTTAGGATAGTGGACACGTAGTAAACTGGTTTTTGTAGGGGGAACTTGTGTCCGTCCTTTTCTCGTTCGACAATGAGTACCGCGCTCACAACTTGATGAGTTACCGCGATATATAATAGCATTGGTTCGCCCACGTTGGGCGCGGCCAGGACCAGATTTGTTGCCAATATGGCTTTTATTTCTTTGAGTCCGGCCGTGGAGGCATCCGTCCACTCGAAGTGTTCGGTGCGTCGGAGGAGGCGATAAAGGGGTAATGCCTTTTCTCTTAAACGGGAGATAAAGCGGCTTAAAGCCGCCACGGATCCCGTCAATTTTTGCATTTGTTTGAGGTCCTTTGGGATATCCAATTGTGACAGAGCTCGGATCTTGGCTGGGTTTGCTTCAATTCCTCTACCGGATACAATGAAGCCCAAGAGCTTTCCGACTGGTACGCCGAAAACACATTTTTTTCCGGGTTAAGCTTAATATCGTATGTTCGGAGATTATCGAATGTGAGCCTCAAATCATCTACTAAAGTTTCGACGTGCTTGGTTTTGATGACCACATCATATACGTATGCCTCCACTATTTTGCCGATCTGGTTTGCCAGACATGTCTGAATCATGCGCTGATATGTTGCGCCGGCGTTTTTGAGCCCAAAGGGCATTGTGTTAAAGCAGAATGGGCCGTATGGGGTGATTAATGCCGTTGCGGCTTGGTCGGGTTCTGCCATCTTAATTTGGTGGTAGCCGGAGTATGCGTCGAGGAAGCACAATGAATCGTGTCCTGCAGTAGCGTCGATAATTTGATCGATGCGGGGGAGGGGGAAGGGATCCTTTGGGCAAGCCTTGTTAAGGTCCTTGAAATCGACGCATAGGTGCCAGGATTTGTCCTTCTTTGGTACCATCACCAGGTTTGCTAGCCAGTCCGGATGTTTTATTTCTCTGATGAATCCGGCCTCCAATAGTTTGGCTAGCTCCTCTCCCATGGCCTGTCTCTTGGGTTCGGAGAAACGCCGAAGAGCCTATTTGACTGGCTTGAATCCTTTTAGGATGTTTAGGCTGTGCTCGGCCAGCCGGCGTGGGATTCCTGGCATGTCTGAAGGGTGCCAGGCAAAAATGCCCAATTTTCGCGTAAGAATTCTCGTAGTGAGGCATCTACATCAGGGTTTAATTGTGTGCCGATGGAGGCCGTTTTTGTAGGGTCCGTTGTATGGACTTGGAATTTGACTATTTCGTCCGCTGGTTTAAAGAAGGTGGACTTGGATCTCTTATCGAGTATCACATCGTCCCTATTCACCATGGAGCGCAGCGCAGAGAGTTCCTCGGCTGCTAGGGCTTCGGATAGTGCCTCAAGGGCCAGTGTGGCTGTCTTGTTTTCGGTGCGGAGTGCTATGTCCGGGTCACTAGCAAGAGTGATGATTCCGTTGGGCCCGGGCATTTTGAGCTTCATGTACCCGTAATGGGGTGTAGCTTGGAAAATTGTGAATGCCTCTCGTCCTAATAGAGCGTGATATCCGCTGCTGAATGGGGCCACTTGGAACGTGACCTCCTCGGACCTGTAATTATCTGGCGTGCCGAACACCACATCCAGTGTGATTTTTCCAGTACAACATGCTTCCCGACTGGGGATTATTCCTCTAAAGGTTGTGCTGCTTCGCTCAATGCGGCTCCAGTCTATTTCCATTTTTTGAAGGGTTTCCTCGTAAATGAGGTTCAATCCGCTGCCACCGTCCATGAGTACCCTGGTAAGGCGAAAGCCATCCACTATTGGACTGAGGACCAATGCGGCTGGTGCTCGAGCTGTTCGGAATTTAGGTTCGTCACTGGCATTAAAGGTAATAGCCGTGTCACTCCATGGGTTTATTGTTGCTACTTGGTAGACTTCGGCAAGGCTGCGGAGTGTTCGTTTCCGCATATTATTTGATGTGAAAGTCTCGAAGACTGTTAATACCGTACGGGTATCCTTGGGCTGGTGCTCTGGAGTTAGAAGCTCTTCGCCACTTTTGGCCACCTGCCGTAGTATCCAACATGCTCTAAGGCTATGAGTTGGAGTGGCGCCCTCTGTACTATGAATTTTGCAGGGTCCATTGAGCCATCCTTCCAGTACGGTTCCATGCCCTATAGAGGGTTTTTGCTTTTTGGTGTTTAACCCAGGTGCCTGGAGATAATGCACCGTTTTATTTCGGACTAGGGTTGTATTCAGGGCCGGATTGTCCCAAAATTTGATTTCGGTTTTCCAGGCGCTTTCCATCGCACAGTACTTTTGTACTATGGATGCCAAGTCAACGAAGCATGTAATTTCACAACGACTTACGGCATTAAGGATTCCCTTGTTCGTGCAATTATTGAAGAAGAATGAAATTGCGTCCTCCTCGCGGCAGTCCTTTATCCTGTTCATAACCAGGAGGAATCTGGCCCAGTAATGGTGTACTGTTTCTGCGGGCTCTTGTCGGATTTGGGATAGATCTCTTATGTTTGGGTGGGCGGGCGGGATTAAATTCGGAACCCCGTCCAATCTAAGACTCAGGGGCCAAGAAGTTTCCGAATTTGGAAGCTTGGGTTCTTGGATGTTGTCCAATGAATCTAGCCCGCCACCTGACTTTAGGTTCAGGGCTTGAGTGACGTCCTCCTCTCCGCGGGAATCCGGCATGGAGGGATCAGGAATCCGGACATAGCTAGTCCTTAAAATAGAGGAAGGGTCGCCGTATTGTTCCTCAACCACAGCAACGTGGTGGGTAACCTGGGGATAGTTGATCTCTCTCAGATCGGGTTTAGGCCCAATCTGATCGTAGTCTGTAGCGACTCCCAGGGCGGCGATGCGATCCAAGAGATCATTTAAGGAAGAGAGCTCCATCGGATCTAACTGCTCGGTGAGTTCCGAGCTAACGTGAAGATTGCTTTTGATGACCCGAGAAGTCATCGTCTGCGCGGTGGCCGGACAGGCGGTCATAAGGAAACCGCCTAGCCGGAGAGTTTGGCCAATAGTCGAAGCTCCTTTAGCAACAGTGTCGTCTTTAAAGACGGGATGAGGCATCCTTCCTGATGGCGACGGCACAGAGGAACTCTCAATGAAAGCACCAATGTCGGTGTCAAAACCGGCGGATCTCGGGTAGGGGGTCCCGAACTGTGCGTCTAGGCGGATGGTAACAGGAGACAAGGGACACGATGTTTTTACCCAGGTTTGGGCTCTCTCGATGGAGCTAAAACCCTACTCCTGCTTGATTGATATTGATGATATGGGTAGTACAAGAGTAGATCTACCACGAGATCAGAGATGCTAAACCCTAGAAGCTAGCCTATGGTATAACTGTTGTCCTTCCTACGGACTAAAACCCTCCGGTTTATATAGGCACCGAAGAGGGTTAGGGTTACACAGAGTCGGTTACAATGGTAGGAGATCTACATATTCGTATCGCCAAGCTTGCCTTCCACGCCAAGGAAAGTCCCATCCGGACACGGGACAAAGTCTTCAATCTTGTATCTTCATAGTCCAGGAGTCCGGCCAAACATGATAGTTCGGCTATCCGGACACCCCCTAATCCGGGACTCCCTCATTGAACTACCATTGTGACACCCCCTAATCCATTCAACAAAAGAAAACTAGTGGGTGTGCATCCAACTTGCTTGTCACGAAGACCTAGGGCATTTGAGGAAGCCCCTCGTAGGAATATACAAGCCAAGTTCTATAATGAAAAATTCCCACAAGTATGAAAAAGACAACTTATGAGACTCACTATATGAAAAACATGGTGCTACTTTGAAGCACAATATATGAGACTCACTACATGAAGAACAAGGTGCTACTTTGAAGCACAAGTGTGGAAAAAGAGATAGTAACATTGCCCTTTTTATTTATTTTCTTTTTTTCTTTCTTTTTTTCTTTTTTTGGGCCTTTTTTTCTTTTGGCCTTTCTTCTTTTTTTTCTCTTTTTTTTGGGCAATGTTCTAATAATGATGATCATCACACTTCTATTGATTACAACATAAGAATTACAACTCGAAACTAGAAGAAGATATGACTCTATATGAATGCCTCCGGCGGTGTACCGGGATGGTGCAATGAATCAAGAGTGACATGTATGAAAAATAAAGCATGGTGGATTTGCCACAAATACGATTTCAACTACATGATCATGCAATGGAAATATGACAAAAGTAAAGTATGTCATGATGATGATGAACGGAACGGTGAAAAGTTGCATGGCAATATATCTCGGAATGGCTATGGAAATGCCATAATAGGTAGGTATGGTGGCTGTTTTGAGGAAGATATAAGGAGGTTTATGTGTGATAGAGCGTACCGTATCACGGGGTTTGGATGCACCGGCGAAGTCTGCACCAACTCTCAAGGAGAGAAAGGGCAATGCATGGTACCGGAGAGGCTAGCAATGGTGGAAAGGTAAAAGTGCGTGTAATCCATGGACTCAACATTAGTCAAAAGAACTCATATACTTATTGCAAAAATTTAGAAGTCATCAAAAATCAAGTACTACGCGCATTCTCCTAGGGGGATAGATTGGTAGGAAAAGACCATCGCTCGTCCCCGACCGCCACTCATAAGGATGCACAAGCCAGGTACACTTCATGTTTCAAATTTGTTACACAACTTTAACCATACGTGCATGCTACGGGACTTGCTAACTTCAACACAAGCATTCTTTAAATTCATAATCACCCAACTAGCATGGCTTTAAGATCACTACCTCCATATCTCAAAACAATTATCAAGCATCAAGTTGATCATAGCATCCAATTCACTTTCTATGATAGTTTTTATTATACCCAACTTGGATGCTCATCATTCTAGGACCAACTTTTAAGATCATAGCAAATACCATGCTGTTCTAAAATACTCTCAAAATAATATAAGTGAAGCATGAGAGACTAGAAATTTCTTCAAAATATAACCACCGCCGTGCTCTAAAAGATATAAGTGATGCACTAGAGCAAATGACAAACTACTCCGAAAAGATATAAGTGAAGATCAATGAGTAGCTAAATAATTATGTAACTATGCGAAGACTCTCTCGCATTAAAGAAATTCAGATCTTGTTACTCTAATCAAACAGCAAGCAAAACAAAATAAGATGACATTGCAAGGATAGCACAACTCATGTGAAGAAGCAAAAACTTAGGCTCAACCGATACTAACCGATAGTTGTTGAAGAAGAAAGGTGGGATGCCTACCGGGGCATCCCCAAGCTTAGATGCTTCAGACTTCTTGAAATATTGTTTTGGGGTGCCTTGGGCATTCCCAAGCTTGAACTTTTGTGTCTCCTTAATTCCTCTCATATCATGGCTTCTCTATTTCTCAAAAAGCTTCATTCACAACAAAATCAACAAGAACTCGTGAGATAGGTTAGTATAAACCAATGCGAAACCTTATCATATTCTACTGTAACAAATTACTAAAATTATTATTCAACATTGCATACTAAATTCATCTGCATATTTAATACTCCTATCCTCAAATAGAATCATTAAACAAGCAAACATATGCAAACAATGCAAACATAACAGCAATCTGTCAAAAAAGTACAGTATGTAAAGAATGCAAGAGAAACAATACTTACTTAACTCCAAAATTTATGAAATAAAATTCCCACTTTAGTAAATTTATCAGATCTCATTATGCAAAAAGTTTCAACATTATATCATGCTGTGACATTTCTAGGGAATTTGTGCAACAGCGGTAAACTTTCTGTTTTCAAACAGCAACATGTATACTAGCAAAATAAACATGGCAAAGGCTATCCTTGACTTTTTTATTGAAAATAAAGATGCAAAACATTATTATAAATAACAGCAAGCAAAAACTAACAAAATAAAATGATGCGCCAAGCAAAATACATATCATGTGGTGAATAAAAATATAGCTCCAAGTAAAATTTACCGATGAACGAAGACGAAAGAGGGGATGGCATCCGGGGCATCCCCAAGCTTAGGCTCTTGGTTGTCCTTGAATATTACCTTGGGGTGCCTTAAGCATACCCAATATTAGGCTCTTTCCACTCTTTATTCCATAGTCCATCGAATCTTTACCCAAAACTTGAAAACTCCACAACACAAAACTCAACAGAAAACTCGTAAGCTCCGTTAGTATAAGAAAATAAAACCACCACTTAGGTACTGTAATGAACTCATTATTAATTCATATTGGTGTAATATCTACTATACTCCAACTTATCTATGGTTCATACCACTTAATACTAGCCATAGATTCATCAAAATAAGCAAACAACACATAGAAAACAGAATCTGTCAAAAACAGAACAGTCTGTAGTAATCTGTATCAAACGTATACTTATGGAACTCTAAAAATCCTACCAAATTAGGAAGTCCTAAGAAATTCGTTTACCAATCCAGAGCAAAAATAATTAGATCAGAAGAACGTTTCTGTGAATTAACAAAACTAATTTACTGGGTGCAAAAGTTTCTGATTTTCAGCAGGATCAACACAACTATCACCGTAAGCTATCCCAAAAGGTCTTACTTGGCACTTTATTGAAACATGGCTAAAAAACATGATTACTACAGTAGCATAATCATGTGGACACACAAAAACAGTAAGGATAAATATCGGGTTGTCTCCCAACAAGCGCTTTTCTTTAATGCCTTTCTAGCTAGGCATGATGATGACAATGATGCTCACATAAAAGATAAGAATTGAGACATAACGGGAGCATCATGAAGCATATGACTAGCACATTTAAGTATAGCACACTTCCTATGCATAGGGATTTTGTGAGCAAACATCTTATGGAAACAATAATCAACTTGCATAGGAAGGTAAAACAAGCATAACTTCAAGATTTTAAGCACATAGAGAGGAAACTTGACATTATTGCAACTCCTACAAGCATATGTTCCTCCCTCATAATAATTTTCAGTAGTATCATGAATGAATTCAACAATATAACCAGCACCTAAAGCATTCTTTTCATGACCTACAAGCATAGAAAATTTACTACTCTCCACA
The DNA here is from genome assembly GCA_963921465.1 of Triticum timopheevii. Lineage (NCBI taxonomy): Eukaryota > Viridiplantae > Streptophyta > Magnoliopsida > Poales > Poaceae > Triticum > Triticum timopheevii. Next base: position 570,747,199 of record OY997264.1, read on the forward strand.
TAAGCAAAATTCTTCTCGTGAATACTAGTGGGAGCAAACTCAACAAAATAACTATCATGTGATTGAAAATTAAGATCAAGATGACAAGTTTCACGGTTATCATTATACTTTAGAGCATACGTGTCATCACCATAATCATCATAGATAGGAGGCATGCTTTCATCATAGTAAATTTGCTCATCAAAGCTTGGGGGACTAAACATATCATCTTCATCAAACATAGCTTCCCCAAGCTTGTGGCTTTGCATATCATTAGCATCATGGATATTCAAGGAATTCATACTAATAACATTGCAATCATGCTCATAATTCACATATTGTATTCCAAGCATTCTATGTAATTCTTCTTCTAGTACTTGAGCACAATTTTCCTTCCCATCATTTTCACGAAAGATATTAAAAAGACAAAGCGTATGAGACAAACTTAACTCCATTTTTTTGTAGTTTTCTTTTATCAACTAAACTAGTGATAAAACAATAAACAAAAAGATTCGATTGCAAGATCTAAAGATATACCTTCAAGCACTCACCTCCCCGGCAACGGCGCCAGAAAAGAGCTTAGTTGACGGGGTGTGAGTGAGTGCCCTTTACCTAGCCTCCCCGGCAACGGCGCTAGAAAAGAGCTTGATGTCTACTACACAACCTTCTTCTTGTAGACGTTGTTGGGTCTGCAAGTGCACAGGTTTGTAGGACAGTAGCAAATTTCCCTCAAGTGGATGACCTAAGGTTTCTCAATCCGTGGGAGGCGTAGGATGAAGATGGTCTCTCTCAAACAACCCTGCAACTAAATAACAAAGAGTCTCTTGTGTCCCCAACACACCCAATACAATGGTAAATTGTATACATGCACTAGTTCGGCGAAGAGATGGTGATACAAGTGCAATATGGATAGTAGATATAGGTTTTTGTAATCTGAAATAATAAAAACATCAAGGTAACTAATGATAAAAGTGAGCGTAAACGGTATTGCAATGATAGGAAACAAGGCCTAGGGTTCATACTTTCACTAGTGCAAGTTCTCTCAACAATAATAACATAGATAGATCAAATAACAATCCCTCAACAAGCAACAAAGAGTCACTCCAAAGCCACTAATAGCGGAGAACAAACGTAGAGATTATGGTAGGGTACGAAACCACCTCAAAGTTATTCTTTCGGATCGATCTATAAAAGAGTTCGTACTAGAATAACACCTTAAGACACAAATCAACAAAAACCCTAATGTCACCTAGATACTCCATTGTCGCCTCAAGTATCCGTGGGCATGATTATATGATATGCATCACACAATCTCATATTCATCCAACCAACACAAAGTACTTCAAGGAGTGCCCCAAAGTTTCTACCGGAGAGTCAAGAACGTGTACCAACCCCTATGCATAGGTTCATGGGCGGAACCCGCAAGTTGGTCACCAAAACATATATCAAGTGGCACATGATATCCCATTGTCACCACAGATAAACACGGCAAGACATACATCAAGTGTTCTCATAAAAGACTCAATCCGATAAGATAATTTCAAAGGGGAAACTCAATTCATCACAAGAGAGTAGAGGGGGAGAAACATCATAAGATCCAACTACAATAGCAAAGCTCGGGATACATCAAGATCGTGCCATAGAGGGAACACGAGAGAGAACACGAGAGAGAGAGAGAGAGAGAGAGAAAGAGAGAGAGAGAGAGAGAGAGAGAGAGAGAGAGAGAGAGAGAGATCAAACACATAGCTACTGGCACATACCCTCAGCCCCGAGGGTGAACTACTCCCTCCTTGTCATGGAGAGCGCCGGGATGATGAAGATGGCCACCGGTGATGGATTCCCCCTCCGGCAGGGTGCTGGAACGGGCTCCCGAGAGGTTTTTGGTGGCCATAGAGGCTTGCAGCGGTGGAACTCCCGATCTATCTTCTATTCTAGAAGTTTTAGGGTACGTAGCTATATATGGGTGCAAGGGGTACATCAGTGGAGCTTCGGGGGCCCCACGAGGCAGGGGGCGCGCCCTAGGGGGGTGGGCGCGCCCCCCACCCTCGTGACCAGCTCCCGTATCTTCTGACTTAGAGTCCAAGTCTATCCGGTGGCTTTCCTTCCAAAAATAACTTCTCTAGTTGATTTCGTTCCGTTTTGACTCCGTCTGATATTCCTTTTCCTCGAAACACTAAAATAGGCATAAAACAGCAAATCTGGGCTGGGCCTCCGGTTAATGGGCTAGTCCCAAAAATAATATAAAAGTGGGTAATAAAGCCCAATATTGCCCAAAACAGTAGATAATATAGCATGGAGCAATCAAAAATTATAGATACGTTGGAGACGTATCATTAACCATCAACACTTGATGCTCCTTCTTGATTTCTACCTCCGTGATGTCTAGTACACAACCTTCTTCTTGTAGACGTTGTTGGGCCTCCAAGTGTAGAGGTTTGTAGGACAGTAGCAAATTTCCCTCAAGTGGATGACCTAAGGTTTATCAATCCGTGGGAGGCGTAGGATGAAGATGGTCTCTCTCAAACAACCCTGCAACCAAATAACAAAGAGTCTCTTGTGTCCCCAACACACCCAATACAATGGTAAATTGTATAGGTGCACTAGTTCGGCGAAGAGATGGTGATATAAGTGCAAAATGGGTGGTAGATATAGGTTTTTGTAATCTGAAAATATAAAAACAGCAAGGTAACTAATGATAAAAGTGAGCACAAACGGTATTGCAATGCTTTGAAACAAGGCCAAGGGTTCATACTTTCACTAGTGCAAGTTCTCTCAACATTAATAACATAACTAGATCATATAACAATCCCTCAACATGCAACAAAGAGTCACTCCAAAGTCACTAATAGCGGAGAACAAACGAAGAGATTATTGTAGGGTACGAAACCACCTCAAAGTTATCCTTTCTGATCGATCTATTCAAGAGTCCGTAGTAAAATAACACGAAGCTATTCTTTCCATTCGATCTATCCTAGAGTTCGTACTAGAATAACACCTTAAGAAACAAATCAACTAGAACCCTAATGTCACCTAGATACTCCAATGTCACCTCAAGTATCCGTGGGTATGATTATACGATATGCATCACACAATCTTAGATTCATCTATTCAACCAACACAAAGAACTTCAAAGAGTTCCCCAAAGTTTCTACCGGAGAGTCAAGACGAAAACATGTGCCAACCCTTATGCATAAGTTCACAAGGTCACTGAACCCGCAAGTTGATCACCAAAGCATACATCAAGTAGATCACGTGAATATCCCACTGTCACCACAGATAAGCACATGCAAGACATACATCAAGTGTTCTCAAATCCTTAAAGACTCAATCCGATAAGATAACTTCAAAGGGAAAACTCAATCCATTACAAGAGGGTAGAGGGGGAGAAACATCAACTATAATAGCAAAGCTCGCGATACATCAAGATCGTGCCAAATCAAGAACATGAGAGAGAAAGAGAGAGATCAAACACATAGCTACTAGTACATACCATCAGCCCCGAGGGTGAACTACTCCCTCCTCATCATGGAGAGCCCCGGGATGATGAAGATGGCCACTGATGAGGGATCCCCCCTCCAGGAGGGTGCCGGAACAGGGTCCCGATTGGTTTTTGGTGGTTACAGAGGATTGCGGCGGCGTAACTCCCAATCTAGGATATGTTCTGGAGGTTTCTGTATTTATAGGAATTTTTGGCGTCGATCTCACGTCAGGGGGGTCTCCGGGCTGTCCACGAGGCAGGGGGCGCGCCCAGGGGGTGGGCGCGCCCCCCACCCTTGTGGGCAGCCCGGGACTCTTCTGGCCCAACTCTTTCACTCCAGGGGCTTCTTTTGGTCCATAAAAAATCATCAAAAATTGGCACGTCAATTGGACTCCGTTTGGTATTCCTTTCCTATAAAACTCAAAAACAAGGAGAAAACAGAAATTGGCACTGGGCTCTAGGTTAATAGCTTAGTCCCAAAAATATATAATATAGCATATAAATGCATATAAAACATCCTAGATGGATAATATAATAGCATGGAACAATCAAAAATTATAGATACGTTGGAGACGTATCACTCCGCAGCTTTGAGCATAGCGAAGATCTCGGGAATTGTCTTATCCATCCCTTGCATATTATAGTTCATCATGAAGCCTTTGTAGCTTAGTGGTAGTGATTGGAGAACTATGTCAATAACACTATCATCTGGAAGATTAACTCCCAGCTGAGCCAAGTGATTATGATACCCAGACATTTTGAGTAGGTGTTCACTGACAGAACTGTTCTCCTCCATCTTGCAGCTATAGAACTTGTTGAATACATCATATCTCTCAAGTCGGGCATTTGCTTGAAATATTAACTTCAACTCCTGAAACATCTCATATGGTCCATGACGTTCAAAACGTCTTTGAAATCCCGATTCTAAGATGTAAAGCATGGCACACTGAACTATTGAGTAGTCATCAGATCGAGCTTGCCAGACGTTCATAACATCAGCATTTGCTCCTGCAGTAGACCTTTCACCTAGCGGTGCATCAAGGAAACAATTCTTCTGTGCAGCAATGAGGATAATCCTCAAGTTATAGACCCAGTCCATGAAGTTGCTTGCTACCTCTTGAGCATGCATTGGTTTTTCCTTGAAGAGGAAAGGGTGATGCAGCAAAGTAGCGTAAGTATTTCCCTCATTTTTTGTGAACCAAGGTATCAATCCAGTAGGAGGTTACACGCAAGTCGCCTTGTACCTACACAAACAAATAAGAACCTTGCAACCAACGCGATAAAGGGGTTGTCAATCCCTTCACGGCCACTTGCAAAAGTGAGATCTGATAGAGATAATAAGATAAATATTTTTGGTATTTTTATTGTATAGATTGAAAAGTAAAGATTGAAAAATACTAAACGAGATGCAATGTAAATAAAAGAGATATAATACGATAGAAAAGAGACCCGGGGGCCATTGGTTTCACTAGTGGCTTCTCTCAAGATAGCATATCGTACGGTGGGTGAACAAATTACTGTCGAGCAATTGATAGAAAATCGCATAGTTATGAGAATATCTAGGCATGATCATGTATATAGGCATCACGTCCTTGACAAGTAGATCGAAACAATTCTGCATCTACTACTATTACTCCACACATCGACCGCTATCCAGCATGCATCTAGAGTATTAAGTTCATAAGAACAAAGTAACGAATTAAGCAAGATGACATGATGTAGAGGGATAAACTCAAGCAATATGATATAAACGCCATCTTTTTATCCGAGATGGCAACAATACAATACGTGCCTTGCTGCCCCTACTGTCACTCGGAAAGGACACCGCAAGATTGAACCCAAAGCTAAGCACTTCTCCTATTGCAAGAAAGATCAATCTAGTAGGCCAAACGAAACTGATAATTCGAAGAGACTTGCAAAGATATCAAATCATACATATAAGAATTCAGAGAAGAATCAAATATTGTTCATAGATAATCTTGATCATAAACCCACAATTCATCGGATCTCGACAAACACACCGCAAAAAGTATTACATCGAATAGATCTCCAAGAAGATCGAGGAGAACTTCGTATTGAGAATCAAAGAGAGAGAATAAGCCATCTAGCTAATAACTATGGACCCGAAGGTCTATGGTAAACTACTCACACATCATCGGATCGGCTATGGTGTTGATGTAGAAGCCCTCCGTGATCGATTCCCCCTCCGGCGGAGGGCCGAAAAAGGCCCCAAGATGGGATCTCACGGGTACAAAAGGTTGCGGCGGTGGAAATAGGTTTTTGTGGTGCTCCTGGATGTTTTCGGGGTATGTGAGTATATATAGGCGAAAGAAGTAGGTCGGTGGAGCCATGAGGGGCCCACGAGGGTGGGGGCGCGCCTACCCCCCTGGGCGCGCCCTCCTACCTCGTGGCCGCCTTGTTTCTTCCTTGATGTCCACTCCAAGTCTCCTGGATTGCGTTTTTTCCAAAAATGACTCTCTTGAAGGTTTCATTCCGTTTGGACTCCATTTGATATTCCTTTTCTGCAAAACACTGAAATAGGCAAAAAAATAGCAATTTGCACCGGGCCTCCGGTTAATAGGTTAGTCCCAAAAATAATATAAAAGTGCATAGTAAAGCCCATTAAACATCCAAAACAGATAATATAATAGCATGGAACAATCAAAAATTATAGATACGTTGGAGACGTATCAAGAATCCCCAAATTTAATTCCTGCTCGTCCTCGAGTAGGTAAATGATAAAAACAGAATTTTTGGTGTGGAATGCTACCTAAATAATTTTCAATGTAATTCTCTTTATTGTGACATGATGTTCAGATCCAAAAGATTCAAGACAAAAGTTTAATATTGGCATAAAAACAGTAATACTTCAAGCATGCTAACCAAGCAATTTATGTCTTATCAAAATAACATAGCCAAAGAAAGCTTATCCCTACAAAATCATATAGTTTGGCCATGCTTCATTCTCGTCACACAAAATGCTCCCATCATGCACAACCCCAGTTTCAGCCAAGCAATTGGTTCATACTTTTTAATGAGCTTCAGCCTTTTCAACCCTCACGCAATACATTAGCGTAAGCCATGGACACAGCACTATGGTTGGACTAGAGTATGATGATAGGGATTATGTGAGAAAAAAAAGGAGAAAGTCTCACATTGACGCGGCTAATCAATGGGCTATGGAGATGCCCATCAATTGATGTCAATACGAGGAGTAGGGATTGCCATGCAACGGATGCACTAGAGCTATAAATGTATGAAAACTCATCAAAAAGAAACTAAGTGGGTGTGCATCCAACTTGCCTGCTCACGAAGACCTAGGGCATTTTGAGGAAGCCCATCATTGGAATGTACAAGCCAAGTTCTATAATAAAAAATTCCCACTAGTATATGAAAGTGACAAAATAAGAAACTCTCTATCATGAAGATCATGGTGCTATTTTGAAGCACAAGTGTGGAAAAAGGATAGTAACATTGTCCCTTCTCTCTTTTTCTCTCATTTTTGTTATTTGGGCTTCTTTGGCCTCTCTTGTTTTTCTTTTTTTTTCTCCTTTTTTTATTTCGTCCGGAGTCTCATCCCAACGAGAATCATAGTCTCCATCATCCTTTCCTCACATGGGATAATGCTCTAATAATGGACATCATCACACTTCTATTTATTTACAACTCAAGAATTACAACTCAATACTTAGGACAAAATATGAATCTATGTGAATGCCTCCGGCGGTGTACCGGGATATGCAATGAATCAAGAGCGACATGTACGAAAGAATTATAAAGGTGGCTTTGCCACAAATACGATGTCAACTACATGATCATGCAAAGCAATATGACAGTGATGGAGCGTGTCATAATAAACGGAATGATGGAAAAATGCATGGCAATATATCTCGGAATGGCTATGGAAATGCCATAATAGGTAGGTATGGTGGCTATTTTGAGGAAGATATAAGGAGGTTTATGTGTGATAGAGCATATCGTATCACGGGGTTTGGATGCACTGGCGAAGTTTGCACCAACTCTCAAGGTGAGAAAGGGCAATGCACGGTACCGTAGAGGCTAGCAAATTGCAGAAGGGTAAGAGTGCGTATAATCCATGGACTCACATTAGTCATAAAGAACTCATATACTTATTGCAAAAGTTTATTAGCCTTCGAAGCAAAGTACTACTATGCATGCTCCTAGGGGAAGGGTTGGTAGGAGTTAACCATCGCGCGATCCCGACCTCCACTCATAAGGAAGGCAATCAAAGAACAACCCATGCTTCAAATTTGTCATACAACGTTCACCATATGTGCATGCTACGGGACTTGCCAACTTTAACACAAGTATTTCTCAATTTCATAATTACCCAACTAGCATGACTCTAACATTACCACCTTTATATCTCAAAACAATTATCAAGTATCAATTTATCATAGTGTTTAATGCACTCCATATGAAAGTTTTTATTTTACCCAACTTGGATGCCCATCATATTAGGACTAATTTTATAACCAAAGCAAATTACCATGCTGTTCTAAAAGACTCTAAAAATAATATAAGTGAAGCATGAAAGATCAATAATTTCTACAAAATAAAACCACCACCGTGCTCTAAAAAGGTATAAGTGAAGCACTAGAGCAAAATTATCTAGCTCAAAAGATATAAGTGAAGCACATAGAGTATTCTAATAAATTTCGATTCATGTGTGTATCTCCAAAAGTTGTGTACAGCAAGCATGATTGTGATAAACTAAAAAGCAAAGACCCATATCATGCAAGACGCCCCAAGCAAAACACATATCATGTGGTGAATAAAAATATAGCCTCAAGTAAAGTTACCGATAGACGAAGACCAAACAGGGGATACCTTACGGGGCATCCCCAAGCTTAGGCTTTTGGTTGTCCTTGAATTTTACCTTGGGGTGCCTTGGGCATCCCCAAGCTTAGGCTCTTGCCACTCCTTATTCCAAAATCCATCAGATCTTTACCCAAAACTTGAAAACTTCACAACACAAAACTCAACAGAAAATCTCATGAGCTCCGTTAGTGCAAGAAAATAAACCACCACTTTAAGGTACTATAATGAACTCATTATTTATTTATGTTGGTGTTAAACCTACTGTATTCTAACTTCTCTATGGTTCATACCCCCCGATACTAGCCATAGATTCATCAAAGTAAGCAAACAACACACGAAAAACAGAATCTGTCAAAAACAAAACAGTCTGTAGCAATCTATAACTCTAGAATAGTTATGGAACCCTAAAACTTCTACCAAATTAGGAAGTCCTAGGTACTTTTTTTATTAATCTTCTTCAAAAAGAATCAACTGAAAATCACGTTTCTGTGATTTATGAAAACTAATCTCGTGCGTGCAAAAGTTTCTGTTTTTCAGCAAGATCAAATTAACTATCACCGTAGGTTATCCTAAAGGTTTTACTTGGCACAAACACTAATTAAAACACAAAAACACATCTAACCAGAGGCTAGATGAATTATTTATTAATAAACAGGAACAAAAAGTAAGGAACAAAATAAAATTGGGTTGCCTCCCAACAAGCGCTATCGTTTAACGCCCCTAGCTAGGCATAAAAACAAGAATAGATCTAGGTATTAACATCTTTGGTATTCAATTCATAAATGGATCTCATAATGGATTCATAAGGTAATTTAATTTTCTTCCTAGGAAAGTGCTCCATGCCTTTCCTTAATGGAAATTGGAATCTAATATTTCCTTCTTTCATATCAATAATTGCACCAATCGTTCTCAGGAAAGGTCTACCAAGAATAATAGGACATGAAGGATTACAATCTATATCAAGGACAATGAAATCTACGGGCACATAATTCCTATTTGCAACAATAAGAAGATCATTAATCCTTCCCATAGGTTTCTTAATGGTGGAATCCGCAATATGCAAATTTAAAGAACAATCATCAAATTCATAGAAACCTAGCATCTCACACAAAGTTTTAGGAATCGTGGAAACACTAGCACCCAAATCACACAAAGCATAGCATTCATGATTTTTAATCTTAATTTTAATAGTAGGTTCCCACTCATCATAAAGTTTTCTAGGGATAGAAACTTCTAATTCAAGATTTTCTTCATAAGATTGCATTAAGGCATCAACGCTATATTTGGTAAAAGCTTTATTCTGACTATAAGCATGAGGAGAATTTAGCACGGATTGCAACAAGGAAATACAATCTATCAAAGAGCAATTATCATAATTAAATTTCTTGAAATCCAAAATAGTGGGTTCATTGCTATGTAAAGTTTTGACCTCTTCAATCCCACTTTTATCAATTTTTGCATCAAGATCTAAAAACTCCGAATCATTTGGACGCCTTTTAGCTAAAATTGACTCATCTTCAGTCCCATCTTTATCAAGATTCATATTGGAAAACAAAGATTTAATAGGAGACACATCAATCACTTTCAGATCATCATCATTATTTTTGTCTTGATCTTCCGGTTTAGCGGCCATCTTATTAACTAAGGTGGCCTGCTTATCTGAAATTTGGCCTACCAAATTTCAAGCTGGGCAAACTGAGATTTCAGACCATAAAATTCCTTAGACATATCATCAAGCTCTTTATTCATGTATTCCATAAAACTTTTTTGTTCTTTAAGCTCATTTCTGAAGAAATTATTATGCTTGAACTGCAAAGGCATAAAGCTTCTAACGTTGTTTTCAATCTCTTCCAACCTTCTAAGGTGGGGATCAACGCTTTTTGGTAAAGCCATCGGGGCAAATAGGCACACAAACACCCAAGAACACAAGAAGCAAGCGAAAAGAGATGAACGGAAAAAAGGCGAATTAAACGGCAAGGTCAAATGGGGGAGAGGAAAACGAGAGGCAAAGACAAATAATGTAATGTGAGGGATAAGAGTTTATGATGGGTACTTGGTATGTCTTGACTTGTGCATAGATCTTTCCGGCAACGATGCCAGAAATCGGCGAGTTTTGAGAGATCAAATCTTGACTTGACTTGGCGTAAGCCTGCCCGGCAACGGCGCCAGAAATCCTTCTTGCTACCTCTTGAGCATGCGTTGGTTTTCCCTTGAAGAGGAAAGGGTGATGCAGCAAAGTAGCGTAAGTATTTTCCTTAGTTTTTGAGAACCAAGGTATCAATCCAGTAGGAGGTTACATGCAAGTCGCCTTGTACCTGCACAAACAAATAAAAACCTTGCAACCAACGCGATAAAGGGGTTGTCAATCCCTCACGGCCACTTGCAAAAGTGAGATGTGATAGAGATAATAAGATAAATATTTTTGGTATTTTTGTTGTATAGATTGAAAAGTAAAGATTTTAAATAGTAAACCAGATGCAATGTAAATAAAAGAGATATAATATGATGGAAAAGAAACCGGGGGCCATAGGTTTCACTAGTGGCTTCTCTCAAGATAGCATATCTTACGGAGGGTGAACAAATTACTATCGATCAATTGATAGAAAAGCGCATAGTTATGAGAATATCTAGGCAAGATCATGTATATAGGCATCACGTCCGTGACAAGTAGATCGAAACGATTCTGCATCTACTACTATTACTCCACACATCGACCGCTATCCAGCATGCATCTAGAGTATTAAGTTCATAAGAACAGAGTAACGCATTAAGCAAGATGACATGATGTAGAGGCATAAACCCAAGCAATATGATATAAAGCCCATCGTTTTATCCTCGATGGCAACAATACAATACGTGCCTTGCTGCCCCTGCTGTCACTGGGAAAGGACACCATAAAATTGAACCCAAAGCTAAGAACTTCTCCTATTGCAAGAAAGATCAATCTAGTAGGCCAAACGAAACTGATAATTCGAAGAGACTTGCAAAGATATCAAATCATACATATAAGAATACAGAGAAGAATCAAATAATGTTCATAGATAATCTTGATCATAAACCCACAATTCATCAGATCTCGACAAACACACCGCAAAAAGTATTACATCGAATAGATCTCCAAGAAGATCGAGGAGAACTTTGTATTGAGAATCAAAGAGAGAGAAGAAGCCATCTAGCTAATAACTATGGACCCGAAGGTCTGTGGTAAACTACTCACACATCATCGGAGAGGCTATGGTGTTGATGTAGTAGCCCTCCGTGATCGATTCCCCCTCTGGCGGAGCACCGGAAAAGGCCCCAAGATGGGATCTCACGGGTACAGAAGGTTGCGGCGGTGGAAATAGGGTTTCGTGGTGCTCCTAGATGTTTTCGGGGTATGTGAGTCTATATAGGCGAAAGAAGTAGGTCGGCGGAGCCACGTGGGGCCCACAAGGGTGGGGGGCACGCCCTCCTACCTCGTGGCCGCCTCGTTGCTTCCTTGATGTCCACTCCAAGTCTCTTGGATTGCGTTTGTTCCAAAAAAGACTCTCCCGAAGGTTTCATTCCGTTTGGACTCCATTTGATATTCCTTTTCTGTGAAACACTGAAATAGGCAAAAAAACAACAATTTGCACTGGGCCTCCGGTTAATAGGTTAGTCCCAAAAATATTATAGAAGTGCATAGTAAAGCCCATTAAACATCCAAAACAGATAATATAATAGCATGGAACAATAAAAAATTATAGATACGTTGGAGACGTATCATTGGTACCATCATCTTTCAACTTAGATTTTTCTAGGAACGCATAAAAATTCAAGGGAACGGTAGCACGGGCCATTGATCTACAACATAGATATGCAAAAACTATCGGGACTAAGATCATGATAAATTAAGTTCAATTAATCATATTACTTAAGAACTCCCACTTAGATAGACATCCCTCGCGTCATCTAAATGGTCATGTGATCCAAATCAACTAAACCATGTCCGATCATCATGTGAGATGGAGTAGTCATCAATGGTGAACATCACTATGTTGATCATATCTTCTATATGATTCATGTTCGACCTTTCAGTCTCCAGTGTTCCGAGGCCATGTCTGTACATGCTTGGCTAGTCAAGTTTAACCTGAGTATTCCGCATGTGCAAAACTATCTTGCACACGTTGTATGTGAACGTAGAGCCTATCAAACCCAATCATCGCGTGGTTTCTCGGCACGACGAAACTGTCGCAATGGTGCGTACTCAGGGAGAACACTTATACCTTGAAATTTTAGTAAGGGATCATCTTATAATGCTACCGCCGTACTAAGAAAAATAAGATGCATAAGAGATAAACATCACATGCAATCATAATATGTGACATGATATGGCCATCATCATCTTGTGACTTTTACCTCCATCTCCAAAGCACCGTCATGATCTCCATCGTCACCGGCTTGACACCTTGATCTCCATCGTAGCGTCGTGGCCGTCTCGCCAACTATTGCTTCTACAACTATCGCTAACGCATAGTGATAAAGTAAAGAAATTACATGGCGTTTGCATTTCATATAATAAAGCGACAACCATAAGGCTCCTGCCAGTTGCCGATAACTTTTACAAAACATGATCATCTCATATAATAACGTATATCACATCATGTCTTGACCATATCACATCACAACATGTCCTGCAAAAACAAGTTAGACGTCCTCTACTTTGTTGTTGCAAGTTTTACGTGGCTGCTACGGGCTTCTAGTAAGAACAGTTCTTACCTACGCATCAAAACCACAACGGTGATTTATCAAGTTTGTTGTTTTAACCTTCAACAAGGACCGGCCACAGTCAAATTAGATTCAACTAAAGTTGGAGAAACAGACACCCATCAGCCACCTTTATGCAAAACTAGTTACATGTCTGTCGGTGGAACCGGTCTCATAAACGTGGTCATGTAAGGTTGGTCCGGGTCGCTTCATCCAATAATATTGCCGAATAAAAATAAGAAATTTGTGGTAAGCAGTATGATGATCACCGCCCACAATTCTTTTTGTTCTACTCGTGCATATCATCTGCGCATAGACCTGACTCTGATACCACTGTTGGGAAACGTAGCATGCAATTTAAAAAAAAATTCCTACGCTCACGCAAGATCTATCTAGGAGATGCATAACAACGAGAGGGGGAGAGTGTGTCCACGTACCCTCGTAGACCGAAAGCGGAAGTGTTTGTTAACGCGGTTGATGTAGTCGAACTTCTTCTCGTTCCGACCAATCAAGCACCGAACGTACGGCACCTCCGAGTTCTGCACATGTTCAGCTCAATGACGTCCCTTGAAATCTTGATCCAACAAGGCATCGAGCAAGACTTCAGTCAGCACGACGGCGTGGTGACGGTGATGGTGAAGTGGTCTACGCAGGGCTTCGCCTAAGCACTATGTGAATATGACCAGAGGCGTAAACTATGGAGGGGGGCGCCGCACATAGCTAACAATTGTTGGTGTGTGTTCTAGCGGTGCCCCCTCATATAGATAGGTGGGAGGGAGAGGGAGCATCTAAGGGGGCGCCCAAGTAGGAGGAATCCTACTTGGGGCCCTAATCCTATCCACCCCCCCCCCCCCCCCCCCCCCCCCGCCCCCACCATAATTTCGAGAGGGGAAAGGAAGGAGGAGGGGGAGAGAAGGAAGGGGAGGCCGAATCCCTCCCCTTCCTATCTCTCTTCTCCTCTTTCCTTCCCCTCCAGGTTCGGCCTACATGGGGGGCACAAGAACCCATGCTGGCTGTTGCGTTTCCCCTCTTGGCCCATTAGGCCCATATAGTTTGCCGGAGGATGCCCGGAACCCCTTTCGGTGACCCGATAAGTACCCGGTAACCCCGGAACACTTTTGGTGTTCGAATACTATCGTCCTATATATGAATCTTTACCTCTCGACCATTTCGAGACTCCTCGTCATGTCTATGATCTCATCCGGGACTTTGAACAACATTCGGTCACCAAATCACATAACTCATATAATACAAAATCGTCATCGGACGTTAAGCGTGTGGACCCTACGGGTTCGAGAACTATGTAGACATGGCCGAGACACCTCTCCGGTCAGTAACCAACAGCGAAACCTGGATGCTCATATTGGTTCCCACATATTCTACGAAGATCTTTATCGGTCCTACCGTAATGACAACATATGTTATTCCCTTTGTCATCGGTATGTTACTTGCCCGAGATTCGATCGTCGGTATCTTCATACCTAGTTCAATATCGTTACCGGCAAGTCTCTTTACTCATTTCATAATACATCATCCCGCAACTAACTCATTAGTCACATTTCTTGCAAGGCTTATTATGATGTGCATTACCGAGAGGGCCCAGAGATACCTCTCCGATACTCGAAGTGACAAACCCTAATCTTGATCTATGCCAACCCAACAAACACCTTCGGAGATACCTGTAGAGCATATTTATAATCACCCAGTTACATTGTGATGTTTGATAGCACACAAGGTATTCCTTCAGTATACGGGAGTAGCATAATCTCATAGTCAAATGAATATGTATATGCAATGAAGAAAGCTATAGCAATAAAACTGAACGATCAATATGCTAAGCTAACGGATGGGTCATGTCCATCACATCATTCTCCTAATGATGTGATCCCATTCATCAAATGAAAACATATGTCCATTGTTAGGAAACTTAACCATCTTTGATCAACGAGCTAGTCTAGTAGAGGCTTACTAGGGACACGGTGTTTTGTCTATGTATCCACACATGTATCAAGTTTCCGGTTAATACAATTCTAGCATGAATAATAAACATCTATCATGATATAAGGAAATATAAAATAACAACTTTATTATTTCCTTCATGGCATATTTCCTTCACATGAGACATCTCCACGCAAGGCCACAACCGTCACATGCACCCGATCTGGGTGAGACCTACCCACGCAGGGGCGGGTCAAATCCCCTCCCCCCCCCCCCCCCCCCAAGACCAGGATGAAGTAGCAAGGGAGGCACCATCTCACGCCGCTGACCCAAGGCCCGATAAGATCTGAGGTTCAGGCCCTCCGCCATACACCCACATGCAGCACACCGGCCAGACCCCGTCGCCTCGCTCCAGTCGGAGAAGCTCCCCGCCGCCACCGTCTCCAGAGCCTGCCGGGCTCTGCTGGCCAGCGCCCGCGGCGGTGGCGTGATGAGGAAGAGGAGGGGAGGTGAAGATGACGGCTATAGGGCTTCGTCCCCCGAGTCGCCAGGAGGGCGACGCGGGGGTCAGATGCGTTCGTGTAGGCGTCGGGGGCGAATTGTGTGACTAAGTTCGATCCCAAGGTACACAATTGGTAAAATGAATAGTAGTCGAACTTTAAAAAGTAGGAGTATGTAATAGAAAAATTAAGAGATATTTTGTGAGTATCTAAGTATTTTTTGTGTGAATAAAATACTTGCCCCCAGGATTTTTTTTATCTTCTCAATTGTTTCTCACTCCCTTTATATCTCTCCTTATCTCTCATTTTTACTTCTCCTCCACCTATCATTCAGAATTCGTACAAAGTTCCTATAAATCAAAAGAGGACAAGAGGCCTAAAGCATGGTTTAAGATCCATAAACTTTGAAAGGGGAGGGGTTAGCAAAGCAAACTTTTGTATTGCAATACATGCAGGAGTAGGGTCATTACCCCGAGGAGTCCCAACTTATCAAAATCCCTTGTCCACATAACCAATATCTTTTGTGGACTTTGAAAATCACAAACCTTTAGAAAGGGCTGCACTGACGCAAAACTTTTGTATCGATCTAAAAAGTCTACAATGGAGGGTGACCCCCCACCCCCACAGGTCCTAGGAAGGTTTTAGACCTTCCATGATCAGGGTTATTTTTTCTGTGTTTTCTCTTGCCGGTTTTTTACTTTTACTTTTATTTTATTTTTTGTTTTTCTCTTTCTTTTCCATTTTTAAATTCATTAATATTTAATATTCATAAATTTGTTTGGAAATATAGGGAATATTTTTAAAATTTGAGAACTTCCGTCAAATTGGTAGACATTTTTCAGATTTCTAAATACTTTTTAAAATTTGTATAAATTTTTCTAATTGAGGAACATTTTAAAATTTGCCAACACTTTTTCAAATCCGTAAACAATTAAATTGATGAACATTTCTTTCTTTCAAACACCTTTCCAAATTTGTGGATATTTTTATTACGGTCAATGTGCCACCACAACCTGGTGACCCCATCGTTGGTCATTTGCCCGCCACAAGCTCCAAGGTCAAATCCTTGGTCGTCGCCCTAGCTGGCCCGTTCGAGCCCAGATCGGGCCCAAACAGCTTGCGCTTCCCGTGACATCCACCACACGGCCACCACAATGTGTCACCGTGCGGTAGCACGAGTGCCTCTAACACACAGTCAGGTAGGCCAGAGGCGCGGGAGGTGCGGTGGTGGAGATGGTGGTCCTAGCTAGCATGCTCGCAGGTGTGGTGGCCACTACAAGATGCTGGAGCTGGTGTCGTGTTGTTGTTGTGCATGTTGGCAGGCTGCGAGTGGCGGTGCAGAGGGCTTGGGCCCCAATGCCTAGATTTGCAGTTGGTTGCGGCATCATCAGGCGCATGGGTGGGGGAGGGGTAGATGACGACGATGCTCGCAAGCATTTGCTTCCTTCTTGAAGGCGGTACTGAGGCGACATGCTCACTCAACTCTGAAGAAACCTCATATACTCTAGGGTATAAGATGATGATGACGTCGGTGCGTCAATCCTCTTGGGGCATCATCTTAGGAGTGGTTACCGGTTGGAGGGACAAGTGGTAGGCGATGGTCGATGTTGATAGTGTTTATCGAATGGTTGGCAGGCATGTTGTTTTCATTTGAATCCGGGTTAGCGACTGTGATCCTTCTTGGATTACCTCGTTGATGGAAATATGCCCTAGAGGCAATAATAAAATGGTTATTATTATATTCCTAAATCTTGATAAAGGTTTATTATTCATGCTAGAATTGTATTGACCGGAAACTTAAATACATGAGTGGATACATAAACAAATACCATGTCCCTAGTGAGCCTCTACTAGACTATCTCGTTGATCAAAGATGGTTAAGGTTTCCTAACCATAGACATGTGTTGTCATTTGATAACAGGATCACACCATTAGGAGAATGATGTGATGGACAGGACCCACCCGTTAGCTTAGTATATTGATCGTTCAGTTTATTGTTATTACTTTCTTCACGTCAAATACTTATTCCTTTGACTATGAGATTATGCAACTCTCGGATACTGGAGGAATACCTTGTGTGCTATCAAACATCACAACGTAACTGGGTGATGATAAAGATGCTCTACAAGTATCTCCGAAGGTGTTTGTTGAGTTGGCATAGATCAAGATTAGGATTTGTCACTCCGAGTATCGGAGAGGTATCTCTGGGCCCTCTCGGTAATGCAAATCATAAGCTTGCAAGCAAATGACTAAAGTGTTAGTCGCGAGGTGATGTATTACAGAACGAGTAAAGAGACTTGCCGGTAGCGAGATTGAACTAGGTATGAAGATACTGACGATCGAATCTCGAGCAAGTAACATACTGATCGACAAAGGGAATTACGTATGTTGTCATAACGGTTCGACCGATAAAGATCTTCGTAGAATATGTAGGAGCCAATATGGGCATCCAGGTTCCGCTATTGGTTATTTACCGTAGAAGTGTCTCGGTCATGTCTACATAGTTCTCGAACCCATAGGGTCCGCACGCTTAATGTTCGTTGATGTCATAGTGTTACATGAGTTATATGTTTTTGTGACCGAATGTTGTTCTGAGTCCCAGATGAGATCACGGACATAGCAAGGAGTCTTGAAATGGTCGAGAGGTAAATATTGATATATAGGACGATTGTATTTGGACACCGGAAGTGTTTCGTGACGTATCGGGAAGAAATCGGGTCACTAGAAGGGGTTTCGGGCAACCCCGGCATGTATATGGGCTTCATGGGCCAAGGGAGGGACAGACCAGCCCACAGGGGGCTGGTGAACCCCTTTCCCTAGCCAAACAGCCCTAGGGAAGGAAAAGGGGGAGGGATAGCCCCTCCTGCCTTTCCCTCTCATGGGAGAAAGGAAAGGGGGGCGCCACCCTCCCCTGGGGGCTGGTGAACCCCTTTCCCTAGCCAAACAGCCCTAGGGAAGGAAAAGGGGGAGGGCTAGCCCCTCCTGCCTTTCCCTCTCATGGGAGAAAGGAAAGGGGGGCGCCACCCTCCCCTGCCTTTCTCCCGCTCCTATACATGGCAGGGGGCGCCACCTTGGGAGAGCCCCAAGTAGGAGGAACCCTTGGCTTCTCCTCCCTCCCTCCCACCTATATATATGTGGGAGGGGGCGCCTAGCACACATACAATTGCCTAGCCGTGTGCGGCGCCCCCTTCCACCGTTTACATCCCCGGTCATATTTTCGTAGTGCTTAGGCGAAGCCCTGCGGAGATCACTTCACCATCACAGTCGCCATGCCGTCGTGCTGACGGAACTCATCTACTACCTCAACATCTTGCTGGATCAAGAAGACGAGGGACGTCACCGAGCTGAACGTGTGCAGAACTCGGAGGTGTCGTACGTTCGATACTTGATCGGTCGAAGCTAGAGAAGAAGTTCGACTACATCAACCACGTTGTTAAACGCTTCCGCTTAAGGTCTACAAGGGCACGTAGACACACTCTCCCCCTCGTTGCTATGCATCTCCATGCATAGATCATTGCGTGTGGGTAGAATTTTATTTTTATTTTTCATGCAACGTTTCCCAACACTCGTTCCCATACAACAACACCTCTCTATCTTCGAGGGATGTTGTACGGTGGCAAGCAAACGACCAACACTGAAGGTGTCCGCCTTGCTTGGTTAGATGATGTAGGAAGCTGAAAACCTTCTTCCTCTTGTTGAGTCTTTGTTATCCTTGATTCCAAGTTCCTAATCTTCCAGGGTGTGGTGTTTTACTGGTGTGGCATTGTTGTGGCGCCGTTATGTATTTGTGTGATCAGTCTGGACTTTGTATTGTGTTGTGTTCTTCATCGTGAATGACATGCAAGGCCGTTGCTTTTTGTCAAAAAATTGTTCCTATTAGGCCTAACCACATCTTTTAAAATTATATTGACACACACCACTACAAGCTCCGGTACTAAGCACAACACATGATGCCCTCCTAGATTCTCCTGATATAGTCAAGAGTTAGAGCATCTATAACTAGACCTCTCAAACTGTTCCCAAATGTTCAGTCACATCTCGTTCAGTGCCCGGACATGAGAGAGAATGAAAAAGGCACCCAACGGACCCCTCAATTTGTCCTCTTATTCCGAGTTGTCCGCAAATACCATATCCAACCCATATATGGGAAGGATATGGGGATGTCTGGACGTGTCAGGACAATGCGCCAGATAGAATTTGGCCCACCGCAGATCACCTTTTCTCTTTCTTCATTCATTCTTTGTTTTCTCCCTCTTCCTCTCCACAAATTGACCGAACATATGGAGAAAATATGGGAGACATGACTGTGTGCATGAACAAATAGGAACTCGAAGTGAACATGTCCAGACATTAACCAGACACATCTGTGGACGTTTGGGGGGCCAAATTTGCCCATATGTAAATGCCCTTACAACTCAAGAAGTATCAAAGGTGCACCACCATCTAGGAAGAAAGTATCAAGGTGCATAGATGCAAAGTTATGGGTCACGCCAAGTGGAGGAGTGGTGCTAGATATGTCTGATTGTGGTATCTATGTGAAGCTCACAAGTTTCGATTTTGCATCCTTGAACATAAATAATGTACCCAATTTTTTGTTGTGATAAAAACAATTATTGCATCAGTCAGTTTCTTTCAAAATTGATCTATTTTATGATGTCGCGGAAAAAGGTTTCTTTTATGGTGTATACATAATTCTCACATGGATTTTCTGCTCCCGAGCTCGAGTACACCTGCATGCACAATAAAATTCAAAAGAAAAAACAATCTAATTACTTATTTTTGTGTATGAACATACATCTGTAAAATTTCATCTAGAATAGACATCCATAGAAGCCCGTAAAAAAAATCATGACTCAAAAAGACACATTCGGAGCACTCATTTTTTAATTTTGGCGTGGACCACTATGGATGAATTTTCACTGGGAATTGCAGGATGTTAGAACACTTGTTGATGTTCATCCACAAAATATAGAATTTTTTTCGTTTTAAATTAATGTTTATGTGAGGGAGTTTGTGCCCATGATTAAAGTAACCCTTCCGTACTTAACTTCCTTTCTCACACGCCAGTTGTGTCACGCCAACTGGAGGAGTGGTGCTAGATATGTCCGATTGTGGCATCTATGTGAAGCTCACAAGTTTCGATTTTGCGTGCTTGAAGATAATGTACCCAATTTCTGGTCGTGATAAAAACAATTATTGCATCAGTCAGTTTCTAAATATACCTGGCCATACCTCGGGCCGGACCGGGCTTCGGGCCAGGCTTGGCCAAGCCCGATGCAAAAATCCCAGGCCCAGGCCCGAGCCCGGTCTGGCCCGGCCATCGGGCCTTGTTTCCTGGGCCCGAGCCTGGCCTGAACACATAAAAGCCCGTTGGGCTCCGGGCCGGCCCGGCCCGACCTTCAGAATAACACAAAAACGACGGGCCCGGGCCCGGCCCGGCCCGACCTTAGGGCTCAAAATCTAGGCCCGAGCCCGGCCCGGGGGCAGGGTCGGGCTTTTTCGGGCCGTGTCGGGCCGGCCCGGCCGGGCCGGGCTTCCCATGGCCAGGTATACTTTCAAAATTGATCTCTTTTATGATGTTGCGGAAAAAGGTTTATTTTATGGTGTATACATAATTCTCACATGGATTTTCTGCTCCCGAGCTCGAATACACCTGCATGGAGAGGTGGTTGAGAGAAACGCCGCCGCCGATGGCGCTACTGCAACAACACGCAAGAGAGAGCGGCGATGGCGGCGACGCCAGTGTAGTAAGACACGAGCGAGGAGGCCAAGAGGAATGATGCCGGCGATGGCTTCAGTGTAGCAGGACATGGGAGAGAATGTAGAGAGGAACGACGCCGGCGGTGCCGCTAGTGCAACAGCACGCGGGAGAGGTGGTCGAGAGGAGCGACCCGCGGCGGTGACACGTGTGTAGCAAGACAGTAGAGAGGAGACTGAGATTAAGGAGTGTCATTAACACTATACATATGTGTATATACTTTTCACGAGGAAGAAGTTAGATCTAATCGTCTACGATCATTGAAATAGAAAACGCGAAACACGAAAGTCGTGTGAAACTATAAGATATACTACTGGTCAAAGGAAATTTCAAACGGTCGACCGTGCGCGATGAATTTGAAAAAGTTCATCCAAAATAGCTTCAAATATGAACACGAAACTGAATATTTACGGTCGATGAAACTTTGAACGGATCGCAAAAATGGAACCATAACATCGATATGCATATTTTTTATGTAGGGCTTATCTCGATTTGATGCATCATTGTGTAGACTAGAAGGGACTAATAAGTGAACAAGATTGGGAGTTAAACCAACAAACCACGTGCAAACTCACCTGTGCATGAGAACGAACGAGTCTGCATCCATAGAGCCACCCACGTGCGCTCGCTTGCATCGCTCGGGCCTGGCTGGTGAAAAACGGCCACATCGAGCGTTAGGAGGGATGCATGTCCAGAGATGCTTTAAAGTCCGTGCTATACAAGCCCAACAGTAAATGCAAGCAATCAGATGGGCCAAATCCTTTCCGCGCAGGCCTGATTGGACCTAATGCAGGTAACCAAACATGTCCTAAGTAATCAGCTCCGGCGTGGCCGTGCGTCGAGCGGAGGGGTGAACACGTAAGATAAACTTAAGATTCCTTGCAGTATCAATATCTCGGGTAACCAAAAAAATTGCATCATCAACATAACATCTAAAACACCATCCAAAAACCCCTTTAACTATTCCATGGTGTTTAGTGTTGTCCATAATCAAGGTCAGAGCATCAACAATCAAGTAAAAAAGTAGAGCTGACAGAGAATCCCTAATGTAGGGTGGAACCCTATAGCGTCGATCTTTCACGTTTGGAGTGGATCCTACGGGGAATCACGAAGAACACGCGGAAGCACAAAAGGAAACACGGGGGAAAACGAGAGAGAATCACTCAACCAACAAGGAATCGATCACACAAGTGCTAGATCACCACACACATAAGAGATACACGAGATCCAAAGTCAACAAAGGTAAGGATACAAAGGAACCGTTCTTCTCCAAGAGGAGGCCTTGATGTTCTTCCCTAGAAGGGGTCTTGAATCCGCTTGGAGGATCTTCACCGAAGAGGTCATGATCTCCGAGGAGAAGTATCCAAGTGGATGAGCAAAGGCTCTCACACAAATATGAGCTAATCTAATGCTAAGTCTCAAAGTGAGGAGATGGGGTCCTATAAATAGACTTGGGGGCGAAGGGGTACATGGGCTCAGCCCAACACGCGCACACAGGCGCTGGCCGGATGATCCGGACGAGGGTCCGGATGATCCGGGCTGGTCCGGATGGTCCGGGTGGAGGCCCGGATGAGCTGGAGGCCCGGCTGTTGGCGGCGGAGGGTCGAATGTCCGGCTGGCGGTCCAGATGTCCGGGCAGGGTCCGGATGATCCGGGACGGGGTCCGGATGATCCGGCTTCAGGTTTGAGCTTCGGGAGTCTTCGGTTGATTTAGCCGGATCATCCGGGTCGGGGTCTGGATCGTCCGGGCTCTGTCCGGATCGTCCGGGTCGCCGTCCGGATCGTCCGGCCATCCTGGTCCTTGGTGCTTTTTCCTCTCCGTCTTCATGTATGTCTTCCGCTTCCGGTTCTCCTTGCTTCCTAGCTTCTTCATGGTTGACTCCTTGGTACCTGAGTATGCATAGCGTTTTCGTTTGAGGTAGTAACCATGTCTCATGTGAATCGAAAGGGAATTGTGAGAGGAGTGATGTCACCTCGGTTTCAAGAGCTCTTGCACGTGCTCGAGTCATAGGTCCTTGAGGGGTCGGATGTGTTGATGTAGAGTCCATGGGGATGATGGAAGGATGCTCCACATCATATCCCCTCCCTTCGAAAGGATCCGACCTCGGGTCAAGATCTTCATCACCATGGAAAGGCGATAGGTCTTTGACGTTGAAGGTGTCGCTCACGTTGTACTTGTCGCTTGGTATGTCAAGCTTGTAGGCGTTGTTGTTGTAGCGTGCTAACACCTTGAAGGGTCCATCGGCTCGAGGTAGAAGTTTGGACTTGCGTTCGTTGGGGAAGCATTCCTTGCGAAGGTGTAGCCACACGAGATCGCCTATGTTGAAGATCATTGGTTGTTTGTTGATGTTGAGCTTGGTCTCTAGTCGTTGTACTTGGCGCTCGATGGTGTTTCTTGTATCCTCATGTATCTTCTTGATGTAGCTTGCACGGGCACTTGCCTCGAGGTTGGTACGCTCTTGTAGAGGTAGAGGTAGAATGTCCAATGGGGACAATGGGTTGAAGTCGTAGACGACCTCGAAGGGGGACTTGCCGGTCGTCGAATGTCTTGCACGGTTGTAGGCGTACTCGGCGATGGGTAGACATGCTTCCCACTCCTTGATGTTCTTCTTGATCAACACGCGAAGTAGAGTGGAGTGAGTCCGGTTCGTCACCTCCGTTTGGCCGTCGGTTTGAGGATGGTATGCGGATGAGAACAAGAGTTTGATTCCGAGCTTGGCGCATAGGGTCTTCCAAAAGTAACTCAAGAACTTGACGTCGCGGTCGGAGACGATTGTCTTTGGTACTCCATGGAGGCGCAAGATTTCCCTACAAAAGAGATTTGCAATATGTGAAGCATCGTCTACCTTGTTGCAAGGAATGAAATGTGCCATCTTAGAAAATCGGTCCACAACAACAAACACGGAATCCTTTCCATTTTGAGTTCTAGGCAAACCAAGTACAAAATCCATGCTAATGTCTTCCCAAGGTTGATAAGGAATAGGAAGAGGCATGTAAAGACCATGAGATTGAGCTTTTGACTTAGCTTTGCGGCATGTAGAGCATCGGGTGGTGAAGCGCGAGACGTCTCGAAACATATTTGGCCAAAAGTAGTTCTTGGAGAGCGTGGCGAAGGTCTTGTCGCGTCCAAAATGTCCCATGAGTCCGCATCCATGAGCCTCTTGCAAAAGGAGCAAACGAAGAGAAGACTCGGGAATGCATAGTTTGTTAGCTCTCATAAGATAGCCATCCTTGATGTAATATTGTTCCCAAGATGTATGCGTCAAACATTTAGCATAATGAGATGCAAAAGATGGATCACTAGCATATAAATCTTTTATGTGCTCAAAGCCAATAACATTCAACTCAAGTTGGGTGACAAGCGTGCATATGCGAGAAAGTGCATCGGCAACTACATTTTCCTTACCCTTAATGTACTTGATCACATATGTGAAAGATTCAATAAATTCACTCCATTTGGCATGACACTTGTTCAATTTAGTTTGACCTTTTAAGTACTTAAGTGTTTCATGATCGGTATGGATGACAAACTCATGAGGTCTAAGATAATGTTCCCAAACATGTAGGACACGCACTAAAGCATACAATTCTTTATCATATATGGGATAGTTAAGTTGAGCACCAAAGAGTTTTTCACTAAAATAAGCAATGTCTCTTTTTTCTTGCATCAAAACTCCGCCAATTCCGGTACCAGTTGCATCACAATGAACCTCAAAAGTTTTGTCAAAGTTGGGCAAAGCAAGAATCGGAGCATGAGTAAGCAAAGACTTGAGCTCATCAAAAGCGGTTGATTGCAAAGTTCCCCAAACAAAAGGAGTATTCTTCTTACTCAAAGCATGCAAAGGAGCTGCAATAGTGCTAAAGTTTTTCACAAAGCGACGATAAAAACCTGCAAGACCAAGGAAACTTCGCACTTGTTGCAAATTGGTGGGTTGGGGCCAAGTTTTAATTGCTTCAATTTTAGTTTCATCAACATGGACACCCTTGGAAGAGACGACTAAACCCAAGAAAACCACTTTGTCAACGCCAAAAGTGCATTTTTTTCAAGTTGGCATAAAGACTTTCCTTTCGAAGTGTTTACAAAACAAGCTTAACATGATCAAGATGCTCTTTCATGGTTTTGCTAAACACAAGAATATCATCGAAATAAACCTCAACAAAGATTCCAATGTAAGGTCGAAGTACATGATGCATGAGACGCACAAAAGTTCCGGGAGCTTCCGACAAACCCATAGGCATAACCAACCACTCATATAAGCCAAATTTGGTTTTAAAAGCAGTTTTCCATTCATCACCCTCATGAATGCGGATTTGATAATAGCCACTTTTAAGATCAATTTTTGAGAAAAAGTTGGCTCCACTAAGTTCATCAAGCATATCATCTAAGCGAGGAATGGGATACCTATAGCGCACGGTGATAGCATTTATAGGTCTACAATCAGAACACAAGCGGAAACTTCTATCGGGCATAGGCACAAGAATAACGGGAACGGCACAAGGGCTTAAGCTTTCACGTACATGACCGTTGTCGATTAGTTGTTGTACTTGCCGTTGAATCTCCTTGGTTTCTTCGGGATTGACACGATATGGAGCTTTGTTTGGAAGTGGTGCTCCGGGGATGAGGTCGATTCGATGCTCAATGCCTCATAGAGGAGGTAGACCCGGAGGTAGCTCATCGGGGAAAATATCTTGAAATTCCTGCAAAAGAGATTGAAACACCAAAGGTAGCTCGTGAGTGGTGTTAGTTTTTGTTTCTCCATCCTTGCACACAAGGACAAAGTGTATCACACTCGATGGGTTCTCACACACTTCTCTCATCTCACTTTTGGTGGCAAATAGTATGAGGTTTTTCTCTCTAGGACAATAGGTGCTCAAGTTTGGCTTGTGGCTCTCACTCACTTTTTGGTGGCTCACTTTCTCACTCTTCTCTCTTTGGTTGGTGGCTTGTTTGTCAGCTATCACTTGACTAGGAGACATGGGTCGTAGGACATATTCTTTTCCTTTCATCTTGAAGCTATAGTGGTTTGTACGCCCATTGTGGAAGACACCACGATCGAATTGCCATGGAAGACCAAGGAGGAGGTGGCAAACGGTCATTGGGACCACATCACACTCCAAAGTGTCCTCATATGCACCTATTTTGAAGGATACTTGGACCGTATGCTCAACTCGTATAGTGCCGGAGTCACTTAGCCATTGAACCTTGTATGGGTGCGGGTGCTTCTTCTTGACCAATTGAAGCTTGGAGCATAGTTCTTCGCTTGCCAAGTTGTGGCAACTACCTCCATCGATGATGACCTTGACGGATCGTCCATTGATTCCGGCCTTTGTGTGGAAGATGTGGCATCGTTGGTCTTCTTCTTGTTGATGTTGAAGTGTCAAGACCTTGGAGACAACAAGAGCGGGGCTCGTATCTTCATCACAAAAGACTTGATCATCTTCATCCTCGTTGACGCGCCGGTGCATGGCCACTTGCTCAATAGCTTCCATTTCATCTTCACTCATTGAGTCGTAGGTGCCATCGTCGTTGAGGATCATGGTGCGCTTGTTGGTGCATTCATAGGACTTGTGGCCTCGGCCGCCGCAAGTGAAACACTTGAAGGAGCTTGTCTTAACGGTCTCATCGGTTGGAGTAGATGATGAAGCACGCGGCTTGAAGTTGCTTGTAGTAGGAGGGAGACGACTTGAACTTGTGGAAGTTTTCTTGTAACTTGACTTGTCGTCGTTGCTTGGAGAAGGCTTGGTTGATGTTGAAGTTGGAGTAGTTGTTGAAGCTTGGTTGTTGGAGAAGTCGTGTGTCTTGGAGGAGTACTTGGCGTACTTGAAGTCATCTTGCACTTGACGTTCCGCCTTTGTAGCTTGATGCACGAGCTCAATGAGGTTGGAGTAGGGTTGGAAGTCGGCGATCTTCTTGATGGGATGATTGAGTCCATTCAAGAATCGTGCCATTGTTTGCTCATCATCTTCCGTGACATTGGCTCGAATCATGGCAATCTCCATTTCCTTGTAGTATTCTTCAACACTCTTTGTTCCTTGCTTGAGGAGTTGTAGCTTCTTGAAGAGATCGCGGTTGTAGTAGGTTGGTACAAAACGTGCTCGCATGACATCCTTCATTTGAGCCCAAGTGGTGATTGGAGGTTCACCTCTTGCTTGTCGGCGCTCAAGGACTTGTTCCCACCATATGAGCACATAGTCTTGGAACTCAAGTGAATCCATAGCGATCTTCTTCTCTTCCTCAAAGTTGTGCAAATGAAAGATTTTGTCGACCTTCAATGCCCATGAGAGGTACTCTTCGGGGTCATTGCTTCCATTGAACTTGGGCATTGTGAATTTGAGCTTGCCATAGCGTTGCTCTTCATTGTGTTGTGGGCGATGGTGATGATGACGCCCTTGACGTGGAGGGTAATCATCCTCATGTTGCTCTTGGCGTGGAGGAAGTCCATTATCAACTTGCTCTTGTTGACCTTGAGGTTGGGGAGGAGCTTGATGTGCTTGTGAAGGAGCTTGTGGGGCTTGACATTGCGCACGCGGATGGTAATTCCTCTCTTGGATTTCTTCTCGAAGGGCTTCCTCTTGATTGCGCCTTTCGCGATTGCGGTTGGCGATAGCTCGACTTGATGCTTGAAGGGCACGTTCCGCCTCAAGAGCTTGTGCTTCTCGTTGTTGTTGTTGAAGACGTTGAGCTTCGGCGTCTTGTTGCTCTTGATGTAGGCGCGCTCGTTCTTGTTCTTGTTGGCGACGAAGACGTTGGAGCTTGAGCAAACGCTACTTGGTTTGATTGAGGACGAGGAACTTGTTCATCGACTTGCTCTTGTGAATGCTTGTCGTGTAGCGGGTTGCGAGATGCATGACGATCTTGACGCGCGGCTCGTTGAAGAGTGTTTGATGACGGTGTACTTGTGCCGGAGAAGGAGTCGTCGGAGTGGCGACTTGAGTGGCTCCGTCTTGAGTATGAGGATTTAGAAGGAGGTTGGTTCACCAACAAGGTGCGGATCTCGTCCATTCTTGCATCGTTTTCTTGCTTGTGCGTGTCGAGCTTGTTGTCGAAGTAGTCTCTTGTACGTTGCTCGGAGAGTCGCAAGTCGGTGGCGAGGTTGTCGATGCAGTCATTCATTGCTTGTTGCTCTTGATGCAACGCTCGTTGTGCGCCAAAGAGGTGGCTCTTGGTGACGTATGATGACATGTCGTCGTCTTGCTCGATGAAGAGTGGGTTGGTAGAAGTACTTGGCCTATCCATCATTTCAAGCAAATTGTGAGTGGTAGAAGGAGAAGAACTAATACCAATGTACCTTTGACCGAAGTTGAAGATGAATCAAGTTCACTCAAATGCGGACAATGAAATAGCACTATTGGTACCGATCCTTGTCGATTCTCACACCTACACAAGTAAAAGCTTTTGGTGGAGCTTGGTTAGGATGGTGGCACAAAATTGATTGCAATCGTTAGCTTGACTCAAAAATGTTGAAGAAGATTCGCAAATTCGCATATGCAACAAGTAGACCAAGCAAGTAGTGGTACACGGAAACACACACGCAAATAGATAAATGGGATTGTGCAAACCAAAAGTGAGCCAAAATGTGGAATCCACGAAAATGCTCTTGTTGCACAATACTAGAGAGACGCTAGCACGATTGCACAATAGGCAGATACGGAGCTTGTGCACAACCTACTAGGCAAAAATGCAACGATCTCTATCCCAAGTATGCTATATGTATGGTATTTCGGTGCAATGATCCAAGATGATCTTATATGACAATCTTAATGTAGTATGATGCTATGGTTCTTGCCTATAAGCTCTTTGCTTATCTTTCCTCTTTGCTTAAAAGCTTGATTGGCTCTTTCTCTTTTGAGCTCTTTTCTTATGCAAACTTCACGAACCAAGATAGCAATTGTGTATGCGATGACAACTTTGTGACACACAAGTTGATTCCGAGATATGCACCACGATGGTATGTATGATATGGAGTATGCTTACTAATGTGCACAAGTCACGTTGCCGGCAATACTCAATGGCTAGTCTCGATGGGTAAGCAACGCAAAAGATGGTCTATGATGGTTATCAATGCAATTGCAAGGTATGACAAAGATGTCATCGTTGTTACCGTCCGTAGCGAAGATGAGTAGTCGACGAAAATGAGCTTTTGTTGTTGATGTCTCACCGCACCTAAATAGCCGAAACACAATAGGACACGAAAATCGCAACTCAAATTTTCGAACCCAAAGTCGAATGGTAGTACGGAGGTTGTGTTGCTGGGGTTTGGCAGGTGGAAGTGGTGGTGGTAGGAGTGGGGAGGTATGTAGGCGTAGGTGGTGGTGGTGGAGAACTGCAGAACTGCGGTTTCGGCAGAGGAAGCCGGATGATCCGGGCCAGGAGCCGGATGATCCGGGCGCGTCCGGATGATCCGGGTCAGGGTCCGGATGATCCGGGCAGGTCAATCTCGATCGGGAACTGCTCGGGAAGAACTCAAAAACGGCGAGAAATTCGACGATTTCGCGGATTTTGGATGGATTTCGAGGGGGAGAAGGTGGGGAAAATCAAGATCCACGAGTTACACACCGAATCCACGGATCAAAATCAACAAAACATCATCAAAACCAACAAATCACAAAAAAAATTGGGGCTATTTTTGGTGGGGATTTTCGGATTTAGGACAAAAACAACAAAATCAAGCTAGAAATCACGGGGTAGGGGCTTCAAAACGTGATCAACGTGGCTCATGATACCATATGATGTAGGGTGGAACCCTATAGCGTCGATCTTTCATGTTTGGAGTGGATCCTATGGGGAATCACGAAGAACACGCGGAAGCACAAAGGGAAACACAGGGGAAAACGAGAGAGAATCACTCAACCAACAAGGAATCGATCACACAAGTGCTAGATCACCACACACATAAGAGATACACGAGATCCAAAGTCAACAAAGGTAAGGATACAAAGGAACCGTTCTTCTCCAAGAGGAGGCCTTGATGTTCTTCCCTAGAAGGGGTCTTGAATCTGCTTGGGGGATCTTCTCCGAAGAGGTCGTGATCTCCGAGGAGAAGTATCCAAGTGGATGAGCAAAGGCTCTCACACAAATATGAGCTAATCCAATGCTAAGTCTCAAAGTGAGGAGATGGGGTCCTATAAATAGACTTGGGGGCGAAGGGGTACATGGGCTCAGCCCAACACGCGCACACAGGCGCTGGCCGGATGATCCGGACGAGGGTCCGGATGATCCGGGCTGGTCCGGGTGGAGGCCCGGCTGTTGGCGGCGGAGGGTCGGATGTCCGGCTGGCGGTCCGGATGTCCGGGCAGGGTCCGGATGATCCGGGACGGGGTCCGGATGATCCGGCTTCAGGTTTGAGCTTCGGGAGTTTTCGGTTGATTTAGCCGGATCGTCCGGGTCGGGGTCCGGATCGTCCGGGCTCTGTCCGGATCGTTTGGGTCGCCGTCCGGATCGTCCGGCCATCCTGGTCCTTGGTGCTTTTTCCTCTCCGTCTTCATGTATGTCTTCCGCTTCCGGTTCTCCTTGCTTCCTAGCTTCTTCATGGTTGACTCCTTGGTACCTGAGTATGCATAGCGTTTCCGTTTGAGGTAGTAACCATGTCTCATGTGAATCGAAAGGGAATTGTGAGAGGAGTGATGTCACCTCGGTTTCAAGAGCTCTTGCACGTGCTCGAGTCATAGGTCCTTGAGGGGTTGGATGTGTTGATGTAGAGTCCATGGGGATGATGGAAGGATGCTCCGCATCAATCCCCCTATCTTAAAACCTTATGGGTTAGAAAATATGGACCAACAAAGTCATTTACTTTGATCCCAACATAAACCCTTCTCATAGAGCTCATGATCCAGTCACACCATAAATCGGGGAATCATTTTAGAGAAAGCATTTTATAAACAAAAGGCTATTTTATTTTATCATATGTTTTATCAAAGTCAACTTTGAAAAGCAATGCACTCATTTTCTCCTTATGTATAGTGTTAAGGACTTCATGAAAGATAATCACCCCCTCCATTACGTATATGTCTTTGATATAGGCAGTTTGAATGGAAATTTGCAGGGGCACACATCTTCCCAGCCATGTCGGCCGCCCGATTGCCTCGCAATTCATAAAGTCGTTGGATCCGCACGAGAGCATGGTAAGTTCTAAGTTTTGTTTTCTTTTTGTCGGTCGCAGGGTATGCAATTTACGATTTTATCGCTCACTCATACCATGTTCCAGAAGATGAAACATTTTTGTCGGCCAGAGGTTTTAAAACTTTTGATTTCGGCGGTCGCTTGTACCAAGTTTCGGAAGTTGAAATTTGACAAAATTTAGAAATTCATCAAAAGCTATTCAAAATGGATCTCGTTTGAAAGCCCCCGTCATCAGAAACACGAATACGTAAATGAAATTTAATTTAGACTTTTGGTTCAAAAGATATGAAGATTGAAAGTCAAAAACCAAAAGAAAAAGGAGGCTACAAATCCAATTGAACAGGGAAAATAACAGGATTGACTACAGTTTTCAGTCCATGCATCAGAATCTTAGGCTGTGTTCGGGAATACTCCGCTCCTTCCCCAGGGAGCGGAGCACCCATTTGGCAGCTCGCCAAAATTCCACTGGATGTTGCTTCGCTCCGCAGCGGAGTTATGGAGCGGAGAGATTCCAAACGGTCTCTTAGTGGAAGTTTTAAAGCTAACATTCAAAAAACAAATAGCCCTGAACTTCTAACTCTATTCGACATCCATGGTTTTATGGATCAAGGTTTTATGGATCAAGATTAAATATCTGGGAATACCGATTCATTATCGGTGTCTCACCATTGCGGAGTGGAAGCATGTAGAGGAGCGGCTAGAGAAACGTTTGAGCAGTTGGAAAGGCAAATTGCTCTCAGTTGGAGGACGTCTGCTTTTGATTAACTCTGTCCTCACAAATATTGTTCTTTATATGCTCTCTTTCTTCCAACTCCCAAAAAGGGTCCTACAAGGACTGGACTATTTTAGATCCAGATTCTTTTGGCAAGGAGATGGTGAAACGAAAAAATACAGGTTGGCCAAATGGAGTGTGGTTTGTAGGCCAAAAGACCAAGGTGGCCTTGGAATTCATGACCTGGAAGTCAAGAATGACGCCCTACTTAGTAAGTGGTTGTTTAAACTTCTTACTGACGATGGTGTTTGGCAAACCATGTTGCGCAACAAGTATCTAGGCCAAAATGCGGTGTCTCAGGCATATTGGAAACCTGGTGACTCGCACTTTGGGGCTGGCCTAATGGCAGCAAAGAAACATCTCTTTAGCTTTGGGTCTTTCGTGATAAAGGATGGGTTGGAGATTCGTTTCTGGGAAGACATCTTGATAGGCAATGCCAGTCTCCAAGAACAATATCCAGCCTTGTACAACATCGCTCGCGATAATAATAAAACTATTGCACAGGTGCTCAGTTCATTCCCGCGCAATAGTTCGTTTAGGTGGGATTTGATTGGCCTCCGTCTTACATCATGGCATAATCTTTTATCCCGTCTCGATTTGGTCAATTTGACACAAGGTCGGGCTGTGTTTTGCTAGAACCTTACTGCATCGGGGTCTTCCACAGTAGACTCTATGTACCATGCGCTCACGCATTCTGAGGTACCAGTGAGTAATAATAAGAAAATCTGGAAGTCAAAGATTCCATTAAAAGTTAAAATCTTCATGTGGTATCTTCGTAGGGGAGTTGTTCTAACAAAGACAACCTCGCACGGCGTAACTGGCCAGGGAGTAAGAAGTGTTGTTTTTGCACTCATGAAGAGACAATCAAACACCTTTTTTTCCAATGCAAGTTTGCACGTTCTACGTGGTCAATCATCCAAATAGCGTCAAATTTGTATCCGCCCACAAGTGTCGTCAATATTTTTGGTCATTGGTTGGATGGTATTTCAAATAGGTTGAAAATGCTAATAAGGGTGGGAGCGTATGCCTTGCTATGGTCGTTTTGGCTATGTAGAAATGATTGGTTTTCAATAACAAAAATGCTTCTCCTTTGCAGGTTATTTTCCGTTGTACGCACTCGCTTCATACGTGGTCTACGCTACGGCGAGTGGAGTACCAACCGTTGTTCAAGGCGGTGTGTATGCGGTTGGAGCAGGTGGCTACGGAGGTTTTTACCCAACATGGGTGTCAGCATAATCTCCGGATCGGTCCACCACCCTTTTCGACATAGGCATAGTGTCGGTCTATAGGACTACTGTCGCCCATTTGTCGTTTTTTTCTTTATTTTTATCAGCCTTTAGGTGATTAGTTGTGTGCATCTTAGTTATACAGAGACCGGGTATTACTCATAATACTTTGTATCCTCTTGATGCTACTTTTTGACGTAATAAAAGCGCTCTTTATTGGAAAAAAAAAAGTTCGGTCTAGAAATATCTCGCCGACCTTCATGGAAATCATCTACTCCTAGTGAGTTCTCCAGATCCCACCTAATAAGCTCCCGATTTTTTTAAAAAAATATATTAATGGGCTTCGTTCCTTCAACGGCACACCCGTGCCTATATACAGTAGCGATCGACGGCAGCTGATTTGTTTGCCCTCTCCACACACGCCCCTGCGTCGACGACGCACTGCCGTGACACCCAGTGCACCTGCGCGGAAGCGCCACCAAAGCTCGCCGCCTATAAAAAGCAGCGTCGCACCATGCTAATTCCAACTAAGCTCACGCAAACACAACTAGGAGTACACAACAACATCTCCCCAGTGGCCCGCAACTCGGAACCTCCCAGACCAAGTTAGCAATGGCAAAGCGCCTCGCCGTCGCGCTCCTGCTGCTGGTCCTGCTCGCGTCCAGCGACGCCGGTGCTGCTGCCCGTGCTGCTAGTGGCGTCGGCGAGAAGAAGGCTCTGGTGCCCGGGCTGCCGGTGGACCTCCCTCTCCCTGGGCTCCCTGGGCTGCCTGGGCTCCCTGGGCTCCCTGGCCTGCCGGGGCTCCCTGGGCTCCCTCCCGTTCCCAAATCCACCGCCACCAACAAGTCTCCATGATCGTCTATGGTGTACGTACGTGCTGGCTTACATGCAAGCCGAAGCTGCTAGCACGTACCGGCCGGAAGAAAATCACCGGCGTTTCGCTCAAGCATCTGTACCAACTATCCTGTCGTCTGTACTTCCTTTCAGTTAAAACTATCGTGTGTATTTCCTTTCAGTCCACGTAAGTAGTATGTTTTCCCTACTTAACGACTTCCTTGATGTGCTGCTACATGCATCATCAACGGAATAAATAAAGGATTTGTCGATGTGATCGCCTTCTTTTGGATAGACAGATCAACAGATTGCATCATTGGTATACTGCTTTGTCGCATTGATCACAAGTCCCACCAAAGTCCAGAGTTGTTCCATTAACAGAATATAGCACATATGCCCGTGTGTTGCAACAGAAAACATAATTGATGTGTTCATGAAAACATACACTGGCACGGCACAAAAACTTCCTGAACGGTGACACTTGACGGCGGTAGGGAGACACGAGGCCTAGCAAAAATGCATATCATCCATGAATAAATCAAAGTGAAGTAAAGCCTGATTGACGACTACTTCCTCCATCTGTTTGTGGTGTAATTTCCAAATCTTCTATACCAAGGCATTATTTGGAAGTTGAAGGAATTTTCGGAATTTGCACGGGCCACCAAATAACCTTGCAAATCAAATAATGGTACTCGATTTCTCTCCTTCCTTTGAATGCCACGCTCGCACTATCTCGCTTCGTTGATCTAAAACATACAAGTATCCGACACACAGAGGGCCTTTATTTTTCTTTTATTGTCACGTCCAGCCATCGACACAATATGTCATCCTTTGTAAAAAGTAGGTATGTATATAAAAAAGTATAGATTATTATTATTTTCAAGAAGTATAGATTATGATTATTACTATTATAGAAATGAGAACAGATTATTATTATTATTATTATTATTATTATTATTGTGTGTGGGGAGGGGGGGGGGGAATCAAAGGGTGCGACAGATTCCGCTCACATGAAAAAATGTAGGAAAAAATGGATATAATATCTTTACCTCATAATGGATTTTTGTTGATTCATAATATATATTTAGATAGCTCCACCCCCAAAAGTATCTCTTTCGAATGGTTCTCAGCGATGGGAATCCTTGAAAGTTCAACACATTAGTCTTTCAGCAAGTGTGTATCTACAAAGCAAATCATTCTCCAATTGAATTATGAACTCTTTTGTGTCTTCTGTAAATGAAACATCAAATTGCAGTAGAGAAACATGGTGTATGCATCTGTGGTAGCTGGCCCTATCAGAAACACCAGAAAGACTTTCAGTTATCGGGCAATTTTTTTAAAGGAAATCGTTTGCCAACGGCGCACCGGCCGAAGCTTCGGCTGGTCGCGTCCACGCGCAAACGCGCCCAGCGACCCACCTAACGACACGTAGGATGAGGGGCCCGCCCACGTGCGTCTTCTCCTTCCTGCCCTTTCTCTTCTTCCTCTCGGTCATCTCTCTCTTCTCTCTCCCCGTTGCCATGGTCAACCTGTCGCCCACGCCGGAGGCTTCCCAGGGACGCCGCCGTCATGGTAATCAGCCGATCTGGCCACCCTCGACCAGATCCGTGCGGATCCGCATGCATCGAAGCTCTGCCTACCTCGCCGGACCCGGCCACGTCGGAGCTGCAGCCCGCCATGGCAGACTACAATCATCGGTGGAACCAGTTGTAGCAAATTCAATCATCGGTGGTAGCGAAAATCTACTACGGTTGCAGCAAAACGACGATGGCCATGGGCAGGCATGGGAGCTCGGTGGAGCAGCACAAGTAGCTGTGATAATGGTTGTAGCAAATTTCAACGCCGTTTGTAGCAAAACCAAACTATGGTTGCAGCAAAATGGCGTCATCGTCATCGCGGGTTCACAGCTAAGACAATAAGTTTGAAGCTTTTTTCATTGCCCGTTGTAGCTTTTTGTAACCGCCGGTTGCAGCTTTTTCGTTTGTCGTCCATGGGTACGGCTCCACAGTGGAAGCTTTTTTCATCGTCGGATGAAGCTTTTTTCGTCGCGAGATGAAGCTTTTTTTGTCACCGGTTTGTAACTTTTCTTTGGTCGTTCATAGTTTCCGTCGTACGAGTTGAAACTTTTTTCATAGCTAGTTGAAGCTTTTTTCGTCAACGATTGTAGCTTTTTCCGTCGTCGGTTGCAGCACTGGGCATATTCCCCCGGGGCTTGATTTTTTGTTGCAAGCGGGGGATGAGCACCAGCGAGCAGACCGGCGAGCACGCCGGTGAGCTCCTGTCGTCGCCACTGGAGCTACAACGGTTGCCACGGAAGCTACAACCGCAGGGGTGGGCTGTTGCATGGGCGAAGCCGGTGACGAGGACGGCCGCCCAGGGCTGGGACCGGCGACCATGGCGGCCGGCGAAGACGGCCGGCGAGAGCGGCCGGCGAGGGCGGCGAGGGTGTCGACGAGCTCGAGAGACGAGGAGGGCAGGCGGGGGGCCGACGACGAGGGAGAACGCGCGCGCCGGCGAGACGGGGTTCCTTTTCTCGTACGCGCTTGCGAGAGGAAGACGCCGCCCAGGGATAAGGATCCAACGGCTCGGGACGGGCCGATCTGACGGCTAGGGTGCGACCGGCCGAAACATTCGGCCGGCGCACTGGCGCAGATCGTTGCCTTTTTTTAAGGGCCCGAGAGGTTATATAAGGAGAGGATTCAGAGGTTATATAAGAAGACATGTACGTAGAGAATCAGAGAGCCCTCAATCAAAAAGCTAAATGTCAGTGACACATATATCTCTAAAGTGAAGTTGTATGTTTCTCCGCATTGGTGATCGCCCTGAATCAAAAGCTAAGTCAGTCAATCAGATTTGGAGTGAAGGCATCACATACACCATGTGACATGTAGCTGGAGAATCATAGATTATCTGAACCAGAAAGCTCAATGTCACTCAAACTGGTTGAGTACTTTGCATGGTCTACGTACTTATCTGCATCTTAGATTATCTGAATTAGAAAGTGTCAGACTGACCTCGCCACAGCTGACTCCGGCGATCGCCGGAGAAACGAGAGAGTGTGCGAGAGAGAAAGAGAGAGTTTGTTTTTGCGCTGCTCAACTGCCTACAGCTTTTCTGACTTCTATATTTATTCAGAGTCTTACAAGATCTAACTGAAAAAAAAAGAAAGCGGACGCGATCAGGTTGCGAGTGCCGCCATCCCAGCACTCCCAACTCGTCGCCCGTCATGGCGCCATGACCGTTTGGTCGTGCCATCCCACGATCAGGTCAAGGCGCCGCTAAACTAGCTAGCTACTCCGAGGCACAGCTCGGCTTACTGACGAAACTGAAGCAAGTAAACTCCTGTCGAAACTGAATCTTTCGACACCGAAAACCCTACTGCTACTGAACTTGAAGGTTACAGCAACAATCACCCCCTAATCTGAAGTTTCAGGGAGCCACTTCAACCATGCCGATGCTTGAATGCAGCTGCCGCAGCCGAACGCGTCCGAGTGGCTTGGTGAACATGTTTGTGAGTTGATGTTCCGTTGCTACGAACTCAAGCTCTATCTTCTTCTTCTCCACGCAGTCTTTGATGAAGTGGTACCTGAGCTCAATGTGCTTCGATCGATCATGCATGACAGGGTTTTTGGCCAGGGAGATCGCTGACTTGTTATCCACCTTGAGCTTCACCACATCAGTCCCTGTCTCTCTGAACTCGCCGAGCAGCCGTGACAGCCAGATGCCCTGACAGGCCGCCGTGGTCGCGGCCACATACTCAGACTCGCAGCTTGAGAGGGCCACGATCTTCTGCTTCTGAGACTGTCAAGTCACCACGCCACCTCCAAGGAGAAATAGTGTCCCAGAGGTGCTCTTCCAATCATCAATGTCACCGCCCAGGTCGCTGTCGCTGTAGCCGATGACGTGCCTTCTCCTCTAGCATACATGTAACCCAGCCGGAGCATGCCTGGGACGTACCTCAGTATGTGCTTGACGGCGGTGTGGTGCTCCTCTGTTTGTGCCTCCATGAATCGCGACACGTATCCGACGGAGAAGGTCAGATTGGGCCGTGTGTGCACCAAGTAGCGCAGGCTGCCGACGATGTTGCGGTACTCTCTTGCATCGACAGCTGGCACTGTGCTTCTCTTTGACAGCTTGAAGCGAGGTTCCATCGGTGTGTGGCAGGTCTTGCATCCTGCCATGCCACTCTTCTCCAGCAGCTTTCGAGCATACGCGCTTTGGGCTTTGGGTGATGACGATGCCGCTCGCGCTCTGCTTCACTTCGATCCCAAGGTAGAAGCTCAGCAAACCCAGATCTGACATCTTGAACAGGGTCTGCATTTCGCCCTTGAACCTTTTGATCTCCTCGGCATCCGACCCGGTGATCACCAGGTCGTCCACATATACGCCGACGATCAGGCACGAGATCGCCGTGCCCCGAGCGTACACCGCGTGCTCTGACGGGCTCCGCGTGAAGCCCAGCTCGCCCAGGCACGCGTCGAGCTTTGTGTTCCAGGCCCTGGGTGCCTGCTTGAGCCCGTACAACGCTTTGTTCAGGCGAAGCACCAGGTTCTCCTACCCATGGATATGAAACTTTACCCGTACCCGTACCCGTACGCGACGGTTACCCATGCCCGTTGGGTATCCAACGGGTAGATCAAATAGTACCCATGTTATTCATAATTTTGCATTCATCTATAACACATTTGACAAAAAAATATTGATCTCAACTCAATAACATATAGATGAGTACATGACAATTATCTCAATTCAAGTTGACAATTGATGACAACATTAACATAGGTTCACAAGCTCACGATACAACTTTAACACGGGTACACTTGTTAATCACGGGTAAAGTTCACACGTTAATATATAAACAGGTAGGATATGGATATATCCATAGATAAAAGGCTATACTCATGCCCTGCCCATAACTTAACTGGTGGGGTATAGGTACTATATGTGGTATAAAATTGTGCTAATACCCTGCCCATGCAGGTACGGTATACCTGTACCCATAGGTAAAATTGCCATCCTTTAGTTAGACTGGCCAATTGGATCTCATTGAATTATTAAACTGAACAACATAAAAATATTCAATTACCATGCTGTTTATACAAGGTAACAAACAAAGACCTATGGTTATCAAAGGAAAGGCCTATTAAGCCACAGTACGGTAGTAGTTCGCCCGTGAAGAAAATGTTGGTGGGTAGTCCGATTCCAACACAAATAGATTCGTATAGAATAACGTAGCAGTCTGGCTGTAAAGAAGAAGAAGAAACAGATGGTAGTCTGATTGGTAAACGGGCTCTAAAAATATTTACACGTACACACTAAAAAAAAAGATCTTGCATCTAAAGAGAAAAAGGCCTGTTGGGACAA
This sequence comes from Triticum timopheevii, assembly GCA_963921465.1. NCBI lineage: Eukaryota > Viridiplantae > Streptophyta > Magnoliopsida > Poales > Poaceae > Triticum > Triticum timopheevii. Next base: position 570,786,735 of record OY997264.1, read on the forward strand.
AATAACATAGTAGTACAGCTGTGAAAAAGGGGGCTATTTAGGACAAAATAAGGTAGTAGTACGGCTGTGAAAAAGTATTGGAGGGCAGTCTGATTCGTCAAATAGATTTTGTATATAGAAACAGGAAGATAGGGAAATTCCTATTGGACGCTCGTTGCTTCAAAATGTCGAACCCATAGGGGAGCGATCAGCTGGGCCGGCCCATCTCCCACTGTAGGCAGTTTCGGTTTTGTGAACTTTCTAGAAGTTTCCCAGCCGGTTTTTATCGGTTTTGGGAACCTTCAAGGTTCCTTAAGCTGGCTTTCTTTTTCCTTTTTATTTCTTCTTTTTCTGTTTTCTTTTCTTTTTTTTTCTTTTTTGATGTTTCTTTTTTTCCTCTCCTTTTTCCTTTTTCTTTTTCTTTTTTTTCTTTTTCATTTTTCCTTTTTCGTTTTAATTTTATTTTTCTAAAAATGTTTGTGTTTTTTAAAAATGTTTGTAAATTCAAAAAAATCCACTTTTGAATCTTGTTCAGAATTTCAAAAAATGTTCGCTTTTTAAAAAACTCTTGTGCTTTTTCAAAGTGCAGAAGTTTGAATTTTTTTTTCCTGTTTTCAATTTTGGTTCAGAAATTAAAAAAGTGTTCGTGCATTTATGAAAAATGTTCCCGTTTAAAATTTTCTTCAGAACTTCAAAAATTGTTTGAGAATTTAAAAAATGTTCTTGCTATTCAAAAATTGTTCAGAAGTTAGAAAAATGTTCCTGTTTTCAATTTTGGTTCACAATTTATAAAAATGTTCGTGCTTTTACGTAAAATGTTCCTGTTTTAAAATTTTGTTCGAAAATTCAAAAAATGTTCTTGCTATTCAAAATTTGTTCAGAAGTTCAAAAAATGTTCCTGTTTCAATTTTTGTTCATAAATTCAGAATATTTTCGCAAATTTGAAAAATTGTTCGGAATTTAAAAAGGAAGCTACAGTCCATACGCTACAGTACAAAAATGTTCGCATTTAGAATTTTCAAAAAATGTTTCAGAATCTGGCGCCGATATTAGTTCTTGAATATTTCAGGTTGTGGACTAGAGAACAACTGTCGTCCTCTGCCGTGGCTAGCTACATGCGCTCAGGAGCGGGAGGGCTGGAGTTCGATCGCTAGCTAGGGAAATTCATATTTTGGCTATTTATTTTAAATAATATATTTTTTATTAATTTTTAGAAATCATACACCGTTTTGATATTTTTGACAAATAATATGGCATCATCTTCCTGGAGCTCCCGGAAGATAGACAGCACTAAGCGAGGGTGGTGAGTAGAAGAAGAAAAGGCCAAGATCAGTCCAAAAGTTTACATAATTAGCCGAAGGGCAAAACTATCTATCTTCCGTTGACAGTCTTTGCCAAGAACACAATACAAAGGGCAGTAAGCCATGTCCATACAAAAGCATAATTATGTTTCTGCAAAACATATTTGTTGGTTACTCTAAATGATAGTTCAAAAAATATGGCATCTAGCCACGCAAACGCGCAGGTCGCACTGCTAGTTAATACGTACAATATAAATCCAGACCTGCGGAATCCATTTATACTTCAACATATGTTGGTGTATATACAGATAACAGAACACTGTCCGGGTAATCGAACAAATAAGAATGTCGCAACAGCAAACCAGTAGTACAGGTGTAGGGTGTATGTGCACAGATCCAAAACAACGGAAATAAGGGGATCGCAATGCATGATACAGATGCAGCCTACAAGTTTCTATGCAATTCAGAATGTGTTTTTACAACCTTTCCTGTTCATCAACGGCATAGTTGGAGTCACTCGATTGATTGTGGTTCTCTCTCCATCTCGCTGGGCACGTTTGGGATCAAGTTAGGTCATCCTCGTCGAAGGAATCCCCGTCGTCGCCTCCTTCATCTTTCTTGATGGCATGCAGGTCACCTGTTGGTAGCTTCCTTGCGAGCCGAATTACCTGCAGCGACCGATCACGTCAGTCCGAGTGAAGATGGAACGATCTTGTACTAGTTTGATAAGAAAATGAAACTTATCCTGAGATTACCGCTCAAGCACACAAGACTGGCACAATGACAATGGTAGAATCTGAAGAATATTTCTTAATTAAAAGGAACATTCTCAGTAACCATTTCCGCTTCAGTACAACCCCCCTAAACACATTGATGGACCAGGACCTCCCGCAAACAGACAAACGAGCAGAACCATTAGGATGAGCGAGCTTTCCTGGCTAAATAACTGCGCGGAGATTTAAGAACTATCAGCAGTGACATATTTGAACTTTTTTCTAGAAATTTGAACATGGCTTTTTTTAAATGCGAATATTTTTCGAAATTGTAAAGAAAATTATGAAAGTGCAGACAAATTTTCCGAACCGTGGAACACATTTTTAAACTCCGATTTTTTTAAAAAAAATAGATTTATAATTTCGAATTTCTTTTGAAAACACAAACAATTTTTAAACACTAAAGTGTTTTGAAACACAACCATTTTGTGAACTCTTTTGAAGAAATTGAATAAAAAATAAATATGCTGAACAGTTTTAAACTTTGTGACACTGAAAACAAAAAAAAAAACAATTCAAGAACCTTCTTAAACGTTCCCAAACCGGTAAAAACCTGCTTGGAACTCTCTAGAGGTTCCCAAAACCGGCATCTGCAAGGCAATGGATAGATAAAAATGGACTAGCCCATGTTCACTCGTATCGATTGGGTATGCGGGAAACCAGTGGCGGAGCCACCTCCCGGCGACCCCGGGCGGCTGCCCGGGCTAGTCAAGAAAATTAGTGCTAAGCACAAGTGCTAATCTATGGTTAGAAGGATTATTTCCTTGGGTAGGTGGCAGCTCACAGTGTCACAGTTAAGTCTTGCCCGGGCTGCATTCACGGGCTGGCTCCGCCACTGCGGGAAACAACGGTTTTTTGACGTAATAAGCGTCAAATAGGGCTATGCCCCAATTGATGCCCTTGCCTAGTTAGGCCAACGCGTAAATAGTTTTTCTCTATTTTTATTTATTTTTCTTTTTTGGATAATTCAACCTTTTCCTTTTCAAACTTTATTGTTCTTTTTGAAACTTGTTCAGAAAATGAAAATTTGTTTGGAATACCCTAAATGTACTTGTTCTCAGATATTTTTAGAATTTTAAAAATATTCTGCAATTTGAAAAGAAATCACGTTCTCGAATATATTGTTCACCGATTTAAGAAATATTTGTGCTTAAAAAAGTTGATAATTTGTTAAAATAGTACATTGTTTCCAATTTTTGTTAATTTTTTTCATTAATTGTTGGAAATTTGTTACCAATTTTGGAAAAGGTGTTCAAACTTGCCAAATTTCCCATGCATGGCCAAGAACAGACTCTCAAATGGACCATTTTGGCCTACTCGCGACTTCCTCTGTTGAACATGGTATATTTTTCTACATGCATGAACTGACCTCAATTTTTGCAAGCATGTGGGCATGCCCATGGTAGTCATCTGTGCCAACTTTGAACGAATTTGGACACCGTATGCAAGTTGTGTCATGTACGGCCGTTTATCGGCGAAAACTTCAGAAAAAATGCAAGATTTGTTGAAAAATGAAACAAATTGGCATGGTGCCTTGAATTAGTCATACAATATCAAAAAAAAAAGAGCCATTTTAGAGATGTTGAGAAATGAAGTGCTCCCAAATGGACCCTTCTCGCCTACCATGAACATGGTCTTTTTTGACATGCATGAAATGATCCCAACTTTTGCAAGCAAGTGAGATTGCCCATGGTAGGTATCCATGACAGATTTGAACGAATTCTGACACCATATGCAAGTTGCGTCACGTCCGACCATTTATTGGCCATTTTCCACCAACAAAAACTTCAGAAAATGAAAGAATAGCCGAAAACTCAAAAAACTTGGCATGGTGCCTTGAATGGTCATGCAGGGGCATTAAAAAAAATTGGGCCATTTATGGGATGTCGAGTAACGAGCTGCTCCCAAACGGACCCTTCTGGGATAAATGTCCGATAAACTGATGCAGCGTGGATAAAGACTGCGGGGCATGGATATTGATCCTTCTGATGCAAGATTTGTTGGGTCACATCAAAGTAGTCAACCTTCCATCCCATGCAAGTCAAAACTTATGCAGCGTGGATAGGACTGCGGACAACACACTTGGCAAACTTTTAGGACCCATATATGCATCTTCATAGTACTAAGACTAATATGACACACACTGAATATTTTTAAGACTTATGGTGTATTCTACTCTTAAAAAAATGTTGCCGCCTACAAAAAGTTTCACAATTTAAAAAATGATATAGTTTACAAAATTTTCTCAGAAATTCAAAAAAGTACACTTTTTTCCAAAATTTATTCACATATTCAAAAAATGTCCGTGGAGATTCAAATAACGTTCGCACTTTCAAAATTTGTTCAGAATTTAAAAAATGTTCCTGCTTTCCATTTTTGTTCACAAATTTAGCAAAATGTTTGAGGAAATTCAATAAAACTTTTTGGTTTCTATTTTTCTTAGACTTATTGAAAAAATGTTCGAAAATTCCAATTGTTGTTTGTGTTTTCCAAAAATTGTTGGTTTTTAAAATTTTGTTCATGTTGTAACATTCTACACGAACATTTTTTTTAAATTCTTTTACTTTTTCTGAAATGTGATATTTTTTAATTTATGAACAAAATTGGAAAAAACGAACATTTAATGAATTTTTTTAAAAAAATGAAGAGCACTAAAATTTTGAAAAAAACATGAATAGGGAAAAGAAACAAAAAGTAAAATAAAAACGAAAAAGAAAAAGAAACTGGGGAATAAATGGTTCGCTACACTAAGCCGGTTGTTGTGGTCATTCTTATAGCTAGCGTTTCTTTGTTTGATAGCGAACTCATCAGGTGGACTGGCTGGCGATGAGTTTCTACCATACTGAGGTGCGTGGTTCGAACCCTTGTGCTGGTCATTTTCTTATAGATATTTATTTTCACACTTTTCACGCGATAATGGGCCGGCCCAGTCGGGAGGCTCTCCCTTGGCATGTATGTTTTATAAGGGATAAAATCCAAGACCAGCTAGCAGGCTATTATATGTTAAGAAACTTCTCAGTTTTCACCGCATGAATCTTTCTCACTACGAGAATTATCTTGTCCGAAAGAAAAAAAAAACGTTCCAGCATTTACACTCTACTCAGCGAACACATTTTGGTAAATACCAAGGTTTCGCTCAGAAACCTTGCAAAGTACAAATTTTTGAATAGCTAAGGACATTTTGGAGTAAATATTACCTTTGCGTTGGCTGTTGACAGCATTGCACTTACCAACAGCTGAACCAAGTCTTAAATGGAATGCAGCGGCATCCGAGTACCTGTCAGACATGGCCAAATATGGAAGGGAAACGTTTACTGCCAGCGGACCGGCTGAGTTTTCGGCAGGCCGCACGCGCAGCGTTCGATGCGATGTACCTCTTTGCTTCTTTTTTTTCTCTACCATATATATTTTCCCCCCACCTCTCGTTCCTTATACTCCTCGCCACTTGTCGCAACCTGGTTGTTTTCCCTTTTTCGTAGATCCGTTTATTCAAAACGTTTTATCTCTTAAACCGTGCGTCCAAATCCCGAACCGTTTTTACTGTTGGATTCCTCGCGTCGAGATCTTCAAAACTAGATCTCATGTTGATAGGTTTTGATGAACTTTTTTTCAACAAAAAAAACCGGACGGAAAAAACCGAACCGGGAACACGCGTTTTTTTCCTTTCCGAAAGAAGCACGCCCGTGCCTCTGACGAAATCACAATCGTGCCTCTCGCGGAAGCAAAACCGTACCTCTCGCAAAAAAAAAAACAGAAAATGCGTTTTTTTCCTTTTTGAAAGAGGCACGCCCGTGCCTCTCGCGAAAGCACAATCATGCCTCTCGCGGAAGCAAAACCGTGCCTCTCGCGAAAGAAAAAAAATCAGAAAACACATTTTTTTCCCTTTCCGAAAGAGGCACAACCGTGCCTCTTTCGAAAGCACAACTGTGCCTCTCGCGGAAGCACAGCCGTGCATCTCGCGGAAAAAAAAGAAAAACGTGTTTTTTTTCGTTTCTAAGGAGGAACGGCCGCGACTCACGCGAAAGCACAACTGTGCCTCTCGCAGAAGCAAAACCGTGCCTCTCGCGAAAGGAAAAAAAACAGAAAACACGTTTTTTTTGTTTTCAAGAGGCACGACCGTGCCTCTCGCGAAAGCACAACCGTGCCTCTCACGAAAACAAAACCGTGACTCTCACGAAAAAAATGCGTTTTTTTGCGCAAAAAAATTATTTTTTTAAAAAAAATTGGTCGAAAAGCTAGGGAAGACCGGTGGAAAACCAAAATGTCAAAAAAAAACCTGGAAAAACCCGTATAAAAAGCCAAAAATGCGTGCGGAAAAATAAAAAAACAAAATCTGGAGGGAGCGCCCAGAGCACGATACGTGGCGAATAGCTGAGAGCGCACCAAGTGGCGTTGAGCGTTGCGAGGCTCCCGAAGGAGCGCTCGTTAATTAGTTGCTCCCATAAGCAACGCTCGTTTTCTTCTCCATCGTTCTCATGTTGTGCTGCTTTGCCGCTGCTCTCTCTCCTCAATCTCCATAACCCCGGTGTCGGTGTCAAAACCGGCGGATCTCGGGTAGGGGGTCCCGATCTGTGCGTCTTAGGCTGATGGTAACAGGAGGCAAGGGACACAATGTTTACCCAGGTTTTGGGCCCTCTCGATGGAGGTAAAAACCCTACTTCCTGCTTGATTGATATTGATGATATGAGTAGTGCAAGGGTAGATCTACCACGAGATCATAGAGGCTAAACCCTAGAAGCTAGCCTGTGATGATTATGATTATGATCGTCCCTCTAAGGACCAACCTCTCCGGTTTATATAGACACCGGAGAGGGCTAGGGTTTACACGGAGTCGGTTACAAGGAAGGAAATATAATATCCGGATCGCCAAGCTTGTCTTCCACGCAAAGGAGAGTCCCATCCGGACACGGGACGAAGTCTTGAGTCTTGTATCTTCACGCTCCAACAGTCCGGACAAAGTATACAGTCCGGCTGTCCGGATACCCCCTAATCCAGGACTCCCTCAGTAGCCCCTGAACCAGGCTTCAATGACGATGAGTCCGGCGCGCAGTCTTGTCTTCGGCGTTGCAAGGCGGGTTCCATCTCCGAATACTCCAAAGTACCTGTTACGACGAATAGTGTCTGGCTTCCCATCAATGTTGTACTCCTCGGCTTCCGTGCTTCAATAATGACCACCTCCACGTGTCGAGCGAATGCAAGGAGCCGAGGCATTTTTGCATTTGCCACCCTCGGTCCTGCAGGTTAACCATCTATTTGAAGAGACGGGGATTCTCAGATCCAAACCTCACCCTCTTCCCTCGAGCAAGCATCTGATAGAGCGCTCCGGGAAATCTGTTCCAACATGGCCAGTCGCCGCAGCTCTTCTTCTCGCTCCCCTCGCTTCAAGTCGGGGGACTGGGAAGAGTGTTCAGTTCCTCATAGCCATTTTGGTAGAGTTACAAACCCAATGGTTTCTCCCACCGGCGTTCATGGTCCCCGTCCGGGCCGGAATAGCCACCTATAATGGTGGGGAGCAAGCGGAGGGATCTCCTAATCCGTCCCCAGAGGAGCGAATATGCCTCATCCCGCATCTGCTAAGGGGCGTCGGGTTTCCTATCCACCCGTTTCTTCGCGGGCTCCTGGAGTTCTACGGCCTCCAGTTGCATAACTTCACCCCTACCCTGCTGCATATAGCAGGGTATGTTGCCCTTTGTGAGCTATTTCTAGGCTGCGAGGATCACTTTGGGTTATGGAAGAAGCTGTTCTGCCTTGTCCCTTGCAACTAGGGAGAATCCCTATGCCAAGTGGGCGGAGCCGAAGTATGGCGCATCATCGAGACCGGATACCTATCCGACACTCCCAAGAAGGCACCGGAGAACTGGCCTTCGGAGTGGTTTTATGTTGACGATGTTCCCCTTCCGGATCCAATCCGGATAGGTCTCCCCAAGTTCAGTAACGCCCCGCCGAGGGCACATCGAAGCTGGCGCCCTCGGGGCCCCCAAGAGGAGGATACTAGGGAAATACACTTCCTGATGAGCAGGATAAAGTTACTGGCCAAATCCGGACTGACGATAGTCGAGGTTATGAAAATATGCATAATGCGGGGAGTGCAACCGCTTCAATATCGGGGGAAGCCCATGTGGCACTACAACGGGGAAGATGATGCCACCCGCTGCGGCCGTAAGGGTCCGGACTCCGCCACTGCTCTGGCGAGGATATTATCCGACCTGTATAAAGTAGGAGAAGAAGAATTCCTTCACATTAAACCGCGGGATGGGTTTTCTATGTACAACCCCCCAAGCTGGGTGAGTCGCCACTTTTTCCCCTGCTTTACTCATTCTGGCGTTCCTCGTCAAGATCATTTACCTTGATATTTTTGAGCAGGAGCTGAGGAGGGCCATAGAAGGAATCTCCAGCCCCTCACTGCAGCCAGAGGATCCCGGAAGGGCCTACGATCCAGGACTCGAAGAGGATCCGGATATTACCGTGGAGCTCATCAATGGGACATTTTATCAGGCAAGCTGCGATGGCGCCTCAGTGGCTATAATCGCCGACTATCCCAGACTGCTACCCACGTCGCTTGTAAGCCAAGCCGAAAACCCTACCCTCCGAAGAGGGCTCTTTCTGATGTCATGCCTTACACCTGAAGTGTCGTGTTTTTGCAGAGATGACGGTCAGAGCGTGGGGCCGAGCCCCTGGGGGCCCGTCAGCAACTGGTGTCCGGATTGGGCAGGCTTAAGAGGAAGGCGGTTAGGGCCGAAACGCCGCTACAGAGGTAAGGTAAAACCCTGTTATGTGATTATTGTATTTGAAATGTAACAGTGCCCTTCGTGTCCTGGCAGGAAGAGGAGTAGCCGGAATATATCCGGGGATCCTGCCAATCATGCCTCCACCAGCCGGATTGCAGAACCGGCTTCGAGATAGGAGGCGGACGTGGGGCCGATGCCGCATTGTCCTCCGACAGAGAACGCGTATATGCTCTCCGCCACGAATTCCGAAGTAGAGAGCACCATGAATCACCGGTGCCGACGGGCCGTAGTTTGCAACAACATCTTTTCCGAAGAGGCATTTAATGCTTTCAATTCGGGAGACGCATACATCCGAGCTGCTCAAGGCGGGATTGCCCGAGCGACGGACCAGTATACGAAAGATATACGAGTAAGAAAATTTTGATAAGCATGTATAGCAGTAGCCCCTGAGACTTGAAACGGTTGGAACAACTGTTTTAAGGATCAATTTATGCACAGGTCCTCGTAGATAAGAATGAGCAATTGTCTTGGCAGCTGGAGGAGTGCAAGACCCAGCTGAGTGTTGGGGAACGTAGTAATTTCAAAAAAATTCCTACGCACACGCAAGATCATGGTGATGAAATAGCAACGAGAGGGGAGAGTGTTGTCCACGTACCCTCGTAGACCATAAGCGGAAGCGTTATGAAAACGCGGTTGATGTAGTCGTACGTCTTCACGATCCGACTGATCCAAGCACCGAACGTACGGCACCTCCGAGTTCAGCACACGTTCAGCTCGATGACGATCCCCGGGCTCCGATCTAGCAAAGCTTCGGGGATGAGTTCCGTCAGCACGACGGCGTGGTGACGACGATGATGTTCTACCGGCGCAGGGCTTTGCCTAAACTCCGCGACGATATGACCGAGGTGGAATATGGTGGAGGGGGGCACCGCACACGGCTAAGGAACAATCCGTAGATCAACTTGTGTGTCCTAGAGTGCCCCCCCCCCCCCGCCCCCGTATATAAAGGAGCAAGGGGGGAGGCCAGCCGGCCCTAGAGGGCGCGCCAGGAGGAGGAGTCCTCCTCCTAGTAGGAGTAGGACTCCCCCTTTCCTACTCGTACTAGGAGGTGAAAGGAAGGGGGGAGGGAGAAGGAAAGAGGGGGGCGCCGCCCCCCCCCCCCCCCACCTAGTCCAATTCGGACCAGAGGGGGAGGGGTGTGCGGCCCATGCTGGCTGCCCCTCTCTCTCTCCACTAAGGCCCATAGGGCCCATTACTTCTCCAGGGGGGGGGGGTTCCGGTAACCCTCCGGCACTCCGGTTTTCTCCGAAAACGTCCGGAACACTTCCGGTGTCCAAATATAGTCGTCCAATATATCAATCTTTATGTCTCGACCATTTTGAGACTCCTCGTCATGTCCGTGATCACATCCGGGACTCCGTACAAACTTTGGTACATCAAAACTTATAAACTCATAATAAAACTATCATCGTAACGTTAAGCGTGCGGACCCTACGGGTTCGAGAACTATGTAGACATGACCTAGAACTATTCTCGGTCAATACCCAATAGCGGAACCTGGATGCCCATATTGGTTCCTACATATTCTATGAAGATCTTTATCGGTCAAACCGCATAACAACGTACGTTGTTCCCTTTGTCATCGGTATGTTACTTTCCTGAGATTTGATCGTCGGTATCCAATACCTAGTTCAATCTCGTTATCGGCAAGTCTACAGGAAACAGGTAATTTGCTGTCTGTGGATCACAGACGGCAAAGACCCAAATCCAGACGGCAAAGACTTTGCCGTCAAAAAGCAGACGGCAAACTCAGACGGCAAAGATAAGTCGGCAAAGAATACTTTGCCGTCAGCCTTTTGTCGAGATGACGGCAAAGATTTTGCTGTCAGTCAATATAGTTTTGCCATCTGCCGCAAAAATAACAGACGGCAAAAAACGTGTTCTTTGCTGTCAGTCAAACATGTGCTTTGCCGTCTTCCAAACTACAGTACAGACGACAAAGATTATTTTTCTATTTTTCAAATAAAGTGACGTCCGAGCAGAGCATCTCGCCAGACACACGAACAACAAACCAAAACATGTTTAGCTCACGGAGATTTTGGATTCCACATGCCCTTAGCTGTGTTGCATTCATCATCGGTGGTCACAGAGAAGTTACAGAAGTGTCCTCAAAACTTACACAAGGACCCCTAGAAACTAAAAATGAAAAGCAATCAAGTCCTCCATCACAGCAAGAGGTTCTTCACCACTGGCAGTCCTTCTCGCCAGGGACACCACTGCCGCCGCCTCACCCTGCTCACCGCGCCGCTCGCCCGGCCCAACTCGTCGCGCCACCGAACAACCACGCTCGCCCGCGCCGCTTGGCCGACCCTGGAATCCGCACCACCGCCCGGCCGTGCTCGCTGGTTCCTGCAGAGAGAGAGGGGGGCACCGCCGCGCGCCCGTGCAGCGTCAGGCGGCCGATGCCGGAGGGAGCAGCTCCCCTGTAGTGGCCGTCACGCGCCATGCTCGTGGGACGAGGCCGCCGCACGCCCGAGGGACGAGGCTGCTGCGCGCCTGCGCTGAGCAATCGACAGTGGAGTGAGCCGCCGCTGCACGCCATGCTCGCCACCCGCGGGTCTTCCATGCTCGTCGCCCGCGCGTCCGCCATGCTCGTTGCCCGCGCGGCCGGGGGTAGGTGGGGCGACGGGGGACGGGGCCGGGGATGAAGTAGGGAGGGGCAACGGGGGACGGAGCCGAGGCCAGCGGCCGTTGGGGGCGACGGGTGACTCGCGCTGTGGTCGACCGAGGCGACGGGGGTCGGGGCCGGGACCGGGGGCCGGCGGGGGCGATGGAGTCGGGGCCGGCGAGCAAGGCAGTGGCCGGCGAGGCAGAGGCCGGGAGGAGAGGTGGCCGCGAGTGGTGGTGTTCTCCAGATCGAGAGAGAAAGAGAGAAACGCACGAGAGGGATGAGTGGTAGGGGCGTGGGAGTGTCGGTTGGATAAGGTGGAGAGAGGGCGTGGGACGTGGGGTTGGTGGGCTTTTTTTAGGGCTGGGCTGGCTGGTGGGTTTTGCCTCGTGGGGATGTGCGGAGGGGATTTAGCCATGTCAGCGATCCGCGTGATCGATCCGTGGACTTGTATTTTCTCTTTGCCGTCTCTGGTTCTATTTACAGACGGCAAACTAAGCACTTTGCCGTATGTCAGTAAAATCACAGTCAGCAAAGTTCTTTGCCGTCTGCGTTTTATATTAGAGACGGCAAAGTCAGCTCTTTGCCATTTAAAATAAAAAGGCAGATGGCAAAGTTCTTTGCCGTTTGTATTTATTTTTACAGACGGCAAAGTCTACTATTTGCCATCTGTAATATAAAAGACAGACGGCAAAGTCTATTTTGCCGTTACTTTTTCTTTGCCGTCTACTGTTGACGGCAAACCCTTTCTTTGCCGTCTGTCCCGACGAAATGCTGACGGCAAAGAAAGTACTGACGGCAAATCTCATGTTTCCCGTAGTACTAGGAGCGGAAAGGAAGGGGGAGAGGGAGAAGGAAAGAGGGGGGCGGAACCTGGATGCCCATATTGGTTCCTACATATTCTACGAAGATCTTTATCGGTCAAACCGCATAACAACGTACGTTGTTCCCTTTGTCATCGGTATGTTACTTGCCCGAGATTTGATCGTCGGTATCCAATACCTAGTTCAATCTCGTTACCAGCAAGTCTCTTTACTCGTTACGTAATGCATCATTCCGTAACTAACTCATTAGCTACATTGCTTGCAAGGCTTATAGTGATGTGCATTACCGAGAAGGCCTGGAGATACCTCTCCGACAATCAGAGTGACAAAACCTAATCTCGAAATACGCCAACCCAACATGTACCTTTGGAGACACCTAAAGTACTCCTTTATAATCACCCAGTTACGTTGTGACGTTTGGTAGCACCCAAAGTGTTCCTCCGGTAAACGGGAGTTGCATAATCTCATAGTTACAGGAACATGTATAAGTCATGAAGAAAGCAATAGCAATATACTAAACGATCAAGTGCTAGGCTAACGGAATGGGTCATGTCAATCACATCATTCTCCTAATGATGTGATCCCATTAATCAAATGACAACACATGTCTATGGTTAGGAAACATAACCATCTTTGATTAATAAGCTAGTCAAGTAGAGGCATACTAGTGACTATAAGTTTGTCTATGTATTCACACATGTATCATGTTTCCGGTTAATACAATTCTAGCATGAATAATAAAAATTTATCATGATATGAGGAAATAAATAATAACTTTATTATTGCCTCTAGGGCATATTTCCTTCAGTCTCCCACTTGCACTAGAGTCAATAATCTAGATTACATAGTAATGATTCTAACACCCATGGAGTCTTGGTGCTGATCATGTTTTGCTCGTGAGAGAGGCTTAGTCAACGGGTCTGCAACATTCAGATCCGTATGTATCTTGCATATTTCTATGTCTCCCACTTGGACTTGGTCCTGAATGGAATTGAAGCGTCTCTTGATGTGCTTGGTCCTCTTGTGAAATCTGGATTCCTTTGCCAAGGCAATTGCACCAGTATTGTCATAGAAGATCTTCATTGGTCCCGATGCACTAGGTATGACACCTAGATCGGAAATGAACTCCTTCATCCAGACTCCTTCATTTGCTGCTTCCGAAGCAGCTATGCATTCCGCTTCACATGTAGATCCCGCCACGACGCTTTGTTTAGAACTGCACCAACTTACAGCTCCACCGTTTAATAAAAACACTTATCCGGTTTGCGATTTAGAATTGTCCGGATCAGTGTCAAAGCTTGCATCGACGTAACCATTTACGACTAGCTCTTTGTCACCTCCATATACGAGAAACATATCCTTAGTCCTTTTTAGGTATTTCAGGATGTTCTTGACCGCTGTCCAGTGATCCACTCCTGGATTACTTTGGTACCTTCCTGCCAAGCTTTTTGCTAAGCATACGTCAGGTCTGGTACACAGCATTGCATACATGATAGAGCCTATGGCTGAAGCATAGGGAACATCTTTTATTTTCTCTCTATCTTCTGCTGTGGTCGGGCATTGAGTCTGACTCAACTTCACACCTTGTAGCACGGGCAAGAACCCTTTCTTTGCCTGATCCATTTTGAACTTTTTCAAAATTTTATCAAGGTATGTGCTTTGTGAAAGTCCTATTAAGCGTCTTGATCTATCTCTATAAATCTTGATGCCCAATATGTAAGCAGCTTCACCGAGGTCTTTCATTGAAAAACTTTTATTCAAGTATCCCTTTATGCTATCCAGAAATTCTATATCATTTCCAATTAATAATATGTCATCTACATATAATATCAGAAATGCTACAGAGCTCCCACTCACTTTCTTGTAAATACAGGCTTCTCCAAAAGTCTGTATAAAACCATATGCTTTGATCACACTATCAAAGCGTTTATTCCAACTCCGAGATGCTTGCACCAGTCCATAAATAGATCATTGGAGCTTGCACACTTTGTTAGCACCTTTTGGATCAACAAAACCTTCTGGCTGCATCATATACAACTCTTCTTTCAGAAATCCATTCAAGAATGCAGTTTTGACATCCATTCGCCAAATTTCATAATCATGAAATGCAGCAATAGCTAACATGATTCGGACAGACTTAAGCATCGCTACGGGTGAGAAAGTCTCATCATAGTCAACCCCTTGAACTTGTCAAAAACCTTTCGCAACAAGTCGAGCTTTATAGACAGTTACATTACCATCAGCGTCAGTCTTCTTCTTAAAGATCCATTTATTCTCAATGGCTTGCCGATCATCGGGCAAGTCAACCAAAGTCCATAGTTTGTTCTCATACATGGATCCCATCTCAGATTTCATGGCCTCTAGCCATTTTGCGGAATCTGGGCTCATCATCGCTTCCTCATAGTTCGTAGGTTCATCATGGTCAAGTAACATGACTTCCAGAATAGGATTACCATACCACTCTGGTGCGGATCCTACTCTGGTAGACCTACGAGGTTCAGTAGAAACTTGATCTGAAGTTTCATGATCAATATCATTAGCTTCCTCACTAATCGGTGTAGGTGTCACAGGAACAGATTTCTGTGATGAACTACTTTCCAATAAGGGAGCAGGTACAATTACCTCATCAAGTTCTACTTTCCTCCCACTCACTTCTTTCGAGAGAAACTCCTTCTCTAGAAAGGATCCATTCTTAGCAACGAATGTCTTGCCTTCGGATCTGTGACAGAAGGTGTACCCAACAGTCTCTTTTGGGTATCCTATGAAGACACATTTCTCCGATTTAGGTTCGAGCTTATCTGGTTGAAGTTTCTTCACATAAGCATCGCAGCCCCAAACTTTAAGAAACGACAAGTTTGGTTTCTTGCCAAACCACAGTTCATAAGGTGTCGTCTCAACGGATTTTGATGGTGCCCTATTTAACGTGAATGCGGCCGTCTCTAAAGCATAACCCCAGAATGATGGCGGTAAATCAGTAAGAGACATCATAGATCGCACCATATCTAGTAAAGTACGATTACGACGTTCGAACACACCATTTCGTTGTGGTGTTCCGGGTGGCGTGAGTTGCTAAACTATTCCACATTGTTTCAAATGTAAACCAAACTCCTAACTCAAATATTCTCCTCCACGATCAGATCGTAGAAACTTTATTTTCTTGTTACGATGATTTTCCACTTCAATCTGAAATTCTTTGAACTTTTCAAATGTTTCAGACTTGTGTTTCATTAAGTAGATATACCCATATCTGCTCAAATCATCTGTGAAGGTGAGAAAATAACGATATCCGCCACGAGCTTCAACATTCATCAGACCACATACATATGTATGTATGATTTCCAACAAATCTGTTGCTCTCTCCATAGTACCGGAGAACGGTGTTTTAGTCATCTTGCCCATGAGGCACGGTTCGTAATTACCAAGTGATTCATAATCAAGTGATTCCAAAAGTCCATCAGTATGCAGTTTCTTCATGCGCTTTACACCGATATGACCTAAACGGTAGTGCCACAAATAAGTTGCACTCTCATTATCAACTCTGCATCTTTTCGCTTCGACATTATGAATATGTGTATCACTACTTTCGAGATTCAATAAAAATAGACCACTCTTCAAGGGTGCATGACCATAAAAGATATTACTCATATAAATAGAACAACCATTTTTCTCTGATTTAAATGAATAACCGTCTCGCATCAAACAAGATCCAGATATAATGTTCATGCTCAACGCTGGCACCAAATAACAATTATTTAGGTCTAAAACTAATCCCGAAGGTAGATGTAGAGGTAGCGTGCCGACCGCGATCACATCGACTTTGGAACCGTTTCCCACGCGCATCGTCACCTCGTCCTTGGCCAGTGCTCGCTTATTCTGTAGTCCCTGTTTCGAGTTGCAAATATTAGCAACAGAACCAGTATCAAATACCCAGGTGCTACTGCGAGCTCTAGTAAGGTACACATCAATAACATGTATATCACATATACCTTTGTTCACCTTGCCATCCTTCTTATCCGCCAAATACTTGGGGCAGTTCCGCTTCCAGTGTCCAGTCTGCTTGCAGTAGAAGCACTCAGTTTCAGGTTAGGTCCAGACTTGGGTTTCTTCTCCTGAGCAACAACTTGCTTGCTGTTCTTCTTGAAGTTCCCCTTCTTCTTCCCTTTGCCCTTTTTCTTGAAACTAGTGGTCTTGTTGACCATCAACACTTGATGCTCCTTCTTGATTTCTACCTCCGTAGCTCTTAGCATTGCGAAGAGCTCGGGAATTGTCTTGTTCATCCCTTGCATATTATAGTTCATCACGAAGCTCTTGTAGCTTGGTGGCAGTGATTGGAGAATTCTGTCAATGACGCTATCATCCGGAAGATTAACTCCCAGTTGAATCAAGTGATTATTATACCCAGACATTTTGAGTATATGCTCACTGACAGAACTATTCTCCTCCATCTTGCAGCTGTAGAACTTATTGGAGACTTCATATCTCTCAATCCGGGCATTTGCTTGAAATATTAACTTCAACTCCTGGAACATCTCATATGCTCCATGACGTTCAAAACGTCGTTGAAGACCCGGTTCTAAGCCGTAAAGCATGGCACATTGAACTATCGAGTAGTCATCAGCTTTGCTCTGCCAAACGTTCTTAACGTCGTCAGTTGCATCAGCAGCAGGCCTGACACCCAGTGGTGCTTCCAGGACGTAATTCTTCTATGCAGCAATGAGGATAATCCTCAAGTTACGGACCCAGTCCGTGTAATTGCTACCATCATCTTTCAACTTTGCTTTCTCAAGGAACGCATTAAAATTCAACGGAACAACAGCACGAGCCATCTATCTACAACAAACATAGACAAGCAAAATACTATCAGGTACTAAGTTCATGATAAATTTAAGTTCAATTAATCATATTGCTTAAGAACTCCCACTTAGACAGACATCTCTCTAGTCATCTAAGTGATCACGTGATCCAAATCAACTAAACCATAACCGATCATCACGTGAGATAGAGTAGTTTTCAATGGTGAACATCACTATGTTGATCATATCTACTATATGATTCACGCTCGACCTTTCGGTCTCCGTGTTCCGAGGCCATATCTGCATATGCTAGGCTCGTCAAGTTTAACCTGAGTATTCTGCATGTGCAAAACTGGCTTGCACCCGTTATATTGATCACGACGAACTTTGGCAACGGTGCATACTCAGGGAGAACACTTCTTGATAATTTTTAGTGAGAGATCATCTTAAAATGCTACCGTCAATCAAAGCAAGATAAGATGCATAAAGGATAAACATCACATGCAATCAATATAAGTGATACGATATGGCCATCATCATCTTGTGCTTGTGATCTCCATCTTCGAAGCACCGTCGTGATCACCATCGTCACCGGCGCGACACCTTGATCTCCATCGTAGCATCATTGTCGTTACGCCATCTATTGCTTCTACGACTATCGCTACCGCTTACTGATAAAGTAAAGCAATTACAGGGCGTTTGCATTTCATACAATAAAGCAACAACCATATGGCTCGTGCCAGTTGCCGATAACTTCGGTTACAAAACATGATCATCTCATACAATAAAATATAGCATCACGTCTTGACCATATCACATCACAACATGCCCTGCAAAAATAAGTTAGACGTCCTCTACTTTGTTGTTGCAAGTTTTACGTGGCTGCTACGGGCTTAGCAAGAACCGTTCTTACCTACGCATCAAAACCACAACGATAGTTCGTCAAGTTAGTGCTGTTTTAACCTTCGCAAGGACGGGGCATAGCCACACTCGATTCAGCTAAAATGAGAGAGACAGACACCCGCCAGCCACCTTGAAGCACGAGTGCTCATAATGGTGAAACCAGTCTCGCGTAAGCGTACGCGTAATGTCGGTCTGGGCCGCTTCATCTCACAATACCGCCGAACCAAAGTATGACATGCTGGTAAGCAGTATGACTTGTATCGCCCGCAACTCACTTGTGTTCTACTCGTGCATATGACATCTACGCATAAAACCAGGCTCTGATGCCACTGTTGGCGAACGTAGTAATCTCAAAAAATTTCCTACGCACACGCAAGATCATGGTGATGACATAGCAACGAGAGGGGAGAGTGTTGTCCATGTACCCTCGTAGGCCGTAAGCGGAAGCATTATGACAACGCGGTTGATGTAGTCGTACGTCTTCACGATTGACCGATCCAAGGACCGGACGTACGGCACCTCCGAGTTCAGCACACGTTCAGCTCGATGACGATGCCCGGGCTCCGATCCAGCAAAGCTTCGGGGATGAGTTCCGTCAGCACGACGGCGTGGTGACGATGATGATGTTCTACCGGCGCAGGGCTTTGCCTAAACTCCGCGACGATATGACCGAGGTGGAATATGGTGGAGGGGGAACCCCACACGGCTAAGGAACGATCCGTAGATCAACTGGTGTGTCCTAGGGTGCCCCCCCCCCCCCCGCCCCCGTATATAAAGGAGTAAGGGGGGAGGCCGGCCGGCCCTAGAGGGCGCGCCAGGAGGAGGATTCCTCCTCCTAGTAGGAGTAGGACTCCCCCTTTCCTACTCCTACTAGGAGGGGAAAGGAAGGGGGAGAGGGAGAAGGAAAGAGGGGGGCGCCGCCCCCCTCCTAGTCCAATTCGGTGTCCGAATATAGTCGTCCAATATATCAATCTTTATGTCTCGACCATTTCGAGACTCCTCGTCATGTCCGTGATCACATCCGGGACTCCGAACAAACTTTGGTACATCAAAACTTATAAACTCATAATAAAATTGTCATCGTAACGTTAAGCGTGCGGACCCTACGGGTTCGAGAACTATGTAGACATGACCTAGAACTATTCTCGGTCAATAACCAATAGCGGAACCTGGATGCCCATATTGGTTCCTACATATTCTACGAAGATCTTTATCGGTCAAACCGCATAACAACATACGTTGTTCCCTTTGTCATCGGTATGTTACTTGCCCGAGATTTGATCGTCGGTATCCAATACCTAGTTCAATCTCGTTACCGGCAAGTCTCTTTACTCGTTACGTAATGCATCATTCCGTAACTAACTCATTAGCTACATTGCTTGCAAGGCTTATAGTGATGTGCATTACCGAGAAGGCCTGGAGATACCTCTCCGACAATCGGAGTGACAAAACCTAATCTCGAAATACGCCAACCCAACATGTACCTTTGGAGACACCTGTAGTACTCCTTTATAATCACCCAGTTACGTTGTGACGTTTGGTAGCACCCAAAGTGTTCCTCCGGTAAACGGGAGTTGCATAATCTCATAGTTACGGGAACATGTATAAGTCATGAAGAAAGCAATAGCAATATACTAAACGATCAAGTGCTAGGCTAACGGAATGGGTCATGTCAATCACATCATTCTCCTAATGATGTGATCCCATTAATCAAATGACAACACATGTCTATGGTTAGGAAACATAACCATCTTTGATTAATAAGCTAGTCAAGTAGAGGCATACTAGTGACTATAAGTTTGTCTATGTATTCACACATGTATCATGTTTCCGGTTAATACAATTCTAGCATGAATAATAAACATTTATCATGATATGAGGAAATAAATAATAACTTTATTATTGCCTCTAGGGCATATTTCCTTCACTGAGGGCCACGGTTGCCAAGTTAGAGGAATCCCAGAAGGCCTAATCTGGTAACATTCGTCTCAGTTGTACGAAGATGTACCAGTTAGCAAGTGGCTCGTATGATAAGTCTAACAGAAAATTCTGCAGACCTTCCCGGGGTGAATCCTGAGTTTGTAGGAGATGACGAGTCACATATCCGAAGGCAGCTAAAGGCTGGCGAGCGTGTTCTTACGCAAGTTAGGCAGGAGAAGAATAATCTTCAAGATGCCAATATCCGGCTGAACGTGGAATTAAAAGATGTCCGCGCTTAGCTGGCGGACTCTGTGAACGAGAACAAAAGGCTTCGTCGCGGCATTTATAGTAAGTGCCTAGACGAACCGCAATACAACTCGGCGAGGAAGCATATTGAAAGAGTTTGTATTTGTAGGTATGCTGACGGGCCGTCCTGAAGAGGAGATGCCCGCGTCTGCAGGCAATTTGCTGCAAGACCTCTCACAACTGCATGAGCGAGCTCAGCAGGTGATGCAGGGCATTGCACAGGCCTTGTGGCCATCAAGCTTCCTGCCGAAGGGTATGGGGGAGCTTGTGGATATGCTCCAAGGAGAACGGCGGAGCTTCCGATTGTGGAAGATGTCAGCCTGCCGACAAGGTGCAAGAGAAACCTGGGGTATGGTGAAGACGCGCTACACCAAGCTTGACTCGAACCATATGGCCGAAGTCAGACCAGCGGGGCCAGATGGGCAAGAAATTCCCGTGAGTCTGGTGTATGACCAGGTAGCGTTAGCCGCAAAGTATTCCCAACAGGATTGTAAGCTAGATAACCTATTGTATGGTATAGAGGAGGAATATAGTCAGTCCAAGTGACTGTGTAATTCAATGGACGTAAGTAGTCCCTAGCCGGATTAAAATCATTTGTCATGGCGGACCTTTTCGCTTCAGCCCCCGGATCCGACAGTCCGGGGGTGTATCCGAATACCCACTCAGTTATACAGAACCGGGGTATGCATGGAAACCAGGCATAGGGGTCATAAGTGCTTGAACAGACAAGTACCCAACTAGTTATGTTATATTACATGGATAGTAAGAAACATCTTCCAGGGAGAATAGTTCCGTTGGGGGTTCCTTTCCCTGGGTATGCATGCAACGATGCACATGTCCGGACTGCGAACAACGACGCAGGATACAAAACTTCTGGGGATTTGTGTTGTAATAAATGAAAAAGATCTTTTGTTCACCGACCGAATATTCCCTTAAGAACGCTAGCTTTCGGCTTCACCCAGTCTGAGGTACACATCCGGCTGAACCGGCAGTAACAATCGCAGAGGTGCTCCCCTTATGCCCTAGCCGAATTAACGGGAACGTAGGGCATAAACACAAGAGCCAGGCAACCCAGCATGGCCACATCTTTAGTCATATCGATGCATATAATGGTGAAGAAAAGGTACATATGGAAAAAAGAACGCATATGTGATGGGCAAAAAGCCGTTAAAGTAATTATATTTAGCTTCCGCATAGGAAGCCCCCAGGTATTGCTTACACACATAGTGCGGCCGGAGTGGTCCGGGCGTCCGTACTATATTAAATACTTTGTGTGAAGAGGAAAAAAGGTCGAGAAAGGAAATGGGAGGGAGCATAATTAAAAAGGAGGGGGTAAGGAGACGAACAGTGAGTTTGGCGCTAGGCGTAGAATCTCCGGAGTCTGGCCGCATTTCCATGGGTTTGGCTCGAGTCTGTTATCGGATGCATTACGTAAGCGGTACGCTCCTCTGGTGAGAACTTTATCAATGACGAAGGGACCTTCCCACTTAGGTTTGAGCTTGTCCTTCTTCTTCTCCGGTAGGCGTAGAACGAGTTCGTCAATATTATAAGTTTTGGCCCGCACTTCTCCGCTTTGGTACCGTCGAGCCTGCTACTGATAGAATGCGGAGCGGGCCTTTGCGACGTCGCGCTCCTCCTCCAGGGCATCCAAGTTATCCTGCCGATCTAACTCGGCTTCCTTCTCTTCGTACATGCGTACGCAAGGCGAATCATGCATTATGTCACAGGATAGTACTGCTTCCGCGCCGTACACCATAAAAAATGGTGTATATCCGGTGGTGCGATTCGGCGTGGT
The DNA here is from genome assembly GCA_963921465.1 of Triticum timopheevii. Taxonomy (NCBI): domain Eukaryota; kingdom Viridiplantae; phylum Streptophyta; class Magnoliopsida; order Poales; family Poaceae; genus Triticum; species Triticum timopheevii. Next base: position 570,808,725 of record OY997264.1, read on the forward strand.
CCGCGGCCCCCAGAGAACAGAGTCGAGCTCTTCGACCCAGTGCGGGTCCGACTCTGTCAAGGATCGCACTAGTCTGGGTTTGATGCCGCTCGTGATGAGACCGTTTGCACGTTCGACCTGGCCGTTTGTTTGGGGATGGTAGACGGAAGCGTAGTAGAGCTTAATGCCCATTTTGCCGCACCAAGTTTTCACTTCATCGGCTATGAAATTTGAGCGGTTATCAGTGATGATGCTGTGGGGGACGCCGTATCGGTGTACAACCCCGGATATGAAGTCTATCATTGGTCCAGATTCAGCCGTTTTGACTAGTTTAGCTTCTATCCATTTGGTGAACTTGTCCACCATGACCAATAAGTATTTTTTCTTATGGCTTCCCCCTTTAAGAGGTCTGACCATATCTAGCCCCTAGACCACGAAGGGCCAAGTTATGGGGATTGTTTGTAGAGCAGTAGGGGGCATATGACTCTGATTGGCAAAGAGCTGGCAACCGACGCAGTGTTGGACAAGATCCTGTGCGTCTGCTCGGGCTGTCGGCCAATAGATGCCTGTACGGAAGGCCTTGCTGACTAGTGCTCGAGCCGCGGCATGGTGTCCGCCTAGTCCGGCGTGGATTTCAGCCAAGAGTTGCCGCCCTTCCTCTTCGGAGATGCACCTTTGGAGCACTCCGGTCGCACTTTTCTTATAGAGTTCCCCTTCATGGACTTTGTAAGCCTTAGAACGCCGCACGATGCAACGTGCTTCATTTTGGTCTTCGGGGAGCTCCTGCCTATTTAGGTAGGCCAAGAAAGGCTCAGTCCACGAGGCGATTACAGCCATGATTTCATGGGCCGAAGGTGTTATTTCGGTGGTGGAGCCTCCGATTGTGTCTGATGGTTTGGAATCTGGGGGTGTATTCGGATCCGTGCTAGTGTTGCTGGACTGCCCTTCCCATACCACGGATGGCTTGAACAGCCTTTCCAGGAATATGTTAGGTGGGACAGGGTCGCGTTTAGCGCCGATGTGGGCGAGAATATCCGCCGCTTGATTGTTTTCTCAAGCCACATGGTGGAATTCGAGCCCCTCGAACCGAGCTGACATTTTGAGGACGGCATTACGGTAGGCCGCCATTTTCGGATCCTTGGCATCAAAGTCTCCGTTTATTTGTAATATTTCAAGGTTTGAATCCCCACGCACTTCTAGGCGTTGAATGCCCATAGATACTGCCATCCGAAGACTGTGCAACAGAGCCTCGTATTCGGCTGCATTGTTGGAGTCTGTGTATAATATTTGGAGTATGTACTGGACCATGTCTCCGGTGGGAGACGTTAGGACTACACTTGCTCCCAGTCCGGCCAGCATTTTAGAGCCGTCGAAGTGCATGATCCAGTTAGAGTACGCACCGTACACTTTAGGGAGTTCGGCTTCTGTCTGTTCGGCGACAAAGTCAGCCAGTACTTGCGACTTGATGGCCCGTCGTTGCTTGTATGTTATGTCGAACGGAAGGAGCTCGGTGGCCCATTTAGCAATCCATCCCGTAGCGTCGCGGTTATTTATTATGTCATTGAGGGGTACTTCGGAAGCCACCATAATTGAACACTCTTGAAAGTAGTGTCGTAGCTTCCGGGATGCCATAAAGACCGCGTATGCTATTTTTTGATAGTGTGGGTATCGGGATTTGCATGGGGTGAGGACCATGGATACGTAATATACCGGCTTGTGGAGCGGGAATTTGTATCCGTCAGCCTCTCGTTCGATGACAAGCACTGCGCTTACAACTTGATGTGTTGCAGCTATGTACAGCAACATAGGTTCGCCAATATTTGGCGTTGTTAGGACTGGATTACTGGCCAATAAGGTCTTTATTTCATCCAGTCCGGCCGCGGCTGCATCCGTCCACACGAAGTGTTCGGTGCGCCGAAGAAGGCGGTAAAGAGGTAATGCCTTTTCTCCTAACCGGGAGATAAAGCGGCTTAAGGCAGCCACGCATCCAGCTAGTTTCTGGATATGTTTGAGGTCTGTTGGGATAGCCAACTGCGACAGAGCTCTGATCTTTGCTGGATTCACCTCAATTCCTCTATTGGAAACGATGAAGCCGAGCAGCTTCCCAGAGGGTACGCCGAAAACACATTTTTCCGGGTTTAGCTTGATGTCGTATGTTCGGAGGTTGTCGAATGTAAGCCTCAAGTCGTCTATTAGGGTTTCGACGTGTCTTGTTTTTATGACCACGTCATCCACATACACCTCCACTGTTTTGCCGATTTGCTTTTCCAGGCATGTTTGAATCATGTGTTGATAGGTTGCGCCGGCGTTTTTAAGCCTGAAAGGCATAGTGTTGAAGCAGAAAGGACCATATGGTGTTATGAAAGCTGTTGCAGCTTGGTCGGACTTTGCCATCTTTATTTGATGGTATCCAGAGTATGCGTCGAGGAAACACAGTGAGTCATGTCCTGCAGTGGCATCGATGATTTGATCAATGCGAGGGAGGGGAAAGGGATCCTTGGGGCAAGCCTTGTTGAGGTCTTCGAAGTCGACGCATAGGCGCCAGGATTTGTCCTTTTTTGGTACCATTACCAGATTTTCCAGCCAATCCGGATGCTTGATATCTCTAATGAATCCGGCCTCGAGTAGCTTGGCTAGCTCTTCCCCCATAGCTTGTTGTTTGGGCTCTGAAAACCGCCTTAGAGTCTGCTTGACAGGTTTGTATCCTTTTAGTATATTGAGGCTGTGTTCGGCCAGTCTGCGTGGGATGCCCGAATATCCAAAGGGTGCCAGGCAAAAATGTCCCAATTCTCGCGCAGGAAGTCTCGCAGTGCGGCGTCCATTGTGGGGCTCAACTGTGTCCCGATGGAAGCTGTCTTCATGGGGTCCGTTGGATGGACCTGGAATTTGACTATCTCGTCTGCGGGTTTGAATGAGGTGGACTTGGGTCGCTTGTCAAGTATCACGTCATCCCTGTCCATGGTGGCACGCAGCATTGTTAGTTCTTCGGCTGCTAGGGCTTCGGATAATGCTTCCAGGGCTAGTGCTGCGGTTTTGTTTTAGGCGCAAAGTGCGACATCCGGATCACTGTCTAGAGTGATGATTCCATTGGGTCCGGGCATTTTAAGCTTCATGTACTCGTAATGGGGTATAGCTTGAAAGCTTGTAAACGCATCCCGCCCTAGAAGGGCGTGGTATCCACTACTGAAAGGAGCCACTTGGAATGTGATTTCTTCAGACCTGTAGTTCTCCGGAGTGCCAAATACCACATCGAGTGTGATTTTTCCCGCGCACCGTGCTTCCCGACTGGGGATGATTCCCCTGAAGGTTGTGCCTCTTTGCTCAATGCGGCTTTTATCAATTCCCATCTTGCTGAGTGTTTCTTCGTTGATCAAGTTTAATCCGCTTCCGCCATCCATGAGATCTTTAGTGAGCTGAAAGCCATCTACGATTCGGCTAAGGACCAGGGCGGCTGGTGCCCGGACGGTCTGGAATTGAGGTTCATCACTGGCATTGAAAGTTATAGCAGTGTCGTTCCATGGATTTATTTTTGCAACATGGCATATTTCAGCGGAGCTTCGATGAGCTCGCTTGCACCTATTATTTGAGGCGAAAGTCTCGAAGACTGTTAGTACCGTATTGTTTTCTTTGGCGGGATGCTGTTCTGCTTTATGGCTTACAAGAAGATCCTCGCCACTTTTTGCTACCTGCCGGAGTATCCAACATGCTCTAAGCCTATGTGTTGGTGTAGTGTCCGGCGTGCTGTGGAGTTTACATGGCCCATTGACCCATTCTTCCAATACGATGCCACGCCCTGGGGAGGGCTTTGGTTTCTTGGGGATTAGATCGGCTGACTTATGAGAGTTTGCCCGTTTAGCTCAGACGAAGGTTTGAGTGAGAGCTAGCCGGACTATCCCAAAATTTTGTTTCGGTTTTCCAGGCGCTTTCCATCGCAGAGTACTTCTGTACTATGGTTGCCAAGTCAGCAAAGTGTGCTATATCACGGCGACTTATGGCATTAAGGATTCCTTTGTTCGTGCAGTTTTTGCAGAAAAGTGAGACTGTGTCCTCCTCACGATAGTCCTTGACCTTGTTTAGCACAAGGAGGAATCTGGCCCAGTAGCGATGTACTTTCTCTTGGGGCTCTTGTCTGATATGGGAGAGAGGGTTTAAGTATGCGTGGGTGGGTGTAGCTGAATTTGGATTCTGATCTGATCTAACGCCCTGGGGCAGGGAAGCTTCCGGGCTTGACAGCTCGGGATCCGGAATGCTGCCCAATTTCTCCGGCCCAATACCCAATTCTAAGTCCGGGTCTGGGTCATGTCTTCCCTTGAGCGGGTGTCCGACTCAGGGAGCTCGGTGATTCGGACATAACTCGTCCTCAAGATAGAGGGGTAATCCGTATGTGGTTCCTCCACTACCGCTATCTCATTGGTGACCGGTGGGGATTTAATGTCACTTTGGTCGGGTTTAAGCCCAATCCGGTCATAGTCTGTGGCGACTCCCAGTGCAGCGATGCGATCCAAGAGCTCATTAAGGGAGGAGAGCGCCATCGGATCCATCTGTTCAGCGAATTCCGAATTGACGTGGAGGCTATGCGTGATGACCCGAGAGGTCACCGTCGACGCGACAGCCGATGGGGCAGCCATGGTGAAGCCGCCTAGTCGGAGAGTTCGGCCTACAGCAAGTGCTCCCCCAGAGGTGATGTTGTCCTTAACAACGAGCGAGCCATCGAGCCTTGTAGCGACGACACAGAGGAACTCTCAATGAAAGCACCAATGTCGGTGTCAAAACCGGCGGATCTCGGGTAGGGGGTCCCGATTTGTGCGTCTTAGGCTGATGGTAACAGGAGGCAAGGGACACAATGTTTACCCAGGTTCGGGCCCTCTCGATAGAGGTAAAACCCTACTTCCTGCTTGATTGATATTGATGATATGAGTAGTACAAGAGTAGATCTACCACGAGATCGTAGAGGCTAAACCCTAGAAGCTAGCCTATGATGATTATGATTATGATCGTCCCTCTAAGGACCAACCTCTCCGGTTTATATAGACACCGAAGAGGGCTAGGGTTTACACGGAGTCGGTTACAAGGAAGGAAATATAATATCCAGATCGCCAAGCTTGTCTTCCATGCAAAGGAGAGTCCCATCCGGACACGGGACGGAGCCTTGAGTCTTGTATCTTCACGCTCCAACAGTCCGGACAAAGTATATAGTCCAGCTGTACGGATACCCCCTAATCCAGGACTCCCTCACCCGGTGCTGCTACCGCTGCAGATCAACCGCCGCCGTCTACTGCTAGGGCGAGCCACCGCGGGCGGAGAAAACATCCATAACCAGCACCACCTCCTTCTTCCTGCTCTCAACAACCCCCATATCTGGGCACACACGAGCTGCAAAGCGCCCGGAACGCATGCCGCAACAGCGATGGACGAGTGCAGCAACCAACGACGAGCGTTGGCCCGCCGTTGACCCCGTGCTACAACCACTGATAAAATAGCTTCAACCTATAAATTGAAAAGCTTCAACCGCTTATAGAGAAAGCTTCAAACGGCGCTGCTAGTCGGGGGGGGGGGGAGCTACAACCATTGACATAGAATGCCCCCACCTAGATGAAAAAAGTTTCAACCAAACAATAGAGAAAGCTTTAACCAGGTGAGCTGTTCAAACAAAAAAGTAGCAACCATTGACAAAAAAGCTTCAACTGTAGATGGAAAAAGCTCCAACCGGTGAGAGAGAAAGCTTCAACCAGAGACGCTGCTCAACTAGAAAATTGCAACCCTTGACAGAGAAAGCTTCAATCGTACATTGGAAAAGCTTCACTCGGCAACCGACGACAGAAAAAGCTGCGACCGACGACCGGGCTTGGGCGAGATGAAGATGCTACACGTGTTTTTTTGCTGGAATCGGTGACCGTGGTGACCACGCCCGCTAGAATGCCGCAACCGCTCTTGCTAGATGCTGGAGCCGGCATAATTTTTTGCTACTACACGCGGTGACCGCGGTGACCACGCCTGCCAGATGTTGCAACCGCTCTCTCTAGATGCTGGAACCGTGTCGGGCGTTGCTGCAACCATGGTCACCACGACCCGCCATATATTGGACCATAGACAATGGCGACGACGGCGAAGCTCAACGGCGAGGTGGCGGGGCGAGCCAGGCAGGGAGGATGCCTGCTTGATAGTGGGGATGGCGGGCGGGAGGACGCCTGTTGGGGAGTGGGGATGGCGAGCGGCTACGCTGGAAACGGACGAGCTGCAACCAAGCGACCCGTGCTGGAAAACGGCGATGCGCGGTGCTGCGAGCCGCGAGGGTCTCGCCGGAGACGCGCGGTGCTGCGAGCGCCGGCAGCGGCAAGCGCGGAGTCCAGCATGGACAAGAGTTGAATAGCTGCCGCCGCCTTGGAATCTCGCCGTTGACTTCTCCTATGCGTGCGTCGTGGGGTGTGTTTACTTTGGCAAGAAGAGCAGGGCAAATCCAATGGTTACGACCACTCCAATCGAACGATGCAGGACAGACCGGTCGAAAGCTAGCGCCGGCGCGCCGGCGCCTAGCACTGGCCCTTATGGAATGACACGTAGGGTAAGTTCTTTTGCTAGCTTTTTTGGGCTTCCAGAATAAGCTGCCCCCTACCCAGCTTATTCTAGAAGCCCAACCAAAATTTTCTTTTTAGAAGCCTACTAGTCAAGTCTTAACTACTAGGCTTCTAAAAATTAAATTTAACTGGGCTTCTAAAATAAGCTAAGTAGGGGGCAGCTTATTGCAGCTTATTCTGAAAGCCATCAAAAGAACTGGCCCGTAAATCAGTACATAAACGTGATTGCTAAAAATTCTAAGTGATGCATATGTGCATAAATTTCAGAAAAAGGTCAAGGACAACGTGTGAACTGGAGAATGGAAAGATAAATAAGGATGCCACTACAACTTCAAGAACACTTTAATCCACAAGTACATTCGGCAAACAAAACCATCAAAAGGTATGAGCGCAACAAGCTCTAATAATTCTAAGCAAAGCAATTGTTTGGGAAAGGGGGAAAAACACCAACACAAATAGACAGGCACATACACAAAAGAGGGCCTCATGTGAATCTACTGACTTCAAGGCATACGAAAAAGGATTTTTTTTCGTGAATACGCAAAGTTTGCGTATCTTTTCATTGATAGATAGAAGGAGAATGAGTACAACCGAAGATACAACACATGACATAAACAAGGAGGCATGCGCATGGTACCCGGAGCAGAGAGAAGGGGTGCTCAGCCCAAACAGGAAGAAACACACAGCTAAACCCACCAAGCCTAAAACTAAAGTAGCAGACCAAATGAGCACGATGTCAAACATCTCCAATTCTAACACCGGGACTCCGCGAGCGAGCAAGATAGCGCCTTCAAGAAGGGGAACGACGTCGCGACGCCATCGCCATCCGATCCGACAAGCCGGATCTATGGTTTCCCCTGATGCTCGAAGAGGGGCTCAGAAAAAGGCCATGGCAGCGCCTTCAAGAAGCAAAACGACATCCGCGAGTGTCGCCGCTGCCAGCATCGGCAAGCCGAGCAGGGCTTTCGCCTGGCCTGAGTCTGAGCAATCCCATATCCACCAGATCAGGATCCGAAGATGCCGGAGTCAACATGCCTGTCAATCGCTACCTCAGACAGAGGGTGGGGCTGCACCTGCCGCCGACAAAAACACAAGCTTTGCAACCGCTGGCATGGTGGACGGGGTTGGAGAGGCTGCGTGGCAGAGAGCGGACACGGGTGGTAGGGTGGCGGCCGACGCCGCCGGCAATTCAGAGCCGGAAGGGAGCGCAGCTCCGTGTTGCAGGAGGCGTAGCCACCAGGACACCGGTGAACCGAAGGTGCTGAAAGAGACGCAGCAACTTGTCGGCCGGGGCCGAGACCACGCCAGTGGGGACGCCGACAGACCATGGACACTGGAGAACGCAGGTCCGTGGACGCCGGGACCGGAGCAGTGCCGACCAAGAACCACCGTGAAACTTCAGCCGCCTGCCAAAGGACGCCGTGACCACACATACGCAAGTCGTTGCCGCAGCTCGGAGGAAGCGCCGTCAGGTACGGAGGGTGGCATGCACCGAGGCAGGACCGAGCCCCGGCCTGCCCGGCCACCTCACCCAAGGGCCTCACCCGCCCCAATCAGCAGCAGCAGGAGCTGCGCCCACGGGAGACAAGAGGCGGACGGGGGTAGGTCACCGCGAGCAAGGCCGCGCCGCCACGCCGGAGCGGCAGGAGGGGGCCGCAGCAGCTGGACGGGAGGGAGAGCCCATGGAGCGCCAGATCGGATCTGGGGCCATGGAGGAAGGGGGCTCCAGCGCGAGGTGGTGATGGGGGTGCGGGGCTCCAGCGCAAGGTGGTGGGAGGCGGGGGAGACCGCCGCGACCATCCTCAGGCCCGGCGCGGCCACGCCGGCCGGCCCTCCGGTGGCGGGATTGCGGGGAGGCGGCGGCGGAGCGGGGGTCCGCTGCAGGAAAGGGGTGGGGGGAAACGAAATCGCCCCGCCGCCGCCATCCCTGGGCGCGGCCAGGCTTCGCCGGCCGGCCCTCCGGCAGCGGCGATGCGGCCGTGGCTGAGACGGGAGGTAGCTGCCGGCGGTGGCGAGGGTTTCCCCCGTGTCGCCAGACGCGGGCGACGCCACGAAAAGGGACTTGGGTTTGTCCCAAAAAAAGACTCAATCAAGACATACACAAATCGCTGAATGAGGATGTAAAAGCTCATGGAATATAGAATCAACCAGTTTGGATTATTTTAGTAAGCAAATGTACGCCCTTGCCGATTTCTAGTCTCTGCCTGCTTCTTTATGTTTGATGAATCAAACGGCATTCTTAACCAAAGCGAAAATTGCAAGCAAAGACCAATTCAAAAAAAAAAAGGGATTAATCCCCAAGTACCAGAAAGAACAACTGTTAGGAACCGAAATTGGTAAAGATACCACCTATCAATTCCCACCATTTGATGTGTGTGTAGCTTACTTCATTTCTGTTGGTATTTGCTGGGGAGTACTTATTCTAGTAGATATTGTATTAGTCCCATAGTGTTGCTCTCAAAGTTTTGGGATCGAGACTCCTTATCTATCCTAAAGTGTGCTTGCCCCAAAAGTAACAACAAAGAACATAAGAGTAAATGAATTCAAGAAAATCATTACATCGAGGTAATATGTGGACGCGATTGTATTATGTATCCACATATGCTCAACCAACAAATTTGGTTAACTCTAGAAGTACCAAACAAAATACTAACTTAAGTAGGTCTCCCTACATGTGAGCATTATGTGCAGGCCACCCAATATGGCCGACATGCACATGTTCCCTATTTTCAATTATCAGAGTCATTAGACCCCAGAAGGCGTGAAAAATCTAACACTGTCAATTAAACAATAGTGATACAAAAGAGCTCCTTCTAGCGCCACTTAAATCTAACATGACGATTTTTGCATGCGCCCGCGGGTGCCGGCAACGAGGGCGGTGTGAGTCGCCCGAGTCTGGGCCATCTTCATCCGGCGCTCCTCCAACTTGAGATACGCCACCACCTTAGCAAAAGTGGTCTCCGGGATGAGGGTGAGATTGGAGGCGGCGTTCCCAAAATTCTCGTTGAGGCCGGCGGTGGGAGTGCTGATGAGGAGCTCGTCGCCGACCGTCTCGCCGAGATCGTGGAGCTCATCGAGGCGCATGCAAAAATCGTCGATGGACGAGTCAAGCTGCTAGCACCCGTAAAACTCGCCGTGGAGGAGGACCTTGCGCTGCAGTTTGTTGTTGGTGAAGAGGCCATTGATCTTGGTCCAGACGGCGTAGGCGTCGTCGTCATCATCCACCACCGTGTGGAAGAGGTTCTTGGAGATGGTGAGGTAGAACCAGCGAATGATGGTGGCGTCGAGGATCATCCACTCGTCGTCGTGAATCATGAGGCTCGAGTCCACGGTGCCGTCGACGTGGCCGTGGAGCAGGTACTCGCGAAACACCAAGGAGAAGTATCGCTTCCAAGCAGAGTAGGACGTGGTGGATTGATCAAGCACCATCGAAACGTGCTCGTGGATGTTGAGATCACGGACGAGGGTGACATCGGGACCGGCGAAGGGGTTGGAGATGATGGAGGAAGAGGAGCTCATGGCGCGGCTTGGGAGGAGGTGGGGGCGGCGCAGGGTGGATGGAGGGGTTTAGGGTTTGGGGTGGCGCGGGTTGGGGCGGCTCGGGTGGGGTTTGGTTGGGTGGAGGAGAGAGTGCGGAAGCGGCGGCGGCGGCAGGTGGCGGTGGCAAGTGGGGCGGGGGCCGCGGCGGCGGCAGCTAGGGTTAGGACCGATTTGTGATAGATACCATGTAGAAGATAAAGTATAGGCCGTGCAATATAATTGCATTGCTAGGTGCACAAGGAAGATGCCTCGCCGTCGCCGTTGACGCACGCTCACACTCGCGCATAACTATTAACCACACCAACACACACCGGTGGCGGTTGCTTTGCCATGCTTCCGTGTGTCCATTGCGCAAGCTCGGAGTCGGTTCGACCACGACGCCGTCGACCGGTTCGAGCGCGACGTCATCAACCCAACACGCACGGACGCTCATGTGAAAGAGAACGCCGACCGTGTCAGAAGTGGCCTCGGCGGAGCTTGTGCGTGACCAACGGCACACGACCAACGCCGTCAACGGAGGTGCGTGCAGGGGGCTTGTCCGAGCTACTCGTCGGCTCCTCCTGCTCGGGCCCCCTGTTCAGCAGGTCGGCGGCGGCGCGCCTGGCGCAGGCTGCAGCCCGACGGGTGGGTGTGCGGCGGGTTCACGCCCCACGGTGCGTAGTCCACGGCTCCACGCGGGACATGGAGACGCCGAGCGTGTTGAGCCCCGGGAGCTTCTCCACGTTCGTCGCCGGCATGGCGGAGCCAACCGGCTTGCCGGTGTTTACCGGGAGTGCCAGCGCGGAGGAGAAGAAGGCGTCCGGTCCTCTTGCACGAGAACCCATTTAGCCGCAGTGCTGCACAGTGCAGACATTATTATTTTTTGAACAAAGCAAGGCACCCAGAGGGTGCCCAATTCCATTTCCAGCATTGACCATAGTACAGGGGAAATTACATTGGCCTAAAGATCAGTAGAGAAGAATAGCCAAAACAGAGTAGCTGGAGAAAGAAGCAAAGATAGGTTGAAAGGGGATCAACCAGATGAACATCCGCTAGCTTAGCAAGAAAAGAAGAAACAAAGGGAGATCTAAAGATACAAAAATCCCTTCACATAGAGACCAAGTAATGAGAAGGAAGCATATGAAGTGCAGAATGACAAGTGTTCTCCAGGAGAAGTAGAGAATCTTCGTCCTGTTAAATGTGATAGCATCCTGAGAATATCTTTTGGAAAGAAGAGTGCAGACATACATACAGTACATGCATGCATTATTCGCTATTCAGGCATGATCTATTCATGTGCGAAGCATGGACGGAAGAGCTAGCACAGCTATTCATGTGCAGCTCGACGCCACTCCCTGGGTCGCTGTGCTCATCGCGCTGCTCGAGCGCTCCACCTCCGCCGTTCTCATCCGAACTCGCCACGCCTGGGTTGGATTTGGGCCCAGTTTCGAAGAAAAAACGATGTGGACTATGACATGGCGGTCAAACCTAGGCGACGTGACAAGTTTTGGACAAAACCGTGTCCACGTCGGACCAAAACCACCCGAAGCGATACCAAGACTGAAGTAATCCCGTTTGAGAGGTTGAGGGACTAAGGTTTGCCAGTTTTAAAGTTGAGGGATCATTTCTATACTTGCGAGAAAGTTCAAAAACGAAAAATATACTTTTCCCTAAAATTAAATGTATTTTTTATTGGCCTGTTAGGAAACCATCCCTTTCGGAAGTCTTCCCCTCTTTGTTTTCATCGAATATTTCCCTGTTAACAGTGTGTTGGTTCATAGCATTAAATGTATTTTTAATGAATTGTTAGGAAACCATTTCTTCCCGAGGTCTTTCCCATTTACCAAGTACGAAGGTGATTAAGGTAGTTATGTAGTTAGGTTTGCTTAGTTGGAAGTCGCCCTGCGTGTTGCTGGGCAACGGTAACCTACAAATGATTTTGTTTACCATTAGTACATTTCAGCGCAATACAAACATCTAATGACTGGTTTTGCAGTCAATAAAAGACACATTTTAATTGTACACACAAAAAGGTATTCATTAGGAATGTTGGTGAATCGGTCGCAATAATTCTCATCCATCATGGTAATGTCTTGAGTACAATTGGCTTGATGTAAAAGGAAGAACCATTCAGTACCGGTGAAAAAAATGATATTCGGGTAATATGTGGAGGCGATTGTATTATGTATCCACATATGTTCAACCAAAAAATTAGTTTAAATCGGGAAGTACCAACCGCAATACTACCTTAAGTAGGTCTCCCTACATATGAGGATTATATGCAGGTTACCCAATGTGGTCGACTTGCATATGTTGCCTATCTTTAATTATCAGAGTCATTACACCCTAGAAGGTTTGGAAAATCTAACCCTAGCAATTAATCAATAGTGATACAAAATAGATCCTTCTAGCGCCATTTAAATCTGTACCACTAAAAAATTGTTGCACGCTGTTTTCTCTCCCTCTCTCTCTCTCTCTCTCTCAAATCTAGCTGGTTGAATGCCATATTATTTTTTGAGGTGAAATGCAATATTTGCCTCTTAATATTTTTCCAATTCATAAACTTAAATGTATTTTTTAAATGGACTGTTAGGAAACCATCCCTTTCGAAAGACTTTTCCTCTTTGTTTTCATCGAATATTTCCCTTTTAACAGTGTGCTAGTACATAGCACTAAATGTATTTTTAATGAATTGTCAGGAAACCATCTCTTCCGAAGGTCTTTCCTATTTACCAATTATGGAGGTGATTAAGATAGCTATGTAGTTAGGTTTGCTTAGTTGGATGTTGCCCTACGTGTTGCTAGGCGATTGTAAGCTACAAATGATTTTGTTTACCATTATCACACTTCATTGCAATACAAACATCTAATGGAACTTATTTTGCAATCAATAAAAAAGACATTTTAGTTCTACACACAAAAAAGGTATTCATTAGTAATGTTGGCGAATTAGTCGAAAGAATTCTCACCTAGTAAAGTTCAACTAGCTTGATGTAAAAGAACTAACCATTCACTACCGGTGAAATAAAATGATATCCAGGTAATATGCGGATGTGATTGTATTATTTATCCCCATATGTTCAACCAATAAATTTGGCTAAATTTAGAAGTACCAAGCGAAATACTACCTTAAGTAGGCCCCCCTACAAGTGAGGATTATGTGCAGTTCACCCAATGTGGCCGACATCTATATGTTCTCTATCTTCAATTATCAGAGTCATTACACCCTTAAAGGGTGTGAAAAATCTAACACTGGAAATTAATCAATAGTGATACAAAAGAGCTCCTTCTGGCGCCATTTAAATTTGTACCAATAAAAAATATTGGTGCACGCTCCTCTCTCTCTCTCTCTCTGTGTCAAATCAAGCTGCTTGAATGTCATATTGTTTTTTGATGTGGAATGTAATATTTGCCTCTTCACATTTTCAGATTCATAAAATTAAATGTAATTTTTTTAAATGGCCTGTTAGGAAACCATCCCTTTCGGAAGTCTTCCCCTCTTTGTTTTCATCGAATATTTCCCTGTTAACAGTGTGCTGGTTCATAGCACTAAATGTATTTTTAATGAATTGTTAGGAAACCATTTCTTCCCGAGGTCTTTCCCATTTAACAAGTACGGAGGTGATTAAGGTAGCTATGTAGTTAGGTTTGCTTAGTTGGAAGTTGCCCTGCGTGTTGCTGGGCGACAGTAAGCTACAAATGATTTTGTTTACCATTAGTATATTTCAGCGCAATACAAACATCTACTGACTAGTTTTGCAGTCAACAAAAGACGCATTTTAATTATACACACAAAAAGGTATTCATTAGGAATGTTGGTGAATCAGTCGCAATAATTCTCATCCATCATGGTAATGTCTTGAGTACAATTGGCTTGATGTAAAAGGAAGAACCATTCAGTACCGGTGAAAAAAATGATATCGAGGTAATATGTGGAGGTGATAATATTATGTATGAACATTTGTTCAACCAAAAAATTAGTTTAAATCGGGAAGTACTAAACACAATACTACCTTAAGTATGTCTCCCTACATGTGAGGATTATATGCAGGTTATACCCAATGTGGCCAACATGCATATGTTCCCTATCTTTAATTATCAGTGTCATTACACCCTAGAAGGTGTGAAAAATCTAGCACTAGCAATTAATCAATAGTGGTACAAAAGAGCTCCTTCTAGCGCCATTTAAATTTGTACCACTAAAAAATTGTTGCACGCTGTTTTCTCTCTCCCCCCCCCCCCCCCTCTCTCTCTCAAATCTAGCTGGTTGAATGACATATTCTTTTTTGAGGTGGAATGCAATATTTGCCTCTTAACATTTTTCCAATTCATAAACTTAAATGTATTTTTTATATGGACTGTTAGGAAACCATACCTTTCGGATGACTTTTCTTCTTTGTTTTCATCTAATATTTCCCTGTTAACAGTGTGCTAGTACATAGCACTAAATATATTTTTAATGAATTGTCAGGAAATCAACTCTTTCGAAAGTCTTTCCTATTTACCAAGTATGGAGGTGATTAAGGTAGCTATGTAGTTAGGTTTGCTTAGTTGGACGTTGCCTTACGTGTTGCTGGGCGAATGTAAGCTACAAATGATTTTGTTTACCATTAGTACACTTCATTGCAATACAAACATCTAATGGAACTGATTTTGCAATCAATAAAAGAGACTTTTAGTTGTACACACAAAAAGGTATTCATTAGGAATGTTGGCGAATTAGTCGAAACAATTCTCACCCAGTCAAGTTCAATTGGCTTGATGTAAAAGAAATAACCATTCACTACCGGTGAAATAAAATGATATCCAGGTAATATGTGGATGTGATTGTATTATTTATCCCCATATGTTCAGCCAATAAATTTGGCTAAATTTAGAAGTACCAAACGAAATACTACCTTAAGTAGGCCTCCCTACAAGTGGGGATTATGTGCAGGTTACCCAATGTGGCCGACATCTATATGTTCTCTATCTTCAATTATCAGAGTCATTACACCCTTAAAGGGTGAAAGGATCGATATGGTTGACTAGAGGGGGGTGAATAGTCAACTAACAATTTTTTTAAGCTTTTCTTTACCAAATTAAACTTTGCAACAAAATAGGTTGTCTAGATGTGCAACTAAGTGAGCAACCTATATGATGCAATATCAACTAGCACACATGCAAGCAAAGGATGTAAAACAGGTAGGCTTGCAAAAGTAAAGGCACGAAATAACCAAGAGTGGAGCCGGTGGAGACGAGGATGTGTTACCGGAGTTCCTTCCTTTTAAAGGGAAGTACGTCTCCTTAGAGCGGTGTGGAGGCACAATGCTCCCCAAGAAGCCACTAGGGCCACCGTATTCTCCTCACGCCCTCACACAATGCGAGATGCCGTGATTCCACTATTGGTGCCCTTGAAGGCGGCGACCGAACCTTTACAAGCAAGGTTGGGGCAATCTCCACAATAATTGGAGGCTCCCAACAACACCACGAAGCTTCACCACAATGGAGTATGGCTTCGTGGTGACCTCAACCGTCTAGGGTGCTCAACACCCAAGAGTAACAAGATCCGCTAGGGATAAGTGGGGGGAATCAAATTTCTCTTGGTGGAAGTGTAGATCTGGGCCTTCTCAACCAATCCCGAGCAAATCAACAAGTTTGATTGGCTAGGGAGAGAGATCGGGTGAAAATGGAGCTTGGAGCAACAATGGAGCTTTTGGGGAAAGAGGTAGGTCAACTTGGAGGAAGAAGACACCTTTATATAGTGGGGGAACAATTCCAACCGTTACCTCACTATACGTCCCCGCATAGAGCGGTACTACCGCTAGGGCAGGGCGGTACTACCGCTCCCTACCCAGTGGTACTACCGTGTTGGCGAGGAAGACAGGGCCCTGGCCCTAGAGCGGTACTACCGCGGGAGAGGAGCGGTACTACCGCTTCTACTACCGCTCCTAGTACCGCAAAACCCGACACGAGAAAGCACTGGTCTCGAATCGAGGCGGTAGTAGCGCGGAACAGCTGCGGTACTACGGCCGAAGCCCGCAAGCGGTACTACCACCCTGCGGAGTGGTACTACCGATGAGAGCGGTACTACCGCTTCGTGGAGCGGTACTACCGCTGGAGAGCTTCGGCAGTACTACTGTTGTAGACCGCGGTACTACCGCTGGCACAGAACGGAGCAGGTACGGAAGAGAAGGGGCAGCTCCAAAGATGCGAAAGGAAGACGACGGGTGTGATAGGGATGTGTATGTGTTGATTCCACCCTAGTCTTACCAAAGCGGATCCCCTCTTGATAGTACGGTGACTCCTATGAAACTAGTCCACCAACAACGAAACGAAGGAACTACACCGTCTTGAATAAAACACCGAGGGGAGGAAATCGTCTCGTGCCAATGGATGAATCTCTAAAAGAACTTAACACACACGATTAGTCCGCAAAAGCATTGTCATCAATCACCAAAACCACTTGGGGATAAATATGCCCTTACAATCTCCCCCTTTTTGGTGGATTGATGACAATACGGGATTTGCACAAGCATGATATAGAGTAAGCGAACAAACCCCACCGTCCTAAAATGTAGATGGGCTCCCCCTAGATGTGTGCTATCTAGATAAGTGCTTTGGACTGCACGGCACCCATACTAGGATCAATGCTCCCCCTACATTTTAGAGACCAACAATCTAAGCAAGGTATATGAGAGCAGCATAGATGATTTAACAAGAAAAGCAAGCAACTCATAAGCTAGATAGTGACATAGATAATGATAGTGGAAAGATAAGGTAGCATATGTCTCACACCATATGACTCGAACTTAGGTCTCACAAACAAACCAACCAAAGCAAATGCGAGGAAAACACGAACACAAGAGACGGAAGACACAAATCACAAATCCCTAAACTCTCTCCCCCTTTGGCATCGAGACACCAAAAAGGAGAGGGAGTATTGCTACGGCTCCAGGTGAGAGCAAACGAGGGACACACACATCAGAGCCCAGCGGGATCATCGGCGCCACCGTCCTCAGGCTGGAAGTGCTCGGCATCAGAATCGGTCCCGGGCAGTGCAGCTGAATCAACTCCTCCTCCTCGGTAAGCTGGTCCTCAGACCCACTGTTAACTGTAGCACCCAACTGACGCATGAGCTCCTTGTGGCGACCTCGGGCCTTCTTCTCAGCCACATGAGTCATGTACTGACCGTGAGACTCCATGCAGAACAACTTCTTCATCTTGAGCTTGAGCTTCTTTGCCCAAGAGGGCTCTGCCTCAGAAGGCATGTAGTCATCATCATCATCATCAGCCCCAGTCTCCTCCTTGGTCTCCATGGCAGTAGCAGACGAAGGAACTCCAGTCCTAGGGGCCTGAGTGCCCCAGTTATCCTTCTTCCTCAGACGCTTGACATCGTGAGAGATCAACTCTCCAGTCTCCAATAACACCTGGGGATAGACACGATCCCAGGCCTTCTCAATGAGCAGCATGATGAACGGACCATAAATCGGGCACTTGCGCTCGGAGATAGCAGATAGAAGCTCAGACCACATAACATGAGAGATATCCAAGGACTCTTCGGTGTGCTGTCCCTTCTCACGCTGGCAGAAAAGAAGCATGTCCACGAGATAGGAGTGAACCTGGTCCAGATTCCCGATACGAGGGAAAAGAGTCTCTCTGAAGATGCGGTGAAGGATATCCAGATAGGCAGGCAGCTCATAGGTTTCCTTCTTTGTCTCATGGTTGATCCTCAAAGTGCAGTAGGGCCATAGAGCTTGCTTGTGAGTGGCATTGGGGCGGCCGTGAGGGCGAAAGCCGACAGAAGACTCAAGACCTAGATCTTGCACCCCAATCAACTCCATGAACGCTTTCCACTTGACTGAAAGCAACTTGCCATTGGTCATCCAGGTCAGTGTCCTGTCCTCATCAGTCCCAAGGTGAATCGTGGCATAGAATTGGGCCACAATATCAGCATCATAGTCCTTGTTGAATTTCATGATCCCAAGAATGTTCAGTTGAGTGCACATCTGAAGAGCTTCACCAAAGTATTCAGGATCTTGCTCCATATGGTCGGTGTCGATGGAGTGCATGTTGACATAGGGGTTCTTCTTGTCTTTGAGAACATCGAAGAAGACGGCAAACTGGAACTTGTTCCAGAACGGACGGTTGACCAAAGTGGGATCTTGGTCTGCCTCATACTGGTTGCGGCGACGCCTTGCCCAGAACTCGTTTGGCGGCATTTCTGGCACGGTTTTGCCTGGCTTTGGCTTGACCCCAGGCTTCTTCTGGAGTTGAGGTGGAGGTGGAGCACTTGAAGAACCTCCGGCAGGCTCGGTGGTGCGATAGCGCTTGGACGTGGCACGACCGGGGTTGACATGACGAGCCTGATGCTCAGGGACCTCATCACCTGGAACCACACACAAGAACATGCAAACAACCAGAAAGAACGAGCATAAGCCACAAAACACGAGCAAAAGGATCACTGAAAGGTAGGTATATGGTGGAAATTGGTAGATGGCGGTAGTACCGCAACCTCCGAGCGGTAGTACCGCTCCAAGCGGTAGTACCGCTATGGGGGAGCGGTAGTACCACTCGGGGTGGGGAAACAGCCGGTTCCAACTGCCGTGATCAGATCCGGTACTACCGTCCTACCAAATTCAAAAATACTCCAACCAAACGCTAATCCACATTGTCTAGAACCATTCTCCATCCTACTCAAGCCTAGATCTGGCCAAAAATCTAGAGATGCAACTGCTATTGCCCCTAAGACGCTAGATTGGAAATCTAGACAAAAAGAAACAGGGAACGGGGGCAATACCGGCATCCATGGCAAGAGGACAAGGTGGGGATCGACTCCACCGAAGGGAATGGAGAGGAGCGCCCCGGAGAGGGAGATCCGCTGGAGCCCTCCTGCGGCGCCGGTGCTGAAGAGAGAGAGGAACAGAGCGAGGGGAGGCAAGCGAATGGGTATGGGGGAGAAGAAACTCCCCCTGCCCCCGATATAACCCCCTGCCCGCACCTCCCAGCGGTAGTACCACGCTGGAGGGCAGGTAGTACCGCTCGGAGCGGTAGTACCGCTCGCCACCAGCGGTAGTACCGCTTCAGCAACCGCACGACTTCTAGACCAACGGCTAAAACTCCAAGAAGACGGAAAGGAAAACTAAGAGACAGAGAAGACAAACAAGGCAACACACACACACACACACAACGGACCAGAAACCACTCAAACAAAAACAACCACACGAAATAGAGCGAGCTCTGTCCTCTCTCAAGAGAGGGCGGTGGCCGGAGCCACCTATGTTTGAGTCAATTGGTATGGCACCGCGAAGAATTATCCTTGGGCCCATGACCAAAACTCGTCTTTGAAGCACAAGTACCATAAAAAATGGCTAATGTGAAAGACTTGATCGATTTATGCATAAAGGGGGGAGGGAGAGTTCATTGAGAGAACAACACTCCCCCTATGTCCATGCCTACACCTAAACTAGACAACAAGATGAGTGTGGTGGGGGGTGCAGGGGTTCAAGTCACATTGCTCGAATCAATGATATTTAGCTCATGCCTTAACTCGCGAAATCTTGCTTCATCCAGGGGCTTCGTGAAAATATCTGCAAGGTTATCATGAGTGTTGACATACTTGAGCTCGATCTCCCCTCGCCTAATGTGATCCCGGATGAAATGATACCGAATCTCAATATGCTTCGTCTTGAAGTGTTGCACCGGGTTGAGAGAAATCTTGATGGCACTTTCATTGTCACACCAAAGAGGCACTTTGTCACAAATGACACCATATTCCTTTAAAGTTTGCCTCATCCATAAGAGTTGTGCACAACAACTACCGGCCGCCACATACTCCGCTTCGGTGGACGAGAGAGACACACAACTTTGCTTCTTGGAAGACCAACTCACCAAAGAGCACCCAAGAAACTGGCACCCTCCGGAAGTGGACTTCCTATCCACTTTGTCTCCCGCCCAATCAGAATCCGTAAATCCTTCAAGCTTGAAGTTCGCTCCTCTTGGGTACCATAAGCCAAAGTTTGGGGTATGAGCCAAATATCGAAAGATTCGCTTGACCGCCACATAGTGACTTTCCTTCGGTGTGGCTTGAAACCGTGCACACATCCCCACACTCAACATGATATCCGGTCTAGATGCACAAAGCTAAAGCAAGGAGCCAATCATGGAGTGATATACCTTTTGATCCACCGCTTTACCATTGGGATCGATGTCAAGTTGGCACTTGGTAGGCATTGGTGTAGTAGCCGGCTTGACATCACTTAGCTTGAATCTTTTAAGCATGTCTTGAGTGTATTTGGCTTGGTTGATGAAGGTTCCTTCTCTTCTTTGTTTGATGTCAAAACCAAGGAAGAACTTCAACTCTCCCATCAAAGACATCTTGAACTTGGAGGTCATGAGAGCGGCAAATTCCTCATTGAAAACTTTGTTAGGAGAACCAAAGATAATATCATCAACATATAGTTGGCATACAAACAACTCCCCTTTGACCTTCTTAGTAAAAAGAGTGGGGTCGATTAGCCCCACCTCAAATCCACGATCTTGTAACAACTCGGTAAGGTGGTCATACCACGCACGTGGGGCTTGTTTAAGGCCATAGAGTGCCTTATCGAGTTGATACACATGATCCGGAAAGTAGGGATCGTCGAACCCGGGGGGTTGCTTGACATAGACCAACTCATTAATAGGACCATTAAGAAAAGCACTTTTCACATCCATTTGTTGCAACTTAAAGTTGTGATGGGAAGCATAGGCAATCAACAAGCGTATGGATTCAAGACGACTAACGGGAGCAAAGGTTTCACCGTAGTCGATACCCTCGACTTGGGAGTAGCCTTCTACTACCAATCTTGCCTTGTTGCGAACAATGTTCCCATGAGCATCTTGCTTGTTCTTGAAGATCCATTTGGTCCCAATGACGTTGTGGTCTCCCGATGGCCTTGGCACCAATCTCCATACTTTGTTGTACTCGAAGTTGTTGAGTTCTTCATGCATGGCATTGAGCCAATCCGAGTCTTCGAGCGCCTCATAGACCTTTTGGGGTTCAACACAAGAGACAAACGCGTGATGTTCACAATAGTTTGCTAATTGTCTACGAGTGCTTACCCCCTTTCTTAGGCTTCCAACCACATTTTCCATGAGATGGCCTTGGGTGGTGAGCTTGGAAGCAATCTTCGCGGCACGATGCTCTAATTCCTCCTCGGATGTGGAAGGAGGAGGGTTGACTTGATCATATTGAGCGCCGTCTTGAGCTTGTTCTTGATCTTGACCTTGCTCTTGATCTTGAACTTGCTCGAGGGGGAGAACTTGACCTTGGGCATCATTTAGAGGTTCACCACCATCTTGAGGTTGATCTTGCCCTTCGTCTTGTTCACGAGGTTGAGGGCCTTCACTTTGTTCTTCAGAAGCGTGTGGGTCTTGATGAGGTGATGGCTCTACTTGAGTAGAGCATTGTCCTTCTCCTTCGGCCACAAGGGGTTCCTCAATGGGTAGAATTTGACCAATACCCATTCTTCTTATGGCTTGGGGAGGAATTTCATAACCTACATCACAAGTACCACTTTGCTCCACTTGGGAGCCATTATTTTTGTCAAACTCCACGTTACACGTCTCCTCAATGAGTCCGGTGGACTTGTTGAGGACACGGTAAGCATGAGAGTTTGTAGCATAACCAACAAATATGCCCTCATGAGCTCTAGCCTCAAATTTAGACAAACGAACACCTTTCTTGAGAATGAAACACTTACAACCGAACACCCGGAAGTACTTGAGGTTGGGCTTGTTGCCGGTGAGTATCTCATAAGGAGTCTAGTTCAAGCCTTTACGAAGATAGAGCCAATTGGATGCATGACATGCGGTGTTGATGGCTTCGGCCCAAAAGTTGTACGGAGACTTGAACTCCGCCATCATGGTCCTAGCCGCATCCATCAACGTCCGGTTCTTCCTCTCCGCAACACCATTTTTTTGAGGGGTGTATGGTGCAGCATATTGGTGCTTGATCCCCTCATCACTAAGAAACTCATCCAAGGTGTAGTTCTTGAACTCGGTGCCGTTGTCACTTCTTATTGTCAAGATCTTTGCATTGTGTTGACGTTGAGCTTCATTTGCAAAGTCGATGACGGTTTGTTGAGTCTCACTCTTCCTCTTGAAGAAGTATACCCAAGTGTATCTTGAATAGTCATCCACAATCACCAAGCAATACTTTCTTCCTCCAAGACTATCAAAAGATGGAGGCCCAAAGATATCCATGTGAAGGAGCTCCAAGGGTCTCTTCGAGTAGATGATGGTTGATGGAGGGTGAGCCTTTTCATGAAGCTTTCCTTCGATACAAGCACTGCAAGCACGATCTTTGGCAAAACTAACATTTGTTAGTCCACGGACATGGTCCCCCTTGAGAAGACTTTACAAAGATCTCATATCGACGTGGGCTAAACGGCGATGCCAAAGCCATCCCACGTCAACTTTAGCCATTAGGCATGTCGCGGTCTTAGTGGGTCGCTCCGAAAAGTTAATCACATAGAGACCGTTCTCGACATGCCCAACAAAGGCTACTTTAAGAGTCTTGCTCCACAAGAGGGCCACGGTATCAATGTCAAAGAATGTAGCAAAACCCATGAGTGCAAGTTGACGAACGGAAAGCAAATTGTATGCAAGGGACTCAACAAGCATGACTTTCTCGATCGTTAGATCGTGAGAAATGACAACCTTGCCGAGACCCAATACCTTAGAATGTGATGCATCACCCCACTCGACATTGGTGGGCATAGATGGAATCTCTTGCACGTCCACCACCAAGTCCTTGCTCCCGGTCATATGATTTATTGCTCCACTATCGAGCAACCATGATCCCCCACCGGAAGCAAACACCTACAAGAGATCAATGCTTGGTTTTAGGTACCCATTTAGTAATGGGTCCTTTGATGTTAGTAACAAGGGTCTTGGGAACCCAAATAGACCATTCAATGTACTCATAAGGAGAACCAACAAATTTAGCAAAGACATGTCCATCACTAGCACGGCACAACACATATGACGGGTTAAAGTCACCGGCTTTGTTTGAGGAAATGCTTTTGCCCTTTTGGACATCAACTCCCTTCACTTTTTCCTTCTTCTCCTTAGGAGCACCCTCTCCCTCTTTCACAAACGTTTGTTTGAGAGGAGGAGGGCGTTTGTTCTTGTTGTTCTTCTTCTTCTTGCTCTTGGACTTGGGTGCAAACCCAATTCCTTCTTTGGCCACAACTTCCTTTTGATTGCTCAAAAGGTTGTTGAGGTTCTTCTCACCTTGAATGCAAGTCACAAGGCCTTTCTCAAGTTGATCCTTCAACTTGGCATTCTCCTCCACAAGATGCACATGCTCACAACACGGGTTAGTAGCACATGCATTATCAATTAATACCATATGAGGAAAGGTGACCTTTTCCTTGATTAGCTTAACTTGGAGTTGAGCATGAGACTCTTTGAGGTTAGCATGAGTACCCTTCAAGACCTTGTGGGCCTTGTCAAGTATCTCAAACTCCTCTTTGAGTCTAGCATGATCAACCCCAAGTTTAGCCTTCTCGGAGGTTAGCACACGAGACACGACAAGAGCATGATCAAGATCTTTCTTTAACTTAGCATGGTCATCATTGTGTGACTCCTCAAGAGTCAAATGATGCACATGCTCTTTCTCAAGATCATTAGAGAGATCTGATATCTCATCGGCATAGTCACGACTATGACCTTCCATCTTGGAGATGGTTTCTTCGTGAGCCTCGATCATGTCATTGGCCTCACCAAGTTGTTCCAAGAGAGCAACAAAGTGCTTCTTGGACTTACCCTTGAGCTTATTCATAAAAGACTCAAATTCATTCACTTCCTCATTAGACTCAACATGTTCATCAATGCAATCCTCCAAGGAGGGATTAGTAATGATGGTGGTTGTGATGTTGGGGGTTACCTTGTTTGAAGCTTTAGCCATGAGGCATTTGGCGGTGATGTTTTCGTTGGGTGAATCAAAGAGAGACACCTGGGGAGTAGTAGCAATGGCAACGAATGCCATGGCCATAGCTTCTTCATTTTCATCATCATCGTCATCCTCTTGGTATTCTTCTTGAACCACCAACCCACGAGTGGGAGTCTTCTTGGCGAAGTTGTTCTTGTTGGGGAAGGACTTGGCTTTGTCTTTTCGGATGAACTTGCCACCATTGTCTTCCCGCTTCTCGTAAGGACAATCCGCAACGAAATGGCTCACATTGCCACAGTTGAAGCAAGTTCTAACTTGTTGCTTGCCCTTGACGCCACTTGAGTTGTTCTTGTTGAAGTTGGGTCTTGAACTCTTCTTTCTCCAAAATTGTCTTGAAGCAAGGGCCATGTGCTCATGGTAATCAAATTTGGTGTCTTCGGGGTTGCTTTCCTCATCTTCCACTTCTTCCTCTTCTTCCATAATAACCTTGGCCTTCAAAGCAAGGTTGGGCTTCTTTGCCCTTTGAGAACGGAGCACCGCATTGTCGGCGGTCTTGTCCAAGATGCTCATTGCAACGAACTCATCCAACACTCACTCGAGGTCATGGAGTGGAAGTCCGGTCGTTGACGAATGACGGAGGACATGGCCTTGTTGTAGGGCATCATGGCCTTGAGGAACTTTCGCTTGATCCAATTGTCATCCGTGTCCTTGCTTCCATGATCTCGGAGTGCGACCGCGAGTTTGGTCACTCTTCGAAAGAGCTCACGAGGTTCTTCATCTTCTTTCATTGCAAACTCATCGGCTTCATCTTGCACCACTTCATAGTTGGAGCGTTGAATGCTAGCACTTCCTCGATAGAGACCCTCGACACATTTCCATGCTTCTTTAGCCATGGCATGGGGTCGAAGATGAGGGAGATCTTCGGGAAGGATTGCATCTTGGATGATGAAGAGAGCACTCTCATTGAATTGATTGTCCACGGCTTCTCGAGGGGTGAAGTTGCTTTGGTCATGAGGATAAAAACCTTCTTCAGTGATTCTCCAAAGGTTAGTGTTCACATGTTTTAAATGACGCTTAAAGCGATAGACCCAAGAATCAAAATCTTCATGTTTCTCATATTTAGGAGGAGGACCGGCATGATTCAAATGAGTGGAGGGGATTGGCCCTCCATAAATTGGAGGTTCCACATGGGCAAAGATGCCGGTACCATTTCTACCACTAATAGAAGGACTCTTTTCAATGTTAGCTTCCCCCTTGTCGGAGGTAGCATCCGTCACCTTGTTGGTGAGATCACCCACTTTCATCGGCGAGGTAGACTGTTGAAGTCCTTCTAGGAATTCCTTAAACATGTCCTTGACCTCGGTCGTCATGGAGGTTTTCAGTGTTTCCAAAGCCACATTGAATTCCTCACGTGAGATCGAGTTACCCCCATCTCCCGTAGATGAGATCGGATTCGCACCGGAGTGCTCTCCCACCTCATCTACGACATCAACCATACTCTTCGGACGGTAAAGCCCTTAAAAAGAGACGAGGCTCTGATACCAATTGAAAGGATCGATATGGTTGACTAGAGGGGGGAGTGAATAGTCAACTAACAATTTTTTTAAGCTTTTCTTTACCAAATTAAACTTTGCAACAAAATAGGTTGTCTAGATGTGCAACTAAGTGAGCAACATATATGATGCAATATCAACTAGCACACATGCAAGCAAAGGGTGTAAAACAAGTAGGCTTGCAAAAGTAAAGGCACGAAATAACCAAGAGTGGAGCCGGTGGAGACGAGGATGTGTTACCGGAGTTCCTTCCTTTTAAAGGGAAGTACGTCTCCTTAGAGCGGTGTGGAGGCACAATGCTCCCCAAGAAGCCACTAGGGCCACCGTATTCTCCTCACGCCCTCACACAATGCAAGATGCCGTGATTCCACTATTGGTGCCCTTGAAGGCGGCGACCGAACCTTTACAAACAAGGTTGGGGCAATCTCCACAACAATTGGAGGCTCCCAACAACACCACGAAGCTTCACCATAATGGAGTATGGCTTCGAGGTGACCTCAACCGTCTAGGGTGCTCAACACCCAAGAGTAACAAGATCCGCTAGGGATAAGTGGGGGGAATCAAATTTCTCTTGGTGGAAGTGTAGATCTGGGCCTTCTCAACCAATCCCGAGCAAATCAACAAGTTTGATTGGCTAGGGAGAGAGATCGGGTGAAAATGGAGCTTGGAGCAACAATGGAGCTTTTGGGGAAAGAGGTAGGTCAACTTGGAGGAAGAAGACACCTTTATATAGTGGGGGAACAATTCCAACCGTTACCTCACTATACGTCCCCGCACAGAGTGGTACTACCGCTACCGCTGAGAGCGGTACTACCGCTCCCTACCCAGCGGTACTACCGCGCTGGCGAGGAAGACAGGGCCCTGGCCCTAGAGCGGTACTACCGCGGGCGAGGAGCGGTACTACCGCTTGAAGCGGTACTACCGCTTCTACTACCGCTCCTAGTACCGCAAAACCCGACACAAGAAAGCACCGGTCTCGAATCAAGGCAGTAGTAGCGCAGAACAGCTGCGGTACTACGGCCGAAGCCCGCAAGCGGTACTACCGCCCTGCGGAGCGGTACTACCGTTTCGTGGAGCGGTACTACCGGTGGAGAGCTTCGGCGGTACTACCGCTGGCACAGAACGGAGCAGGTACGGAAGAGAAGGGGCAGCTCCAAAGATGCGAAAGGAAGACGACGGGTGTGATAGGAATGTGTACGTGTTGATTCCACCCTAGTCTTACCAAAGCGGATCCCCTCTTGATAGTACGGTGACTCCTACGAAACTAGTCCACCAACAACGAAACGAAGGAGCTACACCGTCTTGAATAAAACACCAAGGGGAGGAAATCGTCTCGTGCAAATGGATGAATCTCTGAAAGAACTTAACGCACACGATTAGTCCGCAAAAACATTGTTATCAATCACCAAAACCACTTGGGGATAAATATGCCCTTACAAAGGGCGTGAAAAATCTAACACTGGCAATTAATCAATAGTGATACAAAAGAGCTCCTTCTTGTGCCATTTAAATTTGTACCACTAAAAAATATTGGTGCACGCTCCTCTCTCTCTCTCTCTCTCTCTCTCTCTCTCTCTATCAAATCAAGCTGGTTGAATGTCATATTGTTTTTTGATGTAGAATGTAATATTTGCCTCTATACATTTTCTGATTCATAAAACTAAATGTAATTTTTAAATGGCCTGTTAGGAAATCATTCCCTTCGAAAGTCTTCCCCTCTTTGTTTTCATCGAATATTTCCCTATTAACAGTCTGTTGGTTCATAGCAGTAAATATATTTCTAAAGAATTGTTAGGAAACCATTTCTTCCGGAGGTATTTCCCATTTACCAAGTACGGAGGTGATTAAGGTAGGTATGTAGTTAGGTTTGCTTAGTTGGACGGTGCCCTATGTGTTGTTGGGCAACTGTAAGCTACAAATGATTTTGTTTACCATTAGTACATTTCATCGCAATACAAACATCTAATGACTGATTTTGCAGTCAATAAAAGACACATTTTAATGTACACACAAAAAAGGTATTCATTAGGAATGTTGGTGAAGCAGTCGCAATAATTCTCATCCATCATGGTAATGTCTTGAGTACAATTGGCTTGGTGTAAAAGGAAGAACCATTCAGTACCGGTGAAAAAAATGATATCCAGGTAATATGTGGAGGCGATTGTCTTATGTATCCACGTATATTCAACCAACAAATTAGTTTAAATCAGAAAGTACCAAACACAATACTACCTTAAGTAGATCTCCCTACATGTGAGGATGATGTGCAGGTTACCCAATGTGGCCGACATGCATATGTTCCCAATCTTCAATTATCAAAGTCATTACAACCCAGAAGGCGTGAAAAATCTAACACTAGCAATTAATCAGTAGTGATACAAAAGAGCTCCTTCTTGCGCCATTTAAATTTCTACCCCTTAAAAAATTGGTGCACACTGTTTTCTCTCCCCTCTCTCTCAAATCTAGCTGGTTGAATGCCATATTCTTTTTGGAGGTGGAATCCAATATTTGCCTCTTAACATTTTTCCGATTCATAAACTTAAATGTATTTGTTAAATGGACTGTTAGGAAACCATCCCTTTCGGAAGTCTTTTTCTCTTTGTTTTCATCGAATATTTCCTGTTAACAATGTGCTAGTACATAGCAATAAATGTATTTTAATGAATTGTCTGGAAACCATCTGTTCTGGAGGTCTTTCCTATTTACCAAGTATGGAGGTGATTAAGGTAGCTATGTAGTTAAGTTTGCTTAGTTGGACGTTTCCCTGCGTGTTGCTAGGTGATTTTAAGCTACAAATGATTTTGTTTACCATTAGTACACTTCATTGCAATACAAACATCTAATGGAACTGATTTTGCAATCAATAAAAGAGATATTTTAATTGTACACACAAAAAGGTATTCATTAGGAATGTTGGCGAATTAGTCGAAACAATTCTCACCCAGCATGGTAAAATCTCGAGATCAATTGGCTTGACGTAAAAGGAAGAACCATTCACTACCGGCGAAATAAAATGATATCCAGGTAATATGCGGATGCGATTGTATTATGTATCCCCATATGTTCAACCAACAAATTTGGCTAAGTTTGGAAGTACCAAACGAAATACTACCTTAAGTAGGCCTCCCTACAAGTGAGTATTATGTGCAGTTCACCCAATGTGGCTGATATCTATATGTTCCCTATCTTCAATTATCAGAATTATTACACCCTAGAAGGAGTGAAAAATCTAACACTGGCAGTTAATCAATAGTGCTACAAAAGAGCTCCTTCTAGCTCCATTTAAATTTGTACAACTAAATAAAATTGGTGCATGCTGATTCTCTCTCTCTCTCTCTCTCTCTAAAATCTACCTGGTAGAATGCCATATTGTTTTTTGAGGTGGAATGCAATATTTTCCTCTTAATATTTTTCTGATTCATAAAATTAAATGTATGTTTAAATGGACTCTTAGGAAACTATCCCTTTTCGGAAGTTTTTCCTTCTTTGTTTTCATCGAATATATCACTGTGTAACAATGTGTTGGTTCATATAGCAATAAATGTATTTTTGATGAATTGTTAAGAAAGCATCTCTTCCGGAGGTCTTTCCCATTTACCAAGTATGGAGGTGATTAAGGTAGCTATATAGTTAGGTTTGCTTAGTTGGATGTCGCCCCGCATGTTGCTGGGTGACTGTAAGCTACAAATGATTTTGTTTATCATTAGTACAGTTCATTGCAATACAAACATCTAATGGAACTGATTTTGCAGTCAATAATAGAGATATTTTAATTGTACACACAACAAAGTATTCATTAGGAATGTTGGCGAATTAGTCGAAATAATTCTCACCCAGCATGGTAAAATTTCGAGTTTAATTGGCTTGATCTAAAAGGAAGAACCATTCACTACCGGTGAATAAAAATGATGTCCAGGTAATATGTGGATGCGATTGTATTATGTATCCTCATATGTCCAACAAACAAATTTGGCTAACTCTAGAAGTACCAAAAAAAATACCGCCTTAAGTAGGTCTCTCCACAAGTGAGGATTATATGCAGGTTACCTAGTGTGTCTGACATGCATATGTTCCCTATCTTCAATTACCAGAGTCATTACACCCCAAAAGACGTGAAAAATCTAACACTGACAATTAATCCATAGTACTACAAAAGAGCTCCTTCTAGCGCCATTTAAATTTGTACCACTAAAAAACTTGGTGCGCGCTGTTTTTCTCTCTCTCTCTCTCTCGCAGATCTACCTTGTTCAATGCCATATTGTTTTTTGAGGTGGAATGCAATATTTGCCTCTTAACATTTTTCCGATTCATAAAATTAAATGTATGTTTAAATGGACTATTAGGATACCATTCCTTTCGGAAGCCTTTCCCTCTTTGTTTTCATCGAATATTTCCTTGTTAACAGTGTGATGTTCATAGGCCTAAATGTGTTTTTAATTAATTGTTAGGAAACCATCTCTTCGGGAGGTCTTTCCCATTTACCAAGTATGGAGGTGATTAAGGTAGCTATGTAGTTAGGTTTGCTTAGTTGGACGTTGCCCCGCATGTTGCTGGGCGACTGTAAGCTACAAATGATTTTATTTACCATTAGTACACTTCATTGCAATACAAACATCTAATGTAACTGATTTTGCAGTTAATAAAAAAGAAATTTTAATTCTACATACAAAAAGGTATTCAGTAGGAATGTTGGCGAATTAGTCGAAATAATTCTCACCCATGGTGGTAAAATCTCGAGTTCAATTAGCTTGATGTAAAAGGAGGAACCATTCACTACCGGTGAAAAAAATGATATCCACGTAATATGTGGACGCGATTGTATTATGTATCCACATATGTTCAATCAACAACTTTGGTTAAATTTGGAACTGCCAAACAAAATACTATCTTAAGTAGGTCTCCCTACATGTGAGGATTATGTGTAGGTCATCCAATGTGGACGACATGCATATGTTTCCTATCTTCAATTATCATTGTCATTACACCCTAGAAGGAGAGCAAAATCTAAGGCGGGCAATTAATCAATAGTAGTACAAAAGAGCTCCTTCTAGTGCCATTTAAGTTTGTACCACTAAAAAATTGGTGCACGTTCTTTTCTCTCTCTGAAATCAAGTTGGTTGTATGCCATTTTGTTTTTTGAGGTGGAATGCAATATTTGCCTCTTAACATTTTTTAGTTTGAAAAATTAAATGTATTTTTAAATCGACTTTTTGGAAACACTCCCTTTCGGAAGTCTTTCCCTCTTTGGTTTCATCGAATATTTTCCTGTTAACAGTGTGCTGGTTCATAGCACTAAATAAATTTTTAGTGAATTGTTAGGAAACCATTTCTTCCGGAGGTCTTTCCCATTTAACAAGTATGGAGGTGATCAAGGTAGCAATGTAGTTAGGTTTGCTTAGTTGGACGCCGCCCTGCGTGTTGCTGGCTGACTGTAAGCTACAAATGATTTTGTTTACCATTAGTATACTTCATCGCAATACAAATATCTAATGGACTGGTTTTACAGTTAATAAAAGAGACATTTTAATTATACGCACAAAAAGGTATTCATTAGGAATGTTGGTGAATTGGTCGAAATAATTCTCATCCAGCATGGTAAAGTCTTGAGTTTAATTGGCTTGATGTAAAAGGAAGAACCATTCACTACCGGTGAAAAAAATGATATCCAGGTAATATGCGGACGCGATTGTATTATGTATCCACATATGTCCAACCAACAAATTTG
Organism: Triticum timopheevii; assembly: GCA_963921465.1. NCBI lineage: Eukaryota > Viridiplantae > Streptophyta > Magnoliopsida > Poales > Poaceae > Triticum > Triticum timopheevii. Next base: position 570,839,994 of record OY997264.1, read on the forward strand.
GTTAAATCTGGAAGTACCAAACGAAAAACTACCTAAAGTAGGTCTCCCTACATGTGAAGGTTACGTCTAGGTCACCCAATTAATGTGGCCAACATGCATATATTCCCTATCTTCAATTATCCGAGTCATTACACCCTAGAAGGCGTGAAAAATTTAACACTGGAAATTAATCAATAGTGATACAAAAGAGCTCCTTCTGGCGCCATTTAAATTTGTACCACTAAAAATATTGGTGCACGCTCCCCCGCCCCCCCCCCCCCCCCTCCCTATCTCTCTCAAATCAAGTTGGTTGAATGCCATATTGTTTTTTGAGGTGGAATGCAATATTTGCCTCTTAATATTTTCCCAATTCATAATATTAAATGTATTTTTTTAAATGGACTGTTAGGAAACCATCCCTTTCGGAAGTCTTTCCCTCTTTGTTTTCATCGAATATTTCCCTGTTAACAGTGTGTTGGTTCATAGCACTAAATGTATTTTTAATGAATTGTTAGAAAAGCATCTCTTCCGGGGGTCTTTCCCATTTACCAAGTATGAAGGTGATTAAGGTAGCTATGTAGTTAGGTTTGCTTAGTTGGACGTTGCCCCGTGTGTTGCTGGGCGACTGCAAGCTACAAATGATTTAGTTTAACGTTAGTGCACTTCATTTCAATACAAACATTTAATGGAACTGATTTTGCAGTCAATAAAAGAAACATTTAAATTGTACATACAAAAAGGTATTCAGTAGGAATGTTGGTGAATTAGTCGAAATAATTCTCACCCGGCACGGTAAAGTCTCGAGTTCAATTGGCTTGATGTAAAAAGAAAGAACCATTCACTACCAGTGGAAAAGGATAATATCCAGGTAATATGTGGATGTGATTGTATTACCTATCCACATATGTTCGGCCAACAAATTTGATTAAGGCAACGTATCAAACCAACAATCAGCGAAAATCAGGAAACTTGCAGGCTGGGGTGTTGGATCATTGACTCACGGCACAGATCAAAGGCATTTCTATTATTCCAGATTGTCCAAAATATAGCAGCTCCACCAACTGAAACTAGGGCTTCAAAATTATCGGGAAAGCTTTTGAGCCAGGGTGCAAAACATTGCTTCAGGTCAACAAGGATCCGTGCCACTCAAATTGTTTTTGCAATAGCACACCCGTGCCTATACGGTAGCGATCGACGACAGCTGATTTGTTTCCTCTTTCCTAAAACGTCCCTGCGCCGACGACGCACTGCCGTGTGCGGTGCCACCAAAAATTCGCCTATAAAAAGGGGCGGTGATAGGCGCCAGTCGATCGGCCCAAATTCGGCCGGTTGACGCACAACCCTTGGATAGCCCCACGCATAGCCGTTGGATGGCATCTTTTCATCGTCTTCTTCACACCCTCGCGTCGGCATGTTAAAGATCACAGAAAACGAATCCATGGCGGCCGCCCACTCTCTCATCATGTCGCATGTTCTCTCCCTCATGCAGGTGGCAAGGCCAGCCGCCCCCGTTGCTCGCCGTCGACGCTCGCCTTCGTCAGTCGCAAACAAAAAAAAACATTTGATTCACCGACACTGGTTCCAGCAAATCTGAATGACGGTTGTAGCAAAAAAAACACTGGCTCCAGCAAAATTCAAAGATGATGGAAGCAAAAATTGGATGTTGGTTCCAGCAAAAACCAAACGGTGGTAGCAAAAATAATTAGGCGCTAATTCTAGTAAACTCAAAATGATGGTAGCAACAATGGACATTAGTTTCAGTAAAAACAAAGAGCCACGTAGCAAAAAATGGACGGTGGTCTTTATATTGTAGCTCCAAGCTGGGCACTAGTTACAGCAAAGGCAACCAGACGGTGGTAGCAAAAAATGGGGCTCCATCCAGCAAAAAAGGTTCATGATTCCAGCAAAATTACCGTCGCGGGTCGGCCGATCGCAACACGGCGAGTCTCGGTTCCAGCATCTCCAAGCCATGGTTGTAGCATTCCTCGCAGCCGGTCCCAGCATCTCCAAGCCATGGTTGTAGCATTCCTCGCAGCCGGTCCCAGCATCTTGCGCCACCGGATGCAGCATGCCGTGGCCGCCCCATTCGCCTCGCCGGTTGTAGCAAAACTGGACGCCTGTTCCAGCACTGCCATACTGGGATGCAGCAATTTGCCCTCCGCCGCGTCGCAACTCGCGCGCCGGCGGCTCGGCGCAACATCGGCATGCCCCACAGCGCAGCTCGCGCGGTCGCCCCGCCGGCCGCGACGGGGTAGCCACAGCATCGGCATGCCCCGCGGTCGAGCCTTGCACCTGCAGCGGCGGCGCTAAACCTGAAGGCCAGGCTGTAATCCTTGTTCTTGTGGCTACCATGGCCTGGCTTGGAGCGGTGGTCCATGCGACCAGAGAGATTCGATGGAGTGATTTTGGGGAAAGGAGGGAGAGAACGAGAGGATAGTGACAAGGTTGTGTGTGGTTAACGTGTGTGGCACGTGGCATTCTAATCCTCTCCCGTGGAACAAATCGGGGCCGCATCTTACCGATTCATCCAACGCGTCGCGCGCGTCCGGCGCAATGGTTCGGCCGGCGCGCCGGGTACAAGCGTTTCCCTATAAAAAGCAGCGTTGCACACTTGCACCATGCTAATCCTGACTAAGCTCACGCAAACACAACTACGCAACATCTCCTGAGTAGTGATTTTATAAGAACTCCTGGTTAGCAATGGCGAAGCGCCTCGCCGTCGCGCTCCTGCTGCTGGTCCTGCTCGCGTCCAGCGACGCGGGAGAGCTGAACGGAATAAATAAAGGATTTGTCATTGTGCATTTATATCGCCTTCTTGGATAGACATATCAACAGCTTGCATCATCAACACTGATCAACAAATCACAAGTTGTGAAATTCGTCTGTACTTCAACACATGCTGGTATATATACACAGATAACAGAACACTGTCGAGGTAATCAAACCAATAAGACTATCACAACAACGGCAAACCAGCGGTACAGATGTAGGGTGTGTGTGCACAGGTCCGGAACAACGAAAACAAGGGGATCGAAATCCATGATACAGATGCAGCCTACAAGTATCTATGCGATTCAGAATGTGTTTTTACAACCTTTCCTGTTCATCAATGGCGTGGTCACTCGATTGACTGTGGTTCTCTCTGCATCTCGCCAGGCAGTTTGGGATCAGGTTAGGTCATCCTCGTCCAAGGAATCCCTGTCGTCGCCTCCTACATCTTTCTTGATGGCCTGCAGGTCACCTGTTGGTAGCTTCCTTGCAAGCCGAATTACCTGCAGCGAAGAAAACCCAGGCGCAATTCAAGTGAGATGGAACGATCTTGTGCTAGTTTGATAAGAAAATGAAATTTATCCTGAGATCACTGCTGAAGCACACAAGACTGGCACAATAGAAATGATAGAATCTGAAGAATATATACTCCATCCGTTCGAAAAAGCTTGTCCCTCAAATGGATGTATCTAGTGCTAGATACATCCATTTGAGAGACAAGCTCGGGACAAGCTTTTTCGGACGGAGGAATATTAGTTAAAAGGAACATTCACAATAGCATGTCTAGCCTGTGATGCCTCGGCGCTTAGTCCCCTCAGAATACTTCACCGTGTACTGGTGCTAAGTATGTCACTTAGGCAAAAAGCAGATGAGGCAACGTAATTGTGGAGGAGAGAAGACTTTGGTGTCCTCAGAAATAAACGAATCCAGGCACAAGGCCCTGTGTATATTTTGATCCCGTTCATATCCCCTTGTCCTTGTCCCCTTGCTACCGCTTGAGCTTGCACATAAGATCCTACAGCTAACTAAATGAACCTTAATTAGCGACAACAAACTAGGCACCTGTGCAATGGGAGTTCAGTTCCTAAGCCTCCTCACACACTAAGCACTTGCTCTAAGCACCTATGCATTAGGAGAGGCCTTAGTTCACCATTCTAAGCACATGCACCATCATAGGTCATCTTCTCATATAATAGATAGCCTTTTGACTAAGGATCTCAAAAAACATACCACATGATCAAGGTGATTAATGGCACTTGATTGAGCAGCACGCTTGATTTCTTCAGCATCACCTTCCTCATAAGCAGACAACAGTTTCATTGCACATCGATTCTGGTCACTATTCAGGAAGCCTTGAACCCTGCAACACAGAAAAAGAGGAAAGAAAGGTGATTTAATACAACCAACATAACACAATGCAATACCAGTCTATCACCAACGCATAACTTACTCTGAGCAATCATTGTAGCATTTCTGAGCTTGTTGAAAATCATGTGCATAAAGGTAGATAATGATTGCACTCAGATAGGCCTGCACAAATGGAACAAATCTGGATTAACACTTTTTTTTTCAAAATCGTGATACCTCTTAACTGAACAAGACAGAATGAATATAATTTCATTTTAGACATCAATGTTTATAAGGGATAAACTTCCAAGACCAGCTAGCATGCCATTATCTGGTAAGAAACTTTTCAGTTTTCACCGCATAATCTTTCTCGCTGCATGAATTATCTTGCCGAAAGAAGGAAAAAAACAAAGTTTCAGAATGTACACTAACTTCAGCGAACACATTTTGGTGAATACCAAGGTTTCCCTCAGAAACCTTGCAAAGTACAAATTTCTGAATAGCTAAGCACATTTTGGTGTAAATATTACCTTGCATTGGCTGTTGACGGCATTGCACTTATCAGCAGCTGAACCAAGTCTTAAATGGAATGCAGCGGCATCCGAGTACCTGTCATAGATGGCCAAATATGAAATGACACGTAAATCAGTACATAAACACAATTGCTAAAAATGCCAAGTGATGTATATGTGGATAAATGTCATAAAAATGCCAAGTTCTGTTTGTTGAATGTACGTGTGAACTGAAGAATCCAACGATAAATAAGGATGCCACAACAACTTCAAGAACATTTTAATCCACAAGTACATTCAGCAAACAGAACCATCAAAAGGTATGAGTGCAATAAGCTCTAATAATTCTAAGCAAAGCAATTGTTCAGGGAAGGGGAAAAAAAGGATCAAAACAAATAGGCAGGCACATACACAAAAAAGGGCCTCCTGTGAATCTACTGAATAAAGGCGTGCAAGAAGGGAGCTGGGTTTGTCCCAAAAAAAGAGACTCAATCAAAACATACACAAATCCCAGAATAAGGATGTAAAAGCTCGTGGAATATAGGATCAATCAGTTTGGATTATTTTAATAAGCAAATGTAAGCCCTTGCCGATTTCCATAGTCTCAGCCTGCTTCTTTATGTTTGATGAACCAAACAGCATTCTTAGTTAAAGCAAAAATTGCAAGGATAGACCAAAAGACTGGGAATTAATCCCCAAGTACCAGAAAGAACGACTGTAGGAACCGAAATTGGTAAAGATACCACCTATCATAGCCCACCATTTGGTGTGCCTGTAGCTTACTCCAATTCTGTTGGTGTTTACTGGGGAGTACTTATTCAAGTAGATATTGTATTACTCCCCTAGTGTTGCTCTCAAAGTTTTGGGATCGAGACTCCTTTTCTATCCTAAAATGTGCTTGCTCCAAAAGTAACAGCAAAGAACATAAGAGTAAATGAATTCAAGAAAATCATGCATGACACATGACATGCCATGGATTTGTAAGAGGACATGCAAAATGTAGTGCAATTAACATGCATAAGCTGATCTGTGCAATCTTACTTCTCAAGCTTCACATATAAACTTGCAGCAGCACGGTACAAGTCAAAAGCCATCTGCTCCTTTCCATCTTCTTCTAGAAGTGTGCAAGCGTCATCATACAATTTAGTTGCTTCTTCTGGAGCTTTATCTTCCAAGGCACTGATATTATAATGATTAGACACATGAGCCTCGGAACGAATGATGATCGGATTGCTTTTGAATTACCTGGCACCCTTTGCAAGAGCATCAGAGGCAGGTTGTGATCTTCCACATTCACGGTAAAATTCTGATGCTCTGCGATAAAAGTCGGAAACTTCATTCCAGAGTCCAAGCTCCTTTGCTAAAGCACCAGCATTTTCCATATGCTTAGCAGCATCCCACGGTCTAGGGAATTAGTCAAGGATAAACTAGGTGATTGTTCAACGATGTGACAGCACAACAGACATAGATAAATTTCTGAAGGATACGATGAGATCATTTCTTGTCCTTTTGAAGCCTTCTCAAATGCATCCTTTGCTTTCTCATTGTCCTTTCTGAATCTATAAGCAATTGCTTTAAAGTGGAGATGAAATTTCATTACATACAGCGCAGGGGAGCAAACAGTGAAAGAGAATATACGAATGTGGCGACAGCATACAAAGTCACTGACCAGCTTGTTCGTACAAGGCGGTAGCACTCTTCCAATCAGCATTCCATCTTGTAAAGCTCAGTTTTGTTCTGCAAAAGAATATATTAGAAAAAATATTGTTCATGTTCATCTAGCACATTAATGGATGCAAAAAGGAATTTTCTTTAAATGAAATTAATTTGATACAGTAACATCAGTAAAAATACAAAAATCAGCATACTTAGCAAACACTCACGCGTTAAAACAAACAGGTGGCAATGTAAATATATAGTCTAATAAGTATCTGAAATTCAGGCAATTGGGAAGAAAAAAAACTTCTGGAAATAATTCCAATTACCATTAAGCAAATTTGTTTGTACTGAGGGGGGGGGGGGGGGGGGGCATCTCAAGTTATGTTTTGCATGTATAAACTATGTTGCGAAGAGAGTATCAGTCAGTTTTAAATAAACTGGTGAGCGTTTGAGAAACTGAAATGAACAAGAGGTTCACTTTTATGCAAGGCAATGTGCTCTTGTTCCCCGCAAAAAGAAGTGCCGTTGTTCTCATCTACTATCACAATCAAAGTGGAGAATAACCCAAGTTAAATTTCTGAATGTGCCACATTACTTAGTGCAGTGGATTTGGCACCACAAATTCCCCAACGGCCAATGTGCTAACATGCCCAACAAGCTACACCACTGAAGGCATAACCGCAGTAAGAAGCAACACAGACAGACACAAGAATTAGTACGCGTACACTCATATCCGCTTCCGCTGGTACTACTTCAATGGCTAATGCGATATCAACATATGATCAGGGAGACCGAATCTACTTGAGTTCCCTGCGACGCGCAGGTTGGATGTAAACAAAACTGCAGCAAAACAAAGAGCGTGCGTGCAGCCTGCTCACATCGCTTGACCTTTTTCCTGCAAGATTATTGCGCCTGCTCCAAGTTAACGAACCCTTTCAGGCAGGAATGGCTAGGAAACCCCCTGGCATTTGGGGCAAGCAGTCTTAATCCTACTACCCCAAAGCTTACCTCCACCCCACCAACCACTTGGAGATCACCAAGATCCTAAAAACAGCGCCACAGATTTTTCATAGAAAGAAAAGAAAATCGCTAGCTCCGCCTCACCTAAGATTAGGCACAGAGCCACAGATCCAGGACTCCCCTATCCTCTACTGAAGAAACGCAAACCAATAGGCTCTAATTCGACAGCAGCACCTCGACTAGTTCGCCTTCTGGGCCGCGATCAGACGGCGCGCGCATCGGAAGGAGCAAGGGGAATCCAGGCAAGAAGAGATAAAGGAGAGGGGGAGAGGGGACTTGCAGTTTGTCGGCCTTGGCCATGAGCTTCTCCGGGTCGGCAGACGAGCTGGCCATGGCGGAGAGAGACCACCGTCTTCTTCTTCTTCGCTGCTGCTTCTCGGGTCGACGACGGCTGGGTTGGGCTGGGGTTGAGTTGAGCTGCCGAGCTGCCGTACGGAGGGAGGAAGGGATCCGGTTCCTCTCTGAGATCCGTGCAGCGTCAGTTCATCCCGTCGCTGTGACCGACCGGACGGATGTCGAACAGCTGAAAAAAAAAATAACCAATGAAGTCGAAGCAGTGTGATCGGGGGCCCAATCCTTGTGATGAGGCCGAACTTACTGGAAAGCAGAAAGAAACGATACGTTTGTTGTCACGGCCCAAGAACCAACGGCCCGGAATTTCAGTGAAGTTGGATTTGGTTCGCATTTTACGATTACATATTGGACTTATATCCCTCAAAATAAAAATCCGTCGAGAAAACGTTGGATTTATGACTATATTTGGTTGACTTTCAAAATAAGACCAATCTTGATACATTTTAACATAATCAAATTTTAAGCTGTGAAATAATGTGAAACGTCTATGAAATTGTTTTCGTCATGTTCGGCTTACCTCCACGCTTGCTCCGAACATGTATTATCGTTTTCTTAGACTTTTTAAATATTAGACATGGGTTTCACCAATTTTTGGATGATGCCACTAATCTTCCTAAAAACACTTTATTTTGCACATGTTACGTGATTGTTCAAATATAACTCTAAAACACAATTGTTTTGCCATGTCTTATGTGTTCTAATTGTTCAAATATAACTCTAAAACACTTTATTTTGCACATGTTACGTGATTGTTCAAATATAACTCTAAAACACAATCGTCTCAATCTTCCATTGGGTTTTTTCCTCCCACATTTTCCCTTCTCATTTGGTTTCCTATTGGGGTTTTTGAAAACCCCAATCGATGCCGCACAAATCTCTACTATTAAAGGGGAGTTGGTAGCGTCGCCTCCACTTCTCAATCGACCTTTTTCCTCAACCTATACCGCACAAATCTCTACTATCAAAGGGGAGTTGGTAGCGTCGCCTCCACTTCTCATTCCATCTTTTTCCCCAACCTATGCGGCACAAATCTCTACTATTAGAGGGAAGTTGGTAGCGTCGCCTTCATCTCTCATCCGGTTTTTTCTTGGACGTTCCCCTCCCCCTTTGATTTCCTATTGGTTTTTTTCTTATAACCTCAACCAATGCCGCACAAAAAAACATAAATACATTAACTTGGAATAATCTAAAACAAATTGATACCTTCCCAAATCACGTGCTAACTCATTCAAATCAACCTTACCAACATCTCAACTAAATCAAAACTTTCTTTATCTTTTCCTTCCCATACAACCATCAAATTAAATGTTATGAAAATTGATGTAAGGTATATATCAGACAAGATTCAGTACACGCTCGTTATAACGAATGCGCAATTAACTAGTGGCTTGTTAATCTGACAATTAGTTCAAGCGATAGGACCGGACGCCATGCACTATAGAGGTGAGCGAAGATATTTTTTCGCATCCGAAAGCGGCGGCAAATATTGTCCATCAATAGGGCATCGAGGGCAAAGTAGTCATCTATCAACGTCAACCGCTCATGTGCCCTCTTCTTATTCAGCACTCCATGATCCTTAAGCGATCCCTTGAAATTGAGTACATGCTCTTCTGCATGCTCCGCGCCCACAAGAACCGCCCACATCATCGCCGTTTCATCCTCCTAATCTTCCTCGTCGCACAAGTTGTTGGATGACTCAACGTACTGCTCGTACATGCACTCCATGCCTTAATTCATTGGTTCAAGCTTCAAAGAAGGGACAAAAAATAGCACTAGCATTTCACAAAACACTTGCCGGGCATGGTGACCCTCGTTGGGTCAAATGGTACCTGCACGACAGGCAGAGGAGAGGTGTGGACCGGCGGCGTAGGCAAACCGGCCTCGCGACCGAGTGGAGCAGCGGACACTGCGCAACTCCGGGAAGGGCTTGGCAGGCAGCCAGGGTGGTAGAGCGGTGGCATTGGCGAGTGAGAAAGCGGATGAAGAGAAAGAGTGAAGAGATAGAGACATGAGGTTCGGATGGGCTTTTGGGTGGGTCAGGGATGTCGAAGTCCTATGTGGTGTCGGTCCAGCCTGCCGCAAAGGTCCCCTAGTTCGCTTCTGGTTTACGGAAAAATGGACAAGCGGACTAGTCGGTGGACCGATGCGGGACGGCGCTAGATGGCAAACTGCTTCCGAACAACATGGTCCGGACATATGCGGGCAATTCGAGGGTCCGCTTTGAAGATGCCCTAAATTCAAACTTGAAATCTCAAGTGACTACTTTACACTTGATCTAGCTAAATTTATGTTTACATTTCAGCTTGAAGTCTTTATAGAGCGGCCCTATTTATAAGATTATTTTTTATGTCAGCTTGAGTAGCGTACCATATCTCTTGAAGCGATTTTCCTCATCTGCGTTTTCTACCTGTTTTTTTAAATTTAGTTTTATTATTCATGTTTTTTACATTAGTTCTTTAAAACTTTAACATTTGTTTTCTCCTCTTCAAGAAAAGTGTCCAATGCAATTTAATTTTTTTTTTTTGATTTTTTACATGTCTTTGGAAAATGTTCAATGCATATAAAAAAATTCTAAAGTTATTCTTACATTTTAAAAAACACTTTGAATATTTGTAAATACAAGTTGAACATTTTCTATATAAACAGCATGTAATTAATAATTTTTAGTACACATTAAATATTCTCTAAAACCATGATGAATATTTTCCAAAATACACATTATCATCTTTTTAATAATTATGTATTTAAAAATACAATGAGGACACACAATAATTATGCGTGATTGTGGTTTTCGATGGAGCTTGGGCGTCTCGATGCCGCCCTTGCAACCTGTGGGCGGTGTGTATCCCTATCGCATCGTCGCAGAGCAAATATTACTTGCTAGCAGATGCAAATATCCTGGTATAATAATAGTTCAAATATAAATATTACATCCGATGTAACCGGATGTTCAACACGTTTTTCAAATTCATTGATAGAAATTCAACGTTACTCGAGTCCAACAATGCAACAATATCCGCAAATATTGATCATCCAGACGCTGTGCCCCTTGAGCTCCATCTGATAATGTGTGAACGTGAATAACTTGCCCTCCGTTCAGTGGTACAATAAGGTAACACACCTGGGCTATACAAATCTGATGATTATGAAGTTGCAACATTGAGTGAATCAATGAATTAAACAACATGTGAAGCAACAGGAAGCAAAACTTACGATACCCATGATTGATGCGCCTGGTAGTCACCTTCTCTTTACATGTGCAATCGCGTTGTAATACTTCATGACGAAGTTTGAGATGGTGCTCCACCGATGTGCTAGCGACTTATGAAACTAGGATTACACATTTAGCCAAAGCACTGCAACCCCTTGCTTCATGCCTACAAGGTCTACACTTTTGGCCAACCAAACATCCTATAACAACTCACCGTCGATCACCAAGTACATGCCATCGTGATTGCTCCAAAGAGACAGCGAAAACATAAAACAAAAGCTCAATGGAATTTGTCCGAACACTTGTCGTACATGGTGTCCGGCATGGACGGTGTCGGCAGAGACGGAGGATACTTGACTACGAATGAATCCGGGGTGGACGCGCGTAGTCGAAGGAGGACATGCGTGTGCGCGCGGGGGGGGGGGGGGGTGTTCCGACAAGGTCTAGACGGTGTCCGGAGTGGTCAACGATGTTGGGTTAGGGGGACGGATGCAGGCACGGGGGAAGGACAAAGTGGTAGAAAAGTGATCCGAAAGAGAGGATTGTGAGGGACCGAGGTGTCGGAGTGCTACATGAAAGAGGTCCGGGCTCCCGCCAACCTCTCCGGTCTACAACGGTTTTATGGGAATTGAACACGCAAACGCATCCGTAGACATGCAACACCTTGTTTTTTTTAGGGAAACATAACCTTAGATTAAGCAAAGTCAGGTAGCTCATTCGCTATTACAGAGAGAATACAATCAGGAGGAGCATTCCTCCAGACCTGAGAAATGCCATCGCCTATAGCAGCCTTTGCAAGAGTGTGGACATCACGATTCGCCGTCCTTCTCCTCCACGTGATCTTGCATCCCACCCAGCCTCGCATAAGCGTTTTGACATCTTCCACAATTGGCCCAGCAACCGACAGATTCCTTGTCGTTGAGTTTGCCATACTAACTGCCTCCATGCAATCCATTTCGACGTGAACCCGTTGGATGCCCAACTCACGCCCAAAGACTAATGCCTGACGACAAGCCATCAACTCGACCAGCTCCGGTCTGGAACAGTTTGGGAAAGGTTGCGCCGACGCACCATGAAAAGCCCCCTCGTGATCTCTGGCCACCACACCACCGCCACCATTGCCGGATGCCAAAGAGACAGCGCCATCCGCATTCAGCTTGACCCAGTCAGTCTCCGGAGGCATCCACTTCTCAGGTGGGGGTTTAGCAACCACCCTCGTCTTCTTCATCACCGTCGCTGCCCATTCATCCATGAGTCCGGACACCTTAGCAGCCACTTCCTCAGGATTCTTAATCCGCACCCCATCGCGGTCCTCATTTCTCGCCAGCCAAAGTCCATATAGGCCCTGCATGGCCATCTCCTTCTCCTCGTCCCGAAGGCCCCCCATCCAGTTCCAGAGCCACCGGCCCACCTCGTGGTTAGATAGGGCGCCGTCCGGTGGAAAGGCAGCATGGACAGAGCGCAAGTCTGACAGCGCACTCCAGAACCGGCTCGAATGATGGCAGCTCCAGAAGCGGTGCAGCAATGTCTCCTCCCTTCCACAGCAGGGCAGAAAATACCCGGCTTGATCCGTCTTCGCAGCAGCTCAGACCCCGTGGCCAGCCCATTGCGAAGCAGTCTCCATGTATGCACTTTGATCTTATTCGGGACATGAGTACTCCACATGGCCAGCCAATTCCTATGGGAAGAGACCGAGGACGAAGATCCAGGGCTGTTCGACCGAGCCCTCCTCATAGACATGGCAAGATGGTAGGCAGACCAAACGGAGTAGATGTCGTCTTTGGTATAGTTCCAGGCAAGAAAATCATCTACACCCTGGCCTCCTATCGGGATTTGCTTGATGTCAGCAGCATCACTTGGGGTGAACATTGCGTCAACCTTTGTCTCGTTCCATGAGTTTCCATCAGGTGACAGCAGATCGGCAACGCGAGTCGTCCCCTGGATGAAAGTTTGGCCCAGTGGCCGCAAGCTGCTCCTCCGGGGGATCCAATTGTCGTGGTGAATATGGACCTTGGAGCCGTCTCCAATCCGCCACACAGCTCCTTCCCGCAGCAGGTCCCGACCATGTAGGATGCTCCGGAATGTGAAGGATCCGTTTGATGGGCACGTAGCATTCATAATTGAGGAATCTTTGAAATATCTTGCCTTCAGAACCCTAGCACAAAGCGAGTCCGGGGATTGCATAATTCGCCATGCTTGCTTGCCCAACAAAGCCTGGTTGAACACTTCAAAGTTCCGAAATCCCATCCCCCCCTCTCGCTTTGACAAACACATTTTGTCCCAGGCCACCCAGTGCACCTTGTTCTCACCATGAGCTGATCCCCACCAGAAGTTAGAGGAGATAGAAGTCAGGTTTCGGCACATTTTCTTTCACAATTGAAAATAGCTCATAGTGAAAGTCGGTGTCGCTTGCAGCCCAGATTTGGCAAGCACTTCTTTCGCAGCCTTTGACAGTCCTTGGCCCTTCCACCCCATCACTTTTCCTTTAGAACTCTCATGGATGTATTTAAAGGTGCCATCCTTAGATCGACCTACCGCCGTCGGTAGACCGAGATACTTCTCACTTAACGCTTCGGAGTGAATTCCAATTACTTCCTTCAACTCATTCTTGCGATCCTCCGGGCAACCCTTTCCAAAGAAAATGGATGACTTCTGTAAGTTCACCCTTTGCCCCGACGCGAGCTCGTAAGCCTGAAGAATGTTCCGGAGGGCCGCCAAGTTGCCCCGGGACCCTTCCAGAAAACAATACTGTCATCGGCGAAGAGAAGATGCGTCACATGGGGGCCAGTGCCTCCAAATGACACTCCACTAATCATTTTCTCCTGTTGTGCTCTCTTGAGAAGGGCAGAAAAGGCTTCCACACAAAGTAAGAACAAGTACGGCGATAGTGGGTCTCCTTGTCTGAGCCCCCGGGAAGGAAGAAAAAGCTCTAAAAGGCCACCATTGAGTTTTACAGCGAAGTGAGCAGACCTTACACACCGCATAATCATATCAATCCACCCCTGCACAAAGCCCAAACACCGCATCACCTGCTCCAGAAATGACCATTCAACCCGATCGTACGCCTTCATCATATCGAGCTTGACAGCACAGAGAGGTTTCTTCCTCCTCCTCTTGCGAATCGCATGAACACATTCATAAGCAACTAACACATTATCAGTGATGAGCCTCCCCGGTACAAACGCACTTTGTTCCTCAGATATCATAACAAGCAACACCCTCTTGAGTCTGTTAGCTAAAACCTTGGCGGCCATCTTGTATAAAACATTACAAAGACTAATGGGTCGGAACTGGGATAGCAACTCCGGAGAGTTTACCTTCAGGATCATCATGAGGGTTGTGTCATTAAAGGACTCCGGAGTTGCGCGTCCCATAGGGAAGTCGCGAACAGCCGCACACACATCATGTTTCAGTAGAGACCAGTGTCTCTGGTAGAAAAGCGCAGGCAGGCCGTCCGGCCCTGGCGCTTTCGTCACCCCCATCTGGAACAGAGCTTCTTCGATTTCCTCATCTGAGACAGCAGCAGTCAGATGTCCATTCATATCCTGGGTAACGACCCCCTCCAACAGCTCCAATATCCTGTCGGTCCCTGTGGACCCCTCAGAAGTGAACAAGTTGGCATAAAATGATGCGGCCATAGCACGCATACCCTCATTCGTGGTACATTTGCTACCATCCTCACGCTTTAAGCCCCGAACGGTGTTTTTCCTCCTTCTGTGACTGGCTCGGTTTTGAAAGTAGCACGTGTTTTGGTCACTCTCCCGCAGCCAGCCCACTCTAGATCTCTGTTTGTACATGATTTCCTCCCGTTCATAGAGCTCACGAAGCTGGCCCTCCAGGTCCCGGACCTCCAGTGAGGATCCAGAGACGAGCGCTCATTGCCTTGCATGCTCAAGATCTACCTTAAGCTTCTTAATTTGCCGTTGAACCGATCGAAAGACCGTGCGGCCCCAGTGCTGCAAGTCACCACACACTGATTTTAGTTTCTCGCCCATGCTCAAAGCACCCAAACCATTGTCAGCCACCTGGTTCCTCGCCTCGGTGATCATAGCATCGTATCCCTCGTGCTTGGTCCACATCTCCTCGTACATGAACCTCCGTGGCACATTCTGTCTGGTCTCAGGAGCCGTCTCCGTAGCCCGAACCAAAATAGCATTATGGTCAGATTCCTCAGTGATGATGTGTTCAACAGACGTGTGAGGAAACAAAGTCAAGAAACCATCACTGCACACAGCCCGGTCTAGCCTGACTTGGATGTTATCGGCTCCATCTCGTTTGTCATCCCATGTGAATGGATAGCCAAAATAACCCAAATCGGCCAGACCGCAATCAGCCAGACACTCTCTGAAATCGTCCATCTGCCTGAAACTTCGAATGTTACCACCATGCTGCTCAGTCAGTAGCAGTGCCTCGTTAAAATCTCCCACCACAATCCAGGGTTGATCCTCCTGACGTCGGAGATATCTCAACGCATCCCACGATTTTGATCGGAGTTCCATTTTTGGCTCCCCATAGAATCCAATGATTCTATAGGCCTTGCCCTCAAAAGCGACCGCGGCGTCAATGAAATATTGACACCAAGGCCGGACCGTCACCTGCACATTGTCACGCCACCACAGAGCAATACCACCACTTTTCCCTTTGCAACCAACGGCCACCCCCTCTCGAAACCCCAAACTCCAAAGCTCTAGCTGTCTTTTTTTTCACTCAAAAACACCACTGGTGGGTTGTACGGCCGTACCAGGTCCCTGAGCTCGCCAACTGTCGAGTCCAACCCCAATCCCCGACAGTTCCAGGCTAAAATATTCATTGCTCCCGGCGGCCCCGATCATCGGGGTCCGTCGATCCATCATTCTTCTCAACGATGCGGTCAAACACTGAAGACGTCTTGCGCCTTGTGTCGCGAATGATTCCATCATGAGTACCATGTCTGTCCAAATCTCCCTTTGCCACCCACACTTGCTTTGGCCCTCTTTTCCTGTTATCCAAGTTCCACCTTGAGAGGGACGAGCTGCCCGGCTGGTGTTCACCCTCCATCCGAGGCTTTCTAACATAGTGACCTTTACGTCTCATCCGCTCCCCATGCATAGCGGGTCTGCCATGCATAAAGGGTTCGCCCGCTCTGTCCTCTGCATGGGCCCGGTGGCCTTGGAATCTTTCCTCGTAACCATCAACAGCTTGTCCAAACCTGGAATTCTTGCCCTTCCTATTCCAGCTGCCCTCTCTCTCAGGTTCCCTGCTCCTGTAATTGCCTTGCTCAATCAGCCTGTCCCGAAGATCCCTCTCCTTCTTCTGTTCGAGCCCCCACCTAAGATCGTCACCACGAGCGTGATCCCGGCGGTCCTCGTCAGCTCTGGGAGCAGAGATGCCCTCCCTGTCATGTCCGTAGCTCCTGCCAGTGCGTGGAGCTGCAGAGGAGGTAAAAATCGGTGGATAAATTCCTTTTTGTAGGCACATCCCTCGAACGGAAGAAATCCTTCTTGTTATCAAAACCCTCAGCACCAAAAGAGCTTGCACGACTGGTACTACTACTTGCTGCTCCGCCGGTCGAGACATCTTTCCCAGTCGTATTTCTTCCTGGTGAGGCACGAAGCCACTCCCCCCAGTGAACAGATGCATCCTCGGGGGGGGGGGGGGGGGGGGGGGGGTTACAGATCCCACCTAAATGCACAAGTCTCCCACAATCAAAGCAGAAATGAGGGATTTTCTCGTAATGAAAATCAAACCATGTCCCTTCCATATCTTCCTTTGACTTCTTCAGATTGAAGCCGCGTATGAGGGGTTCAAACACTGAGATAGTTGTCCTAATCCGAAGGTGCTGGCCACGAGCAATGCCGTCATTGTCCGTGTCCACTCTCACCGCAGACCCCAACCAATTGCCAAGAGCTTTTCCAAATTTTTCAGTTCTTTTGTCCGGTGGTAAGTCACTCACACGAACCCAAATGTCAATCCTATCAAACACCATCTCCGATGGCCTCACAGCCCCTTCATAGTCTTTCATGATCAGCACAGAGAAATCAAACTGCCAAGGCCCATTCTGCAACACATGCTTCCAATCGCCCTCACAACCAAAGTGAACCACAAAAATATTTGATCCCATATCCCTGAACTTCGCCTCTTTATGCAAACTCCAAGCCCGGGGCAAGGTTCTCTCCAGGACAGATTTCTTCATTGGTTTTGAAGAACATACCTTCCCTACAGCCGACCACTTTGATGCCTTGGGATGACATTGATCAGCGTCTTCAAAAAACGAAGCCATCAGCCTCTTTGTCAAGGAGAGCCATCCCCCCATCCTCGCCGAGAGGCTAGATGCTGGATCCAGGGTCTTGCACTCCGCCGGTGACTTAGACGCCCCCCGGCCTGCTGATTCCCCAAGCTTCTTCATCGGAGTGGCCGCCGCCACCGCCAGCGACGAAACCCGGGGCCTTTGGCTCCCCGTCCCGGCAGTTGCCCCATCGCTCGCCTTCTCTGCCATGGCTCCGCCCCTGGCAGTCAGCAGCGTCGCCGACCCGCGTCCAGGCTGCGCCGTCGCAGTCCCAACCGCTGTCAGACCCGCGCCACCCCCAGCAGAAAACCCTAACCCTAGCGTTGGAGCACGTTCGCCCTGTGATCGCCCCCAACCGCCCTAGCGCTTTCCCTGTGGTGGACCCAAGTTATTTTAACCGATCATCACGCGTGTACCATGCAACACCTTGTTGAATGACGAAAAATGGTCGGACTTCTTGATCCGGCCGTTTGCGGGCGACGTAGAGTTTCAGGCCGGTCGAGCATCCACGAATCGGAGGACAGAACTCCCGATCGACACCACGTCGCACGTCGATGGAGCTACGTAACGTACGTGCTTTACCAGCCTAGCTACGGTTTTTTGTTCCATTCATTCATCAAGCTTTTTCAGGGGACCCGACGCGATGGACTCTGCACGCCACGCGCGCCCTGGCCCTGCACAGTTCACGCCATGGACTTTCACTGTGCGCCCTGCACGCGTGCGGTGGCTGGACCTGGATGGATGCCACCTACCCACGCGCCGCGCCCAGAAGCCTGGCGAACGAGGTGGGCTCACGGAACATGCATGCCGGCACGCACACGTACGCAGCAGCACTGTATACGCAGCCATACCACACATGCGCCGCGACTGTGTGCAGCCTGTGCAGCTACCTAGATGCTACTCCATGCTATAGCTACACATCCTATTCCCATAGGTCTCGAGTCTCGACCTGATTCTCGCTGCATCGAACGATCTGGGCCTGGGCGGCCTACGAAAGCAAAGCAGCAGAATGGAGGTGACTGGCGCCTTTGTCCCCTAGCTCGCTCGCTAGCTCCCTGCGGCTTCCATGCCCCTCTTTCCTGCCAGGCCGGCCGGCATGGGCGCTCCTTGGACGGCGCCTCATCCATCCATCCATGGCCGGTCGTTTGACGATGCGATCATGCGATTGCAGTATTTTTACCCCCCTCTATTGCCATGACGTACCCAGCCGGGCTGCGCTGCGCGTGTTCCGCGGGGAAGATGCATGGGCTTCTGGCTCTGATTCCGAGGGCTGGTTTCGTAAACAACATGCTCGGCTCGATCATGCATGGGCTGCTGGTTAGCTTCCTCCTCCATCACTTGCTGCTTCCATCACTTGCTGCTTATAATTTGCTAGTCAATCTGTTTCAAAAATAATTTGCTAGTCACATCAGATTCCATGTCACACTGAATCCTAATTTCGATGCACATGAGCAGCCAATAGAGAATCCAGGCCAGATATTATTGAGCAATTAATCATGTACACGTACATGTATATACTCCCTACGGCCGGGTTTGCAGGTCCGCGCAAGTTTCTTGGTCCTCAATTTGACTAACAAAAAGGTATTATATACCGTCAAAACTCAAAAACATATCATTAGGTTCATATTTGAATAAAGTTTGTAAACACACTTCTTCTTCGGTACAACCCCCCTAAACACAACAACGGCTGAGATCGTTCCGTACCCCTTCATAAAAAAAGGTAGGATCGTCCCAGCACATAAAAAGCCACCGCCCGTGCGACGAGGCTGTACCTGCCCGCGCGACGGGGCTGTACCCGCGCGACGGGGCTCTACGCCGACTACCCCGTAGACGCGTCCGTCCGCGTACGTACGACGACGACCAAAGAAAAAAAAACGACGTAACGTGACGAGCGACGTACTTGTGGCGACGTGGCGTCGGCTGGACGAAAAAAATAAGACGATGCGACGTGTGGGGACGGGCGGATCCATTTCTTCCGATAACGAACGTGATGACGGCCTGACGTTGCTGGCCGGCGGAGGCGGGTGTCGACGGCGTGAGGACGATGGCTGGTCGTAGCAGGCGTACTGCGCGGAGGGAGGCGGCGACGTAGATCGCGGGTGGGAGGCCATCTGGGCGACGGGAATGGAACGCGGCGGCAGCGCCAACGGAGCCTGGGCACGCGCGGCGGCAGCGGTAACGGCGCCGAGGCACGCGCGGCGGCCTGTTTGGGCGGCGACTCGGGCGAGGGCGACTTCACGCAGACGGGGGCCGACGTGGAGACGGCGTGGATGCGTTAGGGTTCAGGGTTGTGCCTTTTTTCCCCCTCCAACAACTGTGGACGCCAACGTCGAGATGTGCGGGCGTACGACAGCGACGTACGGCGACGGGTGCGGGTACGCGGGCGGGCGTACGTATAGCGACGGGTGCGGCATACGCGGGCGGGCGTATGACGTCGCGCGCCGACGTACGGCGTCTGGTGGGTATTCCTATACCTAATGTGAAATTACCATACTATCCACTATACGTTTTAGGGGGTTGTACCGAAGCACTCCCCTTCTAAACATATAATTTCGAGCCGATTTATGTGTGCATCAAGCGATGCATAGGCCTGAGGTGTTATTCTCTTTTTGAAAAAAAAGTAGTGTCGTATAACCCATTTTTTGTTGAAACACCAAACTACAATGCAGACGCTCATGCATGTGTGGAAACTTTGCTTTCCACTTGAAGAATAATCCACGTTAATGGGACATCAAAGTGTTTCCGTAGTGGACTGGGGATGCCATCACCTTTCTAACCATCAAACCAGTCGTTGGTTCTTGCATGTGTTTTTTTTATTCTAGTAAATCAATTATGCAAATATTAGAGCCAGCAGCAGGCAGATCAACTTTTGAATCATCATGAATATTGCACAAGTTCTCAATCATAACGTACTTGCGATATGTGGTGGCAGTGTATCCACTTGCAGCATTGTCCTGAATTCTTATTGTCATCTCGAGTAGATTCTCACCGTGGAAAGGAACAGAGATACTACTTCTTCTCTCCCCGGTTTATGCTGCGAAGAAGAGTTGGCAATGTTTGGGTGACTCGATACTCGAAACAGGAAGGAGAAAGGAATATGAATGGTTGGACGGTTTCAGGTGTCTTAGCCGGGAGGCTCCTTGTCCGTAAGGACCCGATCTTCTCAAGCATTTTTTATAGATCCGTGATCAAGGGCTTCAGCTCGAAACATGATGTAAAAGTGATCATAGCATAACCAAATTTAACACTTTTATCACCACCATGACAATAATCATTGTCGTAGTGCTTACACCACACACGAACCATTAACCCTACCTAAGATGGGTTGGCTAAGCAAACTGGCCACAGAAAGGTTGTTAGTCTGAGGCGGCCGATGACCTGCCATGGAAAAGGGGTACCAATCCATGATCTCTAAACACGACGGTGGGAAATATGTCTCGGATAGCCAAGTTAGGCCCACCTCGGGTTTCGTGTACTAGTCGGCAAATCTTAGGTATATATTGTTTTTAGTATTATGTTTGGTTCATTGCTACCACTATCACTTGGCACACTTAATTTCTTATCCCTGTGAACTACATGTAACAGATTCATATTCGTGTTTTTTTTTCATTTATCCTCTTCTTTTTTAGTCCGTGTACTTTTGGTTCGCTCGATGCCATCTTCTAGTATCAGCCATTGATCAATCACATTACCTAGTTTCATAAGGCATTGATCCGTTACATGTCATAATTTCATCCGATATCTCATCATTTGTATTGCCCCTTAAACCCCTTCCGCTCCGCATGCTGCATATATACTACTTCTGTCTTGGTTTACTAGTCCCCTTTGTATTCCGTGTCAAATTTTGACCTTCAATTTAACTAATAAAATGTTAATGCATGTCATAAAAATAATATAATTTAAAACTACATTGAAATAGGAATTCAACGATATTTTTTTAGTAACATGCATTAATATTTTGTTAGTTAAATCTCTAGTCAAAGTTCGGCACAAAATACAAAGGGGACTTATAAACCAGGACGGAGATAGTACTTTTCTTTGGCGAACCATGCATGCTACACATAAGACTAGCCACAGTGGGAGTAACTTCAGCAGTAACATCGAGTCCAACTCAGCAAATTTGCTTATGTGGCAGTGAGTTAATGAGGAGAGAAGTAGTTATAGTAACTTAGCTAGTTACTGTAACATCACATGTCCCAATGCAATATGAGTCTATAACCTAATAAATGAAGCTTTGCATGTTACCACACTTAGGCTGGTCATAGTGGGAGTAACATACGCAGTAACATAGATGCCACATAAGCAAAAATGGTGATGTGACAAGAAGTTAATGAGGAGAGAGGCAAATAGAGTAACATAATATGTTACCATCACATAGCGCTTCCCAATGCATAATGAGTCTACAAGGTAATAAATGAAGGCATCTATGTTACCACACCTATGACACTACCCACTATGAAGGTAGTAACATACACTAGTAATATATGTATGTTACTAGCCTAAGTTACTCTCCACTATGACTAACCTTATGTTACTACCCACTATGAAGATAGTAACATAGTCTAGGGATATGTGTATGTTACTCACCATTGTGACTAGTCTAAACCCATACGACATTGCTACTACCTAATACCTAGAGAAGAAATGACACCCATATCTCTCCGGGTATTTTGCACAAGCTGGCGAGTGCTCTAAAGAATTCATGCTGACGAACCCTTGTATTGCAAGCCAAGTTTGAGCCATGCCCTAGCAAGGCCGTAGATGAAATGATTGACCACATGGGTGCCATACAAAAATTGCAAACATACCATCAGAGACCCCGATGCAGCTGACGATTACTCCATACCGGCGGACCAAGTGACCAGAAATTCCACACGGCCGGTGGAAAAAGATGAGGAGATATAGACACGCACAGTGCTCACTCGCCACTAGCCACTCGATCAGTCGTTGCCATGACGCAAAAGCTTATAGAAATCAGATGCCATAAGACCATAAATACCATGCCGGCCAGGACCAAAGGTTGGTGCAGGGTCGAAGAGACCATCAACCAGGTCGCCTGACCATGAAAGGGTCTCTGAATCTCCATCCTCTCTAGCCTAGCCTAGGGCTGGACCAGTTTGGCACCGCTAGATATTAGCTAGCTAGCATCGGTTCATAAGGAGGTGTGGAGGCCAAAGGAAGCTCAGCAAGGAGACCTCAGACACCAAAGAAGAAGAAGAAGAAGAAGGTATGCATGGCTAGCTGAATGCTTTTGTTTTGTTCTTAGCTACTCTTCGTTCGTAGATCTTGTTCGACTGTTTCTTTATACCTAGCTGGTGACAGGAAGGTGAAGAAGCTCATCAAGATCGTTGATGGAAGAGGGCAGGGCTCTGAGGAGGATGTCTATCCCTACTCGCAGAAGCAGATCCGCCGATTTCCACAACTTTTCAGAAAGGGTTGGTCGTTTTGATGCAGGCATATCGACGAATCACATCGTCACAGCCGATGCCGTTAATTAATTAGCATTCCATGTCCCTGAGTTTAATTTCTACCTGTGATGGTTGTAGCGGAGACGGGATAAGATCAACGAGAAGCTGAAGGCACTTGAAGAGCTACTCCCAAACTGCACCAAGGTCCACGTAATGAACATGCCCCACCTTGGATGTTCTAGCTAGTAGTAGTACTATATCTCTTGCCGAGCTCTTCGCCTGATCCGTGGTCTCGTTGTTGATTTAATTAGACGGACAAGGTGTCAATGCTAGATGAAGCGATCGACTACCTGAAATCGCTCCAGCTGCAACTCCAGGTATTTTAAAAATCTGGAATCACATCATATCATATGTATATGATCAGGTTCATTATGCATGTAGAGTTATAGGCATGTTCTTTTATATGCTATCTATTCTTCTGCATCATGTGCATGGCTGGCCTGTCAAAATTAATTCGGATCTTCTCCCGAAATATCCCAGATCGATCTTCATGACCGAGCTGCATGCATGTGCGCTAAGTTAATTTTAATCTCAGGACGCAATGGATATCAACTAGTATAAATTAGGCATTATGCTTGTCAATGGTCATGTCATTTGTGTACATGTACAGATGCTGGTGATGGGGAAGGGGATGGCACCCGTGGTGCCTCCGGAGCTGCAGCAGTACATGCACTACATCACCACGGACCCCGCTGCCCAGCTGATGCAGATGCCTCCCTCGGAGCCGCCGCGGCCGTTCCAGATCACGCACGCCAACCCGCCGCAGCGGGAGTCGGATTTCCTCAGCCAGATGCAGAACCACCTGCACCCCTCCGACCAGCCTCAGATCAATTTCCTCAGGCCGCCGAAACTGCAGCTCTACACCCCGGTATGTGTATATGTGCTCCCTGAATATACATGTTTTATGCTGATTGATTCATCCATGTGTTTATGTCAACTGTTAACCACAGTTGAACGGCATTACTACTCATAATGCATGACTGGCTGATGAGAGGAATTTTTATCCATTGATCCGTAATGCATTCATGCAGGAACAGAGGGGAGTTGTAGGCAGCAGCAGTGGCCACAACGGCGGCTGGATCCCGGAGAGGAATTCCTCCTACAACTTTATGGAGTGATCGATGAGCTGCGTGAGCCACTGATGAAGAGATAATCGTAAGCAGTTTGCTAGCTAGTCCGAGAGACTGTTTCTCGTCTCTGAGAGGTACCCTACCCAAGGGGAGTGATGAATGTGATGTAGTTAACTTGCTAGTTGTGTCTAATTTCATCAAATAAAAAGACCTGTGTGATCTTGCTTGCTTCGATCTATCCTCATCTCCGGCATCCTGCCTGCGTGCATGATTGGGCTGATTAACAGAGCTTTTTTATGTGCTATAACCTCTGTGAGCAAACATGGCTATCACAGGCAGGGATAGCATGCAGTCGTTGCATTTTTGATCCAATTAATCTTCAGCGAGGAGATGCATGAGAGTTATCAGGAGACATGCTTCTGCAAGCTAACATGCTTTTGCCGGGAATTCAAAAGACACATCACACATGCATCTACATCTGAGACTGTAGAGTCGCAATTCAAAGCCAGCATGTGCATTCGTGTGCTTTGCGTTCATGGACTAGATACTAGATAGCATACTTTTGTATGCATCCAATGACTGGCCCCACAACCTCACCGAATCTTTCAGCTTCCATTCTTCTGCAAGCCTGCGGGTACAGGTATGTTGCAGCACTAAAGTTGAGGGTCATGTAAGCAGAACCTTTGGCACCACTCCAGGCCCATGCCGTCAGGTAGCATGGGCAAGATTGGTAGCAGTGGACTGCTCCAAGGCCAAATATGTCAGCACTAATGTTGTATGCTCCTGCTAGTTATTGGCCGTAGCTTAAAAAGAAAAGAAAAAAGTCGGTTCTAGTTGCACATTTTTTCTTTTCAAAACTCAAATATGCAACTTCAGTAAAGAAAACGGATTTGCTACTAGGCAGCTTAGAATTGCAATTTCTCGGTTGGCCATCAAGACCGTTCAATCTGAGCTAGAAGTGCATGCATTTTTTTTCTAGAGTGTCGATCGTGCTTTATTAATTCATTGATGAAAGTACACTAGATAGTAATAATTGAAACAAACATTGACAACGAATATCCTCGATAAAACCAAAAGAGCTCCATCAATTATCTTCAGAGAGTCAGCGTTACTAGATCAGCCCTTCGTATTGTTCATCCATGTATGTGGTGACCAAAACTATAGATAACCAAGCATGCAATCGTTATGGATTTTGAAAAAGCCACATGATTTGCCCACCCCAAGAGGTTGGAACATAAGGTTGTCGAACGCACTATGGCCAAGGACATGACCCTCACAAGATACCCAAAGCTATCCAAAGTACAAAATTTTGATAGGTGATGACCTTAGTGGGTGTGGGCTCGGCTTCACAACATCTCAAATCCAATGATACCTCACATCAATGTGCTTGGTCCGAGAGTGAAAATTTTAATTACTGGCTAGACGAATAACACTTCTACTTCCACAAAATAGAGACCATACTTCTCTTGCCTCATGCCGAGATCTTGCGGGAAGTTCTTCATCCACAACATTTCATTTTAAGCATAACTGCATCTATGTAATCATTTTTTGTCATTTTAAAACATGTTTATGCAATTTTGATTGCCATGACACAACTCACACTTCATAGGTCACCAGCTATCTGGCAGTTGACTAGCTAAAATCCCTATCACTATCAGCTATCCAGCGGCTAACTTCCTAAAATCACTATCACCAGAATAATTTGCATCACCTAGCCTTGTAGTACAGGATCGTCAATTACAAAGCATAAACACGATCCTTGAGATACTTAATAGCCACAATTGTAGGGGGATGGTTGTAACCCTTTTCAATAAGTAAGAGTAGAGACCCCAACGAGTAGAAGAAGGAATTGATGCGTTAAAAATAGATAGGAATAACTACAAGGTGTTGAATAATGTCATAGTGGTATGTTTGATGATTTGGATTCTTGCAATTAATTGAATAACAACAAATTTAAACTGGATTCACATGAAACCTAATCCTCAATTCTAGATGGCTTCTTGGTGGTTGGTGGGAGGAATGGAGATATGGAATTCATGACCTTGGACTGGGTGATGTATGTGTGGCGATTAGGGTTTGAAGGGATTATAAATCCACATTGCTTCCTCATTCTCCATTGATCTTGATCCACCCTCACATCCAAGGGCTCCCAAACGTGAATGAGACGCCCCATAGACTTTCCTTATCTCCCATGACTTATATGGAAACAAGTATCACAAAAAATGGAGATTGGATGAGGACGTTTACACCATTTTTTGTGTTTCTATGTGCTTAGTACGGGCACCGGTATGCCTATGTTTGGTTGTATTGTTGCACGTATTGATCCACTAGTAGAAAACGGGCCATTTGTCCCGGTTCCAGAGGCCCATTAGCCCCGATTCTGGAACTGGGACTAAAGGGTCGAGATTAAAGCCCAACACCTTGAGTCTCGGTGAGGGAGTCCTGGACTAGGGGGTGTCCGGATAGCCGGACTATCGATGTCCGCCGGACTCCAAGACTACGAAGATACAAGATTGAAGACTCCGGCTCGTGTCCGGATGGTACTTTACTTGGCGTGGAAGGCAAGCTTGGCGATACGGATACGTAGATCTCCTACCATTGTAACCGACTCTGTGTAACCCTAGCCCTCTCCGGTATCTATATAAACCGGAGGGCTTTAGTCCGTAGGACAACATACAATCATACCATAGGCTAGCTTCTAGGGTTTAGCCTCCTTGATCTCGTGGTAGATCTACTCTTGTACTACCCATATCATCAATATTAATCAAGCAGGACGTAGGGTTTTACCTCCATCGAGAGCGCCCGAACCTGGGTAAAAACATCGTGTCCCTCGTCTCCTGTTACCATCCACCTAGACGCACAGTTCGGGACCCCCTACCCGAGATCCGCCGGTTTTGACACCGACATTGGTGCTTTCATTGAGAGTTCCTCTGTGTCGTCACCGATAGGCTTGATGGCATCTTCAACCTGCAACGCTGTCCAGGGTGAGACTTTTCTCCCCGGACAGATCTTCGTATTCGGCGGCTTTGCCCTGCGGTCCAATTCGCTTGGCCATCTGGAGCAAATCGAAAGCTACGCCCCTGGCCATCAGGTCAGATTTGGAAGCTTAAACTTCACGGCCGATGTCCGCGGAGACTTGATCTTCGACGGACTCGAGCCACAGCCAAGCGCGCTGCACTGTGACGATGGGCATGATCTAGCTCTGCCGCCGAACAGTGCCTTGGTGGCCGCACACGGATCCGCTTCGACCATTAGCCCGGAGCCGATCGCCCAGATCGAGGGTCGGTGGATAGACGCCGCCCTGGGGGCTTCAACATCCACGGCGATGGAGCCGAACACTAATCTTGTCCCCTGCGAAACTCATGATTCCGAGGCGCCGGACTCCTCGCCGGACTCCGAACCTCCCGCGCCCCTACCAATCGATCCAGATTGGGCGCCGGTTATGGAATTCACCGCCGCGGACATCTTCCAATGCTCGCCTTTCGGCGATATCTTAAATTCACTAAAGCATCTCTCGTTATCAGGAGAGTCCTGGCCGGATTATGGCCAGGATGGTTGGGATGCGGACGACGAAGAAATTCAGCGCCCACCCACCACCCACTTTGTAGCCACTGTCGACGATCTAACCGACATGCTAGACTACGACTCCGAAGACATCAACGCTATGGACGACGATGTCGGAGACGAACCAGCGCCCACGGGGCACTGGAAGGCCACCTCATCATATGACGTATACATGGTGGATACCCCAAAAGAGGGGGACGGCGAAGAAACAGTGGAGGCAGATCCCTTAAAGAAACAGCCCAAGCGCCGGAGTCAGCGGCGCCGCTCTAAATCTCGCCACAGCAAGAATGGAGATTCCGACACAGGAGATAATAATACTCTAGAGAGTGCCGAAGACAATCCCCTCCGGCAAGACTCAGCGCAGGAGGATGCAGAAGCAAGCCCCCATGAGAGGGCGGCAGACGAAGAGGTTGAGGATCGTAATTATATGCCTCCCTCCAAAGACGAAGCAAGCCTCAACGATGACGAATTCGTCGTACCCGAGGATCCCGTCGAACAAGAGCGCTTCAAGCGCAGGCTTATCGCCACAGCAAACAGCCTAAAGAAAAAGCAGCAGCAGCTTCAAGCTGATCAGGACCTGCTGGCCGATCGATGGACCGAAGTCCTCGCGGCCGAAGAGTATAAACTCGAACGTCCCTCTAAAAGTTACCCAAAACGCAAGCTGCTCCCCCGATTAGAGGAGGAAGCACACGTACATCCATCACCAGCGCACGATATGGCTGACCGACCACCCCGTGGTCGTGACAGAGAGGAATCCAGGCCCCCAGCCAAGACTATACCCCGGCATCACTCCAAAAGTACGAAGCCAAGAGGGAACGCGCCGGACTTGCGAGACATATTGGAGGACAAAGCAAGGCAATCCAGATCCATCTATGGATCACGTGGGCGCCCTACGACCCATGACGAATACCGTCGTGCCGGATACAATAACCCCGGCCGGGCCGAACACAGCAGACAGCGCTCTCTCGAGCTGCGTCGCGATATCGCTCAATACAGGGGCGCCGCACACCCGTTATGCTTCACCGACGAAGTAATGGATCATCAGATCCCCGAAGGGTTTAAACCCGTAAACATCGAATCTTACGATGGCACAACAGACCCCGCGGTGTGGATCGAAGACTATCTTCTCCACATCCATATGGCCCGCGGCGACGATCTCCACGCCATAAAGTACCTCCCACTCAAGCTTAGAGGACCAGCTCGGCATTGGCTTAACAGCTTGCCCGCAGAGTCAATTGGGTGTTGGAAGGACCTGGAGGCCGCATTCCTTGATAACTTCCAAGGCACATATGTGCGCCCACCAGACGCTGATGACCTAAGCCACATAATTCAGCAGCCAGACGAATCGGCCAGACAATTCTGGACACGGTTCTTGACGAAGAAAAATCAAATCGTCGATTGTCCGGACGCAGAGGCCCTTGCAGCCTTCAAACATAACATCCGGGACGAATGGCTAGCCCGGCACCTGGGGCAGGAAAAGCCGAAATCCATGGCAGCCCTCACATCGTTAATGACCCGCTTTTGTGCGGGAGAGGACAGCTGGCTAGCCCGCAGCAACAATCTCCGTAAAAATTCTGGCAGTCCGGATACTAAGGGCAACAACGGCAGGTCACGTCGAAACAAAAACAAGCGCCGAATTAATGGCGACGATAAGGAGGATACGGCGGTCAATGCCAGATTCCGAGGCTCTAAACCCGGTCAACGGAAGAAGCCATTTAAAAGAACCATTCCGGGTCCGTCCAACTTGGACCGAAT
This sequence comes from Triticum timopheevii, assembly GCA_963921465.1. Lineage (NCBI taxonomy): Eukaryota > Viridiplantae > Streptophyta > Magnoliopsida > Poales > Poaceae > Triticum > Triticum timopheevii. The sequence continues at coordinate 570,868,967 of OY997264.1, forward strand.
ACTCGACCGCTCATGCCAGATACATGGCACCTCTGAAAAGCCAGCTAACCACACCAATAGAGATTGCTGGGTGTTCAAGCAGGCCGGCAAGTTAATTGCCGAAAACAATGACAAGGGGCTAAATAGTGACGACGAGGAAGAGACCCGGCCGCCGAAAAACAAAGGACAGAAGGGTTTTCCCCCACAAGTACGGACGGTGAATATGATATACGCGACCCATATACCCAAGCGGGAGAGGAAACGCGCACTAAGGGACGTCTATGCGATGGAGCCAGTCGCCCCAAAGTTCAACCCATGGTCCTCTTGTCCGATCACTTTCGATCGAAGAGACCATCCGACCAGCATATGCCATGGCGGATTCGCCACATTGGTCTTAGACCCAATCGTCGATGGGTTCCACCTCACAAGAGTCCTGATGGACGGCGGCAGTAGCCTGAACCTGCTTTATCAGGATACAGTGCGCAAAATGGGCATAGACCCATCAAGGATTAAACCTACAAAGACAACCTTCAAAGGTGTCATACCAGGAGTGGAAGCCAACTGCACAGGCTCAGTCACACTGGAAGTGGTCTTTGGATCCCCGGATAATTTCCGAAGCAAAGAGTTAATCTTCGACATAGTCCCGTTTCGCAGCGGCTATCACGCTCTACTCGGGCGAACCGCGTTTGCCAAATTCAACGCGGTGCCGCACTATGCATACCTAAAGCTCAAGATGCCAGGCCCTCGTGGAGTCATCACGGTCAATGGGAATATGGAACGCTCCCTCCGTACGGAGGAACATACAGCGGCTCTCGCGGCAGAAGTACAGAGCAGCCTTCTAAGGCAATTCTCGAGTCCGGCCGTTAAATGGCCGGATACAGCAAAGCGCGCCCGGAGCAATGCCAACCAAGACCAACTGGCGTGATCAGAGCACGCGTAGCAATGCAGCCCCAACCCTCGCCCGCGAATGATCGCAAGAATAACACTCCGCGTACATCATTACGCTTTGGAGATTCCATGGGCACAGGGGAGGGGGCACGATCACAACGGACCCAGAGTGTGGTTCGACCACACCAGGGGCTCGCAAATGTGCCTCTCTTATTATTATTATTTTTCTTCTTTTTTGTACACAGGACTCTGTTAACCAGAAGCCCTGTCCGGCGGTGAACTTGCCGAACTCATGATGCAACAGTCAGGGACTTAAGAAGGCCGCGTCGAACACTCAGGTGGTCTCAATTACGAGCATTAAATTCAATTATATACACCAAATCCGCAGCTCATCCCTGGAGGGGGACATGTTTATTTAGTCCAAATCCCTTGCTTACCGCACTATTTGTATCAGTCCGCTCTACTAGCAGACTTTTTCTTTCATTAATAATGCAGCACCTTTATGATCGCAATTGCATTACATTATATATATATATATATGCTCATTATATGACATCTGGCACCCGTATAATACACCAGGGGCTTATGTTCCCCACTCTATGGTGTGATAAAGTCCGAACACTTTCACAAGTGCGGCACCCCGAACTTATAGCATTATATGAATCGGCTCCGAATCATGTCTTGGGTCAATAGTTGGGTTTGCCCGGCTCCCACGTTTTGGTGCCTTACATTCCGTTCTGTCGGCTAAGGTGGCACTGGGAGAACCACTGTGATTGCGCCCCGGTTGAGCCGGGTTAACGCCTCATTGGAGAAAGCTAAAACTGACTGGCATGATAAGGCGAGAGACTGGTCGCTGTTCGAGAGGTTTTTTTTCGGGTCCTTAAAGACTCACGCCGCTTCGAGCGAAGTTCCGGATGATGTCCGATGAAGGCGTGGATAGCGCCCCGGATTCGGTCTTCTGAATACCAGGGGCTTCGCCGAAATTTAAAATTATAGAATTCTATGGCTAAGTGAGAGTGTTCAAGCATTATAAGTCTGGTGCCTTGTTCGTCGTGTTGAGCGCCTCCCTAGATGGACCCAAAAATGGGAACAAGAGTGCTCAAGTTTATCCCGAACACCCCAGCACTTGTGGCTTGGGGGCTGAAGCTAACGACTTGCCATCTCTCAGATTTTATAAACGGCCGCACAGAAGGTAATATTTTAAATTAAACAAGCGTTGCTCATGGCGCATATGAACGAAGTTTTCAGCGCACAGGATAAATAAACAGCGAGTTCACTCAAAGATTACATTTCGGGAGCACTCATCTGCAATATTGCAGGCTCCCTTCAGGAAAATTTTATAATACTCCTCCGGCATGCGATACTCCTTGCCCGGTGGCGGTGGGTCCGTGAGAAGCTTCTCCGCATCCAATTTGCCCCATTGCACCTTTATGCGGGCAAGGGCCCGACGAGCACCTTCGATACAAGCAGAGCGCTTGACTACATCCAGTCTAGGGCATGCATCCACCAGCCGCCGCACGAGGCCAAAGTAGCTACCAGGCATGGCCTGTCCAGGCCACAGCCGGACTATGAGGCCCTTCATGGCCTCCTCAGCTACCTTGTGGAGTTCGACCAGCTGCTTCAGCTGGTCGCTTGGGGGCACCGGATGGCCGGCCTCAGTATACTGAGACCAGAAGACCTTCTCCGTCGAGCTCCCCTCCTCGCCACGATAGAATGCGGCGGCATCAGACGCACTACGCGGCAGATCTGCAAACGCCCCTGGAGAGCTCCGAATTCGGGTAAGTGTCAGGTAGTTCACATTAACATGCCTGCTTTGCATGAAAAATGCCTTACCCGCCGCTATCTTCTTTATGTCCTCAACCTCCTGAAGGGCCTTATGGGCCTCGGCCTTGGCGGACTTGGCACTTTCGAGAGCCGAGGCAAGCTCGGACTCTCGAGTCTTGGAGTCACGCTCCAAACTCTCATGTTTTTCCATGAGAACCTGGAGCTCTTGCCGAACTTCCGCCACACGTGCCTCTTGCTTTTCTCGCTCAGCACGTTCCGCGGCCGCATTGCGTTCGGCCGCGGACACAGCATCCTTCAGGGTTGCCACCTTGTTAGTGGCCCCTGCAATGCACATATTATCCTTGTTAATTTTATTTGCAACCAAAATCCTTTTCTGTAAGGTACTTATTCAAAGAGGTGTTACTCACCTTCTTTTTCCTCGAGCTGCTTCTTTGCGTGGCCGAGCTCTTGCTCGGACCGCTCGAGTTCCTTCTTCAGCACGTCAACCTCCGCCGTTAGTGCGGCAGAGGTCAGCAGTGCAGCCTGCAAACCCATATTGACATATTTTAGGCAACCCTGCGTATATCTTGTTATAGATCCTTAGTCCATCTTTTCTTTCCGAACACCGAACTAAGCATCAGGGGCTACTGTCTATGCGGTATTACATTACATAATTTTAACTTTTTTACCTCAAAGCCTATTAAAAGGCTGCTGCAGGCTTCGGTCAGCCCGCTCTTAGCGAGCTGAACCTTCTCAATCACCGCACTCATGATAGTGCGGTGTTCTTCCTTGATGGAAGCGCCTTTAAGCGCCTCCAGCAGGTTGTCCGGCGCCTCCGGTTGGACGGAGGCCGCCGGCGTCACGGTCCTGCCCTTCTTTCGAAGGGGCCGCTTGCCGGACTCTGGAACCACTGCGGGTTCCGATGTAGAGTCCGGCACGAAGTCCGGGGGGTTGCCTGACGGCGCCTCCGGAGCCTCCTCCTGATGGGTCCCTCTCTGGGATCCCACCTCGACGTCCTCGTTGGCGCGTGGGGTGGAGGCAGTCGGGATGGAATTCACATCCGACGAGGCCAATGACCCGCTCGATGAGTCGGGGAGATCATCATTGGTCGGACTACAGGCAGAATGCAGCGTTAGAAGGATACTGCACGACATAAAAGAAATTACACATCAAGGATCCGGATACTTACGATCTTGCCGGACGCCTGGCCCTTGGAGGCCGCTCATCCTCACCAACGCTGATGTTGGCGGAACTGTCCGGGGGGATAGTTCTCCCCCTCTTGGACCCTTCTGCCCCCCCGATGGGGGAAGCCTTCCTTTTCTTCTCTCCCTCCTCCGGGAGAGAGTACTCCTCCTCGTCTTCGGGAGAGGAGTCCTCATCGTCGTCAGACGCCTGATTGCGGGAACTCTTTCGAGTCCCCGCAGCCACCTTCTTGGCCTTCTTCTCCGGCACCATGTGCGGTGCCGGAACCAGCAGCCCTGTTAAGCGGGCGTTCGCTGGGTCTTCTGGCATGGGAGCCGGGCTGATGAGCAGCTTGGCCTTCTCCATCCATTCCTGTCAAAGGAAGAGGCAGAATGAGACCTCACTAGAGTCAATCTAATTATCTCAAGTGTCCCGTAATGGGGTTGAATCACTTACCTCGTCAGTTGGATGCTGCGAGCTGAATCCGCGGTCTTCGGTCGCGGACGCGGGGGCTTCAGCGCCCTTGAACAGCACCCTCCAGGCGCCTTCGTATGTTGTATCAAAGAGCCCGCTTAGCGCCTGGTGCTGTTCCGAATTGAACTCCCACAAATTAAATGCCCGTTCTTGGCATGGGAGGATCCGCCGGATGAGCATGACTTGGACCACATCGACGAGCCTGAGCCTATTGCTCACCATCTTCTTGATACATGCTCGGAGTCCCGTCACCTCCACCGGATTCCCCCACTGCAAGCCCTTCTCTTTCCAGGAGGTGAGCTGCGTGGGGATGCCAGATCTAAACTTGGGGGCCGCCGCCCATGTGGATTTGCGCGGCTCGGTGATGTAGAACCACCCCGATTGCCACCCCTTGACGGAGTCCACGAAGGTCCCTTCTAGCCAAGGGACGTTGGGCAATTTGCCCAACATGGCGCCTCCGCATTCCGCTTGCGTACCCTTTACAACCTTCGGCTTGACGTTGAAGGTCTTGAGCCACAGGCCAAAGTGGGGCCGGATGCAGAGGAAAGCCTCGCACACGACGATAAACACCGAGATATTGAGGATAAAGTTCGGCGCCAGATCGTGGAAATCCAGGCCGTAGTAAAACATGAGCCCCCGGACAAATGGATGGAGCGGAAAGCCCAGTCCGCGGAGGAAGTGGGGGAGAAAGACGACCCTCTCATGAGGCCTGGGGGTAGGGATGAGCTGCCCCTCGTCGGGCAGCCGATGCGCGATATCGCCGGAAAGGTATCCGGCGTTGCGTAGCTTGGTGATGTCCTCCTCCTTGACGGTGGAGGCTAACCATTTACCTCCCGCTCCGGACATATTCGGAGAAGGTCGAGGAGAGATGCGCGAGTTCGGGCGTTGGAGCTTGAGTTCGCGGGGATGGATAAGCAAAGGAGGAAGAAGGCGTAGGTGAGAAGGTGAATCCTTATCCCTTATATATAGGCGGACAAAACTATGCGTCCCCCACCAGCCTGGTAAAACTCGCTTATCTCCCAGGCGCCACTATCAATGGCGCGGTTGGGTTACCCACGCACGTATTGATGAGAATCCCGGAATAAGGGGAACACGATCTCTGCTTCGACAAGACGTGCCAAGGAAACCGCTTCGCTAAACATGCTGAGGTGGTATGGTAATTCAAACAAAGGCCTGGTGGCGGTGTGATGTCACGCCGCATAATACGTCAGCAGATTGAACTAAGTGTACATTTTATTCTCTCTACGGTGGAATGTGGAATTTATTTTGCAGAGCCGGACACTATCCTGGTGTTCATGATCTTCTCTGGATTATTCAAGGGAGGAACCTGCCTTGCAATGCCGAACATTATGCACGCCGGACTTATCGTCATTGAAGACTGGTTCAGGGGCTACTGAGGGAGTCCTGGACTAGGGGGTGTCCGGATAGCCGGACTATCGATGTCCACCGGACTCCAAGACTACGAAGATACAAGATTGAAGACTCCGGCTCGTGTCCGGATGGTACTTTACTTGGCGTGGAAGGCAAGCTTGGCGATACGGATACGTAGATCTCCTACCATTGTAACCGACTCTGTGTAACCCTAGCCCTCTCCGGTATCTATATAAACCGGAGGGCTTTAGTCCGTAGGACAACATACAATCATACCATAGGCTAGCTTCTAGGGTTTAGCCTCCTTGATCTCGTGGTAGATCTACTCTTGTACTACCCATATCATCAATATTAATCAAGCAGGACGTAGGGTTTTACCTCCATCGAGAGCGCCCGAACCTGGGTAAAAACATCGTGTCCCTCGTCTCCTGTTACCATCCACCTAGACGCACAGTTCGGGACCCCCTACCCGAGATCCGCCGGTTTTGACACCGACACTCGGTTCGCTTACGAATCGGGACAGATGGTGCTCCACGTGGTCGCTGCGGCGAGCCCAGGCAGGAGGGCCTTTAGCCCTGGTTGGTAACACCAACTGGGACCAAATGGCATCCACGTGTCACCAGCTCAAGAGCTGGGGTTTTTGTTTTTTTAAGGGGGGGGGGGGGGGTTAGGGGGTTTTGGAGGGTTAATTTAGGGGTTTCATATATTGTGTTAGCTAGCTAATAGCTAGAGAGAAGTGACCTCTCTTATCTCCATGCTTGGTCGACGCTAGCTACCATACATATAGAGAGAACTCGACACACTAGCTAGTAAGAAAATGAAGGAACCATTAAGTACACAAGATCATCATGAACATATGCGGAGAGAAGTGATCGACCTCTCTTTCTCCGCGAGATTGGTCGAATAACAAGTTTCCATATATCTATCCGACACTACTAGCTACATATATACAATATAAGATCTCTTACAAACCCTAACATCTAAGATCTATTTGAACTTCCACATGGTATTCTCCATCTTTATTTATGACGTGGTCCAGAAAGAATCCCGCCAATTCCTCTTGAATTGCTCGTATGCGATCATGTGGTAGGAGTTCATCCCGCATCTCCCACATCTAATTTAAAGAAGTGGGTCAATACATGTATATGAATGAAACTCAACACAAATGATGATGGTAATAAAATAAAATTGTGAATTTTTTGTTTACGTACATCAAAATCTTCTTTAGAGTAGCCCCGCTTAGATTTCGTCGAGTTGTAGATGAACTCACAAACGTAGTATCCACAAAAATCATTCATGTCTTCCTTCCACAAGCACTTTACAAGAAATAGATTTCAATCAAACTGATAATCAAGCATGCCTAATAGCTAGAATCAATGGGAGATGCTCGGAACTAGCTAGTAGTACTTACTTTCGGGTTTGTAAATCGCAGCTCCTTCGGCAGTGGCGGAACAATTGCAGTGAATGATGACCCACAAGTATAGGGGATCTATCATAGTCCTTTCGATAAGTAAGAGTGTCGAACCCAACGAGGAGCAGAAGGAAATGGACAAGCAGTAAGGTATTCTCTGCAAGCACTGAAATTATCGGTAACAGATAGTTTTATGATAAGGTAATTCATAACGGGTAACAAGTAACAAAAGTAACTAAGGTGCAGCCCTTTTTGTAGCGAAGGACAAGCCTGGACAAACTCTTATATAAAGCAAAGCGCTCCCGAGGACACATGGTAATTATTGTCAAGCTAGTTTTCATTATGCTCATATGAATCGTGTTCGTTACTTTGATAATTTTATATGTGGGTGGACCGGTGCTTGGGTACTGCCCTTCCTTGGACAAGCATCCCACTTATGATTAACCCCCCTCGCAATCATCCACAACTATGAAAGAAGAATTAAGGTAAACCTAACCATAGCATGAAACATATGGATCCAAATCAGCCCCTTATGAAGCAACGCATAAACTAGGATTTAAGCTTCTGTCTCTCTAGCAACCCATCATCTACTTATTACTTCTCAATGCCTTCCCCTAGGCCCAAATCATGGTGAAGTGTCATGTAGTCAACGTTCACATAACACCACTAGAGGATAGACAACATACATCTCATCAAAATATCGAACAAATACCAAATTCACATGACTACTTGTAACAAGACTTCTCCCATGTCCTCGGGAACAAATGTAACTACTCACAAATGATATTCATGTTCATAATCAGAGGGGTATTAATATGCATTAAGGATCTGAACATATGATCTTCCACCGAATAAACCAACTAGCATCAACTACAAGGAGTAATCAACACTACTAGCAACCCACATGTACCAATCTGAGGTTTTGAGACAAAGATCGGATACAAGAGATGAACTAGGGTTTGAGAGGAGATGGTCCTGGTGAAGATGTTGATGGAGATTGACCCCCTCTCGATGAGAGGATCGATGGTGATGACGATGGCGACGATCCCCCCTCCTGGAGGGATGTTTCCCCAGCAGAATGGCTCCGCCAGAGCCCTAGATTGGTCCTGCCCAGGTTCCTCCTCGAGACGGCGGCGCTTCGTCCCGAAAGCTTCCTTATGATTGTTTCCAGGGCAAAAGACACCATATAGCAGAAGATGGGCATCGGGGGCCTGCCAGGTGGCCCACGAGGCGGCGGGGGCACCCTCCACCCTCGTGGCTGGTGGGTGGCCCTCCTCTAGTGCTTTCTTCGCCCAATATTTTTAATATATTCCAAAACTGACTTTCGTGAAGTTTCAGGACTTTTGGAGTTGTGCGAAACAGGTCTCTAATATTTTCTCCTTTTCCAGCCCAGAATTTCAGCTGCCGGCATTCTCCCTCTTCGTGTAAACCTTATAAAATAAGAGAGAAAAGGCATAAGTATTGTGACATAAAATGTAGTAACAACCCATAATGCAATAAATATAGATATAAAGGCATGATGCAAAATTGACGTATCAACTCCCCCAAGCTTAGACCTCGCTTGTCCTCAAGCGAAAGCCGATATCGAAAAATATGTCCACATGTTTAGAGACAGAGGTGTTGATAAAATAAAATACGGACATGAGGGCATCATGATCATTCTTAGAACAACAACATATATATTGTCATATGATTCCTTATTGTAAATTAACAATCTATTCACAATGTAAAGTATGAATCAGAAACTTCATTGAAAACTAACAAACTATGATCTTAGTCATTGAAGCAATTGCAATTTATCATAACATCGGAAAGAGTCAATATAAGAGCTTTTCAGCAAGTCCACATACTCAACTATCCTTTAATCTTTCACAATTGCTAACACTCACGTGATATTTATGGGTATGAAGTTTCAATTGGACACAGAGAAAGATAGGGGCCTACAGTTTCGCCTCCCAACCTTTTACCTCAAGGGTAATGTCAACAATAATAATTTATGAAAACCTACATCCAAGTGGATATATATATCAGGATCTTTCCAACACATAGTGCTTGCGAAAGGATAAAGTGTAAAAAGGAAAGGTGAAGATCACCATGACTCCTGTATGAGGGTAGAAGGTAAAAATAAAATATAGGCCCTTCACAGACGGAAGCAGGGGTTGTCATGCACTTTTATGGTTGGATGCACAAAATATTAATGCAAAAGAATGTCACTTTATATTGCCACTTGTGATAGGGACCTTTATTATGCAGTCCGTCGCTTTTATTTCTTCCATATCACGAGCTCGTATAAAGCTTAATTTCTTCACACTAATAGATCATACATATTTAGAGAGCAATTTTTATTGCTTGCACCGATGACAACTTACTTGAAGGATCTTACTCAATCCATAGGTAGGTATGGTGGACTCTCATGGAAAAACTGGGTTTAGGGATGTTTGGAAGCACAAGTAGTATCTCTACTTGGTGGAAATAATTTGGCTAGCATGAGGGGGGAAGGCAAGCTCAACATGTTGGATGACCCATCACAATATAACTTTTTCAGATATAAGAAAACATAACTCATTACATGTCTTCCTTATCCAACATCAATTTCTTAGCATGTCATATTTTAATGAGTGCTCACAATCACAAAAGATGTCCAAGATACTATATTTATTTGTGAAAACCTCTCTTTCTCTATTACTTCCTATTAGTTGCAACGATGACCAAAACTATGTTTGTCAACTCTCATCAACTTTTATTCATCATACTCTTTATGTGTGAAGTCATTACTCTCCATAAGATCAATATGATCTTTTTATTTCATTTTATTCTTTCTTTTTATTCCCTCAAGATCATAGCAAGATAGCAAAGCCCTCAACTTAAAACTAATCTTTATTATATATAGCTCATGGACTCGATTACATAGATAGAGATCAAAACAAAACTCAAAGCTAGATCATACTAAAACTTTATTCTACTAGATCAATATATAACCAAAAGGATGGAACTAAGAAAAAGATAAAGATAGAAGTGTGATGGTGATATGATACCGGGGTACCTCCCCCAAGCTTGGAAGTTGCCAAGGGGAATGCGCATTGATACGTCTCCAACGTATCTATAATTTTTGATTGCTCCATGCTACTTTATCTACTGTTTTGGACTATATTGGGCTTTATTTTCCACTTTTATATTATTTTTGGGACTAACCTATTAACCGGAGGCCCAACCCAGAATTGCTGTTTTTTTTGCCTATTTCAGTGTTTCGAAGAAACAGAATATCAAACGAAGTCCAAACGGAATGAAACCTTCGGGAACATGATTTTCTCACCGAACGTGATCTAAGAGACTTGGACCCTGCTCCAAGGAACAACCGAGGCGGTCACGAGGGTGGGGGGCGCGCCCTCCCCCTGGGCGCGCCCCCTACCTCGTGGCCCCCCTGTTGCTCCACCGACCTACTCCTTCCTCCTATATATACCTACGTACCCCCGACAGATCAAATACGGAGCAAAAAACCTAATTCCACCGCCGCAACTTTCTGTATCTACGAGATCCCATCTTGGGGCCTGTTCCGGAGCTCCGCCGGAGGGGGCATCCACCATGGAGGGCTTCTACATCAACACCATAGCCTCTCCGATGAAGTGTGAGTAGTTTACCTCAGACCTACGGGTCCATAGTTAGTAGCTAGATGGCTTCTTCTCTCTTTTTGGATCTCAATACAATGTTCTCCCCCTCTCTTGTGGAGATCTATTCAATGTAATCTTCTTTTTGCGGTGTGTTTGTTGAGACCGATGAATTGTGGGTTTATGATCCAGCTTATCTATGAATAATATTTGAATCTTCTCTGAATTCTTCTACGTATGATTGAGTTATCTTTGCAAGTCTCTTCGAATTATCCGTTTGGTTTGGCCAACTAGATTGGTAGTTCTTGCAATGGGAGAAGTGCTTAGCTTTGGGTTCGATCTTGTGGTGTCCTAACCCAGTGTCAGAAAGGGTTGCAGGGCACGTATTGTATTGTTGCCATCGAGGATAACAAGATGGGGTTTTTATCATATTGCATGAAGTTATCCCTCTACATCATGTCATCTTGCTTAAGGCGTTACTCCGTTTTTAACTTAATACTCTAGATGCATGCTGGAAGCGGTCGATGAGTGGAGTAATAGTAGTAGATGCAGAATCGTTTCGGTTTACTTGTCTCGGACGTGATGCCTATATACATGATCATACCTAGATATACTCATAACTATGCTCAATTCTACCAATTGCTCAACAGTAGTTTGTTCACCCACTGTAGAATACTTATGCTCTTGAGAGAAGCCACTAGTGAAACCTATGGCCCCCGGGTCTATTCTCATTACTTTAATACTTTCTTTGTTTTTTACTTTTCCTTTTACTTTTCACTTTGCATCTCTATATCAAAAATACCAAAAATATTATTTATCATCTCTATCAGATCTCACCCTCGTAAGTGACCGTGAAGGGATTAACAACCCCTAATCGCGTTGGTTGCGAGTAGCTATCATTTTGTGCAGGTACGAGGGACTTGTGCGTGACCTCCTACTAGATTGATACCTTGGTTCTCAAAAACTGAGGGAAATACTTACGCTACTTTACTGCATCATCCTCTCCTCTTCGGGGAAATCCAACGCAGTGCTCAAGAGGTAGCAAGAAGAATTTCTGGCGCCGTTCACGGGGAGTTTGCGCAAAAGTCAACCATACCAAGTACCCATCACAATCCTGAAGGAAATATGCCCTAGAGGCAATAATAAAGTTATTATTTATTTCCTTATTTCATGATAAATGTTTATTATTCATGCTAGAATTGTATTAACCGGAAACTTGATACATGTGTGAATACATAAACAAACATAGTGTCACTAGTATGCCTCTACTTGACTAGCTCGTGAATCAAAGATGGTTAAGTTTCCTAGCCATGGACATGAGTTGTCATTTGATTAACGGGGTCACATCATTAGGAGAATGATGTGATTGACTTGACCCATTCCGTTAGCCTAGCACTTGAACGTTTAGTATGTTACTATTGCTTTCTTCATGACTTATACATGTTCCTGTAACTATGAGATTATGCAACTCCCGTTTACCGGAGGAACACTTTGGGTACTACCAAACGTCACAATGTAACTGGGTGATTATAAAGGAGTACTACATGTGTCTCCAAAGGTACATGTTGGGTTGGCGTATTTTGAGATTAGGTTTTGTCACTCCGATTGTCGGAGAGGTATCTCTGGGCCCTCTCGGTAATGCACATCACTATAAGCCTTGCAAGCAATGTGACTAATGAGTTAGTTGCGGGATGATGCATTACATAACGAGTAAAGAGACTTGCCGGTAACGAGATTGAACTAGGTATTGGATACCGACGATCAAATCTCGGGCAAGTAACATACCGATGACAAAGGGAACAACGTATGTTGTTATGCGGTCTGACCGATAAAGATCTTCGTAGAATATGTAGGAACCAATATGGGCATCCAAGTCCCGCTATTGGTTATTGACCGGAGACGTGTCTCGGTCATGTCTACATTGTTCTCGAACCGTAGGGTCCGCACGCTTAAGGTTTCGATGACAGTTATATTATGAGTTTATGAGTTTTGATGTACCGAAGGAGTTCGGAGTCCCGGATGAGATCGGGGACATGACGAGGAGTCTCGAAATGGTCGAGACGTAAAGATCGATATATTTTACGACTATATTCGGAGTTCGGAAAGGTTCCGAGTGATTCAGGTATTTTTTGGAGTACCGGAGAGTTACGGGAATTCGTATTGGGCCTTAATGGGCCATACAGGAAAGGAGAGAAAGGGCCAAAAGGGTGGCTGCACCCCTCCCCATGGACTAGTCTGAATTGGACTAGGGAGGGGGGGCGCCCCCTTCCTTCCTTCTCCTTCTCTCTTCCCTTTCCTTCTCTCCTACTCCTACTACAAGGAAGGGCTCCTAGTTGGACTAGGAAAGGGGGAATCCTACTCCCAGTGGGAGTAGGACTCTCCTAGGGCGCGCCATAGAGAGGGCCGGCCCTCCCCTCCTCCACTCCTTTATATACGGGGGTAGGGGGCACCCCATAGACACACAAGTTGATCTTCGTGATCGTTCCTTAGCCGTGTGCGGTGCCCCCTTCCACCATATTCCATCTCGGTCATATTGTAGCGGTGCTTAGGCGAAGCCCTGCGACGGTTGAACATCAAGATCGTCACCACGCCGTCGTGCTGACGGAACTCCTCCCCGAAGCTTTGCTGGATCGGAGCCCGGGGAGCGTCATCGAGCTGAACGTGTGCCAAGAACTCGGAGGTGCCGGAGTAACGGTGCTTAGGTCAGTCGGACCGGGAAGACGTACGACTACTTCCTCTACGTTGCGTCAAAGCTTCTGCTTCAGTCTACGAGGGTACGTAGACAACACTCTCCCCTCTCGTTGCTATGCATCACCATGATCTTGCGTGTGCGTAGGAAATTTTTGAAATTACTATGTTCCCCAACAGTGGCATCCGAGCCTAGGTTTTATGCGTTGATGTTATATGCACGAGTAGAACACAAGTGAGTTGTGGGCGATACAAGTCATACTGCTTACCAGCATGTCATACTTTGGTTCGGCGGTATTGTTGGATGAAGCGGCCCAGACCGACATTACGCGTACGCTTACGCGAGACTGGTTCTACCGACGTGCTATGCACACAGCTGGCTGGCGGGTGTCAGTTTCTCCAACTTTAGTTGAACCGAGTGTGGCTACGCCCGGTCCTTGCGAAGGTTAAAACAGCACCAACTTGACAAACTATCATTGTGGTTTTGATGCATAGGTAAGAACGGTTCTTGCTCAGCCCGTAGCAGCCACGTAAAACTTGCAACAACAAAGTAGAGGACGTCTAACTTGTTTTTGCAGGGCATGTTGTGATGTGATATGGTCAAGACGTGATGAGATATAAGTTTTTGTATGAGATGATCATGTTTTGTTGAAGTTATCGGCAACTGACAAAAGCCTTATGGTTGTCTCTCTATTGCATAAGATGCAAGCGCCAAATAATTGCTTTACATTATCGCTATGCGATAGCAATAGTTGCAAGAGCAATAGTTGGTGAGACGAGCACGTGACGACACATTGATATAGATCAAGATGATGGAGATCATGGTGTCATGCCGGTGACGATAGAGATCATGACAGTACTTTGGAGATGGAGATCAAAGGCGCAAGATGATCATGGCCATATCATGTCACATATTTTGATTGCATACGATGTTTATCTGTTATACATCTTATTCTTGCTTTGATTGACGGTAGCATTTTAAGATGATCTCTCACTAATTATCAAGAAGTATTCTCCCTGAGTATGCACCGTTGCCAAAGTTCGTCGTGCCCAGACACCACGTGATGATCGGGTGTGATAAGCTCTACGTCCATCTACAACGGGTGCAAGCCAGTTTTGCACACGTGGAATACTCAGGTTAAACTTGACGAGCCTAGCATATGCAGATATGGCCTCGGAACACGGAGACCGAAAGGTCGAGCGTGAATCATATAGTAGATATTATCAACATAGTGATGTTCACCATTGAAAGCTACTCCATTTCACGTGATGATCGGTTATGGTTTAGTTGATTTGGATCACGTGATCACTTAGAGGATTAGAGGGATGTCTATCTAAGTGGGAGTTCTTAAGTAATATGATTAATTGAACTTTAATTTATCATGGACTTAGTCCCGGTAGTATTAGCATATCTATGTTGTAGATCAATAGCTCGCGTTGTTGCTTTTATATGTTTATTTTGATATGTTCCTAGAGAAAATTGTGTTGAAAGGTGTTAGTAGCAATGATGCGGATTGGATCCGTGATCTGAGGTTTATCCTCATTGCTGCACAGAAGAATTATGTCCTGGATGCACCGCTAGGTGACAGACCTATTGCAGGAGCAGATGCAGACGTTATGAACGTTTGGCTAGCTCAATATGATGACTACTTGATAGTTTAAGTGCACCATGCTTAACGGCTTAGAATCGGGACTTCAAAGACGTTTTCAACGTCATGGACCATATGAGATGTTCCAGGAGTTGAAGTTAATATTTCAAGCAAATACCTGAGTTGAGAGATATGAAGTCTCCAACAAGTTCTATAGCTAAAAGATGGAGGAGAATCTCTCAACTAGTGAGCATGTGCTCAGATTGTCTGGGTACTACAATCGCTTGAAGCAAGTGGGAGTTAATCTTCTAGATAAGATAGTGATTGACAGAATTCTCTAGTCACCATCACCAAGTTAGTAGAACTTCGTGATGAACTATAGTATGCAAGGGATGATGAAAACAATTCCCGAGTTTTTCATGATGATGAAATCGATGAAGGTAGAAATCAAGAAAGAACATCAAGTGTTGATGGTTAACAAGACCACTAGTTTCAAGAAAAGGGCAAAGGAAGAAGGGGAACTTCAAGAAGAACGGCAAGCAAGTTGCTGCTCAAGTGAAGGAACCCAAGTCTGGTCCTAAGCTTGAGACTAAGTGCATCTACTGCAAAGGGATTGGTCACTGGAAGCGGAACTACCCCAAGTATTAGGTGGATAAGAAAGGATGACAAAGTAAACAAAGGTATATTTGATATACATATTATTGATGTGTACTTTACTAGTGTTTATAGCAACCCCTCAGTATTTATACTTGTTCAGTTGCTAGAGTAGTAACTCGAAACGGGAGTTGTAGAATAAACAGAAACTAGTTAAGGGTGAAGTGACGATGTGTGTTGAAAGTAGTTTCAAGATTGATATGATCATCATCGCACACTCCCTATACTTTCGGGATTAGTGTTGAACCTAAATAAATGTTATTTGGTGTTTGTGTTGAGCATGAATATGATTTGATCGTGTTTATTGCAATACGGTTATTCATTTAAGTAAGAGAATAAACTGTTGTTCTGTTTACATGAATAAAACCTTATATGGTTACACACCCAATGAAAATGGTTCATTGGATCTCGATCGTAGTGATACACATATTCATAATATTGAAACCAAAAGATGCAAAGTTAATAATGATAGTGCAACTTATTTGTGGCATTGCCGTTTAGGTCATATTGGTGTAAAGCGCATGAAGAAACTCCATGCTGATGGGAATTTGGAATCACTTGATTATGAATCACTTGATGCTTGCGAACCATGCCTCATGGGCAAGATGACTAAGACTCCGTTCTCCGGAACAATGGAGCGAGCAACTGACTTATTGGAAATAATACATACTAATGTATGCGATGCGATGAGTGTTAAGGCTCGTGGCGGGTATCGTTATTTTCTGACCTTCACAGATGATTTGAGCAGATATTGGTATATCTACTTGATGAAAAATAAGTCTAAAACATTTGAAAAGTTCAAAGAATTTCAGAGTGAAGTGGAAAATCATCATGACAAGAAAATAATGTTTCTACGATCTGATCGCGGAGACAAATATTTGAGTTACGAGTTTGGTCTTCAATTAAAACAATGTGGAATAGTTTCACAAATTCATGCCACCTGGAACACCACATCATAATGGTGTGTCCGAACGTCATAACCGTACTTTATTAGATATAGTACAATCTATGATGTTTCTTACCAATTTACCAATATCGTTTTGGGATCATGCATTAGAGACAGCTGCATTCACGTTAAATAGGGCACCATCTAAATCCGTTGAGACGACTATATGAACTATGGTTTAGCAAGAAACCAAAGTTGTCATTTCTTAAAGTTTGGGGTTGCGATGCTTATGTGAAAAGGTTTCATCCTGATAAGCTCGAACCCAAATCGGAGAAGTGCGTCTTCATAGAATACCCAAAGGAAACTATTGGGTACACCTTCTATCACAGATCTGAGGGCAAGATTTTCGTTGCTAAATTCGGATCCTTTCTAGAGAAGGAATTTCTCTCGAAAGAAGTGAGTGGGAGGAAAGTAGAGCTTGATAAGGTAATTTGTACCTTCTCCCGAATTGGAAAGTAGTTCATCACGGAAATCAGTTCCAGTGATTCCTACACCAATTAGTGAGGAAGCTAATGATAATGATCATGAAACTTTAGATCAAGTTACTACAAAACCTCATAGGTCTTCCAAAGTACAGTCCGCACCAGAGTGGTACGGTAATCCTGTTTTGGAAGTCATGTTACTAGACCATGATGAACCTACGAACTATGAGGAAGCGATGATGAGCCCAAATTCCGCGAAATAGCTTGAGGCCATGAAATCTGAGACGGGATCCATGTATGAGAACAAAGTGTGGACTTTGGTGGAATTGCCCAATGATCGGCAAGCCATATTGTATAAATGGATCTTCAAGAGGAAGACAGATGCTGATAGTAGTGTCACTATCTACAAAGCTCGACTTGTCGCAAAAAGGTTTTCGACAAGTTCAAGGTGTTGACTACAACAAGATTTTCTCAACTGTAGCGATGCTTAAGTCTGTCTGAATCATGTTAACAATTGCCACATTTTATGAAATCTGGCAAATGGATGTCAAAAACTGCATTCCTTAATGGTTTTCTTAAAGAAGAGTTGTATATGATGCAACCAGAAGGTTTTGTCAATCCTAAAGGTGCTAACAAAATATGCAAGCTCCAGCAATCCATCTATGGATAGGTGCAAGCATCTCGGAGTTGGAATATACGCTTTGATAAGTTGATCAAAGCAAATAGTTTTATACAGACTTGCGGTGAAGCCTGTATTTACAATAAAGTGCATGGGAGCACTATGCCTTTCTGATAAATATATGTGAGTAACATATTGTTGATCAGAAATGATATAGAATTTTTCTGGAAAGCATAAAGGAGTATTTGAAAGGAGTTCTTTAAAAGAAAGACTTCAGTAAAGCTACTTACATATTGAGCATCAAGATCTATTGAGATAGATCAAGACGCTTAATAAGATTTTCAATGAGTACATACCTTGGCAAGATTTTGAAATAGTTCAAGATGGAACAGTCAAAGAAAGAGTTCTTGCCTGTGTTGCAAAGGTGTGAAATTGAGTAAGACTCAAATTCCGACCACAGCAGAAAATAGAAAAGAGAATGAAAGTCATTCCCTATGCCTCAGTCATAGGTTCTATAAAGTATGCTATGTTATGTACCAGACCTATTGTATACCTTGCTCTGAATTTGGCAAGGGAGTACAATAGTGATCTAGGAGTAGATCATTGGACATTGGTCAAAGAATATCCTTAGTGAGGACTAAGGAAATATTTCTCGATTATGGAGGTGATAAAAGAGCCCGTCATAAAGAGTTACATCGGTGCAAGCTTTCACATTGATCCAGATGACTCTAAGTCTCAATCTGGATACATATTGAAAGTGGGAGCAATTAGCTAGAGTAGCTCCGCACAGAGCATTGTAGACATAGAATATTTGCAAAGTACATACGGCTCTGAATGTGACAGACCCGTTGACTAAGCTTCTCTCACGAGCAAAACATGATCACACCTTAGTACTCTTTGGGTGTTAATCACATAGCGATGTGAACTAGATTATTGACTCTAGTAAACCCTTTGGGTGTTGGTCACATGACGATGTGAACTATGGGTGTTAATCATATACAGATATGAATATTGGTGTTAAATCACATGGCGATGTGAACTAGATTATTGACTCTAGTGCAAGTGGGAGACTGAAGGAAATATGCCCTAGAGGCAATAATAAAGTTATTATTTATTTCCTTATTTCATGATAAATGTTTATTATTCATGCTAGAATTGTATTAACCGGAAACTTGATACATGTGTGAATACATAAACAAACATAGTGTCACTAGTATGCCTCTACTTGACTAGCTCGTGAATCAAAGATGGTTAAGTTTCCTAGCCATGGACATGAGTTGTCATTTGATTAACGGGGTCACATCATTAGGAGAATGATGTGATTGACTTGACCCATTCCGTTAGCCTAGCACTTGATCATTTAGTATGTTGCTATTGCTTTCTTCATGACTTATACATGTTCCTGTAACTATGAGATTATGCAACTCCCATTTACCGGAGGAACACTTTGGGTACTACCAAACATCACAATGTAACTGGGTGATTATAAAGGAGTACTACAGGTGTCTCGAAAGGTACATGTTGGGTTGGCGTATTTCGAGATTAGGTTTTGTCACTCCGATTGTCGGAGAGGTATCTCTGGGCCCTCTCGGTAATGCACATCACTATAAGCCTTGCAAGCAATGTGACTAATGAGTTAGTTGCGGGATGATGCATTACATAACGAGTAAAGAGACTTGCCGGTAACGAGATTGAACTAGGTATTGGATACCGACGATCGAATCTCGGGCAAGTAACATACCGATGACAAAGGGAACAACGTATGTTGTTATGCGGTCTGACCGATAAAGATCTTTGTAGAATATGTAGGAACCAATATGGGCATCCAGGTCCCGCTATTGGTTATTGACCGGAGACGTGTCTCGGTCATGTCTACATTGTTCTCGAACCATAGGGTCCGCACGCTTAAGGTTTCGATGACAGTTATATTATGAGTTTATGAGTTTTGATGTACCGAAGGCGTTCGGAGTCTCGGACGAGATCGGGGACATGACGAGGAGTCACGAAATGGTCGAGACGTAAAGATCGATATATTGTACGACTATATTCAGAGTTCGGAAAGGTTCCGAGTGATTCGGGTATTTTTCGGAGTACCGGAGAGTTACGGGAATTCGTATTGGGCCTTAATGGGCCATACGGGAAAGGAGAGAAAGGGCCAAAAGGGTGGCCGCACCCCTCCCCATGGACTAGTCCGAATTGGACTAGGGAGGGGGGGGCGCCCCCTTCCTTCCTTCTCCTTCTCTCTTCCCTTTCCTTCTCTCCTACTCCTACTACAAGGAAGGGCTCCTAGTTGGACTAGGAAAGGGGGAATCCTACTCCCGGTGGGAGTAGGACTCTCCTAGGGCGCGCCATAGAGAGGGCCGGCCCTCCCCTCCTCCACTCCTTTATATACGGGGGTAGGGGGCACCCCATAGACACACAAGTTGATCTTCGTGATCGTTCCTTAGCCGTGTGCGGTGCCCCCTTCCACCATATTCCACCTCGGTCATATCGTAGCGGTGCTTAGGCGAAGCCCTGCGACGGTTGAACATCAAGATCGTCACCACGCCGTCGTGCTGACGGAACTCCTCCCCGAAGCTTTGCTGGATCGGAGCCCGGGGAGTATCATCGAGCTGAACGTGTGCCAAGAACTCGGAGGTGCCGGAGTAACGGTGCTTAGATCAGTCGGACCGGGAAGACGTACGACTACTTCCTCTACGTTGCGTCAACGCTTCCACTTCAGTCTACGAGGGTACGTAGACAACACTCTCCCCTCTCGTTGCTATGCATCACCATGATCTTGCGTGTGCATAGGAAATTTTTGAAATTACTACGTTCCCCAACAAATCCCTATCTTTCGCATTACATTATTTGCCTCTCGTTTTCCTCTCCCCCACTTCACCCTTGCCGTTTTATTCACCCTCTCTTTCCCAATCTCCTCCTCTCTTTCCCTTTCGCCTTTTTCTCGTTTGCCTTTTTGTTTGCTCATGTGTTAGCTCGTTCACCTTGTCAATATGACTAGTCTCTTATCTTCTCCGTTATCTCCCGAGAATGAAGTTTTAAATTTTAAGCAAAGGGAGGGAGAAAATCTAAAAGACGCTTGGTATAGAATTTGCAATGCTCAAAATAGATCTACCAGGAAGCAATCTACTTCAGTTCTTCTTCGTAATTTTTATGTAGGTGCTAATCCTTGGTTTAGATATATCCTTGATACCATTACTGGAGGGAATTTCTTGGGTAGCCATACTTTTGATTCTTATAATGCTTTAATAGATTTATCTGGCTTACCACCTCCTTTGATTAATGAAACTATGTTAACTTTGGAGCATGTTATGCAAAGACTCGAAATTATTGAGAATAAAATTGCTACCATTGAATCAATTGAAAATCTTGATAAAAAGATCCACAATCAAATTACCCAATATGGATCTAAGGTAGGAATGACTTTGAAAAATATTAAAGAAAAAGAACCCATAGTTAATGAGAAAATAAATCTAGATTCCACAAGAATCGATAAACTTGAGGGTATCATTACCAACTTGGGAACCACTTTTTCTTCCATACAAAACACTCCAAATTCGTCTACTAAAAAAACTAAGCTTACTTATGTTCCTAAGAGTAAGGGTGAATCATCTAGTAAGGAAACTGCGGATCTTAAATCTATAAGTGTTCATCCCAATCTTTTTGCCATCATTAAGGAACCATTTGCTATGAATGAATTTTTCGATCTTGTTCCTAAGAGTTTGATAATTACTAGAAAGAAAGAAATTTCTAAGAAAGATAGATGCCTCATTGAAGAATTGCCTACCAAAGATGGCAAAACCTAAATCTATCCTTACTTTTATGCCTAGCTAGGGGCGTTAAACGATAGTGCTTGTTGGGAGGCAACCCAATTTTATTTTTTGTTTTTTTGTTTTTGCTTCTGTTTAGGAATAAATAATTCATCTAGCCTCTGGTTAGATGTGGTTTTATGTTTTAATTAGTGTTTGTGCCAAGTAGAACCTATAGGATAACCTACGATGATAGTTGATTTAATTCTGCTAAAAACAGAAACTTTGCACGCACGAATATAATTTTGTTAAATCACAGGAACGTGCTTTTGCGTTGATTCTTTTTTCTGCTGTTTAATAGACAAATTTTCCAGTACTTCCTATTTTGGTAGAATTTTTAGAGTTCCGGAAGTTTGCGTTAGTTACAGATTACTACAGACTGTTCTGTTTTTGACAGATTCTGTTTTGCGTGTGTTGTTTGCTTATTTTGATGAATCTATGGCTAGTAAAATAGTTTATAATCCATAGAGAAGTTGGAATATAGTAGGTTTAACACCAATATAAATAAAGAATGAGTTCATTACAGTACCTTAAAGTAGTCTTTTGTTTTCTTTCTCTAACGGAGCTCACGAGATTTCTATTGAGTTTTGTGTTGTGAAGTTTTCAAGTTTTGGGTGAATTCTTTTGATGGATTATGGAACAAGGAGTGGCAAGAGCCTAAGCTTGGGGATGCCCATGGCACCCCCAAGATAATCCAAGGACACCAAAAAGTCAAAGCTTGGGGATGCCCCGGAAGGCATCCCCTCTTTCGTCTACTTCCATCGGTAATTTGCTTGGAGCTATATTTTTATTCACCACATGATATGTGTTTTGCTTGGAGCGTCTTGTATTATTTGCGTCTTTGCTTGTTAGTTTACCACAATCATAATTCCTGTACACACCTTTTGAGAGATCCATACACAAATTGGAATTTGCTAGAATACTCTATGTGCTTCACTTATATCTTTTGAGCTTGATAGTTTTGCTCATGTGCTTCACTTATACCTTTTGAGCGTGATAATTTTTGCATCTAGTACTTCACCTAGATCTTTTAGAGCACAGTGGTGGATTTGTTTTAAAGAAACTATTGATCTCTCATGCTTCACTTAGATTATTTTGAGAGTCGTTAATAGCATGGTAATTTGCTTAATGTTAATATACTTGGTATTCAAGATATGTGAAACTTTCTTTTGAGTGCTTTGAAGACTAAGATAAGTTTGATGCTTGATAATTGTTTTGAGATATGGAGGTGATAATATCAAAGTCGTGCTAGCTGAGTAATTATGAATTTGATAAATGCTTGTGTTGAAGTTTGCAAGTCCCGTAGCATGCACGTATGGTTAAAGTTCTGTAACAAATTTGAAACATGAAGTGTACCTGGCTTGTGCATCCTTATGAGTGGCGGCCGGGGACGAGCGATGGTCTTTTCCTACCAATCTATCCCCCTAGGAGCATGCGCATAGTACTTGATTTTTGATGACTTCTAATTTTTTGCAATAAGTATATGAGTTCTTTTGACTAATGTTGAGTCCATGGATTATACGCACTTTTACCTTTCCGCCATTGCTAGCCTCTTCGGTACCGTGCATTGCCCTTTCTCACCTTGAGAGTTGGTGCAAACTTCGCCAGTGCATCCAAACCCCGTGATATGATACGCTCTATCACACATAAACCTCCTTATATCTTCCTCAAAACAGCCACCATACCTACCTATCATGGCATTTCCATAGCCATTCCGAGATATATTGCCATGCAACTTCCATCATCATATTCATGACATACATTAATTTTGTCACATTCCATTGCATGATCATGTAGTTGACATCGTATTTGTGGCAAAGCCACCATGCATTATTTTTCATACATGTCACTATTTATTCATTGCACCATCCCGGTACACCGCCGGAGGCATTCATATAGAGTCATATCTTGTTCTAAGATTGTAATCCTTATGTTGTAATCAATAGAAGTGTGATGATCATCATTATTAGAGCATTGCCAAAAAAAAGAAGAGAAAGGCGAAAAGAAGGCCAAAAAAAGGCAATTCTACTATCTCTTTTTCCACACTTGTGCTTCAAAGTAGCACCTTGTTCTTCATGTAGTGAGTCTCATATATTGTGCTTCAAAGTAGCACCTTGTTCTTCATGTAGTGAGTCTCGTAAGTTGTCTTTTTATACTAGTGGGAATTTTTCATTATAGAACTTGGCTTGTATATTCCTACGATGGGCTTCCTCAAATGCCCTAGGTCTTCATGAGCAAGCAAGTTGGATGCACACCCACTAGTTTTCTTTTGTTGAGCATTCATAGCTCTAGTGCATCCGTTGCATGGCAATCCCTACTCCTCATGTTGACATCAATTAATGAGCATCTCCATAGCCCGTTGATTATCCTCGTCAATGTGAGACTTTCTCCTTTTTTGTCTTCTCCACACAACCCCCTTCATCATATTCTATTCCACCCATAGTGTTATATCCATGGCTCACGCTCATATATTGCGTGAAGGTTGAAGAAGTTTGAGATTATTTAAGTATGAAACAATTGCTTGGCTTGTCATCGGGGGTATAGAAGCTGGGAACATCTTTTTGTGACGAAAATGAAGCATAGCCTAACTATATGATTTTGTAGGGATGAACTTTCTTTAGCCATGCTATTTTGAGAAGACATGATTGCTTTGATTAGCATACTTGAAGTATTATTACTTTTATGTCAATAAGAACTTTGGTCTTGAATCTTTCGGATCTGAATATTCATACCACAATTAAGAAGATTTACATTGAAATTATGCCAAAGTATCACTCCGCATCAGTTTTTTTATCATTTACCTACTCGAGGACGAGCAGGAATTAAGCTTGGGGATGCCTGATACGTCTCCAACGTATCTATAATTTTTGATTGCTCCATGCTACTTTATCTACTGTTTTGGACTATATTGGGCTTTATTTTCCACCTTTATATTATTTTTGGGACTAACCTATTAACCGGAGGCCTGGCCCAGAAATGCTATTTTTTGCCTATTTCAGTGTTTCGAAGAAACAGAATATCAAACGGAGTCCAAACGGAATGAAACCTTAGGGAATGTGATTTTCTCACCGAACGTGAGCCAGGCAGGAACAACCGAGGCGGTCACGAGGGTGGGGGGCACGCCCTCCCCCTGGGCGCGCCCCCTACCTCGTGGGCCCCCTGTTGCTCCACTGACGTACTCCTTCTTCCTATATATACCTAAGTACCCCCGACAGATCAAATACAGAGCAAAAAACCTAATTCCACCGCCACAACTTTCTGTATCTATGAGATCCCATCTTGGGGCCTGTTCCGGAGCTCCGCCGGAGGGGGCATCCACCATGGAGGGCTTCTACATCAACACCATAGCCTCTTCGATGAAGTGTGAGTAGTTTACCTCAGACCTACGGGTCCATAGTTAGTAGCTAGATGGCTTCTTCTCTCTTTTTGGATCTCAATACAATGTTCTCCCCCTCTCTTGTGGAGATCTATTCGATGTAATCTTCTTTTTGCGGTGTGTTTGTTGAGAACGATGAATTGTGGGTTTATGATCCAGCTTATCTATGAATAATATTTGAATCTTCTCTGAATTCTTTTATGTATGATTGAGTTATCTTTGCAAGTCTCTTCGAATTATCCGTTTGGTTTGGCCAACTAGATTGGTAGTTCTTGCAATGGGAGAAGTGCTTAGCTTTGGGTTCGATCTTGCGGTGTCCTTACCCAGTGACAGAAAGGGTTGCAAGGCACGTATTGTATTGTTGCCATCGAGGATAACAAGATGGGGTTTTTATCATATTGCATGAAGTTATCCCTCTACATCATGTCATCTTGCTTAAGGCGTTACTCCGTTTTTAACTTAATACTCTAGATGCATGCTGGATAGCGGTCGATGAGTGGAGTAATAGTAGTAGATGCAGAATCGTTTCGGTTTACTTGTCTCGGACGTGATCCCTATATACATGATCATACCTAGATATACTCATAACTATGCTCAATTCTATCAATTGCTCAACAGTAATTTGTTCACCCACCGTAGAATACTTATGCTCTTGAGAGAAGCCACTAGTGAAACCTATGGCCCCCGGGTCTATTCTCATCATATCAATCTCCATTACTTTAATACTTGCTTTGTTTTTACTTTGCCTTTTACTTTTCACTTTGCATCTCTATATCAAAAATACCAAAAATATTATTTATCATCTCTATCAGATCTCACCCTCGTAAGTGACCGTGAAGGGAAGTACAACCCCTAATCGCATTGGTTGCAAGTAGCTATCGTTCTGTGCAGGTACGAGGGACTTGTGCGTGACTTCCTTCTGGATTGATACCTTGGTTCTCAAAAACTGAGGGAAATACTTACGCTACTTTACTGCATCATCCTCTCCTCTTCGGGGAAATCCAATGCCGTGCTCAAGAGGTAGCACGCATACCCATGTATTTATGTCTCTTCCTTCGGAGGTGGTGATGATGGAGTTGTTGATGATGTAGGCTTGTCATCCATCTTCCAAGGCATCACCATCATAGAAGGATGACTGTGTCTCCGGGATCCTCAAATCTGTAGCCAAACTCATCCTCTTGAATCTATATTCATACTCATAGTTTTGGTTTTGCAGGTCATAGATCTAGGCTTGGAGGTGCTCGATTTTCTCGTGAAGCTTGAGGATGGTTTCCCCGATGTTCTTGGCATCTAGCTTGTGCTTGTTGGTGAATTCCGCGATCATCATGTGATTGGCGTTGAGTCCGTGCTCCACCATCCCTTGGCACTTGAAAACTTGTTGCTCCATTGCTTCGAGTCTTGTCTCCACGCTTCCGGTCCTCTTCGGTCCCTCAACATCGCGGATGTGCAGTAACCCCTCACGCATCTGAATGGTTTGAGGGTGTTGCAGCACCTAAGTGAGGTAAGGGTTGATGACCTTCTCGAAAAACTTGTCCTTCGGGGCGCTTGGAGACGCCATGGTGATCTAGATCTGTCAGAAAAACAGCTCGAAACACTACTAGGAAAAGGCTTATACATAGAAGTTTACCAGTAGTGTGTGTTTTGGAGCCAACGCTACTGATAATTACCAGTAGCGTGTGTTACAAACCGCGCTACTGGTACAACTTATCAGCAGCGTTGGTTTCTAGAGGGCACGCTACTGGTAAGTTAACCACACCACACCCCCGGCCAAAAAATAGTAGCAGCGTTCATACTCTAATAAGCGCTACTGTTAAGAATATAGTAGTAGCGTTGGGCCACCAAGAAGCGCTACTGCTACTTCTTCTATGTGTAATCTTTTAGTAGTAGCGTGTTTTTTGAGCAAGCGCTATAGATAGTTTTATGTACCAGTAGATATTTTGGCTGGCACACATAGCAGTAGCGCGCTTTGGTGACCCGCGCTACTACTATGGTCGCCAGCCAAAATATCTACCACCTTTCCCCCTCCCCCTCTTCTTCCCCCTTTCTTTCTCCCCCTCCCTCTTGCAATTGCTTGTTCTTCAATGCTTCCCCCTCTTCTTTGCCCCTCCCCCCTCCATTAGAGCCCCCTCCCTCCCCCTCTTCTTTGCCCCTCCCCCTCCATTAGAGCCCCCTCCCTCCCCCTCTTCTTTGCCCTCCACCACCCCCTTTTCTTTGTGCCCTCCACCACCCCACCCCCTCCATTAATGCCCTCCCTCCCCCTCTTCCATTAATGCCTTCCCTCTTCTCCCCCTCTCCTCTCCCACTATCTCCCTAGCTAGCTAGCTCTCTCTCTCTCCCTAGCTAGCTAGCTAGTTAGAGCTATATATCTAGAGCTACTAGGTAATTAAGAAGAAAGGTTCTCAATATCCCTCTCGACACATAGGTGAGCAAAAAAAGGTGTTTGTGTGGATTGGACCGAAACTATATATATATATATATATATATATATATATATATATATATATATATGTATGGGCGATATGAGAATATATATACCGAATTGTGTGTGGCATAATTTGAGTTGCCTACATTGTGTATTTGATGAAATAATGTGGATGACATGACTTGCCTATGTTTTGCCGAAATGTTGATTCAATTCCGTTTCGGCGAATTTCGGGCATGCAAACTCAATATGTCCTATGTTTAGGGAAGGTCATGCCGAACTTTTGTATGAATTTGATCCATGCATGCATATATACGTGGTTATACTATTTGCTCCGGGCGCAGGTGATAATGAAGGTCAATGGAAGGATGGTGGAAAGATACTGGCAATCCGCTGTGGATGACATGTATGAAAAAAGAATGAAGGATGTTTTATGTCCGTGTCGAAAATGCAAAGGAGGAGTCAGGCTCGACCCCTTTAAGGGTGGTAAATTCAAGGCGCACCTGCTCATGCATGGTTTCATGCCTGGCCATACTCAGTGGATAAGTGAAGACGATGATGAGGAGGAGGACGTCGACGGGGCACAAAATAACGACATGGGGCCACCAGATGAAGAGATGATCGATTATGTGCCCGAAGAGGAAGACGGCCTCGGAAATGTCGATGGCGAAGAGGTAGTTCAAGGTGGAGAAGACGCGGACACGCCGCCGTCTTTGTTGCTACTCAGTTCAGCCATGCGGGACCCACATGTTCGAGACCTGCTTCGCAAGAAGACGACTAGCTATAGAGCTGCTTCAAGAGAGGAGGCCAAACTGGCGCAACTGGAGGTAGACTCGATGACTCCTTTGTATGATGGTTGCAATCCCGAGGTGACCCGCTTGAGTTTCACACTAGAACTTCTAAAGACAAAGGAAAAAAGAAAATGGACAGATACAAGCCTGGATGAGCTTCTGAAGTATCTAAAGAAGGTTCTTCCCGTGGGAAGCCTGTGTCCTACTAGTGTCGAGGAGGCAAAGAAAATCGTGTGCCCTCTTGATCTGCCACATATTAGATATCACACATGCATCAATGATTGCATCATATATCGGAACGAGCACGCGGAAAAAACCATCTGTCCAAAGTGCAATGCTTCACGATATAAAAAGGCCGGAAAGAAAGCTCTACAGAAAGTTGTATGGTACTTTCCGATCACTCCGCGTCTATAGCAGTATTTCGTAGATCCTAAGTAAGCAAAGCTTATGCGCTGGCATGCGGAGAGGGTGAATCCAGATGAAGGAGATGAGCCGAAGCTGAGACACCTCGCAGATGCTAGCCAGTGGAGAGCATTAAATGCTGAATTTGAATTTTTCGCAAATGACCTAAGGAACATCGTGCTTGGCGCTAGTAGTGATGGCATGAATCCATTTGGCAATCAGAACACAAATCATAGCACATGGCCCGTGTTTGTATGGATGTACAACCTTCCCCCTAGTTGTGCATGAAGGAAACATACATACACATGGCTGTGCTTATTCAAGGGCCGAGACAACCGGGAAATGATATAAATCTGTATCTCGGGTTACTGAAAGAGGAGCTAGATACCTAATGGAAACGCTGGCCAAGACATGGGATGCAAGCAAAGGAGAGTATTTCTACATGAGAGCCACGCTGATCACGACGGGGCAGGATTATCTTGGTTACGGCTATCTCTTTGGCCAGGTGTGCCACGGATATAGCGGATGCACGAGGTGCATGGCTGATACAACTTCTCTGCAGCTATCAAAAGATGGCGGGTCTTCGAAAATCGTGTACATGGGGCATCGAAGATGGCTCGAGAAGGATGACCGATGGAGAAAGCGTGGAGATCTATTCAATGGTAAGGTTGAGCATCAAGGTCCTCCACGTAAGCGTAGCGGTGCAGAAATATATGAGTTATTAAAGAATTGGGAAGAGTGCCCCTCCCCGGGAAAGACGAAGAAAAAGGCGCCGGAGCCCCTGCTGAAGATATGGAAGACGAGATCTGTTTTCTGGGACTTGGAATACTGGCTCATACTCGACACGCCTCATAGCCTTGATCAAATTCATATCATAAAAAATATCCTTAAGAGTTTGCTTGGAACATTGATGAACATGCCAGAGAGGACCAAGGATGGGCCGAAGGGAAGAAAAGACTTGGAATTTTTGAATATCAAGAAAGATATCCAAATGCCCGGTAAAAGGTCAGAGGAGACCGAGACGGAGACAGAGACGGAAGATAGGGGCAAAAAAGTAAACAAGAAGGAAGAACAATATTGCCCCCCCTCTTGCTTCACCTTAGATCCGAAGGAGGTCGATCAATTTTTCTAGTGCCTTGCGGGAGTCAAAATTAGTTCCGGATACTGTGGGAAGATAAGCAGATATCTGGACACTAAGAAAAAAAGGTTCAGTGGGATGAAGTCTCACGACTGTCATGTGATGATGACGCAGTTACTCCCAGTTGTACTTAGAGGTATTATGGACACACATTGCGTGAGACGCTTACTGACCTATGCCACTTTTTTGATGCTATTTCTCGAAAGTCGATCAGTGTGAAGCAACTCCATAGGCTACAGGAAGAGATCGTTGTCATACTGAATGAGCTAGAGATGTACTTCCGCCTGCGTTCTTTGATGTCATGGTGCATCTATGTGTCCACATCGTGGACGACATCATCGACCCAGGGCCGACATTCCTGCATAGCATGATGCCGTTCGAGAGGATGAATGGGGTCATCAAAGGATTCGTTCGTAACATGTCCCGTCTAGATGGAAGCATAGCCCAAGGATATCTGACCAAAGAGTGCATCTCTTTCTGTGAGAGTTATCTGACCAAAGACCATGTTGTTGGTTTGCCAGTCAACAAGCACTGTGGAAGGCTCGAAGGCGAAGGTCACACCAACGGTCATAGGGATGTGAATGTGTTACGCTCGGGCCGACAAAATGACCTTGACAGGGCAAACTTAGTAGTGCTACAACACCTATATGTGCTAGAAGATTTCGTGACACTGCACAAAGAGACCATCGCAAAGAAGTACCATGACCATGGGGTGCACAGGAAGGACGCTGAAGTTATTAGAGAGCACAACTCCACTTTCGTGCATTGGTTCAAAGAGCGAGTTCTACGTAATCCCCCGGAAGAGGGTTGTCCGACGATGTTCTGTGTTAGATGGGCTAAGAATGTACGCATAGAAAACCAACATTTCACTACCATGTGTATACCCGACTCCGATAGCGGTACCGTCAACACCATCAACAAAAATGAGCCATGGGTACACGCTAAACACGTGTCACAATGTTTCTTCATAACTGATCCGATCAATCCCAGTCATGTTGTCGTGAGGAGAAGCAAAAGGAGCATCACCGGAATGGATGGAGTCGCCAACGAGGAAGACTATGACCAATACGGTGATCCGATGATTGAAGATGATGCTGATGACGACGAAACATACGTCAAAAGAAGAATGAAGACTACATTACCTACGAAAAATAATAATCCCTGGAGAAGGAAAAGTCACGACCGTGGGCTCAATTATTCGACAACGAACAAAAGAGGCAAGAAGATCAGTCTGAAGTGTCGTCGTCGCCCAAGCTGACAAACTAATCCCAAAAGTTTGTGTGTGTCTAGCTATTTTGTATACCGCCGATAGCGGTCAAATGATGTAAGATATATTATACTAATTATTGTCCGAAGGGTAACAGTGGTATATTGCTCAAATGGCAGACCAAATTAAAGGAAGGAAAGTGCAAAAGAAAGGTAAGAAAAAGAAAAGTGCAAATGAAAGGAAAGGAAAAAGAAAAAGAAAGGAAGTTTTGCAAAATGAAATGAAAAGAAAAAGAAAACGGAACTAATAAGTTGTGGAAAATGAAATGCAAGAAAAAGAAAAAATAAAAAGAAAAAAGAAAAAGAAAAAAAATAAAGAAACAAGTTAGCAGTAGCGCGTTTTATCCTAGGAAGTGTTATAGCTAAGGAAAAGAAAAATAAAAAAATAAAAAAATAGCAGTAGCGCGTTTTTGCTGGACCAGCGCTATAACTAACTTAGCTATAGCGCGTTTTGCCAACACGCGCTATAGCTAAGTTAGCTATAGCACTAGTCCGCTAGCCCCCTCTTTCGTGTCTCTCTCACTCGCGCCACTCGTCGATCCCCTCTGACGCCACCGCCGACGCGGCCTCGCCCATGCCGCCGCCCACGCCAGCCCCTCCCCGCCGCCGATGCCAGCCCCGCCCTGCCCCGCCCGCCCTGCCGCCGACGCCAGCCCCGCCTCGCCCCGCCGATGCCGCTGCCGCCGCCAACCCCGCCCCGCCCCGACCCCCTCCCACTCCGGTATGCCCCCTGCCTCCTCTTCCTTCCTCTCCGACCCCTCAGACCCGGTTCTCTCTCTCTCTCTCTCTGACCCCCTCCCGCTCTCTGCAGATCAGCGACCCCAGCGACCCCGACGCCGGCCACCGACCCCTTCAGCGCCTCCCTCCGTGAAGCAGCCGGCAACGCCCAGCAACGCCAACGAGCACTAGACAGATGCCTTTCCCCCCTCCCCAATGTTAGTTAGTGTTAGTTAGTGTATTCTATTAGCTTAATTTAATTGCTGTTAGTGTTAGTTAGCTTAATTTGTTGTTAGTGCTAGTTAGTTAATTGTTGTTAGTGTTTGTTAGTGTTAGTGTTAACCCAGTGATAGTTAGTTAGCTTAATTTGTTGTTAGTGTTTATTTTTAAATGAAAATGAAAATGAAAATTATAGTTTTTGAAAATTAGCTTATGTTGCTGTCCATTTTGAAAATGAGGATTTTTAATGGAAGTGTTTGAAAAATTGGTCACTCTCTCTCTCTCTCTCTGCAGATCGAAGCTAGGCGCAGATCGACGAGGAGGAGAAGGACGCCCTCAACCCCCCCCCCCCCCCCGCCCTCCTCTGCCTGAGCGACCCCGACCCCGTCCTAACCCCGAGGTGCGCCACCCCCTGTTCCCTCCCTCTTCATATGTTAGCACATAATGATGCAAGGGGGAGTGTTCATAATGTGGCTGTTAAAGTGTTCATAATGATGCAATGGGGAGTGGAGCTGTTAGATTGGTTAATGAGTTGTTACATTGGTATAGTTGATCTTTTTTGCATCAGTTGGGCAGCAATGTTCATGATTGTGTATATGTCAGCAGCAATAAAGTGACCTATGTTTTGCCGGAAATGTTGATCCATTTCCATTCCGGCAAATTTCAGGTGCTATGTATGTGCACTTTCTAGCAAAGGTCATGCCGAAATTTTCTGTGAATTTCGGCATGACTTGTGCTAGAAAGTTGGACATATCGAGTGCTCGAGATTTGTCGCTCCGGGAATGAAACGACATTTCCGGCAAAACAAAGGTCACTTTTTTTTGTCATTGTTCACTTTATTATATAAAGCTCGATAATTATACGACTACGACATTGAACCCTAGGAAACATGACCAACATCGATGAGGCCGGAGGTTCTCAGTCCCAATTAGGTCGAGCACACACCTACCTCGACTTACTGGCGTATCAGGAGAGACAACAAGCTGGGTGTCAGGACCCCCTTGTCATGACGGAGAACGACAGTGGTGGCGCCGACACCGACACTGATGCCACCAACGACACCGGCACTAAGACTGGCGCTGATGATGTTGCTAACTACAGCACGGAAGGTGGCAGGACCACCCAAGCCAGTGAGGGAAAGAAGGAAAAGCGGACACGACACACAAATGAGCTCGGCACCGGCAGACTGGTGGTCACGGCGGTGCACACTGGCGAGTTCGAGCCAATAGAGCCACGAGAAGTGGCAGCCAACTAGCCATTAATCCATGTCGCGGGAGAGCCAATGGTACCGACGAATGCACTAGCTGCCATAACAGGGGATCTCAGGAGACTCCATGACCATGTGCTTTCGACAGAGAGAGGCCTCCTCGCCTCAGATGATCCAGGATACCCACTTTATACGGTTCATGTACCGAGCAGTTGCAAGATCTACGTCCGCACATGCCCCGCGGACCTCTTCTTCCTGAGGTTTGATTACATCTTCCGGATGTTTCAAATGAGGACACTTGATTTTACGTTCGTCTGCCTGTATGCGCTGCACATGAACTACATCGTCAGGAGAGAGCAAGTCACCGGTCTTGCGGTCGCGGACCCATACTACATGCATGAGGGCTTCTTGTCAATCAATGATGCCAACAGTCAATATGCGAGTCAGTACATCGAAGAATTCTTGGTCAACAATAAGGACAAAGAAACGATTCTCCTACCTTATCATCCCGGGTAAGTCATCCGCGGATAGCACTATAACACATACATCCTTTCGTGCATTTCAATAATTACTTTGCACACATGGAGGCTAACTTGATCGTGTATTTTGCGCAGCGGGGGGTGTCGTGCCGTTCTCATCGTTCTTTACCCTCGTTACTCCCGCGCTCTATATTTGGACTCGTCGAAGAACATACAGAAGAAAGATTACACACACATAAAGTATGTTATGGACAGAGCTATGCTGGGCTTCAGCATGCGGGGTGGCTACATCCAAAGCAAAAAAACAAATAAGGCCAGGGTCTGTTTCAGCCACAAGACTGACTTCTGTTGCATTCAGCAACCGGCAAGAAGTGAGAACGATGGATTCTATGTCATCCATCTAATGATGGAGTACAGAAGGGATGTGCCATCACTTTGCATGAAATCTTCATCCGATACCCATATCCAGAGATGGGCCAAAGCCTTTGGAGCCGTACCGGATAATCGACTTTGAAATGATTTATACCGGATCCAGCAGTAAATTGCGTCCATCATCATGAAAGATGTCCTCGAAGAGAATATATGGGATGTTCTACGGTGGCCAAATATCGTGAGCCGACGTCCGAACCCGCATTGCCCTACAACGTCAGGACATGACGCCTTTCACTAAGCTTGGGTCCGTCCTCCCGGATATGGACAGATGGGAAGAGTGCTCTGCTTAAAAACAATGTGTCTATTTAGTTACTTGTTACTTTCTCTGTACGACGAAACTTCGAATGTCTCAGTACGACAAAACTATTAGATGTATGGTGTCGCGCTCTAGTTAATTACTTTCGGTACGATGTGTTTGTTAACTATGTTTACTATATATGTTGCTTCTATTTCATAACTATTTCTTTCAATTCGCTTCATGATATATATATATATATGTGTGTGTGCATCTCTAACAGGTATATAGATCAACGATGGCGAGGAAGTGGTATGCCGTGTATGTAGGGCATGTTCCTGGTGTGTATGATGCGTGGCCAGAGTGTCAGGCCCAAGTCTCTGGCTTCTCCGGTGGAAGCCAGAAAGGGTTTGATAGCAGGGCGGAATCCGAAGCTAGTTACTTGAGATTCATGGCACAACAGGGGATTCAGAACCAGCACCGCTTCAAAAACTACTACATAATACCACTTTTGATCATTGTGATCGCTCTTATCTCGTATGTCATAGTTTAGGTAGATGATGAAACATGTGTCTACGGATACAATGTAAGAGACATGTGATCATTAACTTGTATCGCTATTTCGAGATGATGATGAGATCGACATCATTTGTGTTCGATAATGATGATATGATGAGACTATGTTGTGCCACTTCGATGACGATGATGAGACATTCATTTTTCATATAGTTTCAGTGTATGTGTATGTTGTAATTGTATAAAACCTATAAAAATACGATTATAGCAAAATAAAAAAAAGAAAATACTAGAAGTAGCGTGGGGTTTTGGAGTAGTAGCAGCGCTACCTTACCGGTAGCATTGGTCGTATAGCCACGCTACTATTATTAGCAGTAACGATGGACAGAGGCGCGCTACTACTACACAGAGGTAGCAGTAGCGCTGGTTGAAACACAAGCTACTGCTAAAAAATAGCTGTAGCGCCGTAGCAGTAGCACGCCTGCCTGCGCTACTAATAGCCAAAAAACCAGCGCTACTGGTAAGGGTTTTCCTAGTAGTGAAACAAAAACAGGGGATCTTGTCGTGGTATGGTGGTCAAAACCTTCGGGAGATTATATAATAATTTTTACCGACCAAAAGAAGTATCGTGCAAGAAAACGGAGTCCGGAGGGCACACGAGGTGGCCACGAGGCAGGGAGGCGCCCGGGGGGTAGGGTGCACCCTCCACCCTCGTGGACGCCTCGTGTCTCTTTTGGACTACTTTTAGTTTTCCTAATTTTTTAAATATTCCAAAACGGAGAAAAATTGCTATTTGAGCAGTTTTGGAGTCGGTTTACTTACCGTACCACATACCTATTCCTTTTCGGAGTCTAAAACATTCTGGAAAGTGTCCCTTATGTACTCCTCCAGGGTTACGGTGTCAATAATATTGGTTTTAACATTTATGGGATTACCTGAGATATAATGTTTGATTCTTTGACCGTTTACCACCTTCGGATTTGTGCCTCGGCGTTGTTGATTTT
The DNA here is from genome assembly GCA_963921465.1 of Triticum timopheevii. Taxonomy (NCBI): domain Eukaryota; kingdom Viridiplantae; phylum Streptophyta; class Magnoliopsida; order Poales; family Poaceae; genus Triticum; species Triticum timopheevii. Next base: position 570,904,572 of record OY997264.1, read on the forward strand.
TATGGCACCGGAACGATAGACCTCCTCGATAATGTAAGGACCTTCCCATTTAGAGAGAAGTTTTCCTGCAAAAAATCTTAAACGAGAGTTGTATAGCAAAACATAATCACCTACATTAAACTCACGCTTTTGTATCCTTTTGTCATGCCATATTTTAACTTTTTCTTTAAACAACTTAGCATTCTCATAGGCTTGGGTTCTCCATTCATCAAGTGAGTTAATGTCAAATAGCCCCTTCTCACTGGCAAGTTTGAAATCATAATTGAGCTCTTTAATAGCCCAATATGCCTTACAGTACTAGAAAAAAAGCTGTTAGTGGCGCACCGATTTTTGCTATTAATGGCGCACTATAGGTGCGCCATTATTAACACGCCATAGTAACAAATAGTAATGGCACACCTTTGGTAATAGTATCCCAGATAATAGTGGCGCACCACATAGTGCGTCATTACTATGCCTAGAAGTGCGCCATTACTATCTGACTTAGTAATGGTGCACCACATAGAAGTGCGCCATTACTAACAATTTTTTTTCAATTTTTTTTAGAATTTTTTTCATTTTTTTCTTAATCTCAGGTCACTATGGGCTTAATCTCGGGTCAAATGCTTAATCTCAAGTCAAATCGCACTCCGTGGACAAACTTCCCGGAAGGTCACCCATCCTCACACTACTCCAGCCCAAGCACGCTTAACTTCTCATATCTATCCAACCCCAGCACAAGCTCACTTAACATGCACTTGTTGATATATCTATCATATCAATCCTATTAAACCTTGTTGATGTCTAGGACTTTGTTCATGTTCATGAGTGTGATCAAATTTTGAAAAGATATTTCAAACTTCCCGGTCATATTACGTATCATATTTTGAACATTTTTTCCAAAAAAAATCGAAGCCAATTTTTTTCTGTTACTAGTGGCGCACCTAGCAAATGGTGCGCCATTACTAAGTTTGATTTTTTTCCATTTTCCCCCCTCTAGATCTTAAAAGCCCCGTATCTTTTATTCTGTTAGGTTTTTGGGGATTCTGTTACTAGTGGGGATTTTAAAACTAAAAAGGCGGTCCAGGGGGAGGGGTGCAGTTGGTGAAAATTTTCAAACTAGTAATGGCGCACCTTCACAAAGTGTGCCATTACTATGTGTACGACTTAGTCAAACCTTGGTCAAAGTTAGTAATTGCGCACTTTGTATAGGTGCGCCATTACTAAGTTTGACATAGTAATGGCGCACCTATGCAGAGTGCGCCATTACTAAGTTTGACCAAGGTTTGACCCAGTCATACACATAGTAATGGCGCACTTTGTATAGGTGCGCCATTACTATGTCAACTTAGTAATGGCGCACCTATACAAAGTGCGCCATTACTATGTGTATGACTGGGTCAAACCTTGGTCAAACTTAGTAATGGCACACTTTTCACCTGGGGTACCATTACTGTTTTGGTTACTAATGGTGCACCTACACATGGTGCGCCACTGCTATATAGCAGTGGCGCACCACTTGTATAGTGTGCTCTTAATGTCCATATTAGCTATAGCCGTTTTTCTAGTAGTGTTATGTTCTAGTTCGAGAGGTAAGTGACATGCTTTTCCATAAACCATTTTATACGGAGACATACCCATAGGATTTTTATATGCAGTTCTATAAGCCCATAATGCATCATCAAGTTTCTTGGACCAATTCTTTCTAGATCTATTAACACTTTTGCAAAATCAATTTAATCTCTCTATTACTCAATTCTAGTTGACCACTAGACTGAGGATGGTATGGAGATGCAATTCTATGATTAACATCATACTTAGCAAGCATTTTACGAAAAGCACCATGAATAAAATGTGAACCACTATCAGTCATTAAATATCTAGGGACTCAAAATCTCGGAAAAATAACTTCTTTAAGCATCTTAATAGAGGTGTTATGATCAGCACTACTAGTTGGAATAGCTTCTACCCACTTAGTAACGTAATCAACAGCAACTAAAATATGTGTATAGCCATTAGAGGAAGGAAAAGGTCTCGTATAATCAAAGCCGCAAACATCAAATGGTTCAATAACAAGTGAATAATTCATAGGCATTTCTTGATGTCTACTAATATTACCATTTCTTTGACATTCAACACAAGACAAGACAAACTTACGAGCATCTTTGAAGAGAGTAGGCCAATACCGGATTGCAATACCTTATCTGCAGTTCTATCTCCAGCGTGGTGTCCTCCGTAAGCCTCGGAGTGACACTTGCATAGGATCTGTTCCTGTTCATGCTCAGGTACACAACATCTAATAACACCATCTACTCCTTCTTTATAAAGGTGTGGGTCATCCCAAAAGTAATGTCTTAAATGATAGAAAAACTTTTTCTTTTGCTGGTATGTGAAACTAGGTGGTATAAATTTAGCAACAATGTAATTAGCATAATCAGCATACCATGGAGCAGTACGAGAAGCGTTTGTGACCTAATTGTTCATCAGGAAAGCTATCATCAATAAGTAGTGGGTCATCAAGAACATTTTCTAACCTAGACAAGTTGTCTGCAACAGGGTTCTCAACTCCCGTTCTATCAATAATATGCAAATCAAATTCTTGTAGCAAGAGAACCCATCTAACAAGTCTAGGTTTAGCATCTTTCTTTTCCATAAGTTATTTAATAGTAGCATGACCAGTGTGAACAGTTACTTTGGAATCAACAATATAAGGTCTGAACTTATCACAAGCGAACACAACTGCTAAAAATTCTTTTTCAGTAGTAGCATAATTTCTCTAGGCACTATCTAGAGTTTTACTAGCATATTGGATAACATTTAATTTCTTATCAACTCTTTTTCCTAGAACAACACCTATAGCATAATCACTAGCATCACACATAATTTTAAAGGGTAAATTCCAATCAGGTGGCTGAGCAATAGGTGCAGAAATCAAGGCTTTCTTAAGTATTTCAAATGCTTCTACACAGTCATCATCAAAGACAAAATGAACATATTTTTGCAAGAGATTAGTCAGAGGCCTAGAAATTTTAGAGAAGTATTTAATAAACCTCCTATAGAAACCGGCATGACCAAGAAAACTTCTTATACATTTGATGTCCTTAAGACACGGCATCTTTTCAATAGCATCTACTTTATCTTAATCAACTTCAATACCTCTTTCATAAATTTTATGCCCCAAGACAATACCTTCATTAACCATAAAGTGGCACTTCTCCCAATTCAAGACAAGATTAGTTTCTTCACATCTGTGCAAAACTCGATCAAGGTTGCTTAAGCAATCATCAAAAGAAGTTTCATAACCGGAGAAATCATCCATGAAAACCTCAACAATCTTTTCACAAAAGTCAGAGATATAGCAGTCATACATCTTTGAAAGGTAGCAGGTGCATTACATAAACCAAAAGGCATACGTCTATAAGCAAAGGTACCAAAAGGGCAAGTAAAAGTGGTCTTTTCTTGATCCTCTTTTGACACAGGTATTAGAGAGAAACCAGAATAACCATCTAGAAAGCAAAAATGTGTATGTTTGGATAGTTAGCATTTGATCAATAAAAGGTAGAGGGTAATGATCCTTTATAGTAGCTTTATTTAATTTGCGGAAATCAATTACCATTCTATAACCTGTAACAATTCTTTGTGGGATCAATTCATCCTTATCATTAGGAACAACTGTAATACCTCCCTTCTTAGGGATGCAATGAACATGACTTACCCACTGACTATCAGGAATAGGATAAATTATACTACCTCCAGAAGCTTTAGTATTTCATTTCTTACCACTTCTTCCATCTTAGGATTTAACCGTCGTTGGTGATCAACAACTGGTTTAATTAGCATCTTTCTCCAATTTTATTTTGTGCTGGCGTAGAGTGGGACTAATGCCCTTAAGATCATCAAGAGTATATCCAATAGCAGCACGGTGCTTCTTCAGAGTTTTCAATAATTCTTCTTCTTCATGCTCTAAAATGTTAGCACTAATAATAACAGGATATATCTTCTTTTCATCAAGATAAGCATATCTAAGAGTATCAGGTAATTGATTAAGCTCAAACACGGGATCACCCTTGGGTGGAGGAGGATCCCCTAAGATTTCAATAGGCAAGTTGTGTTTCAAAATAGGTCTCCGGTTAAAGAATACTTAATCCATTTCCCTTCTTTCATTCATAAACATATCATTTTCATGATCGAGCAAATATTGTTCTAAAGGACCATTAGGAGGCACGACAATAGAAGCAAGACCAATTATTTCATATTTACTAGGCAATTCTTTATCATGGGGTTGTCTACGAAATTTAGCAAAATTAAAATCATGAGACATATCCCCTAAACCAACAGTAACAATATCATTTTCGCAGTCTATCTTAGCATTAACAGTATTCAAGAAGGGTCTACCAAATATTATGGGACAAAAGTCATCTTGTGGGGAACTAAGAACAAGAAAATCAGTATGATATTTAATTTTCCCACACAAGACTTTAACATCTCTAACAATCCCAATTGGTGAAATAGTATCTCTATTGGCAACCTTAATAGTAACATCAATATCTTCTATTTCAGTAGGTGCAATATCATGCATAATTTCTTTGTATAAGGAATGAGGTATTGCACTCACACTAGCACCCATATCACAATGATCTCCTATTTTAATAGAAACAACAGGCATGCCAACAACAAGTCTATGTTTATTTTTAGTATCGGGTCTAGCAATTCTAGCAGCTTCATCACAGAAATAAATCACATGTCCATCAATATTATCGACCAAGAGAAGTTTAACCATAGCAATACTAGGTTCAACTTTAATTTGCTCAGTGGGTGTAGGTGCTCTAGCATTACTCTTACGAACCACAGTTGAAGCTTTGGCATGATCTTTTATTCTAATAGGAAATGGTGGTTTCTCAATATAAGTGGTAGGAACGGATCAACATTATAAGTAATAGTTTTTTCTTCAACTTTAATAGGTTTTACTACCTTTACTTCAATGGGAGGATGATATTTAAACAACTTCTCCTTAGGGAGATCAACATCAGTAGAAAATGATTCACATAAAGAAGCTACTATCTCAGAGTCAAGTCCATATTTAGTGCTAAATTCACGAAAAGCATCAGTATACATAAAAGATTTAACACAATCAAACTTAGGGTTATACCTGACTCCTTACCTTTGTCGTGTTCCCAATCTTCAGAGTTGCGTTTAATTCTCTCCAATAAATCCCATTTGAATTCAATAGTCTTCATCATAAAAGAACCAGTACAAGAAGTATCGAGCATGGAGTGATCGTTATGAGAAAGCCGAGCATAAAAATTTTGAATAATAATTTCTCTTGAGAGCTCATGATTGGGGCATGAATATAACATTAAATTAAACCTCCCCCAAGCTTGAGCGATACCTTCTCCTTCCTGAGGCCTAAAATTATATATATAATTACGATCACGATGAACCAAATGCATCGGATAAAACTTCTAATGAAATTCTAATTTCAGTCGGTTGTAGTTCCATGATCCAATATCATCACATAGCCTAAACCATGTCAATGCCTTTCCCTTAAGATAAAGGGAAGACCTTCTTCTTGACAACATCCTCGGGCATACCTGCAAGCTTAAATAATCCACAAACTTCATCCACATAGATTAGGTGCATATCGGGATGTAATTTTCCATCTCCTATATAGGGATTAGCTAGCAGTTTCTCTATCATACCCGAAGGAATTTCAAAGTAAATATTTTCAGTAGGTTCAGTAGGTTGAGGACCAACTCTCTGCACTTCTGTTTGGGGTGAAGATACCCCAAACAAGCCCCTCAAAGGATTATTTTCCATAGTAACAAGTGACAGTAAATTTCAGCACACTATATAAATGTTTCCTTACCAAATTCCACCTACCAAAGGCGCTTCACTCCCCGGCAACTGCACCAGAAAAGAGTCTTGATGACCCACAAGTATAGGGGATCTATTGTAGTCTGTTTGATAAGTAAGAGTGTCGAACCCAACGAGGAGCAGAAGGAAATGACAAGCAGTTTTTAGTAAGGTATTCTCTGCAAGCACTGAAATTATCGGTAACAGATAGTTTTGTGATAAGGTAATTCGTAACGGGTAACAAGTAACAAAAGTAACTAAGGTGCAGCAAGGTGGCCCGATCCTTTTTGTAGCAAAGAACAATCCTGAACAAACTCTTATATAAAGCAAAGCGCTCCCGAGGACACATGGGAATTATCGTGAAGCTAATTTTTATCATGCTCATATGATTCGCGTTTGTTACTTTGATAATTTGATATGTGGGTGGACCGGTGCTTGGGTACTGCCCTTCCTTGGACAAGAATCCCACTTATGATTAACCCCCCTCACAAGCATCCGCAACTACGAAAGAAGAATTAAGGTAAACCTAACCATAGCATGAAACATATGGATCCAAATCAGCCCCTTACGAAGCAATGCATAAACTAGGGTTTAAGCTTCTATCACTCTAGCAACCCATTATCTACTTATTACTTCCCAATGCCTTCCTCTAGGCCCAAATCATGGTGAAGTGTCATGTAGTCGACGTTCACATAACACCACTAGAGGATAGACAACATACATCTCATCAAAATATCGAACGAATACCAAATTCACATGACTACTTATAACAAGACTTCTCCCATGTCCTCAGGAACAAACGTAACTACTCACAAATCATATTCATGTTCATAATCTGAGGGGGTATTAATATGCATTAAGGATCTGAACATATGATCTTCCACCCAATAAACCAACTAGCATCAACTACAAGGAGTAATCAACACTACTAGCAACCCATAGGTACCAATCTGATGTTTTGAGACAAAGATCGGAAACAAGAGATGAACTAGGGTTTGAGATGAGATGGTGCTGGTGAAGATGTTGATGGATATTGACCCCCTTTCGACGGGAGGATCAATGGTGATGACGATGGCGACGATTTCCCCCTCTCGGTGGGATGTTTCCCCGACAGAATAGCTCCGCTAGAGCCCTCGATTGGTCCTGCCTAGGTTCCGCCTCGAGAAGGCGGTGCTTTGTCCCGAAAGCTTCCTTATGATATTTTCCAGGGCAAAAGACACCATATAGTAGAAGATGGGCTTCGGGGGCCTGCCAGGTGGCCCATGAGGCAGGGGGTGCGCTAAGGGGGGTAGGGCGCGCCCTCCACCCTCGTGGCTGGTGGGTGCTCCCCTCTGGTGCTTTCTTCATGAAATATTTTTAATATATTCCAGAACTGATTTTCGTGGAGTTTCAGGACTTCTGGAGTTGTGCAGAATAGGTCTCTAATACTTGCTCCTTTTCCAGCCCAGAATTCCGGCTGCCGGCATTCTCCCTCTTCATGTAAACCTTATAAAATAAGAGAGAAAAGGCATAAGTATTGTGACATAACATGTAGTAAAAGCCCATAATGCACTAAATATTGATATAAAAGCATGATGCAAAATGGACATATCAGTGAACTGTTTCCAAACCCTGCCAGACAAAGAGAATAATTACTTGATATCAGGAAATGAACAAAATTGCCGATATGGTGCAATAATGATCGATTGAACTTACTTCTGGAGCATATCAGTCATGTTCGCATACTCCTCAGGACTTTTTCTTCTCGAGTCCAAGACAGTTACTATTCCAGTTTCAAGCTTAATCTCTAGCAAAATAAAGTGAAAGCTGCGCACGCATGCATAACTCATCAATTTCATTACTATAATTAACCTCGAGTAAGGGAAACTGAATATGCACAAGACAGTAACACTCACTGCAAGTTGTAAGGAAAGAGTATTTTATCTTTGCTTTGAGTTTTAAGCAATGATTGTAGCAAGTTGTCCTTGGTCTATTTGACATTGTGTTTGACCGTCCATTCATGTATAATATTTTGGGTTAATGAACCCAATGTCATAGATATCTACTTTCCTGCATTCGACGATCTTCAACCTGCATAATATAGTGAGGATAATTATATATACATGTAATGAAAGAGTTGAGCTATATATAGAGACTTAATTATAGAAGTAGTACTTACGTAGCAAGTCATGAGTTTGTCGAGGGCCTTTTGATTGTATAACTGGAATCACTCGTCAAATTCAATATTCAAAATATCCATTCCAACGAGGTCGTGCTCCTCTTTAATTCTCATCGTCAAAGTATGCCTCCCCTACTGCCTGCATCTTTGCATGTACCAATCATGGAGTCTTCGCATCATCGTTGTTAGACAGGGATGCTTAGGTTTGACGAGAGGCTTCTCGTACTCGTATCTAAATTCATCCACCTCCATTATTTCAATGGGTACATCATCGGGCAGGTAATCATCAAGATTGGTACCGGGCACCATCCCCGGATGATTAGCGACGATATCGCTAGACACCTTGAGCGGGGGCATGTTTGTTCGCTGAGCTGGGGAATTTTCTTCCCACTTCTTTGTGCTGCTAACCTTGCATCACTACAAGTACTTACCGACCGCTTCGCTTCCTTATATGCCTTTTTAATAGTACGCACATAGTTGGAATCCGACGGAGGCGATGGTGGTCGCTTCAGGGCATCGATAGTTCGCTTTGCTTTCACCGGATCTACCATCTCCTTCGGAGGTGGAGGTTTCGGTGCAAAAAATGTCCCTCACTTGGGCACGACTGATGTCCTCGTTTTCCTTGTCGGTCCTCTCATAAGGTAACCTTTTAGAGCCTTGAGAGATGGACTGTATTTGAACTACTTCCCTCTTCTGCTTGTACTACTGCTACCCACCAGAGCGGCGACCTCTATCTTCCGCCGTTGTTGACGCGGCAGAGTCGGCTGACGTGCCGGAGGAGGCAGAGTGCTCCGACGCACCGGAGGAGGCGGAGCAGGAGTCGTAGTGCCGTCACGCGCCGGAGGAGGCAGAGTGCTCATCGGAGGATGCGAAGAAGGAGCCGGAGTGCCTTCATGCGCCGAAGGAGGCAAATGAGGCGGCGGAGAGCCCTGGTCACTCGCCGGAGGAGGAGGCGGAGTGCCCTGACTCGCCGGAGGAGGAGGAGGAGGCGGAGGCGTCTAGTTTGGGAGCTTGATGTACTCCTTCCGCCATAGACATGGAGTCTTAAGAGCAAGACCCAGCTGAATCTCCCCTTCACCTGTTGGGTGGTCAAGCTCGAGCTCCTCAAATCCCTCCATTACTTCATCCGCCGTCACAACAGCATAGCCCTGTGGAATTGGCCAGCAGTAAAAAGTTCCGTCGGGTTGAGGAGGTGGAACAGTGCCGATAGTCGCCTTCAATGTGATGTTTTGCCATTTCGTCATAAGCTGGCAATGTTGCCTCCGTGATAGCATCCATGGGGTAGCTAGGAGCCATGACGTCAGGCTGCTGAATGAGCTCCGTGGAAACCATGCTGCTTCTCCACTGAGATGGCGGGGTAGCTTCTTGGGTAGCTTTGTGCCGCTGAGATGGTTGGTCGGCAGCTCCCTGGCTCTCAACTTGTTCCTCTAGCTTTAGTACTCTTGCATTGAGCTTCTGTATATCGCTCGGCTCCTGTTTCCCCTTCCTCTCCTGGGTTTTGTAACTGCCTGCACCGGGAAACCCAATCTTCCATGCAACGGATCCTGGCGTGCCTCGTGTTCGTCCAGGGTGCTTAGGATTCCTGAGGGCCTCAGTCATCTCGTCATTCTCTATGTTGGGAATGAACATCCCTTCCTGCGTTACCTTGATTGCCGCCTGAAGCTTCGTGATGGGTGTTGCAAGTTGCTCGTCCATCCAACGACACTTCCCTGTTTCAGGGTCCAAAGTTCCCCCAACCCCGAAGAACCAAGTACTCAAACGATCAGGCCAGTTCAATGTCTCTGGTTCGACCCCTTTAGTAATCAGCTCCTGCTCAGCTTCGTCCCACAACGGTTGTGCTTTGAGGTAGCCTCCTGACCCCGTGCGATGGTGCCACTGCTTCTTTGCAGCATTTATCTTGTTTATCTCTGACATTTTCTTACTCTTGTCTGATGTCTTGTAGGCCACAAATGCGGGCCAGTGATCTCTTATCTTCTCAAGTCGGCCAATGAATTCTGGAGTCTTCCCTTTGTCGACAAACTTTGATTTCAACTCTTTCTTCCACCTCCTGAATAGCTCTACCATCTTATTAAGAGCACAGAGTTGACCAGTGGCTCTATAACTGGCTTATTCGGATCCTCCTCTGGCGGTAGGGTGAAATTTTCCTTCAGCGTGGTGCAAAGATCATCTTTCTCTCTATCGATGACATAACAAACTTGAGGGTCTTCTTTCTTAGGCTTATTCCATAGCTGGAGGCTGGTCGAGATGTTGTCCCTAACAATAGCTCCGCACTAAGCAGAAAATGCATCCTTGGTCCACGTGGGTTCAATCGGTTGGCCATCGTCCGTGATTGTTGTGATTGTGAACCTTTCATCCATACACAACCTTTTCTTCAGGCCTTGTCTCGTTACCGAAGTTTGGCTCGATCCGGTAAAAGAAGAAAGAAGAGTTAATATATATGTACATACCAAAACAATTAATGCATCAATTAGCTAGTCAGCACAAAGTTAATTAATATATATATATATATACCTCACCGGACTTTGCAACAGCTGATCCCGACTCCGTTCGGTCACCGGAGCCGTCATCAGGTCTCCTTCTTCCACCGGCATTCGGTCGGCGGAGCCATCATGATCATGACTTTCCTCCTCCATTGTTCGATCACCGTAGCCGGCTTCATCTCTCCTTCCATACCATCGGTTTTGTTGAGAAACGACAAGACATGACCTCCAGCGAAGATTATATCCCCCAACAACTATTCTTTTTCCAAGTCTGTTTGTTGATCCATAGTTTCTGCAAATATTACAACATGGCAATTAATATACAAACATGAGAGATGGATATATTAGTGACAAACATAGACCTAGATAGCTAATCAGAACAAGGAATATTAATTAGTGGCCTCGATGCTTCTGCGGTTTGGGGTGGCCTCGACAACTCTTCTAGGGTTTGGGGTGGCCTTGACGACAACACTCTTTTAATTCGGTAAATTTGGGTCAAAGGATTCAAGAAAATCATGGCTTCATCATTAGCCGGAAGTAACCGGGGCATGATGGTACGAAGCTCTCCAAAGTTATTTTGGAACGGAGTGCCAAATAGGATAATTCGCTTTTTGTTACGAAGTTCAGCAAGAGCCTTCCGAATATCTCTATTTTGAAGGCCTTTGCTAAACTTCGTAGCAAAAATCGAATTATCCTATCCGGGACTCCGTTCCAAAATAACTTTGGAGAGCTTTGTACCATAATGCCCCGGTTACTTCCGGCTAATGATGAAGCCATGGCTTTCTTCAATACTTTGACACAAGACAACGTGACATATAGAATGTTACGTAGATGAGATCAGAAAAAAAATGGATCAACTTGTGCACATCCATAATGGGGGCATTCTTGTTAAGGGAGACCCTCGACCCCTCAATGACCCTCGACCCTTCAGCGATCCTCGAACCTCGACCCCTTGACGACCCTTGACCCTCGACCCCTTAGCGATCCTCGAACCTCGACCCCTCGACGACCCTCGAACCTGGACCGCTCGGTGATCCTCGAATCTCGACCCGTCGGCAAACCTCGACCCTCTACCCTAGTTCCCAACCCTCGACCGCTCGGCGATCCTCGACGCCTCAAAAACCCTTGACCCCTCAGCGATCCTTGAACCTCGATCCCTCGACGACCCTCGACCCTCGGCCACCCTCGAACCTCGACCCCTCGACGACCCTCGACCCCTCGGTGATCCTCGAACCTCGACCCCTCGGCGACCCTCGACCCTCGACCGATGGCGATCCTCGACCCCTCGGCGACCCTGACGCTCTACCCTAGTTCCCAACCCTCGACCCCTCGGCGACCCTCGACCCTTTACACTAGTTCCCGAGCCTCGACCGCTCAGTGATCCTCGACACCCTCGTTCCCGATAAAGAATAAGAAGAGGAAGAAGAAGAAAAAAAAGAGGAGAAGAAGAAGAAGAAGAAAAATATAAGAAAAAAAGAGGAGAAGAAGAAGGAATAGAGGAGAAGAAGAAAAAATAGAATAATTTTTTCTTCTTCTCCTCTATTCCTTCTTCTTCTCCTCCCTTTTTTCTTCTTCTTCCTCTTCTTATTTTTTTCCTCCTCATCTTACCTCTCCTCTTCTTCTCCTTCTTCTTCTTCGCCTTCTTCCTCTTCTTATTTTCCTTTTTCCTCTCCTTCTTTTTATTCTTCTTCCTCCTTCCTTCTCCTATTTTCTTCTTTTTTCTTATTTTCCTTTTTCCTCTCCACTAACCGAAAATCTACTAACCTAAAATGCACTAATGGTACAACTAACCTAAAATGCACTAACACAAATCGATATCTACTAACAACCTAAATAAAAACATTAATACATATATGAAAAAAACATCATATGAACAAAAAAAGCATACATCATCTGTCATCAACATCATCATGTGAACAAAAAATTATATGAAAAATGCATATGAACAAATGCATATGATAAATGCATCATACGGGAGAGGAAGGGGGCTGGCGGCCGGACCGTAGCGCGGGCATGGTTTTCAATGTCGGATAGCGGGCTGGTAGCGGATTGGGGTCCGTGTAGCGGAATGTGGATATCGGGCGATATTGCGGGCGCTATGTCCGCGTAGAGGATTTGTAAAAACACTAGATTATTTTGTATATCTCTATATCATTAACAAAAAGTAATGGCATTTCATTTGAGCAGTAACGGACGCTATTGTGGACGCAATAGCGGATGATATCTTTGCTATTTGAAACTATGAGCACGGGGCGGGGCGGACCGGGGTGGTGACGGAGCGGGGGCGGTGACGGAGTGAGGGGAAGGGGCGGCGACGGCGTCGAGGAAGGGGCGGCGCGGCGACAGCGTCGGGGCAGGGGCAGCGGGGCGACGGCGTCGGGGGCAGACGGCGTGGACGAGCCTCAGCGACGACGATGACGGCGGGGGCGAGTCTCGGTGACGACGGGCGCGGGCGACAGCGACGGTGAGGGCGGCGGGCGGCGTTGATATCGTCGGGGGCTAATGCGAGATGAAACCAAAATTTTTCACAAGTGTTGCTTATATACACAAAGCATTGGTCCTAATTCGTGGCACCAACCGGGACCAATGCCTACCTTTGGTCCCGGTTCGTGCCACCAACAGGGACCAAAGGTCTATTTTCAGCAGCCCAAAGGGCGGGAAACTGGGACCTTTGGTTCCGGTTGGTGGCACCAACCGGGACTAAAGGGGGCATTGGTCCCGGTTGGTGCCACAAACCGGGACCAATGCACACCTTTTGTCCCGGTTGGTGCTGTCAACCGGGACCAAAGGCCTTGTGCTGCCCGCGGCCAAAAAGTTTAGTCCCACTTCGCTAGTTGAGAGGGGCTTGGAGTGGTTTATAAGCCCCACTACCGCTGCCCCGTCGAGCTCATCTCCAATGCAGCCTTACGGGCCTAATCTGACACTGCTATGCCTCTAGGCCTACTGGGCCTACTGCGGGCCTGAATCCTGGCCCATGGTTGGGTTTCTAGTCGTATTCACGCCATGGTTGTCCAGTAGGTGGCATTTTTTTATTTTTTCCAGTTTTTTGTTTTGTTTTTTGCATTACTTATTTTCTTTTGTGTTTTGCTTATTTTTAAATTCTTTTTTGCTTTTAGGTCACAAAAATATTAACTTTCTGTTAGTACCATTAGTTTTCAAATTTGAATAGTTTAAATTTGAATTATTTGAAATTTGTGTGAATCACTAGTTTGTGATTAACTTTACTATAAAAATAGATTTTGGAGTGACTCTTTTTCCTGCTATTTAATATTACTGTGTTTTATCATTATACTCAAAAACATATTTTGTTATTTTAGTTTCTAACAAAAAATTCTTTATGATAATTCTTTTTGCTATTAAAGTTTCTAACAAAAAAATTCTTTATGAAAATTCTTTTTGCTTTAATGTTTTGAACAGAAAATACTTTGATAATTTTAGTTGCATAAATTTTATATATTTTCAGTTTCAATAATACTAGAGGTTTATAAAAGCTTTTTAGTTGATTCCTTTTTCTATTGGAGTTTTATAAAAGTTTTTTAGTTTACTCTTTTTGCTATTTAAGAATATTATAGTTTTGTTTTAGTTGATCATAACAGAATATTTTAATTGATTATTTTTAGTTCATTCTTTTTGCTATTAGTTCATTCTTTGAGCTAAATGACCCTTAAATTGAAAAGCACTACAAATGAACCTTGAAAAGGTTGAAAGTTGGCATGGTATCATCATTTCACCCACATAGCATGTGATAAAATGTTGAGAGGGTTACGACAAAAACTGGATGCACTTCGTGTACAAAATGGACAATCTCTTTCGAAGTATCAAGGTTTCAGACGAAAACTCATCTGTTACAAAGGGATTTCATTTTTTGAACTTACTTGAACTCTAGACCTTTTTTGTGTTCAGAATGCACCATTCAACCCTTTCTAACTTCATTTGGTATTTTTCATGCATTTAATGATTTTTTGAGCTAAATGACCCTGAAATTGAAAAGCACTACAAATGAACTCTAAAAAGGTTGAAAGTTGGCATGGTATCATCATTTCACCCACATAGCATGTGCAGAAAAGTTGAGAGGGTTACGGCAAAAATTGGATGCACTTCGTGTACAAAATGGACAATCTCTTTCGAAGTATCAGGGTTTCAGATGAAAACTCATCTGTTACAAAGGGATTTCACCTTTTTTGAACTTATTTGAACTCCAGACTTTTTTTGTGTTCAAAATGCACCATTCAAAGCCACATCATCAATTTTCAACCCTTTGTGACTTCATTTGGTATTTTTCATGCATTTACTAATTTTTTGAGCTAAATGACCCTGAAATTGAAAAACACTACAAATGAACTCTGAGAAGGTTGAAAGTTGGCATGGTATCATCATTTCACCCACATAGCATGTGCTAAAAAGTTGAGAGGGTTACGGCAAAAACTGGATGCACTTCATGTACAAAACGAACAATTTCTTTCGAAGTATCAGGGTTTTGGACGGAAACTCATCTATTACAAAAGGCATTTCATTTCTTCATATGTAACTGCAGTCATATTCTAGATCAAAGGCATCATCATAATAGTTGTGGAGAGAAAGTCTTCACTTTTTCTTCGCTTGTGTCCTTTGCTTATTGCGCCGTAACCATGGATAATCTTCATCGTTTAACAGGGTCCTTGGGTCAGCCTTGACTTTGAAGGGATGAATTTCATGAAACTTTTCATAATATTCAGACATGTCTGTCTTGCCCTCCAATCCCACGATGTCTCTTTTTCCTAAAAGAACTATGTGGCGCTTTGGCTCATCGTATGATGTATTCGCTTCCTTATCTTTTCTTTTTCTCGGTTTGGTAGACATGTCCTTCTCATACAAAACCTGCACCACATCATTGGCTAGGACGAATGGTTTGTCTGTGTACCCAAGATTATTCAAATCCACTGTTGTCATTCCGTACTATGGGTACCTCGCCTCCTAACAGATTGACCCATTTGCACTGAAACAAAAGGACCTTAAAATCATGTCCATAGTCAAGTCCCTATATGTCCACTATGTAACCATAATATGTGTCCTTTCCCATCTTGGTTGTTGCATCAAAGCGGACACCGCTGTTTTGGTTGGTGCTCTTTTGATCTTGGGCGATCGTGTAAAATGAATTCCCATTTATCTCGTACCCTTTGTAAGTCAATATAGTCGAAGATAGTTCCCTGGCCAACGAGTACAACTCATCAGAAACAGTGTTGTCACCCCTGAGACGTGTTTGCAACCAACTGCTAAAAGTCCTGATGTGTTCACATGTAATCCAGTGGTCACACTGCTCCGGGTGTTCGGAGCGCAGAATGTTCTTGTGTTCATCGACATATGGGGTCACCAAGGTAGAATTCTGTAGAACTGTGTAGTGTGCTTGAGACCAGGAATGCCCGTCCCTAAATATTATTGAGTCCCCTCCTAGCGTGCCTTTTCCGCTCAGTCTCCCCTCATACCGCGATTGAGGGAGACCAATCTTCTTAAGGTCAGGAATGAAGTCAACACAAAACCCAATGACATCCTCTGTTTGATGGCCCATGGAGATGCTTCCTTCTGGCCTAGCACGGTTACGACATATTTCATTAGGACTCCCATGGACCTCTCAAAGGGGAACATATTGTGTAGAAATACAGGGCCCAAAATGACAATCTCGTCGACTAGATGAACTAGGACGTGCGTCATGGTATTGAAGAAGGATGGTGGGAACACCAGCTCGAAACTAACAAGACATTGCGCCACATCACTCCTTAACCTTGGTAGGATTTCTGGATCAATCACCTTCTGAGAGATTGCATTGAGGAATGAACATATCTTCATAATGGCTAATCGAACATCTTCTGGTAGAAGCCCCCTCAATGCAACCGGAAGCAGTTGCGGCATAATCATGTGGCAGTCATGAGACTTCAGGTTCTGTAACTTTTTCTCTAGCATATTTATTGTTCCCTTTATATTCGACGAGAAGCCAGACGAGACCTTCATACTGAGCAGGCATTCAAACAAGATTTCCTTCTCTTCTCTCGTAAGAGCGTAGCTGGTAGGACCTTCATACTTCTTTGGAGACATGCCGTCTTTTTCGTGCACACGTTGCTGGTCCTCCATGCCTCCGGTGTATCTTTTGTCTTCCCATACACGCCCAAGAAGCCTAGCAGGTTCACGCCAAGATTCTTCATCATGTGCATCCTGTCGATTGAAGAGCAGACCTCTAGGTCTTTCCAGTAGGGTAGGTCCCAAAATATAGATTTCTTCTTCCACATGGGTCAGCGTCCATTAGCGTCATTCGGAACAGATAGTCCGTCGGGACCCTTTCCAAAGATCACTTGTAAATCATTGACCATACCAAGTATGTGATCACCGGTATGGACGGCGGGCTTTTTCCGGTGATCTGCCTCGCCTTTGAAATGCTTGCCTTTCTTTCGACACTGATGGTTGGTCGGAAGAAATCGATGATGCCCCAAGTACACATTCTTCCTGCATTTGTCCAGGTATGTACTTTCGGTGTCATCTAAACAGCCTGTGCATGCTTGGTATCCCTTGTTTGTCTGTCCTAAAAGGTTACTAAGAGTAGGCCAATAATTGATGGTTACAAACAGCAATGCATGTAGGTCAAATTCCTGCTGTTTGTGCTCGTCCCACACACGTACACTGTTTCCATTCCACGGCTGTAAAAGATCTTCAACTAATGGCCTTAGGTACACATCAATGTCATTGCTGGGTTTCTTGCGGCCTTGTATGAGAACTGGCATCATAATGAACTTGCGCTTCATGCACAGCCAAGGAGGAAGGTTATAGATACATAGTCACAGGCCAGGTGCTATGATTGCTGCTCTGCTCCCCAAAAGGATTAATGCCATCCGCGCTTAAACCAAACCATACATTCCTTGCGTCACCTGCAAAGTCCTCCCAGTACTTTCTCTCGATTTTTCTCCACTGGGACCCGTCAGCGGGTGCTCTCAACTTCTCATCTTTCTTACACTCCTCTCTGTGCCATCGCATCAACTTGGCATGCTCTTTGTTTTTGAACAAATGTTTCAACCGTGGTATTATAGGAGCATACCACATCACCTTGGCAGGAACCCTCTTCCTGGGGTGCTCGCCGTCAACATCACCAGGTGTTGGGGAACGTTGCAGAAAACAAAAATTTTCCTACTCATTTCACCAAGATCCATCTAGGAGTTCATCTAGCAACGAGTCATCGGATGCATCTACGTACCTTGTAGATCGCGAGCGGAAGCGTTCAAAGAACGGGGATGATGTAGTCGAACACGACGTGATCCAAATCACCGATGACCAAGCGCCGAACGGACGGCACCTCCGCGTTCAACACACGTACGGGACGGGAGACATCTCCTCCTTCTTGATCCAGCAAGGGGAAGGAGAGGTTTATGAAGATCCAGCAGCACGACGGTGTGGTGGTGGATGCAGGGCGTCACAGTAGCAGGGCTTCGCCTATACTACGAGAGAGAGACATAACGGGGAGAGAGGGAGGCGCCAGGGGCTGGTGTATGAAGTCCCTCCTCTCCCCCACTATATATAGGGGTGCTAGGGGGGGGCGCCGGCCCTAGGAGATGGAATCTCCTAGGGGGGGCGGCGGCCAAGGGTGGGGGGGCTTGCCCCCCAAGCAAGGGGCGCCCCCTTTAGGGTTTCCCCTCAACCCTAGCCGCATGGGCCCTAGGGAAGTGGCGCCCCAGCCCACTTTGGGCTGGGTTCCCTCCCACTTCAGCCCATAGGGCCCCCCGGGATAGGTGGCCCCACCCGGTGGACCCCCCGGACCCTTCCGGTGGTCCCGGTACAATACCGGTGACCCTGAAACTTGTCCCGATGGCCGAAACAGCACTTCCTATATATAATTCTTTACCTCCGGACCATTTCGGAACTCCTCATGACGTCCGGGATCTCATCCGGGACTCCGAACAACATTCGGGTTACTGCATATACATATCTTCACAACCCTAGCATCACCGAACCTTAAGTGTGTAGACCCTACGGGTTCGGGAGACAAGCAGACATGACCGAGATGACTCTCCGGTCAATAACCAACAGCGGGATCTGGATACCCATGTTGGCTCCCACATGCTCCACGATAATCTCATCAGATGAACCACGATGTCGAGGATTCAATCAACCCCGTATGCAATTCCCTTTGTCAATCGATATGTTACTTGCCCGAGATTCGATCGTCGGTATCCCAATACCTCATTCAATCTTGTTACCGGCAAGTCACTTTACTCGTACCGTAATGCATGATCCCGTGACCAGACACTTGGTCACTTTGAGCTCATTATGATGATGCATTACCGAGTGGGCCCAGTGATACCTCTCCGTCATACGGAGTGACAAATCCCAGTCTTGATCCATGTCAACCCAACAGACACTTTCGGAGATACCCGTAGTATACCTTTATAGTCACCCAGTTATGTTGTGACGTTTGGCACACCCAAAGCACTCCTACGGTATCCGGGAGTTACACGATCTCATGGTCTAAGGAAAAGATACTTTGACATTGGAAAACTCTAGCAAACGAACTATACGATCTTGTGCTATGTTTAGGATTGGGTCTTGTCCATCACATCATTCTCCTAATGATGTGATCTCGTTATCAATGACATCCAATGTCCATAGCCAGGAAACCATGACTATCTGTTGATCAACGAGCTAGTCAACTAGAGGCTTACTAGGGACATGTTGGTGTCTATTATTCACACATGTATTACGATTTCCGGATAACACAATTATAGCATGAATAAAGACAATTATCATGAACAAGGAAATATAATAATAATGCTTTTATTATTGCCTCTAGGGCATATTTCCAACAGTCTCCCGCTTGCACTAGAGTCAATAATCTAGTTACACTATGATGAATCGAACACCCATGGAATTCTGGTGTTGATCATGTTTTGCTCTAGGGAGAGGTTTAGTCATCGGATCCGCTACATTCAGGTTTGTATGTACTTTACAAATCTCTATGTCTCCATCTTGAACATTTTCACGAATGGAGTTGAAGCGACGCTTGATGTGCCTTGTCTTCTTGTGAAACCTGGGCTCCTTGGCAAGTGCAATAGCTCCAGTGTTGTCACAAAAGAGTTTGATTGGCCCCGACGCATTGGGTATGACTCCTAGGTCGGTGATGAACTCCTTCACCCATATTGCTTCATGTGCTGCCTCCGAGGCTGCCATGTACTCCGCTTCACATGTAGATCCCGCCACGACGCTCTGCTTGCAACTGCACCAGCTTACTGCCCCACCATTCAAAATATACACGTATCCGGTTTGTGACTTAGAGTCATCCAGATCTGTGTCGAAGCTGGCATCGACGTAACCCTTTACGACGAGCTCTTCGTCACCTCCATCAACGAGAAACATTTCCTTTGTCCTTTTCAGGTACTTCAGGATATTCTTGACCGCTGTCCAGTGTTCCTTGCCGGGATTACTTTGGTACCTTCCTACCAAACTTACGGCAAGGTTTACATCAGGTCTGGTACACAGCATGGCATACATAATAGAACCTATGGCTGAGGCATAGGGGATGACACTCATCTCTTCTATATCTTCTGCCGTGGTCGGACATTGAGCTGAGCTCAATTTCACACCTTGTAACACAGGCAAGAACCCCTTCTTAGATTGATCCATATTGAACTTCTTCAATATCTTATCAAGGTATGTGCTTTGTGAAAGACCTATGAGGCGTCTTGATCTATCTCTATAGATCTTGATGCCTAATATATAAGCAGCTTCTCCAAGGTCCTTCATTGAAAAACTCTTATTCAAGTAGGCCTTGATGCTGTCCAAGAGTTCTATATCATTTCCCATCAAAAGTATGTCATCTACATATAGTATGAGAAATGCTACAGAGCTCCCACTCACTTTCTTGTAAACGCAGGCTTCTCCATAAGTCTGCGTAAACCCAAACGCTTTGATCATCTCATCAAAGCGAATGTTCCAACTCCGAGATGCTTGCACCAGCCCATAAATCGAGCGTTGGAGCTTGCACACCTTGTCAGCATTCTTAGGATCGACAAAACCTTCCGGCTGCATCATATACAATTCTTCCTTAAGGAAACCATTAAGGAATGCCGTTTTGACGTCCATTTGCCATATTTCATAATCGTAGAATGCGGCAATTGCTAACATGATTCGGACGGACTTCAGCTTCGCTACCGGTGAGAAAGTCTCATCGTAGTCAACCCCTTGAACTTGTCGATAACCCTTAGCGACAAGCCGAGCTTTATAGATGGTCACATTACCATCCGCGTCTGTCTTCCTCTTAAAGATCCATTTATTTTCTATGGCTCGCCGCTCAACGGGCAAGTCAGTCGAAGTCCATACTTCGTTTTCATACATGGATCCTATCTCGGATTTCATGGCTTCTAGCCATTTGTCGGAATCCGGGCCCGCCATCGCTTCTTCATAGTTCGAAGGTTCACCGTTGTCTAACAACATGATTTCCAAGACAGGGTTGCCGTACCACTCTGGTGCGGAACGTGTCCTTGTGGACCTTCGAATTTCAGTAGGAGCTTGATCAGAAGTATCTTGATCATCATCAATAACTTCCTCTCTAGTAGGTGCAGGCACCTCAGGAACATTTTCTTGAGTTGCGCCATTTTCCGGTTCAAGAGGTAATACTTCATCAAGCTCTACTTTCCTCCCACTTCTTTCGAGAGAAACTCTTTCTCTAGAAAGGACCCATTCTTGGCAACAAAGATCTTGCCTTCGGATCTGAGGTAGAAGGTGTACCCAATAGTTTCTTTTGGGTATCCTATGAAGACATTTTTCCGACTTGGGTTCGAGCTTTTCAGGTTGAAGTTTCTTGACATAAGCATCGCATCCCCAAACTTTTAGAAACGACAGCTTAGGTTTCTTCCCAAACCATAATTCATACGGTGTCGTCTCAACGGATTTCGACGGAGCCCTATTTAAAGTCAATGCGGCAGTCTCTAAAGCATAGCCCCAAAAAGATAGGGGTAAATCGGTAAGAGACATCATAGATCTCACCATATCTAATAGAGTGCGATTACGACGTTCGGACACACCATTAATCTGAGGTGTTCCAGGCGGCGTGAGTTGTGAAACTATTCCACATTTTCTTAAGTGTGTACCAAATTCATGACTCAAGTATTCTCCTCCACGATCTGATCGTAGAAACTTGATTTTCCTGTCACGTTGATTTTCAACCTCACTCTGAAATTCCTTGAACTTTTAAAAGGTTTCAGACTTGTGTTTCATTAAGTAGATATACCCATATCTACTTAAATCATCAGTGAGTGTGAGAACATAACGATAGCCACCACGAGCCTCAACACTCATTGGACCGCACACATCAGTATGTATGATTTCCAATAAGTTGGTTGCTCGCTCCATTGTTCCTGAGAACGGAGTCTTGGTCATCTTACCCATGAGGCATGGTTCGCACGTGTCAAATGATTCATAATCAAGAGACTCTAAAAGTCCATCTGCATGGAGCTTCTTCATGCGTTTGACACCTATGTGACCAAGGCGGCAGTGCCACAAGTATGTGGGACTATCATTATCAACCTTACATCTTTTGGTACTCACATTATGAACATGTGTAGTATCACGTTCGAGATTCATAAAGAATAAACCATTCACCATAGGAGCATGACCATAAAACATATCTCTCATATAAATAGAACAACCATTATTCTCGGATTTAAATGAGTAGCCATCTCAAATTAAACGAGATCCCGATACAATGTTCATGCTCAAAGCTGGCACTAAATAACAATTATTAAGGTTTAAAACTAATCCCGAAGGTAGATATAGAGGTAGAGTGCCGACGGCGATCACATTGACCTTGGAACCATTCCCGACGCGCATTGTCACCTCGTCCTTTGCCAGTTTCCGCTTATTCCGCAACCCCTGTTTTGAGTTACAAATGTGAGCAACTGCACCGGTATCAAATACCCAGGAGCTACTACGGACACTAGTAAGGTACACATCAATTACATGTATATCACATATACCTTTTGTTTTGCCGGCCTTCTTGTCTGCTAAGTATTTAGGGCAGTTCCGCTTCCAGTGACCGCTTCCCTTGCAATAAAAGCACTCAGTCTCGGGCTTGGGTCCATTCTTTGGCTTCTTCCCGGTAGCTTGCTTGCCGGGCGCGGCAACCTCCTTGCCGTCCTTCTTGAAGTTCTTTTTACCCTTGCCTTTCTTGAACTTAGTGGTTTTATTGACCATCAACACTTGATGTTCCTTCTTGACTTCTACCTCTGCTGATTTCAGCATAGCAAGTACTTCAGGAATGGTCTTTTCCATCCCCTGCATATTGAAGTTCATCACAAAGCTCTTGTAGCTTGGTGGAAGCGACTGGAGGATTCTGTCAATGACCGCATCATCCGGGAGATTAACTCCCAGCTGAGTCAAGCGGTTATGCAACCCAGACATAGTGAGTATGTGCTCACTGACAGAACTGTTTTCCTCCATCTTACAGCTGAAGAACTTGTCGGAGACTTGATATCTCTCGACCCGGGCATGAGCTTGGAAAACCATTTTCAGCTCTTCGAACATCTCATATGCTCCGTGTCTCTCAAAACGCTTTTGGAGCCCCGGCTCTAAACTGTAAAGCATGCCGCACTGAACGAGGGAGTAGTCATCGGTACGTGCCTGCCAAGCGTTCATAACATCTTGTTCTGCAGGGAGAACGGGTGCATCACCAAGCGGTGCTTGTAGGACATAATCTTTCTTGGCAGCTATGAGGATGATCCTCAGGTTCCGGACCCAGTCCGTATAGTTGCTGCCATCATCTTTCAGCTTGGTTTTCTCTAGGAACGCGTTGAAGTTGAGGACTACGTTGGCCATTTGATCTACAAGACATATTGTAAATGTTTTAGACTAAGTTCATGATAATTAAGTTCATCTAATCAAATAATTAATGAACTCCCACTTAGATTAGACATCCCTCTAGTCATCTAAGTATTACATGATCCGAGTTAACTAGGCCGTGTCCGATCATCACGTGAGACGGACTAGTCAACATCGGTGAACATCTTCATGTTGATCGTATCTTCTATACGACTCATGCTCGACCTTTCGGTCTTCTGTGTTCTGAGGCCATGTCTGTACATGCTAGGCTCGTCAAGTCAACCTAAGTGTTTGCATGTGTAAATCTGTCTTACACCCGTTGTATGTGAACGTCTGAATAAAACACCCGATCATCACGTGCTGTTTTGAAACAGCGAACTGTCGCAACGGTGCACAGTTAGGGGGGACACTTCTTGAAATTAGTATGAGGGATCATCTTATTTACTACCGTCGTTCTAAGTAAACAAGATGCAAAACATGATAAACATCACATGCAATCAAATAATAATCGTGACATGATATGGCCAATATCACATAGCTCCTTTGATCTCCATCTTGGGGCTCCATGATCATCTTGTCACCGGCTTGACACCATGATCTCCATCATCATGATCTCCATCATCATGTCTCCATGAAGTTGCTCGCCAACTATTACTTCTACTATATGGCTAACGCGTTTAGCAATAAAGTAAAGTAATTTACATGGTGTTTCTCAATGACACGCAGGTCATATAAAAGAATAAAGACAACTCATATGGCTCCTGCTGGTTGTCATAATCATCGACATGCAAGTCGTGATTCCTATTACAATAGCATGAACATCTCATACATCACATATAGATCATTCATCATTCATCACAACTTTGGCCATATCATATCACAAACCACTTGCTGCAAAAACAAGTTAGATGTTCTCTAATTGTTGTTGCAAGTTTTACGTGGCTGAATTAGGGTTCTAGCAAGAACGTCTTCTTACCTACGTTAAAGCCACAACGTGATTTGTCAACTTCTATTTACCCTTCATAAGGACCCTGTTCATCGAATCCGCTCCAACTAAAGTGGGAGAGACAGACACCCGCCAGCCACCTTATGCAACTAGTGCATGTTAGTCGGTGGAACCGGTCTCACGTAAGCGTACGTGTAAGGTTGGTCCGGGCCGCTTCATCCCACAATACTGCTGAAGCAAGAAAAGACTAGTAGCAGCAAGAAAGTTGACAAATCTACGCCCACAATAAATTGTGTTCTACTCGCGCAAGAAGAACTACGCATAGACCTAGCTCTGATACCACTGTTGGGGAACGTTGCAGAAAACAAAAATTTTCCTACTCGTTTCACCAAGATCCATCTAGGAGTTCATCTAGCAACGAGTCATCGCATGCATCTACGTACCTTGTAGATCGCGAGCGGAAGCATTCAAAGAACGGGGATGATGTAGTCGAACACGACGTGATCCAAATCACCGATGACCAAGCGCCGAACGGACGGCACCTCCGCGTTCAACACACGTACGGGACTGGAGACGTCTCCTCCTTCTTGATCCAGCAAGGGGAAGGAGAGGTTGATGAAGATCCAGCAGCACGACGGCGTGGTGGTGGATGCAGGGCGTCACAGTAGCAGGGCTTCGCCTATACTACAAGAGAGAGACGTAACGGGGAGAGAGGGAGGCGCCAGGGGCTGGTGTATGAAGTCCCTCCTCTCCCCCACTATATATAGGGGTGCTAGGGGGGGCGGCGGCCAAGGGTGGGGGAGGCTTGCCCCACAAGCAAGGGGCGCCCCCTTTAGGGTTTCCCCTCAACCCTAGCCGCATGGGCCCTAGGGAAGTGGCGCCCCAGCCCACTTTGGGCCGGGTTCCTCCCACTTCAGCCCATGGGGCCCCCCGGGATAGGTGGCCCCACCCGGTGGACCCCCCGGACCCTTCCGGTGGTCCCGGTACAATACCGGTGACCCCGAAACTTGTCCCGATGGCCCAAACAGCACTTCATATATATAATTCTTTACCTCCGGACCATTTCGGAACTCCTCGTGACGTCCGGGATCTCATCCGGGACTCCGAACAACATTCGGGTTACTGCATATACATATCTTCACAACCCTAGCATCACCGAACCTTAAGTGTGTAGACCCTACGGGTTCGGGAGACAAGCAAACATGACCGAGATGACTCTCCGGTCAATAACCAACAGCGGGATCTGGATACCCATGTTGGCTCCCACATGCTCCACGATAATCTCATCGGATGAACCACGATGTCGAGGATTCAATCAACCCCGTATGCAATTCCCTTTGTCAATCGATATGTTACTTGCCCGAGATTCGATCGTCGGTATCCCAATACCTCGTTCAATCTCGTTACCGGCAAGTCACTTTACTCGTACCGTAATGCATGATCCCGTGACCAGACACTTGGTCACTTTGAGCTCATTATGATGATGCATTACCGAGTGGGCCCAGTGATACCTCTCCGTCATACGGAGTGACAAATCCCAGTCTTGATCCATGTCAACCCAACAGACACTTTCGGAGATACCCATAGTATACCTTTATAGTCACCCAGTTACGTTGTGACGTTTGGCACACCCAAAGCACTCCTACGGTATCCGGGAGTTACACGATCTAATGGTCTAAGGAAAAGATACTTTGACATTGGAAAACTCTAGCAAACGAACTATACGATCTTGTGCTATTTTTAGGATTGGGTCTTGTCCATCACATCATTCTCCTAATGATGTGATCTCGTTATCAATGACATCCAATGTCCATAGCCAGGAAACCATGACTATCTGTTGATCAACGAGCTAGTCAACTAGAGGCTTACTAGGGACATGTTGGTGTCTATTATTCACACATGTATTACGATTTCCGGATAACACAATTATAGCATGAATAAAGACAATTATCATGAACAAGGAAATATAATAATAATGCTTTTATTATAGCCTCTAGGGCATATTTCCAACACCAGGGTCATCTCGTCTGATCTTATACTGCAATGCACCACATAGCGGGCATGCATTCAAATCCTCGTACACACCACGGTAGAAGATGCAGTCATTAGGGCATGCATGTATCTTCTGCACCTCCAATCCTAAAGGCCATACAACCTTCTTTCTTGCGTACGTACTGTCGGGCAATTCGTTATCCTTTGGAAGCTTCTTCTTCAATATTTTTAGTAGCTTCTCAAATCCTTTGTCAGGTACACCATTCTCTGCCTTCCACTTCAGCAATTCCAGTGTGGTACCGAGCTTTGTGTTGCCATCTTCGTAATTGGGGTACAACCCTTTTTGTGATCCTCTAACATGCGATCGAACTTCAGCTTCTCCTTTACACTTTGGCACTATCTCTTTGCATCAACAATGACCCGGCGAAGATCATCATCGGGCACATCGACTAGTTCCTCTTGATCTTCAGCTTCCCCCACTGCAGCATCACCGTATTCAGGAGCACATAGTATTCATCATCCTCTTCTTCTTTGTTGTCTTCCATCATAACCCCTGTTTCTCAGTGCTTGGTCCAAACATTATAGTGTGGCATGAAACCCTTATAAAGCAGGTGGTTGTGAAGGATTTTTCGGTCAGAGTAAGACTTCGTATTCCCACATGTAGGGCATGGACAACACATAAAACCATTCTACTTGTTTGCCTCAGTCACTTCGAGAAAATTATGCACGCCCTTAATGTACTCGGAGGTGCGTCTATCACCATACATCCATTGTCGGTTCATCTGCGTGCATTATATATAATTAAGTGTGTCAAAAACCATTACAGAACATCATGAATACAGAAGTGACCAAATTAATAGAAGTTCATCCTCACATTAAAACCAAAGTACATACATAGTTCTCATTGAACAAATATAGCTCTCCAGAGCATCTAATTAAACCATACATTGAAACTATCTAAAACATTTCAATGCAACAACAAATGCGATCATAATCGTAACTAAGGTAAACAATTGATCTAACGGCATAATAATACCAAGCCTCAGTATGAATGCCATATTTTCTAATCTTTCTAATCTTCAAGTGCATTGCATCCATCTTGATCTTGTGATCATCGACGACATCCGCAACATGCAACTCCAATATCATCTTCTCCTCCTCAATTTTTTTCAACTTTTCCTTCAAGTAATTGTTTTCTACTTCAACTAAGTTTAACCTCTCGACAATAGGGTTGGTTGGAATTTCCGGTTCACATACCTCCTAGATAAAAAAATCTATGTCACGTTGCACGGCAGAATTGTCATAAACACTAAATGAAACAAATAGTTATAAAAGATAATATGTATACCACATCCAAATCATAGACAGGACAAGGGCCGACAGAGGCGGATACCAAAACCATCGCACTATATAATAACAAACAATAATAACTAAGAAAACTACACAAGTATCTATCTAAATCATACAAGTAAGAACTTTTTTCTTTTAGAAAGAAGATAAGAACAAGAGGCTCACCCCGATGGCGCCGATGACGAGATCGGCGCGGGCGATCGACGGCGGTGAGGACGGGGACGGGACGGGATGGGACGGACAGCCTAACCTAGAAAAATCTTGAGGAAATGGATCTTGGACAAGGAGCTCCGAGAGAAGAAAGCTTAAGTGTGGCTCGGGCATTTCATCGAAGACCTCATGTGCATAGGAGGTGAGCTAGAGCACAAGACACCTCTCCCAAAAAAAGCAGATCACTCCACTGCTCTGCTCGCGTGCAAGGGGTATATATAAGCATCTCATTGGTCCCGGTTCATGGCTGGAACTGGGACTAAAGGACAACCTTTGGTCCAGGTTCAAGCCACCAACCGAGACCAATGGTGGTGGGCCAGGAGCGAGGCCCATTGGTCCCAGTTCGTGCCTGGAACCGGGACAAAAGGGGCCAGGCGAATCGGGACAATGCGCCACGAGGCCCGGCCGGCCTCCTGGCCCCATGAACCGGGACCTATGCCCCCATGGGTCCCGGTTCGTGAGTGATCCGGGATTAATGGGCTTTCCCTGCTTGGACCAAAGCCCTATTTTCTACTTGTGATCTCTAGTCCTCCTTTACAAATCTCAGAGTAGATTTTGCATACAATCTCGGATTGAGATGACCCAAAAGGAGATGTTAATCTTGATGGGACAAAGAACTTGCACGTTGGTCACTTCATGTGAGTCATCTTGAGGATGCGATCTTCACTCCTTCTTCTATGAAGAAGTGTTCGTTGGAGATAAAAAACACCTTGATAGCAATGAAGAAGTGTTTATTGGAGATTAAAAACACCTTGAAAACCAAAAATTAAGTAAAACAAAGCAAACTACTAGATAGAAGCAATCGAAAAATATAGGCAATAAAAGTCGTAAATGGGCTAGACATATGTGAGAATAAAAAAGCAGACATGAACAAAATGGACAAAAAACATGATGTTTTTGGGACACATCACACAACCTTTTGTTCTAGAAACTAGCAAGGGAACTTTCATGCACCAAACTATAGCAAACATATTGCAAATGATCTTGTCAATACAATTAAGTAGTAGAAACCAAGGTATTTTTTGTCACCGGTGATTAGTATAAGCGATGCTATTTCAATCTAGAGTATAGAGCATGCACACACTGTCAACTAATTACTGGCCAATTGTCATTGCAAGACATATTTAACCACGAAAAAATTGGTAAGAAGCAATGCCAATTTTTCATCTTATGCTCTAGAAGTTTCAATACATATGTTTACTAATCATACACTAGAAACTGATATTAAGATCTTCCTTTGATCGTACGCTTTAGAGAACTCTATCACGACATATTAAAAGATAAATAAACACACACATATACACTAAATGTGCACTATATTGTCTATGAAATTGTCTATTTTTTGTTGTTGCAAACTGCAAGAAATTTAACACAACACAAGTGTATTTGCATTTTATGTGCATTATATTTGTCTATAACAATGTTTAAATGATTATAACTAATATTTAGCAACAATGCTACATGATTAACTACAATAATTAAACTATAATCATTACTGCAGAATGATAAAATAACTAATACAAAAGTATAGAAGCTTAGTACAAATTGAATTTACTCTAGATTGACCTAAGTCGAGTGTTTTTTCTTGGACTAACCCAGTTTTTGAAGCTCGCACCTGGTGGTAGAGGATGCACTTTGCAGTTCAAATTTAAGGGCATGGCATTGTTGATAAAGCTATGGCTGCTCAAGGAGTATACCAGGAGGAAGTTGTGGCTCTGAATTTGGCCTCCACCGCAGTTATGAAATCTGGTCAGGCCACCAGCTCATGGTGCTATTTGTAGGCCATAGAGCTGCATTGCCATCCATATGATATGTTGCGGAAGTGAGCCAGAGTGATGGGTGGATGTTGTAGAGCCAAAAATAATCCAGGCGCTTGTCCTTCCAGACCCAGGGTTGATCACCAAGGAAAGGACATCTTTGGAAGCTGCGACCGAGCATGTGATTCAACGTTCCAGAGCATGCCATGGAATCCACCAAGAGGAATCCCTCCACCTGCGCCACCTAGTCTACCGCCGCCAACAACAACAAGTCTGCCGGCGCAAGCGCCAAGATGACTGTCGGTGTCAAAACTGGCGGATCTCGGGTAGTGGGTCCCGAACTGTGCGTCTAGGCGGATGGTAATAGGAGACAAGGGACACGATGTTTTACCCAGGTTCGGGCCCTCTTGATGGAGGTAAAACCCTACGTCCTGCTTGATTAATATTGATGATATGGGTAGTACAAGAGTGGATCTACCACGAGATCAAGGAGGCCAAACCCTAAAGCTAGCCTATGGTATGACTGTTGTGATGTATGTTGTGTCCTACGGACTAAAGCCCTCCAGTTTATATAGACACCGGAGGAGGCTAGGGTTACACAGAGTCGGTTACAATGGTAGGAGATCTACATATCCGTATTGCCAAGCTTGCCTTCCACGCCAAGGAAAGTCCCATCCGGACACGGGACGGAGTCTTCAATCTTGTATCTTCGTAGTCTTGGAGTCCAGCGGACGATGATAGTCCGGCTGTCCGGACACCCCCTAGTCCAGGACTCCCTCAGTAGCCCCTGAACCAGGCTTCAATGACGATAAGTCCGGCGCACATAATGTTCGGCATTGCAAGGCGGGTTCCTCCCTTGAATAATCCAGAGAAGATCATGAACACCAGGATAGTGTCCGGCTCTGCAAAATAAATTCCACATTCCACCGTAGAGAGAATAAAATGTACACAAGTCCAATCTGCTGATGTATTATGCGGCATGACATCACACCGCTACCAGGCTTTTACTTGAATCGTTTTTTTATTATACCACCTCAACATGTTTAGCGAAGCGGTTTCCTTGGCACGTCTTGTCGAAGCAGAGATCGTGTTCCCCTTATTCCGGGATTCTCATCAATACGGACGTGGGTAACCCAACCGCGCCATTGATGGTGGCACTTGGGAGATAAGCGAGTTTTACCAGGCTGGTGGGGGGTGCATAGTCTTTGCCCTGCCTATATAAGGGATAAGGATTCACCTTTTCACCCACGCCTTCTTCCTCCTTTGCTTATCCACCTCCGCGCACTCAAGCTCCAACACCCAAGCTCGCGCATCTCGTCTTAACCTTCCCCGACCATGTCCGGAGGGGGAGGCAAGTGGTTGGCTTCCACCGTCAAGGAGGAGCACATCACCAAGTTGCGCAACGCCGGATACCTTTCCAACGACATTGTGCACCGGCAGCCCGACGAGGGGCAGCTCATCCCTACCCCTGGGCCCCATGAGAGGGTCGTCTTCCTTCCCCACTTCCTCCGCGGACTAGGCTTTCCACTGCACCCTTTCGTCCGGGGGCTCATGTTCTATTACGGCCTGGATTTCCACGATATGGCGCCGAACTTCATCCTCAACATCTCGGCGTTTATCATCGTGTGCGAGGCCTTCCTCTGCATCCAGCCCCACTTCGGCCTGTGGCTCAAGAACTTCAACGTCAAGCCGAAGGTTGTGAAGGGCACGCAAGCGGAATGCGGAGGAGCAATGTTGGGCAAGTTGCCCAACGTCCTTTGGCTCGAAGGGGCCTTCGTGGACTCCGTTAAGGGGTGGCAATCGGGGTGGTTCTACATCACCGAGCCGCGCGAACCCACGTGGGCGGCGGCCCCCGAGTTTAGATCTGGCATCCCCACGCAGCTCACCTCCTGGAAAGAGAAGGGCTTGTTGTGGGGCAATCCGAAGGAGCTGACGGGACTCCGAGCCTGTATCCAGAAGCTGGTGAACAATAAGCTCAGGCTCGTCGACGTGATCCAAGTCATGCTCATCCGCCAGATTCTCCCATGCCAAGAACGTGCATTCAATCTGTGGGAGTTCAATCCGGAACAGCACCAGGCGCTAAGCGGGCTCTTCGACACGACGTATGAAGGCGCCTGGAGGGTGCTGTTTAAGGGCGCCGAAGCCCCCACATCCGCGACGGAAGATCGCGGATTTCGCTCGCGGCATCCAGCCGACGAGGTAAGTGATTCAACCCCTTTACGGGACACTTGTGGTAAACAGATTGATTCTAAGAGGGTTTCAATCTCTCTTTTCCTTTGGCAGGAATGGATGGAGAAGGCCAAGCAGCTCATCTGTCCGGCTCCCATGCCAGAAGACCCAGTGAACGCCCGTCTAGCAGGGCTGCTGGTTCCGGCACCGCACGTGGTGCTGGAGAAGAAGGCCAAGAAGGTGGCCACGGGGATTCGAAAGAGTTCCCACAATCAAGCGTCCGACGACGAGGCGGACTCCTCCCCTGAAGACGAGGAGGAGGAAGAAGACTCTCTCCCGGAGGAGGGAGAGAGGAAGAGGAAGGCTTCCCCAATAGGGGAGGCCGAAGGGCCCAAGAGGGGGAGAACTATTCCCCCGGACAGTTCTGCCAACACCATCGTTGGCGAGGAGGAGTGGCCTTCACGGGCCAGGCCTCCAGCGAGATCGTAAGTATCCGGATCCCTGATATGCAATTTCTTTCGCGTCACCTAGTGTCCTACTAATGCCGCATACTGTCCGCAGTCCGGCCGATGATGATCTCCCCGCTTCATCGAGCGGGTCGTTGGCCCCGTCGGATGTGGATTCACTTCCGACTGCCTCTACCCCCCGCGCCGATGAGGACGCCGAGGTGGGATCCCAGAGAGGGACCCATCAGGAGGAGGCTCCGGAGGCGCCGCCAGGCAGCCTCCCGGACTTTGCGCCGGACTCTACATCGGAACCTGCAGCGGTTCCAGAGTCCGACAGGCGGCCCCTTCGAAAGAAGGGCAAGACTGTGACACCGGCGGCCCCCGTCCAACCGGAGGCGCCGGACAACTTGTTGGAGGCGCTTAAAGGCGCTTCCATCGAGGAAGAACACCGCACTATCATGAGTGCGGTGATTCAGAAGGTTCAGCTCGCCAAGAGCGGGCTGACCGAAGCCTGCAGCAGCCTTCTAACAGGCTTTGAGGTAAGAAGTTATAATTATGTAATGTAATACCGCATAGACAGTAGCCCCTGATGCTCAGTTCGGTGTTCGGAAAGAAAAGCCGGACTGAGGATCTAAGAAGATATACGTAGGGTTGCTTAAAATATGTTAATATGGGTTTGCAGGCTGCGCTGCTGACCTCTGCCGCACTGATTGCGAAGGTCAGTGCGTTGAAGCAGGATCTCGAGCGGTCCGAGCAAGAGCTCGGCCATGCCAAGAAGTAGCTCGAGGACAAAGAAGGTGAGTAACACCACTTTGAGTAGTTACCTTACAGAAAAGAATTTTGGTTGCAATAAAATTAACAAGGATAATATGGGTATTGCAGGGGCCACGAACGAGGTGGCAGCCTTGAAGGAGGCTGTGTCCGCGGCCGAACGCAGTGCGGCCGCGGAACGTGCAGAGCGAGAAAAGCAGGAGGCGCAGGTGGCGGAAGTACGGCAAGAGCTCCAGGCTCTCATGGAGAAGCATGAGAGCTTGGAGCGTGACTCCAAGACTCGAGAGTCTGAGCTTGCCTCAGCTCTCGAAAGTGCCAAGTCCGCCAAGGCCGAGGCCCGTAAGGCCCTTCAGGAGGTTGAAGATGTAAAGAAGATAGCGGCGGGTAAGGCATTTTTCATGCAAAGCAAGCATGTTAATGTAAACTACCTGACACTTACCCGCATTCGGAGCTCTCCAGGGGCGTTTGCAGATCTGCCGTGTAGTGTGTCCGATGCCGCCGCATTCTATCGTGGCGAGGAGGGGAGCTCGACGGAGAAGGTCTTCTGGTCTCAGTACGCTGAGGCCGGCCATCCGGTGCCCCCAAGCGACCAGCTGAAGCAGCTGGTCGAACTCCACAAGGTAGCTGAGGAGGCCATGAAGGGCCTTATAGTCCGGATGTGGCCTGGACAGGCCATGCCTGGGAGCTACTTCGGCCTCTTGCGGCGGCTGGTGGATGCGTGCCCCTGGGTGGAGGTCATCAAGCGCTCCGCCTGTATTGAAGGTGCTCGTCGGGCCCTTGCCCGCACAAAGGTGCACTGGGGCAGGCTGGATGCGGAGAAGCTTCTCACTGACCCGCCGCCACCGGGCAAGGAGTATCGTACGCCCGAAATGTATTATAAAACTGTCCTGAAGGGAGCCCGCGATATTGCGGATGAATGCCCCAAAGATGTAATTTTTGAGTAAACTCGCTATGTATTATCCTGTGCGCTGAAAACTTTGTTCATATGCGCATTAAGCAACGCTTGTTTAATTTAAAATATTACATTATGTGCGGCCATTTATAAAATCTGAGAGATGGCAAGTCATTGGCTTCAGCCCCCGAGCCGCGAGTGCTGGGGTGTTCGGGATAAACTTGAGCACTCTTGTTCCCATTTTTGGGTCCATCTAGGAAGGCGTTCAACACAACGAACAAGGCAACCAGACTTATAATGCTTGAACACTCTCACTTAGCCATAGAATTCTATAATTTTAAATTTCGGCGAAGCCCCTGGTATTTGGAAGACCGAATCCGGGGCGCTATCCACGCCTTCGTCGGACATTTATCCGAACTTTGCTCGAAGCGGCGTGAGTCTTTAAGGACTCGAAAAGACCTCTCGAACAGCGACCAGTCTCTCGCCTTATCATGCCGGTCAGTTTTAGCTTTCTCCACTGAGGCGCTCGCCCGGCTCAACCGGGGCGCAATCGCAGTGGTTCTCCCAGTGCCACCTTAGCCGACAGAACGGAACATAAGGCACCAAAACGTGGGAGCCGGGCAAACCCAACTATTGACCCAAGACATGATTCGGAGCCGATTCATATAATGCTATAAGTTCGGGGTGCCGCACTTATGAAAGTGTTCGGACTTATCACACCATAATGCGGGGAACATAAGCCCCTGGTGTATTAGACCGTACCAAAATATACGGGTGCAAGATGTCCTGTAACGAACATATATATAAAAAGTAATGTAATTACAGTCGAAAAGTGTTGCATTATTTATTAAAGGAAGTCTGCTATGAGTGCGGACTGATACAAATAGTGCGGTAAGCAAGGGATTTGGACTAATTAAACATGTCCCCCTCCAGGGATGAGCTGCGGACTTGGTGTATATAATCGAATTTAATGCTCGTAATTGAGACCACCTGAGTGTTCGTCGCAGCCTTCTTTCTTCCCTGGCTGTTGCATCGTGAGTTCGGCAGGTTCACCGCCGGACAGGGCCTCTGGTTAACGGAGTCCTGTGTATACAAAGAAGGAAAATAATAATAAAAAAGGGTGGCGCACTTGCGAGCCCCTGGTGTGGTCGAGCCGCACTCTAGGTCCATTGTGATCGTGCCCCTTCCCCTGCGCCCATGGTATCTCCAAAGCGTAATGATGTACGCGGAGAGTTGTTCCTGCAATCATGCGAGGGCGGGGGTTAGGGCCGCATTGCTACGCGTGCTCTGATCGTGCCAGGTTTTCTTGGTTAGTATTGCTTCGGGCGCGTTTTGCTGTATCCGGCCGTTTAACGGCCGGACTCGAAAATTGCCTTAAAAGGTTGCTCTGTACTTCTGCCGCGAGAGCCGCTGTATGTTCCTCCGTTCGGAGGGAGCGTTCTGTATTTCTGTTGACC
This sequence comes from Triticum timopheevii, assembly GCA_963921465.1. Classification (NCBI taxonomy): domain Eukaryota; kingdom Viridiplantae; phylum Streptophyta; class Magnoliopsida; order Poales; family Poaceae; genus Triticum; species Triticum timopheevii. Next base: position 570,939,860 of record OY997264.1, read on the forward strand.
GTGATGACTCCACGAGGGCCTGGCATCTTGAGCTTGAGGTATGCATAATGCGGCACCGCGTTGAATTTGGCAAACGCGGTTCGTCCGAGCAGAGCGTGATAGCCGCTGCGAAATGGGACTATGTCGAAGATTAACTCTTCGCTCCGGAAATTATCCGGGGATCCGAAGACCACTTCCAGTGTGACTGAGCCCGTACAATTGGCTTCCACACCTGGTATGACACCTTTAAAGGTTGTCTTTGTAGGTTTAATCCTTGAGGGGTCTATGCCCATCTTGCGCACTGTATCCTGATAAAGCAGGTTCAGGCTACTACCGCCGTCCATTAGGACTCTCGTGAGGTGAAATCCATCGAAGATTGGGTCTAAGACCAATGCGGCGAATCTGCCATGGCGTATGCTGGTCGGATGGTCTCTTCGATCGAAAGTGATCGGACAAGAGGACCATGGATTGAACTTCGGGGCGACTGGCTCCATCGCATAGACGTCCCTTAGTGCGCGCTTCCTCTCCCTCTTGGGTATATGGGTTGCATAAATCATGTTCACCGTCCGCACTTGTGGGGGGAAACCCTTCTGTCCTCTATTGTTCGGCGGTCGGGTCTCCTCCTCGTCGTCGCTGTTTAGCCCCTTGTCATTGTTTTCGGCAATTAACTTGCCTGCCTGCTTGAACACCCAGCAATCTCTGTTGGTGTGATTGGCTGGCTTTTCGGGGGTGCCATGTATCTGGCATAAGCGGTCGAGTATTCGGTCCAAGTTGGACGGACCCGGAGTGGTTCTTTTGAATGGCTTCTTCCGCTGACCGGGTTTAGAGCCTCGGAATCCGGCGTTGACTGCCGTATCCTCCTTATCGTCGCCATTAATGCGGCGTTTTTTTTTTGTTTCGACGTGACCTGCCGTTGTGGTCCTTAGTATCCGGACTGCCAGAATTTTTATTGAGGTTGTTGCTGCGAGCTAGCCAGCTATCCTCTCCCGCGCAAAAGCGGGTCATTAATGATGTGAGTGCTGCCATGGATTTCGGCTTTTCCTGTCCCAGGTGCCGGGCTAGCCACTCATCGCGGATGTTATGTTTGAAGGCTGCGAGGGCCTCTGCATCCAGACAGTCGACAATTTGGTTTTTCTTTGTCAAGAACCGTGTCCAGAATTGTCTGGCCAATTCGTCTGGCTGCTGAATTATGTGTCTTAGGTCATCGGCGTCTGGTGGCCGCACATACGTGCCCTGGAAATTGTCGAGGAATGCGGCTTCCAGGTCTTCCCAACGCCCAATTGACTCTGCGGGCAAGCTGTTAAGCCAATGCCGAGCTGGTCCTTTAAGCTTGAGTGGGAGGTACTTGATGGCATGGAGATCGTCGCCGCGGGCCATATGGATGTGAAGGAGATAATCTTCAATCCAAACCGCGGGGTCTGTTGTGCCGTCGTAGGATTCGATGTTTACGGGTTTAAACCCTTCAGGGATATGATGATCCATTACTTCGTTAGTGAAGCATAGCGGGTGTGCGGCGGCTCTATATTGAGCAATATCGCGACGCAGCTCGAGAGAGCATTGTCTGCTGTGTTCGGCCCGGCCGGGGTTATTGTATCCGGCGTGACGGTATTCGTCGCGAGTCGTGGGGCGCCCTCGTGATCCGTAGATGGATCTGGATTGCCTTGCTTTGTCCTCCAATACGTCTCGCAAGTCCGGCACGTTCCCTCTTGGCTTCGTACTTTTGGAGCGATGCCAGGGTACGGTCTTTGTGGAGGGTCTGGATGCCTCTCTGTCGCGACCACGGGGTGGTCGGTCGGCCGTATCGTGCGCTGGTGATGAAGGTATGTATGCTTCCTCCTCTAATCGGGGGAGCAACTTGCGTCTGGGGTAGCTTTTGGAGGGGCGTTCGAGTTTAAACTCTTTGGCCGCGAGGACCTCGGTCCATCGATCGGCCAGCAGGTCCTGATCAGCTTGAAGCTGCTGCTGCTTTTTCTTTAGGCTATTTGCCGTGGCGATAAGCCTGCGTTTAAAGCGCTCTTGTTCGACGGGATCCTCGGGCACGACGAATTCGTCGTCTTGAGGCTTGCCTCGTCTTTGGAGGGAGGTATATAGTTATAATCCTCGACCTCTTCGTCTGCCGCCCTCTCATGGGGGCTTGCTTCTGCGTCCTCCTGCGCTGAGTCTTGCTGGAGGGGATTATCTTCGGCACTCTCTGGGGTATTATTATCTCCTGTGCCGGAATCTCCATTCTTGCTGTCGCGGGATTTAGAGCGGCGCCGCTGACGCCGGCGCTCGGGCTGTTTCTTTAAGGAATCTGCCTCCGCTACTTCTTCGCCGTCCCCGTCCTTTGGGGTGTCCACCATGTATATGTCGTATGACGAGGTGGTCTTCCAGTGCCCTGTAGGCGCTGGTTCCTGTTCGTCTCCGGCATCGTCGTCCATAGCGTCGATGTCTTCGGAGTCGTAGTCTAGCATGTCGGTAAGATCGTCGACAGTGGCTACAAAGTGGGTGGTGGGTGGGCTCTGAATTTCTTCGTCGTCCGTATCCCAACCACCCTGGCCATAGTCCGGCTAGGACTCTCCCGATAGCGAGAGATGCTTTAGAGAATTTAGGATGTCGCCAAAGGGCGAGTATTGGAAGATGTCCGCGGCGGTGAATTCCATAACCGGCGCCCAATCCGATTCGATTGGCAGGGGCGCGGGAGGTCTGGAGTCCGGCAAGGAGTCCGGCACCTCGGAATCACGAGTTTCGCGAGGGACAAGGTTAGTGTTTGGCTCCATCGCCGTGGAAGTTGAAGCCCCCGAGGTGGTGTCCATCCACCGGTCCTCGATCTGGGCGATCGGCTCCGGACTAAGGGCCGAGGCAGATTCGTGCGCGGACACCAAGGCACTATCCGGCGGCAGAGCTAGATCATGCCCATCGCAACAGTGCGGCGCGCTTGGCTTTGGCTCGAGCCCGTCGAAGATCAAGTCCCCGCGGATGTCGGCTGTGAAGTTTAGGCTTCCGAATCTGACCTGATGGCCAGGGGTGTAGCTTTCGATCTGCTCCAGATGGCCAAGTGAATTAGCCCGCGGTGCGAAGCCGCCGAATACAAAGATCTGTCCGGGGAGAAAAGTCTCACCCTAGACAGCGTTGTTGATTGAAGATGCCATCAAGCCTATCGGTGACGACACATAGGAACTCTCAATGAAAGCACCAATGTCGGTGTCAAAACCGGCGGATCTCGGGTAGGGGGTCCCGAACTGTGCGTCTAGGCAGATGGTAACAGGAGACATGGGACACGATGTTTTACCCAGGTTCGGGCCCTCTTGATGGAGGTAAAACCCTACGTCCTGCTTGATTAATATTGATGATATGGGTAGTACAAGAGTGGATCTACCACGAGATCAAGGAGGCTAAACCCTAAAGCCAGCCTATGGTATGATTGTTGTGATGTATGTTGTGTCCTACGGACTAAAGCCCTCCGGTTTATATAGACATCGGAGGAGGCTAGGGTTACACAGAGTCGGTTACAATGGTAGGAGATCTACATATCCGTATTGCCAAGCTTGCCTTCCACGCCAAGGAAAGTCCCATCCGGACACGGGACGGAGTCTTCAATCTTGTATCTTCGTAGTCTTGGAGTCCGGCGGACGATGATAGTCCGGCTGTCCGGACACCCCCTAGTCCAGGACTCCCTCAATGACCGTCACCGCCACCAAGTCTACCTCCTCTGCTGCCGCCGACCGTGTGGTCACCACCTGATTCCATGCTCGGAGATGCGGTCGCCGATCCCGCACCCGGTGTCGCTCCCTGCCAATTGAGGCGGACAGGGGCGAGCGTACCCTTGCCCATCAGTGCCACCACCGGAGCAGGCTCAGGGTGATCTTCCTCCTTCGGAGGGCGAACTAGTTGTCGGCACGACAACGCCTCTAGGTGTTCTTCCCTAGAAACGACCCGGTGATCAGTTGGATCGTGCTTATGCACGCCATCTTACATAACTTTGGCGATCAGGTCAACCTGCTCGAGGAGATGCTGCTGCTCCATACTGGATGTCGTCATTTGGCCCTGGAGTAACGCTAGAGTGGCATAGATTTGGCCCATCGCCTCCTCTGATTGGGCCACATCTTCCCTCATAGCCTTGAGTATGAATTGGATCTATGGTGAGGGCTATGCTGGCGCCGTGGTGACTCTGCTCAAAGTCGAGATAACCATTGTCTGGATTTACAGGGTTCAAGGTGCCTACAAAATCAAGCGCTCAATCCCCAACCTTCAGATGGGATTCTACAGCTCAAGGCCGAGAGAAATGGAGATCACCCGAACACAAGGCCCCCATGCAAAATCGACCCGAATCTGATACCAAGTGTTGTGTCCCCTGGCCAGTGTGATTGCTGGCGTGAGATCGGTGGCTAGCTTGATGTGAAGGTGAACAAAGAATGATGCGCGCGCGCGCGCGCGCACACACACACACACACACACACAGAGAGAGAGAGAGAGAGAGAGAGAGAGAGAGAGAGAGCAAGAGAGAGAGGGGGGGAGAGCAGGAGAGTTCAGAGTTTATTTCCTATCTTTAGACTTGCTTTCTTCAGTTACAGTTTTCGGCTTTTAGCCATTCACTTGCACACACTAGTACACTATCCGTGTCAGCCTTGCTCGAGGTCCACAATACGTACAACGTGCGCGCGCACACACACATACATCTCCTGCCACCGCATGGTGGTGCCTTCCCAGGACTAAGGCGTGCCATCGTGCATGACATGCTTGGATCTTAAAGATCAATTCCTCCACCGATGTCTTCGTTGATTATACCCGAGAGTTCTTCACTTTTTGGATGCTTGTGCATGGCTTTTACCTTAACGAACAAACTAAGGATGACATTATGTGAAAGCACTCCAACAAGGGATATATTTGGCTTACAAGGCTCAGTTCTTCGTCATGATCCTCTCTCCATGTGGTCCAGCTAATGAAATTGAGGGAAAGCCCTTAAGTTGACAAAAACAGCTTGCTTTTCTTTGACACCCAAAATGAACAAGAGCACAACAAATGCCAACCAAACCAGGCGCGGATTTTTGGGACATGGTGCCACGCGAGGATGAAATTTCGGCAGTCCATGCATGCTGTGAGATTAGCACTTGATATAGTGATTAAATGAATACATGAACACCACAGTAGGTTAATTCAGCAAATACATGTATATTAGTTGGTGGTTGGGCATCTTAAATGACCAAACCTTTATTCATTAACTTCTCTATATTGCCGGGCTAGGAAGAGGCAGCATCTTGATGAGATCATTTAAGGTGGCTGGTTGTGAAATGCCGGTGAGGTCTAACATGATCAATAGTGAACATGATTATGATGAAATTTGACTTTTGTTATGTTAGAGTGATTTAATTTGATGCATGTTTTCTTTCTTTCCATGACATGCATTGTTAGTATTCACTTAATCACTTGCTCATCAGTGGCATGATTGGGACTTGGGGTTATGCAGCTTAAACACGGGCACATGTTTTGTCTCATTCCCAAATAGGTTTTAACTACAACACAGTAAGCACGTGACCATACAAACTTTCGGCTTGTGAGACGATTTAACTGCAAACTGAGTTTTTTGTGAATTTGCATTGAAATATGAATTGCAAGTTGAATGAGAAAAATAATTTCATGTTATTTTTTTGGCCCTTCAAGATTTGTAAGAAAATGAATTTTGAAGAACATTAACTAAGACATATGTGTTTTAAAATATATTTTTGAAAATGTTTCAAAATAGATATTTTTTAATAGGCAGCTAATGAAATTATGTTACGAAATTACCATTCTGACTTAAAAGTGCTTAAGCAATCTAACTCATACAAGTTTTTATGCTAATCCAACTATAAAGTTCATCTGAGATGTTTATTGTTTTATAATATTGATGCCACTGTCTGTGTCAAGCATTAAGGAGGGTGCATGCATTATCAATGCACTGGCAGAATATTAATTCGCCCTATACTACATGTAGCCATTGTAATTGATGAGGGATTCAATGTGTCTGATTTTGTTGCATGCGACTGACTTGTGGGACATATGATTGCGATGGCATAGCTAATACAGAAACAATACGCTGCCGGCAAATCAATATACAAGCTTGTTGTACAATAAGTGCACGAATCACGTGGGAGCAAACGGTATTGATTTCCTTCTCGCGTGGCACTATGTTCACTCGTGATTTATCGATCCAAACCACTCGTAGATTGAATCTCTTCCTCTAAATTTTGGAAAAGAGATGGAACCTCCTCTTACATGGAGCAAATGCTGCAGCTCGGCTCTACTCTCCTCCACAGGCTCTGCTCATCTTGAGGAGCACCAAGAGCACGCCGTTCATATCGGGCCGGTCAGCGGGCTCGAACTCGGCGCACGACGATGCCAGGCGCAGCGCGTCTGCGGCGGTGGACAGGTCGGTCTCGGTGGCCACCTTCATGCCGGGGTCCAGCACGCCGGCGACGCCCTCGAGGCCCCCGGCGAGCGCGTTGCCGACGAGCTGCTGCAGAGTCATCGGCACGCCGTCCTCCTCGATGTTCCCCGTCGGCCGCCGCTTGGTGAACAGCTCCATCACCATGATCCCGAAGCTGAACACGTCCGCCTTCGGCGAGGCGCCCCTCATGTACGCCAACTCTGCATCGCAGGAGACAAGAAAATGTTATCAGAAGTTCAGAACAAGTTTCAGAAATCATCACTGAAAATGGTGCGCTGACTGTACCTGGTGCCATGTACCCGACGGTGCCCCGCAACGCCGACGACGTCGCCGAGTCGGGCGCCGCCGCGTCCGTCAGGTGGACGCCCATCATCCGCGCCGTGCCGAAGTCGCTGACGCGCGCCTCCCAGTCGGCGTCCAGCAGGACGTTGGAGGGCTTGACGTCGCAGTGCACGATGGGGAAGCCGTAGCCGGAGTGCAGGTACACGAGCCCGTGCGCCACCGAGACGCACACGCGCAGCCGCTCCGCCACCGTCCAGCGCGGCGCGTCCGGGCCGTGTATCACGCCGTCGAGGTCGCCGTTGTCCATGTACTCGAGGACCAGGGCCTTCATCTTGAAGGCCTCCCACGCGTACCCGACCACCCGCGCCAGGTTCTTGTGCCTCAGCCGGCTCAGGGTCACGAGCTCCGTGAGGAAGTTCTTGTCGGACATGGCCGGGAACTGCTCCAGGTTGAGCCGCTTCACGGCGACGGCCTTGCCGTCGGGCTCCACGAGCACGCCCTTGTACACCGTGCTCAGGCTGCTGCTCCCGATCACGTTGCCTTGGTCGAACGAGCCGGTGGCCGCCTCCAGCTCGCCGTACGTGAACCTCCTCAGCTCCGGCACGACGAAGGTCTCCGACAGATGAGAGGAGCCGTCTGACTTCACCATCTTCTTCTTGTACCGCCGGCAGCCAACAATTAGAATCGTCACGAGTGAAAAGAGCAGCAGCAACGCCAGTACCAGCAGCACGACGAGTACCACGAGCTTTGTCCTAGAGAACCGCGGCTTCCCAGCGCCGGCGGCGTGGCACGGCGCGAGGAGCTTCCACCCGCAGAGGCCGGCATTGCCCTGCAGGCTCGACACGCTCAGGTTCCTGAACACGCCGGTGTCCGGCACGGGGCCCTCCAGGTGGTTGGAAGACAGGTTGAGCTCCCTCAGGCTCGTCAGGTTCGCCAGCGCCGGCGGTATGGTCCCGTCGAACGCGTTGCTCGACAGGTCAAGCGTCTGAATGTGCTTCAGCGCAGCCATGTCAGGGTTGATCTCTCCGTCGAGGTCGTTGTGGGAGACGTTGAGGCTCGTCAGGAGGTCGAGCTGGGGGAAGAGACCAGCCGGGAGGGTGCCGACGAGGTTGTTGGCCGAGAGATCGAGCGAGTACAGGTTCTTGCAGCCGGCCAGCGTCGCCGGGATGCCGCCGGAGAGCTGGTTGTTCGACAGGTCGATGGCTTGGGCCATCGTGAGCCCGCCCACCTCCCGTGGTATCGGGCCCGTGAACGCGTTGTTGGACAGGTTGAGGTACATCTGCACGGTGCTCATGGCCGCGATCGCCGCGCCGGGGATCGCGCCCGAGAGGCGGTTGTGCGACAGGTCCAGCGTGAGGAGCTGCTCGTGGCCACCGAGCCCAGCGGGGAATGTGCCGTTCAGCCTGTTCTTCGAAAGGTCGAGGAGGGAGAGCGAGCGGAGGTTGGAGACAGCGGCGGGGATCGCGCCGGCGAACCTGTTCGACGCGAGGTTCAGGATGGTGAGCTGCCGGAGCTCGAAGAGCTCGTCGGGCAGGACGCCATTGAGGCGGTTGTGCGACAGGTCCAGCACCTGAAGGGAAGACGAGATGCTGGAGATGGTCGCCGGTACTCGGCCGGCGAACCTGTTCCAGCCGAGATTCAGGTCGATGAGGTTCGTCAGCATGCCGATCTCCTCCGGTATCGTCCCCGACAGCGCGTTCCATTGCAGATGCAGCCGTCTGAGCTCGCTGAGCTGGCCGACGCGGCGGTTCAGAGCACCGGTGAAGTTGTTCCACGCCAGGTCCAGCGTGCGGAGGCTGCCGCAGTCGAACAGGTCCTCCGGTATGCGTCCGGTCAGCGAGTTGGCGCCAACTGAAAGGAACGCGAGGTCCTTTAGCCGGCCAAGCCCAGCAGGCAGGTGGCCCGTGAACTGGTTGTTTGACATGCTCGCGTTGGAGAGCAACGTGCAGTTGGCGATGCTCGCCGGAATCGGGCCGGAGAGGGAGTTGTTGTGGATGACGAGCTTCTGGAGATTCTGGAGCGACCCGATGTTCTCCGGCAGCCGGCCAGACAGGGAGTTCTGGTTGAGCGACAGGTATGTAAGGTTGACAAGATTCGTCAGAGACGTCGGCACCGTGCCGGTGAGCCGGTTGGCGTGGAGTGTCAGTGTCTGCAGCGACCGGAGCTCGCCGAGCTCCGGTGGGATCGAGCCGGTCAGCTGATTCATGGACAGCTGCAGCGCCACCAGCGACGTGCACCGTCCGAGCGAGCTCGGGATCTCGGACGACAGCGCGTTGTCGTACAGGCGTAACTCCTGCAGGTTCACGAGCTCCCCAAGCTCGCGAGGGATGGCGCCGGTGAATCGGTTGCTGTATATGTTGAGCATGGTGAGGTTCTTACACCGGCCGAGCTCCGACGGTATTGGGCCGGAGAAACGGTTTTCCAACAGCTGAAGAATCCAGAGGTGCGAGAAGTTCCCGATCTCCGGCGGGAGCGAGCCGGACAGCTTGTTGGTGCTGAGGTCCAGCGACTTCATCTCCGTGAGCTTGGCGAATGACGGCGGAAGCTCGCCGTCGAGATTGTTCACATAGGCCGAGAATATCTGGAGTTTGTCGAGGTCGCCGATGCAAGAGGGGAGTTGGCCGGTGAGGTTGTTGATGCCCAGGCCGAGCGCCCACATCGCCGAGCAGTTGCAGAGGCGGCTCGGGATGCCGCCGCTGAGGGAGTTGTTGCCGAGGTCCAGGAGCTGCAGGCTCCCCAGGTCGCCGAGCTCCGGGGGGATGCCGCCGGCGAAGCCGTTCCCGGGGAGGACGAGCTGCTGGAGCTCGCCGAGGCGGCCGAGCTGCGGCGGGATGGCGCCGGTGAAGCCGTTCTCGGTGAGGTCGAGGAGCTGAAGCGTGGAGATGTTGCCGAGGAACGGCGTGAGCGCGCCCTGGAGCTGGGTCTGGAGCAGCTGGATGGACGTGACGCGGCCTGCGCCGTCGCAGGCGACGCCGGTCCAGTTGCAGTGCCGCGGCACCCCGCCGCGGACGGCGTCGCCGGCCCCCGCCGTCCAGTCGGACAGCGCGCCGAGCGGGTCGGCGGTGACGCCCTTCTTGAACGCCAGCAGCGCCTCGAGGTGCACGGCCGCCGACGCGTCCGCCACGGCCGGCGGCGCGGCGAGCAATGCCGCCGCCAGGACAGCGAGAAGGAGCGGCAGCGGCCAAGTGTGACGAGCCACCATTTCACGTGCAATCTTTGTTCCTTTCAGACTTGAATCACAGTGGATATGTGATCGAATCGAATGACATGGCGATTGCTTTTAAGCAACATCGGACCATGGCGTCGACGTCTGTGTGTGGGACTGTGGAGTCAACCTGCGGCGCGCCAACAGGGGACGAAAGAGACCAGGTTGACTCGAAATCTGGCGGGAAGTTTGATACAAGGGGAGAAGAAGGTGGCCGGAGGGGCCAACCGTACGGCGGCACTCTTGCCGTGCCGACATGGTTGGATAACAGAAAATGGATTATGGTTTCGGACCAGACTAGTTGCTCTTTGCAGTGCACCCACGGTCCGCGGAGAAGAGAAATTACTCTTTTCAGCGGGCAGTAAAAAGCTCCATTTTGTCTGGTCAACATAGAGGGTTTTTTTTAGGATATCAACATAGAGGTTCTAGTCTGTTGTAGGGAGAGTAGTCTAGCGGTACTTGGCAAATTTGGCCCTCAAACGTTGGTGCGTTCGGTCAGTGTCCGGATGTGTTTGTTTTGAGTTTTATTTGTCAGCCATGCTATATTTTTTTTCTTATATGTCTGGTGCATGTGATTGGTGGAGATGAAGAAAGAGAAAAAAAAATAGAAAAGGTGGTTCGGGCTGGGTTGCGTCCTACTTGGCGGCCTAACCTGGCACGTCCACGATCCATAGTATACTTCCCATATACTCCCTCCGTTCCAAAATAAATGACCCAACTTTATACTAACTTTAGTACAAAATGGGGTCATCTATTTTGAAACGGAGGGAGTATGATTTAGATATGAGGGTTTGCGGACAACCCAAATGTGCGAGGACAAAGTGGGAGGTCCGGTTGATCACCTTTTTTCTTCTCTTTTGTGTCCGAGCAATGAACGGCTGTCCTCTCAGACATATAGGGAGCATATGATGGGACCGGCTATAAATGCTCTAAGGCTATATGTGACCGTTAAGGCATCTTTAGCCAAACCCTTAATAGGGCTTAACTCTAAGGAAGCCCTTAAACGTTGAACCCCTCAAAAAATATGAGAGCGGTGCCGGCCGCCGCATTCCTTTCCTCTAACTGCGAAGTTTTCTCCAAAGTCATTGTGATCATCACATTATGAGTTTCCTACAACCTTGGTCATATCCATGAAGACGGAACCCATCTGTTTTTCACATGCAATTTCAGTGTGAGAATTTGAAAGTATCTGTAAATTATTTGGACATATGGAGGTTCTATCAAGGATTGCATTGTTGTTGCCTGAAGAGATTTTGGGCATCCTTTTCTCCTTGGGGTCTGCAAACTACTTGGACATATGGAGGCTCTACCAAGGATTGCATTGTTGTTTCCCGAAGACTTTGGACATCATTTTTTCCTTGAGGTGGTCTTCGTTACTGGTTGAAATATTTGAGTACTCAGAAATGCAAGATTGAGGAGAGGACTACTTTTGCTTCCTGAAAATGTAAATTTGTACATAATATCACCATCATGTCCCACATAGGTTCGAATCTGTTGTTAAGCCTAAGCTTCTGGCTTGGACTGGCAGCCTTCATTAGGTAAGTTTTTCCTCATGTACATAGAACCTCTCTCCTTTTTTCTTGATGTGTTGTTGTAATTATGTTCTTGGACTTGGTCCTTTTTGCAATAAAAGACTGCAACAATTATTTGGATTGTCGCCGTCCCCGGTCATTGCCATGCTACTCCCCATTGTCCCAGCCATGGCCGCACTCCTCCCCTCCATCTCGGGTCAAGAACGAAGCAGCACAACACACAGAACATCACTTACGGACCATTCGACCAACTTACACATAAACATGTGCAAAAGGAGCAGGTACATGGCCGCCGACATCCATCGTCGATTCCGACGAATAGTTGCATCTCGTACCACGCCATCGAGCCACAAGAAGAACGAAAAGGAGAATAACTCATTCAGACAAATAATTGTCCAAACCGTGACCCGTGGAGGATGAGTTTCTTGACTACGACTTTCTCGCATCAAATTGCCTTTGCGGGTCATCCCCTAGGCCCTAACTAGCTCCGACATCATGTACTGCCTAGAAATCATCGTTGGCCGCATGAAAGAAGGAACAAAGAAGAAAGAAGCAACATCATACCATGGCGTCGACGTCGGTGTGTGACTGTATAGTAAACTCGCGGAGGAGCCGTGTGTTACTGGCAAGGAAAGACACTAGCTTGACTCGAAATCTGGTGGAATGTTGGATTCAAGGGGGGAGAACAACATTGGGGTTGGGGGGCAACCTGTTAGGTACCCAGTACTAGATTGACTCAATCACCATGAATTCGCTTACATCTCTCAAGTTACAGGGTGGATCACGGAGGAAGAAGGAGATCAGAGGAGGTAGACGATGAGGAACCAGTTAGCGAGAGAGAGACGCTAGCCAGCTAAGCCAGGTCGAAGCCTTCCGATCCAAGACAAGCCGCTCGTGGAGGCCTCCCCCTGTATATGTAGTGCGTCTCCTTTGTGGGATGGGTAGTGTCCGAGGCCCAGCGAGGCCTAGGTCGCTGACAATCCCTCCCCCATAAGATTCGACTTGCCCTCAAGTCGATGTTGTAAAGTGCCATCGGGATCCCATAGAACTTGCAAAACATCTAGAACCCAGTCTTCAGCCTGGTCCACAAACTGATATTGTGTCGAACCTCCCGGATCCCATGTCACCTGAAGAGTGGTAATACCAAGCCCAGGGCAGACATCATGTGTGCTTGCAAGATTTTCACGTCGCCAAACTGAAACAAAGCAATCACCTGGGTCCCATTGCAGCTGTAGCATTTGGATGATGCACTGATACAGCTTCTCCTCGGAATTGAATAGGGCATCACAATCAGCTGCAGGAACATGTAAGAACCCATTGGCTGTGGCAACACTGAGCAATCTGATAACAACACAATTAGCTAGCAAGGCTGCTTGAAATTCAGCATACTCCAATGCAAATGGTATCCCAGCCGACAGGGATAGAACATTAATGAGCAGCAAACAATCTTTGCATTGCATCAGTTTTGTTGCGATATGTGTCCCATTGCATTTGTAGCATCTCGACGATGCACTGATACATTTCCTCCTGAAGACTGAATCTATAGCTATCATAATAAGCAGTGTACCGTCGCATTCAGCATAACATGTTCACGTTTCTTGGCCATTAACATCTGGAGCACTGTAGCTCATAGCTATGTTCTCTGGAACACATATAGCAGCAGCAACCCAGGACACCAATTGAATGAAACCTTCGAGTTTGGGCACTGGTAAAACCAGAACACTACAATCTTGAGCATCAACCATGCTTGAACCAGGACACCAAGTTCTTTCAGAGAGAAACATTATTAAGGAATCCATGGCTTCAATACAAACATAGTAGACTGATTGCAAGTCCATAGCCTCAACCATTGATTGCACAATATAATCTCCACTCTCCTTAAACTTCAACCTGCTGAAAATTTGCCCAAGCGCTAAAATCCTCATAAACTCAACTAGTTTCTTGAATACATTACCACCATCGGAATATCCACAAGCAAGTGCCAAGCAATCTCCCATTGAAAAATTTCAAAAGTAGATGGATACACACAGTCAGGCACAAAACCATTCCAAGGTGGCCAGGCGTTTGGCCATTTGAAGTGCTCAAGAGCCAACAAGATCAAACCAGAACAAGAAAACCCAAGGAACCAGAAATGTTCATCTCCATGGAACTCCTTCCTAGCAAACAAAGCACTAGTAATTTTTGCACTGATAATGTGACCTTCCAGCATGTCATCTCCAGGACAGGAAGAGTAAGATTCCCTTGATGCAGACTTCAGGATAAGCCCAGAAGACCAAGATTTCAGTTCAACAGAGCACCATCTGTTGGAAATATGCCCTAGAGGCAATAATAAAATGGTTATTATTATATTTCTTTGTTCATGATAATTGTCTATTATTCATGCTATAACTGTATTATCCGGAAATCGTAATACACGTGTGAATACATAGACCACAACAAGTCCCTAGTGAGCCTCTAGTTGACTAGCTCGTTGATCAACAGATAGTCATGGTTTCCTGACTATGGGCATTGGATGTCATTAATAACGGGATCACATCATTAGGAGAATGATGTGATGGACAAGACCCAATTCTAAGCATAGCTCAAAGATCGTGTAGTTCGTTTAGCTAGAGCTTTTCCATTTGTCAAGTATCATTTTCTCAGACCATGAGATTGTGCAACTCCCGGATACCGTAAGAGTGCTTTGGGTGTGCCAAACGTCACAAGTAACTGGGTGACTATAAAGGTACACTACGGGTATCTCTGACAGTATCTGTTGGGTTGGCACGAATCGAGACTGGGATTTGTCACTCAGTATGACGGAGAGGTATCTCTAGGACCACTCGGTAATGCATCATCATAATGAGCTCAGTGTGACCAAGTGTCTGGTCACGGGATCATGTATTACGGTACGAGTAAAGTGACTTGCCGGTAACGAGACTAAACGAGGTATTGGGATACCGACGATCGAGTCTCGGGCAAGTAACGTACCAATTGACAAAGGGAATTGTATACAGGGTTAATTGAATCCTCGACATCGTGGTTCATCCGATGAGATCATCGAGGAGTATGTGGGAGCCAACATGGGTATCAAGATCCCGCTGTTGGTTATTGACCGGAGAGGCGTCTCGGTCATGTCTGCATATCTCCCGAACCCGTAGGGTCTACACACTTAAGGTTCGGTGACGCTAGGGTTGTAGAGATATTATTATGCAGCAAACCGAAAGTTGTTCGGAGTCCCAGATGAGATCCCGGACGTCACGAGGAGTTCCGGAATGGTCCGCAGGTGAAGAATTATATATAGGAAGTGCTGTTTCGGCCGTCAGGAAAGTTTCGGGGGTCACCGGTATTGTACCGGGACCACCGGAAGGTTCCCGGGGGTCCACCGGGTGGGGCCACCTATCCCGGAGGGCCCCGTGGGCTGAAGTGGGGAGGGGACCAGCCCCTAGTGGGCTGGTGCGCCCCCTCCCCCTTGGCCCCCCCTGCGCCTAGGGTTGGGAACCCTAGGGGAGGGGCGCCTCCACTTGCCTTGGGGGGCAAGTTCCCCCCTTGGCCGCCGCCCCACCTAGGAGATCCCATCTCCTAGGGCCGGTGCCCCCCTGGGGACCCTATATAAAGAGGCAGGGAGGGAGGGCAGCCACACCCTTGCCCCTGGCGCCTCCCTTCCCCCTTGCTACACCTCTCCCTCCCGCAGACGCTTGGCGAAGCCCTGCCGGATCCCTGCTGCATCCACCACCACGCCGTCGTGCTGCTGGATCTTCATCAACCTCTCCTTCCCCCTTGCTGGATCAAGGAGGAGACGTCACGCTGACCGTACGTGTGTTGAACGCAGAGGTGCCGTCCGTTCGGCGCTAGGATCTCCGGTGATTTGGATCACGACGTGTACGACTCCCTCAAACCCGTTCTCTTGAACGCTTCCGCTCGCGATCTACAAGGGTATGTAGATGCACTCCTCTCTTTCGTTGCTGGATGAACTCATAGATTGATCTTGGTGAACGTAGGAAATTTTTTATTTTATGCAACGTTCCCCAACAGTGGCATCATGAGCTAGGTCTATGCGTAGTTCTCTTTGCACGAGTAGAACACAATTTGTTGTGGGCGTAGATGTTGTCACCTTTCTTGCCACTACTAGTCTTATTTTGCTTCAGCGGTATTGTGGGATGAAGCGGCCCGGACTGACCTTACACGTAGGCTTACGTGAGACAGGTTCCACCAACTGACATGCACTAGTTGCATAAGGTGGCTAGCGGGTGTCTGTCTCTCCCACTTTAATTGGAGCGGATTCGATGAAAAGGGTCCTTATGAAGGGTAAATAGAAGTTGGCAAATCACGTTGTGGCTTGTACGTAGGTAAGAAAATGTTCTTGCTAGATCACCTATAGAAGCCACGTAAAAACTTGCAACAACAATTAGCGGACGTCTAACTTGTTTTTGCAGCAAGTGTTTTGTGATGTGATATGGCCAAAAGTTGTGATGAATGATGAATGATATATATGTGATGTATGAGATCATGTTCATGTAATAGGAATCATGACTTGCATGTCGATGAGTATGACAACCGGCAGGAGCCATAGGAGTTGTCTTTATCTTTGTATGACCTGCGTGTCATTGAGAAACGCCATGTAAATTACTTTACTTTATTGCTAAACGCGTTAGCCATAGTATTAGACGTAATAGTTGGCGAGCAACTTCATGGAGACACGATGATGGAGATCATGATGATGGAGATCATGGTGTCATGCCGGTGACGAAGATGATCATGGAGCCCCGAAGATGGAGATCAAATGAGCTATATGAAATTGGCCATATCATGTCACTATTATGATTGCATGTGATGTTTATCATGTCTTTCATCTTGTTTACTTACAACGACGGTAGTAAGTAAGATGATCCCTCATAATAATTTCAAGAAAAGTGTTCCCCCTAACCGTGCACCATTGCGAAGGTTCGTTGTTTCGAAGCACCACGTGATGATCGGGTGTGATAGATCCTAACGTTCGAATACAACAAGTGTAAGCCAGATTTACACACGCAATACACTTAGGTTGACTTGATGAGCCTATCATGTACAGACATGGCCTCGGAACACGGAAGACCGAAAGGTCGAG
This sequence comes from Triticum timopheevii, assembly GCA_963921465.1. NCBI lineage: Eukaryota > Viridiplantae > Streptophyta > Magnoliopsida > Poales > Poaceae > Triticum > Triticum timopheevii. Next base: position 570,956,350 of record OY997264.1, read on the forward strand.
CATGAGTCGTATAGTAGATACGATCAACATGAAGATGTTCGCCGATGTTAGCTAGTCCGTCTCACGTGATGATCGGACACGGCCTAGTTGACTCGGATCATGTTTCACTTAGATGACTAGAGGGATGTCTGTCTAAGTGGGAGTTCATTAAATAATTTGATTAAGATGAATGTCGGTGTCAAAACCGGCGGATCTCGGGTAGGGGGTCCCGAACTATGCGTCTAGACGGATGGTAACAGGAGACAAGGGACACGATGTTTTACCCAGGTTCGGGCCCTCTTGATGGAGGTAAAACCCTACGTCCTGCTTGATTAATATTGATGATATGGGTAGTACAATAGTGGATCTACCACGAGATCAAGGAGGCTAAACCCTAAAGCTAGCCTATGGTATGATTGATGTAATGTATGTTGTGTCCTACGGACTAAAGCCCTCCGGTTTATATAGACACCGGCGAAGGCTAGGGTTACACAGAGTAGGTTACAATGGTAGGAGATCTACATATCTGTATCGCCAAGCTTGCCTTCCACGCCAAGGAAAGTCCCATCCGTACACGGGATGGAGTCTTCAATCTTGTATCTTCGTAGTCTTGGAGTCCAGCGGACGATGATAGTCCGGCTGTCCGGACACCCCCTAGTCCAGGACTACCTCAGTAGCCCCTGAACCAGGCTTCAATGACGATAAGTCCGGCGCGCATAATGTTCGGCATTGCAAGGCGGGTTCCTCCTTTGAATAATCCAGAGAAGATCATGAACACCAGGATAGTGTCCGGCTCTGCAAAATAAATTCCACATTCTACCGTAGAGAGAATAAAATGCACACAAGTTCAATCTGCTGACGTATTTTGTGGCATGACGTCACACCACTACCAAGCCTTTACTTGAATCGTTTTTTATTATACCACCTCAGCACGTTTAGCGAAACGGTTTCCTTGGCACGTCTTGTCGAAGCAGAGATCGTGCTCCCCTTATTCCGGGATTCTCATCAATACAAGCGTGGGTAACCCAACCGCGCCCGTCGCCACGCCTCCTCTATCGAAGGTGAATCCCGAACGGTCACGGAGACGGCTCTTGGTATTTTCCCCCTTTATAAGAGGACCAAGGCTCGTTTCTTTTCTTCAATCTTCCATCGAATCTTCTCCTTGCTCCAAGTTCCAACACCCAGAGCCCCAGATTCGAGCGCTTCGGATCTTCAACAATGTCCGGCTCCGACCTTCAGGGTCGGTGGATGCCCTCCTCCGTCACGGAGGAGGACGTGCTAAAGCTGCGTGAGGCCAAGTACCTGTCCTACGAGATTTCGCACAGGTTGCCCGCCCAAGGGCAGGCCGTACCCACTCCCGAGCCCGGTGAGTACGTCGTCTTCGTATCCCACCTCCGTCGGGGTTTAGGCTTCTCGACGGACCCCTTCGTGAGAGGGCTTATGTTCTACTACGGGCTAGATTTTCACGACTTGGCTCCGGAGTCCATCCTCCATATTTCTGCATTTATTATCGTCTGCGAAGCCTTCCTCCGCGTCACCCCCCACTTCGGCCTGTGGCTGAAGACCTTCAATGTGGAGCCGAAGATGATCGGGGGGCGTCAAGCAGAGTGCGGCGGGGCGGCCATAAGCAGGAGGGCCGATGCCCCGTGGCCCGTGGGCTCCTTCCAAGAGGAGCTCGGCTTGTGGCAGCAGGAGTGGATCTATATCACCGCTCCGAAGGGCAGCAAGCAAAAGCCGCCGCCTTCATTCCGCCCGGGACCTCCACGCCCGTTGATGTCGTGGGTCAACCAAGGGCTCAACTGGGGGCCGTCCGAAGACGTGCCCTTATTGCAGGGCCGGATCCGAGACCTCCAAGCGAGGGAGATCAATCTGGTTGTGGTGATGCAGGTCATGCTAATCAGGCGTCTTCTGCCCTGCAAACGCCGTCCTCTTCGGTTATGGGAGTTCAATTCGGAGGGACCACGAATTCTCCAACACTTCATGGGCATGACGCACGTGGAGATGTACAAGCTGTTCTTCGGACCGCAGGTGGCGTGTCCGGAATTGACCGAGGACGCAGGCCTAAGCTGCAATCGCCCGGATACTCAGGTAAATAGCTCAGAGCCCGGACGTTCTGTTTGTTTGCTTTTCTGAAATTCGCCTTATAACCCATTATTCTTCATCAGGAGTGGGTAGCGCGATCGAAGCTGATAAGGTGTCCGGCCCCCCTCCCAGAGACCGCACCGGAGCCCGTGCTGGTCAGAATGTTGGAGGTTGCGCCCGTAGAAGGGGGCGATGGGGAAAATAGAAGAGCTATCACCTCGCCCAAGGGGGCGCCTGACGAGGGGGGGGATCGAAAATCCCTCCTTCCAGGGAAAGAAGAGGACTGCCTCCGAAGACCCGGAGGCCAAAGCCCCTAAGCAGGGGAAGAAATCTTCACCGGAGGGTCCTGCGTCCGGGGGGAACCCGGGCGCACAATCGTTTCTAAAGGATCAGCCCTCCAGCGAGCCGTGAGTAGGAAAAGGGGAGTTCATTAATAAGAAAACACCCCTATTTGTGCTTCTGTGGGTAACCGAAATTTTTACCTTACAGTTCGGATCTGCGGCCTTCTCAGATGAGCTCGTCTTCGGGGGATCTTCGTCCAGAGATGATGGAGAGCGAAACGCCTCCGTCTGTTGCACCGTCGGACAGGGCAGACGAGCCTGAAGTATCGTCACGGAGGGTATCCCAGAGTCCGGTGGAGCCGGAGAGTTCGGCACCGACTAGTGTCCGGCCGGGGGAGCTGAAGGATCTGCTTGAGAGGGCGTCCATCTCAGAAGATCACCGTGCTTTGATGAGTATGGTGATTGGAAGGATTTCGTCCGCCGAAAGCGGATTGCATAGTGCCGTCAGGAGTTTGCTGGCGGGATTTGAGGTACGCAAGAATGACGCACCTTTTTGACAGTTTGGCTCATAGAAGTGCGCCCTGTATAGATAGTAGCACCTGAGACTCGGTAGGTTGTCGAAGGCGACAGCGTGCCGAGGATCAAAATCGTAGGTATTGAATGTCGCCATTCCTATGTAGGTGGCGGATAGTCCGGGGGCTAGCCGGACTAGTGGAGTTGTCGAGTTAATGCGGCAACTCGATGTGGCGGATGCGGACATCGCGCTTGTCAACCGGCGACTTGACGAGTCGCAAGGTAAATGAATTCTCCGCAGTCACTTATTTAAGGGAGTCAAAGCCCGCTTCTGACAATATATATGCTGTGATACAGACGGTGCTGCTGCTGTGGAGAGCCTTCGGGCCGAGCTTGCTCAAGCTAAGGAGCAAGCCCGAAGGAGTGATGCGGCTGCCTCGAGGGCGGCCGAGGAGTTGAAAGCCGAAAAGGCTGCACACTGCCTAAGTAGGGAAAAGATGGCCGAATTGGCCGTGAAATTGAAGGATGCTGCCGACCGCAACGAGGCTCTTGAAAAGGAGCGCCTATCGGAGCGGGAAGACCTGGGGAAGGCCACCGCTGAGGCCAAGGATGTCCGTTCTGCAATGCGGGCTATGAAGGAGGAGCTGCGCCAGGCCGGAGATATTGTGGCTGGCAGGCCTTTTCTGCTGCGTCGCCGTTTTACGGATCCAAAATATGCCCAACTTGGCCAGCTGTGGGGTCCGGAGGATCCATATATGGACTTAGCGGCAAGTGCGGCTGATGCCGCTGTGCACTTCCGGAGCCAGGAGGATCACAAGACGGAAGAGCTATTTTGGTCTCAATTCCATAGTCCGGATCGTTCACTTCCGTTGACCGATCGGTTGGCCGAATGGGCTGAGCTGAACAGATTGTCCGGACTTGCCATGACTGATATCGTGGCTCATGTCTGGCCAGAGAGGCCCAAGGCGACGAGCTATTTCGGCTTATTGCAGCAATTTCTTGGAGCGGTGCCGCATATCAAGGAGATGAAGCGGTCGGCCTGCATAGAAGGTGTGCGGATGGCCCTTGCCCGTGTGAAGACACATTGGACAGAGATGGATGCCACCGCTATTGCAGCCCAGGGTTCGGACGGAAGCCGGTTACCTGCCGAGCACTATTTTGGGGAAGTTATGCGTGGCGCTCGTGTAATAGAGTCGCAGTGCTCGAAAAATGTCACGTTCAAATGAACGTTTTATCTTGTAAAACAATGATTATGTTGTAACCGCTTTTTATACTTGTGCGTTCCAAGTATTAAAATATCTCCTATGCGGCCATTTATGTATACGTTTGTATAACCTGAAAGATTGCAGTCTTCGGCTTCAGCCCCCACGCACAAGGTGAGGGGGTGTTCGCAAAAAATAGCGTGTTTTCACACTTAATCCGACGTCTCGGTCCTGTTAAGGAGGTGGTAGCGTAGCAAACGAGGCAATCCGGACTATGATGCTTTATCACTTTCACTTAGCCAGTGGAGTTCGTGGGTGGGGCTACGATATAGCCCCTTGGGGCACCGCGCTTCTCCGAATTCGGGGCGCGTGTGTGCCTGACCGGGAAACGGTCCTTCGTCAAAGCGGGGAATTCTAAACATTCCGGTAGTCGATCGAGTGGTTGACCAGTCTCTCGCTGTATCATGACAGTCAGTTTTCGGCTTTCTCTACTGAGGTGCTCGCCCAGCCGAACTGGGGCACAATCGTAGTAGTTCTCCTGGTGCCGCGTTAGCCGATGATACGGAACGTAAGGCAGCAAAACACAGGAGCCGGGCAAACCCAACATTTGACCAAAGACATGATTCAGAGCTGATGCATATAAGGCCTAACTCGAGACGCCGAACACTCCCTAAGGTGTTCGGTCTTTGTAATAATGGGCAGAACAATGCCCTAAGCCCCTAGTGTCCAGGTACGGGCATGGTCCTCTGACGCGGCCGATGCCAAAACTGAAGGAAATATGCCCTAGAGGCAATAATAAAGTTATTATTTATTTCCTTATTTCATGATAAATGTTTATTATTCATGCTAGAATTGTATTAACCGGAAACATAATACATGTGTGAATACATAGACAAACATAGTGTCACTAGTATGCCTCTACTTGACTAGCTCGTTTATCAGAGATGGTTATGTTTCCTAGCCATGGACAAAAGAGTTGTCATTTGATTAATGGGATCACATCATTAGGAGAATGATGTGATTGACTTGACCCATTCCGTTAGCTTAGCACTTGATCGTTTAGTATGTTGCTATTGCTTTCTTCATGACTTATACATGTTCCTGTAACTATGAGATTATGCAACTCCCGTTTACCGGAGGAACACTTCGGGTACTATCAAACGTCACAACATAACTGGGTGATTATAAAGGATTACTACAGGTGTCTCCGAAGGTACATGTTGAGTTGGCGTATTTCGAGATTAGGTTTTGTCACTTCGATTGTCGGAGAGGTATCTCTGGGCCCTCTCGGTAATGCACATCATTATAAGCCTTGCAAGCAATGTGACCAATGAGTTGGTTACGGGATGAAGCATTATGGAACGAGTAAAGAGACTTGCCGGTAACGAGATTGAACTAGGTATTGGATACCGACGATCAAATCTCGGGCAAGTAACATACCGATGACAAAGGGAACAAAGTATGTTGTTATGCGGTTTGACCGATAAAGATCTTCGTAGAATATGTAGGAACTAATATGGGCATCCAGGTCCCGCTATTGGTTATTGACCGAGAATGGTTTTAGATCATGTTTACATAGTTCTCAAACCCGTAGGGTCCGCACGCTTAACGTTTCGATGACAGTTTTATTATGAGTTTATAAGTTTTGATGTACCGAAGTTTGTTCGGAGTCCCGGATGTGATCACGGACATGACGAGGAGTCTCGGAATGGTCGAGACATAAAGATTGATATATTGGAAGCCTATGTTTGGACATCGGAATTGTTCCGGGTGAAATCGGCATTTTACCGGAGTACCGGGAGGTTACCGGAACCCCCCGGGGGGTTAATGGGCCTACATGGGCCAAGAGGGAGAAGAGGAAGGAGCAAGGAGGGGGCCGCGCGCCCCGCCCCCTCCTAGTCCGAATAGGACAAGGGAAGGGGGCGGCGTCCCCCCTTTCCTTCTCCTCTTCCTCCTCTTTTCCCCTCTCTCCTACTCAAACTTGGAAAAGAGGAGTCCTACTCCCGGTGGGAGTAGGACTCCCCCCTTGGCGCGTCCCCTTAGGCCGGCGGCCTCCTCCTCCCTGGCTCCTTTATATACGGGGGCGGGGGGCACCCCATAGACACACAAGTTGATCTCCGTGATCGTTCCTTAGCCGTGTGCGGTGCCCCCTTCCACCATATTCCACCTCGGTCATATCGTCGTGGAGTTTAGGCGAAGCCCTGCGCCGGTAGAACATCATCATCGTCACCACGCCGCCGTGCTGACGAAACTCATCTCCGGAGCTCGGCTGGATCGGAGGCCGGAGATCGTCATCGAGCTGAACGTGTGCTGAACTCGGAGGCTCCGTACGTTCGGTGCTTGGATCGGTCGGATCGTGAAGACGTACGACTACATCAACCGCGTTGTGCTAACGCTTCCGCTTACGGTCTACGAGGGTACGTGGACGAACACTCTCCCCTCTCGTTGCTATGCCATCACCATGATCTTGCATGTGCGTAGGAAAATTTTGAAATTACTACGTTCCCCAACAGTGGCATCCGAGCCTAGGTTTTATGCGTTGATGTTATATGCACGAGTAGAACACAAGTGAGTTGTGGACGATATAAGTCATACTGCCTACCAGCATGTCATACTTTGGTTCAGCGGTATTGTGAGATGAAGCGGCCCGGATCGACATTACGCATACGCTTACGCGAGACTGGTTTCACCGTCACGAGCACTCGTGCTTAAAGGTGGCTGGCGGGTGTCTGTCTCTCTCACTTTAGTTGAACCGAGTGTGGCTACGCCCGGTCCTTGCGAAGGTTAAAACGGAGTCTATTTGACAAACTATCGTTGTGGTTTTGATGCGTAGGTAAGAACGGTTCTTGCTAAGCCCGTAGCAGCCACGTAAAATTTGCAACAACGAAGTAGAGGACGTCTAACTTGTTTTTGCAGGGCATGTTGTGATGTGATATGGTCAAGACGTGATGAGATATAAGTTGTTGTATGAGATGATCATGTTTTGTTGAAGTTATCGGCAACTGGCAAAAGCCCTATGGTTTTCTCTTTGTTGCATAAGATGCAAGTGCCAAATAATTGCTTTACTTTATCGCTATGCGATAGCAATAGTTGCAAGAGCAATAGTTGGCGAGACGACCATGTGACGACACATTGATATAGATCAAGATGATGAAGATCATGGTGTCGTGCCGGTGACGATAGAGATCATGACAGTACTTTGGAGATGGAGATCAAAGGCGCAAGATGATCATGGCCATATCATGTCACACATTTTGATTGCATATGATGTTTATCTATTATACATCTTATTCTTGCTTTGGTTGACGGTAGCATTTTAAGATGATCTCTCACTAATTATCAAGAAGTGTTCTCCCTGAGTATGCACTATTGCCAAAGTTCGTCGTGCCCAGACACCACGTGATGATCGGGTGTGATAAGCTCTACGTCCATCTACAACGGGTGCAAGCCAGTTTTGCACATGCGGAATACTCAGGTTAAACTTGACGAGCCTAGCATATGCAGATATGGCCTCGGAGCACGGAGACCGAAAGGTCGAGCATGAATCATATAGTAGATATGATCAACATAGTGATGTTCACCATTGAAAACTACTCCATCTCACGTGATGATCGGTCATGGTTTAGTTGACTTGGATCACGTGATCACTTAGATGACTAGAGAGATGTCTGTCTAAGTGGGAGTTCTTAAGTAATATGATTAATTGAACTTTAATTTATCATGAACTTATTCCTAGTAGTATTTTGCAAATTATGTTGTAGATCAATAGCTCGCGTTGTTGCTTTCATATGTTTATTTTGATATGTTCCTAGAGAAAACTGTGTTGAAAAATGTTAGTAACAATGTTGCGGATTTGATCCATGATCTAAGGTTAATCCTCATTGCTGCACAGAAGAATTATGTCCTTGATGCACCACTAGGTGACAGACCTATTGCAAGAGCAGATGTAGACGTTATGAACGTTTGGCTAGCTCAATATGATGACTACTTGATAGTTTAGTGCACCATGCTTAACGGCTTAGAATCGGGACTTCAAAGACGTTTTGAACGTCATGGACCATATGAGATGTTCCAGGAATTGAAGTTAATATTTCAAGAAAATACCCGAGTTGAGAGATATGAAGTCTCCAACAAGTTCTATAGCTAAAAGATGGAGGAGAATCGCTCAACTAGTGAGCATGTGCTCAGATTATCTGGGTACTTCAATCGCTTGAATCAAGTGGGAGTTAATCTTCCAGATAAGATAGTGATTGACAGAATTCTCTAGTCACCATCACTAAGTTACTAGAACTTCGTGATGAACTATAATATGCAAGGGATGACGAAAACGATTCCCCAGCTCTTCGTGATGCTGAAATCAACGAAGGTAGAAATCAAGAAAGAGCATCAAGTGTTGATGGTTAACATGATCACTAGTTTCAAGAAAAGGGCAAAGGGAAAGAAAGGGAACTTCAAGTAGAATGACAAGCAAGTTGTCACTCCCGTGAAGAAAACCAAAGCTGGACCAAAGCCTGAAACTGAGTGCTTACACTGCAAAGGAAATGGCCACTGGAAGCGGAAATGCCCTGAATATTTGGTGGGTAAGAAGGATGGCAAAGTGAACAAGTGTATATTTGATATACAGGTTATTGATGTGTTCCTTACTAGTGTTTATAGTAGCCCCTGAGTATTTGATACTTGTTCGGTTGCTAAGATTAGTAATTCGAAACGGGAGTTGCAGAATAAACAGAGACTAGTTAAGGGTGAAGTGACGATGTTTGTTGGAAGTGGTTCCAAGATTGATATGATCATCATCGCACACTCCCTATACTTTCGGGATTTTTGTTGAACCTAAATAAGTGTTATTTGGTGTTTGCGTTGAGCATGAATATGATTTGATCATGTTTATTGCAATACGGTTATTCATTTAAGTTAGAGAACAATTGTTGTTCTGTCTACATGAAGAAAACCTTCTATGGTCATACACACCAACGAAAATGGTTTGTTGGATCTCGATCGTAGTAATACACATATTCATAATATTGAGGCCAAAAGATGCAAAGTTAATAATGATAGTGCAACTTATTTGTGGCACTGCCGTTTAGGTCATATTGGTGTAAAACGCACGAAGAAACTCCATGCTGATGGGATTTTGGAATCACTTGATTATGAATCACTTGATGCTTGCGAACCATGCCTCATGGGCAATATGACTAAGACTCCGTTCTCCGGAACAATGGAGCGAGCAACTGACTTATTGGAAATAATACATACTGATGTATGCGATCCGATGAGTGTTGAGGCTCGCGGCGGGTATCGTTATTTTTTGACCTTCACAGATGATTTGAGCAGATATTGGTATATCTACTTGATGAAACATAAGTCTGAAATAGTTGAAAGGTTCAAAGAATTTCAGAGTGAAGTGGAAAATCATCGTAACAAGAAAATAAAGTTTCTGCGATCTGACCATGGAGATGAATATTGGAGTTACGAGTTTGGTCTTCAATTAAAACAATGTGGAATAGTTTCACAGCTCACGCCACCTGGAACACCACAACGTTATGGTGTGTCCGAACGTCATAACCGCACTTTATTTGATATGGTGCGATCTATGATGTCTCTTACCGATTTACCACTATCATTTTGGGGTTATGCATTAGAGACAGCTGCATTCACTTTAAATAGGGCACCATCAAAATCCGTTGAGACGACGCCTCATGAACTGTGGTTTGGCGAGAAACCAAAAGTTGTCGTTTCTTAAAGTTTGGGGCTGCGATGCTTATGTGAAAAAGTTTCAACCTGATAAGCTCGAACCCAAATCGGAGAAGTGCGTCTTCATAGAATACCCAAAGGTAACTATTGGGTACACCGTCTATCACAGATCCGAAGGCAAGTTATTCGTTGCTAAGATGGATCCTTTCTAGAGAAGAAGTTTCTCTCGAAAGAAGTGAGTGGGAGGAAAGTAGAGCTTGATAAGGTAATTGTACCTTCTCCCGAATTGGAAAGTAGTTCATCATAGAAATCAGTTCTAGTGATTGCTACACCAATTAGTGAGGAAGCTAATGATGATGATCATGAAACTTCAGATCAAGTTACTACAGAACCTCGTAGGTCTTCCAGAGTAAGATCCGCACCAGAATGGTGTAGTAATCATGTCCTGGAAGTCATGTTACTAGACCATGATGAACCTACGAACTATGAGGAAGCGATGATGAGCCCAGATTCCGCGAAATGGCTTGAGGCCATAAAATCTGAGATATGATCCATGTATGAGAACAAAGTATGGACTTTGATTGACTTGCTCGATGATCAGCAAGCCATGTTAAATGAATGGATCTTCAAGAGGAAGACGGACACTGATAGTAGTGTTACTATCTACCAAGCTCGACTTGTTGCGAAAGGTTTTCAACAAGTTCAAGGTGTTGAATACGATGAGATTTTCTCACTTGTATCAATGCTTAAGTCTGTTTGAATCATGTTAGCAATTGCCACATTTTATGAAATCTGGCAAATGGATGTCAAAACTGCATTCCTTAATGGATTTATTAAAGAAGAGTTGTATATGATGCAACCAGAAGGTTTTGTCAATCTTAAAGGTGCTAACAAAATGTGCAAGCTCCAGCGATCCATCTATGGACTGGTGCAAGCATCTCGGAGTTGGAATATACGCTTTGATAAGTTGATCAAAGCATATAGTTTTATATGGACGTACGATGAAGCCTGTATTTACAATAAAGTGAGTGGGAGCACTACAGCCTTTCTGATTAGTATATGTGAGTGACATATTGTTGATCAGAAATGATGTAGAATTTTTCTGCAAAGCATAAAGGAGTGTTTTAAAGGAGTTCTTTAAAAAGAAAAGACCTCAGTAAAAGCTACTTACATATTGAGCATCAAGATCTATTGAGATAGATCAAGACGCTTGATAAGATTTTCAATGAGTACATACCTTGGCAAGATTTTGAAATAGTTCAAAATGGAACAGTCAAAGAAAGAGTTCTTGCCTATGTTGCAAAGGTATGAAATTGAGTAAGACTCAAATCCCGACCACAGCAGAAAATAGAAAGAGAATGAAAAGTCATTCCCTATGCCTCAGTCATAGGTTCTATAAAGTATGCTATGCTATGTACCAGACCTATTGTATACTTTGCTCTGAATTTGGCAAGGGAGTACAATAGTGATCTAGGAGTAGATCACTGGACATTGGTCAAGAATATCCTTAGTAAGGACTAAGGAGATGTTTCTCGATTATGGAGGTGATAAAAGAGTTTGTTGTAAAAGTTACATCAGTGCAAACTTTTACACTGATCCAGATGACTCTAAGTCTCAACCTGGATACATATTGAAAGTGGGAGCGATTAGCTAGAGTAGCTCCGTGCTGAGCATTGTGGACATAAAATATTTGCAAAATACATACGGCTCTGAATGTGACAGACCCGTTGACTAAGCTTCTCTCACGAGCAAAACATGATCACACCTTAGTACTCTTTGGGCGTTAATCACATAGCGATGTGAACTAGATTATTGACTCTAGTAAACCCTTTGGATGTTGGTCACATGATGATGTGAACTATGGGTGTTAATCATATACAGATATGAATATTGGTGTTAAATCATATGGCGATGTGAACTAGATTATTGACTCTAGTGCAAGTGGGAGACTGAAGGAAATATGCCCTAGAGGCAATAATAAAGTTATTATTCATTTCCTTATTTCATGATAAATGTTTATTATTCATGCTAGAATTGTATTAACCGGAAACATAATACATGTGTGAATACATAGACAAACATAGTGTCACTAGTATGCCTCTACTTGACTAGCTCGTTTATCAGAGATGGTTATGTTTCCTAGCCATGGACAAAAGAGTTGTCATTTGATTAACGGGATCACATCATTAGGAGAATGATGTGATTGACTTGACCCATTCCGTTAGCTTAGCACTTGATCGTTTAGTATGTTGCTATTGCTTTCTTCATGACTTATACATGTTCCTGTAACTATGAGATTATGCAACTCCCGTTTACCGGAGGAACACTTTGGGTACTACCAAACGTCACAACGTAACTGGGTGATTATAAAGGAGTACTACAGGTGTCTCCGAAGGTACATGTTGAGTTGGCGTATTTCGAGATTAGGTTTTGTCACTCCGATTGTGGGAGAGGTATCTCTGGGCCCTCTCGGTAATGCACATCATTATAAGCCTTGCAAGCAGTGTGACCAATGAGTTGGTTACGGGATGAAGCATTATGGAACAAGTAAAGAGACTTGCCGGTAACGAGATTGAACTAGGTATTGGATACTGACGATCAAATCTCGGGCAAGTAACATACCGATGACAAAGGGAACAAAGTATGTTGTTATGCGGTTTGACCAATAAAGATCTTCGTAGAATATGTAGGAACCAATATGGGCATCCAGGTCCCGCTATTGGTTATTGACCGAGAATGGTTTTAGGTCATGTCTACATAGTTCTCGAACCCGTAGGGTCCGCACGCTTAACGTTTCGATGACAGTTTTATTATGAGTTTATAAGTTTTGATGTACCGAAGTTTGTTCGGAGTCCCGGATGTGATCACGGACATGACGAGGAGTCTCGGAATGGTCGAGACATAAAGATTGATATATTGGAAGCCTATGTTTGGACATCGGAATGGTTCCGGGTGAAATCGGCATTTTACCGGAGTACCGGGAGGTTACCGGAACCCCCCGGGGGGTTAATGGGCCTACATGGACCAAGAGGGAGAAGAGGAAGGAGCAAGGAGGGGGCCGCGCGCCCCTCCCCCTCCTAGTCCGAATAGGACAAGGGAAGGGGGGCGGCGCCCCCCCTTTCCTTCTCCTCTTCCTCCTCTTTTCCCCTCTCTCCTACTCCAACTTGGAAAAGAGGAGTCCTACTCCCGGTGGGAGTAGGACTCCCCCCTTGGCGCGCCCCCTTAGGCCGGCGGCCTTCTCCCCCCTAGCTCCTTTATATACGGGGGCGGGGGGCACCCCATAGACACACAAGTTGATCTCCGTGATCGTTCCTTAGCCGTGTGCGGTGCCCCTTCCACCATATTCCACCTCGGTCATATCGTCGCGGAGTTTAGGCGAAGCCCTGCGCCGGTAGAACATCATCATCGTCACCACGCCGTCGTGCTGACGAAACTCATCTCCGGAGCTCGGCTGGATCGGAGGCCGGAGATCATCATCGAGCTGAACGTGTGCTGAACTCGGAGGCTCCGTACGTTCGGTGCTTGGATCGGTCGGATCGTGAAGACGTACGACTACATCAACCGCGTTGTGCTAACGCTTCCGCTTACGGTCTACGAGGGTACATGGACAAACACTCTCCCCTCTCATTGCTATGCCATCACCATGATCTTGCATGTGCGTAGGAAAATTTTGAAATTACTACGTTCCCCAACAAAAACGTCAGGCTCCGCTTTGGTTATAATGAGAAACCAAGGGATTATAACAACAAGAGGCAGTAAAAAAGGTTTACGCAGGGTCTTAATCTGAAAAGAATCCTCGCGATGGGTCCCTACTGCACGTCTGCGCCTGTGTCTCCGTTGTGCCGTTATCCTGGACGGGTGTGCACGTTGTTCATCTGTAAAAAGAGAGGAACTTAGTTTGAAAGGAACTCGTGCGAAAAATATATACGAAGGAAGAAATATAAATAAGTAAAGCGGAGTCTGTGTGAGCTCGCTGTTGCTTGTGCGCGCAGCCCCTTGTGAAGGGATGTGTGGCTAGGGAGCCCCTAGCTTATTTATGCCGGACTCGTCTGACCGTGTCCGGGGTCTTTAAATGACCCTCGCACTGAAATGATGCCACGTGGACCGGGCATCTTAAGTGTAAGAGACGCATAATGTGGTATGGCGTTGAAGCGGACAAAAGCTTCTCGTCCCAAGAGTGCTTGATAGCTACTTTTAAATGGGATGATATGAAAGATTAGTTTTTCGCGTCGAAAGTTGTTCGGTGATCCGAACACAACTTCTAGCAATAGGGAGCCTGTGCACTTGGCGTAAGGGCCTGGCGTCACTCCTTTAAAGGAAGTGCGGCTGTGTCGAATTTTAGTAAGGTCTATCCCCAACTTGCGGATTGTGTTTGGATACAGCAGGTTTAAGTCACTGCCTCCGTCCATCAGGACTTGTGTAAATTGCAGTCTGTCGATTATAGGATCCAATATCAGGGCAGTCCATCCTGCATTTCGAACGCTTCTGGAATAATCCAGGTGGTCGAAAGTGATTGGTTTTGACGTCCAATCTCTATGTTCCGCTGGGTTGGACCGTGCGAGACCCATTTTAACGGGTGCCGCACTGTTTTTCCGTATTATCACATGAAGTGAATTTACTGCTTTGACCTCTTGTGGGAAATTCTTTTGTTTTCCAGTGCTCTGCTGGTGGGGTTTATCATCTTCGCTTGACGCGTCGAGCCCCTTGTGTTCGGCGTTTAGTCGGCCGGACTGTTTGAAAACCCAACAATCTCGGTGGCTGTGGTTTGCAGGCCTTCCGGGGGTACTGTGGATTTGACATATCCGACCCAAAATCTTGTTTAAGTTGGATAGCTCATCGCTGTTATCCTTAAGAGGCGGTGTTTTGTTGTTTGGCCGCGAGCTTTTGAATCCGACGTTGACTGCCGTGCTCTTTGGGCTTTTCTCTTTATTCCGGCGCTGCTCTTTTCTGCGTCGTGATTTTCCGTTTCCATCTCTGATCTCGGATGTACTTGGGTCGCTGGTGCTGCATCTTGCTAGCCAGCTATCCTCTCCCGCACAAAAGCGGGTCATGAGGCTTGTTAGCGCGGACATTGTCCTCGGCTTCTCTTGGTCGAGGTGTCTGGCGAGCCATTCGTCTCGGACGTTGTGTTTAAAAGCTGCTAAGGCTTCGGCGTCCGGACAGTCGACTATTTGGTTCTTTTTGGTGAGGAACCTGTTCCAGAATTTGCGTGCTGACTCTCCAGGCTGTTGAGTTATATTACTTAGATCATCTGCGTCCGGAGGGCGGACATAAGTTCCTTGAAAATTTGCTCTAAACGCGTCCTCGAGCTCTTCTCAACTTCCAACAGTGTTTTCTGGGAGGCTTTTGAGCCAATGACGGGCTGGCCCTTTGAGCTTGAGGGGTAGGTATTTTATGGCGTGGAGATCGTCTCCTCTAGCCATGTGTATGTGTAGTATATAATCTTCTATCCAGACTGCAGGGTCTGTTGTTCCGTCGTAGGCCTCTATGTTTATGGGTTTAAATCCTGCTGGGAATTCATGATACAGCACCTCGCTGGTGAAACATAGTGGGTGTGCGGCGCCCCTGTATTTGGGTGTACCGCTGTCTTTGGACACTTGGCGTGTTATATTGCTTCCTGGGGCCCTCTTATTTGGCCCGTAAATGGACCTGGTTGGGCCATCTGTCCTTCCAGGGTCATTAGTCGGTTTATATGCGGCGCCGCTTTCAGATTTTGGCCTATCATCTGGCCGTCTATCCAACCAGGCGGCCTCTCTGTTTTTTGACTGTGGGGGCTCTATGGCCTCCTCATCAAATTCTGGAAGTAGCTTGCGCTTCGGGTAGCTCTTTGATTGATGGCCATTGCCGTATTTGTCTGTGGTTTTGAGCACTTTGCTCCACCTCATTCTGAGTGTATCTTCCGCTGTTTTGAGCTTCCGTTTTTCTTTCTTCAAGCTTCTTGCGGTGGCGACGAGTCTTTTCTGAAGGTTTTTATTCTCCGGCTGTGTGTCCGGCGTGAGGTCGTCTGGACTATTGTTTTCGTCGGACCTGGACTGATTATCTGACTCGTCCTGTTCGGACGGTTGCTTGTCTGCGTGTTCGTCGTCCACTAGTTTGCCCTGCTGTATTGCTGGGTCATTAAGAGCGCTGTTGTTGTCGAGGCGGGACTTAGGGCGGCGTCTGCGTCACCATTTTGGTTGTTTGTCGGCGGGATTATCTTCTGCTGCGCCCCGTTGGTCCTCGTTGTCGCTTCCTTTTGGGGTATCCACCATGTATACGTCGTATGATGAGGTGGTCTTCACGTGCCCTGTAGGCGCTGGTTCTTGTTCGTCTCCGGCATCGTCGTCCATGCCATCGATGTCTTCGGAGTCATAGTTTAGCATGCCGGTTAGATCGTCGACAGTGGCTACAAAGTGGGTGGTGGGTGGGCTTTGAATTTCTTTGTCTCCCGAATCCCAACCGTCCTGGCTGTAGTCCGGTCGGGCATCTCCGGATAGAGAGAGGTGTTTTAACGAATTTAGGATGTCGCCAAAGGGCGAGTGTTGGAAAATGTCCGTGGCGGTGAATTCCATAACCGGCGCCCGATCAGATTTGATTGGCAGGGGCGCGGGCGGTTCGGAGTCCGGCAGGGAGTCCGGCACCTCGGAGTCACGAGCTTCGCAAGGGACAAGGTTAGTGTTCGGCTCCATCGCCGTAGAAGTTGCATCCCCCGAGGCGGTGTCCAACCACTGGCCCTCGATCTGGGCGATCGGCTCCGGACTAAGGGCCGGAGCGGATTCTTGTGTGGCCACCAAGGCACTGTTCGGCGGCAGAGCTAGATCATGCCCATCGTAACAGTGCGGCGCGCTTGGCTGTGGCTCGAGCCCGTCGAAGATCAAGTCCCCGCAGATGTCGGCCGTGAAGTTTAGGCTTCCGAATCTGACCTGATGGCCAGGGGCGTAGCTTTCGATCTGCTCCAGATGGCCAAGTGAATTAGCCCGCAGTGCAAAGCCGCCGAATACGAAGATCTGTCCGGGGAGAAAAGTCTCACCCTAGACAGTGTCGTTGGTTGAAGATGCCATCGAGCCTATCGGTGACAACACAGAGGAACTCTCAATGAAAGCACCAATGTCGGTGTCAAAACCGGCGGATCTCGGGTAGGGGGTCCCGAACTGTGCGTCTAGGCGGATGGTAACAGGAGACAAGAGACACGATGTTTTACCCAGGTTCGGGCCCTCTTGATGGAGGTAAAACCCTACGTCCTGCTTGATTAATATTGATGATATGGGTAGTACAAGAGTGGATCTACCACGAGATAAAGGAGGCTAAACCCTAAAGCTAGCCTATGGTATGATTGCTGTAATGTATGTTGTGTCCTACGGACTAAAGCCCTCCGGTTTATATAGACACCGGAGAAGGCTAGGGTTACACAGAGTCGGTTACAATGGTAGGAGATCTACATATCCGTATCGCCAAGCTTGCCTTCCACGCCAAGGAAAGTCCCATCCGGACACGGGGCGGAGTCTTCAATCTTGTATCTTCGTAGTCTTGGAGTCCGGCGGACGATGATAGTCCGGCTGTCCGGACACCCCCTAGTCCAGGACTCCCTCAATGAACTTAATTATCATGAACTTAGTCTAAAATCTTTACAATATGTCTTGTAGATCAAATGGCCAACGCTCATGTCCACCTGAACTTCAACGCGTTCCTAGAGAAAACCAAGCTGAAAGACGATGGCAGCAACTATACGGACTGGGTCCGGAACCTGAGGATCATCCTCATAGCAGCCAAGAAAGATTATGTCCTAGAAGCGTCGCTAGGTGAAGCACCAATCCCAGAGAACCAAGACGTTATGAACGCTTTGGCAGTCTCGTGCTGATGATTACTCCCTCGTTCAGTGCGGCATGCTTTACAGCTTAGAGCCGGGGCTCCAAAATCGTTTTGAGCAACACGGAGCATATGAGATGTTCGAGGAGCTAAAAATGGTTTTCCAAGCTCATGCCCGGGTCAAGAGATATGAAGTCTCTGACAAGTTCTTTAGCTGTAAGATGGAGGAAAACAGTTCTGTTAGTGAGCACATACTCAAGATGTCTGGGTTGCACAATCGCTTGACTCAGCTGGGAGTTAATCTCCCAGATGACGCGGTCATTGACAGAATTCTCCAGTCGCTCCCACCAAGCTACAAGAGCTTTGTGATGAACTTCAATATGCAGGGGATGGAAAAGACCATTCCTGAGGTATATTCAATGCTGAAATCAGCAGAGGTGGAGATCAAAAAGGAACATCAAGTGTTGATGGTGAATAAAACCACTAAGTTCAAGAAGGGCAAGGGTAAGAAGAACTTCAAGAAGGACGGCAAGGAAGTTGCCGCGCCTGGTAAGCCAGTTGCCAGGAAGAAGTCAAGCAATGGACCCAAGCCTGAGACTGAGTGCTTTTATTGCAAGGGAAGTGGTCACTGGAAGCGGAACTGCCCCAAGTACTTAGCGGACAAGAAGGCCGGCAAAACCAAAGGTATATGTGATATACATGTAATTGATGTGTACCTTACCAGTGCTCGTAGTAGCTCCTGAGTATTTGATACCGGTGCGGTTTCTCATATTTGTAACTCAAAACAGGAGCTTCGGAATAAGCGGAGGCTGGCGAAGGACGAGGTGACGATGCGCGTCGGGAATGGTTCCAAGGTCAATGTGATCGCCGTCGGCACGCTACCTCTACATTTACCTACGGGATTAGTTTTGAACCTCAATAATTGTTATTTAGTACCAGCTTTGAGCATGAACATTGTATCGGGATCTCGTTTAATTCGAGATGGCTACTCATTTAAATATGAGAATAATGGTTGTTCTATTTATATGGGTGATATGTTTTATGGTCATGCCCCACTGGTGAATGGTTTATTCTTAATGAATCTCGAGCGTAATGTTACACATATTCATAGTGTGATACCAAAAGATGTAAAGTTGATAATGATAGTCCCACATACTTGTGGCACTGCCGCCTTGGTCACATTGGTGTCAAGCGCATGAAGAAGCTCCATGCTGATGGACTTTTAGAGTCTCTAGATTATGAATCGTTTGACACATGCGAGCCATGCCTCATGGGCAAGATGACCAAGACTCCGTTCTCCGGAACAATGGAGCGAGCAACCAACTTATTGGAAATCATACATACTGATGTGTGCGGTCCAATGAGCGTTGAGGCTCGTGGAGGATATCGTTATGTTCTCACTCTCACTGATGACTTGAGTAGATATGGGTATGTCTACTTGATGAAACACAAGTCTGAGACCTTTGAAAAGTTCAAGGAATTTCACAATGAGGTAGAGAATCAACGTGACCGAAAGATAAAGTTCTTACGATGAGATCGTGGGGGAGAATATTTAAGTCACGAATTTGGTACGCACTTAAGAAAATGTGGAATCGTTTAACAACTCACACCGCCTGGAACACCTCAGCGAAATGGTGTGTCCGAGCGTCGTAATCGCACTCTATTGGATATGGTGCGATCTATGATGTCACTTACTGATTTACCGCTATCATTTTGGGGATACGCTCTAGAGACAGCTACATTCACTTTAAATAGGGCACCATCTAAATCCATTGAGACGACACCGTATGAATTATGGTTTGGGAAGAAGCCTAAGTTGTCATTTCTAAAAGTTTGGGGATGCGATGCTTATGTCAAGAAACTTCAACCTGAGAAGCTCGAACACAAGTCAGAAAATTGTGTATTCATAGGATACCCTAAGGAAACCATAGGGTATACTTTCTACTTAAGATCCGAAGGCAAGATCTTTTTTCCAAGAACGGGTCCTTTTTGGAGAAAGAGTTTCTCCCGAAAGAATTAAGTGGGAGGAAAGTAGAGCTTGATGAAGTACTACCTCTTGAAACGGTGAGTAGCGCAACTCAGGAAAATGTTCCTGTGGTGCCAGCACCGACAAGAGAGGAAGTTAATGATGATGATCAAGATACTTCGGATCAAGCTCCTACTGAACTTCGAAGGTCCACAAGGACACGTTCCGCACCAGAGTGGTACGGCAATCCTGTCTTGGAAATCATGTTGTTGGACAATGGTGAACCTTCGAACTATGAAGAAGCGATGGCGGGCCCAGATTCCAACAAATGGCTTGAATCCATGCAATCCGAGATAGGATCCATGTATGAAAACAAAGTGTGGACTTTGACAGACTTGCCCGATGATCGGCGAGCGATAGAAAACAAATGGATCTTTAAGAAGGAGACGGACGCGGATGGTAATGTTACCATATATAAAGCTTGACTTGTCGCTAAGGGTTATCGATAAGTTCAAGGGATTGACTACGATGAGACATTCTCTCCCGTAGGGAAGCTGAAGTCCGTCCGAATCATGTTAGCAATTGCCGCATACTATGATTATGAGATATGGCAAATGGACGTCAAAACGGCATTCCTTAACGGTCACCTTAAGGAAGAACTGTATATGATGCAGCCGGAAGGTTTTGTCGACCCTAAGAATGCTAACAAGGTATGCAAGCTCCAGTGCTCCATCTATGGGCTGGTGCAAGCATCTCGGAGTTGGAACATTTGCTTTAATGAGATGATTAAAGCGTTTGGGTTTATGCAGACTTATGGAGAAGCCTGCGTTTACAAGAAAGTGAGTGGGAGCTCTGTAGCATTTCTCATATTATATGTGGATGACATACTTTTGATGGGAAATAATGTAGAACTTTTGGACAACATAAAGGCCTACTTGAATAAGTGTTTTTCAATGAAGGACCTTGGAGAAGCTGCTTACATATTAGGCATCAAAATCTATAGAGATAGATCAAGAAGCCTCATAGGTCTTTCACAAAGCACATACCTTGATAAGATACTGAAGAAGTTCAATATGGATCAGTCCAAGAAAGGGTTCTTGCCTATATTGCAAGGTGTGAGATTGAGCTCGGCTCAATGCCCGACCACGGTAGAAGATAAAGAAGAGATGAGTGTCATCCCCTATGCCTCAGCCATAGGGTCTATCATGTATGCCATGACATGTACCAGACCTGATATAAACCTTGCCGTAAGTTTGGTAGGAAGGTACCAAAGTAATCTCGGCAAGGAACACTGGACAGCGGTCCAGAACATCCTTAAGTACCTGAAAAGGACTAAGGACATGTTTCTCGTATATGGAGGTGACGAAGAGCTCGTCGTCAAGGGTTACGTTGACGCTAGCTTCGACACAGATCTGGATGACTCTAAGTCACAAACCGGATACATGTACATTTTGAATGGTGGGGCAGTAAGCTGGTGCAGTTGCAAGCAGAGCATCGTGGCGGGATCTACATGTGAAGCGGAGTACATGGCAGCCTCGGAGGCAGCGCATGAAGCTATCTGGGTGAAGGAGTTCATCACCGACCTAGGAGTCATACCCAATGCGTCGGGGCCAATCGCACTCTTCTGTGACAACACTGGAGCTATTGCACTTGCCAAGGAGCCCAGGTTCCACAAGAAGACCAGGCACATCAAGCGTCGCTTCAACTCCATACGTGAAAATGTTCAAGATGGAGACATAGATATTTGTAACGGCATTCCTTAACGATCGAGTCTCGGGTAAGTAACGTACCGATTGACAAAGGGAATTGTATACAGGGTTAATTGAATCCTCGACATCGTGGTTCATCCGATGAGATCATCGAGGAGTATGTGGGAGCCAACATGGGTATCCAGATCCCGCTGTTGGTTATTGACCGAAGAGGCGTCTCGGTCATGTCTGCATATCTCCCGAACCCGTAGGGTCTACACACTTAAGGTTCAGTGACGCTAGGGTTGTAGAGATATTAGTATGCAGCAAACCGAAAGTTGTTCGGAGTCCCGGATGAGATCCCGGACGTCACTAGGAGTTCCAGAATAGTCCGGAGGTTAAGAATTATATATAGGAAGTGTTGTTTCGGTCGTCGAGAAAGTTTCGGGGGTCACCGGTATTGTACCGGGACCACCGGAAGGTTCCCGGGGCTCCATCGGGTGGGGCCACCTATCCCGGAGGGCCCCGTGGACTGAAGTGGGGAGGGGACCAGCCCCTGGTGGGCTAGTGCGCCCCCCCCTTGGGCCCCCCCTGCGCCTAGGGTTGGGAACCCTAGGGGAGGGGGCGCCTCCACTTGCCTTGGGGGGCAAGTTCCCCCCTTGGCCGCCGCCCCCCGAGGAGATCCCATCTCCTAGGGCCGGTGCCCCCCTGGGGACCCTATATAAAGAGGGAGGGAGGGAGGGCAGCCGCACCCTTGCCCCTGGCGCCTTCCTTCCCCCTTGCTACACCTCTCCCTCCCGCAGACGCTTGGCGAAGCCCTGCCGGATCCCTGCTGCATCCACCACCACGCCGTCGTGCTGTTGGATCTTCATCAACCACTCCTTCCCCCTTGCTGGATCAAGAAGGAGGAGACGTCACGCTGGCCGTAAGTGTGTTGAACGCGGAGGTGCCGTCCGTTCGGCGCTAGGATCTCCGGTGATTTGGATCACGATGTGTACGACTCCCTCAACCCCGTTCTCTTGAACGCTTCCGCTCGCGATCTACAAGGATATGTAGATGCACTCCTCTCTCTCGTTGCTGGATGAACTCATAGATTGATCTTGGTGAATGTAGGAAAATTTTTATTTTATGCAACGTTCCCCAACACCATCTTGTAGTGTGATCAACTTCTACTGCACGACAATGAAATCTCTCATGGTCAGACCACCACCAACTGCAAGAATTCTTCTGCCCATGATTAGATGTTTCCCTGAAACAACAAACTGCGCTACTTTGGCTAAGTACAGTCTGTACAAGGATATCATGCAACCAAATTTGTGCCCAATGGGTGCCACTGAGAAAAGGCAAAGTGTTGCCACCATTTTGGCTTGGGAACAGCAAGCTCTTCATGAGAATAACACGCCCATTGCCGTCGATTAATAAGTGGTTGGCACTGAGGAACTGCCCCAATTGCCAGGAGAACGCTATAGCTCCAAAACCAAACTGAGAAAAGGCAGCATTAGCAATATAATATGCAAGAACCGAGAACTGAGTATTGAATACAGAAACTCGAGCATAGATAATTGCAGTTGAATCATTTGCACATTGTCCAGGATCCCACGACAATGTCAAGAACCCATAACCTGTAAAAGACTGAAATAGGATCCTGATAGTGAGCAAGGCTGTTGAGTTCGTCTCCGCGGCTGCCAGCAATTCACCACGGCTCCTCTCCGATTCATTTTTGAGTTGGGTTAGCCACACTTCCTCATCTGGATATGAATGAAGACCACATCTCTACTGAAAATCATCCTCGTCTAAATCCTCCTTGTACGAAACTAGCTTTGAAGATACCTTCTCGTCAGTTGTTCCATCTGATTGTTCACTAAACTTGCTAGTCCCTGGATCCAAAGGCAAACCTGAGTTGACAAGTAGATAATCTCTGATCAGAGAAGTAATACCCATTTCTTCTGCTTGCCCTTTAGTGATGTCGATGCTGACATTGATGGGGAACAATGCAAACACAGCCCGGGGGTGGCGGTCATTGCCAGGGTCGACACAAAGGGAGCCGGCACCAACGTAGGCACATTCCAATGGGCCGAGAACGCCACCATGGGGTTATCCTTGTTGGTGTCGTGGTCGAGTCCAAGCACAAGAGCAACATCGCTGACAATCATGGATGAAGGTGGTGTCGTGGACGAGGTGAGCGCCGACTCCTCAGCCATGGCGCAGCTTGGACATCCCATCGAACAGATGGTGGGCGTCGGAGCGGCATCGCTGGTGCCGTCCACTTCGAGCCCCTTGTCGCTCACACTAAACTCCAAGACAGCACTGTCAGCAGTCGCGGACGAAGTTGGTGGCGTAGGCGCGGCGAGCTCGGATGGAGTCGCGCTGATGGCGTCCCTGGGCGCCTCGAGTTGGAGGTCGTCGGTGGAAGTAGCGGACGCCTCATCATGGCGCTCGACTGCGGCCAACGCTGCAGCCCACTCCACGTAGGGAGTGTCGTCGTAGAAGTATGCCGGGGTCCACTCGTCCGCGTCCGGCGTAGTGATGGAGGTGTAGGTTGATGGTACGGGGTCGACGGCGAGGACGCAACTCCCGACATAGATGGCATGGCCGTCCAAAGCTGCTCGAGCTCGACCTGCCTTCCACCGAGAGCCGAACTGGATGTAGGCCTCCACGCCATACATCCCGTGAACCACTCGCTCAAATGCACAAATCATGTCCCCATCTCCAGAATGGTGAAACAGGAGGCGAAGCATCTCGACGGTCAGTGGCTGGTGGACATCGGTGATCCGGGCGTGGAGCACGCCCCCAGGGCAGATGAACTTGTGTGTCGTCATTTTGACAAGCAGGTTGCAGGCGGTGGTGGAGAGCAAAATTTGGTGGGAATTTGGGGCGAGGATCTATGGCTCTGATACCAAATGTTAGGTACCCAGTACTAGATTGACTCAATCACCATGAATTCGCTTACATCTCTCAAGTTACAGGGTGGATCACGGAGGAAGAAGGAGATCAGGGGAGGGAGACGATGAGGAACCAGAGAGCGAGAGAGAGACACTAGCCAGCTAAGCCAGGCCGAAGCCTTCCGATCCAAGCCAAGCCACTCGTGGAGGCCTCCCCCTGTATATGTAGTGCGTCTCCTTTGTGGGTTGGGTAGTGTCCGAGGCCCAGCGAGGCCCAGGTCGCTGACACAACCATACAACAATCTTGCCGTGTAAACTTGGTCTAGGTAACAGAAAATGGATGATGGTTTCGTAGCGGACCAGATTATGCTGACCAGTGTTCCATGTTCCGTGGAGAACAGACAACGACACTCTTTTCAGCGAGTTGTAAGATTGATACTTCCAGTGTTAGATACATTTGTATCTTAATAAATTTAAGAAAAGTAATATGGATCAGAGGGAGTATTTTTGTCTGTTCATGATAAGTTTGTCAGGATGTTGCTTCAGTTCATTCTTCTTTTTCTTTACTGTCTAGTTGAAATTTCGTGTAAACCAGGCTTATTCTCAACCTCTTCCACTGTAGTAGTTTCAAAAGAAAACGTGTGCGCATGGACAGCAGGAATCAGAATGTCAGGGCAAGTTGGTTCAGAATGCGGCGTGCCGGTTTGTCACAACACGCGTAGGTTTGGAGCCGCCAGTGGGCAGACCAGGGCGAGTGCATTCCACGTCTGCATGCAGTACGGGGTCTTCGCAAAAATACAAGCCTATATGTATCATCCGTTGGACCATGCAGAATCCGGATCAATGCATGTTAAGCTAAAAGCCATGGCAAAGAGTCGGAATCATGTGTGTGGCCCTTTGCTTCCGTGCCAAGTTGCGGACGGGAAATGGAGAATGTCAGCTGGCTTCAACCAAACATTATTTTATCTCTCTTCTTTTGATTTGGAAATGATTATTGGCAGCAATTTGTTCCGAGCGAGCTATTTGACCCCATTTTTGGCAGCAATTTTTCAGAAAATGCTCCCGAACGACAGTATGTTTCAGAGAAATTTTCTAGTATACCAACTAAGTTTCTTAGTACGAAACACGGAGTGTCTAAGGTCTTCCACTATGTGTCCGATGCCATACTTTTGAAAAGTATGCCACGTACGCATCGATGCCAAATAGAAAACCTGTGGCACTGCCCTCACAACGTGTTAGAGTTTGACACCA
Organism: Triticum timopheevii; assembly: GCA_963921465.1. Taxonomy (NCBI): domain Eukaryota; kingdom Viridiplantae; phylum Streptophyta; class Magnoliopsida; order Poales; family Poaceae; genus Triticum; species Triticum timopheevii. The sequence goes on from OY997264.1 coordinate 570,981,670, forward strand.
TTGTGCACACATGTCAACATGTATAAACAAATCAATTGACCAAACTACACCGACCTCTCCCTCTCCCATACAAGTGCTTTATTATTGCGTGAGTGAATTTGGCACCAGTGCAAGTAGGTGCTCCGATGCCCTAAATTTTTTGGGGACACCAGCTGAGCAATGGTGGGCATCGATGCCAAATGCAGAATTTGGCACTTGTTTTGGCCTACATACTGGAGGGCCTAATGAAGACTGAAACCACGCATGCGAATCTCAGAAGCTCCACGACTGCGTCTATCAAAAGTCTACGAGTGTAAACGGACTGATTAACTTTAAAGCTTGAAAGTCGAAGCCGAAATGTGTGCGTGAAACCGAGAAAACACAATTCGCCAACAAAAAAAAAAGACCGAGAAAACACATGGGCTAAAAGTGATAGTGGTGTGTTGTTCTTAACAGAAACCATGAGTACAACACCCACTTGGGGATTAGCTTGGAAGGATTCGTTCGGAGAGAGGGTGACACTGGAGTGTCCTCTTGACCAATCCAGAGACCAAGTTGCGTAGCCTAAGAACAGGTCAAAGTCGTAGAAAAACACCCGTCATGGAGCCATGGAGGCCAGCACCTGCTCATGCTAGCTGCAGAGCCTCCAAGTGCGCGAGGAAAAGGCACGGACGAGTGGCGTTTGTTCGGTATGGAGGACCCCATGATTTCAACTGTGGGTGGCTCCTGCAAGTTGGTGAGCACGGGAGCTGCAACCGCGTTGGCAGTACACGGCGCCCGCCTTGTTGCGTGGAATCTGGAAACGGGTTTGGATACTGCGTGTGAATGATCGGTCGATCGGTGGGGTTGGTGCGACGAAAACCAGCGGTCGCGGGGACGCGGCTGGTCATCGCCCATCCGGTTGGCAGCCGTTCCATCGTGTGGCTCTTGCAACTAAGTACAACGGCAACGCACGGTTTCCGGGCCTACCCGTGCGGCTCACAGGCGCGGAGGTCTTGTTACGTGTATTTTGCTACTGGTTGTAGTGAGTAGTGTAGGCCACATTTCGCCGACGATTATGTGCTTGTAAGCTTTTCTGTGTTTGGAAATAGGGCATCTCCAGAGCTGACCGTAAGTTTGCTCCGACATCCGTCCGCGAACAGGTGGGACATAGATGCGAAAAGTCGGACATCCAACGCTGCCCGCATATATTTGAACCGTTGTTTAAACTAAACATATGAAATTCATGCAAACACGACCGATTCCATATAAACCAGACGAAATTCATTACATTTTGGACAATTCTTTTACCAAATCGTACTCTAAACCTAATCTAAATGACTGTTGGCGCCCCTTCCCCATGTCCAGCCACGAGCTCCGAGAACTAAAAGCTCCGGCTCTTGCCTTCGCCTTCTCGAGTTCCTCCTCGGCGCTCTCCAGCTCCGCCTCCGCAGCCCCGCGAAGTCCAGATGTCCGCCTTCATGTCGCCGTCACACAACTAATCGGTCGACGATGTTCAGCCCACCAAGCTTGGCTTTTTTGAAAGACCCGGTTTAGGCCGGCTTCATTGATTTAGGAGAAAGCATGCGGGAACAGTCGTGGATCAAGTGATCATGGTAAAAAGGAGAAAAAGCTCACCGGAGCAAGCTATAAAACATAAAAAGAGGTAGCTGAACTTGCTATCTCGCTACATCATCCCCGAACGGGGGCTCTAGGCATGTGGCTCCAGCTGATCTCCACGATGCCAGGTCTTGCTTTATGGCTCTGATCACATCATCAGTCGTTGGCGTTTTTCCTCTAAAGACGACGGCGTTTTGCTCCTTCCAGATGTGCCAAGCGACCAGCATCGCCGTTGTCTTGATGCCTCGCCTCTGGCTTACCGGCGCATTGTTGATCATTGCCAAGCAGTGCTGCAGAGAGCCATGGGCTGGCCGCCTGCGGGAGCCCAGCGATTCGCAGTCCCTCCATGTTGCCACGAAGCACCAGATCGTCCTGGTGAAGGGACAGTCCCAGATCAGGTGTAGAGATGATTCAAGACTTCTAAGGCACAACCCGCAGAAATAACCGTTTGGCCACCCCCTCCTTTGCAACCTGTCATTGCACCATATCCTGTCATTGTGCATCAGCCAAGTAAAGATCTTGACAGTTCCTGGCGCCCATCCTTTCCAAATGGCTGCGCCGTGGCCCGTGCTCGCCGAGTTCTTGAAGAACATTTTGTACGCTGCTCTTGTCGTGTACGAGTCCCCTCCTCCTGCAGTCCAGATTACCCGATCCGCAACCTGGCTGTCCAGGTTGATGTGAGCTTGTTGAAGCCGCCGCCAGAGCGCCAAGAAGTCGACCACAATGGAGGTCGTGTCACCGTGCCTGAGATCGGTGATCCACTGCTCGTTAGCTAGAGCAGCGGCGACTGATCTGTTTTTGCGCCTGGAGTGCTTGAACAAGTTCGGGAAGGTGGCACTCAGCGGCGCGGTGTCAAGCCAGGGGCATGTCCAGAATCCGACCGTTTGGCCGTCGCCGACGACGATCTTAGTGGCGGCAGTGAACAGCTTTCGGTCTGCATCGTCGCAAGGCAGGGGGAAAGTCGTCTAGGGCCTCGTCAGGTGCTGCCAGGACGCCCATAGCCAGCGCAACCTGAGGGCCGTGCCGAGCCGGAGCAAGTCTGGCAGCCCTAAGCCGCCCTTCTCCGTTGGTGTGCATACCAGCTTCCATGCCACCTTGCACTTTCCTCCCGTCAGAGCCTCGTCTTGCGCCTATAGAAACCGACGGCGCGCCTTGTCAATCTCCTTGAGTATCTTCTTGGGCACCTTGAGCACAGTCATGGCGAAGGTAGGCAGTGCAGAGAGCACCGCCCGCACCAGGACGCGTCGGCCTGCCAGTGACATCAACTTGCCCTTCCATCCCCCGAGGCGCGACTTGATGCGGTCGATTAGGAACTGGAAATGCACTAATCGGAGCCTCTTGGGGGAGAGAGGCAACCCCAGGTAGGTTGTGGGGAAGCTTGCAATCGATCCCCCAAAACCCTGCAAGATTTCAGGCAGCAGCAGATCATCGCAGTTCATCGGGATCACTGAAGATTTTGCCTGGTTTAGCTTAAGCCCTGTGGCTTCGCCGAAGGAGTGCATCAGGTTTAGCAGGGTGGTTACTTCCTCCTTGATTTGGTTGGTGAAGATGATCGCGTCGTCCGCATAGAGACTGGCCCATAGGCTAGCCCCGCGCCCCGGCAACGGAGCAATCAGTCCGCTCGTCATGGCCGCATCCAGCAGGCGAAATAAAGGATCGATGGCGAGGATGAAAAGCAGTGGTGACAGCGGGTCTCCCTGCCTGAGACCACAGGCGTGGAAGAAGCTTTGCCCTGGTGACCCGTTTAGCAGGCAGGAGGAGGGAGCAGAAGAGAGTAGCAGGGCCACCCAGTTTCTCCATCGCTGAGAAAACCCCATGCGCTGCATCAGCTCAATCAGATAGGCCTAGGAAACCGAGTCGAATGCGCGGGCAAAATCAAGCTTGAACAGCAACGCCTGCTTCTTCTCTCTGTGCAGCATTCTGACGCAACCCTGGACATATTGAAAGTTGTCATGTATGCATTTTCCTTTCTGAAATGCCGTTTGCGCCGGCGAGATTAGGCCACTCAGAGCAGAGGACAAACGTAGAGCAAGCACTTTGGAGATGAGCTTGGCCATTGAGTGGATCAAGCTTATAGGCCTGAAGTGACCTAATTCAGAGGCGCCATCCTTCTTCGGCAGCAGGGCAATCATGGCTGAGTTGAGCTTTGCAAAATTGTTTCCGGCCATCCGATAAAACTTGCTGAAGACAGCCATAACTTCATCCTTGACGATCGGCCAGCATGAACGAAAAAATTACCCTGTGAAGCCGTCAGGGCCTGGCGCTTTTTCTGTGGGGGACGACAGAATAGCTGCCCAGACCTCAGCCATGGAGAAAGGCCCGTCCGGCTCTGATGAAGCCACCACCGGGAGGTTTAAGTGATCCCAGTTTAGAGTGCAGCCCCGCTGCTTGCTGCGGCCCAGAGCCTCTGAGAAGTGGTCTAGGATGATCTTTTCCTTCTCCTCATGATCCACCGCAGTCCTGCCATTGCTGCAGATGGCATGGATGTAGTTTTTTCTGCGGCGCGATTGCATCTTTGCATGGAAGAACCGCGTGCTCGCATCTCCCGCGTGCAGCCAGCTGACTCTTGAGGCATGCTTCTTCTTTGCCTGATCAATTGCCGCAAGGCCAAGGGTTTTTAGAGCTTTCCTCAGCTGTCGCTCTGCTGCCGTGAGGGCACGGTGCTCCTGCGCGATATCTAACTGAAGGATCACCTCGTTTGCGATGTGAAGTTGTTGCCTGACCTTGCCGAAGTTGGCCCTGCTCCAAATCGTGAGATCAGTGGCAACTCTTGCCAGCCTTCTTTTCATCCTCACGAAAGGGCAGTCATGGGCAACAGGCCGTTGCCAAGCCCGCAGAACCGTCTCGTGGAAATGGGGGAACGCTAGCCAGAAGCTTTCAAACCTGAACCTTGCTTTTCTGACAGGAGAGGAGGCCTTTGCGAGGACGAGCGGGCAGTGATCTGAGGAGGAGGTAGATGCTTCCATTAGCATGTGATCCTGATGTGCTACATCCCAGGAATCGTTGCAGAAAAACTTGTCAATGCTGTTGAGTGTGGGGGTTTCTCTTTCGTTGCTCCATGTAAACTTCCTGTTTCTGCACTTTATCTCCTTCATCCCCGCCCAGTCCAGCGCTCTTCTGAATCTACCCATCATTCTTCTGTTGATGTTGCTATTGCTCTTGTCGCACGCTTGGTAGATCATGTTGAAATCTCCATTTATCATCCAGGGCTCACCAGCCATAGGCGCAGCGGTAGCTAGTTCAGCCAGGAATCCTTCCTTTTGCGCATCGTTCGTTGGTCCATAAACCGTGGTGAGCCAGAAAGGGTCACCAGCTACCTTTGGCTCTACTCTAACCGTGATGGAGAAACTACCTAGGCGATGCAAAACTACGTCGACTACTAGTTTGTCCCAGAAGATCGCTGCGCCACCTCTCGTCCCATGCACCGGCAAAACTACACAACCCTGCAGGCTCGCGCCACCAACCTCCATGGCCATGGCAGAAGACCAAAGCTCCACCTTCGTTTCCTGCAGAGCTAAGATAGAGGCACGATGAACCTGAACTACATCCCTGACGGCTGTGCGCTTCGCCGGGCAATTCAGACCGCGGATGTTCCAAGACATGAAGATTAAATCATTGTCACTCATTAGGACACCCTGCAGTACTTCGTCGATCACTTGTACTAATCATGGAAGGGAAAGACACCTTACAACCTGCCGGGGGGCGACGACGACCACCAATAGGCCCAAAACCCCGTCGTCGTAGAACACACCACATACACATAGAACTACACATGAAAACTAGCCCTAACTCAAGCTGGTTTAAGACCAGCTGTCGACGAAGACTAATCGAAGACCTAACTAACATGATCAGACATGGAGCGACTCCTCAGCGCCGGCCATCCCGGCCATCCCCGCTGCAATTGCGAGAGCTGCCTCATCCAGCCCAGTGAGCTTGGCGATTGCAGCTATGTCACCGTCGGACGGTGGCTCCTGCAAGCGCTTCATGAGCAGGGCTGCCGCCTTCGGGGTCATCCTGTCCTTCGGCCCGAGCGCACCAAGCTCTTGCACCAGGCGAAGCACAACCCGCTGAGCCACCGGGGTTGTGTTTGCCGCAGTAGCCTGGCGGGCACTGCGACGGGACGGGGTGGAGGCGGCTCTTGAGCGTGGCGGAGCAGAGGGACGGGGCCGAGCCGGAGGGGCGCTGATGACCGGCGGAGGGACGGGGGCGAACAGCTCAGAGCACGTGTCGCCGTTTGTCTCCCCAATCTGGATGGTGCCCACCCGCTCCATGATCGCTGTCAGCTGGAAACCAGCAGTGGTCACCGCTGGGGATGCGATGCAGGGTAGCATCTCGGGGCTGTCCAGCTCCTGCGGTGATGGGAGCGGGCGGGGCGGGGAGCGGCCGCCATCTTCAAACGCCAGCAGTGTCTGCAGGGCCTCGATCATGGCGTTTTCAATCTCCAGCTGCATGCAGTCAGTACGCGGCGGCGGGGAGAGCGCACGAGCCGAGCCTGCTTGGGTGAAGAAGTGACGACGGGGTCTTCTGGAGCTGGCGTAGGTGGTGGTGGATCCTGGCGAAGAGGAAGCGGGGGGGAGGGGGTGGCCCGGAGCGCCGCCGGGCCAGCAGCACCAGAGATCTCCTCTGCTGGCACGCGCCCGTGCTGCCGGCCGACGGGCGTGCGGCTGCGGTGACGGAGAGCCCCCGCGACCACATCCGCGTGGCTGCCCTTGGTGTGGCAACCGGGACCGAGCAAGCGGTCCCTCCAAGACCAGCTGGAGCCACCTGAGTTGTCGCCGTCTTCATTGTCGCGCTCGTGGTGCCTTGAGAGGGGGCCACCGCATCCCGCAGCATGGTCGCGAGGGGCGGAGCGACGCCCCGGGCCCTGGCCATCTTCGACATGGGCCACCCACGTGCCCGGCTCGATGCGCGGCAATGGGCGGTCGTCGTTGTTCGAGGAGGAGGGCAAGCCGCTCTGCCCGGAGCACGGCGAGTACGGCATCCAGTCCTCGACGAGGTCGACGTGCACGAGGAGGTCAAAATGGAGCGTGCCAGGTGGTGGAGGGACGCGACGGTCGAGAGGAGCGAAGCCGAGCACCTCGTCGGCGCGGCAGGCGCCGCGCTTGAGCACCCAAAGTGCGCGCTTCGTCGGGATGTGGGCCACATCTCACACCCACAGCCAGCAGGCGAAGGTCTTGGTATGGCCCCTCTCCAGCGTGCGGGAGTCGAGGCGGTCGACGCAGCCGAAGTCTCCCAGGGCCTCCTCCGCCCCGGCGAGCGACCAGAACTGCATGGGCAGGTCCTCGATGATGAAGCGGACATGCAGGTTGTACTTGACGATCGCCGCGTGGTCGGCTTCATTCCAGGCCTTGAGGAAGAACTTGCAGCCGTCGACTTTGAGCACCCCGCGCCTCACCGCGTTATCGCGGTGCGCCGGGAGGTCGAAGTGGACGAGGAAGGCCTCCGGGTGGTGCGCCGTGACGCGGAGCTGGTGAGGAGGGGTGCAGAGCTGCTCGTGGATGGCTTTGCCCACTGCCATCGGGTTGGTGGAGTGGCGGCGGTCAGCAGCGGTGAGGGTGACGGCGTGCTGCCGCAGGATGAACTCGGCATGCTCGAGGTCCGGGGACGCGACGACGACCTTGTTGCTGGAGCGAGGGCGCCGCGCGGGGTCGCAGTGCAGGCGGAGATCCATCGGCGCTGATGCTTGCATCGACGGGAAGGACAGGCGGTCGTGCACCGGCTCTCTGGGAGGCAGCGGCCCCAACCTATCGCGGGCAGCCCCTCCTAGACCCCCGTTCCTAGGATTTTGCGGGCACTCTTTGCCAAAGTGCCCCGCTCGCTTGCAGATGATGCAGCGGAGTGGGTCTCTGCAGTCGATACGGCGGTGGAGCTTACTCAGGCAGCGGAAGCACTTTCCCCGGATTTGGCTTAAGAAGGCCGCGCGGCTGGCAGACGCATTGAAGCCATGGCTCCGGTCCAAGCGCTGCCTCCGGGGGTGCCTGCCGGCACCCACCGAGGAAGAGGCGGCCCTCCTGAACTTCCGCGAGGTGACCACCGTCCACGCCCCGCCATAATCCGCGGTCTGGCCCAAAGAGGAAGGGGCGGCCGAGGGGGAAGGGAAAGACACGACGGATTTGAGTCGGCCGTCCTGCAACCAGGGAGAACCGCGCAGATCCGACGGACTGGAGCCCTCCCCCGCCCATAACTGCCCCCCACGCTGCAGGAAACTCGGCGTCGAGGCCGGATCTGACGCAGAGGCCGTTGACGCAGCCGAGCTCGGGGAGGGGCATCTTGACGGACCGCAGGGCGCAGCAACGCGGCCGGCGGACGGGGAGCAGCCCTGGGCAGGGGGCCCCGGCCGAGAGCAGCTGGCGAAGGAGCGGGCCATGCGGCGAAGTGGGTGGCCGCCGCGGCCGGAGTGGCCAGCGGCGGGAGCAGGAGCGGGAACGTGGCTAGCTCAGTTCCGTCTGATGTATTATTGTCAATGTTACCTAGTAAATTATATCTTCACCAAGCTTGGCTTCAACGGGAGGGGACCCGACGGGCAGCGACCTATCATGCACTACTCTTCCTCGCAGCGCGCGGCGCCCGCGAACATGCCGGTTTCGTGGTCGTGGCGGAGCTGGCGTTGTCCTCCTTGTCGTCACTCTTGCCCCACACCTCATCCGCCGCCTCATCGAACTCCCTGTAGGCGCGGCTTCTAACTCCGCCTAAGGTTTGCGGTACCGCCAGCAGTCATGACAGATCTCGCGGGCATAGCGGTAGGACTGAGCAACGCTCCTGCTCAGGCACGTCCACGATGGATGTGTCGGCGGCGAGTAGCTCATCTGCGCGTCGGTGCTCCTCGATGAGGCCGAGGTTGTAGGCCTCATCTGCCTGCGCCTATCGGAATTTGGCCTCGCGCTCCTCCCGCAACATGTCCGTGTATTGCGCATGGGCCTCGCTGATGGTGAGACCGGCATGCACCGGCGAGGAGGGTAGTGACTAGTGTAGGCCACATTTCACTCATGAGTAGGGCATCTCCAACGTTGACCCGCATATTCCCTCCCGCGTTCATCCACGAACAGGGACCAGTCTGCAAGCACGGATGCCGGAGGCGGCCATCGAATGCTATCATGTATATGTCTACCAGTAAACGGTATTTTCAAATTCAAATAAAGTTTGATCCATAGCGCGCACCGGATCACCATGTCTGATCCAACTAAAAAGAGACAAATATGCTTAAATTTTTACATGCCCAATCACAAAAGAATATGAAGTCGGCAGCCCGTATGACAATCCGAGACTCCACGCTCAAGGTACCATCGCAGCCGCGTATGCAACCTTCGCCTCCGCCTCCTTCTCCGTCACGTCCTCATCCACCTTGTTCGTCGCCTCCAACTCATCATTCGGCAACATTTTGTAGAGGACGGCTTGCATGATCATCCTTCCCCGGCATCCAAAGACTCCAAATTCAAGGACAACATCTTGTCATCCATCACATCGACTGCGATCTTCACCTTCTTCTCTTCGAGCATCACCTTCTTCTCCTCGGTCTGCTTCTCTTCGATTAAGGCTCTCTTCTCTTCGAGCGCTAGCTTCTTCTCTGTCGCCTCCATCAATAATTTGAACCTCCTCACCTTTTTTTCCTCCTGGATGTCTGAGCGCTTCACGAATGCCTCCTCGAGCGCTACACTATGCATACCCGGTCAATGATCAACAAAACTATGCATGTCCAGCTAAAAAACTTTGCATATACGGCCAAATGAACTTACTTGCTCGGTCATTTGGGCACCACTAGGCACCGTACGATGAGATGCACCAAGTGGCCACAATACTTCAATATGGCCTCTTGGATGGTGTACCATCAATGGTTGAGGGACTTTGGTTCACGGTTGCGCATGACCACGTCGGTGTAGGGCGCGAAATGTTTGTGTTCATGGAATCATGTGCGAATGTCCCTAAAATTGAGCCCTTCTGCTATGTGCCATGGATCGGATCGAGGCTAGTGGCCAGCCATGCAACGAACAAGAGCTTGTCCTCTCGCATGTAGAATCTTTCTCCTCTACCCTTCTTCTTTGGATCACTTGCAAAATCGTCCAGATCACCGCCTTCGTCGTCCTCACCCTCCACATCCTCATCCGCCTGTCTGGCAGCTCAATCCTACTACTGTGTGCCCATGTCGGTCTGGGTGCAGCCCTCACAAGTGGAGAAATGGCTAGCCACAATTTTTTTTTAGGCGTGCCATTTTCAATCAATACCAGCACTATTCTTTTTCAAATAGTGCTGGCGTCGGCATAATTTGTACATCATCGCTAGTGCCCTAATGATGGAAGGAATTTTATTAGGCACCACTTATATGGAGGTATGTCTTGATCGATGTCGTGTCTCCGAGAAGTGGAAATTAATCATCTTAGGAGTCGCGCCCTGCAAAAATGGTGAGTGGACCTAAAATCTAGCGACGTTGGTCTACACTCTAGAGACACTAATACCTTGTGAAAGTATAAAATTAATTGCAATACAAGACAACTAATAAATATGTTAGATATTCCATCTATACCTTTCAAAATCTAGTAAAATGAAGGAAGTCATTTCTTATTTTTTTTCATAAGAATGCCAACCTATCTCTAATTCTAACACAAATACTAGGAACATCTCGACAATGTTGCCGTCTGAGGACGTATGGAGGTATATCTCCGACGAATCTCATGGGATTCAGGCGGCGTTGATCTTGGGCGGATTCCCGCGGACCCAGTCTTTGTTCATGTGTCTTTTGGTTAGATTCTTCTGACCTATGCTTCTCTTCATCGACGGTGATTGCTGTTCTAGTGCGTTGGTTCTACGGGGTCTTACCATGACGAATTCCCGACTGTCTATTGCATAAAGTTTTTTCCAGCCTCGTATGTTTGTGTGTGTGTGTGTGTGTGGGGGGGGGGGGGGGGGGGGGGTTGACGGTCGCACGTCTTCGCCTCGCGTAGGCCTAAATGAAATTTTGATTATTTTGGTGTTCCTTGTACTGCCATGACAGAAAATAGATCGCAAGTTTTTCCACAAATAAAACATAAAATATGTACTTCTACCACAGCCCACCGGTGAAGTTGTTGCTTGCTAGGACCAGAGTGCGGAGGTTCACGCAGTCGAGCAGGTCCTTCGGTATGCTTCCGTTCAGCGAGTTGTTGCCCACTGAAAAGAACACGAGGCCCTGTAGCTGGCCAAGCCCCGCAGGCAGGTGCCCCGTCAACTCGTTTGATGACATGCTCGCGTTGGACAGCAACGTGCAGTTGGTTATGCTCGCCGGAATTGGGCCGGAGAGCGAGTTGCTGTGGATGATGAGCTTCCCGAGATTCCGGAGCGACCCGATGTTCTCCGGCAGCGGGCCAGACAGGGAGTTGTTGCTGAGCGACAGGTATGTCAGGTTGACAAGATTCGTCAGAGACGTCGGAACCGTGCCGGTGAGCCGGTTATCATGGAGCGTCAGCGTCTGGAGCGACCGGAGCTCGCCGAGCTCCGGCGGGATCGAGCCGGTCAGCTGGTTCATGGACAGCCCAAGCGATAATAGCTTCGTGCACCGCCCCAGCGAGCTCGGGATCTCGGACGACAGCGCGTTGTCGTACAACCGCAGCGCCTCCAGGTTCACAAGCTCCCCGAGCTCGCGGGGGATGGCGCCGGTGAACCGGTTGCTGTATATGTTGAGCCTGGTGAGGTTCGTACACCGGCCGAGCTCCGACGGGATTGGTCCGGAGAAGCGGTTTCCCAACAGCTGAAGAATCCAGAGGTGCGAGAAGTTCCCGATCTCCGGCGGGATCGAGCCGGACAGCTTGTTGGTGCTGAGGTCCAGCGACTTCATCTGTGTGAGCTTGGCGAATGACGGCGGAAGCTCGCCGTCGAGATTGTTTATAAAGGCCGAGAATATCTGGAGTTTGTCGAGGTCGCCGATGCAAGAGGGGAGTTGGCCGGTGAGGTTGTTGACGCCCAGGCCGAGCGCCCACATCGCCGAGCAGTTGCAGAGGCTGCTTGGGATGACTCCGGTGAGCGTGTTGGTGGTGAGGTCGAGGAGCTGCAGGTTCCCCAGGTCGCCGAGCTCCCGGGGGATGCCGCCGGCGAAGCCGTTCTCGGTGAGGATGAGCTGCTGGAGCTCGCCGAGGCGGCCGAGCTGCGGCGGGATGGCGCCGCTGAAGCCGTTCTCGGTCAGGTCGAGGAGCTGAAGTGTGGAGATGTTGCCGAGGAACGGCGTGAGCGCGCCCTGGAGCTTTTTCTGGAGCAGCTGGATGGACGTGACGCGGCCCGCGCCGTCGCAGGCGACGCCGGTCCAGTTGCAGTGCCGCGGCACCCCGCCGCGGACGGTGTCGCCGGCCCCCACCGTCCAGTCAGACAGCGCGCCCAGCGGGTCGGCGGTGACGCCCTTCTTGAACGCCAGCAGCGCCTCGAGGTGCACGGGCGCCGACGCGTCCGCCGCGAGCAATGCCACCGCCAGGCAGACAGCGAGAACGGGCGCCAGCAGCCAAGTGTGACGAGCCACCATTTCTAGTGCGATCTTTGTTCCTTGCAGACTTCAATCTCATGTGAATACCAGTATGTGATTGAATCGAATAAATTCGCGAGTGGTTTTAAGCAACATCGGACCATTGCTGTCCACGTCTGTGTGTGTGAGTGTCAACCCGAGGCGCGTCAACAGGCGACGAAAGGGACCAGATTGACATTGACTCTAAATCTGGCGGGAAGTTTGATTCAAAGGGAGAAGAAGGTGGCAGTCTTTGCCGTGCCGACATGGCTTAGATAAGAGAAAATTGACGATGGTTTCAGACCAGACTAGATTCTCTTTGCAGCTAGCATTAAGGAGTAAAACTGCAGAGAAAATTGATACCAGATGATGGTCCACGGAGAAGAGAAATTGCTCTTTTCAGCGAGCTTTAAAAAGGAGTAAAATTCACTGATGGTCTCTGTACTTGTCTCGCTGGTTCACTTCGGTCCATGTACTCGAGAACTTAGATCAACTCCAACGCGCCGACCTATTTCGTCCACGTGTGTTCGCTTAGATTAAAACGGACACAAAAATCGGCACAATGCGTTGACCCAAACGCACGCGCGTCCACTTTTTTGTCCGCCTGCCAACCCGTTCCCGGTCTAAATTTGGGTCTCATTTGCGTTGGCGTGAAAACGAACGCGCGCGACACCCGCCTACTCCTTTCCTGGTCCACCAGTCGATGGCACAACCACCACCATTTCTCCCCACTTTCCCAAAAAAACTTCCGCCTGCTCGCGCTTCCGGCCGCTCGCCATGGATGACGTCCCGACCCTCGACACCGCCGCTGGCCTCGCCTCCCTCGCCTCCTCCAACCTCACCTTCGTCGCCTCCGCCAAAGGCAAGCCCCGCGCAGCCCGCAAGGCTGCGACACCGCCCAAGAAGAAGCAGTTGACGCCGGAGCAGCAGGCCATGCAGTCGGCCAAGAGAAGGGGCCGGAGGCATGCGTAGGATGCAAAGCTCGAAGCTGCGGTCGCCGCCGCCCTCTCTACCGTTGCACATCAGGAGGAATCCAATGGCTGAACCGCCGCCGCAACGCGGGAGGCCTTGCTCTACCTAGGGTTAAACCCTGGTCAGCACGGGCTCGTCTCCGCCGCCGTGGCCGCGGCGAGCACGGGGTCGTCGGCATTTCCTCAAGTGGTACTGACAGAGTCACCGCACGCGTCTGCCACAAAGTCGATTCCCGACTTCCATATCTATCCGCAAGTCTCCCGCTTCTCCGGGGAATGCTCGCCGGAGGTGAGCCTGGTGGCGCCGTCCACGCCCACGCCCATCGCTATCGACCTCAACGCCACACCGGTGGCCGGTGGATCATCCTCCCTAGGGGCGAGGAAATACCCGCAATCTGTTCGACAGAATGCCGGCCACCAGTAACTACGGGATGGCCAACCGTTTCTCATCGAGAAAATCATCTTCGAAGGCGGTGCGAGAGCCGCTGCCTCCGCAGACGGTGCTGGCGCGGCTGCCTTCGATCCCGACGAGACCCGAAGCCAAAGACGGCGGAGCGCCCTTCATGTCAGCCTCCTTTGATCAAGCTAGCATGGACGAATCCTTCATGCAAGACCAGGTCGGCATGGGCAGCACCTTCCTGCTCAACCTCAAATTCCCAAAGGACTATGGCCTTGAGGAAGAGGATGAAGTGAACATCGACGGGGAGCCTTTGTTTGAGGACGAGCTCGCCAACCAAGCCGACGCAAACAAGAAGCGCAAAAGCAAGCAGACGAAGGCATACACTCAGCCGGAGGACAAACTCCTTTGTGAGTGTTGGAGGGACACTGGACAAGACCCCAAGGTCGATGCCGTGCAAAAGGCATCTACCTTTTGGCTTCGTGTTCATCGTGAGTACTATGAATGCAAGAAGTTCGCGCCGTACCAAATGGAGACCAAGCGTGGGTGGGTGTCGCTCTCGAAACGATGGAGGGTAATACAACAAGAGTGGAATAAGTTTTGTGCAACCCTTGAGAGCATCCAAGCACGTCCCGTGAGCGGCCTCAGCCTCAAAGATATGGTATACATGCGCCCCTCTTCGTATCTGTTTTCCATTGTGCTTGCATGCACATTTGCCCATATGCTTGCCTGCTATTCATTTGTGGGCATTCTAAACTTTGGAGACATTCAAGGCCCCACATGACGGCAAGCCCTTCAACCACCCATTGTTGGATGATCATCAACAGGGAGAAGTTCAAGGCGCAATATACCGCCGCCAAAGCACGTGGGGGGGGGGGGGGAGCCGTGGAGGAGTATGATGAGGGCGAGAAGACATGACCGCGGGGAAGACCAACTCCAAGGAGGACAAGCGCGATGCGGCGTCGATTGCCTCACATGCCACTTTGGAGGGCATGATGAGGGAGGACACAAGGGAGGAGAAGCGCCAACAAGACAAGGAAGAGCAAATGAACGACTTCATGGAGATCCAAAGGAGGAGGCTTGAGCTCGATGCGGAGAAGCAAGCCAAGATGCTCGAGATGAAGGCGGAGAAGCAAGCGAAGTTGCTCGAGATCGAGGTCGTCAACACCAAGACCAAGGTAAAAGAAGTGGTGCTCACTAGCATGATGACAGGTATGGAGATCGTGAAGGTGGACTTGAGCACGATGTCCCCGAGGAAGAGGCAATGGTTCGAGAAGATGCAGGTCGACATGCTCAAGTTCGATGACGAGTGATCTATGCGGAGAGCGTCATTCTTTCTTTTATGCCGGCAAGTGTGCTGGCATGACCACGGTCGAGATGGCGTGGTCGAACTCCCACCACTTTTGTGTGTGCTGACATGGGCGCCGACATGAACTCTTGGCGATGGCAATGGCCGCTGGCATGATCTATGATCACGAGCCTTCTAAAATTTGTGTGCGGACATGAAATGAATGGGCGCGTTGGATGCATGGCAGACACAAACGTAAAACGGGGCGGACGATCCAAATGGACAAAGCGCGTGTCCGTTTTGCTCGGGTCGTGTTGGAGTTGCTCTTGGTCAATACACACTCACCCAGTTTCGTATTTTCTTTATGTTGACCGGTCAACTCTCCACCCACGCGGGCCCATATATCAGTGAATAGAAGAAAGAAAGAGAAGGATAAAGGTGAGGGATGGCACGCACTAGCCACCTGAGCGCACAACGTGTTCTCTCGAAAAGCAGAGCTCTAAGTCTGCTGTAGAGAGTGTTCTATTAGGCTAACTGTGACCGTTAAGGCATCTTTAGCCAACCGCTTAAAAGAGCTTAACTCTAGTGCAACCATCGAAACGTTCAAGTTCTCAAGGAGTGAGGAGTAGTGTCGGCGGCCGCGTTCCTTGCCTCCGATGGCCACCCGCAACCCTTCCAATCTCCGGTCACCAAATTCCGGCTAGATTTCGACAAGATTCCTGTGAAGTTTTTCTCGGAAGGAATTGGAGGCCAGCACATGATGAAAATCACTGCAAGCTCAGTCATATCCATGAAGACGGAACCCATCTATTTCTCTATGCAATTTCTGCGTGAGAATCTGAAACTATCTAGAAATTACTTGGACATACGGAGGTTCTATCGAGGATTGCGTTATTGTTCCCCGAAGAGACTGCGGACATCCTCTTTTTTCCTTGAAGTGGTCATTGTTGCTAGTTGGAATATTTGAATACTTAAAAGCTCGAAGTCGAAGCTGAAATGTGTGTGTGAAGCCGAGAAAACACATGGGCTAAAAGTGATGGCAGTGTGTTTTTCTTGACAAAAACCATGAGCACAGCGCCCAGTTGGGGATAAGTTTGGAAGGATTGATTGGGACTTTGGGAGAGAGGGTGACACTGGAGTGTCCTCTTGACCAATCGGGACCAAAGCCTAGCAATCGGCAGCACTCAAATCATGGCGCAGGTCAAAGTCATGAGAAAAACACCCGTCGTGGAGCCATGGAGGCCAGCAGCTGGTCATGCGATGCGAGCCGCAAGGCGGCAAGTGCGCGAGGAAAAGGACAGGCCGAGCGAGTGGCCTTTGTTCGGTTTCGGGCGACCCCATGCACATGCATGATTTCAACTGTGGGTGTGGGTGGCGAACTGGCGATGGCTCCTGCAAGTTGGTGAGCACGGGAGCTGCAGCCGCGTTGGCAGTACACGGCGCCCGCCTTGTTGCGCGGAATCCGGAAATGGGTTTGGATACTGCGTGTGAATGATCGGTCGACCGGTGGGGGTGGTGCGACGAAAACCGGCGGCCGCGGGGACGAGGCTGGTCACTCATCGCCCGTCGGGTTGGCAGCCGTTCCATCGTGATCGTGTGCGCAACGGCAACGCACGGGTTCGGGCCTACACGTACGGCTCCATGGCGGGCCGTGGGGTCTTTTGTTACGGTGTATTTTGCTACTGGTTGTAGTGAGAGCAACTCCAGCCGTTGGCCCCCGGGGGCACCTAAAATCGCCGCCTTGGGGTGACCCGGCGAAAAAAGTGGGACTGGGGGCGAGTTGTCCCCCAGCCGCCGCCCCCAGGGCCGGCCCCAGGCGTGGAAAAAAAATCAAAAATAGACAAACTTGGGCTGAAACACGCCAATTTTTGGCAAACTTGGGCTAAAACATGCGATTACAAATAAAAACTAGTAAAAAAAAACTTGCTGAAGGCCGAGAAGTCGCCGCCATCGTCGGCCTTTTCCTCCTTGACCCGGGCGCCCCTGCAGGACCCTTCCCCGGCTGGTGGCGGCGGCGCGTCGTCGTCGTTGTCACTGTCGTCGATGATGACGACACCGCCTTCGTCGCGTCCTCGGCGGCGCTGCGCGAAGCGCTGTAGGGTGGAGCGCTGGCGCTCCCTCGTCATCTTTAGTGAGTCTTGGCGCGCCCATTCAAGGGCCGCGTCGTCGTCCAGCTCGACCTCGCCGTGCTCCGCCTTCACCGGCGCCAGCAGCCCCGACCCAAGCCGCGTTGTTGTCGGCGGCGTACTGGGGAAGGGAGCGCTCGGCGTCGGTGAGAGAGGCGCGCGCGATCTCGACCTCGTTGGCGAAGTACGATGGCTTGTTGACGGCGTCGCGCAACGGGGGAATGGGCACTCCCCCATTGCTGAGCCTCCAGCCCGTCGGCCCGGCGCGCATGTCCGGTGGCGCCGGGATGTTTGCCTGGAACAGGAGCCAGGACACCTATTCGCGGAGCGAACGGCGGCCGAAGCCGTTGGCCGCCGCCTCGTCTCCGAGGAAACGCTCGGCCATCGGGGTGAGGGAGTGGCTGGGGAGAAGAGATCGGCGGCGGGAGAGGGAGGAGGGCTGGGGTGGGGAGAAGAGCTCGGCGGCGGCGCTCGGCAGAGGTGTGGAGAGGTGGCACTCCAACGCGGTGAGCGAGACCATATATAGCCGCGTCGCGTCCGTCTGTACGCGTCCGAGGGAGGGGAGGCATCGGCGCGCGGCCCCGTGACGCGCCGCCCGTGAGGAATCAATGGCAAAGCTGCCGGCGGCAGCCTTGCCATTGATTCCCCGCGGGAAACCGAGGCGTCGGGAAGACGAGGCGGGCGGTGTCACTGACGCAGCTGCCCCACGGCGCTTTCGCGCCAAAAACGATCCGCCTGGCGCCCCCGAGTGCCCCCAGCGCGCCGGGTTCTGGTTGGGTCCGCCGGCGCCAATTTCGGTCCGAGCCGGCGAAAAATGGGCTCCTGGGGGCGCGACTGGGCCGATTTTTTGGCGCCGGCGGCCAAAAAGTTGCCTGGGGGGCTTTGTTGGGGGCGCGGCCGGAGATGCTCTGAGCAGTGTAGGCCACATTTCGCTGATGATTATGTGGTTGTAGACTTTCCTCTGTTTGGAGTCAGGGCTTCTCCAAAACTGACCAGTAAATTTGATCCGGCAACCATCCCTGAATGGATAAGGACCAGTCTACGGATACGGATGCGAAATTCGGGCATCTAACGTTGCCCGCATGCATTTCAATCACTATTTAAACGAAACCGATGAAATTCATGCAAATGTGACGGATTTCATATAGACCGGACGAAATTCATTACATTTTGGACAATTTTTAACTAAACCATTCTCTAAACCTAATCTAAATGATTGTCGACGCCCATTCTCCATGTCCGGCCATGAACCCGAGAACTGAAACTCCATCTCTTGCCTTCAACTTCCCGAGTTCCGCCTTGGTGCTCACCAGCTCCGCCTCCGCAACCCCAGGAAGTGAAATTGTTCGCCTTCATGTCGCCGTCAAGCGGCTAATCGGCCGACGATGTTTAGCCCACAAAGCTTTGCTTCAACGAGAGGGGAGGAGTGGTCGCCTTTGTGGGACCCGAACGGCAGCGACCTACCATGCACTACTCTTCCACGCTGCCGGTGGTGCATGCCGCCGTGTCGGCTTTGTGGTCGCGGCGGCGGGGCCGAGCTGGCGATGT
The DNA here is from genome assembly GCA_963921465.1 of Triticum timopheevii. NCBI lineage: Eukaryota > Viridiplantae > Streptophyta > Magnoliopsida > Poales > Poaceae > Triticum > Triticum timopheevii. Next base: position 571,000,037 of record OY997264.1, read on the forward strand.
CCTCCTCGTCGTCACTTTTGCCCCACGCCTCATCCGCCACCTTGTCGAACTCCCTATAGGTGGCTTCTAACTTTGCTTGGCGTTGGTGGTACTGCCAGCGGTCGCAGCAGATCACGCAGGTGGAGTGGTAGGACTCGAGCAACGCCTCCTGCTCAGGCACATCTCGATGGATGTGCCGGCGACGGGCAGCTCCTCTGCGGGTCGGTGCTCCTCGAGGAGGCCGAGGTTGTAGTCCTGTTTGGCCTGCGCCTATCGAAACTTGGCCTCATGCTCCTCCCGCAGCATGTCTGTGTATTGCGCACGGGCCTCGCCGATGGTGAGGTCGACATGCACTGGCGAGGAGGGTGGCGCCGACTCATCCGCCATTGGGGCGGTGGCGGCCTCCATCTGCCGGCCGACCTGCTAGCCGGCAGCAATGGCGGCCATCTCCTTCTTCTACTTCGAGGAGAGGGTGTCCTAGAGGGTTTTGAAGCGCAAGGAGGCCATGACGCGCGTGGTGCGGAGAGGAGAAAAGGACCGCGGGAGGATGGCTGCGGCTATGTCCGGGGCTGGTGTTTATATAGTGGACCGATGGTAATGGGTTGCGGCGGTGTGGTTAATGGTGGGCGACAGACTGACGGACGGGTGGCACCGGAGTAGGTTCCTCGACAACCCTGTATTATTCATGTAGGGCGACAGACGAACAGGGTATCGTACACGAAGCAGTCGCCCGCACCGGGAAGTGGCGCGGGTAGCGTTCTCTCAGCCGATGCGCCGCTTCAATGATGGCAGTAGTAAGAGGTCGTGTTTGCTCTGGTCGGGCATGACTGTGGCACTGACGCTCAAGAGCGGCGCTGACTGTTTCAGGCAGGAAGCGCGCCCAGGCGAGGGAGGGGGTTAATGGTGGGCATTAGAAGTGGACTTGTCAGTGGTCCGAACGCCCGCAAAGCCCCCTTGTTTGTCTCCAGTTTGCGGAAAAAAGTGCGTCTGGACCACCGAGGGGAATGATACAAGACCGCTTTGGATGGCAAAACACGTCCGGACCGCGTGGTCCGGACATTTGCGGGTGGTTTGAGGGTCGGCATTAGAGATGCCCTTAGAATCAATGGGTCATTGACTGGGTGAATGAGAGTTTAGAATGTACTCCTACTCCTACTCCTACTGTTGAGAACCAACCAATGGTTAATGGTTAGGAGGTCAGTGGTACCCTTGACTTATCAACGATAAAAAACTAGGGTTTGACGCTTTGGTGTCTCATAGAAACAAAATATTTCTCAGGGGGAAATGATGTTCCCGTTCATAGCAAGGCACATTTGATAACTTCATCAATCTCAAGACCCAACGGCTTAGTCTCTCGACTCTAGTTTCTTTTCTTTCTAAATCACAACTTCCCTAAGTCACAAAATTCCAATATTTTGAGTTATCTTGCAAAATTTGACTCATTGTACCTTGCAATTTCACCGGATTAGACACACACACACACACCACTTATTAGGGAACATATGTTGAGTAAAATGGCAATTTTTCGATTAATCTAATCCAGAAATAAATCATGAACATGGCATTGATAGTATTAATATTGTATACCTAACCATGCAAGCTCGTACTACGCATACATCAGGTACATCGACGAAAACATCAAGCATAGTGACCATGGGAATAAACAGGAGAGAGATAAATACCCTCTAGTGGGCCAGGTCGTAGTCGCGGTGGCGGCGTTGTCCTAGGCGGCCTTCTTCTCGGATTCGATGGACATGGTGATGTCAAGGAGAGCGAGGATGTAGTTGAAGTAGTAGACAAAGGCGAACAATGGCGAGCAGTTGCGTCAGAGATGCTCTCCAAAAACCTAATCGTCCTTCTCACGGCGCAAGATCGCAAAGGGCGGAGTTCTGGAGGCTTGCTCTCTCGTACAGTCGTGCACGCGGTGGACGGGATGCGATCGCCGGAAGCAGCAACAGTGAGTGAAACGATGGTGGAGAGTGCGCGAGGAGATGGAGCAGATGTGATCTGATCTGGGTGACGGCTAGGGTTGTCAATGCCTCCAATATATATTCGTTCGTTGAGGGAGACGTGGGTTGGATACACGCCCCGGTCACAACAACCCACGATCCGACGTCTTAGATTCGTGGGCGTCCGTTAATGACTCATAATTAATTAACCATTCCTGAGAGGAAAAAATAAATGCACATATGACATAGGTCTGAGCTCAGCTCGATCACGACACGTGCGTGGGGGCGAGGCGTGGCGGAGGATGGAGGTGCTCGTGGGAATCACTCACTCTTCTCTAGCTTCAATAACATGTGAAAGAGAAACACTTATAAAGAGGTCTTAACTCTCCTCCACTGATGAGGATTTTTTTTTTGAGCGGTTCCTCCACTTGTGAGGTGAGACTACCCAATGGCCGATTCTCCCAGAATCTTGAGAATTAGACCTTCCCCAAGCTTCTCCTAGAATCTTGAACCAATAATTTTTTGACAATCCTAGCTAGTTAGGATGTAAACAACTATAATTGTTAAAAGATACATGTTTAAGATTATGAGAGAAGCTGAGTGGAGGTTCGATACTCAAGATTCTGAGAAAATCAGGGGGATCAACCACCCAAAGCGAAGGGGGATTAACACGACCCCGTCTAGCTAGCTCATGAACAACTACATTCGACTCCCTATTACAATGCTCAATAGTCACCTTCCCGAACTCTTTCAGAGTATTCCTGCAATCTTCAAGTACAGGAGCTGCCACCATAGTGTGTCCTTCATTAAGCTTCAGAGCTTCTACCACAATGATATTATCCATTATCACCATGATATAGCAACCGGCGGCAAGGCACAGTTTGAATCCCTCAAGGAGTGTTACTGCCTCCACGGTACCACATCCGCGACATGTTCAAACTTTGGTGTGCCCGCAGAAATAAAGCTCCCTCGATTATCACTAATGATCATGCCACATGAACCAAAAAACTCACCAGCAGAAAAAGATGCATCAACGTTCACTACCTGCTGTCCCGCCAAGGCAACTGGCCATTTATTCAGTCTTGGAGTAGTAGAAGGTTTCCCTGCTGCTCGGACGTAGTTCAAGGTTAGTGCCACAATCACTGGGCCTGTCCTGCCTGGTGTCTGAACATCTTCCCCTGGAACTATCTGCCGTCTCTGCCACCACAAGTACGAGCGAGCCGCTGCAATTATTTCTGGAAGTTCTGTGGCCTCCATATATGTCCGTTGTAGCGACTCGTCACATAGTAAAAACTCCAATATGGCTGCTCCTGATCGGTCCAACTGAGATGCCAGTCACATCTCCCTTTCAATTCCAAGAGAGCTCCAAACAACTTTGGCTCTCACACAATTAAACAGTGCATAGCAAATAGGACACTGGGATATTGTTCCGATATGGCGATTATGCAAGACACGGTAGCTCGGTATAGCATTGTGTAGGCACCTCCAAACAAATATTTTAATCTTTCCCGGCAGCTTCAGCTTCCAAAGTTTGCGTGTGTAGTTAGTTTACCACCGCTTGTGTAGGCATTCCTTTGCTTAAAGTACACGTGGGAATATGTACTCATCGTGTGGAGTTAGTTTACCACCGATGCACGATAGGTAGCGGCTTGGTCTATATACAGATATGCAGAACGCACTCCATCACGAACTCATTCACGCACGATCTAGCTAGAGTTTGGACGAGGATGTGCAGCTGCGGTAGGACGTTCAGCCACGACCGGCAGCTGCACATCCGCGTCCAAGCGCTAGCTAGGATCGTCAACAACGGCCGGCAGCAGGACATCCATGTACGTGGAGGTTAATCTTGATAGGCGACGCCGAGTTCAGGAAGGAGAACCTGACGGGGGTGTTCGAGGTGGAGGTGGCGCTGTCGGGCGAGGTCAGGTACCAGGCGCACTGCAGCGAATGCAAGTTCCAGGCCAGATGCAGGCTCAAGCTGCAGCTCGCACTGCCCGGCACGCCGGCCGTCGTGTACTCGTGTTCCAGAAGGTCAAGTGCAAGCTCGCTCGCTCCGGCCCGCAGATAAGAACTGTAAGCGGCTACGATTGGTGGCTTTTCTTATATTATTAGCTATAAATGTCACTCTCTCCGTTCCAAAATTCTTGTTTTAGATACGGATGTCTCTAGTCATATTTTAGAGTTAAATACATTCATATCTAGACAAATACTACTGTATAAGACAAGAATTTTGGGACGGAGGTAATAGATAATTTCAGATGTGTGGTTAAAATTGCGTCCAGGATAATTTCAGATGTGTGGCTAAAAGTGTGTCCAAAAATTGAAACGCAGACAATGTATAGAACGAGACTCTGGTTTTGGGCACTATTTTAGATGCATAGAACATCAGGACATCAGCTGAGTTCAGGAAAATACTGATGTCCACGACCATACAGTTCAATAACACTCCGAAAAGGCGTTGTCATGCATTGTACATATGTGTGTGAGACTGCTTGCTAAACCACAATCTGATACGCTTTTTGCTGTATGTTGTGCATGGGTTAATCAAGAGAACATTTAAATCATACTGTGATAGCCGGTTTGCTAATATGCTTGTAAAAATTGACATGTTTTTTCTTAGCAGAGGCAACATTTCATATGGCAAAGCTTATAAAGGTATGAAGCCAAATGAAGTTGCATGTTGAGACAGCATAAAGCAAGATGTGGACAGAGTGATAGAGTATGCACCATAATATTACATGTTTCCATCAAAATTTGAAGATATGGAGTGGAATATGAGCAATGTACTCTTGGTTTTCTGACATGAGAGTTTGTAAATCCAGTCAAGAAAAACTGATTCATTGCAGGGAACTGACAGTCCTTTTAACCCCAAGTACTCATCTCTGCAGTGGCAATGCTTCAATTTTATCCAGCTAATAGTTGTATGAAGCTGGAACAAACACATCATGTTCAGAGTCATCAAATAAACACCAGCTCAGTGGTTATGGGGAGATAGTTACACTGAGAACAGGGTTGGTAGTATGCTCCATCATCCTTGCAGCTCTGAAAGTGGAGGCAAACAAAAACACTGTCCAGAAATGCTGGCCTGTTTAATCACTCAGTATGAAATAATGATACAGAAAACATCTGGACCGAAAATGCATCCAGAAGTCCCCAATAAAAATTAGATCAAAACACCCGTCAAAAAATTAGATCAAAACAGTGGGACCCAATACTATGGCTTTAGTTTTGGTTTCCAGTTCTCTTCCTTGCAACGCCGCTGATCGATAATCATTGACTCGAAAACAGACAGAACATCATCCAAACCCATCTCATCCTCTCCAAGTTTCTTCATGGTGATAACTATGCTCTCAATGGTCGACAAGCACCCGGCCTTTGGCTCCTGCCTCACCTCGCTGTACAAGCTAACCTTATCTGATTCTAGCTTCACGTGTGGCAGAAGTTGTAGCCATGGATTCTCATGGTACATCCGCTGCGCCTTTGCCCAGGTGCCATCCAACACAATCAAATGTTTCACCTGACAATCTAAAGCATCAAGGCTGATTGCACCCTGGCATGGAAATAGCAGAGCTGCGTGTGGCGGTATGGTGATGGAAAATTCCTCAAACTCCGAGACTTCACCTGTACGTCTGGACTTGTTCTTCTGTATTTTCATGACAGTAAAGCCATTCGAGATAGCTCCTTGACCAACAGAACCTCTGCACAACCATCTGATTTTGGGCTTTACGCCGCGCTCAATGTCAATCCTGAGTTCCTTTTCTGTATAAGCAACAGAGCACTTGTCCATATTTTCCACTGTCCAGCTTCCTCCAGTAACAGCACCAACTTCAACATTTTCAGTGCAAATACCATTAACTGAGGTAGTTTCAACTAAAGGGTGAGACAGATCAGTATGTACCTTATTTGTCACACATGTCTCACTTCTGTATTGGCCTTCAGCATTGGCTACATAGCTTTCCGACTGATTTGTGGCTGAGACTGGCCTTTCAAAATCTTCAGCATGTTCATTGCTTTTCGCCTTCTCGAATCTGAAACACTCATCACCATTAGAGTCACATTCAATGCCACGGCCAACTTCTCGATCCAGATCAGAGAAAACACCATTGCTTATTTCTCCATCATCTAATCCTTCACCACCAGATTTCCCAGAGAATGTAATAGTGGCATTTTCCTCACCCAAATGACCACCGCAAGGATTGATCCCCATATTTTCAGCATCGCTGGACTTTGCATGATTCAATCCTTTGCCTTGGCTTGGCTCGAAACCATCACCATCTTGTATGCCAGTCTGCCCAGGAACAACCGAACCGTCATGATTTCCGGCAGGGCCGGCGCCAACATCAGTTTCTCCGTCGGCAAGATTCGAGGCCGTGGCGCCGCCCAGCGTCCTGAGGAGGAAGCTGGCGCGGTGGTTGACGTCAGTGACTTGGGTGACGGCGAGGTTGCGGAGGCCGAGGCGGGCAACACGGATGGAGCTGAGCGGGTGCCGGACCTCCATGGTGTGCTGCAGCACGGTGACGCCGACGGTGGTGTCGAGCGGGGGGCCGCGGAGGCGGCCGCAGAGGCAGACGCTCAGGGGCTTGGTGCAGACGGCGCACATGGGGCGGCGCTGGCCAGGCTCCCGGCGATGCGGGTCGCTCTGGCCCTCGCGCGCCGCCATGGGTGACGAGGTGGGGGGTCGGTTGAGTTGCTGCTGGGTTGAGGGGTGGCGGCTGTCCGGCGGTTTGAGAGTCTAGGGTTTAGAAGGGGGCCTTTTGCGGAAGCGCTTTGGAGGCAAATCCAGTTTGCCGTTTATTGCCGCAAATTGTCGACCAATTGCATGCACACATAGCCAGCGTCAATGGGCCGGCCCAATTAAGTTAGGTTAGTTCCGGTTTCTGGAATATTTGGGTCCTTTTTTTTATTTAAGGAAGGTTCTAGAATGTTTTATTCTGTTTTTTCGTTTTTATTTTCTTGTTTCTCTACTGATTTTTACCCTTTTATTTTTTACTTTATGGGTTTTCCGGGTTTATTTTTCTTATTCTTATTTTCTTTCAAACAATGTTCCTGGAATTTAATATGTTCAAGTTTTTTTGAAAAGCTTTCAAAATTTTAAGAAAAATGTTCAAAGTTTAAAGACTGTTTATATTTTTTTTAGGAATGTTCACATTATTTCAAGGAAATGTTCTTAATTTTCAGAAAATGTTCTGTTCTCAAAATAATTAAATTTGAGGTATTTTAGAAAACCAAAGAAAACCCAACTAAAAACTAATAAAAAGGTGGGAAAAGCCTAAAGGAGCTATAGGGCTGAGCACTAAATCGGTTGGTTCATCAGCGCCCCCCTATGCGAAAGATAGACATCTTGACACAAAGTATGTCACATAGGAGCTCTCCAGCTTTGGATCTAGTAAAAATGTGTGTTTTGTGATATTTCTCTTCTAGTAGCTAGCAAAGCCAATAGAAGTCACTAGGTAGCGACATAACAACACTACACGACCCCACAACGACCGAAACAAATTGGTTAAATAAAAAGATGATTTTTTTTTTAAAAAAAAGAGCTCCCTCTCCTAATTTCACTAACAAAACCAATGTCCTTTTACGTAAATGAAACTAAAAGAGAACGAAGAAAAATCAAAATGCACATATCCCAACAAAAACCTAATGTAGACTAATTAGTTTTTAGCCTAACACCGACGAGTACCAACAACATCAAGGGAACCATGGAGGGAGAAGCAAGGAAAGCCACTACAAAAGTGCTTCCCAACCCCATGCGTCGCCCCGTAGGGTTCACTTGCTACTTGTTCGAACATTCTTGTTCCCCAAATCAATGCTTCTCATTTTTCATATTTTTATTGCAATATGGTCCAAAAACTTATGAGATGACTCATCAGGTGTACACACAATGTATCAATCCATGGAGTCCTTGACTGAGAGTCAATGATTAGTGCCTACACACAACTAAAAGACTTTCAATTGGTCTCCAACACTTTTACTGAGGGTGTCAACCTCACTAACCTTGCTAATTACAATTATTAATGTATTGTGATTGGAATTGATGATTGTAAGCAAGTGTAAATAAATGTTACTATCATAAAAGAACAAAAAGTAAATTGACCGCGGTTGTGATCATGAGAAATAAATGACCGGGATCTATAATTTCACCAATGGCATCTCTTCAGGTAACATATGTGTGGTGAACAAATTACATTTTCGTATCAATTAAATTCCTTTCGCGGAAGCGCTTTGGAGGCAAATCCAGTTTGCCATTCATCGCGTCAAATTGTCGACCAATTGCATGCACAGAGTGAGAGACAATGGGCTGTCCCAATTAGGTCAGTTTAGTTCCGGCTTCTGGAATGTTTGGGTCCGGTTTATTGTGGTTTTAGGAATGTTCTAGAATGCATTATTCTGTTTTTTTTATTGTTTCTCTACTGGTTTTTACCTTTTAAATTTTTAACTTTATGTTTTCTCCGGCTTTTCTTTTTATGATTTTATTTTCTCTCAAACAGTTTCCTGGAATTTAAAATCTACAAGTTTTTTGAAAAACTTGCAAATTTAGAACACACAAATTTTACAAATGTTCATAAATTTTTAAGAATATTCCATTTACTTTCTTAATTTTCAAAAAAGGTCGCTTTTAGAAAAAATCAGGTGTTTTCATAAACCAAAGAGAAAAGCAAGTAAAACTAATTAAAAACTGAAAAAAAAACAGAGGAATCACTCGCTATAGCGCTGAGCGCTAAATCTGACGTTTCATCGGAACGCCCTATGCGAAAGGTAGGCATATTGACGCAAAGAGCATCGCATAGAAGCTCTCCGGCCTTGGATGTAGTAAAAAAAGTGAGTTTTGTGACATAAACATTGGTACCCTTTCTCTTGTACTAGTAGCTAGCAAAGTCGATAGAAGTCACTAGCTGGCGACATAACAACACTGATATACAAAGTTCTCAGTAGCTAGCAAGGCCCGTAGAACTTCAAATCACGCACACAAAAAGTGACACGTTAATCAAAAGCTATGACTTGCCATCGTGGCTCCTTTGCAAATGGTGGCATGACCACACTGAGACCGAAACAAATCAGCTAAAATAAAAGATGAGTTTTTTTAAGGTAAACGTTTCACGCCGGCGGACCGGCGGAAGCTTCGGCCGGTCCAATCCGTGCGCGCACGCGCGACCCACCCGCGAGCAACCACGTGGCGTGGTGAACCCGAGTTAACTATTCCTCTGCGTTATCCTTTTTTTTTTGTTCCAGGCCGCTCGCTCTTATCCCCTTCTCTCGTATTTTTTTTCTTCGAGCTCGCGCGCCTTCGCCTGCACATCCTCCTCCTCATGGCCAGCCTCTATTCTTCTTTCTCACAGCGTCCCTCCACGCCATGGCCATGCGCCAGCTACCCCCTCGTCCTCATGGCGCACTCCTAGGTCCCCAACTCCCTGGCCGTGCTACTACGGCCATTGGCGCGTGCGGTCCCCAACCCCCTGGCCGTGCTACTATGGTCATTGGCGCATGCTACAACCGGCAGCGGAAAAAGCTACAACCGTTTGATTCAAAAGCTTCAACCCGCGGTATATCAAGCTTCAACCGGATACCACACACATAAAAAAGCTACAATCGTTCATACGAAAGCTTCAACTGTAGTTTGAAAAAGCTTCAACCAGCGACGGCAGGAGGTGGAAGAAGATGACAACACGCTGCAGTTTTGCTACATGCTTCAACTGGCATAGATTTTGCTACAACCGGCATATCATTTTGCTACAGCTAGGGTCATGTTTTGCTACAATACACAACCGTCATCGTGGTTTTGCTACAACTAGCATCGCTTTTTGCTACAACCGGCATAATGTTTTGCTACATCCAGCACGGCCGAGTTGCGACCCGCGACGGCGACGATGACTTTTTTGTTGCAACCGTCGTAGGTATTTGCTACGTCCGGCAATGGGTTTTGTTACATCCGTTCATTGATGAAAATGTTCCTGTCTGCAATGGCGAGGTACAACCCAGCGAAAACGGTGACGTTTCTTTTTTGCTGCAACCGTGTCTCCATTTGCTACGACAAACAATGAAAAATGCTACAACGGGCAATTCTATTTGCTGGAACCAGTCAATCGCCAACGAGGCGGAGCTGCATCCATGGCGTGCGTGGGCGGCGAGGGCGGGATCCATCCATGGCGAGCGTGGGCGGCGAAGCTGCATCCACGGCAAGCGCCGGGCGGCGGAGCTGCATCCATGGTGAGCGCAGATCTCTGAGGAGCGCGGGCGGCGGAGCTGCATCCATGGCAAGCTGCATCCATGGCGAGAGGCGACAAAGGCGGGTGGTGTTTTGCTTCACCGACGGCGGTGAGGCCGCGGCCGGCGGCGGCGAGCAGGTGCTGCGGTGGTCCAAACGAGGGCAGTGTGGGCCAGCGTGCGGGATCTCGGCAGCAGCGGCGGCGCTCTGTTTTTTTCTCCTCTTTTTTTCCCGTGTGGGGAGGATGAAGAAAGGGGATGCGGGACAGATCTGACGGTTACAGGCGCCCAGATCGTGCGGCTCCGAGTGGACCGGCCGAAAGTTGCGCCGGCGCACCGGCGCCTATCACCGCCCTTTTTTTAAAGGGCTCCCTCTCCTGATTTCACTACAAATCCCAAAACAATATCCTTTACATAAACAAAACTAAAAGAGAGCCAAGGAAAATCATAATGTACATACCCCAAGAAAAACCTAATATCAACTGAAGTCTTTTTTAGCCCAACACTGACGAGTACCAACAATACAACATCAGGGAACCATGAAGGGAGAAGTAAGGAAAGCCACTATGAAAGTGCTTCCTCGCCCGTACAGACAATCACCAAATGTTACACCATCACCAGAGCATCCATCAGCCAACAATTAGTCTTGATCCCAACCACTATCCATTCGTCACCCTAAAAGGTTCACTTGCTACTTGTTCAAACATTCTTGTTCCCCAAATGAACGCTTCTCAATGTTCGTATTTTTGTTGGAGTATGGAACAAAAAGTTATGAGATTACTCACCAGGTGTAGCACGCCTCATGGGGTGTTCATTCTCACATTATCAAAACATGATCATTTTCTAGTATTCTACAGCGCCAAGAAGACCACAAAAACCCCACTGGTCATGAAATGTTGCTACTGATATTTCCAAGTAATCTTTATGTTTGGTGAAATCAATTGTTCGTCCCTGAAGTGCAAGGTTTTGTGGTGAGAAGCAAGTATTTCCCTCAGTTAAGAACTAATGTATTAATCCACGGAGTCCTTGACCGAGAGTCATTGATCAGTGCCTACACACAACTAAAAGACTTCACTTGGTCCCCAACACTTCTACTGAGGGTGTCAACCTCACTAGTTTTGCTAGTCAAAAGTACTAATGTATTTTATGGTTGGAATTGATGATTGTAAGCAATTGTAAATAAATGTTCAGATTGTAAAAGAACATAAAATAAAGTGACTATGGTTGTGATCATGTGGAATAAATGACTGAGGTCCACAATTTCACCGGTGGCATCTCTCCAGATAACATATGTGCGGTGAACAAATTACATTTCTGTATTAGTATTTATGATACGATCACATATCTCATGATGCGTATAGGCATTACATTATTGGATCTATAGACCGTTATCTAACTACATGTATAGTTAATACTACACCCAGGCCCTTTATCCAGCATGCATCTCTTAAGTATTAAGTGAAAACATAGCATTGTGTTAAGCAATGCAATATAATGTAGATAGTATATTTTCTTTGTCTGCGGCTCATCACCGAGACAACTACTCAACTATCTTTTATCCTTAGTGGCAATAACACAATACAAGCATTTTCCCTTTCTGACACTGGGATGGAATACTCTCAAGATTAAACCTATCTAACATACACAATTGTCTCTCAGGGATCATTCATCTAAACATGGACAATGATAGAATAATTAATAGAAAGAGCATATATGTCTATAAATAATGCAGCAAATAATTCAAAATAAATTGATATCTATACCAACATAAAAAGACCAAAAGGGGCAAATCCAGTTAATCTCGTCCACCAAACCATGTCAATCCAACGACCTAGATTACTCCAGTGGTGAGTGCTCAACGTGTTTTGCTTGCAACTAATATCATACTCCCTCCATTCCACAATGTAGTGCGCCCGCGCTTCTCGAGATTGAAGTTTGACCATAAATTTAACCAACGAGACCGACATCGGCGGGAGCAAAAAATTTATCACTGAATTCGTATTTTCAGTATGAATTCAGTGATATAATTTTTGCTCCCGCCACAGTCGGTCTCATTGGTTAAATTTACAGTCAAACTTGCATCTCGGGAAGCGCGGGCGCACTATATTGTGGAATGGAGGGATTACTAAATATCAACATCTGTGCTAATCACATATTTAATGTGTACCTGATATCCTACCTAATGTAAACATGAAATTAACACATAATTGATATCCTACCTAATATAAACGTGTAATTAATTTCCAACCTAATATTAACGTGCATTGCACGTATGTATTTACTAGTGATCATAGAGTGACATTCATCACACTACAACAAGAACATCGGGAATTACATCGAATGGATCATATAGGGAAGCTCATGTGATCTTTGTATTGAGAAACAAGGGGGAGAGGATGCCATCTAGATACTGTTATGGACCCATAGTCCAAGGAGGGAAACTCACACATGGAGATGCTGGCAACAAGGATGATGAAGATAGCTCGGGTGATGAATTTCCCCTTCGACAAAGCACCGGAAAAGGTCTTCAAATTGGATCATCGTGCAATGTGAGGAAGGGGCAAGAAATATTTCTCGATAAATGTTTCGATGGTTTTTTGAAGAATATAAAGGCAGGGGCATCAAGAGGTTGTGGAGAGGCGCCCTAGGGTGTGAACACAGGCCCACATCACGACCCATGCCCTTCATGCAAACTCCCACCGTGTGGGGCCCACTGTGGTGCCTCCAGTGGCCTTTGGCTCCTTCCTGATATGAAACTTCGTCCATATTTTCCTTGAATTTTTTTAGTCCCCAAAACAGTGTTTTTGTAAGAAGTCCAAAATATGCAGAAAGCAACAACTCGCACTGGATTAATATGTTAGTCTATTAAAATTATATAAAAATGTGCCAAAACTATGTAATAACGATATAAAAGTAGCATGCACATAGCAAAAATTGTAGATATGTTTGAGACATATCAGACCTATTTCCCAAGTCTTGGAATCCACATAAGCCTATCCAAAGAACATTGCGAAAGAGGCAATCAATAGTTTCTTCTTTTTGACATAACTAACTAGAGCAATTTCCTTAGCAGCCCCTTCTAAGCTATTTATCTTTAATTAGAAGCTATTTTTCAGAATCAGCCTTAAGAATATGCAATTCTCAATGGCTTTTTTGTCTTCCACAAAAAATGTGGGGGCACTCGACATTATCATCACATTGTTTTGAACAAAAGTTGCCTAGTAGAGGATTAAGTCCATTTGATATAATGATACTTACAGTGAAATTCTTCACACACCTCTTGTATAATCTCCCGTAACAAGAGAATATCACCCGTAGAGTACGACAAAAGGTAATTGAGGCAAATCCCAACTCAAACACATCTGACACAATAATGATATTATCAAAACCTATGCTATACATGTGTGGATATGATTGCACAAGGGGTTTGTTCCCAATCCACCAGTCTTCCCAAAACTGGGTCCTTTTTCCATCCCCAACACACTGTTTGTGCATGTCAAATTTTTTCCTATAGTGCAAAATTCTAGACCAGGATTGGGAATCACCTCATTTGGGTTGTAAACCAGACATGCATTACCTTTTCACATATTTATTCTCGTGTTATGTTTTCCAGACTCTATAAGTATTGGCCAACTTCCAAGACCATTTTGAAATTAAGGTTTTGCTCATCTTGTTAAATTTTCAATACCCAGACCCCCAAGATCTTTAAGCACAATAGCATTAGGCCACATCACTAGATGATATACCTTCAACTTCTTGCCAAATTAATCTTACACTAAAATATATATCATTTTCTCACTCCAACAGGAAGTTCATAAAGGACATCATAAAGGTAGGCATGGTAGGGAAAGACTGTATCACAATCAATCTACCACTAATGGCCAGAAGTCTCGCTACCAACTACCACGTCCTTTCTCAATTTTGTTTTATACATGTTTGCAATATTTGTTTTATGATTCTATGTTTTATATATTAACATGCATGCCTAGGTAGTTTATAGACAACTTAGCAACATGACAAGTAAAGATTTTTCATGTAGTTTTCAACTTCACCTTTTTCCCCTCCCCAAATGGGAAGCTCAATCTTATGAAAGTTTGTGTGTGTGTGTGTGTGTGTGTGTGTGTGTGTGTGAGAGAGAGAGAGAGAGAGAGAGAGAGGTTCACATTATATGCACTTTCCTAATCATCTTGCAAAAGAAATATGGTATCATCTACATATTGCAGCATATTGACATCATCCTCTATACTCTCCCATAAGCCCGGTATGAATGGGTTTGGACCATCCAATTTTTTGGGGATCGAATCATTCAATCCATGTGTTTGGCTGTATATAAGAGATGGGCTAATTATTTGGATGAGACTCCTAGTCATGCTCACATGGTCATGCACACAAAGGGTGGCCATTTGATTTGACCGACTCTTTGGGGTGGGCCCGTTCAACATCTTCATGGCATATTCTCTTTTTTGAATGGAACCATAAAGTGCTTTATAACCAAACATGTCTATTTTCTGGACGATCCCAACCCATCACTGACCACCCTTGCAACCAAACGCACCCTTAGGTTTTTTAGCATTATCTAAAAGAATAGATGATGCATCAACAACTAACTCAAAAGTGAGGGGAGACATGGAATCTAAAAATAGTCTCCAATCGTGTTGTTAACTTTGATTTTTACATGCGTACCTCTAAAAATGTGCATCACCCAATCAACCCAAACAGGTGGGAACCCTTTCATCTATGGCATCTTATGTACACAGAGCCATTTAACTCTATAATATGATTTCCAATGTCTGCTTTAACAATCACATCATTCTGCTTTTGTTGAAAAATTAAAACTGACATTCTGAAGACATATAGTCTAAATTGTTTGGACTTGCTTGGCATCTTTACACTTAAGGGATCAGAGCCACTAAACTATAGTTAGGTCTGGTAATATCTGTCTTACACATGAAAGAAATAAGTCTACTAAAGGGACAGTAACTGGTAATCTAGCGCTGCAGCTGAGGCACTGTTGACGTGGCCATCTCCGCAGAGGTCGTTGCCCCCTCAACGCCCTGCTCCAATGAGTTGCCCGCCTCTGACGCCGGCGTGTTCTCCAGAGAAGAAGCGGCATTCATCTCCGAGTCGACACGCCCGCTGAACGGACTCGCCCCGCCGTTCCTCACGCTCTCGTCGTTCCATGTGGGCGTCCGGTTCGCGCAGTCGCAGGCGTTGTTCATCGCGAACTCGTCGTGCCGCGTCCTGAAGGTGGGGGACCGGAGGTCCCTCGTGTCATAGTGCTGCAGCCACGCACGCAGCTTCCACAGCGGCACGCTCCCGGACCCGGAGCCGGCGGTGGCCTCGGCTGCCCGGAGCCCGCTGCGCTCGCGGATGGCGAAGGTGGCGAGGTAGACGAGCAGCGTGAGGCCGGAGGCCAGGCCGGTTAAGAGGAATATCCCCCCAAAGCTCTTGAATCTTAGGCCGGACGACGGGGCGACCTCGGCGCTGCTCTGTTGCAGGCACGCATCCGGCTCCCCGAACCACGCCTTCTCGATCTTGGACATCTTCTCTCCTTCCGCCAGCGCCAGTATACCCCGCGACACGTCCCCCGTCATTGGAGAATCCTTCGGGAACACCTGCGAAACACAAGTAGGAGGAGTGCTAATTAGTCAAGTACGTACGTACGTACGTACGTACGTACAAACAAGCAGAGTATAATCCGAGTTCCTGACGAACCCAACATCGTATGTGTAGCGGCGTGGCGCTGAGCTTACAAATGATAGGCCGACAGTCTTGTAGATGGGCCCCACCATCATGTAGTCCTTGCAGTACTCCGACAGGAAGAGCTTCAGGTACGGGATCTCGTCGAACACCGCGGCGACCCCGCCGTTCGCCGAGCCTCTGGATAGCGCGTCCGCGTACCCCTTGGACGAATTGTACTTCCTCATCCTGCTCTGGTCGAAGCCCATTTTCTGGAGCGAGGATTCGATGAAGCTGCCCTCCTGGTACCCGATGTAGTGGCCGTTTCTCTGGAGCTCCCTCACGTCGGTCACCGTCGGCAGGAGCTTCTGGACGGTCAGCATCGACGTCAGGCTCGCCGTGTAGCTCGACGTCAGGATCAGGACGACGAAGACCCACATGATGACGATGAACCTCGACAGATTGCTCTGCAGCTTCTCCCCTGAAAATTAACAAGCTCTCTTAATTACACAATCACGCCCATGCAATTTACTAGTAGTAAAATTAGTGAGAAGAGTGCCTACTGTGTGAGAACGTGAGGGTCGAGAAGGCGAAGTAGAAGATGAGGCCGAACTGCTGGCAGGGCGTGCCTCGGAACTCGGGGTTGATCCGGTGCTCGATCACCCACACGACAAAGCCGGTGAAGCAGAAGAAGCCGAGGCTGGCGAGCCAGAGGCCTGTGCTTAGCGGCCGCACGAAGATCCACATGTTTGAGCCCGTGTCCTCCTGCGCCGCCACCACCATCGACCACCCCGACTCCGTGAA
Organism: Triticum timopheevii; assembly: GCA_963921465.1. Classification (NCBI taxonomy): domain Eukaryota; kingdom Viridiplantae; phylum Streptophyta; class Magnoliopsida; order Poales; family Poaceae; genus Triticum; species Triticum timopheevii. The sequence continues at coordinate 571,016,650 of OY997264.1, forward strand.
TGGCATCGTGAAGTCCACTTCGGCCATCCTGCTCGCGGTCACCGTCACGTCTCCCACGACCAGGTCGAATTTCTGCATGTGCAACCATCACTACACCGTACGTACATCTTCTAAAAATGGGAACGTATGTACCGATAGTTTGGTCGTTATGGTACTAACCTGATCGTGTACCAGGTCCACCAGTTTGTCATAAGAATCCAAGCTAACATTCTGCGGCACGTACCGGTAGCTCACGGGATAGGGGAGATTCTTCATGACCTCATCGAACACGTCGATGCAATAGCCTGTGATCTTCTCCACTCCGGTTGTGGAATTCTGGGAGACGTCCACGAACTGCTTGAACCCGTTCTTCGCCGGCACGGCCACCAGGAGCATCCGCCCATTTGGTGACACGGTCCAGCCTTTCGGAGTGGACCGTGGCTCGCCTGGCCACAGGATTTGTCTCAGCGCCTTGGCGCTGTTGGGGTTCAGATCTTGCGTGATCCCGAACTCCGGCGTCCAGAAGCCGACCGTCCTGGATCCTCTGCCGATGATGTTCACCACCTCATACGCCGGCAGCTGCAGCTGCCCGTCTACCAGCTTGAACTTGCCGGCTATACCCTCAAACGTCGTGGCGAGCACCGCCCTGAGAAGTGATGTTCCGGTGGCCGACACGCCGAGCCGGTCCAAGTCCGTCAGCGCCGTGGTCCCTCCAGGTGTCTGGAACGCCGGGCTGGGGACGCGGGCCGTCTCTACGGCCGCAGCGATTGCCCATGCTGTGTCGTACGACCATAGCCTCATCAAGGTTGAGTCCCCGACACCCCCATCTGCCGGATTCTCCCGCCGGGACCTGGCCATCAGCCGTGCCGAGAAGTTCTTGGCGGCATCCGTCAGCTGCACGTAAGGCTGGAGGCTGACGACGCCCTGCATCGCGTCGACGTCCTCGGGGCTGAGCCTGTCCATGAAGCTGCCGACGCCGTCCGTGGCGACCCAGACGTACTCCTGGGACATCATGCCGGCCTTCTTCGCGCGGCGGAAGAGCCGCGCGGCGAGAGGATACAGCATGTGCACGACGAACACGCGCGTGGGCATCGCCATGAAGTGGTACAGCACCGCGTCTAGTCGGGCGTCGTCCGCGTCGCTAGGCACGGCCATGCGGTCCATGATCTTGGCGCCGACGCCCTGGAGCGCGTCGGAGAGCGCCGGGAGGATGCCGGTTCCGTAGGGCGTGTCCTCGTACACGACGACCGCCGCGCGCCAACTGAAGGCGCCGAGGACGGCCGCGACGGGCGCCGTCTGGAAGGAATCGTTGGCCGCCGTACGCACGAAGAAGGGCGTCTGCACTGCGGTCAACGCGGGGGAGGTGGCGGAGTAGGAGATGACCGGGACGCGGGCGTGGTCGCCGATGCGGGCCACGAACTCGGCCTCAGCAGAGGTCGGAGGCCCAATGATCGCCTGCGCCTGCGCGTTCTTGATCAGGTCCACCGCTGCAACACCATTACACAAACAGCAAAGTCAACGATGTACCACGCTCAGCAAATAGAAAATCCGATCGACGGTGCACAACTAACATTGGTTAGCCGTAGTTGACCTAAATTATGTAAACGTAAAGATGCCAGACGGTGAAGCGAGCGCCGATGATTGAGCTTAATTACCAGCAGAAGCGGCGCGAAGAGGGTCCCCCGCGGAGTCCCTGAAATGGAGCGCCACCCTCGTGGCCGAGCTGGGGTGCGCGGCGTAGTAGTCCTCCACCGCCATCTGGATGCCGGTCCGCCGCCTGCGCCCGACCGGCGTCGTCAAATCCAGGATGACACCGACGCGGGCCCGCGCTGGCGGTGCGTTCTGCGCGGTGGCCACCATGCTCACCTCGTACGAAACCAGCGCAGCCGACAGGAGAACCAAGGGGAAGAAGAAAGAGGAGGGAGACTGCACCAGTACCAGGCAATTTGCCATCTCTCTAGCTTCTACTCCTACAAGATGGCTGCGGCTCTGCTATAATGCTCTCTCTGTGTCTCGTGTCTCTATATATGCAGCATGGCAACTTGGCGAGATTGCGTGTGGACTTTACTGACTTTGCGTCGTTAGCTGGTGTATGACAAGTAGTACGTGGCAGCGCAGGAACCGGTCCAAAGTCGCGGGACCAAAGTGGGACGGGAAGACCGGAAGACAAAAGACATGCACTGAAGCTACGTGTCGACTAGTTATTCGAAAGCTGTACTACGGAATGGCATCCGACCGTAACAAAAATTACATCGAGATCCTTGTATCACTTATTCAAGTCGTTATCGCGGCTTCTCTACTGAGTCATTCTGAGCTTGTCGATGAAAGTCGGGAAATCCTTTGTTCCCATAGAGGCTAGCACCTCGGATCCACAGTCGCTGTCGTTGAACTCCAAATCAATCAGAAGCACTTGACAACAAAACTTACTGGTGTGCACACATGACGAGAAATCCTAGCCTCGCCATCCTGATGAGACAACAGGAATCTATGCGAAGCCCAAAAGACCATCTCGACAATGGAGCACCGTCAGGCGCCTCTGCGAGGACCACACCACCTCCACACGGTTTTGAACGGTACGAAGACCCACCTGAACGAGGTCGAGCCGAAGAGATTTTATTCCATGCCGAAGGCACATTCGTCGATCATAGATAAACCTTTATGTATTAACCAAACATTAGGGTTACAATCCATGCTATAGACTATGTGACACACTCAGCCATTGATGGTATATATCCAACGGCTGTAAAATAGACAAACCCGGTCGTTTTGAACCGTTGGTTCCTTTGATCGAAGTAACAATATACTCTTCTTCTCAAGAATCGTCGTGAAAAAGCTAGCGGACCAGACATGCGGTGATGGCAGATTAGTAGATTTTGGAGCATACAACTAATGACAGCTAAATAGGCAAAAGGCTTTTCAGAGCACAGTTTTCTTTTTCAAAACATTACATGTCTTTCTTCACTAAAATTTACGCGCAGTTAGAAGACATGTTCATGTTCATTGTAAAGATAAAATCATTTTTTATCTCTACTCCCTCCATCCCATAATGTAAGATATTTTTTTGACAGATTTTATTCTATTGTTCACACGGGAGCACATAAATCTGAGCTCCAGCTCTCCCTTTGTTGTTTGCCCTTCTCTAAGTAACTTTGTTGCTAAATAAGGATTAATTTTGGGTAAGTTGTTCCCCACAACTTGTTTAGGAGACATTGGAGCATTTTTTTTTTGTATTACTAGTTTCACGAACATGAAAATGTGAGCCTGGTCTAGCTCCTTCTCTCGAAAGAAAGTGATTGGAACTATGTAAGAGATTGGCAGGAAACGTGTACAGTGACTTTACAACCAATTGTGCGCACACAGTTGGTCCCAAGAGTATATGAACATTGGCCAATTTTATATTAACAAAATTTCACAACCACAAATCGAGAGAGTAATAGTGTCTGAGACTACTCACTGACACTGAGGCCGTGATGCATTGCCGGTGTGCATGGGATCTAGGTCTATGTGGGTTCAGTTTGTGTTTCTCTGTTTATAGGCCTATTTATCTTTACCTAATATTAAAAGGAGGATTGTTTCTTCACTTTTTTTGATTTATGGTGGGACCCAGCTAAACGTCACACTACAAACCAGTTGATCTATGAAACTTTGCTGGTTATAAAGCAGTGCATAACATTAAGAACCAATCCCCAGTGCAGATACAAATATTTTTTAAATTTCAAACGCAATTGTTTTAAAAAAATACCATAATGTTTTGAAACGCAAACACTTTACAAATTTGTAAACATATTTATAAAAAACTTAAATATTTTCTGAAAATCATAAACAAGTTTTTCAAACAGGAACATTTTTAAAATTCCAAAAGAAAATGTGAGAACACAAACATTTTTTTAAACTCCCGAACAAAATTAGAAAACACAAAAAAATTGAAAGTCCTGCAAAAATGGAAACTTGAACATTTTTTATTTTTTTTTTTGAAAAATTTGTGGAAACATTTTTTTATTCCAAAAAAAATCTGAAAAGTTGTGAAAATTTTGAACCAAAAAATCTTTTTCTGGAAACGTATATTTTTTGAAAATACATTTTTGAAAACATTTTCAAACAATTTTGGAAATGGGAACATTGTTTGAAACTCCCGAAAATGTAAACATTAACATTTTTTTAATTTGTGAACAATTTCTAAGTATGGGAACATTTTTGTGAAATTCTGAACATTTTTTAAAAGTTTCGAAAATCAGAACAAAACCATTCCAAACAAACTTTGAAAAGCACGAGATTTTTTGGAAATCCATAACATTTTTTATTTTATGTATAAATATGAAAACACGACCATTTTATAAAAAACGTGAACATTTTTTTATATAAAGAGGGTTCGTTTGATATTTATCCCACCTCGGTTCGATCCACAAAAATCCACCAGTTTATATACGCTGGAGAGTTGTCGAGTAATCATCAAGCCCAACGAAGGGTAAGGTGCGGGAGTGAAGGAATTAAGATTGGCTCTAATTAAATGAAATTGTCAGAATAGAGCCCGACAAAAGAATTAAATGTTGGCTCTAAACAAAAATGTGGGAAGTATGGCCGGATTATTGTCTCGTGATGTGCTTGCACGTCCCATGGAGTGTATGATATGACTGAATCTAACTAACAATGGATATAAGATACTTGCTTGGAGTGGTATATATAGCTGGTGAGTGATGGCTGAATCTTAATGCACACTAACAAAACAACCCCGAGATGTGTGCAACACGAGAGATCTTGCAGCCTTCTTTCCATGGGATCAATCGGGTCTCGCTAGCAAACTACTCAAAAAAAGAAGCAAACGACCTGCCGTCAGCTTTGATTTCTGGGCGGCATGTTAACCTTTTCAATGTGCAAGGGAATGTTTTTATTTCTCGGTGTTTTTGCCGCTATCAAGTTTTACATTTTTAGAAAAAATATCTGGTTAATCTATATGCAACTTTCGATCGAGCATTATTGCTGCAAACAGCACACACAACAGTTTTAGGCCCGCTGCTGTTGCTCAAAGCTTAACACAACTTTGGAAGGCCAATCACTTACTACGTCCGGAAGCACGCCAATGTAACACTTGTCGCCGCTATTATTTTTTATTGGGAAGTTGGACCGCCGTGCTGCAAAATTGATTACATAAACGCTGTCAGGACAACAAGTTACACGGACAACGTAGCAAAGATGACCACATGGACACGACAAGGATGACTGCCATTGCTGCAAGCCGGACGTGTGTCGTAGCGAGGTCAAGCAACGTTGCTACAGGTTGGATGTGCAGAGGTGTAAAGCTAACTAAGTGTAGATGTTATAATTATAAGGAGAACTAATTGATCCTTAGCACCGGTGTTAAGTGTTGTTGCGTGACTAATGGTTGACTGATGTCTTTTAGAGCTTGATGTGCGTCTCCCTGTCGTGAATCTAGATGCTATCATGCCACACTGGTGGACACGTTAATTTTTACTCCTATTGCAACGCACGGGCATATGTACTAGTCAGGTATAAACCGAACAATTCCTAATTTTTTGGTGCATATTTTGGCGGTTTCTTGATAGAAAGAAAAACAAGACGTTGAAAGGTTTTGTGTTACACTTATGAATCTAATATTTTTTTTTGTTAAAATTCCCATGATTAGGTAGAGTTTTTCCATGCAATGCTATGAGGTGGTGTGACAAGCGCGGACAACATCACTTGGTCGCGTACTTGACCGAGAGACAATATTTGTGTTTCCAAAAAAGTCAAAACCGGGTGGGGAGTATCTCTCATACCAAGTAGGTGAATATTCTACACCTTTTGTTAAGCAGAGACAAATATATTACATGAAATCTTAAAAATGCATGCGCACTTTTTCGTAGGAACGGGCGGCCGGCTTGTTACTCACATGTGTGTCTTTTTTGTCAGCTAGTGGATGTTTTTTGTTTGTATTAAATGCGTACAGACTAGTCGGGAAAATAGATTCACGCACATTTATTTTGGCCTCTTAATTTTTTAAAAAGTCATATATTTAAACCACACTTCGGAATTCAGATCCGTTTTCACCGTTGGATTCATCGCGATGAGATTTTTGAAACTAGATCCCGCATGAGTATGTTTCGACGAAATTTTTTTGATGCCAACTTTGATGCTATATGGTGCAACTAAAGTACTGCATTATGCAACTTTAGTACTACATGATGCAACTTTTTTAAACCCAACTTTGGAGCTACATGATCTAACTTCATAGGTTGCAACCTACCAACCATAACAACTTGATGTGCAACTAGTCTACTACCCCGACCAACTATTTAGTAGCGGATCGCAAGCCTTGTCCCTACTTTGGGCCTCCTTCGACCCGTCCATCGCCGAGCTCTGCACCATGGCTGCTGTCCTCCTCCGCAAACTCACATATGCTCAGTTGGCTTGTAATTTAGTCTACTTGCACACATATTGATGTTTAGTTGGCAGGACACTAGTTACACACACATATGCGCAATTGACGCGGCAATGTAGTCTTGTTGCACACACATTGATATTTAGTTGGCAGGACTAGTTACATATATATGCTCAGTTGGCGCGGCAGTGTAGTCTAGTTGGACACATATTGATGTTTAGTTGGCAGGACTATTGGCACACACATGCTCAGTTGGCGCGGTAATGTAGTCTAATTGCACACACATTGATGTTTAGTTGGCAGAAGGACTAGTGGCACACACATATGCTCAGTTGGCGCGGCATGTAGTCTAGTTGCACACATATTGATGTTTAGTTGGCAGGAAGACTAGTTTATCAAAACATCCCCATGTGGGATCTACTTTTGAAGAGCACGTCGCGAGGGTTTCAACGGTAAAAACGAATCTGAATTTCAACACGCGGATTGAAAGTTATGCCTTTTTAAATTTTAAAATCACAAAATAAATGCGAACAAACACATGCGCATGCATATGCATACACAAGAGGAGATGCATATGGTGCATTTAATACATAACAGGAAAAGGGACTACTAGATGACTATTCTGATTAAAAAGGGAGACAAGAAATTACCTAAAGTGACGGGCCGCTTGTTAAACATCACAGGCGGTCGTGCGCTGGCTAGACGCGTCCAATATTTCATGATGTATTCCTAGACTCTAGAGGATCTGCTCGCTTTGCTGGCTGCAAGAGTATACCTATCCTCTCGAAGGTGTAGGATTTTTACTAACATGGATATATGTTTTTTTTTGCGGGATGATATATGGTTTACACAATAGATCAAAGTAAGATTTGTGAGCCACTTCTTGACAGTTAGGCTGACACAGCAGCTGAAAAGACAACGGACAATTATCTTAGTAATGTGAGAATTTACCTTATTATATTCATTAATGTATTTATAGGGTAGCAATATTATAAGCTAGAGGCTGAGTTGACAATTTAGCATAAATGGAACGATCACTATTGCATAACTGATTCAGCAAGAAGCAATACATGCATTTTATAAAGGGCAAAAGAACTGATGAAGTTCCCCCGCAAAAAAAAAAAAAAAAAAAAAAAAAAACCTGAAGAAGTTTCCGTGAACGTGCAGCATACTTTCGGATGTCAAACTTTGTCCCATGATTGCCGATTAAATCTATTCCATTTGCAGTGTTATAAAGTACTCCCTCTGTCCCAAATTATTGTCATGGTTTGAACTAAAACCACAACAATAATTTTGAAACAGAGAAAGTAATTATTTATTGTTCACCGTTACTTGTCACCCATGTACAAATAAAAGTTTCCAGATTACACATGAGCTTTACACGTTATTCCCTCGAGAAGTAGAAGCAACAAAAGTTCTTTTTAAGAATACAAATAACACCTTACACTCTACTGCATCGATGACTGTGCACTATAAATTCGATGTGACTAATACATTGACATTGCCACTACCGGCAAAAACGAATATAGTCATATCACAATGTGTCAATGTTTTTTTTCGAGAGTACACCTAGGCGTACCATAGCTTCATAGAATGCAGAATTTCAGTTACAAGAAAGCTACCACTAGATGCGAACAACAGCGTAGCATGAACATCACAACCAACCAAACCAAAGACAAACAACACTGCCGAGCAAGCTACAACGCAAAGAGCCTATCCTAAAGTGACACAAAGCACCGTGTCTCGACCGACGCCAGACACGCCTGGAGACCAACAACTTCCGTAGAGATTCTCTTGTCAACGCACCGTCCATCCTTCGCGCCTGAGAGGAAGTGGCAGATGAATGGCGGGACTCGGTCCGCACCGGGAAGACGCCGTCTTGGACACACCAAAGGCGGACGTGCGTAGTGCCGCTGAGGATCAAAACAGGACCGCGGTGAACACCGGAGGAGAGCAACGAGGAGTCAGCCTTGTCTCCAAAGACCATGCTCCCAAGAGAGGAACGACTCAAGGACGCCGCCATCGTGCCGATCCATCGATCGAGGCTTTCGCCTGGAGACATCCACCAACTCCAGGAGTGCGAAGAACAAGGCAAACACGCTCGACGTCGCCTCCAAGAAGGGGAATGACATCCACAGGTGTCATCGTCGCCGGCCCGGTAGAAGCCGTGCAAGATCTCCATCCGCGCGTCGCCCATCACCCCGCCTCGAAGGAATTGATAGCATTGTCCAAGAAGCCTCACACCGTCGCCACCACAACACTTCCCGATGTAGCTGCAAAGCCGAGCATCGAGTACCGAACGCCAGGCAGGGGAACCACACCATCCACTCCCAACCTGCACGAGGAACTGCAACCAACCAGCACCTCCGGCCAGGTCCAAGACCGCCTGCAACGGCCAGGTCCAAGACAACGGGACCTGCCTCTCCACGGGACAAACCCAGGCCAGCACCACCAGGAGAGCACCGCCGCTCACCACGCCACAGAGATGACGACCACTCACTGCTCGCAAGACTCCAACTTGGCCGAGCCATCACAGTGCCATCACTGACCTGCCGTGGGAACCCGCTGTTGCCTCCAGCCGGTGTCGCCGCCACCAGAACGTGCCACATCTCCGCTGCCAGATCCCGCAGGCCGTCGCACCACCAACCCACCTGCCATGCACCGGCCCTCAGCCCTCATCTCCAGACAACACAGACGAACTGGCTTGAGCCGCCACAGCGAGGAGTACCAAACCGCCACCGGCTCGCGCACTCTGCTGTGACACGCCACCACCAGCCGTCAGCGTCGCCCCTCTCCGCCTCCATGCAGCGCGCACTTCAAAGCTCTGATGCACCGACCACCGAGGGCTCGAGCCAGCCACGCAGGAACGTCGCCCGCCCATGACACGGCTAGCAAGGAGGCCCCCACGCGCCTGGCACCTCCGCCACACCACGCATCATATCCGGGCTGGCCAACCCCGGATCCACTCGCAGACACCACCGTAGGCCCCTGCCGCGCCAGATCACAGCGCCACCGCGGGGGAACCTCCACCAGCTTGCAAGCGCCGTCGCAAAGAGCCGCCCGCTGCCATCCCTGGGGCGCGCACGACTTCGCTGGCGTCCTCTCCGGCGGCGGCGAAGCGGGAGGGAGGGGATGTGAGGTGGTCCGGCGGCGGCGGGACTAGGGTTGCCCCCCGAGTCGCCAGAGGAGGCAACGCGGGGAGGGGGGAGGCGGGATTCCGTTTTCCAATGTGTCAATGTCACAGCTACTCTGGTGTCAAAGCATATATACGGGCTTCCAAATGGAAAGTCAAAATGAGGAGACAACAATATTGTTTTCATTGTTGCCCATGCATGCAAGATGTTGTAAGGTGGTGTTTGGTTCTCTAGTCCTAGGACTTTTTCTAGTCCCTAGGACTTTTTGAAAAAGACTCTTAAGGAGGTGCTTCTAAGGACTTTTAGCAAAAAGTCCCAAAAAAGTCCCACCCTGTTTGGTTTGCTAGGGACTTTTTCTAGTCCCAACACAAAAAAGTCCATGGAACCAAACACCCCCTATACTGGTCTCAAAGCAGGAACAAGGAGTATACCCTTCCACCATGCCCCTCCCACCCCCTCCCTGGTGATCTACACCACCTCCGGTGATCTCCTCCTCTAGCCACCAAATTTTCGTTCCTTTCCATTAGATCTCTCCGGCGCTCTAAGATCTACATTCCAGTACACATCTCCCATGGGTTCTGTTGATGGATCCACCCTTGTTTTGGACTTCTCCAAGGGTCTGGTTTTTGCGGATAAGGCTTTTCAATCTACGGGCTTTTCGGTGCACCCCATGGATGACTCGGCCTTCTTTTTGCCATGGTATTTTCTTTTGGCCGGCATGGTTTTCGCTTGGATGAAAATTCAGTGGCAGCGGCACTTGAGGCGGCCATCGGAGGTTCGGCCATTGAGTTTATGGTTTTTTTATCAAGGACAAGGTTTTTGGCTTTCAAGTATCTTGCAAGGCAGTGGCTATGATCATTCTCAAGCTTCGTTCTTTCTCTTGTGATCATTTTAAATGTTTCTTTCATCTTTGGGGGAATGGTGGCCCTAATTGGGGCCGTGAGTTCAAACTTTGGAAGTTGGAATGTGATGCTGAGTGGATCATTGTTAGTCCCTCTAAACGTCGGGCTGCCCTTGGAATGTTGGCTATGCACTCCAAGCCTACAAAGTCTTCGGTAAGATCATCACACACCCCTACCAAGAAGCTTTCTTTTTCAATGTTTCAGAATTATCCTGCTTGTCGTGGTTATCGTTATCCGGCCACACAAAATTGCATTCAAACCGTTGAAGATGCGGGGTACACATTTTTTGTGCACGAGAGGGTGGTCATTCATCCACCGCCGTCGGCTGAACTCTGGTGGACATCGACCATGCCTTCCATATCTTTTGGCACGGTTAGGGATCTTCTCCCATCCGCGGATCGGACGCCGTCTATCTCAGGCGGGAATATTGGTGCTTTGAATGTGGACGTGTCATCCCATGTTGGGCCGTCCTCCGCACGTACCACGGTCCAAGTTGGGCCGGTGAATTCTCCTGGGCCTTCTACTATTCCGTCCTCTCAGCAAGCAGAAGAAGATTTTGATAACTTGGTATCGGGTATGGTAGAGGAAGTTTTAACGTGACAACAATGCTTGAGAAAGGGACATTTTGCGGCTGCGTGCACGTCCAAGCTGTGTTGTATCTCTTGTCAGCGGGTGGGGCATGGTAAAAAAGATTGTAACAGGTTTGTATGGATCCTAGGTCTGGTTTGGCAACCAAAACCCGGTAACGTTGCAACTTCTGAGGATCGATCAGCTCCTACCATGAATATCTCTCTAACACACCGTTTACCAAACTTGGACTCCTCTTGCACTTCCGCATTAACTCCCTCGCCTAGTTCCATCAGCCCCGGTCCCAAGACACCTTCGATCGTGTCGCCTGAGACCCCTCCTCCACCAGAGTCCTCGTCGTCTGCTTCGAGCCCTGGCTGTGCTTCTCCAATGGCCAACTTCCATCTTGATCCTCTACTGTATGTGCCGGCGGGCCATCACATTGTGGATGGAGGTGAAGCCCGTCTGCCTCAGACCTTTGTGACGCCACATACCCCAATTATGCGCTGCCCCATCCCTCCTCCCGATCAGATTGGTGCTGCTAGAGAGGAAGTGGTTCAGTGGCTTCAAGCTCATGGGGTTCTCGTGAGGTCTGCACAACCTTGGATTCGATCGGTTGGTCTCTTTGAGCTGCGGGATGCAGCAGTCAGATTCTCGCTTCTGCAGATGCCACCCCAGCCCCTTGGCAATGATCGTTTTGTTCGTTTCATGAAACACGATGAGGACGAATCTTTCAAAGGTGTTCAGGGTTTCCATCAGGGATTGCTCATGTTTTTGGGGATTCCGCTTGATCTCCACAACGAGGACGATATAAGGGCAGCGGTCAACACCTTTGGGAAATTTCATCATTGGATTAGTCAGGATCCATACCTTGTTCGTACTTTAGTTTTTGCTCCCTTTCTAGAGGATGTTTTGGTGCCAAGAGATGTGGTGTTCATGGATTTTGCAGCTTGGGGTGGAGCTAGGGTGTCTTAGACGTCACCTATATATATTCTTGGGGCCAATTTTGCAGAGCAGATGCCCCAGGATGAAGATTGGATGCCTATCAATGGCAATCCTCATCCTGTCCCTGGTGTGCCCTTCCCGGAGATGCCACCTTCTGTCCTGCCTCCATACCCAGCTCTGGGGTGGAACGATGTGCCGCCACCTCCGCCTGAACCTTCACATAATGAGGTGCATGAGGACAATTGGGGTAACTGGGGTGAGCCTGCTGCTGAACCTGCTGTAGAGGATCAAGAATCAATGGTGTTTAATGTCTCTGCTTAGCCAAGCTCTGATGTGCAGCAACATGTGCCCCCTGCTCCTGTCATTCTTATTGAGGAGGCTAGCAACTGGGCAATTGTGGTATATCAACATCCTGTAATTGAGGCTCAAGCTTTGGATCAACCTGTTGTTACGGTTCCCTTCGGTCCTCCTCTGCCCCCTGAGATGATTTGGAGGCACTCTTTTGAAAATTTGCTGGATGCACCAGTTGTGTTTGAGGTGCCAAAACCCTTACTGCCTAAACCTCTGTCACCGGTAATTCTGTCAAAGAGAAACTGGGACTTTACTTTTCAGCGTGATGATCTTCCTCTGTTGACATGGAAGGAGCAGGATCCTGCTCGACCTGTGGCTCGAGCTTTATTTATGGATGATGCTGAGAGCAGTGGCGGAGGACGGAGAAAAATTAAGGTGGGGCGGACCTTGCACTAATAACCGGCAACAAGCTACCCGACACCGGCCACTAGCAATGCCGCTGCGCCACTGGTGCTCACATGTCGCCTGCTCACCGACAACCAGTTTGTTAAAGTTGAATGCACGGGGAGTTGTGAGAAAATTACCGATCATGAAAATTTTAGTTTATCAGATAAGCTTCTGCATAAGCTGGCTATACTTCATCCAAAACCTGGAGCCGAGCACCGGTTCTAATATCTTCTCGTGGCCTCATCTAATGACATTGCCAAGCTGTGATACGTTATAACAAAATTACCAAGCATGAATGCAATTTTACCAAGCGACGAGACAGCCGGCGAGGTAGCAGCATGCTCGCGAAGGATGGCAGGGGACGGGACAAGACCACGAGAGTGCGGAGGCCAGGACGGCGACCGGAGCCGATTAGAGAGGCAGCCGGCGACGCTTGCGTTGGAGGATTGGAGCGCCTCGTGCGTTTGTGCAGAGGAGTTAAGTCGTGTGTTGGGTTGTGCTGGACTGAATCCAAGCCCCAGACGACCATGCCCTCCTTTTTCTTTTCTGCCGTGCTGCAGTGTAGTACTTCGAAGGCGTGTGTACACAGTGAGGCAATGTACCCGTATATAAAATCTTGCGCCAAATCAAGGTAGGGCGGGCGCCTGACCTTGCCCTACCGGGTCCTCCGCCTGTGGCTGAGAGGGCTACACATGAAGTTGTCCCTTCTCCCTCTGTGCGTGCAAAACCGAGGAGGCCTCGCAAGACTCTGGCGCCAATGCCTCTTGTTGAAACCTCTGTTCGTAGATGTACCAGAAGCTCGGCCCAGCGTGATGGGTTTAAGCCCACTTTCCATGAGCTTGTTTTGCAGCCCAAGAAGAAGAAGCCCAAGGCCAAGCCCCTTTCTGCAGAGATGCCTGACGACCCTGCACATGCAGATGTTCCTCCACCTACTCCCATAAGCCACCTGCAAGCAATTGGCAAGGAGCTAGAGATTGATGCAACACTGCTCACTGAGGATTCACTTATGGTGGACCTTGCTGCTGCTACAAATGATACCACCAGTGATTAGTGTGCTTTTCCTAAGTTGGGTTTTGCAAGCCCATAAATTTGCTCTCTGCGTTTGGACTTTATTTCCTGATCCTTGGCAATGTAATAATGTGGGTTCAGACTTATCTGTGCCTTTTGGGCATATGACATTGCATGTCATGTGGTTGTGAACTTGTTTAAGATCTTTATTTATGAGTACTCAATGTAGAAACTGGAATGTGCTGTGCGGGAATGTCAGGGGTTTAAATTCTGAGATTAGGCAAAGAGCTGCTAGACAAAAGATTGATGAAAGTCACTGTGCTATTGCTTGCCTACAAGAAACTAAATGTGCACCATTTGATTCCAGAACAATTAAAAGTTTCTGTCCTAAGAGATTTGACCGTTTTGCTTTCTCTCCTTCTTTGGGGGCCTCTGGCGGAATATTGGTTGTTTGGAATTCATCTGTTTTTAATGGGACTTTATTGGAAGTCCAGCAATTTGCAGTGGTGATTGAGTTTGTTTCTAGGCAAAACAATGAGAGTTGGACCCTTGTGGCTGTTTATGGTCCTTGTCAGAGGGAAGCTAGGGATAATTTTGTAACCTAGTTGTATCACCTGAATATTCCTGTGGATGAAAATTGGTTGCTATAAGGGGATTTAATTTTCTTGAGATCATTGGATAACAGAAATCTACCTGGTGGTGATTTGAATGACATGTTCATCTTTAGTGAAATAATTGGGCACTTAGGTCTCTTGGAGCTGCCCATTAAAGGTAGATCCTACACTTGGTCAAATATGCAGGATATCCCTCTTCTTGAACAGCTAGACTGGTTCTTCACTTCTGTTGATTGGATATCTGACTGTCCCATGACTGAGGTGCTAACTCTTGCTAAAACTGCTTCTGACCATGTGTCTTGTGTGGTTACAATTAAAACTTCTATTCCCAAGTCTAACCTTTTTGGGTTTGAGAATTATTGGCTTGAGCTGGAGGGATTTATGGATTGTGTTGATTCTTCATGGCAAAAACAATCCAAAAGGGGGCATGTTACTGCTAGGATAGCTGACAAATTTAAATCCTTGAGAATGTGTCAAAAGAGATGGCAGAAGAACATTTCCAAACTGAAAACCCTTGTCTGTAAATGCAACAATGTTGTTCTGCTTTTGGATGAGCTTGAGGAATATAGGCCACTCTATAGACATGAATCCAATTTCAGAAAAGTGGTTAAAGCCCATGTGGAGAAGTTGCTCCACCTTCAATATCTTTATTGGAAGAAAAGATGTACTATCAGATACATAAAGGTGGGTGGTGAGAATACCAAGTTTTTTCATGCTATGGCTACTGAGAGACACAGAAGAAATTCTATTGCCAGCTTAAAATTGCCTGATGGTACTGTTGTGACTGATCATTCACAAATGGAGGGAATTATCTGGAATTGTTTTAAAAACAGAATGGGTTCTTCCAGGGGAATTGTCATGGGTTGTTTTGACCTCTCCTCCCTCATTGCTCCAGTAGAAGGTTTAGATATTCTAACTAAGCCTTTTGAGAAAGAGGAAATGGACAATGTTGTCAAGCATATGCCAGTGGATAAAGCCCCAGGTCCAGATGGATTTAATGGTCTCTTCTTCAAAAAGTGCTGGCATATAATTTCTAGGGATTTTTATGAACTGGCTCAGGCCTTCTTTGATGGCACTGCTCATCTAGAAAATATTAATGACTCATATATCACTCTGGTGCCTAAAAAGCTTTCACCTGAAGAGGTGGGTGATTTTAGACCTATCTCTTTAACTGGAATGGGTCTCAAATTCCTATCTAAGATGGCAGCCAATAGGTTTCAGGAGGTGATTATGCAGTGTGTTCACAAGAATCAGTATGGGTTCATAAAAAGCAGAACAATTCAGGATTGCATTGGGTGGACTTTTGAGTATTTACACCAGTGTCATCAGTTTAAGAGACCAATTGCAACTCTGAAATTGGATTTTCAGAAGGCCTTTGATTCCCTTGAGCATGAGGCAATAGTGCAAATTTTGAGATATAAGGGATTTAATGAGAAATGGATTCTTTGGATGAAGCATCTTTTGTCCACAGGTACCTCATCTGTGCTGCTTAATGGTGTTCCAGGTAGGAAGTTCATCTGTAAAAAGGGTGTCAGATAGGGTGATCCAGTCTCCCCCCTGCTTTCTTTCCTAGCTGCTGATCTTCTACAAACTGTAATCAATGATATGTTTAGAAGAGGCATACTTCACCTACCCATCCCTTGTCCTGACCAAGATTACCCTGTGATTCAGTATGCTGATGATGAAGGAAATATGCCCTAGAGGCAATAATAAAGTTATTATTTATTTCCTCATATCATGATAAATGTTTATTATTCATGCTAGAATTGTATTAACCGGAAACATAATACATGTGTGAATACATAGACAAACATAACGTCACTAGTATGCCTCTACTTGACTAGATCGTTGAATCAAAGATGGTTATGTTTCCTAGCCATAGACATGTGTTGTCATTTGATTAACGGGGTCACATCATTAGGAGAATGATGTGATTGACATGACCCATTTCGTTAGCCTAGCACTTGATCGTTTAGTATGTTGCTATTGCTTTCTTCATGACTTATACATGTTCCTATGACTATGAGATTATGCAACTCACGTTTACCGGAAGAACACTTTGTGTGCTACCAAACGTCACAACATAACTGGGTGATTATAAAGGTGCTCTACAGGTGTCTCCGAAGGTACATGTTGGGTTGGCGTATTTCGAGGTTAGGATTTGTCACTCCGATTGTCGGAGAGGTATCTCTGGGCCCTCTCGGTAATATACATCACTTAAGCCTTGCAAGCATTGCAACTAATGAGTTAGTTGCGGGATGATGAATTACGGAACGAGTAAAGAGACTTGCCGGTAACGAGATTGAACTAGGTATTGAGATACCGACGATCGAATCTCGGGCAAGTAACATACCGATGACAAAGGGAACAACGTATGTTGTTATGCGGTTTGACCGATAAAGATCTTCATAGAATATGTGGGAGCCAATATGAGCATCCAGGTTCCGCTATTGGTTATTGACCGGAGACGTGTCTCGGTCATGTCTACATTGTTCTCGAACCCGTAGGGTCCGCACGCTTAAGGTTTTGATGATAGTTATATTATGGGTTTATGAGTTTTGATGTACCGAAGGAGTTCGGAGTCCCAAATGAGATCGGGGACATGACGAGGAGTCTCGAAGTGGTCGAGACGTAAAGATCGATATATTGGATGACTATATTCGGACTTAGGAAAGGTTCCAAGTGACTCGGGTATTTTCGAGGGTACCGGAGAGTTACGGGAATACGAGGAAGAAGCAATGGGCCTCATGGGCCAAGTGGTGGAAGAGAGGAGGCAGGGCGCGCGACCCCCCTAACCCAAACCGAATTGGACTAGGGGGGCGGCTCCCCTTTCCTCCTTTTCCTCCCTCTCCTTCCTTCTCCTTCTCCTTCCCTTCCTTCCCCTCTCCTAGTTGGACTAGGAAAGGAGGGAGTCCTACTCCCGGTGGGAGTTGGACTCCTCCCTGGCGCACCCTCCCTTGGCCGGCCGCCCCCTCCCCCTTGCTCCTTTATATACGGGGGCAGGGAGACACCCCATGACACACAAGTTGATCTTTGTGATCGTTCCTTAGCCGTGTGCGGTGTCCTCCTCCATGATATTCCACCTCGGTCATATCGTTGCGGTGCTTGGGCGAAGCCCTGCGTCGGTAGAACATCATCATCGTCACCACGCCGTCGTGCTGAGGAACTCATCCCCGAAACCCTGTTGGATCGGAGTACGGGGATCGTTATCGAGCTGAACGTGTGCTGAACTCGGAGGTGCCGTACGTTCGGTACTTGGATCGGTCAGATCGTGAAGACGTACGACTACATCAACCGCGTTGTCATAACGCTTCCGCTTACGGTCTACGAGGGTACGTGGACAACACTCTCCCCTCTCGTTGCTATGCATCACCATGATCTTGCGTGTGCGTAGGAAATTTTTTGAAATTACTACGCTCCCCAACAGTGGCATCCGAGCCAGGTTTTATGTGTTGATGTTATATGCACGAGTAGAACAAAAGTGAGTTGTGGGCAATACAAGTCATACTGCTTACCAGCATGTCATACTTTGGTTCAGTGGTATTGTTGGATGAAGCGGCCCGAACCGACATTACGCGTATGCTTACGCGAGACTGGTTTTACCGCCGTGCTTTGCACACAGGTGACTAGCGGGTGTCTGTTTCTCCAACTTTAGTTGAACCGAGTGTAGCTACGCCCGGTCCTTGCGAAGGTTAAAACAACACTAACTTGACAAACTATCGTTGTCGTTTTGATGCGTAGGTAAGAACGGTTCTTGCTCAGCCCGTAGCAGCCACGTAAAATTTGCAACAACAAAGTAGAGGACGTCTAACTTGTTTTTGCAGGGCATGTTGTGATGTGATATGGTCAAGACATGATGCTATATTTTATTGTATGAGATGATCATGTTTTGTAACCGAAGTTATCGGCAACTGGCAGGAGCCATATGGTTGTCGCTTTATTGTATGAAATGCAAACGCCCTGTAATTGCTTTATCACTAAGCGGTAGCGATAGTCATAGAAGCAATAGATGGCGTAACGACAACGATGCTACGATGGAGATCAAGGTGTCGCACCGGTGACGATGGTGATCACGACGGTGCTTCGGAGATGGAGATCACAAGCACAAGATGATGATGGCCATATCATATCACTTATATTGATTGCATGTGATGTTTATCCTTTATGCATCTTATCTTGCTTTGATTGACAGTAGCATTTTAAGATGATCTCTCACTAAAAATTATCAAGAAGTGTTCTCCCTGAGTATGCACCATTGCGGAAGTTCTTCGTGCTGAGACACCACGTGATGATCGGGTGTGATAGGCTCTACGTTCAAATACAACGGGTGCAAAACAGTTGCACACGCGGAATACTCAGGTTAAACTTGACGAGCCTAGCATATAACAGATATGGCCTCGGAACACGGAGACCGAAAGGTCGAACGTGAATCATATAGTAGATATGATCAACATGGTGATGTTCACCATTGAAACTACTCCATCTCACGTGATGATCGGACATGGTTTAGTTGATTTGGATCACGTGATCACTTAGATGACTAGAGAGATGTCTGTCTAAGTGGGAGTTCTTAAGTAATATGATTAATTGAACTTAAATTTATCATGAACTTAGTCCTGGTAGTATTTTGCAAATTATGTTGTAGATCAATAGCTCGCGCTGATGCTTTCATATGTTTATTTTTAAATGTTCCTAGAGAAAACTGTGTTGAAAGATGTTAGTAGCAATGATGCGGATTGGATCCGTGATCTGAGGTTTTTCCTCATTGCTGCACAGAAGAATTATGTCCTTAATGCACCGCTAGGTGACAAACCTATTGCAGGAGCAGATGCAGACGTTATGAACGTTTGGCTAGCTCAATATGATGACTACTTGATAGTTTAGTGCACCATGCTTAACGGCTTAGAATCGGGACTTCAAAAATGTTTTGAACGTCATGGACCATATGAGATGTTCCAGGAATTGAAGTTAATATTTCAAGAAAATACCCGAGTTGAGAGATATGAAGTCTCCAACAAGTTCTATAGCTAAAAGATGGAGGAGAATCGCTCAACTAGTGAGCATGTGCACAGATTGTCTGGGTACTTTGATCGCTTGAATCAAGTGGGAGTTAATCTTCCAGATAAGATAGTGATTGACAGAATTCTCTAGTCACCATCACTAAGTTACCAGAACTTCGTGATAAACTATAGTATGCAAGGGATGACGAAAACGATTCCCGAGCTCTTCGTGATGTTGAAATCGACGAAGGTAGAAATCAAGAAAGAGCATCAAGTGTTGATGATTGACAAGACCACTAGTTTCAAGAAAAGGGCAAAGGAAAAGAAAGGGAAACTTCAAGTAGAATGGCAAACAAGTTGTCACTTCCATGAAGAAGACCAAAGCTGGACCAAAGCCTGAAACTGAGTGCTTACACTGCAAAGGAAATGGTTACTGGAAGCGGAAATGCCCTGAATATTTGGTGGATAAGAAGGATGGAAAATTGAACAAGGGTATATTTGATATAAAGATTATTGATGTGTGCCTTACTAGTGTTTATAGTAGCCCCTGAGTATTTGATACTTGTTCAGTTGCTAAGATTAGTAACTCGAAACAGGAATTACAGAATAAACAGAGACTAGTTGAAGGGGAAGTGACGATGAGTGTTGGAAGTAGTTCCAAGATTGATATGATCATCATCGCACACTCCCTATACTTTTGGGATTAGTGTTAAACCTAAATAAATGTTATTTGGCGTTTGCGTTGAGCATGAATATGATTTGGTCATGTTTATTGCAATACGGTTATTCATTTAAAATCAGAGAATAATTGTTGTTCTGTTTACATGAATAAAACCTTCAATGGTCATACACCCAATGAAAATAGTTTGTTGGATCTCGATCATAGTGATACACATATTCATAATATTGATGCCAAAAGATGCAAAGTTAATAATGATAGTGCAACTTATTTGTGGCACTGCCGTTTGGGTCATATCGGTGTAAAGCGCATGAAGAAACTCCATAAAGATGGATTTTCGGAATCACATGGTTATGAATCATTTGATGCTTGCGAACCGTGCCTTTTGGGCAAGATGACTAAAACTCCGTTCTTTGGAACAATGGAACGAGCTACTGACTTGTTGGAAATAATACATACTGATGTATACAGACCAATGAGTATGAAGGCTCGTGGCAAGTATCGTTATTTTCTAACCTTCACAGATAATTTGAGCAAATATGCGTATATCTACTTGATGAAACATAAGTCTGAAATAGTTGAAAAGTTCAAAGAATTTCAAAGTAAAGTGGAGAATCATCGTAACAAGAAAATAAAGTTTTTACGATCTGATCGTGGAGGAGAATATTTGAGTTATGAGTTTGGCCTTCATATAAAACAATGTGGAATAGTTTCACAGCTCACGCCACCTGGAACACCACAATGTAATGGTGTGTCCGAACGTCGTAATCGTACTTTACTAGATATGGTGCAATCTATGATGTCTCTTATCAGTTTACCACTATCGTTTTGGGGTTATGCATTAGAGACAGGTGCATTCACGTTTAATAGGGCACCATCTAAATCCATTGAGACGACACCGTATGAACTATGGTTTAGCAGTAAACCTAAGTTGTCGTTTCTTAAAGTTTGGAGCTGTGATGCTTATGTGAAAAAGTTTCATCCTGATAAGCTCAAACCCAAATCGGAGAAGTGTGTCTTCATAGAATACCCAAAGGAAACTGTTGGGTACACCTTCTATCATAGATCCAAAGGCAAGTTATTCGTTGCTAAAAATGGATCCTTTCTAGAGAAGGAGTTTCTCTCGAAAGAAGTGAGTGGGAGGAAATTAGAACTTGATGAGGTAATTGTACCTTCTCCCTTATTGGAAAGTAGTTCATCACAGAAATCTGTTTCTATGACACCTACACCAATTAGTGAGGAAGCTATTGATATTGATCATAAAACTTCAGATCAAGTTACTACCAAACCTCGTAGGTCAACCAGAGTGAGATCCGCACCAGAGTGGTACGGTAATTCTATTCTGGAAGTCATGTTACTAGACAATGATAAACCTACAAACTATGAGGAAGCGACGATGAGCCCAGATTCCGCGAAATGGCTTGAGGCCATGAAATCTGAGATGGGATCCATGTATGAGAACAAAGTGTGGACTTTGGTGGAGTTGCCCGATGATCGGCAAGCCATATTGTATAAATGGATCTTCAAGAGGAAGACAGTCGCTGATAGTAGTGTTACTATCTACAAAGCTCGAGTTGTCGCAAAAAGGTTTTCGACAAGTTTAAGGTGTTGACTACAATGAGATTTTCACAACTGTAGTGATGCTTAAGTCTGTCCGAATCATGTTAGCAATTGCCACATTTTATGAAATCTGGCAAATGGATGTCAAAACTGCATTCCTTAATAGTTTTCTTAAAGAAGAGTTGTATATGATGCAACCAGAAGGTTTTGTCAATCCTAAAGGTGCTAACAAAATGTGCAAGCTCCAGCAATCCATCTATGGACTGGTGCAAGCATCTCGGAGTTGGAATATACGCTTTGATAAGTTGATCAAAGCATATAATTTTATACAGACTTGCGGTGAAGCCTGTATTTACAAGAAAGTGAGTGGGAGCACTACAACATTTCTGATAAGTATATGTGAATGACATATTGTTGATCGGAAATAATGTAAAATTATTCTGCAAAGCATAAAGGAGTGTCTGAAAGGAGTTTTTTTCAAAGAAAGACCTCGGTAAAGCTACTTACATATTGAGCATCAAGATCTATTAAGGTAGATCAAGACGCTTGGTAAGATTTTCAATGAGCACATACCTTAACAAGATTTTGAAGTAGTTCAAAATGGAACAGTCAAAGAAAGAGTTCTTGCCTGTGTTGCAAAGGTATGAAATTGAGTAAGACTCAAATCCCGACCACGGCAGAAAATAGAATAGAGAATGAAAGTCATTCCCTATGCCTCAGTCATAGGTTCTATAAAGTATGCTATGCTATGTGCTAGACCTATTGTATACCTTGCAATGAATTGGGCAAGGGAGTACAATAGTGATCTAGGAGTAGATCACTGGACATTGGTCAAGAATATCCTTAGTGAGGACTAAGGAAATATTTCTCGATTATGGAGGTGGTAAAAGAGCCCGTCGTAAAGAGTTACATTGGTGCAATCTTTTACACCGATCCAGATGACTCTAAGTCTCAATCTGGATACATATTGAAAGTGGGAGCAATTAGCTAGAGTAGCTCCGTGCAGAGCATTGTAGACATAGAATATTTGCAAAATACATACGGCTCTGAATATGACAGACCCGTTGACTAAGCTTCTCTCATGAGCAAAACATGATCACACCTTAGTACTCTTTGGTGTTAATCACATAGCGATGTGAACTAGATTATTGACTCTAGTAAACCCTTTGGGTGTTAGTCACATGACGATGTGAACTATGGGTGTTAATCATATACAGATATGAATATTGGTGTTAAATCACATGGCGATGTGAACTAGATTATTGACTCTAGTGCAAGTGGGAGACTGAAGGAAATATGCCCTAGAGGCAATAATAAAGTTATTATTTATTTCCTCATAACATGATAAATGTTGATTATTCATGCTAGAATTGTATTAACCGGAAACATAATACATGTGTGAATACATAGACAAACATAACGTCACTAGTATGCCTCTACTTGACTAGCTCGTTGAATCAAAGATGGTTTTGTTTCCTAGCCATAGACATGTGTTGTCATTTGATTAACGGGATCACATCATTAGGAGAATGATGTGATTGACATGACCCATTCCGTTAGCCTAGCACTTGATCGTTTAATATGTTGGTATTCCTTTCTTCATGACTTATACATGTTCCTATGACTATGAGATTATGCAACTCCCGTTTATCGGAAGAACACTTTGTGTTCTACCAAATGTCACAACGTAACTGGGTGATTATAAAGGTGCTCTACAAGTGTCTCCGAAGGTACATGTTGGGTTGGCGTATTTCGAGATTAGGATTTGTCACTCCGATTGTCGGAGAGGTATCTCTGGGCCCTCTCGGTAATACACATCACTTAAGCCTTGCAAGCATTGCAACTAATGAGTTAGTTGCGGGATGATGAATTACGGAACGAGTAAAGAGACTTGCCGGTAACGAGATTGAACTAGGTATTGAGATACCGACGATCGAATCTCGGGCAAGTAACATACCGATGACAAAGGGAACAATGTATGTTGTTATACGGTTTGACCGATAAAGATCTTCGTAGAATATGTGGGAGCCAATATGAGCATCCAGGTTCCGCTATTGGTTATTGACCGGAGACGTGTCTCAGTCATGTCTACATTGTTCTCGAACCCGTAGGGTCCGCACGCTTAAGGTTTTGATGACAATTATATTATGAGTTTATGAGTTTTAATGTACCGAAGGAGTTCGGAGTCCCAGATGAGATCGGGAACATGACGAGGAGTCTAGAAATGGTCGAGACATAAAGATCAATATATTGGACGACTATATTCGGACTTTGGAAAGGTTCCAAGTGATTCGAGTATTTTCGGGGGTACCGGGGAGTTACAGGAATACGAGGAAGAAGCAATGGGCCTCATGGGCCAAGTGGTGGAAGAGAGGAGGCAGGGCGCGCGGCCCCCCTAGCCCAAACCGAATTGGACTAGGGGCCGGCTCCCCTTTCCTCCTTTTCCTCCCTCTCCTTCCTTCTCCTTCTCCTTCCCTTCCTTCCCCTCTCCTAGTTGGACTAGGAAAGGAGGGAGTCCTACTCCCGGTGGGAGTTGGACTCCTCCCTGGCGCGCCCTCCCTTGGCCGGCTGCCCCCTCCCCCTTGCTCCTTTATATACGGGGGCAGGGGGGCACCCCATGACACACAAGTTGATCTTCGTGATCGTTCCTTAGCCGTGTGCGGTGCCCCCCTCCACCATATTCCACCTCGGTCATATTGTTGCGGTGCTTGGGTGAAGCCCTGCATCGGTAGAACATCATCATCGTCAGCACGCCGTAGTGCTGACGGAACTCATCCCCGAAACCCTGCTGGATCGGAGTCCGTGGATCGTCATCGAGCTGAACGTGTGCTGAACTCTGAGGTGCCGTACGTTCGGAACTTGGATCGGTCGGATCGTGAAGACGTACGACTACATCAACCGCTTTGTCATAACACTTCCGCTTACGGTCTACGAGGGTACATGGACAACACTCTCCCCTCTCGTTGCTATGCATCACCATGATCTTGCGTGTGCGTAGGAATTTTTTTGAAATTACTACGTTCCCCAACAGATGATACACTGATTATTTTGCCTGCTGACAAGGATCAACTTGTAGCTCTGAAAGACATGCTTAAGGTCTTCTTTGTGTCCACTGGTCTTCATGTGAACTACCACAAATCCTTTATTATACCCATCAATGTGGACTCTGTTGTCATGACAGAATTAGCTGCTGCATTTGGGTGTCAGATTGGGGAAATGCCTTTCACCTACCTTGGGTTACCTGTGGGAACTTCTAGGCCAAAAATGGTTGATTTTATGCCATTGGTGGACTGCATGGAGAGAAGAATGACAGCTAGCTCCTCTTGTTTAAATCAGGGAGAAAGACTGCAGTTTTTGAACTCTGCCTTGTCTTCTATGCCCATCTTTTTCCTCTGCAGTTTGGCTGTTCCTGCTAGAATTTTGAAGCAATTGGAGAGAATTCAGAGGCAATTCCTCTGGAGGAAGAATAGGGGTGAGCTTGCTCCTTCACTTGCTACTTGGGACCTTATTTGCAGGCCAAAAACAAGGGGGGTCTTGGTATTCTTAACCTTGGTGTTCAGAATGTAGCACTTTTGCTTAAGCATGCAAATAACTTTCTCAATAAAAAGTATCTCCCCTGGGTATCTTTAATTCGGGTTTCTTACTATCATGGCAGAGTGCCTCAAGGAACTTCTGATTGTGGCTCTTTCTGGTGGAAAGATATTTGCAAGATCATGCAAAACTTTAGAGAGTGTGATTGAGTTCAGATAAATGAAGGGGACACTGCCCTCATGTGGTCAGACAACTGGCAGCTTGATCAACAGGTATCTAGCCTTCAATACAGATTCCCCAGGATCTTTTCCTATGTTAAGGACCCCTGGATCACTGTTAAAGAGTTCTTTGACTCACAAGATGTGTTCCAGCATTTCCATCTTCCTTTGTCTAGCCAGGCTTTTGATGACCTGACCACCCTCCAGTCTCTGATGGACGACCACAATAGAGCACCTGGATCCAAGGATATATGGTTTTGGCATGGCACTGCCAATGGATACAAGCCAAAGATGTTCTACTCCCATACTTTTGCATCAGAGTCTTTTATCCCTTTGACAACTTGGATCTGGAAGTCCTCCTGTACAATGAAAATCAAAGTTTTTGCCTGGATGCTTATTATGGACAGATTGAACACTAAGGACATGGTGGAAAGGAGGCACTGGCATATGGAGGATGGAGTCAATTGTGTTTTTTGTCCTTTGCAGGCTAGGGAAACAAGGGATCATCTGTTCTTTAATTGCAACTTCAGTGTCAGAGTTTGGAACTATCTGCAAGTGGATTGGTCATCTGGTAACTCCATGGCTGATTTGGTTATTAATGCTAGAAGGAGCTTTGGGAAACCATTCTTCATAGAAGTGGTATTTATTGCTTGCTGGAATATATGGATTATCAGGAATGCTAAAGTGTTCAGGCATGAGAGAGCTAGGTTTAATAAATGGAGAAGTGCATTCATTCATGATATTAGCTTGATGCAATATAGAGTGAAAGCAGCCTACAAGGATAAACTCCTCAGATGGGTCTCATTTCTGCCTCCTTGAGGCCCCTGTTTTGTATTCCTCTGTTCTTTGTTCTCACTCTTTAGTTTAGTTTGATTATCTCTTGTAATCTCCCCTATGTACTTGTATTCTTTTTTTAATAAAGTTTTGATATGCCGTGGGGGTTTTCCCTACAGTTCCCAGTAAAAAAAACCAAACACCCCCTAAGTGCCCAGGAAGTTCAGGCATATAGTAATAATTAGGGAAATCTATAAAACAACATTCCTAATTCAGTTGACTAAAAAGAATCCTTATCTCCAACAACGTGGGGGCCGTCTGATCTAGACGTTAAGATTTGTAGAAAGCAGGAAATGACTAGTTTTTTAAGTTTGGTATCCACACTTTGTCGAATTGTATTAGTATTAGCGATACAAACACTTTCTGGAGCCACACTAGGCGGCCTACTTCATCTAGGAGAGAACTAAGCGCAAGTCTGTACGCTTCTTTGCTCAAACCTCTTTTCTCATGGCATAACAAAGCTTCTTCAAAATCTGCACACGTTGCCATTATGTCATGTGTGATCTGGACATACTTCGTGATAGTCGTCATGTAGAGTATTAGTCAATGCAAGGCTGTCAAAAGTAACTCTAACTCTTCGGACGAGAAGATCATTTACGAGGGACAAAAGTTCTTGGCCAGCAACTGCTTCTTGTAGTTCAGGATCCTGATAGCCCTCAAACACAATGCTAGAAGCTCCCAAACCAATCACACCTTGCCATCAGCAGCGACATCACCCTTTGTATCATTTTTTTCCTGCTGTGGCTCAGCATTGATTTTGGTCCACCCCACCAGCCGAGGGATCCAAAGCAGAGCGCTCGTTTGGTGAGGCTTATGAGGAGTTGTTGTCTGCTTCAAAGCCATTACGTTGAGGTCATCCATGGACCTTTTGACAAAGCAACTCGTAGATAGCGGGCTTTGAAAGGTTTGTGGACAACTTTTGTTCTTGCGTGCCATATAACCCACAACATACCCAGTGTTTCTACTAGCTCTTGGTGTGGCAGCTTCTTTATAAGAACACATATCCAATTTTTCGCTTTGTTCTCTCAGCCACCTCCACTGAGGCACGTGACCATACACTTGACATCGAAAGGTTGATAAAGGAGTGTCTCTACGAGTCCTCCTTGCCACATCCGAATAATGGCAGTCGTCGACCAAGTGTCTCTCAAACCGAACATCACCAGTGGGAATCGAATGCCATGCGAGCCTCCAAAGAAGACCCTGATCTTCGAAGGGACCGACACCCGCCAGCCAAGCTTCTTGGGCCTCTCTTGTGTAATATCAACATTTTTTTATGCAGCGCAAATAGTGAATATGCTCTTCTGGCTGTAATTCCATGTCCAGAACTAGAACCGTGTCTCAAGAGAGTAGAATGTTTTGTATGATCTCAATGTCCACGGGAAGAAAAAACTGGCGTAGCTCACAACATCCCATATTGTTGTTGTGGGGTTTATGAATTCACTCACTCTAGGTGGAGGGTTTATGCCTACGCATGTCACTTGTCGCAAGGAGCCTCACATGAAAGCCAATCATCAAGCCATGTATTTTTCTCCTCCCCCGTGCTAATTCTCTTGTTCATGCATTGCTGCAAAGTGTCTCGGGCATCAAGAATAGACTGTCAAATTTGTGACGGGTGGGATCTCGGGTTTGTAAAAAAAAATCATTTCTAGGTAACATCTTGCTTTCCAAATCCTTGCATTGAGGCTCTCATGTGACTGCATAGTACGTTACGTTATGCTTGGCGAGCTAGCGTGCCTAACTGAAACAACTCAATGTCTCTAGCACCCAAGCCACCCATATAACACGGCTTCGTCATATCTGATTACGCAACCCAACATGTTTTGCGTTATTCATCATTACTGTCCCAACAAAATTTATGGAGCATTGAGTGATGTGTTTACAAAAATCCTATTGGTGATCTGAAGCATGACATAAAACAAGTAGGAATTGCCTGTTCGTTTTTTTTTTGCACGACTCACTAGTCTTCGCTCGCTCAGCTCGGCTCGGTCATCTCTCCTGCTGACTTAGGAAAAACCGCTAGTGTTTTTTTAAGGGTCAAATACCTAACGAAAAATTATGATATTCTTTTCATTAAGGTACGAGGGCTTCTTATTCCACATTGTCGTATTATTAAGTATTCTTCTTTAGATTTTTCTCTATCTAGAAGTAGAAGGTCAACTTAAAAATGTTCACAAATGTTAAAAAATGTTCGTAATTTTTTATGAATATTGAATTTTAAATTTATTAATAATTTCAAAAAGCTCATGAATTGAAAAAAAGAATATATTTAAAATTTTCGAAAATTTTAAAAAGTATTCAGAAAATTTCATAAATCTTCACACAAAAATCGAGAGAGAAATGCCAAAAAGAAAACAATAATGAGTGAGAACCGGCAATGAACACACAGAAAAAAAAAGAAATACCAGTCCGGAAACTTCCCATGTGGGCCGGCGCATCCAAACGAACAAGCTTTAGGATGCTTCTTTCGCGAGGACTATTTATCGCCTTAAGCAATCCCGATAGCTTCTCTCGCTGAAGCGTTCGACTAATTAGGCCGGCCCACTATCACTCAGGGAAATAGAAAAAGTAGAAGAAAATGAGGGCAATGGGGATTCAAACGTGAGACGTTTCGTTCGTGCATTGAGCTACTAGCCACTACTTGAAGTAAAATACCGGAGGGTTGTTCTTATTTCTCTGTTTTTTCTTTTCTTTATTTTTTGTTTGGTTATCATTTTTTTCTCAGGCTTCCTTTTTTCGTTAACATAATTTGTTTTCTCTTCGTTTATTTTGTTTTTTTCATTCTACATTCCTTCTTTTCTTTTTTTCTCCATTTTTTGCTTGGTTTCATTTTTTTACCATTTTTTGGTTTTCCATTTTCTTCTCTATTTTTTCTTTTTCTTTTTTATTCTTATGTTTGTTTTTGTTTTCATTCTACATTTATGTATATCTCAAATATATTTTTTTAACAAGTGATAAAAATTTTCTGTATAAACGTTCAACATTGTCTGGACGCAGATTCAACAATGTTCAAATACTTCTTCAATATTATAATAGTTATTCAACATTTATCCAAATACTTGTTAAACATTTTTAATGCTTATTCAACATTTTTCATATACCCGTTCAACATTTTTCATATACCCGTTCAACATTTTTAATATCTATTTAACATTTTTCAAGTACTTTTTCAAGAATTTTAATATTTATTCAACATTTTCAAATACTTGTTCAATATTTTTCAAATTCTTGTTCAACATTTTTCCATTACTTGTTCAACATTTGTCATATACTTTCTCAACATTTTTCATATACTTGTTCAATATTTTTTAATAACTGTTCAACATTTTTCAAATATTTTTTCAACATTTTTAATACTTATTCAACATTTTTCCAGTACATTTTCCACATTTTTAATACTTATTCAACATTTTCTAAATGTGTTTTTTAAGAGTTTTTTATAACTGTGTGTGTGTGTGTGTGTGAGTGAGTGTGTGTGTGTGTGGAATATTTATAAAGTATAAATAAAAGTACAAGAATGAATTAAAAAAAGAGAACATTTGTGGCTCCCGCGCTGCTGGGTCGGCCCGTCTGGGGCTCCCTCCGACGCGAGCGCAGCGCCCTGCTGGCTGAAGGCGAGAAATAGCAGCGCCCTGCTTCTCTGTCTTGCTTTGCTTATAGCGAGACAGGTTCGCCTCGCCTTAGGAAGCACGCTAAATGGGTCCGCCCAGTTGCGTTAGTTCATCAGTTTTGTTCGTTTTCTCTTCATTTTTATTTCTTTTACTTTTGTTTATATTTTGAAACATTTTAAACACATATATTACATTAAATATTTTAGTTAATTTACTTAAATTTTCTAAAATGTACATTGCGAATATGAAAATTGTTAACGCAGTGAAAAAAGTTTGTTGTCGTAACATGACAAAAATGCTGATATCATTCAAAAAAAAAGTTTGTGACATTTAAACAACGCTCATGCATTTGCAAAAACATATACGCAAATAAATTTAAAAATGTATGTGTAACTGAAAAAAAAGTTTGGTTACATTCAAAAAAAAACAATGTATGTTACATTTTAAAAGTTGTTCTTGAGTTTCAAAAATATGTTTTGTGACATTCAAATACAATGTATCAACATGTATTTGAAACTTTGTACAATGTACAAAATGTTCACATAGATAAACAAAATGTTTTGTGACATTCAAACACAATGTACCAACATGTATTTGAAAAATGTTGAACACATATTCAAAAAATGTTTAAATTATGTATTAAAATATGTTAAACATGTATAAAAATTATTTTAGATGTATACAAAAAAATTATAATGTATATGGAAAAATGTTCATCAAACCATATATTTGAAAATGTGTTAGTCATGTATTTAGAAAATGTAAAGCGTGTATAAAGTATGTTCTAGGCTTGGAAAAAAAATGTCGACATATTTTGGAAATTTTGAAAAATAGAAAACCCGGAATAAAACCAGTGAAACCTGATGAAAGAAAGAAAGAATAATGAAGGAATAAAAAAAAGAAAAACAAAGAGAAATGTAACAAAACCATGGAGGAAAGAAACTGTTACAACAGCTATAATACTGGGCCTATCCAATAGCACCGCTCCTAAGGTGAGCCGAAGCCATTCAAGCCAATTTTCTATGGTTTTAATTTTTCATTTTCTCTTTTTTTTCATTTTCTTTTCATGTTTTTGGTTTAGTTTGGTTTTCGGTTTTTTTCACCATTTTTTGTTTGGTTTCTATTTTCTTCTCCATTTTTTGTTTTCTTTTTGTTTTCTCTTATGTTTTTTTGTTTTCACTCTACATTTTCGTATATGTCAAAAACATTTTTTAATAAGTGATTAACATGTTTTGTACTCCCTCCGTCCGGAAATACTTGTCCTCGAAATGGTTGTATCTAGACTTATTTTAGTTATAGATACATCCATTTTCTTCATTTCTAGGACAAGTATTTCCGGACAGAGGGAGTACACAAGTTCAACATTGTCCGAACGCTTATTCAACATTTTTTGAATACTTGTTCAACATTTTAATATTTATTCAACATTGTCAGATACTTGTTCAACATTTTTCAAATACTCATTCATCATTTTTTAATATATTTTTCAAAAAATTGAAATACTTTTTATCATTTTTAACTTATTCAATATTTTTCAAATACTTGTTCAATGTTTTTTAATACTCAACATTTTTCACATACTTGTTCAACATTTTTTAATACTTACTCAACATTTTTTAAATACTTGTTCATCATTAAGCCGTAGTAGATTTGGTGTACAGTATGTTGATCTCGGAGGCCTCATCCACCAGGACCGCTAGAATGCAGAGGCCCCCAATTATGGAAGTGAGGACGAGTGGTAGGCTCCCCGACCTTTGGAAAAGGACTGGGTGGTCGGCTTGACCAAAGGATATGGTCTATTCTGACCACTCGAGGTACATGGAGCTCCTCCATGCCCTTGTGTGGTGGTGTTGGCATACGACCTTGTGAGGCCGTCGTGCTTCGGAGATCATATTTACCCTCCATATGTCCTTTGGAAAGGCTCTTTGGTTCCGTCCCTGGGCCTGCTGCTCAGGGCTTGCCACTGGCGCTGGTGGGGCTCCGTTGTTTCCGCCCTCATTGTTTGCGGTGACTGGGTTGCCCTTTTCGCGAAGGAGTTGCTTGTTGAGCCTGCAGTCTCGGGTTGAATGTTGAGCCTCATGATTTTCATAACTGTGATATACACGTGGCCCATTCATTATCTCCTTGTATGTGCGGGGGGTGCATTTTGGCTTGTCGTTCCAGCGATGCCGTCCACTGGCCTCATCTGTTTCATTGGCTGCTGCAACGAGCTCGGAATCTTGCTCTTCCTTGCGCTTGCGGTCTTCTCTGTTCTTCAAGCTCCCGCGCTTCGGGGCTTCTGCCCCTGTGGGCTCAGTTGTTTTCACTCCTGGGAAAGGCCGGTAGCCAGCCCGAGCTGTTTCTCTCCGGTGGCGAAGTCATTTGCAACCTTCATTAAGGCGGCCAGAGATTTCAGCTTGCCCTCTCCCCTCTTTTTTCCAAGCTTGTATAGGAACAAAGGGTCTTGGGCACCGCTGACAAATGCTTCTATGGCCGTTTCGTGCTTGATAGTGTGTTTTTCTTCCTGAGCCAGCGCACGACGTAGTCACGGACTGACTCTTGTCTTCTTGCCTCATGTTGTGGAGGTCGGCGCCGCTTCCATATTGGTGATAGGTTTCCTCAAAAAAATTGAGGAAAACATGCTCGAAATCTGCCCAGTTATGGATGGAGTTGGGAGGGAGCCCACTGTGCTAGGAGCGCGATTACCCTGTTAGGCATAGAGGTATGTGCCGGACGGTGTTGCTGATGTCTTCATTGGCCATTTGGACTGCCGTCAGGTAGTCGTTCAACCAGTGCTCTAGTTTTGTGTCTCCTGAGTATTTCTCGACGCCCCTGGCGATGAAGGGTTGGGGAAATGGGTGGGATATGACCTCCTACCCGAAGCACGCCAGCACGATGCTCGAGGTGAGTGAAGTAAATCTTTGTGTGGGGACCCCCAGATATGGCCCGTTGATTTCTGCTGGTCCCCACCCATCGTGCTGGTGGTGAGGTCATCCCGCCGGTGCGAGGTTTGTGTCTGGCAGGGCCGCACGTTGTTGCAGGGTGACAACCGATATTGGTTGTCGTAGGTGTCTAGTCACAGCTACCGATGCACGCTGTGGTCGCAGGATAAATCTATGACCCTGCTCGCGGGTTGGGCGGTTT